>OX637345.1:15595866-16915316 GCA_951799405.1 Agapetus fuscipes | reverse complement strand
CCAGCAAACAACCTCACTAACCGTCAACTGCCGCAATCTTACCTGACAAATGTTTTGACTTAAAAACTGTACGACACATCTTGGTCCATGAAGCTGTGTTTTGACCGTCTTAAAGAACATATTGTGAAGAACTTCGCCACCCGTCTTGTCCAACAAACATCAACTTTTTTAAACGCAACTCAAATTTGTCTGACAAAGTGTTTTGTATTCAACTCATTAAACAGTGATCGTTTTTGTATTAGTATTATTTAATAATGCATTTTACATGTATTCCAGAAAGTTATGTATTCACCGAAACGGTGTTTTTTTGTTCTTTGAAAAACGAAACATTTTTTTAATGAAAAAACGTATACTTATTGGAAATACCATTTTAAAAAGAAATATCCATCCTCGCTGAAAAAAAACTGCATTTAATTTGGATTGTTTTTTTGAGCAAAGACATAGATAAAGAAAACATTTATATTGTGTACTTAAGTGTTGCCATAGATGAAAATAATAAGATTATTTTGACAGTGTTGTGTTGCAAGCATTAAATAAATAAATAAATAAAACATTCCCTATTAGCTGGTATAGTGTAACTAACAAAATAAAAACAATCTAAAATTAATGTGCACTCATGTTGTATTGTATTTGACTGTAAAAATATATATATATATATATATGTTGACAGTTTTTTTTTCACATTTTTAAATTTATCAAAGGGTTTCTGGTGAATTGGCTCTACCAACATTTTGACAATTTTAAAGAAATGTCTTTAACCTCTAGTGTGCCGGCGATTTTTAACCATTATCCTTGACTTATAGGTTGGTATGAGGCTGACCACCCATACTGCAAAAAATGGCTCACTTTGCCAATGTCACCCCTGTTTCAGGAAAGGTCGGCAAGAGTTGCAGGGCTTATGTTCATTTGAGATTGGGTTTTTATATTGTAGGTCCACATGCGGCATGTGTTAGCGCGAACTTATACATGTCTGCTTGTGGGAATGCGTTTAATATGAATCTTAAATGATATATATCTTTGCAGCTTAGATTTAGATCCAGCTACCGAACTCTTGGTTTTGATTTGTAATATCACTAAAGATTTAAAACGTATCTCCTATCCAAATTTTTTTTCACCTCAAAAGACAGTTAAATTAAAGTTTTTTTAGTGCATAATTTAATGAAACGTCATGAGTGACGATTTTACTGCACTGCCTCATAAGATTTCTGTCTTATCTTCAAATAGTTACGGTAAGATCTACCCGACGGCACTCCAAAAAGTATCGTAGATCTTGAAATTATATGAAATATGGAGAGCCTTAAAGCCAATCACTCATTTGTAGTTTTTTTTTGACTTGTGGCACTCTACATGTGCGGTGGAAGTCTTGATATGAGGTTACGATATCTTACCTATAAAAGCAGACATTAAAATGTATTTAGACAGGATCATGAAGTGTTTTAATCTTTGAAATGAATTAGACATGTATATATACTATATACAACATTCTTACCTACCGAATTTTGGTATTATTTGTATAAAGACTAACTTGTCGACGACGATACCATGTTGAAAGCACCGGTTCTCATCAGATCACCGAAGTTAAGCAACATTGGGCGCGGATGCTACTTGGATGGGTGTCACCGCGTGTCATTGGCATTTCTTGGACCGATCCGTAGTCCAGTGGCAACACTTTGGACTCGTAAATGGAAGGTTGTGGATTTGGATCCCGGCGGAGTACAAAAAATATACAATTTATATTTCAAAATATGCTCTTCGCTGGGTTGAAAAAAATCATAAAACCTTTACCAAAGACCGGTCACTAAAAGGTTCATCCAGCCTTACAGCACCTGGGTCTTGCTAGAGAATTGGCGCTTTGTAGTGACGACCAAGCTCGTACACCTCTGCGGCACTACAACAAGTGTCATAGACCCCTTGAGTCTCTAGAATCTAAGGAGTCTCCCGCACAGGATTTCTTAAGAAAAAAAAAAAACTGTCAAACATACATGTTTTTAATGTTTTTCTTTTTTGCATTATGCAACCAGAAACTAAACGTATCTTAAAAACACCAATTACTCGTAAGTACAATCTTAACACAAGGCAATACAAAAAAAATTGAAAACTTAGTACAACAATTTTTTTTACGCAGGTCGAAACTTATGTCGTATTTATATTATAATCTTTAATTGTTTATTTAATGTATGCGCTTTGATATTCCATAAACAAAAATTGTAAAAAAAAAAAGAAATGGTGGTAAAATTTTAAAACAGAAGGAAATTGTGCAAAAAAAGTTTTAACAAGAAAACTACATAATTTGCAGGGAATGAGAAAATGACTAAAAGAGTGAAATGGTTATTTTTTGCTTTCTCTCAAATTTGAGTTTTTGCAATGACTCGGTACAAATTTCACAGACGTAAAAAGTGTGAAGTCACACGGCCGTTTTGCTAGAGAAAGGCTTACTAATGTTTTGATGTCGGTTACTAAGAACCCTTGTCACATAGACATGTGACGGTGGAGAGCTGCTTTCCGTGATCTGTCGCCGTGGTCACAGTTTCATCAACATTTTCTTATCACTTCACTTTCACGCTGAAGAAGCCCATCGTAGACATGGGAGAAACGTCTGAAAGCTCCAGCTCCCACAGACCACGGCAATAGATCCAGGAAAGTAACTCGAGCATCATCAGCCGGCGGTGTAATCCTCAAACTCCTATGCATAGACCTGTGACGTTTGCCCGCCAAAAAAAAATCACATTTATTTGTATCGAGCCCAATTTGTGAAGCAGTGACATTTGAATGTATGGACCTAAAAGAGAAATTGCTCGTGAGGTAACATTGAACTAGCGTATGCGTAAAAAAAATGAAATGTAAAAATTTACTCATTGTATAAAACTATAAATAATAAAGCATTGTGTATCATAATTTAATAAAAGAATATAAATGGCACGTAATTTAAAATTAAACATATAAATATAAATATTTAAAAATTGCGCAGTCTAAGTTTTGCTTTACACGCATCCATCCCTCCTTTTAATAGAAGTGATTGCGTAAAAAACATGAATGAATTACATATTGGAATATTGTTTTTTTTTTATTATTATTTAATCTTTGAAAAAAAAAATGAAATTTGAATCATCTATGGTTGCTTGGAATGCAGTTTGTGCGTTCAAATCAGGGGGAAAAATGTTACATCACTTGGAATCCAATGAGGTCAGAACATTGAAAAGGACGTGAAAATAAACCTCTTTATTTTGCCGAGTATACCGATCCTGCCTGTCCGGTCGATAGCTCAGTTGGCAGTGTCCATGCCGAGAGCCCGGGTTCGAATCCCACCGAGGGTTTCAAAAATGATTTCCCTTTTCGGTGTTTATTTCGAAACCCAAGATAAAATACCGGCAAGGTTTACTCAGCCTTCATAAGCAATAAGTACCGGCCCCCTCGCAAGCCGGGAAATCCCCACTTCAACTGAAGTGATCGGTGTAAGGCCTGTCCTCTTACCTGTTTAAATAAATAGGTTCAACTCGCCACATGCATAACTCTTTGGGGATAACGCGGCATGTGTAGCTTAGTTGAGTTTGTACAATATTGCTTGAATTAATTTTGAAAGATTAAATGACTGATTTCAGTTTGACGTATCTCCGAGTACATTTTAATATGCAAGAAATTCAACTTTAAAAGTAATTTCACAATTAATATCAGTATTAATTTGTATTTGTGTGTACATCTTAGTGATATTTCATTAAAAATATGAAATTGTTAGTTCCGTCTTTGACCTAAGCGTATCGACTAAATGCTGTGAACTAGCAGAATTTCCCTGATTACGAGATTTACTATGGGTGACGTCACATAGCCGATGGATATTTTGAACGTTCGGGCCTCATTTTATTTGCTATAGGCGACAACCTGTGATGTCTTTCAAATTCCAAATGTCAAAACTCCATTGAGTTTTGTTTTCTTTAACTGCTATTATTTTTTATTATTTTACTGTCTGCATTCATACATTTTTCTTTGAACACTGAAATTGACATTATTTTCAAAATTATCTCTAGTGCACTGTAGGTAATACAAGTATCTGCAATTTAATCGGAATAAAAGGGAAAAAGTATTAAAATTTGGTTGTCATGTCTAAAGAAAAAAATGTTTAAGTAGGTATTTAAAAAATATTAGCTTTTAGAAAACTCGGCAGCCATATATTATACATTTAAAAGAAAACACTTAATTTTAATGTTCACTAAAGGGTAGCGCTGTAGTGTGTTGTTTTATTTTTATTATGCCTACCATTTGTAAAAAAAAATATTAATTTATTGTATCACTTGGGAAAGTTTTTTCGAGGTGTAGGCAACACTATTCTAAATTTAAATTTACATTTAACCACAATGTCAGTCCTATAGAACACAAAGGCAGCAATTTCGATTTTTTTAAATAAAGCAAATACATAGAAACACAATAAATGGGTTTCTCTATGTTTTCAAGTATGTCTCATTTTAAACAAAATCCTATATGACTACCTTTGGTTCTTTAGGACTCATGTCAAACATATTCTTTTTATTTACACTTTGTATATAATACTATATTTATTATTTTTATAGTTTGTTTTTTGGTGGGATCTCAGTTTTAATAATGAATTGAACAGAAAATTATTTCTCCGAAAATTCTAACCTACAGTCTGCTTAATATGAGTGCATAGTTGTTACGAGCGATAATTTACAATTCAAATTAATGTAGAGATGACAAACAAAAGAGCACTCATGCCGCCCCGCTCAGTGCTTGTTTGGCTTATCTACAATTTGATTCAAAGGTGACCTTTAAATGAAATTGTCTGAAGAATCACATTCTACACAATCTGAGCTAAGAAAAAAACGTAAAACACGATAATGTGAGAGTAGTTTTATGTATTTTTAAATAGATTTCCAGTTTTCATAAGACACATTGGTCCGGTACGCGTGTTCCCATTCCACGACCTAAAAGGAATCTTTACTCAGACAAGCACACGGAAAAAAAAAAATTCATCAAGTAGTTTCAGTTTTTCCATATTTACTCAAAAACTATTGACATTATAAAAAAACGGTTTCGATACTACACTAGACAATGTATAGTTCTATAAATAGAATGAAAAAAAATATTTCCAAAACATAGCACACACGAGAAAGTAGCTACAGAAGTGAAAAAAACGTATTTTTTTAAATATTTTTTTGTGGTCGCAATTTTTAAGTTATATATTTTGTTTAAACTTTATAATTAAGATAAAAAATTAATAAACATGCTTGATTTTTTTCATTACTGTCACTTTTTTGCTAAGACCATAAAGTGTAAGAAACAATAACGGCAGATTTAGGGTATGATACTTCCGTGTGCTGTCTGAGTAAAGATTCCTTTTAGGTCGTGGAATGGGAACACGCGTCCGGTACACATACAAACATTGCTCATGTGAAATTACCTCTGTTGGAGATAAGACAAAGAGCACTAAGATCAACGACGATACCATGTTCAAAGCACCGGTTCTCATCAGATCACCAAAGTTAAGCAACATTGGGCGCGGATGCTACCTGGATGGGTGACTGCTAGGTACACTGCGTGTTGTTGGCATTTCTTGGACCGGTCCGTAGTCCAGTGGCAACACTTCGGACTCGTAAATGGAAGGTTGTGGATTCAAATCCCGGCGGAGCACAAAAATATACCATTTATATTTCCAAATGTGCTCTTCGCTGGGTTGAAAAATTTAAACCTTTACCAAAGCCCGGTCACTGAAAGGTCCATCCCACCTTACAACAACTGGGGCTTGCTTGAGGATTGGCGCTTTCTACAGCGACGACCAAGCTCACAGAGGACTCTTGAGGTGTGATGCACACAAAAACAGCACTCACCAAATAAATCATCCTAATAATATTATTATTAAGGTGATGATATGGTTTGAGTACTGATGCATTAGTAGATGTGTGTGTGCATGAGCCGCCATGTTTTGCGTGTGCGTTGAAACTCCTAGCAATACCGACAGGAATGGGATCCATGGGAGTTAAAAATATTCTAGGGTAGCCAGATAAATGACGTTGGGAATAAATAATTCATTATTTATACCTTTATTAGATATTATTTTTCACGTCTTAATTTTTCTGCCTGGTAGGTACACAATTTTCATTCAGAAAAGTATTGACTGTAAGTTGATGTTTTTTTTTAAATATTTTTTTCTTTGTGAAAGAATTACTCCATATTTGGTTGTGCCACTTTTTTTTGTATTTAAAATTTTATATAAAAAATTATTAACCCTACCAAAATAGATGGTAAAATTATTATTGTATTTATAAATAACATTTGGTATAAGAAAAACAAAGTCTGAATTAAAAAAAAAAAGTTGCACCTATTGCATTTTTTATGTATTTACTAATATTATTGTTTTTTTTTTATATTTTTTAAAACATGACAGTTCTTTAAAGTTTTTATTTGATTCAGGTTTCAGAATTTGAGCCCCTGATTGGTGTGAATATTGCAAGAATCAAAAAACAAATTAATTTTGTAAGTCACATTTTTTGGGCATCTATAGCACTGGTTGCTTATTTTTAGTTTAATTTAAATTTATCTTGATAATGGTGTGGTAACACCGAAAGCGCTCGAGGAAATAAAGTAACTCATGAAGTTTTTTTTTTATATTTAATATATTATTTTAATCCACGGCCTTGGTTGTTTCAACGGTAATTTTGTTAATGTACAGATTAACAATTAATTAATATTTGTTTTTATTTTAATTTTCATTTATAATACCGCCCAAAGTATACAATATTTACGTTTAAAATCAATCATAGTGTTGTACCAAAAATATGTGGAAACCAAATCGCTCACTAGTTGCGCTTTTTTAGTTGCCTTATATTTTAGGGATAGTGCTATGGTTGAATACAATGTACTTATGGTACAGACTACAAATCCGTGAAAGATATAAAAAATTACACTTGTAAGTGTATACACCATCTAAATCTAAGTTGCAAAGATATGGATCATTTAAGGTTCATATTAAATGCATTCCTACAAGCAGACACGCATAATTTCGCGCTCACACATGTCGCATGTGGACCTACAATATAAAAATCCAATCTCAAATGATTATAAGCCCTGCAACTCTTGCCGACCTTCCCTGAAACGGGGGCGACTTTGGCAAAGTGAACCATCTTTTACAGTATGGGGGGGTCAGCCTCATACCAACATATAAGTCAAGGAATGCATCCATTTAATAAGAAAATAAATAAAAATGCATACAATATATTATCAAGTATCTGCTTCATTCTGTGAAACAAAATTAAATTCACCTGAATAAAAAGAGGCATTGCCATCTGTTAACGAAAACTGAAAGTTTGTTTATAGCTTTGTAGTCACAACCAAGAGATGGCGCCAATTTTATAATATAACTATTTATATTTCAAAATGAAATTTTCTGAGCAGCTATGGCGAATTTAAAGATTGTCATGAATGAAATTTAATATAGAAGAATATAGAAGATAAAATTGAAATTTTTAGTGAGATTACTTTGAGAATTTTTGCCTGCGGCACCACATTATTAATTTTTTTTTTAATGAACTACAGTTTTATCATGTTATTGATTAAAAAAGATATCTTTATAAACCTTATTTTGACTTCCCGAATATGTGATTTTAAAATGCTGCTGTATAAATTAGATTATTATTTCTGCTTTAGTTAAAAAATATTATTGTACATTTTTTTTCTTTAGTTTCCTAAAGAGAAGCATGCCATTAGTAGGTGTTTTTGTTTGTAGGCATAAAAATATTTTTTATAAATTAAAACATAAATAATTTACCTACAATTAATAGGCTTCGTATTTATACTGTAGTTTTAGATGAAAATGAAAAATTATAAATACCTATCATAAATACATATAATAATTTTAATTATTGATTATTTTTTAATTCTCGACAGATTTATTTGAAATTTAGTGGAATATATTTTTTTTTTGGTTTTCATTTGTTAATATTAATAATTAGGTATACATATTAGTTTTTTATATTTTTTTTACAGATTTAAATTTACTTAATTATAGAGAAAATGTATTATTTTATATTATATATATTTCTTATAACTTTATAATGTCACATAAATGATTTTATTTTAATTTTCTGTTTTTTATTTATTATTTTACTTTTTCATTTTACAGACACACTTGTATAGGAAAGTATATTTGTCGTCATGTTAATAATTTTGGAGACAAATAAATGCGACCAAAGTATGACCAGGACAACTCATTTCTGTGAAAATCTTGAAAAAAAAAATCACACCAAAACAATACTTACTTGTTTCCCCGCCGTGGCGCAAGAAAGTTTGCGCCCTTTTCAATGTACGGACTTCATCATGAACCAAAAACAAAAAAGAAGTTTTGGAATTTACTCATTTTTAACGTTAAGTCCAGATTGAATCTTTCTCGTCGGTTTTTAAAATTCAAGCAACCCATGATAGAAGCGACTTTATAAAAACCCGAGGCAACAGAATGTCTCAAAATGTACAACTTTTACCCTGAGTAAAACATTGCGTTCATAATTAACCATCGCATTAACAACAAAATAAAAAAAACAAATAATCACTAGAGACACTGTTGTGTTTTCTTGACATTTTTCTGGTTATGTCTAAATCTAAATCTAAGTTGCAAAGATATGTATAATTTGAGATTCATATTAAATGCATTCCCACAAGCAGGCACGCATTATTTCGCACTCACACATGGCGCATGTGGACCTACAATATAAAAAACCCAATCTCAAATGAACATAAGCCCTGCAACTCTTGCCGACCTTCCCTGAAACAGGGGTGACATTGACAAAGTGAACCATTTTTTATAGTATGGGTGGTCAGCCTCATGATGTTTTGTATTTATGTAATGTTTCATACTCTGGTTCTGCTTTCCAAACTTCTAAAAAAGTCAAGAAATGAAGAGAGCCAACTTTTCAATTTTTTACTATTGTTTTTCTTCGGCATTCATCATAGCTATTATTATTATATTACATAGCATGGTTTTATTTTTCCAACTGCCCTTTTTGCCATAGATCCATGATCATTAATGCATTTTGTGTGACGACAACCAGCTCTCATTATTTTGTTTTTTATATTCTGTGCCTCTAGTATATATTATAAAGTATCCCTTAAAACTGACACAATTGCGTAAATCGAAAAAAATATAAAAACTAAATTGCGCTCTTAAGAGTGACGTCGTTAATTCCATGTATTTTTTATTTACGCAATCGAGGTGGGTTTTACGCAATATATACTCAAGACACAGGTAAAAATTGTTTTTTATTTCATTTTTTTCTCGTCAATCAAAGGATCCATCCACATTTTTTTATAATTTATTAAAATATGGACCAATATTAAATGATATACTAGTAACACTTTTGACGGATTTGATTCAAGTATTTTTTACGGCAATTTCGATTGATTTTTATAATTAAAAAAAAAAACACTAAGTATATACAGTACAGTAATGTTAAGGACATTTATAATTAAAAGGCTTACCACATTTTTAATACCTACCTAATAAAAATTAAAATTTTAAACATTGAACTAACGTAAACCATAAATTTAAAAAACTGTATAAAAATTTTTTTTTTGCTGTAACGTGTATAAAAGCCTGCTCCTTGTTTTCGTTTTGATATTAATAATTAAGGATTGTAAAATAATTAAGGATAGTTCTTTAAATGTAAAAATGAACTTATGATCTCGTCTGTAACGTAGGATAAAATAAATTTCATTTAATTGATTTGTTTAACGATTCAATTAGTCAATTTGGCACTTAATCATTAATATTTTTAAATGTCCTACTCACATTATGTGTATACATACGCAGATAAAAATTAACCGTTCCTGTAAATTGAAACAATCAAATACATATTTTAGTCAATTAAGGAGAAAAAACGTTTGGCAGTTAACAGCGTCTGTCAAATATACTGCTGCCTACTTGATATTTGCAAAAAAAACAAAAACAAAAATGGCTGCCTATAAATAGAGTTGCAATAGAAAACAGTTTAAGTTGAGTTAATCGTTTTTGTATCATTAGACTTTCTGAAGAAGTCTTTACTGCATCAATAATGTTATTTTTACATCATACAATTTTTTTAACTAATCAGCAATGGAGTCGGGACAATTTTCAAAGCGTTTTCAGTTTTGTAACGTCACAGGTCTAAGTGACTAGGGTCATTAGCAACAAAAAACATAATATTGTGTAACTATTTCCTCAAGGACCCGGCCGTGTGGCGTCACAATGCTTTTTTTACTGTTTCATCATGCCGACCCCGTTATGAAACAGCTTTATTTGTACGATGAATCAATAGGGAAGTTGCAGTGGTAGGGAAAACGGTTGAAAATAATATGGTTGTGTAGAGTACATTTCAAGGATCACTACCATATATTTTTTATGTAGTAAAAATAAAGATATCATTGATATTTTGAAAAATAAAATGCGGAGAATTTACAACCCGCCAAAAAAGCAATGTAAACGGTTAGGGACGTGTGTCGTCATTTTGACGACAAACGTCGCTGTCAAACCGACTACCTGGGCCATTTGACACCTAAACTCCGAAGATCTGACGTCATATCCGCCCGAATAAAGCAATGACCTGTTTTAGCGGAAATGGAAAATACACGAATTTTAAAGAGCTATAATTTAAAAACTAAGGCACATATAATTTTTTTAAAAACGCAAATACATTTTAAAAAATATAGCCTACCATTTTATGAAATAAAATAAAAAAGTGCAAATACCCTATTTTGACATGTTAACATTTTTTATTTGTAATTTGACATTTGTCAAATTTAATTTTGCCTAACTACCTGGCCTCAATTAGCTAAGATTTTAACAAAATGGAAGATTGCTATAACTAAACAATAATTTCAAAATAAAACTACGATTTCTTAATTTTATATTGCAGTGTTGAATAAAACCAAATGTCACAACTTCATTACTTGTATCTTCGTACTTGTGTACATAAAATTTTGAAATATTTCATAACAATTCACATAAGACTCGGCACAAAGTTATTGTTACCAGGGGAACAGCTAAGTAATATTTGTTTTTTTGTTAGCTACAGACCCTAATCACATAGACCTGCATTGTTTTTTCCGCATTTGGAACATTGTGCCGAGCCCAATCTGCAAGGGATGTATCGAGTTTGAATGTGTAACAAAACTTATACTTAATTTAAGATTTGACAGGCAATGACAACTAACATAACCTCACTTATTTCAATAAATTTACATGATAAATATTTGAAAAGGTATTGTATTGGATAAACACTTTTTAGATTGAAATATGTTAAGTACGTAACACGCAACGCATTTGTAAAAAATACACAATGGACATCCAAGTAGATGAATTATTAATAATGCGTAGATTTTTTAATAGTTGAATGAAAATGCTTAGGTTTTGTAAATCACAAGAAAATACGCAAGTTGGAACTGAAAAAAAAAACGGTTACAGAACAATTTTAAACGCAAGGGAATTTTCATAGTAACAAACCAAAAAGAGCCTTGATTGCCGTTTTTGGTTTTATGTGACACATTTGTAATTTAATCGTTTTTTCTTATTCCGCAGCTACTTTTAAATTAGTTTTTAAATGATATATCAATTATGTACGTTTAAAGATATATATTATGTAGTTGGTTTATGCGTTGATTTTTTTAAGATTTTATAACATTCATGATGATTTTCTTGGGCCCGGTATTCTCAATGTGTGACTTTAAATTTATAAATAAAACCACCCACACAATTGATTTACATGAGTGCGTCCTTTTCATTCAGTATAAAGTCGCTATGCTAACGTTGAAAATACCGTGCCTTATAGTTATTAGAGCTTTGCCCTCGGAAATAAATTAACATAGCTTGTTACAAGTAAGCATCGATCAACATAAATGATATAGACGGAGCATCTGAGCTGATTTTTGTACCGAAGAACAGTGCGTACCATTGACATATCGCTGCCTTAGTTCGTGTTTACCGTATACGCCATTGAAAAAATTTTACATGAGCAATGTTTGCATGTGTACTGGACCAATGTGTCTTATAAAAACAAGAAATTTATATTTTGTATTGTTTGTGTATTAACACTGTGAAAATTCATACTGTTATAGTTTAAAATTTTTTGAGGAATTCAAAAACACTGTTTATTTTCACATGAATATATTTAAAAAGATTACAATCTTTAGAGTAAGTTACTAACGTTTTCGACCTAGAAGGTCATCATCAGGTATAAATCATCATCAGGTATATACCTGATGATGACCTTCTAGGTCGAAAACGTTAGTAACTTACTCTAAAGATTGTAATCTTTTTAAATATATTCATGTGAAAATAAACAGTGTTTTTGAATTCCTCAAAAAATTTTAAACTATAACAAGAAATTTATTTTAAAAATATTTAAAAGAACTCTCACATTATCGAGTTTTACGGTGTTTCTTAGCTCAGATTGTGTAGAATTTTATTCATAAGACAACTGCATGAAAAAGTCAAATTTGACAAGATTGGCGGATACGGTAAACAAGAACTGGGGGAGCGATATATCTGTTTCAACCTACTTACAAAAATGTCATTAGTAAGAAAGAGAACAAAGAACTTCACAGCTGCATTTCCATGTGTACAAAAAAGCTTGGGCGAACGTAAAAATGTTTCTAGAAAGGTGGCAGCATTGCCCCGTGCGTACTATGCCCGGAGCAGCCTGAACATAGACGCATGCGGTATAAATCTTGTGATCGAGAAAATTGACAAATTTTAAAAGAAAAAGGCATTGTTTTAAGACATTATGGCATGTGTTATAATTAGGTGTCAAAACACAAAATGGAGGAAGCAAGAAATTGTAAAATTTGACATGTAAAAACATGTTTTGAATGACTACACAACTGCAACGTTTGACAGGACTGAGACAAAAGTGGTAGATAGTATGTATCAATGCAGTAAGTTAGTTTCTACTCCTCTATGTTATTACTCAATGGTGCGCACGTTTCGAGATCATGTTATAATCAGTTTCCAGGCAAACATCATGTTTATGTCTCGTTTTGACGGAAGATGTTAATATCTTATGTCTCAATTTTTCTTGTTTACCTATTATTCCATTTCCTGGTATGTTTGTTTCTAAGTATGGGAAATAACAGTCGTAAGCCATCTATGTCTATTATATTGATCGATGCAAGTAAGATTACTTTTGTAACTTTTTGACAGCTGTCACATACTGTCACTGACAGCTATTAATTTTTGACAGCTGTCATTTACTTTCACTGACAGCTGTCAAATGTTGTATTCAAGAATTGGAGCTAACTGAGGATTCAAAGTTGGACAACATGTATATTTTTTCATCACATCTGACCCCGCCATACTGTAAAAGCTTGGTTCACTTTTGTCAATGCCACCCGTTTCAGGGAAAGGCTTTCAAGAGTTGCAAGGTTTATGTTCATGTGACGCTACGCTAACAGAACTAAGCTACACGTATAGCGTAACTCCTTGCCGCGTTTACGCCGAAGGGGTTGCATGTGGGTAGTGGAACCTATTTATTTTTACAGGTAAGGGGCCTAGCCGTAAGCCAACGACTTCAATTGAAGTGGGAGTTTACCAACTCCACTCATTTGTGTACACCTTGCCGGTATTTTATTTTGGGTTTGAAATAAACACAGATACGGGAAATCATTTCTGACACCCTCAGTGAGATTCAAACATGAACTTTTGGCATGGAATGCAAGCACTCTACCGACTGAGCTATCCACCTGACCAAGGCTGGCTCCCTTACCTGTAAAAATAAATAGGTTCACTCGCCATATGCAGAGATCAGATCGCCACATCGGCGAGAATGCGGTAAAAGTTACACTATATGCGCAGATTAGTTGCATTGCGTTTATTTATTTGATACACTTAATTATTGGTGCATTTCATAGATGGCACTATTTTAAATACATACTTTTTTTTTTTCTCAATCTAAAACAGTAGCTTTATATATCAGACATCTCTTTCTAATTCATTGTCATTACCTACCTCTATGTGTAAATGAGCAAGACAACAATTAATAGTAAGGTACTTATTTATTTATTTTAAAGAATATATATACTTCCCCAACTCAGTATTGTTGCATTTAAGTATATGTTTCTGACATTGAATCCTCAGACAATGTCTTGTTCTGTGTTTTTGTAAATAGTTTTGTCATTTTTTAGTGAATATGTGATTTACAACTAACGATACATAATATTAATAATCGCAGTATTTTTAGATATATTACTAAATTAAATATTCGAAAATACAAGTACTAACTCTAAAGAATAAATAATACTGTATTGGTTTATATACAAGCTCAAGAAGTGTGTGCACCTATAGATAGATGACTTAGACAGACTACGTTTTGTATCACTATGAAATATTTTTAATTAATGTATGATATTATATGATTATTACAATTAAAATACATAAATAATATGTGTCATTATATTATTTTTCAATATCTTGCCTTGCTGCATCTTCACTGGCTGCGTGTTCCAGAGAGAGTGGAATATAAAGTGTGCCTTATGGTATTTAGCGCTCTCAGAGGAGAGGCCCCTGATGACGAACCCGGAGGGACGCCGGACAGTGGGAAGACCACGTTCAAGATGGCTGGATGGAGTGGTGGCGGATTGCCGTGACTGGAGGAGGAAGACGTTGGACAGACAGCGCTGGCAGCGGTTGCTGAGGAAGGCCAAGACCCACCCCGGGTTGATGGTGAGGATGATGATGAGGAGAGGCCCCGTCTTATTTGACTGAACTGTGTGAGGTTGGGGAGATTGTCGGTGAGTGGTGCACCCTTTGCTTCTTCCAACCTGTAGATGCTATCAACGGGTTGGAAATGCCACCTCAACGGAGCAGAACAGACTTTGGGGATAGGGCTATTGGCTCAGCAGGACCGTCGTGCTAGAATCGGCTACCTCTGAAGCTGAGGACGGAGATTTGTGGAGAAAGTTTCAAGAACGAGTTGAATACATTCATGTTTTCCAATAAACAAATTAAGGATGGGCGCCCTAGGAGTGTCTGGAGCCACTTAACGATGCGCTAGAAGAGAAAAACAAATGGCGAACAATTATATGTCAAATTAACCAAAGTTCTTAAAAGGCACGTTTTAAAAGTTGACAGAGCAGTGTATTTTTTTAGAGAGTACAATTTTTGTGCAAATCAAACTCTGTTATCAGTTGTTGATCTTCAGCAAGAACTTTTTTTCTTTTCAACTAAAATACACATATAGTGTCGTTGGGATTTTTTTTGACTCTTTAATGAAAAAATTATCACCCACCGTCCTAGTACATCAGTGAGGTATTGTTACAATCCCACCCAACCATCCAGCAATTTGTTTTGTGATTTTCAATGACAAAATGTTTTACAATTTTCATTGGTTGTTATGCACAGTGGTTGTTATACACAGTGCGTTGCAAGAACAAAATAATGGACTAAATCATCCGCTCTCACATCCATCACTAGTGCCTACCACATCGTACATATCTCTGTGCTCCTGATTCCTGTGAGATGAAAAAGTCTGCAAATACGTAAGTACTAAAATTTAATACTCTTTTTTTTTATTATTTAATATCCTTACTTCCGTTTTATACGGTTCGGTTTCGGTCTGAATCCTGTCGCGAACTATATGGGATCACTGGACGAACCATAACAGGTTGTGTGAAAGTAGGCCAATTTTATACAGCGCCGTTTAGTGGCACTAGCCACCTCAAGGGCGCTTTTATCTGTTGAAGCTTCTACTAAACAAATGTGTCTTAAGCAACTTCCTGAAACTGCCAACACTGGTCTCTGTTCTCAACTCCAGAGGTAGACTGTTCCAGCAGGATGGACCAGCTGAACTAAAAGCACTGTCCCCGAAACCTGTTCTGTTCCGCTGAAGCAGCAGTTAGAGCGTATTTACTACGGCCTATAATATCGGCAGGTTAATGTCACGGTGACTAAGATCCTTGGCAACCGATACCAAAATATTAGTTGGTCTATGGGCTACCCCAGGAGCTTTTTGATCGTCTGCAGATGGCCTTCAACGCTGCTGCCAGGATAATATACCAAAAGGGTAAATACTGCCACATCTCCCCGCTGCTGCGTGGACTGCACTGGCTGAGGGTCCGTGAGAGGGTTGAGTTCAAGCTATGTCTCACAGTTCACAAGGCCTTAAAGGGTACGGCACCCCCATGTCTCGCTGAACTATGTCCTGCTGACGTCGCTACAAGGCGACCACTGCGCTCTGCCTCTACTGCTGTCAACAGGGTCAAAGAACCAATAAGAGCAACCACATCCAATTTTGTGGACAGGAGCTTTGGGGTAGCAGGTCCAGTTGCCTGAAATAAGCTGCCTGTCGACCTTCGCTCTGACCAGCCCACCATCACCTTCAGAAGAGGACTTAAGAAAATGCTATTTTCGAAGAGCCACGGCGCCCTTGAGATGATCTGTGATCATTAAACGGCGCCACTGGAAATAAATCATCCATCATCATCATCATCATCAAGGCAATAGCAATGAAAGACAATCACTTTTTATTTTTTTGTCTATGGAATATAACCTATGTTCATATAGCTCATCCTAAAGAATATATTTCATATTTTACATTTGGTTATCCGGCCGATAGCTCAGCTGGTATAGTGCTTGCATTCCTTACCGAGAGTTCCCACCGAGGGTGTCAGGAATGATTTCCATTGTGGTTTACTCAGCCTTCACAATAAATGAGTACCAGTACCTCCGGGAGCTGGGAAACACTCACTTCAACTGAGTGGTTGGTATAAAGCCGGTCCCCTAAGCTGTAAAGATAAATAGATTCACTTGCTACATGTGAACCCTTCGGGAAAACGCAGCAAAAAACTACTGTGTATGTACCTATAGCTTAGTAGCTTTAAGCATTTTGTTGTTTCATTTTCACATAAAAGCCATTTTAAAAAAATTATATGCATATTTTTTAAAAATTATCATGATATTAGCTCAGACTCAAACCATTTCTTGATCCTAAAACCTACAGTTTCATCCAATAGATGGCAATCACCATGTATATAAATATCAACGAAATATTTTGTAGGTATGATGCTTGACATTGTTTATTGTTATCTAGTTGGTAGCTTAGTGATAAGTGCAATTTCTTGGGTACGTACAAGTCATGGGTTCAACTTAAATTTTTCAATAAATAAAAAAAAAACTAGCCATATAATTTTTCACTAACTTTAAACTGTTTTTTTAAGTATGATCTACTATAAGATCTGTTACAAAGAGGCCTTCAGTCTATAATCCATAATATAAGTTGCAAAGATTGATCCATATTACATGCATTCCCATAATCAGTCACATATAAGTTAGCGCTGGCATTTGCTGCATGTGAACCTACAACATAAAAACCAAAATATCAAATGAACATAAGCCCTGGAACTCTGGCCGACCTTCCTTGAAACAGTAGTGATATTGGCAAAGTGAACCATTTTTTTCAGTATGGGTGATCAGCCTCTTACCAACCTATTAGCCAATTAACACAAATAATTAATTAAGTACATTTAAAGTAGGTACCTAATGTAAAAAAATACACTATAATCTATAATCTAAGTTGCAAGGATATATTCATTCAAAGCTCTCAGATGTATGCCCACAAACAAACACGTGTAATTCGCGCTTACAAATGCTGATTGTGTACTTACAAATAAAATTCAAACCTCAAATGAACATAAGCCCCACAACTTTTGCCGACCTTCCCTGAAACAGGGGTGACACTGGCAAAGTGAACCATTTTTTACAGTATGGGTGGTCAGCCTCATACCAACCTATAAGTCAAGGAATTATTTTATATTAATTTAATATTAAGGAGATATCAAGTGTAATAAAATATGGGATGCACATAAAAGTGCGAGCATAAACCACGGAAGTTCCACATTAAATAAATATCGATAAAAGAAGATAAACAGTTTTTACAGATCAAAAATATCTCGTCTAGTTTAGAATGATGTTGAGGTTTCTGATGTCTTCCTTTTATATATTTTTCTTCGATATTGTATTTTGGTGGACTGTATAGTTAAGGTTGGCGAGTTGAGATTTAATAAAACTTCACTTTGGCTTTAACTTCGTAAAAAGAATACTTTTTTTATTGCACAGGATATAAAGACATGTTGTTCGATTGAAATCAAAATTGAAATAGGATAAAGCAAAGACAAAAATATATTAGATTATGTTAGATTTTGGAGTGATTTGAGCTTTTAGAGGGGCGAAAATTACGTAGGAGGCGATTGGGGGGCGATTTAGGGTAACAGTTCAGTTTTTGGAAATCGCGTTCAACAAATAGGTTCAACTCGCCACATGCGACCCCTTCGGGGATAACGCGGCAAGAAGTTACACTATATGTGTAGCTTAGTTGCGTTGCGTTTGCGTTGCGCGCCTATCTCGATTTTGTATTTTTTTTCTGGCAATATATTTTGAGATAGTATGAGGAGGGATACAATTCACCAGCATATTTTTGCGGACCAGATACAGGGTGTAACACTAACAATTGGGTCAAACAGGGTCAAAAAGCTATTGTCGATGGGACACGGCGCAGGCGGGGCTCGAACTTGTGCTTGTTTCAATAACGCATATTCGAGTGGCAACGCCTTATCCGCTCGACCATACCAGCGGTTTATTATTGGATGAATTGTCCCTTTAGTTCTTGTTTGTCTTGAGTCTTTGTTTGTCAGAGGTAATTTCACATGAGCAATGTTTGTATGTGTACTGGACCAATGTGTCTTATGAAAACTGGAAATTGATTTAAAAAAAAATAAAACAACTCTCACATCATCGTGATTTACGTTTTTTCTTAGCTCAGATTGTGGACAATTTCACTGAGAGCTCATCTTTGAATCAAATGGTAGATAAGCCAAACAAGCACTGGGATGACGACTATAATCTATCTATAATCTAAGTTGCAAGGATATATTCATTTAAAGCTCACAAGCAAACACGTGTAGTTCGCGCTTCCAAATGCTGAATGTGTACTTACAAATAAAATCGAAACCTCAAATGAACACAAGCCCTACAACTTTTGCCGACCTTTCCTGACACAGGGGTGGCATTGGCAAAGTGAACCATTTTTTACAGTATGGGTGGTCAGCCTCATACCAACCTATAAGTCAGGGAACGACCGATGCCTCAATTTTTTTATTTTTATTAACATTACATGATCAAGATTCAAGTATAACAGTTTTGGGTAGATTCTACAGTCAGCTGATATTTAATTAGAGTGGAATTCTAGTGGCGGCCGCAGTGTTGTCACTAATTTGCTCCACTCACACTTTCCCGCCCACGCCGGGCGTCCTCTTCCCCGCTTTCTCATCCTCAAGTCTAGCCGGCGCGCTCGTCTAGCCGACAGATAATGATAGCCTGTTAACGTATAGTCTGGCAGATATCATTATCTCAAGACTCAGACGTCTGGCAAATCAATTTATGGCTGATCAATGCGAACCAACGGAATTATCTTTCAAAAATACAGCACCTACCTACCTACTTCTAAAACACAGCACATTTGTATCTCTGTCACCATTCTTCCTATCCTTACATACCTCTTTCAATTCATTCATATCCATAATTTTTTTCATGCATTTTCTTCTTTTTACGCTCACTCTGAACATGAACATCCCATTCTTTCACAATCTCCTCAATCTGATCTCTCCATACTGTTTCCGGTCGTCCCTTACCTCTTTTTCCTTTCACACTTTCTCTGTATATATACTTTGTCAGTTTATCATCATTCATACTCTCCACATGCCCAAACCATCTCATCACATTATTTTGTGCCTTAACTTTCCAATCCTCTTTCAGCATACATTCTTATTTAATCCATTCATTCCTAACTCTATCTTTCAGAATTTTTCCTGTCATGCTTCCCAAATGTTTCATTTCCACCGTGCATACTTTCCTCATTTGGCTATCATTCACTGTCCACGCTTCACTTCCATACATCTTCACTTCCATACATCCATCTGTCGCAGATGATGCTTTCAAAAGAATATTGTGCAAGAGACTCCAGATTTCATAAAACTTCGTGGTCTACGAAGTATTGGTTTTGGAGAGGTATCTGGCTAGCTGCCCTGATTTTTGTGGCAGAATTTTAACTTCGTAGAGCTGTATTGCCTTTGTTTGAGAGATGACACAGAGATGCAGTGTTAATTCGGATTAAATTCGGATCGGAAAATAGATTCGAAAACGGAAAACAACGAATACAATCGCTCTATTGGCGACTTACTTATGTGGCACACATCTGGGGTCGACACCTCGATCAGCTGTGCGAAACGAAAACTGTTCCAAAGCCTTCGATAGGGTATGGTACTCCAGCCTCCTAAACAACTTGCTGGTCTTCGGACTTCCACCTCCACTAGTCAAATGGACATCTAGCTTTCTGAAAGGTAGATCTATTCAGACGGTCATAGATGGCTGCACATCGGGTCAACTATCGATCAACTCCGGAGTCCCACAAGGTTCCATCCTGTCTCCGATACTCTTTCTTCTGCACATCAACGACCTACTGTCATGTGCATCAATTAACTCCTACGCTGATGAAAGTACCATTCATAATGGATTGTTTTTTGACAAGCCCCAAAACACCTCAACCCTTTCCGATGCTCGCAAACTTTTAACACGATCAACACTGACCTCAAAGCAGTCAGCCGCTCGCGCTGGGGCGTTGACAATCTTGTTGCATTCAATATTTAAAAAAACGCAGGCATGTCTGATATCCTTGAAAACGGATCCAAATCCTAATCTTCCAACTTTTGACAACGTCCCCTTACCCAACCAAAACCACTTAGATCTCCTCGGTGTTTCTCTTTCATCAGAGCTGAAAAATCAAGATGCCATCTCATCTCAAACTACTTCGGCCTTCACTAACAAACTACAGGGCTCGTAGATTTTTTGCTTCTGCCCAACTTCTAACTACTAAATTTTTTTTTGGTAAATTGTCGGTAAGACAATGGAACATTTTGTCCAGAAACTGTAAAGCAATTGATTGGAAAGACTAGGTAACATTTTGTGAATAAATTTGATTGCTAAGGCGAAGGAACGTTTTGACTCTTGTTCAGTAGAAGGTTGGTAAAACAGAGAGCGTTTTGTGCCGCAGGTTCATTAACCCATAAACAAATGAAATAATCTGAAAACGTTTGACGTATGTGTTTTGATTTCATATCAGAGATTATAACACACAGCGCCAGTGTAAAACTAAACAATATCAAACGAGTACTAGTGCCGTTTTAATAAACAAATTATATCTCGTATAGAATAATTAATGCGAATATTATAATATTTGGAATTGAGTCCGGGATGCTGAATTTTCTGTAGAGATCGAATCCGGAATGAGGCGATCACGTCTTCTTCTTCGTCGTGTCAGACACTACACTACTCTTGCCCAGTGTCGGGCAGCATCCACTGCTTCACCATGACTCTCCATTAGGTCGGCCAGTGAGCAGCTTGTTGGGCAGGCCGGGCAGATCCATTGACTGTTGGGCTCCGCATTCACAGAGCGTGGTGTCATCTTGATGAAGGATTCCCCAGGCCCTCATGTTACAGCGAGCTCTGCCAACACCCGTTCTCAGCCTGTTGAGTGCTCTCCACACAGGCCACTCAAGATCCCGTCCAGGTGGGAGGCTCTCGCTTGGCTGCACAAAGTTTACAGGTCGCTCCAGATTCCACAAGTGCAATCTCTCCCCCGCCGGCTCCGTGTTCAAAAAGGCGATCCCTAAAACCACATGAAAATTTCAACTTGGCTCTTACCAGCTATCCTCATATGAACGACGCATATTGTTTAATGAGTTAACTCGTATACTACGTAGGAAAAAAATATGAAAAACATGTGAAAGGAATGTATACATATGATTGTTTATAATAATAATCTATAATCTAATTTGCAAAGATATATTAACATTTAAAGCTCATATCAAATGTATGCCCACCAGCAAACACGTGTAGTTCGCGCTTACAAATGCTGAATGTGTATGTACTTATTACAAATAAAATCCAAACCTCAAATGAACATAAACCCTACAACTTTTGCCGACCTTCCCTGACACAGGGGGGACATTGGCAGAGTGAACCATTTTTTACAGTATGGGTGATCAGCCTCATACCAACCGGTAACTCAAGGAATAAAAAAAAACACTAAGTACCTACTACAGTGTTCACTCTGGGAAGAAGAGGAAAATGCAAATGAGAAGAATATCCTTAAACCTCACGTGAACATAAACCGTGCAACTTTTTAACAAATAAACAATGCTCTTGCACGGGTCCTTAGAATTCCGCCAAAAACTGACCAACCCATGATCAGTGGGCAGCGCGTGTAGCATAAACAGGAGCAGTGTGAATGTCTTCAGGACACACCCTCTCTGCACGTAACGTCGGGAATAATGTAACTTCTCCCATAGCGGTTCGTCTGCGAATTCCTAACCTAACAAACTCCAATGTTGAAATAGTTTATTATAATTAATAGTGTGTGTCAGTGTGTGTGTGTGTGTAACAAAACGTATAAAGAAATTTCGCTTTTAAAAAAAAAAGAATTTTATCGAAATGTTGATAAACTTTAACATCAACAATCAATTTAATAATTATGGCGAGTGATACGGCATGCGAGTCGCAAAGAAATGACACAGATACTGTGTGAAACGATAATTATAGTATATTTATACATTTTTTAATCAAATGTTTATGAAATGATTAATTCCATGTGATTGGGTAATTTCTAGAGATTATCTAAAGCATTTGATGCACATTAATATGGAACCACCCAGCCATGTAGGTAAATGTACCGAAAACAGTTTATATCTACTTTAACTGTAACTGTAACTCCGTCGCCATTCCGATAGGAGTGGCCAGAGCCTCTGCAAAGCTGCCTCCATTTCTTCCTATCCTTGATGATGATGATGATGAGCTGATGATTTCTTTTTAGCGCCGTTTCGTGATATAGTCACTCCAAGGGCGCTGGTGCAAAAGATGCCAGAAATTTGCTTGTCTTCAGTGCATTCCGGAACTTTCCATAGTCCTCTAGCTCTCTCACATGATGTGGCAGGTGGTTCCAGGCCAGAGGGCTAGCAACTGCAAATGCACGCTCTCCAAATATTACTTATATAATATCCTTACATACCTCTTTTAATTCATTCATATCCATCACCTTTTTCATGCATTTTCTTCTTTTACGCTCGCTTTGTTTATCCCATTTTTTTCCCCATCCCATCTCCTCAATCTGATTCCTCCATATATATTTTTCTCGTTCGTCCCTTTCCTCTTTTTCCTTTCAAACTTCAAAACAATAGATAATGATGATGATTTGTATAGCGCCGTTTCTTGACTACTGTCACTGCAAGGGCGCTTTCAGGCTTGACGCGGCGGTGAAGAAATGGGTCTTCATTCCCTTCTTCAAGCTCTCGATCCCTTCATTGGCGCGCACTTCAGGAGGCAGCTGGTTCCAAGTGGACGGTCCCGCAAAGGCGAAAGCGCGGTCTCCGAACACTGTACATCTTTTTCTGTATTGAGTGCTGACAGACGTAAGAGCACTGTCGGCAGATCGCAGAGTGAGCCCCCTCTTACTCAGACTCCTCGGTATTATCAGCTCCTGCAAGCACTCTGGCGCCACTCCATGCAGCGCTTTATGTACCGTGAGGCCCAGCTTGAATTTGATCCTTTCTAGGATCCTCAACCAGTGAAGCTTCTGCAGGAGTGGAGTAATATGGCAGTACTTGCTCTGACCATAAATCAGGCGGGCGCTGGCGTTCATTACAGACTGCAGTCTGTTTAGCTGGCATTCTGGTTGTGCAGCATAAATGCCATTGCAGTAATCTACCTTTGAGATGACGAAGGCATTTAGGGGTAGTCCATATATTACGTCATTCGCATTAAGGGGTGGGGGGGGAGTCTGGTCTGCGGATGATGGCAAATGATGTACGAGTACCAAAAGTGACGTCGTTCTTGTAAATACCAATTTCTACAAAATATACAAAATATTATGTAAGTTATATAACATTATTAATTATTAAGCTCATCCATTATTACAGCAAGAGGGGGGGGGGTCATTAGATAATGACTATAGGATGATTTTAAGGGGGGGGGGGGGTAATATAACAAAATCGATGACGTAATTTATGGACGGCCCCTTACAAGATTTACCAGATTTAATGGAAGTTGCTGGAGTGATGTTTTCCGGGATCTGTTGCCGTGGTCTGTGGGAGCTGGAGCTTCCGGACGTTTCGCCCATTTCTACGATGGGCTTCTTCAGCGTGAAGTATGATGATGATGATGATCTGAGAACTGTGATGTAAGTGTGTTCACACATGCACATATAAACCCTCAGTGTACACGCACTTACATCACAGTTCTCATCAAGATCATCATCATCATCATACTTCACGCTGAAGAAGCCCATCGTAGAAATGGGCGAAACGTCCAAAAGCTCCAGCTCCCACAGACCACGGCAACAGATCCCGGAAAACATCACTCCAGCATCATCAGCCGGCCGTGTAAGCCTAAAACTCTTATTTAATGGAAGTAGTTGTTTTTTATTTATTCATTTTGCTCGTCTTGCGAATCGCTCGCTGTGCGCGTTGCTCGTTATGCAAAGCCCACTGTCCCGTCTTTGTTTCGGCGAGTACACAGAGTACGAGTACAAAGCCCGCGGGGCTTTTAATTGCTGTCGTTCTAGAAGGCTGCGATTCCAATTTTAAAATTCAAACACAACTGTCATAGACTCAGTTGCGCGTGCGCGGGCGCGCCGAGCGGGTTTTTGAAACTGCCGGGTTTCGTGTTCTTTTCACATGAAAACATTCGAAATTTAAAATTCGTGTTCTCGACCCAACTCGACGTATTGCGTTGTTCTTTTTTTAAAACCAAAAATTCAAATCTCGAATTTCAAATAAAAATAGCGTACATACACATATTTTGAAGATAATAATTGATTGAAATACATTTTGTGTTATGGAATGATTTGTATTTAAAAAATTTAAACAAAAGAGTGTTGTGAAAAATAGTGCAATGAAAACCGCTTTGATATTTTGAATGGATGCCACTTTTTTTATATAACCTAAGTTGCAAAGATATATTATGTTAAAGATTTATATTGAATGCATGCTTACAAGCAGACAAGTGTAAGTTTCCCCTCACACATACTGGATGTACTTCTTACAACAACAAAAAACACAATCTTGCAAATCTTTCAGGGGTTTTCCTGCGACAGGAGTGACATCGGCAAAAGTTAACCAAGTTTTCATTGCATTGGGGGTACTCATACCAACCATTATAAGCATTACATAGGCTGATCTCAAAATAAAATCCGTAGTCTAGTGGTTAACGCTACGGATTCGCAAACAGAGATCAAGGGTTCGATTTCCAGTGGAGCACAGTAAATCTTTTATATCTCAAATATGTTTTTCGCTTCTAATCTAATCTAATCTAAGCTGCAAAGATATATATCATTTAAGATTTATATTAAATGCATTCCCACAAGCAGATATGTATAATTTCGCGCTAACACATGCCGCATGTGGACCTACAATATAAAAACCCAATCTCAAATGAACATAAGCCTTGCAACTCTTGCCGTCCTTCCCTGAAACAGGGGTGACATTGGCAAAGTGAACCAATTTTTACAGTATGGGTGGTCAGCCGCATAACAACCTATAAGTCAAGGAACATACATGACAAATTACATTTTTAAAAACATATCAATTTTCATACACAGCTTGGTATAAAAAATCGTGTGCTCTTACCAAAGACCGGTCACCAAAACTCCATTCAGCCTTCCAGCAACTGGGTCTTGCTTGAGAATTGGAACTTTATATAGCAACGAGCAAGCTCGCAGAGGACTCTTCAGTTGTGATTCACGTATAAAACCTTTGGATTATAATAAAACTATGAGATATGAGTCTTTATATTATAATCTATAATCGACATCTAAGGTTCATACTCAATGCACGTCTACTGGCAGAAACATGTAAGTTCGCGCTTACAAATGCTGCATGTCTACTTACAAATTTAAACCCAAACCTCAAATGAACATAAGCCCTGCAACTTTTTCCGATCTTCCCTGAAACTGGGGTGACATTGGCAAAGTAAATAATGTCTAACAGTGTGAGTGATCAGCCTCATACCAACCTATAAGTCAAGGAACACAAAAAAAATTTTTGGTCACCTCAAGATCCCTCTACGAGCTAGGTCATCGCTGTAGAAAGCGTAAATTTTCAAGCAAGACCCTGTTGCTGTAAGGCTGGATGCGGACCTTTGGTGAAACGCCGCAGGACTATCACGATTAGGGTCTTTAGCAATAAATAACTTAATTTTAGCTTGCCCTTTCCCTAGCAACTCTGCCGGGTGACGTCTCAACATTTTTGTCTTTGAAATTTGCGCCGAGTTCATATAAAACATTTGCTCTGTGAGACAACAACACCTTCTCTCAGGGTCAGTCTCCCCTCCACTGACCCACGCCCTGTATATCCATCCCATCCGGGGATGTGTCACAGGACTGGCATGCAAAACGTTATGTGAGATGCGAGTGGCAGAAGGCCCTCCCGTGAAGCTACACTTTCCCAAGTGTTTGCACAAAGCAAAGGAGGCTCAGAAATCACTGAAAAGATTATGGCCGTGGGGGTTTAGGGTTCGAGGATTTTAATTTTGTGAGAAAAATCTGTGAGACAGTCGTTTGAAATAAATAATGAATATTTTTTTTCATTGTATCTGTCACTTTTAATTAAGAACATTTTTATCTTAGTTTCTACGTCAGCTAATGGTCCATAAAATAAATTGTAAGTACCTACTGATAGTATTCATTTTTTTATAAAAGTTTTTTTTTCGTCATTTTAAAGTGATCCGACATCAGTAGGTACCCTTAGTACGAGTTGCAAAACTTGAGTAATGTAAAGTTTACGGCAATTATTAAAGAGTGATTTCCCCCAAAATCTGCCGTTTTTGTTTGTTTGAACTTGATTTTCTTCATCGCTGTAACTCTTTTGCTAAGACCACAAAGTTCGAATCCCGTCAGGGTTATGGCCGCGTGGGCCAGGAGGGCTGATCTTTCTAGCGTGTTTCGAATGGAACAACGTTGGTTCGATCCCCGCTTGGGTCACTTGACTTTAACTTTGACCCTGGTTCAACAGATGTTATTGGGTAATTATTATTTAATAATTCAGTAAAAATAAACAATAATGAATTATTAAATATAATCTATCTATAATCTATAATCTAAGTTGCAAGGATATATTCATTTAAAGCTCTCAGATGTATGCCCACAAACCAACAAGTGTAGTTCGCGCTTACAAATGCTGAATGTGTACTTACAAATAAAATCCAAACCTCAAATGAACATAAGCCCCACAACTTTTGCCGACCTTCCCTGAAACAGGGGTGACATTGGAAAAGTGAACCATTTTTTACAGTATGGGTGGTCAGCCTCATACCAACCTATAAGTCAAGGAATATGAATAATAAATTACATTTAAATATAAAAAAGAACAAAACCTTTAGAAAGAAACCTATACAAAAAAAGTCAAAAATTTCCTATGCAAAAAATGTAGCAAATGAATACACCAACATTAGAAATCAACATTACAGATTAGCCGCCACTTCTTCCTGTCCTTGCATACTTCTTTCATTTCATCCAGAGTCATAACCTTTTTCATACAAGTCCTCCTTTTATTATGACTCTGGATATCCCATTCATTCGCTATTTCATTAAATGATTATATTAATACCTGTTTCTGGCCAGGCAGAATAGGTTGGTGAATTGCATTCCTCTTCACAAATCTATTTTTTTTTAATTAAAAAAAAAAAGTGTAAGAAACAAAAACAGCAGATTTTGTTTGTTTGAACTTGATTTTCTTCATCACTGTAACTCTTTTGCTAAGACCATAAAGTGTAAGAAACAAAAACGACAGATTTTGGGAGAAATCACGCTTTAATATTTTCCGTAAACTTTACTTTTCTCAAGTTTTGCAACTCGTACTAAGGGTATGGGCAATGGTAACATACGATCGGTTTCATTGGATAGCTTGTTAAAATATCGATATAAATTTATTTTATCGAATGTCTAAAATAAATACTGTACAAAATGGTTCACTTTGCCAATGTCACCCCTGCTTCAGGGAAGGTCGGCAAGAGTTGCAGGGCTTATGTTCATTTGAGGTTTGGATTTTATTTGTAAGTACACAATCAGCATTTGTAAGCGCGAACTACACGTGTTTGTTTGTGGGCATACATCTGAGAGCTTTGAATGAATATATTCTTGCAACTTAGATTATAGATTATAGATAGATGTCGGAATGTTCAAGATTTTATTTTGTCTCGGCGGGTAAACGTAACACGTCTGTGCAACTAACAACAACAATAATTCTAATAATGTTACCGGTCCGTAGTTCAGTGGTAACACTTCAAACTCTGAATGGGAAGGTTGTAGGTTCGAATCCCGGCGGAGCACAAAAAAATACCAATAATATTTTCAAATTTGCTCTTCGCTGGGTTGAAAAATTCATAAACCTTTACCAATGACCGGTCACCAAAGGTCCATCCAGCCTTACAGCAACTGAGTCTTGCTTGAGAATTGGCGCTTTGTAGCGACGACGACCAAGCTCGTAAAAAGGTCGATAGCTCAATTGGTAGAATGCTTGCATTCCATGCCGAGAGAAATTCAAAACCCAAAATATAATATCGGCAAGGCTTACTCTGCCTATACAAGAAAAGAGTACCAGCCCCCTCGGGAGCTAAGAAACCCCCACTTCTACTGGGGTTGGCGTAATTCCGGCTCCCTTACCTGTAAAAATAAATACGTTCCACTCGCTACATGCAAAACTTTTCGGGGATAACGCGGCAAGAAATTCCACCAGGCGCGTGCATAGGATGTAGGCAAATACATTTCAGAATAAATATTTTCTTCCATTCCTTTAAAATGACTCATTTGAAATTGACTGCAGTGCTAACGATGGAGCAATCGAACTTAAATTTTTAATTTTAAATCTCAGTATCAAGCTTAAATGCGTCTTTTACCATGTATTGCCTACCCATCAGGCGCATGTGCCTGTATGGGATGCACGCCCCTGAGTTACACCATATGTGTAGCTTAGTAGCGTTGTGTAATGGAACAGCCATTTTGAACACAATAGCCTATTGAGTCCAAAAAAAGCATACTTTTCAGTCATTAGAAAAATACAGACGAGTTCTAGATGAAGTCTTATCTAATCTAATCTAAGTAGCAAAGATATGTAACATTGGGGATTTACGTTACATGCATTGTCACAAGCAGACACGTACAAGTTCGCGCTTGAGCATGCCGCATGTGAACCTACAACATAAAAACCAAATCTCAAATGGGCATACACCATGCAACTCCTGCCGACCTTCCCTGTAACAGGGGTGACATTAGCGAAGTGAACCATCTTCTACAGTAGGGGTGGTCAGCCGCATACCAACCTATAAGTCAAGGAATACACACAACAAATAACATTTTAGACATAAACTAATGAATAAACATTAAAATTAAATACAAAATTCTCATTAAAATTTACAATCACCGGTCCGTAGTTCAGTGGTAACACTTCGGAATCTGAATGGGAAGGTTGTGGGCTCGAATCCCGGCGGAGCACAAAAAAATATACCATTTATATTTTCAAATTTGCTCTTAGCTGGGTTGAAAAATTAATAAACCTTTACCAATGACCGGTCACCAAAGGTCCATCCAGCCTTACAGCAACTGGGTCTTGCTTGAGAATTGGCGCTTTGTAGCGACGACGACCAAACTCGGAAAAAAATCGATAGCTCAATTGGTAGAATGCTTGCATTCCATGCCGAGAGCAAGGGTTCGATCTCAAGGCTTGTTCAGCCTTCACACACAAAGAAGTATGTAAGGATAGAAAGAAATGGCGGTTGATCTGTGATGTTGGCGGCTGGGGTTTGTTAAAGTAAAATTGGTTTTGTGATTTAGTTTTTTATGTCAATGTATATATTGTTATTTTATTGATTTTAAAAATGTAATTTGTCATGTATGTTCCTTGACTTATAGGTTGTTATGCGGCTGACCACCCATACTGAAAAAAATATGTTTCACTTTGCCAATGTCACCCCTGTTTCAGGGAAGGACGGCAAGAGTTGCAAGGCTTGTGTTCATTTGAGATTGGGTTTTTATATTGTAGGTCCACATGCGGCATGTGTTAGCGCGAAATTATACATATCTGCTTGTGGGAATGCATTTAATATAAATCTTAAATGATATATATCTTTGCAGCTTAGATTAGATTAGATTAGATTAGACAATAAATGATAACCAGCCCCCCCGGGAGCTGGGAAACCCCCGCTTCAACAAGTGGTTGGTGTGAGGCCGGCCCCCTTACCTGTAAAAATAAATATGTCCCGAATCGCCACATGCGACCACTTCGGGGACAACGCAGGCAAGAAGTTACACTATATGTGTAGCTTAGTTCCATTTTTTTTTTTTGCACAATCACAGAAAGTTATGAATTTTGACCGAACACTTTAGCGAGTAACTAACTCATCTCATTTTAAAGGCGATTGACCTTTTTTTGGGTTCACTTGATATATTCACGTTATCGGCCTTTGGCATTTTCAGTTGGGGACTACAAGTATCTGTGTCAGAAAGTATGTCGCTTGAACGGTCTCCACATCAACCCTGACTGAGATATTTCAGTACTTGGGACTCTATTTATTTTCACAAATACAGCTGCTAGCTTTGCGTCTAATCTAATCTAATCTAAGCTGCAAATATATACATCATTTAAGATTTATATTAAATGCATTCCCACTAGCAGATATGTATAATTTCGCGCTAACACATGCCGCATGTGGACCTACAATATAAAAACCCAATCTCAAATGAACATAAGCCTTGCAGCTCTTGCCGTCCTTCCCTGAAACAGGGGTGACATTGGCAAAGTGAACCATTTTTTACAGTACCTATGGGTGGTCAGCCGCATAACAACCTATAAGTCAAGGAACATACATGACAAATTACTTTTTTTTTGTAAATCAATAAATAACAATATATACATGGACATAAAAAACTAAATCATAAAACCAATTTCACTTTAACCTAGCCGCCAACATCACAGATCAACCGCCATTTCTTTCTATCCTTGCATACTTCTTTCATTCGTCTCGTTAATATGAAATTTTTGGCTAAGTTCCTAATTCCTTGTAAAGCTTGCACTCTATTCTGCTTAATTAGTTACGACCTTTAGGGCCTGTTGCACCAACCTCCAGCTGATATTTGATTGACTGCTTAATTCTGGTAAGGACCTCGGTTACATATTTCTCGAAAGTGGGTAATAATAGGATGGAATTTGAAAAGGAAAGATGATGTACATCAGCTGACATACGTAAATGCAACCAAATTTTTAATTTGATTCGAGAAATCACACTTAATTTTAATTTTTATCTGATTGGAGCTTGGTGCAACAGGCCCTTATAATAATAATAATATTTGGATGATTTATTTGATGAGCGCTGTTTTTGTGTATATCACACCTCAAGAGCCCTCTGCGAGCATGGTCGTCGCTGTAGAAAGCGCCAATTCTCAAACAAGACCCAGTTGTTGTCAGGTTGAATGGACCTTTCAGTGACCGGTCTTTGGTTTACCAAAGACCGGTAAATAAAAATTTAAAAAATTTAAAAAATTTAAATAAAAAACCGGTTTGAAAAATTCATAAACCTTTAGGTTTATGAATTTTTCAATCCAGCGAAGAGCACATTTGGAAATATAAATGGTATATTTTTGTGCTCCGCTGGGATTTGAATCCGCAACCTTCCATTTACGAGTCCGAAGTGTTGCCACTGGACTACGGACCGGTCCAAGAAATGCCAACAACACGCGGTGTACCTGAGCGGTCACCCATCCAAGTACTGTCCGCGCCCAATGTTGCCTTCGGTGATCTATGGGAACCGGTGCTTTCAACATGGTAACGTCGTTGACCTTGCCTTGCTTGAGATCTAACCCTAGCCTTTTTGTTTTGAACACAAACTTTCCATCAACTGAACTATCGATCTTAAAACAAAAAAATCTCCTGTAGGCAAGTTGCCATTTTTATGTGAAACTCATAATTTGACAGTTATCACCTCGGTGTCATTTTTAAATACTTGAAATGCTTTTTAAAAGGTCATTTAAATTTTAAAATTATCTCCAGATAAAAATGCACTTTGTTTAATTTATTAAGACATGAAGGCAGTTATTTCTGATTAATTATTTTATAGAAAAAAATACGTCTTGAATAAATTTACTGTAATCACAAATCCGGTCGCTAACTTAATATAGGCTCCCCCACTTCAACTGAAGTGGTTGGCGTGAGGCCAGCTCCCTTACCTGTAAAAGTAATTAGGTCCTGAATCGCCACTTGCGACAACTTCGGGGATAACGCATGCAAGAAGTTACACTATATGTTAACAATAATAATAGCTACGTACAGAGAGTGTATCTCCTGAAGACGTTAGCTACGTGGCTAACGAAACGTCGAGAATAATGCAAGTTCTCTTAGTCTAATATTCCAATAATAAATTTTAGCTGTGTACTTATTATTATTGTAAATATGTCAAACGACCGTAACTCCAACCTAAACCTAACAATTTCACTGTATATGTAGCCTAGTTGCGTTAGGCTTATTTATTTCAAATTACAAATTATAAGAGAGTGCCGTTGTTGTGTGTGTCACACCTCAAGGGTCCTCTTTCTCAATGATTTTAATGTCCTTTTAGTTAACTTTAGTTGACTTGTGAAGGAATAAATACAAGAATCATTAATTTATCGCAATCCTTTTCTCATCGAGAGTTGGACGCCGACTGATTTAAATGCAAGCCCGCCGCGTTTATATATCCTCATTCATTCACCTGCTTTCACTTCCGTCTAAAATGCAGTGGGCGTGGCTTGTGCACGCACAACGCTGATTAGTCACAAATACTCCCTCCACGCACCCCTCCTACGAAAAACTATTCAGTTGGCGTCCACCCCGCTTAGGGAAAGGACGTGTTTTCCCTGTGATTCTTAATTTTTATTTTACGTTAATATTTTTTCTGAACAATTAGGTACATTCTTGAAAAAAAAACACACACGAATGGCAGTGTGACTAAAAAAAAATTTTTCAATTTATAAAAAAACATACTCTCTACAAAAGTGTTGTTTAAATATGAATTTTCTGGAAAAACTATGTGTGTATAAAAATAAAGTGGTAAAGAGTGATTTTAAATTATTTTTGTATGGAAATCAAAGCGTGTGTTTTTAAGTTATAACTTTATAAGCATCCAGCTCTGGAGGTAAGTTTTTAATATATTTTTAAACTTTAACCTTTATCGTAAAATTAAATTATACATATTTTAATTATTCATTCCCTAAAACATAATTTTGTTGTACATGTTAATCCTATAAAGTGGTATTGGGGTATTTTCCTACTATTTAGAAAAAATAAATACCTGTCAATAACGTCAAATATTCCGATCACTTATTTAATATAATATTTTCAGCATTAATATTTTGAAAGTAATGATCTACCCTTAGTACGAGTTGCAAAACTTGAGTAATGTAAAGTTTACGGCAATTATTAAAGAGTGATTTCCCCCCAAAATCTGCCGTTTTTGTTTGTTTGAACTTGATTTTCTTCATCACTGTAACTCTTTTGCTAAGACCATAAAGTGTAAGAAACAAAAACGGCAGATTTTGGGGGAAATCACTATTTAATAATTGCCGTAAACTTTACATGCTGTAAAAATGGTTCACTTTGCCAATGTCACCCCTGTCACAGGGAAGGACGGCAAGAGTTGCAGGGCTTATGTTCATTTGAGATTAGGTTTTTTATATTTTAGGTCGGCATGTGTGAGCGCGAAATTATGCGTGTCTGCTTGTGGGAATGCATTTAGGTAATATTAATCTCAAATGGTACATATCTTTGCAGCTTAGATATAGATTTAGATGAGACTTCCAGCCCAGGAAAGTCTTGCAAGCATTCCTCGAAGGCTCGTGATAGAGGAGACCAAGGCTCTTAATTTGGGATCAGTAGTCGGAGGATTCAGCCACTGGACCACGGTCAGTCTATATTACGTCGTTGTCAATACCTTAATAATGGTAGAGACTCAAGTAGTGGAGTAAATAAGCTCGATAGTCGGGTCATAGAAGCTATATGATCCAGGTCACCATATTATTGGAGGCAATATCTTTGCGGCGTTTATAAATAGTCGACTCACACAACAATCCGTTGTATTGCTTTGTTATAATTTTATTCTATTGCTGTTTTAAAACCTCGACAGTCGAATTTTGTGGATTTTTCAGAAAAAAACGTCTCAAATTGGGTGAGTAAATTCACTTTTCTTATTGTCAAAACAGATCTGCGTTGTTAAAACAAAAAAGGAGTATAGTTTTTAAATTGTAGCTCTTTAAATTTCACATATTTGTGATTTTCCGTGGAAAAAGATATTGTTTTAGGCGTATGTGACGTGAGTGGACCTAACTCGGTTAGTATTCACCAAGCCGCAGGTAGCTAAAGGCGAGTCCTGTGACGTCATAGCTAGTCTTACCGGTTGTACCGCGCTTCAGTCGAGATTAATTTCTTGGCATTCAAAGAATACTTATAATGAAATCTTTAATGTTAGTACTTAAAATAGATGGTTGTGAAAGGTAATGCCTAATTGTATAAGGCATTTGTCTCTCCTAGTTGTCATCCTCTAGTAAAGACAGTGCCTAGTTGTGCTAGCCATTTGTATCTGCTAGTCGCCATCCTCTAGTAAAGACAAAGCCTTGTTGTGCTAGCCATTTGTCTCTCCTAGTCACCATCCTCTAGTAAAGACAGTGCCTAGTTGTGCTAGCCATTTGTCTCTGCTAGTCGCCATCCTCTAGTAAAGACAGTGCCTAGTTGTGCTAGCCATTTGTCTCTACTAGTCACCATCCTCTAGTAAAGACAAAGCCTTGTTGTGCTAAACATTTGTCTCTGCTAGTCGCCATCCTCTAGTAAAGACAGTGCCTAGTTGTGCCAGCCATTTGTCTCTGCTAGTCACCGTAAAGACAAAGCCTTGTTGTGCTAGCCATTTGTCTCTCCTAGTTGTCATCCTCTAGTAAAGACAGTGCCTAGTTGTGCTAGCCATTTGTATCTGCTAGTCGCCATCCTCTAGTAAAGACAAAGCCTTGTTGTGCCAGCCATTTGTCTCTGCTAGTCACCGTAAAGACAGTGCCTAGTTGTGCTAGCCATTTGTCTATGCTAGTCACCATCCTCTAGTAAAGACAAAGCCTTGTTGTGCTAGCCATTTGTCTCTCCTAGTCACCATCCTCTAGTAAAGACAGGGCCTAGTTGTGCTAGCCATTTGTATCTGCTAGTCGCCATCCTCTAGTAAAGACAAAGCCTTGTTGTGCCAGCCATTTGTCTCTGCTAGTCACCGTAAAGACAAAGCCTTGTTGTGCTAGCCATTAATCTATGCTAGTCACCATCCTCTAGTACAGACAAAGCCTAGTTGTGCTAGCCATTTTGTCTCTGCTAGTCACCATCCTCTAGTAAAGACAAAGCCTTGTTGTGCTAGCCCTTTGTCTCTGCTAGTCGCCATTCTCTAGTTAAGACGATCATATCCAGGAAATCCCACAAATGAATCCGATTCTTGAGGTATTTATGTGCATGACTGCCATACATTGTATTGCAGGACATAGCAGATACATATTTTGTTGACGTTTTGATGTTTTATTTAAATTCCACTCGGACTTTTCTAGTAATTGTATATATTTTTATATCGGGCGTTTCTGTGATTAGACACTTATATTTTTTCAATAAGCTATAAATACAACTATTTATGCAAATAATATTACATTCCGTTCTATGTTAAAAATCATAGTAACCATAGTCAATCATAGCATTGTACAGAGACGAATCCCACCGAGAGTGTCAGACTTTATTTCCCATTTCATTGTTTATTTCAAACCCGAAATACATAAAATATCGACAAGGATTACTCAACCTTCACTGTAAATGAGTACCAGCACCCTCGGGAGCAAAGAAATCCATCTACTTAGGTTGGCGCGGCCCTCCCCCCCAATCAACGTGTATTTTTTTTTTTTGCTTCAACAAAGTACCTACCTTATTTTTGTTACCAATGCAGCTAACTTCACATTGAACTATCAAAAGGGACGTTTGACAAGATGGCGACGTGACTTCCGTTCTTCACCATGTTATGTTAAAACCATCCTAACATCGTGTTGGGTCTAATGTCATAAAATCTATAGATGGTTATTTAATAGCTGCCAGTTCAAACAGCCCCTATGATTTCTCTCTTATTTTGTGGGGCTTAAATCATTTCATTTCTCCCTTGTGCGCAGGACCGGATTAAGGGCGGTTCGAATGGTGCGATTGAACCAGGGCCCCTGCACCTTAGATGATTATGATGATGGTGATGATGATGGGGATGATGATGGTGATGATGAGGATGATGATGGTGAGGTTGCTAGAGGAAAAGCCAATTATATTTGAAACATATTTTTTATGGCCGCAACCCTCATGTGGCGATGGGCGGACATTCGCTCGCGATCCAGATGAAAAGTGGACAAAGCGACTGCTGTGCTGGTGCCCAAGGACGGCAAAGCGTGGAGTTGGGCGCCCACAGTTGCGCTGGCGTGACGATGTTCAGAGAAGTGCAGGACTTGCCTGGATGCGGATCGCTCAGGATAGAAACGAATGGAAAATGCGAGAGGAGGCCTACGTTCAGGAGTGGACAATCAATACAGGCTGAAGAAGAAGAAGAATGAAGATATTTTTTATTGATTGCTAAGTCCGGATAATAGCTCAGTTGGGGAGGTGCTTGAATTCCATGCCAAGAGCTTGGTACTGAGGATGTCCGAAATGGTTTTCCGTTTCAATGTTTATTTTAAACCCAAAATAAAATACCGGTTCCAATGTATCGACATTTCAAAGGAAACCGGGGCATAAGTGACAAAAACTAAACTGTTGAAAACAACTGTTAAAAGTTTGAGTTTGCAGAAAAATTGACATAACTTTTTTAGTGTTTCTCATATCGTTCAAATCAAAACAGCACTGAAATAAAAAAGGCATTTATTGTCATTCCTTTAAATTTGGTTTAACGCTGATTTGAATTTTTTTATGTCACAATCGCCTTTAGGACAATAAATGCCAAAATCTTGTCGGTTACACCAAAACCATACTTCGAAAACGCTGTTGTTTGCTTGGGCATAAACAACAACAAAAAATCACCATAGAGCTATGCAAGTTAGAGTATTAGAAAAGAGCGGAAAATTCTAAGTAGGATATTCATTTTTGAGCAAAACGTCGCTTTCTTTTTAACCGTCGATATATACTTTGTCCAGATTTTCAATGCACTGATTACAAACTCCATGCTTCAGAATTTTTTCTGTCATACTTCTAAAATTCTTTATTTCCACCCCACACACTAAACTTATTTCCCCACAAACATGGCTGATGTGAAATTACCTCTGATTGACAAAGATAAACGAGCAGTAAGGAGACGAGTGGTCGTTTTGATTCACAATAACTTATTTTTTAAGGGAGTTTTGGGAGCCCCCTGGGATTTCCCCGCACCAGGGCCCCCAGTGGTCTTAATCCGTGCCTGCTTGTGCACCCCATTGTCCTTGTAATTTAGCTCGCATCACATAAAAGTGAAGAAATTGTGATATTCCGGATAGAGAGCCCGCATCGTCCCACCTATGTAACACTATCCCAGCACTATGTCAAATTACTATTATTTTCCAATATTTGAAGCGTTCATAAAAATAACGCAACGCAAGTAACGCAACTAAGCTTCACATATAGTGTAACTCCTTTCCTGCGTAATCCCCGTAGGAGTCGCATGTGGCGATTTGGGACCTTTTTTTTACGGGTAGAGGGCCGGCCTCACACCAACCACTTCCAATAAAAGTGGGGGTTTCCCAGCTCCCGGGGGGCTGGTGCCCATTTCTTGTGAAGGCTAATTAAACCTTAGGATAAAACCCCTGCTCTCGACATGGAATGCAAGCAATTTTCCAACTTAGCTATCGACCGGACTTTTTACGAGCTTTGTCGTCGCTACAAAACGACAATTCTCATGCAAGACCCAGTTGGTGTAAGGCTGCATGGACCTTTTGATGATCGGTCTTTGTGTAAAGGTTTATGAATTTCTCAACCCAGAGAAGAGCAAATATGAAATTATAAATGGTACATTTTTTGTGCTCCACCGGCATTTGAACCCACAACCTTCCATTTACGATTTTTTAAAGAAATCCTGTGCGGGAGACTCCTACATTCTAGAGACTCTAGGGGTCTATGACACTTGTTGTTGTGCCGTAGAGGTGTACAAGCTTAGTCGTCGCTACAGAGCGCCAATTCTCAAGCAAGACCCAGTTGCTGTAAGGCTGGATGGACCTTTAATGACCGGTCTTTGGTAAAGGCTTTATGAATTGTTTCAACCCAGCGAAGAGCATATTTGGAAATATAAATGGTATATTTTTTGTGCTCCGCCGGGTTCCGAATCCACAACCTTCAATTTACGCGTCCGAAGTGATGCCACTGGACTACGGACCTGTCCAAGAAATGCCAACGACGCGCGGTGTACCTAAGCGGTTACCCATCCAAGTAGCATCCGCAATGTTTCTTAACTTCGGTGATCTGATGAGAACCGGTGCTTTCAACATGGTATCGTCGTTGACAAGTTCCAAGTGTTGCCACTGGACTACGGACCATGATTTCTCAAATCAGTGAATCAGCACTTATCGAATATCGATATGGTTTAGTGTGACGATATGACTTTGCTAACAGTGATCATGTTAGTTATTTTGGTCATCTCCAGTCTGGTGTAAGTAGATTGGCAATTAACCTCACAGACTCGTCTGCGAATTGCGCTCTCTGCTACTGTATAACTATCATGTCTGGAGCAGCAGAGACACGTACCACACAGCTATCGTGACCTGTCACACACACACGCACAGGCACTGTCTGTCTCATGACCTGATAACAGTGGACAGCTCGGTGCTGGAGTACCAGATGACGCGGCATTGCAATGACAATGAGGTCCCAACAATCAAAATATCCCTCGGCTGTGTGACGTCGCACAAAGTTAATTCCCGATAATCAGGGAAATTTTGGTAGTTCACAGCATTTAGTCGATACTCGTAGGTCAAAGAAGGGACGAACAATTTCATATTTTTGTTATAAAATATTAGGAAGAAGTACACAAAGAGTACACATTAATAATGATATTGATTGTTGTAAATACTATCTGTACCTTAGAGCATAAACAACGGAAGTCCACTTTTTTGCGTTTTTGAGTTAATGATGCAGAAATTATTATAATTAGCTGTTCTATAAGTGGTAAAAATATTGGAGTCCTCGGACTCATAGTTACTGAGATATCAAGTGTAATAAATATGGGATGCACATAAAAGTGCGAGCATAAACCACGGAAGTTCCATAAACGTTGTTCACATTACTTCACATTAAATAAGTATCGATAAAACAAGATAAACAGTTTTTACAGATCAAAAAAATCTCGTCTAGTTTAGAAGTTATGATGGTTTTATAAAAGTGCACATTTTTACTAAAACTCGTCTCCTGCACATTTTACTAAGGCCCGGTATTTTGAAGTATCGTAAAGTTAACTAAAATGCAATTTTAGTTAAATCATCATAATATTTCACTCACCGAATTTCGGCAGTAAATATTTAGTAACTTTAACTTTCGATTTTCAAGATGGCGGCGCTTCACTGACAGCAGCTGTTCTTTTTTAATGTAAGGATACATCAAAATTGTTGCAAACTGAACATTTTTTGTGTCGTTTTCTAGCTTAATGTAGGTTAGGCATATGATTTTTTTGAATAGTTGTTTATTTTAAAGCTTTTGAATGACATTTTAATTATTTCCAAGATTTGGGGGCGTGGCCTCATACTTCGGTAATGTTCGGTTTTAGTTAACTCGAGATTGAGTATTTTGAATGAAAGTTCAAGTAATAGTTAACTAAAATATTACTACAGTTCAATATACCGGGCCTTAATGTGACTACCGTTGTTTATGCTCTAAGGCCCGGTATATTGAACTGTAGTAATATTTTAGTTAACTATTACTTGAACTTTTATTCAAAATACTCAATCTCGAGTTAACTAAAACCGAACATTGCCGAAGTATGAAGCCACGCCCCCAAATCTTGGAAATAATTAAAATGCCATTAAAAAGCTTTAAAACAAACAACTATTCATAAAAATCATATGCCTTACCTTCACTAAGCTAGAAAACGACACAAAAAATGTTCAGTTTGCGACAATTTTAATGTATCCTTACATTTAAAAAGAACAGCTGCTGTCAGTGAAGCGCCGCCATCTTGAAAATCGAAAGTTTAAGTTACTAAATATTTACTGCCGAAATTCGGTGAGTGAAATATTATGATGATTTAACTAAAATTTCATTTTAGTTAACTTTACGATACTTCAAAATACCGGGCCTAAGGTACAGCTATTTATTGTTCTGTATCTACACTGAGAACGAGTTGCAAAACTTGAGAAAAGTAAAGTTTACGAAAAGTATAAAAGAGTGATTTTCCCTAAAATCTGCCGTTTTTGTTTGTTTTTCCTGGATTTTCTGCATCACTGTAACTCTTTTGCTAATACCATAAAGTGTAAGAAACAAAAACGACAGATTTTGGGAGAAATCACTCTTTAATATTTTCAGTAAACTTTACTTCACTCAAGTTTTGGATATTATAATGTGCTCGGATCTTGATTCAGTTGATTTGAATCCAATGTATGTTGCAAATGTGTGTAACATTGGGGAATCGCATTATTTGAATCTCAATTCTTTGCAACTAATATTTACCAACAATATCTATCAACTTCTCATAGTAAGTTAACTAATTGTAACAAGGTTCTCATGACAAACTGCTAAACTACAAGCCTTTTACATTTTCGTAATATAATAATATTAGAATGATTTATTTGGTGAGCGCTGTTTTTGTGTGTATCACACCTCAAGAGCCCTCTGCGAGCTTGGTCGTCGCTGTAGAAAGCGCCAACACTCAAGCAAGACCCAGTTGCTGTAAGGCTGGATGGACCTTTGGTGACCGGTCTTTGTTAAAGGTTTATGAATTTTTCAACTCAGCGATGAGCACATTCGAAATATAAATGGTATATTTTTTGTGCTCCGCCGGGATCCGAATCCACAACCTTCCATTTACGAGTCCGAAGTGTTGCCACTACGGACTACGGACCGGTCCAAGATGCCAACGACACGCGGTGTACCTGAGCGGTAACCCATTCAAGTACTGTCCGCGCCCAATGTTGCTTAACTTCGGTGATCTATGGGAACCGGTGCTTTCAACATGGTAACGTCGTTGACAAAGTCGTAGTGTGCGTTTATGTGAGAAATCTATGCTAGCTTAACATGTGTCAGAAGAAGAAGAAGAAGTGTCACTTATTATTTTTTGCTTTTACAGCGATTCATGTATTTTAATACATCAATCATTTTACTACAAAAATACATCCAACAAAAGACATACTTTTTAATTTTATAATTTTTGTTGACCTTTGACCCCGACTAAAATTCGATCGAAACAGCTGATCGCGCGCGGCCATGTTTTCTTGCCTACAACTCGCTCCCCCAGTTTTGTTTGCCGTATACGCCAATCTTGTCAAATATGACTTTTTCATGCAGTTGTCTTATGAATCAAATTCTACACAATCTGAGCTAAGAAAAACCGTAAAACTCGATAATGTGAGAGTTGTTTTAAATATTTTTTTAAATAAATTTCTTGTTTTCATAAGACACATTGGTCCAGTACACATGCAAACATTGCTCATGTAAAATGTTCTCAATGGCGTATACGGTAAACAAGAACTAAGGCAGCGAACTATCTACCAGTATGATCGCTAGACAAATCGAGACTACATGAAAATGTTTCTCATCAAAATGTATTATTTTGTCCTCGCAGTTGTCGACATCCGGTCGATAGCTCAGTTGGTAGAGCGCTTGCATTCCATGCCGAGAGCTTCGGATTCGAATCAATCAAGGGTGTCAGAAATGATTTCCTGTTTCGGTGTTTATTTCAAACGCAAAATAAAACGCCCGGAAGGTTTACTCAGGCTTCACAGGAAATGAGTATCAGCCCCTTCGGGAGCTGGCAAACCCCTACTTCAACTCAAGTGGTAGACGTTAAGCCGGCCCCCTTGCCTGTAAAAATAAATAGGTTCCACTCGCCACATGCGTCCCTTTCGGGGTGTTACGAATATGAGAAGTTGTGTGTTGAATGTGATAAATAGACACGAACAGTGCTGTTCTTTGACATTTTGGTCGTCCGTTGAGTCCAAGCTTTGACAAACTAATGATGCCTGGGCTGGAAGTCTCATCCCCACGGCCATTCTTACCTACCGAATTTTGGTAATATTTGTATGAAGACCAATCCGTCTCACTTGTTTATGTGTGCGTAGTCACTGCGATGTATCGCACGCTTAATAATAAAGAGAAATAACTCGAAAATTGGGAAAATCGAGATGTTGTAATAAAACGCAGCAACAATGCGAGAAGAATAGGTAGAATGCGACAGCCGTTCAATTTAGACGAATATGACCGAGATAAAACATCGGCCGCCTTTTTCACCCCACGTTGTACTGGTTGTCTGAACTTCAAACGTGATTTCCCAACATTCTTATTTTTTGAGTTATTGCTCTTTATTATTAAGCGTGCGAAATGCTGAATGTGTACTTACAAATAAAATCCAAACCTCAAATGAACAAAACTTCTTTCAACTTTTGCCGACCTTCCCTGAAACAGGGGTGACATTGGCAAAGTGAACCATTTTTTACAGTATGGGTAGTCAGCCTCATACCAACCTATAAATCAAGGAAAAATCATTGCTCATGTTAAATTAGCTTAATGGTCTATACGTCAAACAAGAACTAAGGCAGCGGTATGTGTGCGTAAGCGCACGTATTTCAAGTTCGGAACAATTATGTTACTTCGATTCTACATTATGTAAAATGTGTGTTAATCATGGAGGTATATATATGGAGGGGCTGTGAATGTGATTTAGTACCAATCGACATGATGCAACGTCTTTGACACCATACATTGTTAATAGTGCTGTCTCGCTCACGACATATGAAATGCTTTTGTTATTTTCTATGTAAGCAACGTGTCTCTACTCCGTCTTCAATCTATGTATATATCACCATGGAAACCCATTAAATCACTATGGTAACGTGTTTGTTACTAGTGTTGTTGAAAATATCTGATAAATTCCGAATTCAAAAATGTTCCCACCTCATTATGTACGGGATGATTTTCACAAGTATCTATTACCGCGAGCATAGAAGTTACGTTAGTTACGTTCTTGAAGAAGCAAGTACCTATATATTTCAACATCACTAGTTCTAGAAATGGCTGTCAATTTCGCGAACAAAATATTTCAACAAACGAAAAATAAATTTCATCAACGTAATCATATAGAATAGTGATTATTATTAAAAGTGAAATATTATTCCATGTTCTATAACATATTTACTCTTTTGTTGGCACGTTTAGAAAATACCCAGTTTGGCATTTATATGGATTTTTTCCAATTAGGTAACACACCTGTTGACAGTTGGAAGGTTACCGATAGACTGAATTTGGATTTTTGTATGATGAGTGGGGTAGCGTATTTCTAATTCTCAAAGGATTGATTTCTTAGCCCATCCAGTTCTATATATCGATGGTGTTAATGATATAAAACATATGATACGCAATGTAAGACATAAATTATTGTTAACCTTATAGCAGCACTCAATGCGTAGAAACAAAATGCCATAAATCATGAAATAACTGTCACTTACATTATTGTTCAGCAGGTCCGTAGTACGCCTACCGATGTTGCGGGGAAAGTTAACTACGCTACACATGTAGTGTAACTCCTTGACTGCTTAATCCCCGTAGGCGTCGAATTTGGTGATTCAGAACCTTAGGGGCCGTCCATAAATTACGTCATCGATTTTGGCCGATTTTCGACCCCCCCCCCCCTTACAATCATCTTATAGTCATTATCTAATGATCCCCCCCCCACTCTTGCTGTAATAATGGATGAGCTTAATAATTAATAATGTTATATTACTTACATAATATTTTGTATATTTTGTAGAAATTGGTATTTACAAGAACGACGTCACTTTTGGTACTCGTACATCATTTGCCATCATCCGCAGGCCTGACTCCCTCCCCTAAATGCAAATGACGTATTATATGGACAGCCCCTTTTTATTTTTACGGGTAAGGCCGTTTGTCCACCGCACGCCGTCACCGTCACGTCACGTCAACGAGATGACGGCGCCGAAGTAGCGGCATTTCTTATAGTAATGTATGTAGCCGCGTGTCCACCGGACGCCGTCCCGTCATCCCGGCCATTCCCGGCCGCGTGTTTCCCTTCTTACTGTGGGTTTGGCGACAATTCACGCTGAAGTACTGCCGCGCACATTAAATTAATTATCAAGTTTCAGTTTTTTCATATTATCTCGAAAACTGTTCACATTACCTAAAATATTTTTTTAACACTCTCTAGACATTGTATGATTCTATAATTATGAAGAAAAAAAATATGTCCAAAATATTAAACAACCAAATTATAAGAAAAAAATGTGAACAAAAACGTGTTTTTTTAAATATTTTTTTGTAGCGTCATTTTTTAAGTTTTATAAAATATTTTAAGTTTAAAATTTAGATAAAAAATCAATAAACACGTGTGATTTTTTCCATTAATGTCACTTCTTTACAAAGGCCATAAAGTGTAAGAAACATTTTTAGTGTGTGTCGTCTGTCGAAACGGGGGGTAGAAAGGAAAGACGCTTCCCGGCCGCCGAGATTTCGAGTAGATCGGCGTGACCGCTAGATCGTCACCGAGATTTTGACGGGCCCATGTGCGGCCAATACAAAACATGCGTGAACTTGTCCACAGACCACATTGTCACAGCTATCATTAAATATCTATATCATAGCTTTCTTTCATCAAATATCATAACATTCGTTAGTTGTAATATATATTCCGTGATCTGTGGTTGTAATAAAAATGGCCAATAATTTTAAATACGATATCTATCCATTTATAGAAGTTATATAAAGCAAAGAATGCTTGTGGGATAAAAACAAGGATGTGTCCAACGATAAAATTTTGCGTAAAAATGCATGGCGCGAAGTTTGTGCCTTTTTAGAGCCGAACTTTGGGGATATTGAGGAACAAACTAAACCAGCGGAATCGGTCGCGGTGGACAAACGATCGCCGTCATTGTTCTCCATTTTTTGTCCAAAACACCTTCAGCTACTACTAACACCACACTACGGATCGTTCTTCGAAAGTGCAAATAGGGTATTTTCACATTTTTCTTTTTTTGTGATTTAAATTCCTTTAATATGCTTTATAAGCCCAAAACTTTTTTTTCTTTGAATTTTAATTTTAGCTGTATTGTTAGCAAAGTTATTTAAACATTTTAAAATCGATTTTTGAATTTTCGCACCAAAACGCTCCTAGATGAAATTTTCTCGCGTGACGTCACGGTTTTGTAAACATCGCCGTATCAACTGACAGCCCTCACATTTATGTCATTAAACCATTGCTTGTTCATGTTAAAACCGTTGCGGCTGTTTTTTTTCAAAAAGTTTGTGTGTTTCTTTAAGAACATTTAATTTGTTTCTGTTGTTTTCATTTGTTTCTGTTGTCAACAACACATGTCAACAGAGTATGGAATGTCAATAAAAGAACGTGACGTCAACATATGACGTCACAGCACCAGAAATAGAAGAAGCAGATCTCATATCCGTTTAAAAACTAGTCCAAATTTCTATATATTTTTTTTTAAATATAAAATCGAAAAAAAATATTTTCGTCTTCAAATCAACATATTATTATTTGATTTTTCGAAATCTATTAAAATAATAATATACTTTTTATCATATTCCTGACTATTGCAAAAACCCTATTATTACGATGCACGGCAATCTGCAGGGAAGAGACGCAAAAGAAGAAGAAGAAGAGCTGTTGTTGAGTTGTTTCGTTTATTGATGACGTTGCCCTACAATGAAAGTGAGCGGGTTTCCCACGCGGCCGCCATTCTGCGAGATGATTGTCCGTGACAATAATTGTGAATGCAGTGGACACAGCTTATCCAATCATGCGCGGCGGTAAACATCAGCTCTGTGGCGGAGATGCGCAACAGCTGACGCCAACATTTGGATGGACCACCAACAACAACCTGGACAGAGCACTAGCCTCTGATCTGGAGGACTTTCTTTTCTTTTCCACGAATAGAGTTACACTAGCTGATTAACTTCATCGGAAAGACCTTCAGCCACTTGAAAAAATATTGTAATGTTGTTCACCTCGTGAAGCAACTCCGCATGAGTTGTATGAACTGGGTGGGAGGTGGTGGGAGAGTGCTTCTCCATGGAATAGCAAATATCAGGGATTAAAAGCTCAAGCTTTTTCCACCTGAGGCAGGTAAGACGCATTCGCAGCTGCCTACCTGTTGATGTAGAAATAACTGTGGTCTCAGGATTGGACTATTGCAGCAGCCTGATGCTTGGCCTCTTCTTCTTCTTCTTCTTGTGCCACTTCTAACGAAGATCGGCGATCATCATAGCTATTTTGAGTTTTGATGCTGCGGCTCGAAATAGGGACTTGGTGCTTCTGCCGAACCACTGTCGCAGGTTCTTCAGCCACGATGTCCTTCGGCGTCCCTGAGATCTTCTCCCCTCAATCTTACCCTGAATGATAAGATGAAGGAGACGGTACTTCTCATTTCTCATAATGTGACCGAAGTACATTAGCTTTCTCTGCTTAATGGTAGGCAGGAGCTCCTTTGTAGTGCGCATTCGTTGAAGGACTTCTTCATTGGTGACTCGATCACGCCAAGAGATCCGAAGCATTTTTCGGTATAGACACATCTCGAATGCTTCAATACGTCTCTCCAGTGCCTGCGTGAGAGTCCATCCCTCCATACCATACAGAGCGATTGGGAAAACGTAGCACCTCACTATGCGCTTCCGGAGTTCAAGGCTTAAATTTCGGCACAACAGTAATTTGCTCATTTTAGCGAAGACATTTCGGGCTTGCTCTAGTCTGCTTCTGACTTCTTGACACATGTCCCACTTTTCGTTGACCACACATCCCAGGTACCTGTAACTAGTGCATCTTTCAATGCTTTCGCCATCTAGTTCTACATGTACGGAGGCGTTTGTGTTTCTGCTGATAACCATGACCTTGGTCTTCTTAAAGTTAATGTTAATGCCAGCTTCTTTGCTAGCGACATTTATTCTGGTCAACAATGTTTGCAGATCCGCCTGAGTGTCAGCGAGTAGGACTGTGTCATCGGCATACCGCAGGTTGTTTACCAGCTGCCCGTTGACAACAATGCCTTCCCTAGCCTCATGAAGTGCTTGCGCCATGATCCTTTCTGAATATAGGTTAAAAAGTGTTGGTGACAGTACGCATCCCTGTCTAACTCCTCTTCTGATGGGTATTTGTCTGGTCTCTGAACTCTCTACAAGCACTGAAGCAGTTTGCTGCCAATATATATTAGCAATAATGCGAGTGTTTTTATCGTCTATCCCAATGTCTTTCAGTATACTGATCAGCTTGTCGTGTCTCACTCTGTCAAAGGCCTTTTCGTAGTCAATAAAGCAAACATAAACATCTTTATACATTTATGCTTGGCCTCCCGAATGTACAATTGTCTAGGATACAGGCTGTTTTCAATGCCGCAGCAAAAATAATTTTTGGAGGACATAAAACCGATCATGTCCCTCCCCTATTGCAGCGTCTTCACTGGCTGCGTGTCCCGGAGAGAGTGGAGTATAAAGTTTGCCTTATGTTATTCAACTCTCTCAGAGGAGCGGCCCCGTCTTATTTGACTGAACTGTGTGAGGTTGAGGAGATTGTTGGTAAGCGGTGCACCGTTCGCTCACCGAGGAGTGTTGCTATCAACAGGCTGAAAATGCCACCTGGACGGAGCCGAACGGGCTTTGGGGATAGGGCGTTTGGCTCAGCAGGACCGTTGTGCTGGAACCAGCTATCTCTGAAGCTGAGGATGGAGACCGGTGAAGAACGCTTCAAGAAGAAGTTGGAGAATTACATGTTTTTTAGAAAGTACGCGGAGGATGGACGCCCTTGGGGTGGCTAAAGGGAGCCCAAAAGAGAAAACAAATTATCCAACTATTTATATAGCATTTCCAACGCGACAAAGGTCGATGAAATACAATGTCAAACTCCTAACAGTCAACCTAGACAGCTGTTGAATGAGAATGAAAGCTCAAATTAATAAGACCGTCAGTTCGGGTTTCTATGAACTACGGCAGATCAAGCTTGTCAATAACTGTTTACCAATAGAGGCAAGGAAAGCACTAGTAAATGCATTTGTGGTGTCAAAAATAGACTACTGCAATAGCTTGAAGGTGCCAAATAAACAGAATACAAGTGCTCGTGCATGTGCTCGCATGATTGCTGGTCAGTCGAAATTCAATCACATTATTCCTCTTTTCCAGAAGGTTCACTGGCTCCTTGTCTCAGAGAGTGTCAAGTTAAAAGTATGCTTGATGGTACACAAAGCTTTATTTGAAATGACACAAAAGTATCTGACTGATTTAATCAAGCCCGTCGCCATTGGCAAAAAAAGCCTCACACTACGCTCGGCAGAAACCGGAGCCAATTCACGTATTGAAGAGCCGATCAGAAGAGTAAACACAGTGTTTGGACAGCGTGCATTTTTAGATGCTGGTCCTCTGGCCTTGAACCACAGCCTCATCGTGTGAGAGAGCTAGAGTAACTGTAACTATAACTGTCACGTCACCACTCCGCTAGGGGGGGCAGTGCTGCCTCCATTTTTTTATGACATTTTATCATGACATCTTCTTCTTCTTCTTCCTTAGCCATCTCTCCACTGCTGGATATAGGCCTCTTCCATGTTTCTCCACTCCTTTCTATCCTGTGCCCTCTGAATCCATTTCCGCCCCGCGACTGGAACAATGTCATCTGACCATCTTTTTTGTGGTCTGCCGACGCTTCTTTTATCTTCCCATGGTCGCCACTTGAGGATTTTCGTTGCCCATCGGTTGTCATCTCGTCTTGCCATATGGCCTGCCCATTGCCATTTTAGTTTTGCAATATGATCCATGATGTCTGTGACTTTTGTTAGGTGTCTGATGTCTTCGTTTCTTTTTCTATCTTTAAGACTTATTCCCAACATCCGTCTTTCCATGGATCGTTGTGAGCACTTTAATTTATGGACGCTCACTGCGGTTAGCGAGATGGTTTCTAGGCCATATGTTGTCACAGGGAGGATGCAAGTCTCGTAGATCTTTCTCTTTAGGTTCATTGGGATGTCTTTATTTTCGAGTATGTGCTTTAATTTTCCAAAAGCTGCCCAGCCCAATCCTATTCGTCTGGGTATCTCTGCAGTTTGGTTTTCCTTTCCCATTTTGATCTTGTGTTCAAGGTAGATATATTCGTTTACAGCCTCTATGTGTTTGTTGTTGATGTTTAGGCTTTCGTTTGTTGGGCTCATAATTTTTGTTTTACTGATGTTCATTTCAAGACCAATTTTCAGAGAGGTTTCATGCAGTTCTTTGATCATACTCTTCAGCTCTTCGATGTCTTTGCTTATAAGCACTATGTCGTCGGCAAAACGGAGGTGGTTCAGGTAAACTCCATCAATTTTGATCCCTTTGTTGTCCCAATTCATCATTTTAAAAATATTCTCCAGGGCCAGCGTAAACAATTTAGGAGATATAGTGTCCCCTTGTCGAACTCCTCGCTTAATGTTTATTTTATCAGTTCTTGTTTATAGTTTATAGATCTTGTTTATATATCAGTTCTTATTTATATCATGACATACCTCTTTCAATTCATTGATATCCATAACCTTTTTCATGCATTTTCTTCTTTTACGCTCACTTTGTATATCCCATTATTTTTTATAATCTCCTCAATCTGATCACTCCATACTTTTCTCGGTCGTCCCTTCCCTCTTTTTCCTTTCACACTTTCTTTGTATAAATTATACTGTGTCAGTCTATCATCATTCATTCTTTTCACATGCCCAAACCATCTCATCACATTCTTTTGTACCTTAAAAATTACATTCTTTCTTTACACATTCATTCTTAACTCTATCCCTCAGAGTTAGAGGATCATGGAAAGTTCCGGAATGCACTGAAGACAAGCAAATTTCTGGAATCACATGCAAAAGCGCCCTTGGAGTGACTTCATCACAAAACGGCGCTAAAAGTCTTTGCAGTCGATTCAAAAATAAAAAAAATTACCAAAACTGTTGACGATTTCTCTCCTGTGACCTCATGCCATTCAATTTAGTGATGCACTCTTGTTTTCATTGCTCCGTAACATCAAATGGAATCAAATGCTCGCGGACGACATGATGATGTGACCCTTATTTATTTGATGATAAAAGCCATTATCCAATTCCACCGAAATGCTCTTGGATCCATTGTCCATAATTTTGGTAAAAACGATTAATCGAAAATATATCTTTTTAAATATGAAAAATATTTTGTGCCATCATGATTTCAAATTCATCATTCTTTATTTTTTTAATTCTTTGACTTATAGGTTGGCATGAAGCTGACCACCTATATTGTAAAAAATGGTTCACTTTTCCAGTGTCACCCCTGTTTCAGGGACGGTCGGGAAGAGCTGCAGGGTGTATGTTTATTTGAGGTTTGGGTTTTTATGCTGTAGGCTCAAATGAGGCATGTGCAAGCGCGAACTTATACGTGTCTGCTTGTGAGAATGCATGTAATGTGAATTCCCAATGTTACATATCTTTGCAATTTAGGTTAGATTAGATTGGAATGATTTATTTGGTGAGAATCACACCCGAGGAGCCCTCTGTGAGAGCCCTCTTGATCTCTGAAGCGCTATTCTGCTAAATTCCTTACACATTGGATATCAATCCAAGTTGGAGCTTGCTAGCGCTTGTGAAAGAACTCCATAGAAAAAAAATCACAGCACACCTTATTTTTGGACACGAATCGCTATCTCTATCGCCTTAAGTAGTTAGGAATTTAGCAGAATAGCGCTTCTGGTTTTGAATGCTAGTTATATTACAATAAATGTGCTTAAATATTTAGATAATGTTGAAAGGTGTTATGGCCGAGGGAGTCAAGGGGCTGATCTTTCTAGCGTATTTGGTTAATAGAATAACGTTGGTTCGATCCCCGTTTGTGTTGCTTGACAATAACTTTGATCCTGGTTCAACAGATGTCATTAGGTAATTATAAATTAAATAATTCATTAAAATATCCAATAATGAATTATTATTAATAGATGATATTATTACCTGTTTCTGATCAGGGCTGGAAGTCTCATCACCACGGTAATTCTTACCTACCGAATATCGGTAATGTTTGTATGAAGACCTGTCAATCCAAGATGGCCGCAAGTGAACAGCTGATTAGTCCTCATAAAAAACATTACCGACGTTGGGTAGGTAAGAATAGGGTAATATCACTTATTTTTATTTCATAAAATGAAATGATACCTGGCTTAGTTTTTAAATTATAGCTCTTTAAAATTAGCTCATTTTCGATTTCCGGTACAACAGGGCATTTTTTTTTAGGCCGATGTGACTTCGATGGATCTTCGGATCTATAGAGTGTACCGTTAGGCCCTGGAAGACTGTCGGATCCATCTACGTCATTTTGACGTCACAGCGTGGCTAGCCGGCCGGGCTGCGTTTTGGCGGGATTCAAATTCTCGGCATTTTATTTTTGAAAATTATCAATGACATCTTTGTTTTTACTACTTAAAAAATATATACAATCAATAATCATACCTGATGATGACCTTCTAGGTCGAAAACGTTAGTGACTTACTCTAAAGATTGTAATCTTTTTAAATATATTCATGTGAAAATAAACAGTGTTTTTGAATTCCTCAAAAATTTTTAAACTATAAAAAATATATGGTTGTGATCCTTGAAATGTACTCTACACAACCATAGTATTTTTAACCGTCTTCCCTACTACTGCTGTGGTGATTAGACTTCCAGCGCTGGCAGAATAGGTTGGGAAATCACATTTCTCTTCACAAATATATATATATATTTTTTTAAATATAAATAAGAAGACGAAGACGATGAGCTTGAGATGTCATTGTTTGTGTTGCCACGTGAATGCATCTCCGCTGACAGTTGTTGTGTGAGCAGTAGGTATAATTCGGCGACTGGCTGGCAACGACAATAAAATTATCCAATTGTCGCGTCTGCGTCCTCATTGTCTATGGATTTCGGCGGGCGGGCCGCGAGTGACGTCGCCGAAACCGCAGAGGAGCATAATAATGATAATAATGGCCGCGCTGGTGCACATGACGTGCCGGCAATTGGAAGATGACATCTGCACAAATAATGAGCTTGGGATCGCGAATCAAAGGTTGCGATCTGAATCTAATCTAAGTTGCAAAGATATGTAACATTGGAGACACACATTAAACGCACTCTCACAAGCAGACACGTACAAGTGCCACATGTGAACCTACAACATAAAAACCCAAACCACAAATGAGCATACACCCTGCAAATCTTGCAGACCTTCTTTGAAACAGGGGTGGTATTGACAAAAGTGAACCAATTTTTACAGCACAATAATCAGGGAAATTTCTAGAATGCCTGCATTCCATGCTAAAAGCAAGGCTTCGATCCCCCACAGAAGGCATCAGAAATGATTTCCTATTTCGGTGTCTAATTCAAACCCAAAATGAATGCCGGCAAGGTGTACTCAGCCTTCAGAGGAAGTGAGAACCAGCCCCCCCGGGAGTTGGTAAAAACCTTACTTCAACTTTAGGTGGTTGGTGTGTGGCTGACGCCTTAGCTGTAAAAATGAATATGTTCACTCGCCACATGCGACTCCTTCGGAGAGAACGCGGCAAGGAGTTGTACTATATGTGTAGCTTAGTTGCATTTTCACATAAATCCATAAAATGGGAAAACTGAATTTCCACAAATTTTCTCTGTTTTTACCACGTTTTTAGCATCACAAAAAAAATAACTATCAAAAAGTCCGATTCGTTACTAACCTAACACAATCCATTTATGGACGATGCATGGTTTCGAATTGACCACCATTATCATTTGATATACGTGTATGATACGTGATACAGGCAGGCCCGGATTAAGGGTGGTTCGAGCGGTACATCCGAACCAGGGCCCCCACACTCAGGGGGCCCCCACAGGGCCAACAAAACTCTTATATTTTTATCAGTGGCCAGGCCTTTCCAACAATAATAATAATATTAGGATGATTTATTTGGTGAGCGCTGTTTTTGTGTGTATCACACCTCAAGAGCCCTGTGCGAGCTTGGTCGTCGCTGTAGAAAGCGCCAATTCTCAAGCAAGACCCAGTTATTGTAAGGTTGGGTGGACCTTTCAGTGACCGGTCTTTGGTAAAGGTTTATGAATTTTTCAACTCAGCGAAGAGCACATTCGAAATATAAATGGTATATTTTTTGTGCTCCGCCGGGATCCGAATCCACAACCTTCCATTGACGAGTCCGAAGTGTTGCCACTACGGACCGGTCCATCCGATGACAGACTTAATAGAAATTATTTTACAAGCATTACAACAAAATATCTTATGGGTGTAAGTCTTATGAGGCATACGCTACCAAGGGGCCCCCAAAAGCTAAAAAATATTGTAAAGAAAAAACTTCTACGTACTTTTTTTTCGGAAAAGATATGCATCTTTGAGGTTATGGAAAAGTAGGAGGGAAGGGGCGCATATAGGGGGCCCCGAGCTTTACCTCGCACCAGGGCACCCAGAGGGGTAATCCGGGCCTGGATATAGGTACAATATAATATCCCATTCGTTTTACGACTACTGAGAACTATGTGTGTACCTACTGGTATTTTTAGAACACGAGCACGCCAATTGAAAACCGTTTAACACGAAATGGGAAGGATCTATTTTGAAGAGAGTTCGTGTTAATAAAATATTGTAATGGACTGATTAATAGGTTATATGCAAAAACTGAAACAACTTACATATAGTGTAACTTCTTGCCGCGTTGTCTCCGAAGGGATCGCACGTGACGAGTGGATCCTATTTATTTTTACTGGCCGGCCTCACAACAACCCCTTCAGTTGACGTGAAGGATTCCCAGCTCTCGGGAGGGCTGGTACTTATTTCTTGTGAAGGTGAGAAGGCATTGCTTGTATTTTATGTTGAGGCTTGAAATAATCACCGAAACGGGAAATCATATCTGGCACCTTGTGTGGGGTTCGAACCCGAACTCTCGGCAAGGAATGCAAGCACTTTACCAACTGAGGTATCAACCGGACTAGCGCGTACTTCTTTTTTTCACCATCATTTCCTTGACTACTTAGTTGGTATGAGGCTGACCACCCATACTGTAAAAAATGGTTCACATTACCAATGTCATCCTGTTTTAGGCATGGTCGCACAGAGCTGCAGAGCTTATGTTCATTTGAAATAAGGTTTTTATATCGCAATGTAGCATGCGTACGCGTGAACTTTTTCATGAAATGTATGTATTTTTTGCAACTTAGATAAAAGTTAGATTATAGATTTACTAAGTAGTTTTTTATCTCTTCGTTTCATGATAGGTAGCTTCAAGCAGGTCCATTTCAGGATATTTCGTTATATTTTGAGTATCTATGTATATAAGTTGAGAGTCTTACGTCATAATCAGCTGTTGGCACTGTTGCTGCATACAAATGAATGCTCAATAAATAAAAATGCAAAATTCGATTAAAAGGAAGTCTGTTACGCCACTGGAATACACAATTAAAAAAAACCAGGGTCGAAATCCATACAACAATCCTAAAAACCTTTCATCAGGATGTCTGAGGATAAGATAGTCCGGTTGATAGCTCAGTTGGTAGAATTCTTGCATTCCATACCGAGATGTCGGGTTCGAATCCCACTGAGTGTGCTGGAAATGAATTCCCGTTTCGGCGTTTATTTCAAACCCCAAAATAAAATACCGGCAACATTTACTCAGCCTTCACAATGAATGAGTATCAGCGCCCTCGGGTGCTGGGAAAACCCCACTTCAACTGAAGTGATTGGCATAGGGCCGGCTCTCGTACCCATGGAGATATATTCAATATATCGATGCTCGTACCTGTGATCAAATGGATGCCACATCCCTTCGGGGACAGCGCGGTGGAAGTTGCACTTATGTTGAACTGAAAGGTTGCCGGTCTGCAGTCTAGTGGTAACGCTTCAAACTCGTATATAGAAGGTTGTGGGTTCGAATCCCGGTGGAGCACAAAAAAATACCACATATATATATATATATTGTAAAATATGCTTTGGGGCCGTCCATAAATTACGTCATCGATTTTGGCTGATTTTCGACCCCCCCCCCCTTACAATCATCCTATAGTCATTATCTAATGACCCCCCCTCCCCCTCTTGCTGTAATAATGGATGAGCTTAATAATTAATAATGTTATATTACTTACATAATATATTGTATATTTTGTAGAAATTGGTATTTACAAGAACGACGTCACTTTTGGTACTCGTACATCATTTGCCATCATCCGTAGACCAGACTCCCTCCCCCTTAATGCAAATGACGTAATATATGGACAGCCCCTTTTCGCTGATTTATCTTTCGGATTTATCTTTGATAATGACGAATATTGAAAAAAAAAAATGGGCAGACCTTGATCCCACTCCTACCCTGTGCTCGTGAACACACCTCCATCTCTATTTGGATGCCACACAAGAAGTTGCCAGCTTACATAAGGCTTCATGTGGCCATTGTGAAGGCAGAAGAGGTCCCACTGGTGAGGTCGGTTCCACGACAAAATGCCCACCGACACAATGTCCATTGACAAAATGTCCACGCAACAATATGCCCACCGACAATATGTCCGCCTGCAAAATATCCACGCAATAATATGCCCACTTTATATTCCGTGATCTGTGATGCCCACCGAAATAATGTCCATCGACAAAATGTCCATCGACAAAATGCCCGCCGACAAAATATCCACGTAACAATATGCCCACCGACATAATGTCCATCGACAAAATGTCCATCGACAAAATATCCATCGACAAAATGCCCACCGACATAATGTCCATCGACAAAATGTCCATCGACAAAATATCCATCGACAAAATGCCCACCGACACCATGTCCATCAACAAAATGCCCACGGACAAAATATCCACGCAACAATATGCCCACCGACACCATGTCCATCGACAAAATGCCCACCGACATAATTTCCACCGACATAATGTCCATCGACAAAATGCCCACGGACAAAATATCCACGCAACAATATGCCCACCGACACCATGTCCATCAACAAAATGCCCACGGACAGAATATCCACGCAACAATATGCCCACCGACACCATGTCCATCAACAAAATGCCCACGGACAAAATATCCACGCAACAATATGCCCACCGACACCATGTCCATCAACAAAATGCCCACGGACAGAATATCCACGCAACAATATGCCCACCGACACCATGTCCATCAACAAAATGCCCACGGACAGAATATCCACGCAACAATATGCCCACCGACACCATGTCCATCAACAAAATGCCCACGGACAGAATATCCACGCAACAATATGCCCACCGACACCATGTCCATCGACAAAATTTCCACCGACATAATTCCCACCGACATAATGTCCATCGATAAAACGCCCACGGACAAATATCCACGCAACAATATGCCCACCGACACCATGTCCATCGACAAAATGTCCGCCGGCAAAATATCCACGTAACAAAATGCCCACCGACAAAATATCTATGCGACAATACATCCACGCGACAAAATGTCCACTGACAAAATGTCCACCGACATTTGTTTTTTTTAATACGATGTACGATTTATATATTGTATGATTTTCTACACTTTTCAGTGGACAATATGTCGGTGGACATTTTGTCAATGGGCATTGTGTCGGTGGACATTTTTTCGTGCCACAGTGGAGGTCATGAGGTACACCCGACCTTAAGCATTGGGCCATTGAATTATGCATATGGAAGCGATTAGGAGCAGACCTGGCGCCAGCGGATCACGGATCCCGAATCCGTATTATGGAACCGACAATTTGTCATATTCACGTGATGTTAGAGGACATATCGATACCTCAAAGGTAATACTGAATGAGTGACATATGAAGCTAACATGGGTTTCTCAGATGAAGCACCATTGTTCCTATTTACTACGATACAAAACACTGATGAAGTGTGAAAATCCTGTAGTTTAGCACTTCCTTATAATTGGTTCACTTACTATGAAAAGTAACGCAAAAAAAACCGCAACTAAGCTACACATATAGTGTAACTTCTTGGCTGCGTTATCCCCGAAGGGGTCGCATGTGGCGATCCGGTACCTATTTATTTTTACGGGTAAGTGGGCCGGCCTCACACCAACCACTTTCAGTTGAAGTGGGGGTTTCTCAGCTCCCGGGGGGCTGGTTCTCATTTCATGTGAAGGCTGAGTAAACCTTGAGATCTCGGCATGGAATGCAAGCATTCTACTAATTGAGTAGAATGCAAGCATTCTACCAATTGAGCTATCGACCTTTTTACGAGCTTGGTCGTCGTCGCTACAAAGAGCCAATTCTCAAGCAAGACCCAGTTGTTGTAAGGCTGGATGGACCTTTTGATGACCGGTCTTTGGTAAAGGTTTATGAAAATTTTCAACCCAGCAAGAGCAAATTTGAAAATATAAATGATACATTTTTTGCGCTCCGCCGGCATTCGAACCCACGACCTACCATTTACAAGTCCGAAGCGCTAACCGCCACACTACAGACCGGTATTTATGTCACGCTTTTGATTATATAATACAAATGTTTACTTTGATTGTAAATATTTAGAATTTTCAGTTTTGAGAATCTTGACTGAAGAATAAACAAAGTGTTCCCTGTACACAGAATTATTTTTCTCATGGTGTCAGCTGTTTTTTCAATGCTACACGTGGTAACACTGCATTAGTACGTCAGTGACCCGAGTGCAGTGTTGCCACCTTAGCCCTTTTGGGGCTAGATCTAGCACTTTTTACTGTAGGTGAACTCGTTGTTTAATGATTTAGCCCGAAAAGGGTTATCTAGCCCTTTTCATTTACTTGAAAATATTGTACGAAAATCTGTAATTAGCGCCATGCTAACATCGAACTTTCGCGATTTTTGTCATATTTGTCAATTTTGTCACAGATTTTGTCGTCAGATACCATTTGTTCGATTATGGCAACATAATATGTTATCTATGTTATGTTATCTATGTCTAACATAGATATTATCTATGGCAACTAAATGATTCTAAACGGAAAATTTGTTAATTTTAGTTTGTAAAATAACTAATGTTTTTAATTTTTGAACCTAATTTTGAAAAAAAATATTGTGATTCATACTAAAAAATAAATACATAATTGAAATCATTAGTCCGGTGTTTTTTTAGCCTTTTTTTACACCAACTCTTTTTGTGCTCCTTTTAGCCCGATCTAGCCCTTTTTAGCTTCTTCAATTGCCCCAATTCCTAAAACTAAGGTGGCAACACTGCCCGAGTGTGAAAACACAGCTTCGACTCCCCTCGATCACGTAAGACTCCGTTTATATAAAAAAAAATCGCGTTGTTTTTAAAAATATGTTTCTTATACTTTATGGCCTTAGTAAAAGAGTGACATTAATAAAAAAAAAAAACACGCTGATTTTTTCATATTATCTTAAAAACTGGTCACATTACATTAACTATACTGCATTGTTACCTATACTTGTATCATTCTATAATTATGAAGGATTTTTTTTTTACAAAATAGCATTATTTTACATAATAGTCCGGTCGATAGCTCAGTTGGTAGAGTGCTTGCATTCTACCCCGTGAGCTCGGGTTCGAATCCCACCGAGAAGGGTGTCAGAAATGATTTCCTATTTCGGTGTTTATTTCAAACCCCATAATAAAAATACCGGCAAGGTTTACTCAGCCTTCACATGGAATGAGTACCAGCCCCCTCGGGAGCTGGGAAACCCCCACTTCAACTGAAGTGGTTGGCGTAAGGCCGGCCCCCTTACCTGTAAAAATAAATAGGTTCAACTCGCCACATGCGACCCCTTCGGGGATAACGCGGCAAGAAGTTACACTATATGTGTAGCTTCGTTGCGTTTTTGCGTTGCAAACAACAAAACTAGAAGGGAAAAATGTGAAAAAAAACGAGTTTTTTTAAATATTTTTTGTGGCTTCATTTTTTAAGTAAAAAAAATCAACTTTAAAATTTAGATAAAAAATCAAAAAACACGCGTGATTTTTTTCATTAATGTCACATTTTTACTAAGGGGCCGTCCATAAATTACGTCATTGATTTTTGCCGATTTTCGACCCCCCCCCCTTACAATCATCCTATAGTCATTATCTAATGACCCCTCCCCCCTCTTGCTGTAATAATGGATGAGCTTAATAATTAATAATTTTATATATCTTACATAATATTATGTATATTTTGTAGAAATTGGTATTTACAAGAACGACGTCACTTTTGGTACTCGTACGTCATTTGCCATCATCCGCAGACCAGACTCCCCCCCCCCCCTTAATTCGAATGACGTAATATATGGACGGCCCTAAAGGCCATTAAGTATCAGAAACATATTTTTAAAAACAACGTGATTTTTTTTGTAAACGGAGTAAAGTTTAGGTTGGACATTTTTACAATAATTACAACTACACAGTTAATTTTTTTGATCGGATATTACACGAACCGTTATAAGAGAACTTGCATTATTCTCGACGTTCGTCCTCAGTCGTTTTGCAGAGAGGGTGTCTCCTGAAGACGTTAACTACGTCACATGCGGCATGTGCAAGCGTGAACTTGTACGTACGTGTCTGCTTGTGATCCCCAATGTAACTTAGATTAGATTAGAGATCAGATAAAAAAAAATGAACATGCAGAATGTGTAAATGCAAGCTTACACGTGTCTGTCTGTGGGCGTGCATTGAGTATTAGCCTTTAATTGTATATTTTGTATTACTTATTTTTTAAATTTAGAAACTGATTGCCTTTGAATTTTTGTAAACATTCATCCTTTTTATAAAAGAATTCCATAAAAAGCTTATATTAAAGAATATAGATGAAAGACGCTGTTCTCATTATACTTTATTGACTAATAGGTTGGAATGAGGCTGACACTCCATGCTGTAAAAAATGGTTCAATTTTGCCAATGCCAACGACAACGAATACGTAAGCGGCAGGAGTTGCAAAGTTTATGTTCATGTGAGGTTTGGTTCATTTTGTAGCACACATATATAATGTGTAAGCGCCAATTACTAACATGTGCCTGATTGTGGGCATGTATTAAATATGAGCCTTAAATGCCAATATATCTTTGCAACTCAGATTATAGATAGACTCAATGGCATCAGCTGTCGAACCGTGGTCAAATTGTTTATCTTATATTTCTATCTTATCTTTTATTTCTTCTATTATATCTTACCTCCTACTTCCATCTTATGTTCTATCTCGATCTGATCCTCTCTTTCTATCCTATCTTCTACTTCCATCTTATCTTCTATTTATATCTTATCTCTTATTTCTATCTTATTTTCTGTTTCTATAATAATAATATTACGATGATTTATTTTAATATGCGCTGTTTTTGTGTGTATCACACCTCAAGAGCCCTCTGCGAGCTTGGTCGTCGCTGTAGAAAGCGCCAATTCTCGATCAAGATCCAGTTGTTGTAAGGTTGGATGGACCTTTCAGTGAGCGGTCTTTGGTAAAGGTTTATGAATTTTTTAACATAAATGGTATACTTTTGTGCTCCGCCGGGATTCGAATCCACAACCTTCCATTTACGAGTCCGAAGTGTTGCCACTGGACTACGGACCGGTCCAAGAATCTATCTTAACTTCTGTTTCTCTTTTACCTTTTATTTCTATCCTCTCTTTCACTTCTCCTATTTATATCTTATCTTATATTTCTATCTTGTATTTTATTTATTCTATTTAATCTTATCTTCCATTTCTATATTATCTTTTATTTCCTCTATTTATATTTTACCTCCTACTTCCATCTTATGTTCTATTTCGATCTGATCCTCTCTTTCTATCCTATCTTCTACTTCCATCTTATCTTCTATTACGATCTTATCTTTTATTCATATCTTATTTTTTGCTTCCATCTTTTCTTCTGTTTCTCTTTTATTTTTCCTATTTTTAAATAATCTTCTATTTCTATCTTGTATTTTATTTATTCTATTAAATCTTATCTTCCATTTCCATCTTATCTTTTATTTCTTCTATTTTTATTATATTTACTATCATGACTTTTTTTCTATTTCCATATGATTATTTCTCTCGAATCTTTCATTTTTTTTTCGTTATGTTGTTTGTTCAAAATCACTACGTTTGTTAGTTTTGTCTACTCGTATCATAGATTCGATTTAAACTAGTTACTACATGTTTAAATTATGCATCCACATTTTAAATCTATTTATTGATTATTATTGATTTTATCAGCTGGATAATAATAATTATATCATCTAGAGAAATTGTTTTGAAATAATTATGTAGCGAAATTCCCTTTCTACGGTAATCGTGCTCTCAGTGAGGCAGTGTCGTAAGTCAAATTAAGTCTAAATCTAAATCTAAGTTGCAAAGACATGCATCATTTGAGATTCATATTAAATGCATTCCCACCAGCAGACACGCATAATTTCGCGCTCGCACATGCCGCATGTGGACCTACAATGTAAAAAACCCAATCTCAAATGAACATAAGCCCTGCAACTCTTGCCGACCTTCCCTGAAACAGGGGTGTTTGGAGAGCGTGCATTTGCAGTAGCTGGTCCTCTGGCCTGGAACCACCTGCCTCATCATGTGAGAGAGCTAGAGGACCATGGAAAGTTACCAAATGCACTGAAGACAAGCAAATTTCTGGCATCACCTTGGAGTGACTACATCACGAAACGGCGCTAAAAAAATCACCAACTCATCATCATTAATACTCTCGAATCTTGAGGACCCTAGGTATAATCTGAGTTGCATATATTGCACATGTGGAATGCAAGCATTCTACCAACTGAGCCATCGACCGGATTTTTTACGAGCTCGGTCGTCACTACAAGGCGTCAATTCTTAAGCAAGACGCAGTTGCTGTAAGGCTGGATGGACCTTTTGTGACCGGAAGAGCATATTTGAAATTATAAATAGTATATTTTTTGTGGTCCGCTGGGATTCGAACCCACGACCTCCCATTTAAGAGTCTGAAGCGTTACCACTAGACTACGTCAAGTTAAAAGGAAAGTCGATCTCCGTGCGGTACTTGTAAAATGCTTCCCCCTTTCCCGGGAATACCCCTGCCGGCCCTATATTATCCGTCCGGATTACCGCGATCACCGCCCTGAGATGGATGTCGTGGTAGAGGAAGACCGAGAAAGGTATGGATGGACCAAATTTCCAAAATTGCGAAAGAATGGAATATCCAGAGTCATAATAAAAGGAGAGTCTGTATGAAGAAGGTTATGCCTCTGGAGGAAATGAGAGAAGTGTGTAAGGACAGAGAGAAATGGCGGTTAATCTGTGATGTTGGCGGCTAGGGTTTTTCAATTTTAAATTAGAATTGGTTTTCTGTTAGTTTTTGATGTCCATACATGTTATAATTTGTTGATTTTAAAAATTTAATTTGTTTGTGTATCTAAATGTGGAAATGCTGTGATAGGTTTGAGATACAATTTATTGTATTACAGGACTATTTCCTTTACTTATAGGTTGGTATGCGGCTGACCACCCATTCTGTAGAAAATGGTTCACTTTGCCAATGTCACCCCTGTTTCAGGGAAGGTCGGCAGGAGTTGCAGGGTGTATGTTCATTTGAGATTCGGGTTTTTATATTGTAGGACTACATGCGGCATGTTTAAGCGCGAACTTAAACATGTCTGTTTTGTGAAAATGCATATAATGTGAATCTCTAATGTCTCTTATATTTTGCAACTTAGATTAGATTAGATTAGACCGCCTCATTGTCCGTCCGGATTACCGCGATCACCGCCCAATTGTCCTTCTAGATTACCGCGATCACCACCCAAGTATCCGTCCGGATTACCGCGATCACCGCCCCATTGTCCTTCCAGATTACCGCGATCACCGCCCCAGTATCCGTCCGGATTACCGCGATCACCGCCCCATTGTCCTTCCAGATTACCGCGATCACCGCCCCATTGTCCTTCCGGATTACCGCCCCAGTATCCGTCCGGATTACCGCGATCACCGCCCCATTGTCCTTCCGGATTACCGCGATCACCGCCCCAGTATCCGTCCGGATTACCGCGATCACCGCCCCATTGTCCTTCCAGATTACCGCGATCACCGCCCCATTGTCCTTCCGGATTACCGCGATCACCGCCCCAGTATCCGTCCGGATTACCGCGATCACCGCCCCATTGTCCGTCCAGATTACCGCGATCACCGCCCCAGTATCCCTCAGGATAACCGCGATCACCACCCCAGTATCCGTCCGGATTACCGCGATCGCCGCCCCATTGTGCGTCCGGATAACCGCGATCACCACCCCAGTATCCGTCCGGATAACCGCGATCGCCGCCCCATTGTGCGTCCGGATTACCGCGATCACCGACTAAGAGGGGTCCGGATTAACGAGGCCCTACATTAATCACATTCTGAGTTGTCTCAGTACTTCAGTAGCACTGCCATACACACTAAAAATGCTTAAACGTATTTTTGATTTGCTTCAGCAGTCAGTACATGTCGAGATCTCTTGGAGACAACATCTCCAACCAATACTCTCTCACACTGTACACGTGAATACCTCGTAAATATGTAAATACATCGATGTAATTGCATAATAACAAATATAACAGTGAAAACATGTGAAAACTTATTTAAAGTTATTTCCTGAAAATTTTTACAATGTTTACGTAAAAAGTTTTTTTTTTTGCAAATAAAGATGTGACACTGTCAAGATGCTAAAAACAAACCTATTGTTGATATTTTTTATCATCGAATGCATCGAAATAATCCAAAAACTAGGCAGTTTTATCATTCCCTCAGTGATTGTTTGTCTTATGTCCATCAGAGGTAATTATTTCATACGAGCAATGTATGTGTACTGGACCACTGTGTCTTAATAAAGCTAGAAATTTATTTTAAGAATATTTAAAACAACTCTCACATTAGTGTGTTTTACGTTTTGTTCTTAGCTCAGATTGTGAAGAATGTGATTCTTAAGACAATTTCATGGAGAGGTCATCTTTAAATCAAATGGTAGATAAGCCAGGCAAGCACTGGGGGACGAAATAAAGATGCGACACTCTCTCTAATCTAATCTAAGTTGCAAAGATATGTTACATTGGAGATTCACATTACAAGCATTTTCACAACCAGACACGTACAAGTTCGCGCTTGCACATGCCCCAAGTGAACCTACAACACAAAAACCAATACTCAAATGGACATGCACCCTGCAACTCTTGCCGTCCTTCCCTGAGACAGGGGTGACATTGGCAAAGTGAACCATTTTTACAGTATGGATGGTCAGCCGCATACCAACCTATAAGTCAAGGAACAATCTCTCAGTGTGTGTCTCAGTGTTTAAAAAACCTTTTTTATTATCCTTAAAATAATCTAAAAACTATAATGTTTTATGTCTATCTATTAACATGAAAGATTACAAAAATGATGTGTCTACAATCAAAGAAAACATGTGTTTTTTAATTATACTTTTATTTTTATTGCTTGTGTATATATATAAATACCCGTAATAATAGTTAATACATGTAATGGTGTAAAATAAAGTGAAGATACTTATAATATTATCTGTATACTTAAATAAAATGTAAGTTTATTTTCAATTAATTTACATTAAAAATATATGAAAATATGGGTTATTCACTAAACGTTTGATACATATGGATCTTCATTTTTTTGTATGGAAAGTTAACGTTAAGTGGCTGTTGAGCCATGGATTCTCTGTGTGTGCATAACACCGTAAGTGTTTTATTGGACAATTAGGATTTAAGCTTTTTTGTGAATTGATTTTGCAAATTAAAAAGTGCATCAAATAATGCAGAAAGTAGCCACAGTATTTTTACTGGTGAAAGTCATTTTTTAAAACAAGAGAGCTAAAGGTATTATTGAATTTACAAAAAAAAAACACTGAATGTGCAATAAGGGAGCTGCAGGTTTTTCAGACCTACTGAGATTCCACTTTTTTTTAGTCACAAGGGAGTTAAAGGTATCGAACATAAACTGTGGTTGGTCAGCCTCAACAACTTTTGAGTCAAGAAACAAATATGATTATAATATACATTATATAGCATGTGTGAAAATAATTAATAGTCAGTGAAATAAAGCAATCAAATAAACATTTGATTTTAAAAATTAACACATTACATTTTGGTTTAGAAATTCCATAAATGTATTTATTGGATAAGTACTCCTTGACTTATAGGTTGGGATGAAGCTGACTATCCATACTATAAAAAAATGGTTCACTTGCAAATGTCATCACTGTTTCATGAAAGGTCGGCTGCAGGGTTTATGTTCATTTGAGATTTGGATTTTAATTTGTAAGTACACATGCAGCATTTGTAAGCAGGAACTTACATGTGTCTTCTTATGGAAATGCATTTAATATTAATTGTAAATTTTAATGTATATTTGCAGCTTAGATTATAGTGCGGTTTTTGTGTGAATCACTCCTAACAAGGACGCTACCTTATTTTTGTTTGTGGCCAGTCAACGCCTAGTTTGCAAGCAATACCCAGTTGCTGTAAGGCTGAATGAACCTAAATAACCGGTTTTTAGTAAAAGTGTATGAATTTTTCAACCAGCAATGTGCCTATTTGAAAAAATAAATGTTCTTTTTGTGCTCCGCCGGAAACCTAGCTCACAGCCTTACGTTTACGAGTTCGTAGTGTTAACCACCGGACTATCAATGGACCAGTCCATTTTACATACAAACAAACTGACATGTTGGATAGTTGCTTGCCATGATATGTTGCCATGGTCTGTGGAAGCTGGAGCTTCGGGACGTTTCTCCCATGTCTACAATGAGTTTCTTGATAACACAGTTTCATCAAGATCATCTACATCATTTCATTTTCACTCTGAAGAATGTCTTGTCTTCATGCGGGAGCAGAAGCCTGTGTGCATGCAATGATATCTGTTGAACCAAGGTCGAATTTATGGTCAAAGGGCCAAGCGTGATTCGAACCAGCATTATATTGTGACTGATGACTCTGGAGGAAAGGAAAGAAGTGTGTAAGGACAGAAAGAATGGCGGTTGATCTGTGATGTTGGCGGCTAGGGTTTTTTAAATTAGAATTTGTTTTCTGTTAGTTTTAGTCCACACATGTTATAAATTTGTTGATATTAAAAATGTAATTTGTTGCGTATGTTCCTTGACTTATAGGTTGGTATGCGGCTGACCACCCATGCTTTAGAAAATGGTTAACTTTGCCAATGTCACCCTTGTTTCAGCGAAGGTCGGCAAGAGTTGCAGGGTGTATGTACATTTGAGATTCGGGTTTTTATATTGTAGGACCACATGCGGCATGTTTAAGCGCGAACTTATACGTGCCTGTTTGTGAAAATGCATATAATGTGAATCTGTAATGTTACATATATTTTGCAACTTAGCTTAGATTAGATTATACCTATTGTTCTAAATACTATAATCTATAATCTATAATCTAAGTTGCAAAGATATATTCATTTAAAGCTCTCAGATGTATGCCCACAAACCAACAAGTGTAGTTCGCGCTTACAAATGCTGAATGTGTACTTACAAATAAAATCCAAACCTCAAATGAACATAAGCCCCACAACTTTTGCCGACCTTCCCTGAAACAGGGGTGACATTGGCAAAGTGAACCATTTTTTACAGTATGGGTGGTCAGCCTCATACCAACCTATAAGTCAAGGAATATGAATAATAAATTACATTTAAATATAAAAAAGAACAAAACCTTACAAAGAAATCTATACAAAAAAAGTCAAAAATTTCCTATGCAAAAAAATGTAGCAAATGAATACACCAACATTAGAAATCAACATTGCAGATTAGCCGCCACTTCTTCCTGTCCTTGCATACTTCTTTCATTTCATCCAGAAATAATAAATAAATAAATACGCTAGTCAATAATAACGACTTGAACCTCTCGGCCATAACACCGACTGAAATTAAATCTTGAAAGCCTCTGGCCACCTTTTTAACAACAATAAGACAATTTCACATTCACAATATTAATACAGTAATAAAAATGTGGAATTAAATTAAACCATAATCTGTTGATATTTTTGTGTCAGCTCGTGTACATGTGTAAACTCTGGCAAGTAAAATCACATTCTAATTGACTGTTTGTGTCAATTATAATTTATGAAATGACAATCAAGGAGATAAATGCAGTAAATCATTCTGAATCTGACACAAAGACAGCTGACATCATAATAAAGTCAATGTTTCTACACTTATTGACGGTTAATGGCAATCGTGGCTATGTATATTTCAACAAATACACAATATTTTTGAAAGATGTGCAAAAAATAATCAAAAGTATATTGATTTTTGATTTGATTTATTCATTTCTGAGTGACACTTAAAAAGTGCCATCTATGATTTAATTTTGAAGTATTATTTGTTTACTTTTTTAATCACAGATGGCAGTATAAAATACAATTGTATTTTTTTCCTTGAAACATAATTGAATTTGGCAAAAAGTTAAAGCCGTTCTTGTCAGTGATAAGTTGAAACATTATTCAATATGGAAATTCTCTCCTTATTTCAAATACATACATATATACAGAAATAAGTCCACTTATTTTCTATAAGAGTTTTATTAACTTTGATAATCTCAATTAATGTTAAAATTTTCTTTGTTTCAGAAGCAGAATAAAGCAGTTCAGCAGATCTAATACAGAATATCCTTTTCAATTACAAAATATTTATATCTTCTTCATTATCTCAGAAATGAATTAACCTGTCACTCAATAATGAAGAGAAAAAAATATTCAAGATATTTTTTTATATAAATAAAAAAGCAAGAATATTTCTATGTATTGTTCTATATACAATGCAATAATTTATTATTTATTTTCAAAATATATTTATGTATGAAAGTATTGTATGTGTGCATCTAGAAAAGCAAAAAAAAAGTGTCTAATCTTTATGATTTTATCAAGTGGCGGCTTGATATAAACATAAAATTTTGGACCATCTGTAAAGATATTAAAAACTTATTTAAGTACTTCTGTCTGCTCTTAACTAAGTATTTACATTTGTTCTATTTAGCTTAGAATTGCATTTGTTATTTAATTATAATTATGCTCTAACTTATCAAATATTTTGTTATTTGTAATTAATCCCGAGTTAAAAGAAAAACATGTTTTTTTCCATTCAGAGCATCGCACCCGGCACACATGGCGAGACAACAAAATCTTGTACTACAAGTTGTCTCCCAAACTCCTGGGGAGCCAAGTCAAAGATGCCATCCTCCATATCTTCATTCAAGACACGAGCACGGAACCATTAAACGTCACTCTAAGCGAAGATCTAGACAGAATCTTGGGGGTGACGCTCCAGGTTAGTCGGATAACGAGAAACGACCAACAGAATACTGTCTTAAAGACTGTTGTGGCCACTTCGAGCAGTGGTTTGTCCAGAAGGGATGTCATGGTCGGGAGATGGGTGAAGGTGAATGTGACGCAGAGTGTGTCAGATTGGTTTGAACTGCCTAGAACCACTCTTGGGTACGTTGTGAAGGCTCAGGATTCGGAGAAGAGGTGGATACAGGTGCCAGATGCAAACGCTGAACATACCAATGTGGTAAGATATTTCCATTGTTTATTTTCTTTTACATTCAATACATTGACAGTACGAAGGTGATGACTTACAAGTGTTGATTCACTGATTTGAGAAATCATAGATAAAACATTTTATTGGGTGTAATTTCTCATAGCAAGTGAACTAATTATAAGGAAGTGCTCATAAAAGACTTCTAAACTGCAGGGTTTTCATACTTTTTAAAAGTTTTTTCTCTACTAGAAAATAGAAAAAAGGTACATTTATCTGAGAAACCCATGTTAGCTTGATATGTCACTTATTCAGTTTTACCTTTAAGGTATCGATATATTAAAATCAATTTGTTTAAACATTAGACCAGAGATATGTGGTACAAAACAAACACTTCATTTTATTGTCAAATCCAAAGAAAATATCTTTCAAATGTAATAAAAAGTTCCTGTCCAATTGACTGAAAAATAGGTTTTGGGCTTGAAAGGAATTCATGTTAGTAAAAATGGAATATTAACTGGTTTATATGAAGTTAAAAATGAGCTATAGGAATATTCTTACAGGGTCCTGTAATAAAATAAATTGTGTCTCAAACCTATCACAGCATTTCCAAATTAGATAAAAAAATTGAGTAGATAGATTTTTCCACAAACAGCCCTTACTATCTCCATAATGTCACTTTCCAGTTCCCATATCTGGAGGTCTACCTCGAAGAGTCTCCTCACAAGCGCTCCAAGCGACGTACAGAAGGCCTCACCTGCTCCGAAGACTCCGCGCAGACCAGATGCTGCAAGCACCCGCTAACCGTCGACTTCGAAGCCTTTGGGTGGGACTGGGTCATAGCGCCCAAGAAGTTTGAGGCCAACTTTTGCATGGGAGACTGTCCGTTTGCCTTTCTCCAGAAGCATCCGTCCACCCACGTGGTGCAGCTGGCTTCTCCGCAAGGATATCCTGGGCCGTGTTGCACGCCCAGAAAAATGTCTTCCATTTCCATGCTGCACTTTGACCATGAGTTTAATATCATCTTGGATAATTTGCCGGCGATGGTGACTGAGCATTGTGGTTGCTCATAATGAAAAACAATCATTTTCGCTTAACTTGTCTCTTTGGGTGATTTATACTCGATTTCACCAATCAATTTTAAGGAGTGCTTAACAAAATCCTACATTGATATTCTACAACAACAGGTCAGGTTTCAAATTGATTAAAGAGCACATTTTTATAGTTGTGTTCAATATAGTTGTTGTTGTATTTTTAGTTATAGTTGTGTTTTTGTGTCAAATTTCCTTGCATTTAGCAAGATGCTTCAGAAGCGCTATTCTGCTAAATTCCTTACACTTTGGATATCAATCCAAATCGGAGCTTGCTAGCACTTGCCAAAGAACTCCATAGATAAAAAAATCACAGTCCACCTTATTTTTGGACACAAATCGCTATCTCGTCGCCTTAAGGCCGAAAGGAATTTAGCAGAATTGCGCTTCTGAAATGTTGTGCACAGAAAACTAAAATTCCCCGATCCTAAACTGCTTAGAGCTGTGATATGTATAATCTTCACAAATGGAATAAGATGGATAGTAGGTGCCAGTACATTATCATCATATTTCTGCCTTTCAGCATTCCATTGCCAAAGGAAATGAAAGCATCATGAATTCCCCTCAGCGAGTTGTCGCCGCAGGCCTAGGTGACTAGAGTCCTTAGCAACCAATGACAAAATGCAGAATGCATTTTTATTGCAACCCAGCGGGATGATGTTATAATAATTATTCCCCAGCTTTTGTGTTTCGACTCCATTGACATGTTCAGAGCTAAATTCCTTTTCAAACCATAATCGTTTCATATCATATTTAAAAAAAAATCATCAATGGAATACTCATCATCTTAAAAACACAATAAGTCATTAACTAACCTAACCTAGGAGTTTTAGGCTTACACGGCAGGCTAATGATGCTGGAGAGTTGCTTTCCGAGATCTGTTGCCGTAGTCTGAAGGAGCTGGAACGTCTGGATGAATCAGAAAAAGCCCATCGTAGACATGGGCAAAACGTCCGGCAGTTCGAGCTCTCGCAGACCACGGCAATAGATCCCAGAAAGTAGCTCTCTAGCATAACCTAACCTATTTTCTTGTTATACCAATTTGTAAAACAACAAACTTGTCTTTTGACATACCTTTTTTTACAATTTTTCCAAAAAAGGTGTAGGTATAAAGAAGTGGCTAAACAAAGACTAACAACTAACCTTACTTAATCAAAAGAGTGTCGTTTTTTGGAAAATCACTTCTTTAAAAAATATGTTATTCTGTGACAAATTGATAGTGAAATGTGTCTAGTGCAGTGAAATGAATTGGACGATAATGGAAAGTTATTGAAAACAATAAAACGAATGGTGATTTATTGACATTTGAACGCATTTAGTGATTACCATGTTATTATAACCTTTAAATTTAGAGGTGTGATTTTTTTGTGATTGAACAAAATGTTTACAAACCAATACTTCTAAAAATTTCTCGGCGGGCGACAATCATAGACTGAAAAAAGACAAAAAACAGCTGGTGAGTTACAAATTTATTTTTAAGGTGCTATGAATGTATGAGAGTAATGGCTTTCTCTCTGTATGTATTGGGACACACACACTCTCTAATATCCTTAGCTAATACCTACATCTTGTCTCCGTTTATACTATAGGCCTTGACTCAAAAGTGCAGAGAAGCTATTTGTCGACACTTCAAGTTTCCAGCCCTAGCACTATCAAGCTACACACATAGTGTAACTTCTTGCCTGCGTTATCCTCTAAGTGGTCGCATGTGGGGATTTGAGACATATTTATTTAGCTACTTTCAATTAAAGTGGGGTGTTCCCAGCTCCCAGGGAGACTGGTTCTCATTTCTTGTGAAGGCTGAGTACAGACACCGTACTCAGCGTAGAGTATAGACACCGAAACAGGAAATCATTTCTGATACCATCTATGGGGATTGAACTCTTGCTCATGCCATGGAATGCAAGCATTCTAGCAACTCAGCTATCAACTTGACTTTTTACAAGATTGGTCGTCGCTACAAAGCGTCAATTCTCAAGCAAGACCCAGTAGCTGTAAAGCTGGATGGACCATCGGTGACCGGTCTTTGGTAAAGGTGTATGAATTTTTCAACCCAGCGGAGAGCATATGAGTCCCTTAAAAGCAAACACGCCACTGTCCATCGAACTTAAATTACTGGAAATCAAACAATTTTGAATAACAGCTCAGTTATTTATATTTTTAAAAACATGTAAGGTTTACAAAGTTGTTAATGGATATACGATACTGTGTAAATATGTATTTTTTGCATTCAAGTAATCTAAATGACTAAGTTAGATGATTTTGTAATTCAAAAGTAATTTGTGTATTTTTATGGACAGTGGCGTGTTTGCTTTAAAGGGACTCATATTTGAAAATATAAACGGTATATTTTTTTGTGCTCCACCGGGATTCAAACCCACAACCTTCCATTTACGAATTCGAAGTGTTACCACTGGACTACAGACCGGTCATATATTGTAAAAAGACCCAAGCTAAATAATTTATGTACAATGTACATACACATCTTTTGCACGGTCAGTAAAATCCGTTTTTTTCATTTTATACAATGTACGAGTACTATATTTTAAAATTCTGTCATATTTTTGACGGATGTCAAAATGTCTTCATTCGATATTTGACATTTGATTTTCACACAAATGTATGTAAATATTACATAATTTTCTTATTTTTGTAGTAAGCATTATTAGTAACGTAAAATGTCTATTTTTAAGCTACAATGTTGCCGTGAAAAAAATGAAATATTGGTTTGTAATTATTTAGTTCTGTTGACAGTTGTCTTATACTGCCATCTAGTGATGCTTGTTAAAAGTTATTTTACTGGTTAAGACTTTTACATATCGAGGCCTTCTCATTCCCTCATGGTCAAAACACAACAAGGTCAATTGATGTAGATAAAATTGTGTAGTCACCCTGCCTGGTTGCTAGGGAAAAGTCATACAGATTTTTGGTTATTTTAGTTTATTTTAAATTATTTTTGTGTCAGCATAGGTCACTCTCTGAATGTTTTCTATTCCTAGACTAATAGGTTGGTATGAGGCTGACCTCATGCTGTACAAAATTGGTTCACTTTTCCCAATGCCACCCCAGATTCACGGAAAGGCATCAGGAGTTGCAAGGTTTATATTCATGTGCAGTTTGGATTATTTTGTATGTTATATGAGCCTTAAATGCCAATACATCTTTGCAACTAAGATTATAGATACAGATAAATATGTCGCTAAGGACAAGACTGACATTTGCTCGCCTAGAAAAAAGTTCCAAATTCAAAATCCATAAATGAGGTCTACACGTGAATTGACGAAGACAAAATCATTTCATCACCTGGTCAGGTTTCTAAGGAAGATGCATACTAACGCAACTAACGCAACTAAGCTACACATGTAGCGTAACTTCTTGCCGCGTTATTCCCGAAGGGGTTCCATGTGTCGAGTTGAACCTATTTATTTTTACAGGTAAGGGGGCCGGCCTTAGCTCCCGAGAGGGCTGGTACTTAGTTCTTGTGAAGGCTGAGTAAACCTTGCCGGTATTTTGTTTTGAGGTTTGAAATAAACATCGAAACGGGAAATCATTTCTGACACCCTCGGTGGGATTCGAACCCGAGCTCACGGCACGGAATGCAAGCACTCTACCAACTGAGCTATTACACACAATTTATTACAATTTATTTACAATTTATTTATTTTTGGTTGCTAAGGTCGGCAGTCCCATACAAGACTAGCGTTTGCTCGCCGGAAAAAAAAAGTTCCAAATTCAAAAATGTTCGGACCTCATTCAAGTTTCATACCTTGAAAAATATATGGGAAACTTTGAGATTGTATTAAAATTGGAAAAATTATGATTTCTTACATAACTTAGTAGGTCTTTTAATTAATATGTATAAAATTGAGCAAAATAAAAGATTAAGGGGTACCTGCCGGCCTGCGGTGACCGCATGTTTTTATGACTTCATTATAAAAATTACATTGCAATTGTGTACTTTCTTGCGCAGATACCCAACAAAAATTCACACTTATATGAAGTGATGCTAAACCTTTTTTGCAGGTAAACTAGTAAAAAAAAAACGCAACTGAGATACACATATAGTAGAACATCTTGCCGCAATATTACCCAAGTGTTTTGCATGTGACGAGTGGAACATATTTATTTTTACATGTAAGGGGTTATCCTTGTTATAGGTTGTTATCCTTGACTTAAAGGTTGGTATGCGGCTAACCACCCATGCTGTAAAAATGGTTCACTTTACCAATGTCACCTCTGTTTCAAGGAAGGACAGCAAGAGTTGCAGGGTGTATATTCATTTGAGATTTGATTTCTTTGTTGTAAGTTCACATGCGGCATGTGCAAGCGCGAACTTGTACGTGTCTGCTTGTGAGAATGCATATAATGTGAATCTCCAATGTAACATATCTTCGCAACTTATATTAGATGAGATTAGGGGGCTGGCCTTACGCCAACCACTTAAGTTGAAGTGGGGTTTTCCCAGCTCCCGAGAGGGGGTGGTACTCATTTCTTGTGAAGGCTGAGTAAACCTTGCTGGTATTTCATTTTGGGGTTTGAAATAAACACCGAAACGGGAAATCATTTCTGACATCCTCGGTGGGATTTGAACCCAAACTCACAGCATGGAATGCAAGCACTCTACCTACTGAGCTATCGACTGGACTTTTTTCGAGCTTGGTCGTCGCTACAAAGCGCCAATTCTCAGGCGAGACCCAGTTGTTGTAAGACTCTATGAACCTTTTGGTGACCGGTCATTGATAAAGGTTTATGATTTTTTCAACCCAGCGAAGAGTATATTTGAAAATATAAATGGTATATTTTTTGTGCTCCGCCGGGATTCAAACCCACAACCTTCCATTCACGACAAATGAAATGTCATTTTGAATCGTCTGTTTCTGCGCCACTGCTGTAATCTATTTCTCACAGTAATTATCAAGTTTATTGTTTACTTAATGGCAATTCTTGGAAACTGCATAGCAATTCAATTGATTTATTTGGCAAGATCACGTGAATGTCAAATTATTTTTCGTTGATTGCGCCAACAAACTCCCAAAATTTGCACTTGCAAAAAAGATGCACACACAGTGCAACTTTTTCCTGCATTGGGTTGCACTGGGCAAGTGTAATCAATTTATTTTCACAGGTAAGGGAGACAGATTCTCAATGACCAGTTTATATCAGTCGGTGTTATGGCCGAGGGGTAGAGGCGCATGTTCGACTAGCGTATTTGGAACCGAATAACGTTGGTTCGAAACTTGCATCTAGCCCACTTGATCATAACTTCGACCCTGGTTCAACAGATGCCGTTGCATGCACACAAGCCTCTGCTTTCGCATGAAGACAACTGGCCAGGCAAAATAGGTTGGTGGATTGAATTCCTTTCCACAAATCTATTGAAATATATATATATAAAGTGGGAGCTATCCAGCTCCCCAGTGTGCAAGGTTTGGATTCTTGTCACAGCTGGTTCTATGATTTTTGGACTTTTGAATGTTTGGACGGACATTCTGTGAATTTGGAGAACACAATAATCTATCTATAATCTAAGTTGCATTTGAGATTCATATGAATTTAATTTAATAAAGCATTTGTATAAGCAGACACGTATAAGTTCACGCTTAAACATGCAGCATGTGGACCTACAATTTAAAAACCCAAATCTCAAATGAACATAAGCACTGGAACTCTTACCGACCTTCCCTGAAACAGGGGTGACATTGGCAAAGTGAACCTTTTTTTACAGTATGGGTGATCAGCCATACAGAACACCAACACAGAAAAAAATTCTGACACCCTTTTAAAAAAATTGAATTAGGCTGATTTATTTGGTGAGAGCTGTTTTTGTGTGTATCACACCTCAAGAGCCCTCTGCGAGCTGGTTCGTCGCTGTAGAAAGCGCCAATTCTCAAGCTAGACCCAGATGCTGTAAGGCTGGATGGACCATTTTGGTGACCAGTCTTTGGTAAAGGTATATGAATTTTTCAACCCAGCGAAGAGCAAATTTGAAAATATAAATGGTATACTTTTTGTGCTCCGCCGGGAATCGGAACCCACAACCTTCCATTTACGAATCCCAAGTGTTGCCACTACGGACTACGGACCGGTCCAAGATGCCAACGACACGCGGTGTACCTGAGCGGTTACCCATCCAAGTACTGTCCGCGCCCAATGTTGCTTAACTTCGGTGATCTATGAGAACCGGTGCTTTCAACATGGTAACGTCGTTGCCCTTGGTGGGGATCAAACGCTAGCCTTCTGGTTTTGAACGCAAGCGCTCTACTAACTGATCTATTGACACACAATTTGTTTGAAATGCTTTGACAGTAGATGGAAGAGAGGTCTAGATGTACTCGTATGGGGCCGTCCATAAATTACGTCATCGATTTTGGCCGATTTTCGACCCTCCCTTCCTTACAATCATCCTATAGTCATTATCTAATGGACCCCCCCCCTCTTTCTGTAATAATGGATGAGCTTAATAACTAATAATGTTATATTACTTACATAATATTTTGTATATTTTGTAGAAATTGGTATTTACAAGAACGTCGTCATTTTTGGTACTCGTACATCATTTGCCATCATCCGCAGACCAGACTCCCGCCCCCTTAATGCGAATGACGTAATATATGGACGCCCCTATGTGGTAGTTTAATCTTAACAGAATATTTAGTTTGATCTCAATGTACAAGGTGTCAGATTGCAATTACTTTATTTATAATGTACGTATACAGAAGAATCTCCATTATAATAATAATAATAAGATGATTTATTTGTTGAGCGCTGTTTTTGTGTGAATCACACTTCACAAGCCGTCTGCGAGCTTGGTCGTCGCTTGACTGGTCTTTTTTTAAAATAGATTTTTGAAGAGGAATGCAATTCACCTACCTATTCTGCCTGGCCAGAAACAGGTATTAATATCATCAATTAATAATTCATTGATTCATTGTACATTTTAATGAATTATTCATTAATAATTACCCAATGACATCTATTGAACCAGGTTCAAAATTATGGTCAAATGACCCAAACGGGGATCGAACCAGCGTTATTCTATTCCGAATACGCTAGAAAGATCAGCCTCTTGACTCCCTCGGCCATAACACCGACAATCTATAAATCCTGGCCAAGACATATGAATTTTACAACCCAGTGAAGAGCATATTTGAAAATATTAATGGTATATTCATTGTGCTCCGTCGGGATTCAAACCCGCAACCTTCCATTTACAAATCCAAAGCGTTACCACTAGACTACGTACCAGTTGTAGTTTATATCCACAAAATTCATTAGGTATATATGTATTTATTATCCATAAAATATTTTAATTCCTAATCTGTCAGTTCGTCACTTTAGTGCTTGTTTGTCTTATCTCCAACAGAGGTCATTTCACACGAGCAATGTGTGTATGTAGTACACATAAGTACAGACCTATGTGTCTTATGCTAGAAATTGATTTTGAAAATATTAAAAACCACTCTCACATTATCCTGTTAAATGTTTTTTTCTTGTGATTCTTAAGACAATTTCACTGAAAGGTCATCTTAGTACTAGTAAGTTAATGTAATACACTCGCTTTGAAACCAAAAATGGGAAATTTGATTTTTTAAATAAATGTTGCCATTTTTTAATCAAACTTACAATGGGGATTCTTCCGTTTAAGCCTAGTATTTAGGTTTTTTAAACTAGGTTCACTAACTCATACTTTTAAGTATTTTTACACCTTTTATACGATTGAATAATAAAATTTAATACACTAACTATAGAAATACTTACAATAAGGCTGTTGATTCAAAATATCGGAAGAATAAGATGACTTGATTTAATAGTGTGTGGATTCTTCAATAATAAACTCTAAATAATAAATAAATCACTTTTGTGTCCTTTCGGGTTTGACCATGTTCCACTTGCAGCTCCCACATCTGCGACGTTTTGCTTTCACGAGCGGAAAGCATCTTCAAGGCAGATGTGGGAGCTGCTAGTAGAACATGGTCAAACCCGAAAGGACACAAAAGTGATTTATTTATTATTAACACCGGCCATGAAAGTGAAAGTTTTAAACTTTATAAACTCTAAATGTTGTTATTCTCAAACAGCAAAGCCATGGCTCGCCCGCAGCCTACAGGGAATTTTCCCTACAAAAAATCAATGATCTGTAGATCAGCTATGATTTAAATGTTCTGTGAATAGACCTATAAATATCTACAAAAGTAGCTGCCACAGTCTGATTCCCCACTCACTGAGTAAGATATTAAATATTTTTTTGTGTTATTTTTTTGTCATAACAGACAAAGAACAATAATTTTGAGATATTTCAAGTCGTTTTATTAAATGTAGTCCGCATATTTAAAAAAAATCCTCAGTTGCATGCCGTCACAGCCCACAGGTTGTCATCCATATTAAAACGCAACTAAGCTACACATATAGTATAACTTCTTGCCTGTGTTATCCCCGAAGAGGCCACATGTGGCAATTTGGGACCTATTTATTTTTACGGGGTAAGAGAGTCGGCCTCACACCAACCACTATCAGTTGAAGTGGGGGTTTTCCAGCTGGTTCTCATTTCGGTATTTATTCTGGGTTTGAAATAGACACCATAATGGGAAATCATTTCTGACATCCTCGGTGGGGATTAAACCCTTGCTCTCGGCGTGGAATGCAAGCGCTCTACCAACTTACCTATCGACCAAACTTTTTACGAGCTTGATCGTCGCCACAAAGAGCCAATTCTAAAGCAAGACCCAGTTGCTGTAACGCTGGATGGACCTTTTGATGACCGGTCTTTGGTAAAGGTTTATGAATTTTTCAACCCAGCGAAGAGCAAATTTGAAAATATGATATATTGTTTGTGCTCCGCCGGGATTCTAACCCACAACCTTCCATTTACGAGTCCAAAGTATTACCACTGGTCTACGGACCAGCTTTTGGTGTATTATTATTTTTCTTATGGATGTCAGCACCAGAACGATGGCGGTCAGATTCAAAACTAATGCAAACATTTACCTAATCACCCGGCAAGGTGCGTCACATTTTCCCCACTTTTTTAAATGTGCGGACTCCATTTTCTCCTCGTATACTTTATGTAGCATTTACTTTCATTAATATCTCAAAGTCTGATATCAGTAATATTGCATTTGTTCTTCATTTAATAGATGTTTCCATCAATCAACATAAAAGATGTAGATGGAGCATCTGAGCCGATTTGTGTAGCAAAAGAGAGTGAACACTAGGGCGCATGTTTCATACAAATGAGGTCTTGTTATAATCAGTTTCCAGGCAACCGTCATGTTTATGTCTCTTTTTGACGTATGACATTAATATCAGTCTAATTTTTTCGTTGTTTACCTTTTAGTCCATTTCATGGTACGTTTGTTACTATGGTAAAAAAACATGCGGAAACCATCTATGTCTATTATATTGATTGATGGTTGTTTCCCTATAATGGAATATTTAATTCAATAGTCGTATGGTTACAAATACAACATTAGTCTTTTTTACTCTCTGTCATTTTATCCTATTTTAATTTTTTCTATTGTGAATGTTTAAGATAAGAAGATATGTGTATAAATAATAAAAATAAATAACTTTTGGACGGTAGCCAAAAACGAGACAGTTAATAATTTGTCTTTGATTTATTGCACTCTTTGTAATAAAATTTGCATCACATTTTATTTTGCATTCATCGAATAAAAAAAGGTAAATATCAACTGGAAGATTACAACAAACAAGGTATACATAACCTCACTTATTTTTTTATCCCATAAATTAAAAAAAACCTTTGACCACATTTTATTATTATTGTTAGCATTCCTTGACTTATAGGTTGGTATGAGGCTGACCACCCATACTGTAAAAACTGGTTCATCCCTGTGTCAGGGAAAGTCGGCAAAAGTTGTAGGGTTTATGTTCATTTGAGGTTTGGATTTTATTTGTAAGTACACATTCAGCATTTGTAAGCGCGAACTACACATGTTTGTTTGTGGGCATGCATTTGATATGAGCTTTAAATGTTAATATATCTTTGCTACTTAGATTATAGATTTTAGCACCACAGTTCATTAATTTATACCTTTATATTCACATAATTATTATATTTTATTAGGTATAAAAATAACTTAATAATAGAAAATTAGAAATTATTATAATAGAAAAAAAATAACTAAATAAAAGAAATAAAATTTAAAATAATATTATTTATATTTCAGGAAAAAAAGAAACGCGTCAGTTCAAAACAAAAGACAGCAACACTGGGAAGACATCAGCGTCAGAAAAAAACTGCAAATACTCTTTTTTTATTTATTTTGAATATATTTTTAAGGAAATTCATGTTAATTTTTTAGTCACCAGCAACTCTCACCAATTAGTCTCAAGATGTTTATGGAGGTTCAATTTAAAATTAATTTCTTATTTTAAACTTTTTCTTTGTTCTTTTTTCTCTTTTTTTAATACCTACCTTAAATTCAGGAGATGTTGGTGAAAGTGCAGTACTTAAAGATGGATGGAAGCAAAAAAGAGATGAACGTTTGAACTTTTCAAAACTCATTCTTAATCAAAGTGGCGGCTTTGTTTGGGAGTCGGTTTTTGTGAAGTTGATGTATGAATGATTATCATCTATTAAATGCTTTTTTTACTGAGCATTAAAATTTAACTAGGTACTTACTATAATGAGTCAAAAATTACCTGTAGTGTTTAAAATTTAGTATAAGTAGCTTACGACAGGTAAAAAATAATTTCAAGGATGTATCATTACACTTATGATGGATAAATGGAGAAATAATGAGTCAAATCAGACTGTCAAGAAGGGTAGCTATTGAAATGAAAATCAACATAAACTCACTTATATATATATAATACACATAACCTATAAGTCAGAACATAAATTTGTGTGGTAACAATAATAGCCAGTTTATTTTCAAGATGAGACAAATTGAAAATAAATTTCATTCTTAAAGATGATTTCCAATGTTCTCAAAATCAATCTATAATTTCAATACCTTAAAGGTAAAACTGAATAAGTTTCTCAGATAAATGCACAGTTTTTTTTCCTATTTCTTACGAGAGAAAACACTAACAAAGTGTAATAATTATGTAGTTTAGAAGCTTGCCATGAGCACTTCCTTATAATTAGTTCACTTACTGTGAGAAGTTATACACAACAAAATGTCTTATGCACAATTTCTCAAATCAGTGAATCAGTACTTATTCAGTTTTATCTTTAAAGTGGCGATTTGATGGTTTCATCCGTTGAAATTATAGATAGATTCACATTGCTTGTTCTTTCTAAGGCTCTATTCATCTTATAATTTCATTATTTATTATCTTTTTTGTGTTGTTTTCCTTGCAGAGCATAGGCCTCGGCTGATGTACAGAAAAAACAGATTATTAAACTACAAATTCAACGAGAAGGTGATGAGCAACGGAGTTAGAGAAGCCATTTTGCATTTCCTGGTGCAGGATAACCAGGATCGGGGGCCCGAGGGACCTGAAGATGATGAAAGGTAGCAAGAATACACATTGCTCTTGTTTTTCTAAAGTAGGGAGATCTCAAGCGCTATTCTGCTAAATTCCTTATGACAATTACTTATGACAGTTGTGCATGTTCCTTGACTTATAGGTTGGTATGCGGCTGACCACCCATGCTTCACTTTGCCAATGTCATCCCTTGACACAACAATTACTTTATTCGGGCTATGTAGCCGTGATCTGGTTGATTCTTTCCGCACAGTTTCGCCCATTGCTCCGATGGGCATTATCAGCGGTTGGCTAGTTGCTGTGATCTTCTTACAGGATCTGCTGTACCTACTGATAATGCCCATCGGAGCAATGGGCGAAACTGTCCGGAAAGAATCAACCAGACCACGGCTACATAGCCCAAATAAAGTGATTGTTGTGTCAACAAGAACCGGCCGTGAAAGCTTCAATGTACAATGTCACCTCTGTTTTAGGGAAGGTCGTCAAGAGTTGCAGGGTGTATGTCAATTCGAGATTTTGTTTTAATGTTGTAGGTTCACATGCGGCATGCGCAAGCGCGAACTTGTACGTGTCTGCTTGTGAGAATGCATATGTAATGTTATACTTCTCATATTTAACACGCTAAATTATTTTATAGCATTACTTTTTATTTATCCTATGACAGTGCAACAATAAAACAAAGAATAAATATAACTTCAAATAACCTTATTTTACATATGTACTTACTTACTTCCTGAAGACAAGCAAATTTTTGGCATCACATGCACAAGCGCCCTTGAAGTGACTACATCACGAAACGGCGCTATAAAGAAATCACCAACTCATCATCATCATATAGGCAATAAAAAAACTAAATAGCCACCTGCAGAAGTCACAGAATAACAACATGGTAAATTTCCATTTCCAGACTGATAACCATAACCACCCAGATAGTCCGTCTCACCAAGCCTGGAGATAGCACCATCTGGTCATCACACATAGTGGCCAACGCCTCCTCCACCATCACCAGGCAGCAGGAGAGGGAAGGGCGCTGGCTAAAGGTGGACCTGACTTCCTTGGTGATGGAGGTGTTCGCCCTGCCCAGGGACGGCCTGGTGCTGATCATCAAGGCCCAGGACAGTGAAGGGAGGAGACTGCTAGTACCGGACGCTAAGGCAGAGAGTGCTAATACGGTATGTCACAGTGTAGTCGGAATATTGAAAAGGGCGCGAAAATAAACCTCGTCATTCGGCCGGATTCCTTTCAAATCTGGCCACCAGAGGCGCTAGTCTCTCAATCTCATTCATGCAAAAGTTATTTATCTGTCAAATCTTTTGGAGGTTAAATCCTAAACACATTAATTGCATGCTTTAATGCAAAATAAGATAATAAATCTAATGAATTGGTTGAATCTGCGAAATAATTCAAGTATACAATTTTTCTTGGGTTTAACAAAAACAAAATGATTTTAATAAACAGATTTCAGATTGACTAGATCCGAGTACATTTTAATATGCTAGAAATTCAGCTTTAAAAGTAATTTCACAACCAAAAATCTTTTTGAATAGTGTGGACTTGACGGACTAAATGCTGTAAACTAGCAAAAAATCCCTGCGATATTATATTAATTAAATAAACAAAGTTTTAATTCACTTTCACAATTTTATTTCTGTCTAGCACTTTCGCCTACAAGGCATCTTCAGGACAATCTAAGATTCATTGTCCTTCTTCATTTGGACTATATTGTCCTGAAGATGCCTTGTAGGCGAAAGTGCTAGACAGAAATAAAATTGTAAAAGTAAATTAAAACTTTGTTTATTTAATAGATTAAAATAAAAAACTTATTTGTTACAATTCACATGAGCTTTTATTATTTTTTAAACACTACCGGTTTCGGGAGAAGCAATACCTCCCATCTTCAGGTGTAAATATAAACTTTAAGGATTTAAAGTTTATATTTACACCTGAAGATGGGAGGTATTGCTTCTCCCGAAACCGGTAGTGTTTAAAAAATAATAAAAGCTCATGTGAATTGTAACAAATAAGTTTTTTATTTTAATCTATTAAAATGAACTTTCACGAAGTAACTGCCAAAAACCTAGATAATATTTGTTTATTTAATTAATATACAATGAACTTTCACTGTGTAAACCACCAAACCCTAAAAAATATTTGAATGATATTAGTACCTATGCAAAGAATAGAAAAAAATCGGCAGAGGCTATAACTTTAGCTGAAAATGGCTTTTCTACTTTTTGAGTTTAATATTACGAATTCATGAATGTAAGGAAAAAAGTTTTTATCATTACATTTGTATATTTTGTCTTTGATAAGATATTACATTATTACATTTGAGGGCCCTTGAGGTGTGACACACACAAAAACGGCGCTCTTTAATTATGTGTACATTAAAATAAATTATCCTTATATATATATATACATTATGCTTTTCAGTCGGACAATAGTCTGTAATATTAATGCCAACAACTATAGAATTGTTCGTTATATTTTTCAGATGCCTTATGTAGAAGTCCTCCTAGAAGACACCTCCCGCCGCTCAAAGCGCGGCATCATCGGCCTGACCTGCAACGAAGACTCTCCAGAGACACGTTGCTGTCGGCACCCGCTGACAGTAGACTTCGAATCCTTCGGCTGGGACTGGGTCATAGCGCCGAAGAAGTACGAAGCTCACTTCTGCATGGGCGACTGTCCCTTCGCCTTCATGCAGCGGTATCCTAACACCCACGTGGTCCACTTAGCGTCTCCTCCGGGCTACGATGGACCCTGCTGCTCTCCGAAGAAAGTCGGAGCCATCAACATGCTGCATTTCAACCATGAAATGAACGTGATGTTGAACTCTGTGCCGGCAATGGTGGTGGATCAGTGTGGGTGCTCATAGGTAATAAATGACACTTTGAAGTGTAAATAGACATGCCCCTAAAATAGTGTTGCCATAAACCTTCTCAATTAAGACAATAAACTGACACAGAAGTGATAAAAGACAAAAAACTGAAGTTTTATAAACATAAACTGTGTATCAATTTTAAATGAAAAGACTTGTCTTTTATAAGTGACTTTAAAATTTATGTGATGTGGGTTTGGAGAGTTAAAAGAATTAGGCATTTATTGTTTGTAAATATGCATGCTACAAAATAATGAAATTTAATTTAAGTCATACAATCATTTTCATCATTATGTGTGTCCATTTTCATCTAGTTTTTTAGTTTTTCTTAGTCAAATGATCAGCAACAATTAATATAAAACGTATTTGGAAGGATTGTTATTTAATACTCTTTTGAATTTTAATTGTTATCTCATTTAAAATCCTTACAATGCTATTCACAAAACTTTTGATATATGGCTGATCTAACTATCATCGTTCTTTTGTAAAGAAAATTCACTGTATGCTCGGGAGGGTTTTCCCAGCTCCAGAGGGGGCTGGTTCTCATTTCTTATGAAGGCTGAGTATTTATTTTGGATTTGTAATAAGCACCTAAATGAGAAATCATTTCTGACACCCTCAGTGGGGATCGAACCCTTGCTCTCGGCATGGAATGCAAGCATTCTACCAACTGAGCTATCGACCAGACTTTTTACGAGCTTGGTCCTCGCTACAAAGCGCCAATTCTCAAGCAAGACCCTCATATTCTAAAATAAATAATAATGAAAACCTAATATTCTATTAGGATTCAATATAACCTTTATTTCCATAAAGAAAAATTTTGAAATATACTTGTTGTTCATTCTTTTACCTATGTACGTAGAATGACTGAAGCTTTTAGCAGTTATTTTTAGTTTGGACAATGTTAAGTTATCGTTTTCAAGTCAATTATTGTGTATTGTCGGTATTCATTAAGATCTTCTTAGTCATTTCTTAATTATTATATGGCTGGTTGTGAAAAGCAATTGTCAAATAGCCCAACAATTTTCTTTGAGTTTTTTGCTCATATGATACAAAATATATAATTGGACAACAGCCTAATACTTATTCATCAAAAACTTTTAATTATTAATCCAGTTTACACAATATTATAAAAAAGAAACACAAACTGGTTCTGAAAAATTATATCCCCTACTGGCAAACTCTCAAAGCTAAACGCATATTTCAAATTGCTTTGGAGGTTACTGGATGATAGATAGCCAGTCGAATAAATTTGTGTGTTTTTTTTTAAATATACAACCTTAAAGTCAACTTTTCCATACAAAAATAAGGTTTTCAGTTCAACCCATTAAAGAAAAAAAGCCATAGGTGTCTTGGTCGCTCATTGGCTAGTAAATATGTGCAAATCATAGAGTAATAACAATACTATAGAGCAGTGGTTCCCAAACTATGGTACGCGTACCACCAGTGGTACGCGACGCTTCTTAAGGTGGTACGCAAGCAGCCATGGCCATAGGAAATACATAGTAAATAATAAGATAAAACGTTTTTCAATTTCGCGCTTCAAGTGAAGTACAACTGAGCCAAATATTTCCTCTTTTGTTTCGAACATGCAGCACCATTTTTCAGACTAAGACAGGCCTGTCCCGCCACGATTACAAAAATACTAAATCTGGCCCTCCACAATATTATGTTGGACACCCCTGCACTAAGAGTATTGTATTTTTTTTTCTATAATAAATAAATAAGCATAATGTTTTCATTAACAGTTGCAGTTTTTATTACTTTACCATTTGAATGATTTTTTTAACTGTTGCACTTCAGTGGTACGCCACTGATTTATAATTTCATTAGTGGTACGCGAAATTAAAAGTTTGGGAACCACTGCTATAGAGTGATCCTTTTCGAGTGCGACCCGTCAGCACAAATGTGAACAATAAGTTGATAATTGCACCTTATTTCCTTTTCTACGAGAGAAAAAACTAAGATAGTGTGAAAATCCTGCAGTTTAGAAAATCTTCATGGACACTGCCTAAAATTAGTTCACTTACTATGAGAAATTACACCCAATAAAATGTTGTTTAATCCACGATTTTTCAAACCAGTAAATCAGCACTTATTCAATTTTATTCAAGCGATATATTGAATCGATATTTTCAAACAGTTTTGAAATATCTTGAGGAAAAAATATTGATTGTTTCAATGTATAATGAAAGTAGCTATAGATCATCTCCCTGCAACCAGCAGTGAGGAATCTATCACTTGGTATCACTCTATATTATTATTACTCTATGATGCAAATACAAAAGAAATGACAACAAATAATTATGATTTTAATTTAATAATAATTTGTACCTGATGATGGGAAGTTGATTCATGAAACTGGTCACACATTAACAAGTTTTACTCATATCATAGCTATATACAATGCTTTTTTATATTTTTATATCATAGAAATTTGACAATAGCTTTTGACAACCAACCATTTTTATTATCTCAAAAAAATGATATCTTTTTATGTTATTTTTATGGTATTTATGTTATTTTTATACAATTTTTTTATTGAAATATTATAAGATAAGTTAAGTTAATTTAATTAATATTTTAATAGACAATAAATTGTAAAGGCTCAATTACGCATATGGCAGACATACTGCTACTTGTCACACGTAGGAATTCCGCATTAATAGACTCGGCACAAATTCTATAGACAACAAATTTCAAATTTCTATGCCAGTTGGTTGCTTACTAATATTTTGTTATTTTTTACTAAGGATCTTGGTCATATAGACCCATAATGTTACCCCCCGAATTTGTTATTTTGAACTTTGTACTGAATCTGTTGTTTATGATTGCATATTCACATACATTCACGGAATGGCGCCGCTTTACCTTGTTGACAGGGTTGGAAGGAAGGAGATTTCAACTCGCGGACGCACACTTAGATCCCGAGACGCTAACGCGAGTCTGCTCCAGGTCTCAGGCAGAGCCACAAGGACGGTGTTTGGTGACCGAGCTTTTTGTGTTGCAGCTCCGATGGCTTGGAATGCACTCCCAGTGACCCTCAGAGAACAACACAGTGAGGAACGGTTTAAAACGCAACTGAAAACATTTTTGTTTGGACAATCCTACAAAGCGCCTTTGAAGTGACGTTAGTTACGAAATGGCACTATAAAAGTGTGGAACATTATTATTATACATAGGTATTTTGGTTTCTCAGAATGAAGTCCACACCTGAATTTACATAGACAATATTGTGTCGTCACGCGGCTGGGTTGCTAGGGAAATAGCATACAAATATTTTGCTATTTGTTTGCTAAGGACGGCTGCCCCATACATGACTGACGTTTGGTCGCCGAGAAAACAGCACCAATTAAACAAAAATCCGATCTCATTCTGCCATCAAAGCGTGTCAAAAATATGTTGTACCTATTTTTTTTATTATTACTCGACAATGAAATTGTGACGTCACATGGCTGGATTCCAAAGGACAAGTCAAACAACAACAAAAAATGTTATTGGTTTTATCAGGAAGTTGTTGTTCCAAAGGCTTGTAGTGTTTACCCGCTGAGAAAAAAAATCTTGATTAAAATTTGTGCCGAGTCTATTCCATAAATCTTAAAGTAACAACTTTTAATCTCACAGAAATATAAAAAAGTGCCTTTTTGAGAAGAAAATATTGTATGATGTATATTTTTACAGATTGATTGTTTGTCCCTTTTAGGGAAAACGTTTTCCAATTTTGAAGTTAATACTAATTTATTTATTCGCTTCTTCTTGTAGAGAATATTGTGTATATTGTTATGTTGTAACTTTTTCAATCATATTGTCAACTTGAATTTCAAAATTCACTGCATGCGACGCCATCTTGTATTCATGAATTTAACAAAGTACCTAAGTACCTACCTATCAGCAGTTTCTGTCATTTCTTGTAATAAATATTAATATTATAAATTCATTATTTACCATAATGGATTTTACGTAGTACAATCTAACTCCATCATACATAGCTTATTCAAATTGAAAATTATTTAAATATTCTATTAGTGAAAAATGTAAGGTTATGTAACTTTATATATGGGATTTTTTGACAGTTAAGTATATTTTTCTGCTCATTCTTGTTTTAGGGAGTACCTACCCATGAAGTTGGCAAAAAAACTATGGGAAAAAATGTGAATACACTCGGCTGGGTTGCTAAGAAATAGCTGACCAATATTTAGTATTTTGTTGCCAAGTTATTTAGGCCTGTGACTTCAACCCGTAAAGCGCAAACACAAATAACTTATATATAGGTAGTATAACTATTTGACGTGTTATCTCCAAAGGGTTTCGCATGTAGCGAGTGGAACCTACTTTTTTTTACATGTGAGGGGGCCGAGAAAATTCCCACCAATAAAAATTGTAAATACCATTCCTAAAAAGAAATATTGCCGTAAATAATATATCTTTGACTTTGAAGTTGACAATATGATACGTCTTTGACATGTATTAAGTATCTTTTAAGGATTTGTTTAAAAATTACTTAAATTTTTTGGTTTAGTAAAATGAATTTAATACGAAATCCCTGATGTCTGATTTGTGTATGGAATATTACAAGAACTATTGTTCTAATATGTATCGGTGGATATTGGACATCTTTTTTGGTCTATAAAACTTCTAATAGATAGCTCGATGTCAATATTACCCATTTCTTATTTGTTTTATTAATTGTCATATTTTTTTCACTCCGCTACTGAGCATAGGCATCTCCACTGTTGACAAACTGCTCCAATCTTTTGGCCATGTCTTCCCTTGTGACATCACTTTAAAAATATATATATATTAAAAAAATAAAGGCAATCAGGAGATGTTTACCATCAGGGGCAGTCAGGACCCTGGTTAACGCTTTTGTGATGTCTCGGGTTGACTATTGCTCAACGCTGTATATAGGTCAGCCAAAAAAACAGTTCAATCTGTGCTGAACTCTGCAGTAAGACTCATATTTGGGTTGTCCAAATTTAATCATATTACTCCATTGTGGAAAAAACTGCATTGGCTTCGTTTTCCAGAGAGGGTGGTCTACCGTGTTTGTCTGATGGTTTACAAAGCTGTCAATGGTATGGCTCCTTCATACCTGTCTGACATGTTCTCACCTGTTGAGATAGATTTGAGACGCCAAACTCTTAGATCTGCGGAGTGTGGGGTGGTTGACTTAGTCCAGCCGTCACGTCAGACACGCACTAATTTTGGGGACCGTGCTTTCCAGTTTGCGGGCCCAATGGAGTGGAATAGACTATCACCTCATGTGAGGAAGGCAGAAACGGTTGGTGTCTTTAAAGGAGCACTACAGACGCATCTTTACAAAAAAAAAATCCTTGATTTGAGAGGGTCATTGAGGTGTGACACACACAAAAGCGGCGCTCTTTGATTATGTGTACCTTATAAATAAATTATTCTTGTATTTATATATATGGTCTAAAATCAGGACCATAATGTAGAGGAGTAGAAACTAACTTACGGTATTGATACATTCCATGGGACACAGTTGTCCCCAGTCCTGTCAAACACAGCAGTGGTGTAGTCATAAAAACACATTCTTATCTGTGAAATCCTATGTTTCTTGCTTTCTGCATTTTGTGTTTTGACACCCAATAATTACACATGCCATAATGTATTTTTCTAATAATGCCCTTTTCCTTCAATTTTTTTTTCAAATATACCGATCACAAGATTTTTAACGTGTGCGCAAAATGTTCCCACAGGAGTGAGTTTCAAAGCTACCAACTTTCTGGAAAGATTTTGTAGTTTCAACTGATATTTTTTTGTTTACAATGAAATGAAACTGTGAAGATTTTTGTTCTCTTTCTTACTAAGGACCATTTGTGTTAAGTAAGTAAACAAATATCATAAGTCAATGAGCAGGACAGTCAGTCATAACTTCAATTTTTTTTAGGTAGATTAAAAAAAACATTAAAGCACTACTGCAACATTTGTCACTGCAATATATTTCATAATGCTGCAAAATGAAAAAAAAAAACCCCTGATTATAGGGAATCCATTTTTTATTTACTATGGGTAACGTCAAATAGCCGAGAGATATTTTGAATGTGGCAACACCATTCTTGTGTAATGAATAAATTAAAACATTTCTTTAATCAAAAGCAATAGGATCCAATATCCACTGTTTTGTTTTTGTCGTCGAAAAGGTATCAGAGAAAACCTATGTGCACGCCTGCATTGCATTTTTACTTGTATAATACCCGTATTCACAATCAATACTATGAAATCTAATAGTGAACGGCATCACTCAGCCTTAACTCAGGATTTGTGGTCAGTTTTTTTTAAACAACGGCACTGATCATAAAAGCCTAGAATTTGTGATTTTATAATAGCATTATTGTATCGCTGTGCAATTTCATAGTATTGTTTGTGAATCTGTGTGCGAGACTTGTTCAATTCCTTATCATAGAATTATTACAAAGGTGACTTGTAGTTCTCAAAGTAGAGCAGCTAAGAGCGGTCCGTAGCCTAGTGGTTAACATTTCTGACTCGTAAATGGAAGGTTGTGGGTTTGAATCCTGGCAGAGCACAATAAATATACCATTTATATTTGTAAATATGTTCTTCGCTGGGTAAAAAAATCATAAATCTTTACCATAGACCGGTCACTAAAAGTCCATCCAGCCTTACAGCAACTGGGTCTTGCTTGAAAATTGGTGCTTTCTACAGCGACGATCAAGCTCACAGAGGGCTCTTGAGGTGTGATTCACACATAAACAACACAACAATGAGGTTGGAAATTTTGTTGAATTTGTATTTTATTTTCTTGGCGAGTCTTGTATGGGACTGCCGTCCTTAGCAACCAATGTTGATGCTTGTCGAGAAAAATGTTTCAAATTCATAAATGTTCCGACCTCATTGAATAAGTTTTCAAAGTAAGAAATGCAAGAAAATCATCATTAAAAAAATAGCTGTGACCGTAACTCTGTCGCGATTCCGCTATGTGTGGCCAGAGCATCTGCAGATTTGCCTCCATTTTTTCCTATCCTCACATCCCTCTTTCAATTCATTCATATCCATCACAATTTTCATACATTTCCTTCCCTTACATTCACATAATCGAAAGCAATGCATGATTTTTTGTTAAAAGCAATGAAAGAAACCATGACACGGAAAAAAGTCCCCCGAGTAAGAATTCTATGTATGTACAAACTCGACCTCGGTGTCACGACAATGTTAAGACTAATAGGGTGTAAATGTGGCTTAATGTTGTATGTTTAGAAATTACTAGTGATGTTTATTAATGGATTAATTAGATATTAATTAATGATTAACTATTGTTAAATGTAATTATATTTACTGGTGATATCCCATAGTATATTACACAATCCAGATCTCAATAAACCATTTAAATAACATAAAACCAGCTGATTCATTTATCCAATAGGAATGTTCCAGACGGATGTAAAATTAATTTAATTTAATTTTTGCGGCGAACATGTACTTTATCATCAAGATAGTTGTCAGTAGCTTCAATTGTTTATGATTTGTCTATGAGTGGGATGCTATGCTACTGCACTACTAAGCTACACATATAGTGTAACTTCTTGCCGCTCTAAACCTGGTAAAAGACCCAAAGAACGAAGACCTGAAGAATGAAGACCAAAAGGAACGAAGACCCGGTAAAATGTATCTTGCGAGTGTAACCATTTATTTTTACAAGTAAGGGGGCCAGCCTTACACCAACCTCTTCAGTTGAAATGGGGGTTTCCCAGCTCCCGAAAGGATTAGTGTTCATTTCTAGTGAAGGCTGAGTAAACTTTGTTGGTGTTTTATTATGGGCTAGAAATAAACACCGAAACGGAAAATCGGATCTGACATCCTCGGTGGGATTCGAACCCGAGCTCTCGGCATGGGACGATTTAATTAATTTTATATAAGGAAGCAGTTTAGTACATAACCTAAAAAACAGTCATTTGTGTGATTGGTGTGAATCTAATCTAATCTAATCTAATCTAAGTTGCAAAGATATGTTACATTGGAGATTCACATTACATGCATTCCCACAACCAGACATGTACAAGTTCACGCTTGCACATGCCTCATGTGAGCCTAAGTACCTATAACATAAAAACCAATCTCAAATGGACATACACCCTGCAACTCTTGCCGTCTTTCCCTGTAACAGGGGTGACATTGGCAATGTAGGCGCAAATAACGCCAATATTGAACGCAAGGACCAATGAAAATGGTGAGAGGGTAAAAATTCACAATTAGACAATCAATACAAACATTTAATTTTTCTTTTTAACTTCTTTATTATTTCCCTACATTTGGTTTTAAAAATTTAAACACTCCATAAAAGCTAAATTATTTCTCATACAAAATTATTGGAATTATTCTAGGTCGTTTTTAATTAAAAATACAAATTAAAAACATTCAAAAGATCATTGTGAAAAATCATAACAAGGCGTAAAATTAGAAAGAAGATAAGAAAACAGGTCCTAGTGCGTCTAAAAACAAAACTAAAAAAGTCATCAAGATGTCAGGTCATGTCAAAACAAATTGTCTTCAAGACACAATGTCATTTGAAGTCATGACAAACAAACAAGATGTCATGTCACGCTAAATAAGACAAGCAGTTGTCAAGAAATAAAATAAAAACTCAAGATGACCTGCAGTGTCGTCCATCAAAATGTCATGTCATGTCAAAACAAACATCTAATGTCATGCTAGGACAAGAAAGAACAAGGATTCATGTTGTCAAAATAACAATTATGAAGACATCATGTAATGTCAAGACAGTTGTCAAGAAGACATGACATGTCAAAACAAACATCTAATGTCATGCCTGGACAAGAAATAACAAGAACTCATGTTGTCAAAATAACAATTATGAAGACATCATTTACGTAATGTCAAGACAGTTGTCAAGAAGATATAGCATGTCAAAACCAGCAGTATTCAAGATGTAACATAAGAATGACCAGTCCGTAGTCTAGTGGTTAACTCTTCAGACTCGTGATTCGAAGGTAGTGGGTTCAAATCCCGGCAAAGCATGAAAAAATATTTAATTTTTCAAATTTGCTGGGCTGAAAAATTAATCTGCCTTTACCAAAGGCCAATCACCATTGGTCCATTCAGCTTTACACCAACTGGGTCTTGCTTAATAATTGACGCTTTCTACAGTGATGACCAAGTTGGCAGAGGGTTCTTGAGGTATGATTCACACAAAAACAGCGCCCACCAAATAAATCAGTCTAATATTATTATTTATTATCAATAGGTACAGCCATCTAAAAGTTCTGCTGTGTCAAAACAAAAACAGGCATAAAGGAATAAAGTAATTTCAGATGGTTGTCAAAAAGGCAAGTTTAATGAAGAAAAACAGTTGCATACCTATTATCTGGAGAGATACAGGCATGAAGAAGTCTGTTCCATGATAGAACCGCACAGTGACAAAACAACACATGACATAACGTCACATGGCATTACAACACTTGACAGAACATGAGTACTACTACTTTCATGAGTAGTTCATAAGAAGGTTCTCCAGTAGACAATGTTGAGGATGAAGAAGGAGAACAGGAAGAAGAACCTGGAGAAGCGGTCCATGAACTATGCCGTCTCTCTGCCATGACAGAATGTGACTGATACTTTCATGAGTGGTTCATAAGAAGGTGGTCCAGTAGACAATGTTGAGGATGAAGAAGGAGAACGGGAAGAAGAACCTGGAAAAGCGGTCTATGAACAATGCCGTCTCTCTGCCGTGACAGAATGTGTCGTACTGCGGAGCACTGACGCTGGCACGGACTTCCTCAGGGAAAATATCCTGGAAAAACAGAAATGATAGCATCATTATAACATCGTTCTTTGACTTATAGGTTGGTATGAGGCTGACCACCCATACTGTAAAAAATGGTTCACTTTGCCAATGTCACCCCTGTTTCAGGGAATGTCGGCAAGAGTTGCAGGGCTTATGTTCATTTGAGGTTTGGATTTTATTTGTAAGTACACAATCAGCATTTGTAAGCGCGAACTACACGTGTTGTTTGTGGGCATACATCTAAGAGCTTTGAATGAACATATCCTTGCAACTTAGATTATAGATTATAAAGTACATACCAGTCAAAAATCTAGTGGTAACGCTTCGGATTTGTAATTGGAAGGTGGTGGGTTTGAATCCCAGCGGAGCACAAAAAAAATCCATTTATATTTTCAAATATGCTCTTCGCTGGGTTGAAAAATTCATATACATTTAACAAAGACCGGTCCCCATAGGTCCATCCAGCCTTACACCAACTGGGTCTTGCCTGAGAATTGACGCTTCCCCACGTCAATTGAAGTGGTTGGCGTAAGGCCAGCCCCACTACCTGTAAAATTAAATAGTTTGACTCACCACATGTGACCCTTTCCGAGAAAACGCGACAAGAAGTTACACTTTATGTGTGGCTTAGTAGTGTTTAAAAGCAGTTTGGATGAGTTGTGAAACTTAAATATAATACATGCAATATTGTATATCATAGAAGAGAAAAGAAAACTGTCTTTGGAGAGCAAGCCTTCAAGGTGGCTGCTCCAACTGCATGAAATGGCCTTCCAGATGACCTGCGCGAGATGGATTTGAAAAATATTTTTAAGAAATCAATTAAAACTCACCTCTTCACACGTCCATATGAACAAGCGCCTTTGGGATGATCTAGTATCATGAAAAGGCGTTATACAAATTTCGAATTTTAATTTTATTTTTATTTTACCTTGAAGCCATCCAAGTCTGATCTAATGTCTTCGTCAGAGTAGCCTTTCATAGCCTTAGTGGCCACAGGACCCATGTAGTTGTTGACGACGGCAAACTCAAACAGACTCAGGAACACAAATACGGAGCATGATGACATCCAGATGTCTATGGCCTTCACATAGGACACTGGAGGCAGCGACTGCTGGGACTGGGTGTTCTGCGTGGCTGGAATAGCATTTCAAGAAGTCAGAAGAAAAAAAATGCAACTAAGCTACACATATAGTGTAACTTCTTGCCTGCGTTATACCCGAAGGGGTCGCATGTGGCGCTTCGGGACCTATTTATTTTTACAGGTAAGGGGGCCGGCCTCACACCAACCACTTTCAGTTGAAGTGGGGGTTTCCCAGCTCCCGGGGGGGGGCTGGTTCTTATTTCTTGTGAAGGCTGAGTAAACCTTTGAGATCGAACCCTTGCTCTCAGCATGGAATACAAGCATTCTACCAATTGAACTATCGACCTTTACGAGCTTGATCGCCGTCGCTACAAAGCGCCAATTCTCAAGCAAGACCCAGTTGCTGTAAGGCTGGATGGACCTTTGGTGACCAGTCACTGTCAGGCTATTTCAAAATCTATCCGAAAACAAACAGGACTGGAAGTCTCATCACCACGGTAATAGGGTATTTGCAATAGTGAGGAATATGATAAAAAGTTGAGGTGTGATTCACACAAAAACAGCGCTCACCAAATAAACCATCCTAATATTATTATTATTATTTAAAAAGTATATTATTTTGATAGATTTCAAAAAATCAAGTAACAATATTACGTTGATTTGAAGCCGAAAATATTTTTTTTCGATTTTATATTTAAAAAAGAAAATATAGAAATTTTGACAAGTTTTTAAACGGATATGAGATCTGCTACTTCTATTTCCGGTGCTGTGACGTCATATTCTTTTATTGACATTCCATACTCTGTGTTGACATGTGTTGTTGACAACAAAAACAAATGAAAACAACAGAAACAAAACACAAACTTCTTGAAGAAACAACAGCAACAACGGTGTAAACATGGAACAAGCGATGGTTGAAAACAAGCCGATGACATGAACGTGAGGGCTGTCAGTTGATACGTGGCGATGTTTACATAAACAAATTTAAATCACAAAAAAAAGAAAAATGTGAAAATACCCTATTCTTACCTACTGAATATTTGTAATACCTATTTGTATGAAGACCTGTCAATCTAAGATGGCTACAAGTGAACAGCTGATTAGTCTTCATACGAATATTACCGATGTATTATCGTGGTGATGAGACTTTCAGCCCAGGCTATTTCAAAATCTATCAGAAAATAATCAGGAATGTGTCAAGTACCTGACTGCAGCAACAGCATAAGTAAGTGATAATTGTTTACAATAATAATAACTACACAGTTAAAATTTATTCCTCGGATATTTGACCAACCGTTATAAGAGAACTTATATTACCTTGAGTTCATCCTCAGTCGTCGTGCAGAGAGGGTGTCTCGTGAAGACGTTAGCTACGCCGCTAACAAAACGTTGAGAATAATGTAAGTTCTCTTATAAGGATTCGTCTAATATCCGAGTAATATACTTTAACTGCGCACAGTGGAGCTGCTGAGAGAATGAATTTCTGACAATTAAAAAAATATGTTGTTTTCTAATTTATTTAACTTTCCATTTGACTCAAAATTATAACAAATATTTCCATTTGACATGATGATTTATTTTTAAAGATAATTATGCGTTAGAGCAACATTTTTTATTCAGTTTAAAATTATTGTAAATTCTTCAAAGTTACATCGTTCATATTATTACGACCTGTCAGAAATTCATAAGGATGTATCTCTGATGCTGTTGGATAAGAAGCCAACGAAACGTCGAGAACACTGAAATTCTCTAACTAACGGTTCGTATAAATATCCGGTTATTCAAGAAAATCTCATCCTGGTTCTGTGCGGCGGGCCTGAGTTTGGGTCTTCAATTTTTTTTAAAGTAAATACCTGATTCGGTGAGACCATGGATTGCTTAGTTATTTCACAAATTTTTAAGTAATTCTATCGGACATGTCAAGCATTATGCTATACATAAACAAAATTGTCAACAGAAGAGACTTACCGAGTGTGAGAAGAGAAGTGACCCCCAGAGTGACCCTGGCCGGGATGGCTTCAGGTTTGATCCAAAAAGAGATCCAAGACATCACCACAATGAGAGCTGATGGAATGTACGTGTGGAACAAATGGTAGCCAAGGCGACGTGTGAGGTTGAACACCACTGCTAGACACGTGAAGTTGCCTGGAAGATAATGACATCATTTTGCAGCTGCCAGTGATGTAGAACGTTTTTAAGACATAAAAAATCAATTACTGTTAAAAAATTATGGGATGTACAGCACATATAGTGAAACTTTTTTCCGAGTTGTCCTCGATGGCGTTGCATGTTAAACCTATTCATTTAAGAAGGTAAGAAGGTCAAAATTACGCCAACCAAACCAACCAAACTTAACCGAAACAACCAAAAACAATTCTGGAAACCGTACTTTCTGTGTTGCACCCGCAATAGGGTAAGCAGACGTCCATTGGAAAACGGACCCACAGTGGAGTCGAACAGACTGCCACTTGGAGTGAAGAAATCAAATTCTATGTGTAGTTTTGAAATAAACACCGAAACAGGAAATCAATTCTGACTCCCTCGGAGGGGATCGAACCCTTGCTCTCGGCATGGAATGCAAGCATTCTACCAACTGAGCTATCACCCGGGCTTTTTACGAGCTTGGTGCTACAAAGCGACAATTCTCAAGCAAGACCCAGGAGCTGTAAGGCTGGATGGACCTTTGATGGTATATTTTTTGAGCTTCGCCAGGATTTAAACTTACAACATTCCCTAGACTACAGACCTGTCTCAAAAATCATTTAAATAGTCTTCGTTACCTGTTGAATACTCTATGGTGCAGTCCGCCGTATAGTTATTGGAAATATCCAACTGCGGCAGCTCGATGTCAGGGTTCACCACCAGCGGGTCCGTCATGTTCCAGATAAACCGCAGGTCGTGCACCGTGTGGGACACTGCAAGAGGATTCAACAGAAGTTGGCAACACTTACTGACGCTGTGCAAATGTATCAAGTGACAGAAACATGGATATCTTACGGCTCTCGATCATCATGGAACAGATTTGTGTGTCGTGTGGGTACGATTCAAATTTCATGGCACAGGACAAAACCAGTGTTAACCTGCAACAAAAATAACATAAAGAATGATTAAATGTTTGATATAGCCACCTTAAAGGTTAAACTGAATAAGTACTGATTATCTGATTTGAGAAATTGTTGATAAAACATTTTATTGGGTGTAACTTCTCATAGTAAGTGAACTAATTAAGAGGAAGTGCTCATGGCAAGCTTCTAACCTACAGGATTTTCACACTTTTTATGGTGTTTTCTCTCGTAAAAAATAGGGGAAAAGGTGCATTTATGTGAGAAACCCATATTAGCGTAATATGTCTTATTTAAGGTGTCAATATATTATTAGAACAATATCACCATCGCGTTTTACATGACATTTTTCAACCTCTTAAATCAAGACCTTGGGCTGAATGAAGATGAAGGCGAGGAAAACAAATCAATCTTCCACACAAAGTAAAAACTATACAAGATAAAAAAATACACAAGATAGACACTATACAAGATTAAAACTAGAATGATATATAAAGTACACGGGATAAAAACTACACGAGATTAAACCTTCACAATATAAAAACTATACAAGATAATAACAATACAAGATAAAAGCTATACAATATAAAACTAAACAAGATAAAAACTACACAAGATAAAAAATATACAAGATAAAAACTATACAAGATAAAAGCCATACAAGAAAAAAACTATACAAGATAAAAACTACACAAGACAAAAACTACACAAGATAAAAACTACACAAGATAAAAACTACACAAGATAAAAACTACACAAGATAAAAACTACACAAGATAAAAACTACACAAGATAAAGACTACACAAGATAAAAACTACATAATATAAAAACTAAAAAATATAAAAAATATACACGATAAAAACTACACAAGATAAAAACTAAAAAATATAAAAACTATACACGATAACAACTATACAATATAAAAACTAAACAAGATACAAACTATACAAGATAAAAACTACACAAGATAAAGACAACACAAGATAAAAACTACATAATATAAAAACTACAAAATATAAAAACTAGGTATACACAATAAATAAGTACTATACAAGATAAAAACTACACAAGATAAAAACTAAAAAATATAAAAACTATACACGATAAAAACCATACAATATAAAAACTATACAAGATAATACAACCAAGCTTACAAAACTCACTTGGACATGTAGAGCAGAGTCTTGTCATGGTACAACCACAGATAGTGGTTGGGAATGCTCATCTCATGGAACGTGACTTTCTTGGCATTCTTGAAGAAGCAGTCGGGTCTCCAGATGTTGTTGAGCCACTCCACATCCAGGATCCTGTACTCCTCGTGCATGTTCTCCGGCAGTCTGAGACGAGGGTCTCTCCAAGACTGAGCCAGGAAAATGTCGGCTACGTAGGTCTAAAAATGTAGGTACATATTCAGTTAAAAAGTCCTCTTTTCCAAGAAAGGTCTTGAAATAATAATGTAAAAAAATTAAACAAGGTTTTCTTAACAGTTATTTCTCAAGTGCTTTCGAGGTTTTCTATTATGTTTATTTTATTTCATTTTAAAATGAATCTTCACAATGTCAATCCACAAACTATTAGAGGTCTTGATTGAACCTCAACATTGGTCACCTTACCAAAACTGATTAGGGATGTTGCACATAATATTTTTTTTAAATAAAATAATAAAAAAGTGAATTAAAACAGTATATTTAATTGATTAATTATATACAATATACGTTGCAAAACTATATTGGCCTTTAAGGCTCCGATTTAATGCATGCCTACAAGCTGGCACATGAAAGTTCGCTCTTACATGCTGCATGTGTACATACAAAATGAACCAAACTTCAAATGAGGTTGATATCCCCATATCAACCTCATTTGAAGTGACGGCCCCCCGTCCATAAATTACATCATCGATTTTTGCCAATTTTCGACCCCCCCCCCCCCCCTTACAATCATCCTATAGTCATTATCTAATGACCTCCCCCCCCTCTTGCTGTAATAATGGATGAGCTTAATAATTAATAATGTTATATTACTTACATAATATATTGTATATTTTGTAGAAATTGGTATTTACAAGAACGACGTCACTTTTGGTACTTGTACTTCATTTGCCATCATCCACAGACCAGACCCCCCCCCCCCCTTAATGTGAATGACGTAATATATGGACGGCCCCTATGAGGCTGACCCCATACTGTGGAAATTGGTTCACTTTTGCCAAAGTCATCGGTGTTTCAAAGAAGGGAGGTAAAAGCTACATACTTTATGTTTATTTGAGCGCACACAGTGCTACGGTACTAAACACAGCAAATCAATGCGGCAGTCGCGTCGCAGTCACCTAATGTGAATTTTACAAACAAAAAATGATGAACCATGTATCAGCTATGGATCAAATGTGTTGTGAATAACCCTGTTGGTTTTTATTTTGTTAGTACATATGCAATATATGTAAGCACAAGCATACATACACTTATTTGCTTACGGGCATGCATTTAATTTGCCTCTAACTGTAAATATAACGTATCTTTGCAACTTAGATCAAAGATTATCATGGAAGGAATTATGAGAGTAAAATGCATAATGTAGTAAGCTCGATATTCACTAAAAAAAATGTTTCCTTTTTTAAATTCCTTACCATAGATTCCTCGTTGATGGAGTCTAGAGACAGCACGGTGACATGGAAGTACACCACAGTTGCCTGCCCTTGTAATTTGGGTGCTCGGTTCTTATCATAGTACTTGGCCTTCACTGGCAGGATGTCCCGCAGGGAGAGGCTGCTCTCCAGTTTCATCTCTGGCTCGTGGAAGGAAGTGTTAACCCTGAAATTAATTTAAGTTTATTAATCAATTTTACATGCCATAAATTGCCTAGTAAAATAGCACATCTTGACTCTATGGAAAAATAAATTAAAGAAATTGTTAATTTGAAAAACTGCTTGGGTTAGATTAAATTTTTAAAAAATCTCCGCAAGCAAACCTCACACTTGTATGTAATTAGGGTCCAAGGCAAACAATAACAAAATATTTGCATGCCTTCACTTTCAATATTTCTTTCTTGTTTGACTCCAAAAGCTGAATTCTCATGTCTGTCAAAAGGTAAAAGTTAGTTTATTTTGGTGATATAATTAGAAATGAGAAATATTGGCAGACCCGTCATGTCCCAATTTTTTGTCTATGGAATTTGTTACGAGTCAATGAGGTCAGAACATTTTTAAATTTGGAACATTTTTCTAGGCGAGCAACTTCAGTCTAGTATGAAACTGTTGTCCTCGGCAAACAATAACAAAATATCGGTATGCCTTTTGCTGGGTATGCAACCGGGCCGGTTGACGACACAATAATGTCTATCAGGGGCGATCATAGGAATTAAGAGCTAGTTCGGCAACTTCTAGGTTTTGGGCGGTTTTCGACAGGACAAGATTATTTTTTGTGCGCAACTCCAAAACAATAAAAATCCGAAAACTAATCAGTTAACAGATCAACACTAAAAAATATAAAAATCCGAGTTTTTTCATATTCCATATAGCCAGTGGCGTTTACAATTTAATTAAACCAAAAACGAAAAACCGATTTTTCCAGGGAAACCTGTCGGAACAAAATTTGAAATAGCAATTATCTGAAAACAATGTTAAGAAACATATAACATAGTCCCTTCCAGTGGCGTGACTATCATACAAGCTAAAAAGCTAAGCATGCGTACCATCAGAAATGCCAATAATGAATATTTTTGGGTAGATTACAGACATTTAAAGTCATTCGTCTTTTTAAATTTCTCCCCATCAAAAGTCGTGCTGCTGCCATCTGTGTGTGGCAGTAGGTTATTATTATTAGGCATTGATGAAGTAAACTCTGTTACGCAACCGTTATTGAGAAATATATCCCTGTCTTTGTTTAATGTATGAAAAAAGCTTGATCTCTGTAAGCTTGTATGAATATAGTCGGTTAAGCTCTTTTGTCATTATAAATGAACACAATATTATTACAGATTGTGCTTGGGAGTACACATGATAATAATATCACCATATGCTTAGCTTTTCGTCCATTCAATTTTACGATTCCAGACTGGAGCCATTTACAGTTGTATGAATGACCGATTGTATTTTCAATAAACTGTCGCGTCAGGTGTGTTTTATTCGAATATCAGAATAATTGACTTATTCCTTGTTTGCGATCGAACCCACTTTTTTGCAAAACCAAGATAATATTAATTTTGTTATTTTATAAAGATTGTTAATTTAGTTTTTTAATTAAAAATTAATAATCATTGGATTATTAATTTTGCTTTTTTATTTTTGTCTTTTTTTGTCCACCTTTTTTGATAGTATTTAAATTAATTCCGGTGAAAATATTGTTGTGCCTTGTGAGGATCTTAAGTGTGTGAAGGTTTCATTGTTTCAATCCAAAATCTAAGTCTGAGGAAATTTAGAAGCACTGGGGAAAAGAAACATCGGGGTAAGATGTATTATTTGTAATTTAGTGCAACCTTAATTATCCAGCATGCGTACCCCACGAAAAACAAAACAAACGATTACTATGCACACAGCCAGTTAACCACGGAAAAGTTTCATAAGCTGATTTGTGAAATCTTCTCGACCGATTAACCGTTTTCTGGATTTGCACTAACTCTAAAGATGGTGTTGACCGTCCTTTACTTATCACTTGCATTTTATCGTTAAAACTAAGCTTAGAAAACGAACCGAATTTAATTTTTAGAAAGCACACATTTCCCTTACAATTTTCACAACTGAAGTTATCCATTGTAGTAATTAAGTTTCACAATAAATCACAAAAACAATCACAGACGTCAAAAATAACGCGCGCGGGCTTGGAAGAAATTGGAGAATGAACAAAAAGTTAAAATTCACACACTTCTTTTCTGCATCTCTTTCATATATATCACCAGTTTATTTCTGTCTCTACTCTACTATGACGTAAGTGCGTTTCCAATTATTATTGTCTTTTGACCCAGGCAAGCCTGAGTTGAAGCGTACAGACGGTGGCCACATGTGGATGTATGAGTGGGAATTTGTTTACATGTATGGCCGCGCTAGGACCGAGATAAAGTTCAAAATCTCCTTGCTGGACCGCGCTGAGTGTATTGCATGCGTGAAAACGGTAGGCGCTAACTTACAAATGTCTAATTCGGGGCTACGAAAATTGCCTATCTTTTAGGCGTCGATTAATATTGTTTCTTATTAAAATTATTGTTACAAAAATATTTTTTCTTTCCTAAAAAGTAAGTTAGGCGAGGCCTAATGGTCTTTATGATATGCACGCCACTGATGTCTATGCCAATCCACGTGCAGACCAGATTGATTGGGGCCATTGATAATGGGAAGAAAGATGTGGTACACACTGAATAGAGAAGATCAAAATTGCGGAAAATTCTTTATTATCAGATGTTCCTGCTTTTTGAATTTCCATGAAGGGATCCAAATGGATAGAGACAAAGTAAAGAGAAAGAATTTATTAAAAAATGTAGGTAATATTTCTTGTTTACTCACAGAAATGGAACCTTTTCATCTGCTGTGTCTCCAAATCGCAAATTGATGCTCAAAATTGTGAAATATAAAATTAACTCGCAGTCAAAATACATCTTTACCATCTAAGTATGCACAAAAAAGAATTCAAATGCATTTGTTATTATTTTACTTTATGTTGATCTACATATTTTAACAATCTTTTTATTTAAAATATTCTTACTGAGGCATCAACCATCCTAGAAAATATTTAAAAGGTAAATTTAATACCGAATTATGCAAAACCATTTTTAGTTACATTTTATTCAAGGCATTCTTAATTTTATTGCTTTAAATGGTAGGTTGAATGTTTATTGATTAATTAAGTACCTAACCATGTATTGATTTATTTTAATGGTATTAAATTATTATTATGTTGGTACTTTGTAATAATTTGAATTTGGAACTGTATTAAAATGCTCTATGAATATTTTGCTTCTTTTGAAATGTCAACAATTTAACACCATTTGTTGTAGAAATAAATTAACCATTTTTAAAGTTGTACAATAATTGAAATGGATTTAATTGTTTCAGTGGAGTGTGGCATTAGGTCACAGAATAGGCAGGAAGTGAGTCACTCAATGAAATGTATCTTAATTCAATTATAGTTTGAAGGTTTCACATGGAAAAAAGAGTGACAGGTGCGCATTCAGGTAAATTGCATTTTATATTTTTTTACTGATAAATATTTACAATACAAATTTTCTTGTTCAAAGCAGCACATGTTGGGTCTGATCTCCGTGCAAATGTTATAAAAAGATATTTTATGAACAAAATTTTAACAATGTTTTTTTGGTTTTTACTTTCTTACGGCCCAGAGAGCCAAAAGTGATCATTGTTCTGTATTCATTTATGTTAACTGCCATGTTGGATCTTAATCTAAATCTATGTTGCAAAGATATATAGGTATCATTTGAGATTCACATTAAATGCATGCAGACACATTTAAGTTCGCGCTAACACATGCCGTATGTGGACCTACAAAATAAAAACCCAATCTCAAATGAACATAAGCCCTGCAACTCTTGCACCTTCCATGAAACAGGGGTGACATTGGCAAAGTGAACCATCTTTTTATAGTATGGTTGGTTAGCCTCATACCAGCCTATAAGTCAAGGAAAATCAGTTCTAATTAACTAATTAAGGAATGAAATGAATTCCTTACATTTGACATAGACAAATAAGTTGTTAAGTCATATGGCAGGTTGCTTGGTACCTGGTTAACTTATATTTTGTTATTGTTTGCTAAGAACCCTACTCACATAGAAGTTCAGTATTCTATTGTCACTAAATTAATTAAAGTAAAATTTAAAAAAAAAATGCTTTGTGATTTTACAAAATATTTTTATCTGCTTTTTCCCGAGCAACCTGGCGGTGTGATGTCACAATTTTGTCTATGTGAATTCATGTACCTATCTACTGAGCTCATAGTGTGATTTTTTCTTAGTATGAGTCGTTCCTTCAAGCAACTCGTTAAAGATAAATGAATATTATTATAATATGTACCTTCAATACGCTTCCCAGTTTGGCCCTGTCGTGGATAGGTAGGTAGGTATTACATTACAAGCAATAGGTATTTATTTATTCGACCCCAATACAGCCTATCTATTGCATGCGGCATTACTGAGCAAGTGATTTGCCAGCTTTTATGTAACGGCCCCCCTTACCTACATTGTAAGCTTGCTGGCAACACTCAATAAACTCAAACACTATTTTATTTTCACGAAGCTACACATACATTGCAACTTCTTACTCCGTTATCCCCGAAGGGTTTCGCATGTGACAAGTCAAACCTATTCTTTTTTACAGGTAAGGGAGCCCGCCTTACGCTAACTATTTCAGTTGAAGTGGGGGTTTCCCAGCTCCCGGGGGGCCTGGTACTCATTTATTGTGAAGGCTGAGTAAACCTTGCCGGTATTTTATTTTGGGGTTTGAAATAAACACCGAAACGGAAAATCGGTGGGATTCAAATCACAAGTCTAATTTACTTGAGCCCTTAGCAACCTTTAATTTAAATTGCAAAGATATATTGACATTTCAGGCTTATACTCAATGCACGCTCACAGGGAGACACATGTAATATACACATGCTGCATATGCACTTACAATAAATAACTCACATGAACATAGCCCTTGCAACTCCTGCCGGCCTGAAATGGGTGGCATTTGCAAAAGTGAACAAAGTTTTACAGCATGGGGAGTCAGTCTCATACCAACCTATTACTCAAGAGGCATATTGTTGGCATTGTCTTCTTCTTTTAGTGCCACTTCCATCATCATGGCTATTTTCACCTTGGATACTGCGGTTCGAAATAGGGACTTCGTGCTTCTGCCGAACCATTGTCACAATCATTTCAGCCACGATGTACTTCGGCGTCCCCAAGTTCTTCTCCCCTCAATCTTGATAAGATGCAGAACGCAGTAATTCTTATTTCTCATAACGTGGCCGGTCGATAGCTCAGTTGGTAGAGTGCTTGCATTCCATGTCGTGAGCTCGGGTTCCAATCCCACCGAGGGTGCCAGAAATGATTTCCCGTTTCGGTGTTTATTTTAAACCCCAAAATAAAATACCGGCAAGGTTTACTCAGCCTTCACAAGAAATGAGTACCAGCCCCCTCGGGAGCTGGGAAACCCCCATTTCAACTGAAGTGGTTGGCATAAGGCCGGCCCCCTTGCCTATTAAAATAAATAGGTTCAACTCGCCACATGCGACCCCTTTGGGTATAACGCGGCAAGAAGTTACACTATATGTGTAGCTTAGTTGTGTTGCGTTTGCGTTGGCCAAAGTAAGTACATCATCTTTCTCTGACCGGACTTTTATGAGCTTAGTTGTCCCTAAAGCACCAATTCTCAAGCAAGACCCAATAGCTGTAAGGCTGGATGGACTTTTTGTGGTCGGTCTTTGCTAAAGGCAATGAATTTTTCAACCCAGCAAAGAACATTTTTGAAAATATAAATCTTTTTTGTGCTCTGTTGGAAATCGAACGCACAACCTTCAGATTAGGAGTCCGAAGCGTAACCACTAGATTGCGGATCGATTCTATTAAATATCAAGCGGTTAAATGAGTATTTTACTTTCAATTTAAAGTTATAGCTAATGTTCAATTTTCAAGTTAGGAGGTGTTGGCAGTAGACAATAATACTTATGTACAACAAAAGTGTTGCTAGATAGGGCAAACAGGCACAGATACACTTCTGTTATTAAGGTGGCAATACTTATGAGTCAACAGGGATTACTAGAAAAATAACCTGATTGCTTTGATTTAGAAAATGCCCTCAATCCTTGCTGTAATTTTTCCATACGTAATGTACAATACATTGATACCAAAATGCATTTTTCTTCCTATTTTCTACGAGAGAAAACACTACGAAAGTGTGAAAATCCTGTAGTTTAGAAGTTTTTTATGAGCACTTCCTTATAATTAATTCACTTAGGTACTATGAGAAGTTACATCCAATAGAATGTTTTATCCACAATTTCTCAAATGAGTGAATCAGAACGTATTTAGTATTACCTTAAAGGTGGCGATATACAAACATAATTTATTTGGAAGGTACACATAATTAAAGAGCGCCGTTTCTGTGTGTCACACCTCAAGGGCCTTCTCAAATCACAGATAAGATGGTTTGTAAAAAATGTGTCTTTAAAGATTTGACCGGTCCGTAGCTCAGTGGTAACACTGCGGACTCTGAATGGGAAGGTTGTAGGTTCGAATCCCGGCGGAGCACAAAAAATATACCTACCATTTATATTTTCAAATTTGCTCTTCGCTGGGTTGAAAAATTCATAAACCTTTACCAATGACCGGTCACCAAAGGTCCATCCAGCCTTACAGCAACTGGGTCTTGCTTGAGTATTGGCGCTTTGTAGTGACAACCAAGCTCGTACACCTCTGCGACACTACAACAAGTGTCATAGACTCCTAGAGTCTCTAGAATCTAGGGAGTCTCCCGCACAGGATTTCTTAAAAAAAAAAAACAGTTTTCCTTCCTCGCATTAGGTGGTAGTCTGTTCCACTCCATTGGGCCCGAAAACTGAAAAGCACGGTCTCCAAGATTATTGTGTGTCTGCGGTGCAGCTGGACTTAGTCAAACACCCCATAGCCCGCAGCTCTGAGCGTCTGGCGCCTCAAATCCATCTCAACAGGTAAAAAAAAACATGTCAGCCAAATATGCAGCAGCCACAGCAAGTTCACATTGTATGTTTTAAAACTTCATCCTGCTTACAGGTTTGTGTCAACTGCAGCTGTAAAGGAAAAACAAGAGACATCATTCATCACATTCAAAGCAGCAAGATGGTGGACATATAAACCCTCAGTGTACACACACTGACATCACAGTTCTCATCAAGATCTTCATCATCATCATACTTCACGCTGAAGAAGCCCATCGTAGAAATGGGCGAAACGTCCGGAAGCTCCAGCTCCCACAGACCACGGCAACAGATCCCGGAAAGCATCACTCCAGCATCATCAGCCGGCCGTGTAAGCCTAAAACTGTCTCAAAAATAATAAAATTTGGAGATGACGGTGTTTGCAGTTATACGACTCACATATTCCTTGACTTATAGGTTGGTATGAGGCTGACCACCCATACTGTAAAAAATGGTTCACTTTGCCAATGTCACCCCTGTTTCAGGGAAGGTCAGCAAGAGTTGCAGGGCTTATGTTCATTTGAGATTGAGGTTTTTATATTGTAGGTCCACATGCGCCATGTGTGAGCAGAAATTATGCGTGTCTGCTTGTGGGAATGCATTTAATATGAATCGCAAATGATACATATCTTTGCAACTTAGATTTAGATTAGATATCATTCATTGAGTTCCTTGATTAGAAGGTTGGTATGATACTAGCCCCCGTCCTGTAAAAACTTGGTTCACTTTTTCCAATGTCACCCTATTTTGAGCATTCAACAAAATTCATTAAATAAAAATTCATTGTAGTTTGTTTTTTATATAATTATGTCTGTATTTTAAAGCCAACACATTTTCATACATCGGAATCCATTTTGTGATCGTAATACAAGTTATCAATTCTATATTATGTTCCACGCAATGTTGGGGCGACCATCACTGAGTCAGACGGCACTGAGCAGTCTCCACACGGTCCACGGCTTAACACGCAAACAACACACCACGAGTCCCCCGCTCCCCTCCCCGCCCAAACTGGACAACATAACCTCAAAACTGTGCAATTTAAATCTTAGGCCCGGTATTTTCAACGTTAGATGGTGTGACTTTAAGCTGATAGAAAAAACTACCCACACGATTGACATAAGTGCGTGCTTTTCATTCAGTATAAAGTCGCTATGCTTACGTTGAAAATACCGGGCCTTCATGTGAGAAGTCATTCCATACATTAAGTTCATGAAATTTTTTACAATTCAATTTAGGGAATGAATTGCATACTCCAGTTGACGTCTTATTTTTACTTGATTTTCTTTGTTCAACCCTGCCACGGGTGTCAAACAATGATTTTATTTTTCGACCCAAATTATCATAGGTTTGCGCAGCCTTCACAAGAAATGAGAAAGTGAAACCCCCGCTTCACGGTTGAAAAGGTTAGCGTAGAGCTGGACTTTCTTACCTATGAGATAATAGGTTCAATTCACCAAAACCAAAACTGACTTTTTGTGGAAGTCAGTTTTGCTGTGTCTGCAGAAAATTGACGTGTTTTTCACATGAAAAACGATCATCCATGGATCAGCTATGTAAAATACAACCCTGTAAATGTCCAATCGTTTCTAGCTTCAATCAGATTTGATTTTAATCGAAGAAGACATCTTTTTTAAGACATCTGATATAGCTAGCCAAAAAAAGATTGTTAATAAAAATGTGCCTAACAAATAGATCATTCATTTCATCAATTGCTTTATAGATTTTTTTAGATGTGCTCAATCAAAACGCACCACTAAGGCAATCTTGTACATCCAATGTAGTGAGTTCCGAGCCTTGAAAGACTCTTTCATCAAAAACCATGCTAAGGCTCCATTTTGCTATTTTTACTATGCGCATTTACTGCCAAGCAAAAACTAACGGGCTCAGAAATTTTCTGTATGTTATTTTTCAGTAAAATTATAAATTAAATTATAAGTAAGAAAATAACATTCTGCGTTGAAGTTGCAAGTTTTTCCCTTTTTGATTATTTTGTTCACAGCTTTTGGGGCGTAAAGGGGGGACACGACTTCACAAATACTTCCTCACCGTTATCACAACATGCCAAAAATTACTTACACATCCCGGTTGAATTCAGAACTCTCGTATTGCAAAGAGCACAATTCAAAATAAGTTTTTTTTTATTATTCATATGATTCTCCTAAGAATTAAATTCAATAATTGTTTTGTCAAAATATTGCCGAGTTTTTTTCGTTACGCTGTCAGACAACGGATAACATTTGAAAAAAAAAACAAGACAAGCTTAAGTTTATAATTAAGACTGACACAATGAAAAACCTCACAACAAATTGTTTATTTTTATTTTTTAAATTTTGACAGTCATTCCTGTTTTAGGTACAGACAGCAATAGTTAATATTGGGAACAAAAATACTTGTTTTATGTATTATTGAGCCTTCTCCTAAGTTTTTTTTGTATCATTTCCACTTTCTCCATTATTTGACATAATCTTTTTGACCGGCCCGTAGCTCAGTGGTTACACTGCGGACTCTGAATGGGAAGGTTGTGGGTTCGATTCCCGGCGGAGCACAAAAAATATACCATTTATATTTTCAAATTTGCTCTTCGCCGGGTTGAAAAATTCATAAAACCTTTACCAATGACCGGTCACCAAAGATCCATCCAGCCTTACCACAACTGGGTCTTGCTTGAGAATTGGCGCTTTGTAGCGACAATGATCAAGCTCGTAAAAAGGTCGATAGCTCAATTAATAGAATGCTTGCATTCCATGCCGAGAGCAAGGGTTTGATCTCAAAGGTTTACTCAGCCTTCACAAGAAATGAGAACCAGCCCTCCCGGGAGCTGGGAAACCCCCACTTCAACTGAAAGCGGTTGGTGTGAGGCTGGCCCCCTTACCTGTAAAAATAAATAGGTCCCGAAGCGCCACATGCGACCCCTTTGGTGATAACGCAGGCAAGAAGTTACACTATATGTGTAGCTGATTTTTTACGATGCAAGGTTTTTCAAAATGGCAGCTGTTAAAATTAAGTTTGAAGTATATATGATAAGTTTTGTGTGTGTTTTTTTCATTATGTCTATAATTCTAGTAATTTCTCATTATTTTATCTCAATCCCTAGTATTTATTAAAAATCTTCTTCTTTCTTTTGTATACTTTGTTATTGTTTATCATCGTTGAAGGGAAAATAGATGAAATTATTGTGAGAGGTGCATTCTGTTGACATTGAAATTTTCTACTTGGCTATCAGTTGGTAAATGTTTAAAAAAGTGCTGAAATTTTGGGACAGAATTCCAAATTTTGAAAATGGAATATTACTTGTGTGTATATAAAAAGTGTATGACAAATACACCACAAAATTTTGAGGTTAGGAGACTAAGCAACACATTCAAGAGAATTTATTGATGTATTTAAAAAGAAAAATGTTTTTTTGTTCCAAAACACATTTTTCAACACAATTCTTGACTTATTCCTTGACTTAGAGGTTGGTATGAGGCTGACCACCCATACTGTAAAAAATGGTTCACTTTGCCAATGTCACGCGTTTTAGGGAAGGTCGGCAAGAGTTGTAGCACAAACTTACACATGTCTGCTTGTGGGAATGCCTTTAATATGAATCTTAAATGATATATATCTTTGCAGCTTAGATTTAGATTTAGATTATTGCCGCATTAAAAAAATGGAATACCATACAAAATTATCAGTTTTTTTTTTTCAACGTTTACCAATGATTTGTAGCTCCTTTTGCCGATAAATTGGGAAAACATATTAAAGGCCATTACTTAAATAAAATAACAGAACAACGGATTTTAAATAACACAAAATAAAAGTTAAAATAATTTAGGTAAGAGTGACATGTAAAAAAAAAATTACACGACTTTTGTAAATAAACTGGGTATAATTTCTTGAATATGCAGTTTTTCATAGTAAAAAGTTACACCCAGTTTTTAAGCACAGGCGAAAAATTGATTTCCGGACATCAAGAACTCTGTAACAGTGTTTAACTAGTATAAAAAAAAAATAGTACATGATTGAGTGCTTTAAAATTTCATACGAAAAATTTTGACTAACAAAATGTGTATCACAAATTCATGATTTCTTGGAGACAAAAAGCGGTATCAAAAAAACAAATAACAAAAGAGAATATACCAAACAGCCTTCATACATTTCAATTGATTTAGGTACCTTCAATGCATCAAAAAATTGATTTCAATCATCAATTTATTTTCACAATAATTGATATTCAGTATCTGGTAAGATAAATCACATTTAAAATTAATTCTGGAAACTTCTCACAGATGGTGCTTTATATCTTAATTTTGATTTTTTCTGCTCCTTAAAAAGCGGATTCCCATTTTTCAGAATCATTTTGATGATCTCCTGTCTTTTCCTTGATCCAAACCCCTTCCCATATCAAGTCACTGGTTTGGATTTCAAATTTGAATGTGCTTTATCTATCCAGGTACCAATCATCTTGTCGCAGTTATGCAAGAACTGGTTAACTCCATTTTTTCAATTGTAAAATGTTGCTTTGCCACAGAATATAAATAACTGTGTGTTTTAGCACAATTTTAGTACAATCATAAGTATAAACTTCTATGTTACATACATATGACTTTTGAACACAATGAAAAAGCATGTATTCAACGGTGCTCTTTAATAGGAGGCAACAAGCATACTTAAAGAGTCTATGGATGTACGTTAGAAAGAGGAAATGTAATAAGAAGAATACCTCTTCCTCTTCTAAACGACTTAATTTCCGCAAACAGGTAGTGCCAGCGTCAATTTAAACCATTGCCGCTTTGATGAAACACACATGTGCTAGAGAGAAGTTTTACACGGCCGGCTGATGATGCTGGAGAGATGTTTTCCGGGACCTGTTGCCGTGGTCTATTGGAGCTGGAGCTTCGGGACATTTCGCCCATGTCTACGATGGGCTCCTTCAGGCTTCCTCAGTTTACATCAAGATCATCTTCATCGTTACACTTCATGCTGAAAAAGCCTATCGTAGACATGGGAAGCTCCAACTCTCACAGACCACGGCAAAAGATCCCGGAAAGAATTTCTCCAGCATCATCAGCCGGCCGTGTAAGCCTAAAGCTCTTAAAAGTATTTTCATACTGAAAACATGGAGTTGAACATTTCTCGCTACACGACGACAATTCAATTCAAACTGATGAATCTATTGCACATACGCACGTCTGAAGAATTGATAAACAACTAATAAAAAATATATATAAGTCCGAAAAAAAAACTTATTTTGATTCGATGCATTCCGTGGCATTTGAGCTATTTTTGGTCTGCACTTGCGGCACAGAGCTGCTGAAGCCCGGCGGCAGCGGGATGCCTCCGTACTTCATTGTGTTCATCTCGTTACTGTTGTAGAATCCGTTTAAGCGCGGCGCGTTCATGTTATTGTACTGTTGGCCGTTCTGCAGGATCAGGCTGCCCCCCTGCGGGTTCCAGCCGTTGGGGATGAGCTTGCCGGGCATGAACTGTGGCTGCCTGCTGCTGGTGTTGGGTAGGATGAGGCCGTTGCCGCCCCTGTGCGGGGGCTGCTGCTGGCTCGCGGACTGCATGAGGGGCAGCACCTTGGACATGCCGTTCATGTGGAGCTGCGGGTTGAAGCGCGCGTACATGTCCTGCTGCTGCAGCAGTACGTCGTTGTTCTGCTGGGGGAAGCTGCACGATGTGGACATGATGGCGGGATCCATCTGGGTCCAATCTGACACGCCACTGCCACTGCCTGGGAAACCTAAATAATCATAATAATAATAATACAATAATTTATTTGACGGGCGCTGTTTTTGGGTGAATAAAAAAAAAATGGCCTGAGATGGGAGGAAGAGGTGAGGAAGAACGCAAGCCAACTACTGCAGATGACAGACTGGAAAGCTGCAGCGGTAGACAGGAGTTGGGGGTGAAGGCTCGGTATGAGCTGTAGGGCCATCGAAGAAGAAAAAGTTTTTGGGTGAATCACACCTTCCTTGACTTATAGGTTGGTATGCGGCTGACCACCCATGCTGTAGAAAATGGTTCACTTTGCCAATGTCCCCCCTGTTTCAGGGAAGGTTGACAGGAGTTGCGGGTGTATGTTTATTTGAGATTCAGGTTTTTATATTGTAGGTCCACATGTGGCATGTGTTAGCGCGAACTTATGTGGGAATGCATTACATATGAATCTTAAATGATATAAATCTTTGCAGCTTAGATTTAGAGAGACTGGGCAAGACATAAAGAAAATACCGATACCTTAAAGGTAAAACTGAATAAGTGACATTAAGTTAACTCAGATAAATGCACCTTTTTACGAGAGAAAACTCTAAAAAAGTGTGGCAATCGTGTAGTTTAGAAGTCAATCATGAGCACTTCCTTATAATTAGTTCACTTACTATGAGAAGTTACACCCAATAAAATGTTTTATCCACAACACTTATTCAGTTTTACGTTTAAGGTGGTGATATGATGAGTGTGAGTGTAATAATGCTTACCGCTGTTTGTCTGTGGTCTAGGCACTCCGATCCCAAAAGCATTCATGTGTGTGAAGCCAGGAGGGGGCCGACTGGTGCGACCAAACTCTGTTCCGTCTTCTCTGTAATACAAACAACACACCCAACATCAACACACATCATCAGATAACTTACAACTAGTTAAATTTCATTTTTTGTCATAGATTCTATTTCACGGAAAGTAACAAGCTCTGTTGTCACTCCACTAGGGATTTGCTACACTTCGCTACTAAGCTAGTGTAGCTTCTTGTCACATTTTCCTCAAAGGGGTACGTCTAGTCGTCCATGGGACTCCAGCACCACATTTCAAAAGCGTCAATTTTTCTCCTTCCTGCTGCTTTTGGCTGATGGCCCATGTTTCAGCAGCATAGAGAAAAATAGAGTGGACCAGACTCCTGACAAGCTTTAATATTGCCCAGGAAATCCAAAACCTCTCGACAAGTTGTGGGGTGTTTGAAAAGTGTGTGGCTGAATTGTCTATTCCATGCCTTTCCTAGCAGTTCCTTGACTTATAGGATTTGGGTTTTTATGTTGTAGGTTCCAAGCGACATGTGCAAGCGTGAACTATTACGTGTCTGCTTGTGAGAATGCATATAATAGGAATCCCCAATGTTACATATCTTTGCAATTTAGATTAGATTAGATTCCTTGTTCTTGGACGAGGCCTACAGGCTTGGATAAAGACAGACTGAGAAAGGCAATAATGATAGGATGAAACCTTTGAAGAATATGAACTATCATTACCTAGATTTATTGGCTAATATTTCCTTTTCAATGTCCATCTCAGCGAAGGCCTTCTGTGTTTCCTTGAATGGATCGAAGTCCAGGTCGTCGTCTGTGTGCTGTCTCTGCTGCTCCTGCTGCTGCTGCAGCTGCTGATGCTGTTGCTGCAGCAGCTGCTGACTCTGGGGATTCATCAGCAGGGGTTTGCTATTGCCTGCTTGTTGTAAACCTAAAAACATCACAATTATTACCAAGAATGCTTCTAAAAATCTTCAAAATTGCAATACAATATAACTACTAAAATGAATAGTGGGTTGCGCTAAGGGATTTATTTCCAATGTATTGATATTCTGTACATTTTAATTTTATTATTTTACTTAGTGCTTGTTTTACAAAGTTAAATGTAATTAATTATTTGTGTTCCTTGACTAATAGATTGGTATGAGGCTGACCACACATACTGTAAAAAATTATTCACTTTGCCAATGTCAACCCTGTTTCAGGGAACGTCAGCAAGAGTTGCAGGGCTTATATTCATGAATTTTCATTTTTAAGGTCAATTACAATTTTTTTTTTTAAATATTCACAAATTTAAATTATTTGCTTTGAGTTTATTGATGGGTAGTTTTATCCAATAAGATAATGTTAAACACTATTTCAATCTTATTTCTCTGTGAATACTAAAGAAAAACTAAAAAATTGCGGTAAGTACATAGAGTGCTGATCAGCGCTTTGGCAATTGAGAGGTTAAGAGGTTGAGGGCCAGCTCTTTCCAATCTTTAGTATCACAGGAGGAGGCTTCCGAGACAACAGATCTCTAATGAGAGGAAGATTTCATTGTGGGTGTGTGTTATTGTAACCTGGATATTTGTGCAGATGGCTCTCTATGTAAGTGAGGGAGGGCACGTTGGCCGTGGCGGGCAGAGCCCCGGGGCCCGCGGGCGCGCCCCTCAGCATCTGCTTGAGCTGCTGGTTCTTGTGGAAGTCTATGAGGAACTTGTCCATGCTGTTCTCCCCGATGTAGCGGCTGCCCTCGCTGCCCATAGACTGCCCGTCCAGTAAGCCGTGTTGTCTCTGCAACACAATCAACACACGACTTTGAATTTCTACTACATTAAATTCTTCTCAAATGGACTCAGAATATTTGAAATTTCGGGAATCCATACTGTGATGTCACCTACTTGGGTTAAAGACAGACATCTAAATCTAAGTTGCAAAGATATACATCATTTGAGATTCATATTAGATAAATTCCCACAAGCAGACACATATTAGTTCGCGCCAACACATGCCGCATGTGGACCTACGATATAAAAACCCAATCTCAAATGAATATAAGCCCTGCTCTTGCCGACCTTCCCTTAAACAGGGGTGACATTGGTATGGGTGGTCAGCCACATACCAACCTATAAGTCACTAAAAAAAAATATGAAGTGTCTCTAAAAATTTTAGATTTGTTGATGAAATTGGGCATCAGAATATTAAAATTTAGGGAATAAATCTGATGTCACCTGGTTGGAAAAAAGACAGTACAGGGATCCAATTTTGATATCGCCGCTAGCAGCAGGATTTTATTTACGATGCAACTATCTCCCTTGCTCACTTGCCGACCTTCAATGCCTCTATCGCCCTTCCTTGTGAAAATCCCTCGGTGACAGCTAGAGCTGACGCTAATGGCGGTATCAAAATCAGATCCCAGAGCGCTACAATTTCAATAGAATATAATGCAGATACTTAGTATGAAGATACATCATTATTATTAATACAAAATGTGTATCGCCTTTTATGACAGTGTGTCACTGCAAAGGCGCTTGTCCATATGATTGGACGAAGAGGTGAGTCTTGAGACCTCTTTTAAACAGTTTCTCCAAATCCAGTTCCCTCAGAGGGCGGAAATAGCATTCCAACTTATTGTAGCGGCCGCCCTGAATGCCCTGTCTCCAAAAACAGTACAGGGCCTTCTTGCAGGGATATCCAGGCAGCTGCTTCTTGATGCAGCTGACCTCAGTGCTGACATGCGTGCACCGTACTAAATTAGCCATGAATTTCCTGAATACCCGCCAACTGTATGGACTCTTACGGTGTTATTCTTAGACATTTTCGTCGCCCTTTGAACCCACGTTTTGCTTAATTTTGATTCTTGAACATTTCTGAAGTAGTTAGGCTTGCGTCTCGAGCTCAACGCCCGCCGGGGGCCCAAGGTTTTGTGGTACAGTCGATTTTGACAACTGCCGTATTTAATATTAAATCGTAAATATTTGCTTTATTACTGTTTTGTTTTGCGATTTGTTTTTGTCATTTTGGTCAAATTGACAGAATTCAGCATCTTTTTGCTAATCAATCGCTTTTTGAGGCACAAAACACACAAAATTAAAAAGCAAAAGAAATCATTTGACAGATTGCATCACGGCTCGCGGCAAAATTCTCAATGTGACGCATTTTAAAAAACTGAAGTTATGTATATAGTTTAAAATAAGTGAAGAGGATATTTATCACTCTACGAACACATATGATACACTTTTTTCATCTGAAATAAAATATTTACTTGCATTTCGGCCGACATCTGATTTGTTTACAAACAAAACGGTCAGCCGTCCGCCATTGTGACGTCAGCGATGAGACTTGCCGCGGCCATATTTGTGTTGTCGTCCCTAACGCATATTCCCCACATTTGGTTTATTTTTCCCGATCCACAAAAAATATACGGATTCATTTGGCTAATCAATTGTTTTCAAAGTTGTTTTAATTATAAATTGCATAACAAATTTATAAATTGATTTTTTGCTTTTATTTTTCATCTTTTTGTTCGTTATTGTCAATGGTTATTGTTTTAATAATTATTTAAATAGGACTGAAAATTCCCTATTCTTTAAATAATATTTATAAAGTGACATCTCTAGAACAGTTTTTATTTTTAAATACAACATTGAACGGACGTAATTTCAGCCGTCCAAAATTGGTCGCAGGCTCAACTGTTCCTACGTTACACTATGAACAAGAATCAATATTTCAAATTAGGTCTAGTCCGGCTTTGTGCCCAGACTAACTAGTCGCCAGTTAGGCCGACGGCGAAATATGACAAGTAAGAATAACACCAATAGAAGATAAACGCAAAACGCAACTAAGCTACACATATAGTGTAACTTCTTGCCGCGTTATCCCCAAAGGGGTGATTCAGTGAAGATCATATTAAAAAATTAACTGATCATTTTTTGTGCTCCACCCAGAATTGCATCCTTGCCCTTTCAATAGCAGAGTCTGCAGCGTTAACCACTAGACTGCAGACCGGGATAGTGCCCCACTCACAATGTGATGTTGTTGGTGCATGGGCCTGTTGAGCTGCTGCATGTTGAGCTGCTGCTGTCTCTGCAGGAGGAGCAGCTCCCCCGTGTCCCCGCCTCCCAGCCGGCTGTAGTATTCTCCGTTGCATGACATTCCTGCACCTACACACATGTTCACATCAAAGTAACTCATAGAAATGGAAGTCTATAATCTAATCTATAATCTAAGTTGCAAGGATATATTCATTTAAAGCTCTCAGATGTATGCCCACAAACCAACAAGTGTAGTTCGCGCTTACAAATGCTGAATGTGTACTTACAAATAAAATCCAAACCTCAAATGAACATAAGCCCCACAACTTTTGCCGACCTTCCCTGAAACAGGGGTGACATTGGCAAAGTGAACCATTTTTTACAGTATGGGTGGTCAGCCTCATACCAACCTATAAGTCAAGGAATATGAATAATAAATTACATTTAAATATAAAAAAGAACAAAACCTTACAAAGAAATCTATACAAAAAAAGTCAAAAATTTCCTATGCAAAAAATGTAGCAAATGAATACACCAACATTAGAAATCAACATTGCAGATTAGCCGCCACTTCTTCCTGTCCTTGCACACTTCTTTCATTTCATCCAGAGTCATAACCTTTTTCATACAAGTCCTCCTTTTATTATGACTCTGGATATCCCATTCATTCGCTATTTCAGAGATTTGATCCTTCCATACTTTTCTCGGTCTTCCTCTACCACGACATCCATCTATTCTAGCAACATATACTTTCTTCGTCAATCTTTCATCACTCATTCTCTCCAAGTGCCCGAACCATCTTAACATACTTCTTTTAATCTTCACTTTCACACTTTCCCTTACACCACATTCTTCTCTTACAAAATCATTCCTCACCCTGTCACTTCGTTTTTTCCCAATCATACTTCTTAGATAGTCCATTTCTACTGTATGGACTTTACTAATTTCCCTTTCACTCACCGTCCAGGCTTCACTTCCATACATCAAGGTTGGCACTAGTATACCACCGTGCACCGCCAATCTAACATTTTTTGAGAGATTTTGGTTCCTGGCGATGCAAGCGGTCGCACCCAGTACACACCTGCCTTTCATTATTCTTCTTTCAAATTCACCGGCCATTCTTCCATCTTTTTCAAACTTACTTCCCAAATATACAAACTCATTTACAACATCAACATTCATTCCATTAATTTTAAATTCATAATTCATATTTTCATCATCTCTTTCAAAAATCAAAACTTTCGTCTTTCTAGCATTCAACTTCAAATTATTACCTTTCAAAGCTTCGTTCAATCTAGAGAGCATCATTTGCAATTCCACTGCTGAATCAGATACAAGGACTGCATCATCCGCATACAGTAGAACGCTTACTTTGCTCTCTCCTATCATTAATCCACAATCATCAAGTCTAGCATCTCGAACACACTTGTCCATGACTATGTTAAATAGCCATGGGCTCATCACACATCCTTGCCTTACACCCTTAAAAACTTCAAACCATTCACTATACTCACCATCAATACGAATGCAGGCCATACTATTCTCATAGTTCGCATGCACCGCATTGAGTAGAGCTCCATTCACTCCGTATGCTTTCAAAACATCCCACAACATACCTCTGTCCACTGAGTCAAAAGCCTTTTCCAGATCCACAAAGGCCGTGAACAGTTTCCCCCTCACCGACAATTGTTTTTCAACAAGTTGTCGTAGAGTGAAAATCTGATCAACACAGCCTCTACCGGCCATAAAGCCGGACTGTATATCGGAAACCCTTTTGCTAGTAGTCAGAATCACATTTTTTATAATCACCTTACAGAAGACTTTTCCTGGTATACTGAGTAGACTGATTGGTCTGAAGTTCTGACAGTCTTTTTTGTCCCCTTTACCTTTGTAAATGGGAACAATGACTGCCTTCCTCCAATCCATCGGTACTACTCCTGCATTCACACAAAGCTTACATAATTCGTGCATCCAATCTATCACACATTCACCTCCTGCTTTCAACATTTCACCATTTATACCATCAAACCCAGCAGACTTCCCATTCTTCAGACGTGAAATAGACACTTTCATTTCTTCTTTCAAAATCTTCAATTCATTCTCTTCATCTGTCTGTTCATAAATTCTTCTTTCACCCTGGCCAAAAATTTCTTGAAAATAGTTTTTCCATCTCTTGCATACTTCTTCATTCTCCCATACCATCTCACCGGCAGCACTTTTGACTCCCGGAGTGGTCAATGCAGAAGATTTATTTCTATCCGCATTGATCCACCTCCAAAATTCCTTCTTACTGTCGGTGAAACTTTTGTTAATCCTTTCATCAATCTTTCTTTGTTCATTCATCTTGCTTTCATAAATTATAGTCTTCGCCATTCTCTTAGCTATCTTATATTCGTCTTCTAGCTTTCTGTCATTTCTATCATTCAGCCAATTTTCATAACACTTTTTCTTAACTTTCACAGCTTCTTTCACTCTATCATTCCACCAGGCATCTCCTTTCAATTTTCCACCTTTCGTTACCCCACAAACTTTTTTAGCACATTCAATCATTCCTTCCTTCAGATCTTTCCACATGCTTTCAATATCTTTTCCACACACATTCTTCTCAAGTTCATTTACACTTAAAATTTTGTGGAGCTCTGATACATACTTCTCTTTCACATTTTCTTCATTCAGCCTTTCTACTTTTATTCTAGTCATTCTTACTTGCTTCTTGCGTTTCTTCTTTCTTACTTCACCAAGCATTATTTTAGCACATAAGAGATAGTGATCACTGCCTATTTCAGGCCCGCGGTAGACACGGCTATCTCTTACGGCTCCTCTCAATCTTTCATCCACACAGATGTAGTCAATGATTGTGCGACTTCCCACAATCTGCCTCGTGTACAGATGCACATCCTTATGCCGAAACCAAGTATTCGATGCAAAAAGACTGTGCTCCGCACACAAAGCAATCAGATGTCGCCCATTATCATTGACTACACCTCTCCCACCAGGACCAATAATTTTCAAACATTCATCCCTCTGCGCACCTATCCATCCATTCATATCACCTAAAATTACAATGTTTTCATTCTTCTTCCTTTCATGCACAACCGCATTCAGCTCATTCCAAAAACTCATTCTCACCTCCATACACTCTGAATCAACAGGAGCATAACAGGTCACCAAGAAAAGTTTCAAACTGTTAATTTTGAATTTAACAACCAAAATCCTGGGAGAAATTCTTCGGTAACCCGCTATGCATCCCTTCACACACTCACTCACAATCACACCTACACCCTGCCTTTCATTCCCATCTTCCACACCTGACCAAATATACAAATCACCATTCGCTAATACTTTCTCACCATTCCCTTTCATTTTTGTTTCTGTCACACCCATTACTTTTATTCGTTTCTCTTTCATTACATTCATAATTTCTTTCTCCTTGCAATCATTCATCTTCCTTACATTCCATGTCCCGAAAACCCATTCATTCTTTCTATGAAAATTAGTGGTGGCATTTCCACAATGTACAGATTTAAAATTATTGTTGGTGGCCATTGCTACAAAACAAAATGTTAAGAACTAAAGTGAGTTTAAAAATACAAATAAAAAATACAGCTATACAACATAAAATTAAAACAGAATATAGATTGTCCATATAAAAGTGTAAATTGTCCATTTCACGTCTTCTGCCATGTTCATCAGGTAGGTATTACAGGTAGGTAGGTAGGTATACAATTTTGATTTTTTATTTCTTCTTTCCATTAATTTTGTTCTTGTTCCAAATTATTCAAAAAAAGTTGAGGTTATGTTTCAAAAATGTTTCTTTAAAAAAATTATCGTAATTATTGTCTTTTTAAAAACCTCCCATCCATCCACAAATGAAGTGAAGGGTGCTATTTAGAAATCTTTGCTCACGCACTAGCGGTTGGCCGTTTAGGCTGTTCGTTTGAGCGGTGCAACTGCCCGATGCGCTATAAGTTGCCACAGCGGCTGACCGCTATAACTGCTAACCGCGTTAAGCGATTGGACCGCTCAAAGACATTATCAAAATGGACGCTGTCGAGGTAGCTTGTCGTCGTTGTTCTGGCAATAGGTCATATGTCAAAAAATTTCGACTTTCCCTTTATGATACCATTTTATAGGGAAAGAAACATATTATACAATTGGAATACCTCCCATGTCATAAACCATACTGTACTGATGATAATGTGTGACATGGGAGGTATTGTAGCTACATAAAATGACTTTTTTCCCATCAAATGGCATCACAAAAAGGCAATTGAAAACCCTTGACATACGACCTATTGCCAGAACAACGACGTTGTGTTATATATTTTTATACACCACTCCTTCACAATTCCATATTCCTTTTCTTTGTTGGATTTCAAATATACATTTTTCGGAAAGCTGCCATGGCTCAGACATGCAAACTTATCGGCGGTTTGCTGCAAACTGATATAATGGCGGCCATTCATGATGCGGGCCACAGCTCTCCATTCAACCGCCGCGGTTCAAATTTATGGCGATTCTAGTGCGTATGATCGCCAATGGTTGCACACTAAATTGTAAAACCGGCAGGCCGCTAGTGCATATGGGGGCTTAGCGAACCCTTTGTAAGTGCCAAATATATTTTGTTGCAGTGAAACGGGTGCCAAACAGTAACTCTTATTCAAAATGATAATGTTGCAGGTTTGCACAAACCACACTTTACTGCCACAAAATAGTTAAAAATTCTAATTTGTGCTGAGTCCATTGATTTTGTGTGACACTCATAATGTTATGGTTTGTTTTAGGGTTAAATCCCGCGAGTACCCTTCAAATGAGACCTCAGTAAGTGGGATTTCATACATTTCCTTCTTTTAAATTCGCTTTGTTTACCCAATTCTTACACAATTTCACCAATCTGATCCAGCTATAGGTTCCTCTTTTCCCTTTCACATTTTCTCTATAGGGGCCGTCCATAAATTACGTCATCGATTTTGGCCGATTTTCGACCCCCCCCCCCCCCTTACAATCATCCTATAGTCATTATCTAATGACCCCCCTTCCCCCTCTTGCTGTAATAATGGATGAGCTTAATAATTAATAATGTTATATTACTTACATAATATTTTGTATATTTTGTAGAAATTGGTATTTACAAGAATGACGTGAAAAATGATCGGTGAATTTGAAAGAAGAATAATGAAAGGCAGGTGCGTACTGGGTGCTACCGCTAGCATCGCCAAGAACCAGAATCTTTCAAAAAATGTTCGACTGGCGGTGCACGGTGGTATACTAGTGCCCACTCTGATGTATGGAAGTGAAGCCTGGACGGTGAATGAAAGTGAGATTAGTAAAGTCCATACAGTAGAAATGGACTACTTAAGAAGTATGATTGGGAAAAGACGGAGTGATAGAGTGAGGAATGATTTTGTTAGAGAGGAATGTGGTGTAAGAAATATAGTAATGTATGAAAATAAAGATTAAAAGAAGTATACTTAGATGGTTTGGACATTTGGAGAGAATGAATGAGGAAAGACTGACAAAGAAAGTGTATGCTGCGAGAATTGATGGATGTCGTGGAAGAGGAAGACCGAGAAAGGTATGGATGGACCAAATTTTCGAAATAGCGAATGAATGGGATATCCAGAGTCATAATAAAAGGAGAGCTTGTATGAAAAAGGTTATGGCTCTGGATGAAATGAAAGAAGTATGCAAGGATCGAAAGAAATGGCGGTTGATCTGTAATGCTGGCGGTTAAAGCTGAGGCTTTTAAATTTAAAAAAATATGTTTTGTAGTTTTTTAATTTTTTACTATATTGTTTAGATTTTATTTGTTTTATATACATATTTGATTGTATTAATTGCTTGTAGGTACTCCTTGACTGATAGGTTGGTATGCGGCTGACCACCCATACTGTAAAAAATGGTTCACTTTGCCAATGTCACCCCTGCTTCAGGGAAGGTCGGCAAGAGTTGCAGGGCTTATGTTCATTTGAGATTGGGTTTTTTATATTGTAGGTCCACATGCGGCATGTGTAAGCGCGAAATTATGCATGTCTGCTTGTGGGAATGCATTTAATATGAATCTCAAATGATACATATCTTTGCAGCTTAGATTTAGATTTAGATTTAGACGTCACTTTTGGTACTCGGACATCATTTGCCATCATCCGCAGACCAGACTCCCCACCCTTAATGCGAATGACGTAATATATGGACAGCCCCATATACATTTAGTAAGTCTTTCATCATCCATTCTTTCTACATGTCCAAACCATCTCATCACATTCTTTTGCACCTTGACATTCACATCCTTTATCAACCTGCATTTCTCATTTACCCATTCATTCTTAACTCTAACAATGACTGTCATAAAGCGGACTTACCAAAGTCTAGATTGTTAATATTAGTTTGCATGGTTTGTGTGTGCATCGGCAGGCCCGACATCATCCCCTGGTATCTGTTCATGAGCAGAGAGTGTGTGTTGTCTTGGGACACTATGGGACAGTCGTCGTTCAACAGGTCGTGATTGTCGTTGTCCTCCAGCAGGCTGTGGTCGCTGCTGTCCAGCAGGTTGTCCAGCAGGCTGTGTCTGTCGTCCCCGTCCAGCATGTTCTCTCTCAGGCTCTGCCCATTGCTAAATGTCTGTTCACTATATTCCATATTGGTTGTGGTGGAGCCGACACCTCCTACATCTTTGTCTTCAGGTTTATTGTTTTCTAATGCAGTGCCATTGGTTTCTTGTGTACCATTGTTACATAATTTGATGTTGTTTTCTGTAATAATAATAATATTAATGTTATGAACATGGAATCAAAGTGCCTAAGCGCTAGTGGCGAAGGGTGCCATACAACTCGATTCCCATCAGTTTCCCTTTTAAAATGAGGCAAAAATGATAATAAAGTAGACTGCATGGTTTCAATGGGGAAAAAATATGTATTGTTTCTTTGGTTTTAAATGTATTTTTTTACTTCGTGCCTCTATTTTTTAACTACTTTGTTGCCTGATTTTAGAAGGGAAGCCGATGGGAATCGAGTTGTATGGCACCCTTCGCCACTGCTAAGCGCACATATACATGTACGATAGTGTGTGTAAAACTGTCTGGTATGATCCATCATGGTAGTGGAACAGCTGTCTACTATAATCTAGAACTGAGATCGAATGGTATGGAATATGCAAGAAAGATCTCTGTTGTGCCTATAAAAGGGACTGCAATGGGGCATCGGCAGAATAAGTCGCTCGGAGCATTTTGCCCTGAAACCAATATACGCAGAGATTATCAACTATTGTAAATTGTGAACCAAGCCGTGTAAAATAAATTCTGTTAAAATAAATTACTGCAGTGTAATTAAAAGAGAATCCCAGTACTTTCACAACAACAATAATATTAGGATCATTTATTTGTTATCTGGTGAGCGCTGTTTTTGTGAACCCCAAGAGCCCTCTGCGAGCTTGATCGTCGCTGTAGAAAGCGCCAATTCTCAAGCAAGACCCAGTTGCTTTCAGGCTGGATGGACCTTTAGTGAACGGTCTTTGGTAAAGGTATATGAATTTTTCATCCAGAAAAGAGCACATTTGAATTTATGAATGGTATATTTTTTTCTACTCTGCGGGGATTTGAAACCCACAACCTTCCATTCACGGGTCAGAAGTGTCAACCACTAGACTACGGACCTGTAATGTTGCTGTTGCTGTTGCTACTGCTATTGCTGCTGCCCGGATTGTTATTGTTGTTGATGTGCTGTCTCTGATGTTTGTCGGTTTTGTTTTTCCCCTGTCTGTTGTTTTTGCTGCTGGATGTGCCGGCGCTGTTTGTCTGCTGCTGCTGCTGCTGTGACTTTGTCCACTTTTCCCCGTTGGCTTTGTCTTTGCTATTTCTGTTTTTAGTTTTGCCATTGCTCTGTGGTATATTGTTGGTGCCGAGTGGCTCTATGTCGTTTGAAGGCTGCGGTGAAGGAGTGGATTCTACAACAGGAGAAGGAAAACATTCACAAGGTGCAACAGTTACCTAGAATTCTAGGCCTTGAGTCATATGTTAAGACGCTCAGAATCACTTTGCATTTTTGTTTGTAAATTTAAAATCATCGAGCCCTAAACCCTCACGGCTCTAATCTTTCAGTGATTTCTGAGCCTCATTTTCTTTGTGTTTACACTTGGGAAAGTGTAGCTTCACGGGAGGGCCTTCTGCCACTCGCATCTCACATAACATTTGCATGCGAGTCCTGTGACACATCCCCGGATGGGATGGATATACAGGGCGTGGGTCAGTGGAGGGGAGACTGACCCTGAGAGAAGGTGTATAGTTACCTAGCTCATGCTGTACGTAAATAACTTTAATTTGGGTTGTGAAAGGGTGAACATCATTCAAAACTGATATGCACTTTCACGCTGAAGAAACCCATCGTACACAGGCGAAACGTCCGGAAGCTCCAGCTCCCACAGGCAACAGATCCTGGAAAACATCTCTCCAGACTCATTATACTTAGCTATGATGGAACTATAAGGACCTGACCCCAGGAGAAGTGGCTACGTACCATTTCTAAGTGTGGGAGAGTGTGAGGTGGGTGGAGAGCAGCCCAGGCTGGGCCACGCCTCCTTGCTGGAGCCACTGCTGCTGGAGGACGAGGAGGAAGAGGACAGCATCACCCCCACCCCCAGACCACCCAGGGAGCTGCAACACACAACCAACAATTACTGTCAATCCAAAATCCAGGTCTTGGCCGCACCAACTCACAACAAAGTAAACATATTAAAGAATATCATTTTTTTATAACAAGTTGTTGCTTTTCTTGATTAACCGCCCTATGCATATGAGCGTACGCGATATGCAAACTTTAAGTTTACCATCCTGCTACATCCCGTATCGCGTACGCACACGAGAAAAAATAATATATTTGAAAACAACAAGAATTCCAAAGTCACGTCATTACAAGTCTAGACAAGTACGCACTCAAGGGCAGGCTAAGCCTTCGGTTGTTTGTATGAAGTTTTGTAATTTTTTATACATATTCTTCAAAAGTCAGGGGTACGTGCATTGTGGTTTCCATTCCTGATTATTTTTTGCCTATTTCTCGGAAAGTAACCTGAAGGTAGGGGGGTTTAATTCATGTAAAGTACCCTATATGGGAAACCCCCACTTCCACTGAAGTGGTTGGCGTAAGGCCGACACCCTTTACCTGAAAAAAAAGGTTCACTCGCCACATGCGACACCTTTGAGGCGAACGCGGCAAGGAGTTACACTAAATGTGTAGCTCTGTTGCGTTTATTAGATCCAACCAAGCACAGAGTTCCTTTAATAAGATAACAACAAATCAGTTCATTAAACATGTGGGAGTTTTACAATGAAAATCTAATCTAATCTAATCTAAGCTGCAAAGATATATATCATTTAAGATTTATATTAAATGCATTCCCACAAGCAGATATGTATAATTTCGCGCTAACACATGCCGCATGTGGACCTACAATATAAAAACCCAATCTCAAATGAACATAAGCCTTGCAACTCTTGCCGTCCTTCCCTGAAACAGGGGTGACATTGGCAAAGTGAACCAATTTTTTTTTTACAGTATGGGTGGTCAGCCGCATAACAAACTATAAGTCAAGGAACATACATGACAAATTACATCTTTTTTAAATCAATAAATAGCAATATATACATGGACATAAAAAACTAAATCATAAAATCATAAATAGAATTGTAAAAATCCATAGAAAAACATGCAATACAAACCCGTTTTCATCCATGACCTTTTTCTTTGGAGATTTCTAAATAAACTATTTATTAACCAAGGATAAAAGAAAAACAACTTTGTTTTACGATTACTTGAGTATATATTATATTTTATACCACAACCGGTTTTGCAAACATCCGTTCGCATCATCAGGTGGATAAATTAATACGCTCAACTGCCAAAGCGCTGACCAGCGCTCTATGTACTTATCACGATTTATTTAGTTTTTCTTTAGTATTCACAGAGAAATAAGATTGAAAATAGTGGTTAACATTATCTTATTGGATATAACTACCCATCAATAAACTCAAAGCATTAATTTTCGTTTGTGACTATTAAAAACAAAAAAATGTAGTTGACCATGAAAATTACAAGTTTCAAAATGTTTTTTTTTACATGACTCACAAACGCACAACAAAGAAAGTGTTTCACCCTGGAGGTTAATGATGGGGTTTACACAAGACAAAAATAGTTTTACAAAAAGGCACAGTTAGGTATTTAATTTTTATTTACAGCTAAATAAATATAATTCAAAGTAATATTTACAAAAGTCTTCTCTCTCAAATAATATACAAGAAAGAATAATAAAAAATAAAAATAAATATATAGTAAACACAAAGGCAACAAAATAATAATAGAACAAAAAAGATAACTTTCAACTTTTAAAAAGCACAAGCGGGCATCGAGTAACAGCGCAATTTGATTCCAATTTTTAACAAAAATAAGAAAATAAATCAAATTGGAATATAAATAAATAATAATATTAAATACAACAAAAAATCCACAACCTTACAAGCTCTCAAAGATTTCAAGCCATGCATAAATAGCACCAAACGAAAAAGCCATAAATACTAATAGTTTTGCTCGGCAAATGACCTGCATATTTATTATGAGCACAATTATGTTTTTTTTTTTATTTGAATTAGCTTAATGCGTTACACAACAAATAGTTAAGCGTGTAAAGTTAACGAGCTAGTGTCTGTGTATGTTTAGTCTTACTTTGAGTTGGCTATGTTGATGCTAGACGACGTGACAACCGTACTTGGTATGAAGCCTCCCTGGGAACCACCTGCAAGATAAAAAATACAAACAAATAATAGACAGAAATTCAATGCAATGTTATTAACTGATGATGGCTTGGTTAGTTCATCGCCAGTTCATTAAAAGCCCTAAACGATACGGCTCTGTCATATCTGGCAGGCATGTTTTCCCCCGTTGAGGTGAGTGTGAGGAGGCGGACACTGAGTTCAGCGGGGAGTGGTGCTGTCAGGTTGACGCAGCCTCGCCGTCAAATACACACTAATTTTGGGGATCGCGCTGAGGGTTTCCTCGGAGTGAGGGTTTCAGAATCTGTTGGCATTTTTAAGGGAGCACTGAAACGACACCTCTATAAAATATCTCATTCATGATTGGGAGGGCCCTTGAGGTGTGACACACACAAAAACGGCACTTTTTTACCATGTAGAAAATTAAAATAAATAAATCATCCTCTTATAAATATCTTCCAGGATATCCATGGCAAAAACTCCGTACAATGTTGGTATGTTGTCGCTGGTATGGTCTAGCTGAAAAGGTGCAAGATTGAAACCCTGCTTGCACCGTGTCCTATCGGCAATAATTTTGACCCCGGTTCAATATCATTTGGTCATTATCAATTCATAGTTCGTTAAGATATTAAAAAAATAATTATTAATTGAATATCGGTGTTATGGCCTAGGGTTCAAGTCGTTGTTCTTGACAGCGTATTTGAATTTGAAACAAAATAGGTTGATGAATTGCAGACCCTGGTGCATCTCTGTATGAGGCTGTTGTGAGCGTGTGCAGTTATTATCTATCGGCACGGCCCCCCCATGTCTCGCTGAGCTATGTTCTGTCGATAAGCCTTCAAAACGACCACTACGCTCTGCCCTCACCGCTGTCAACAAGGTCATAGTGACCAAAAGAGTGAATACATCAAACTTTGCTGACAGGAGCTTTGCAGTGGCCGGGCCGGTTGCCTGGAACAATTTGCCCGTCGGTGTTCGCGTGAATCAGAATACCACCACCTTCAGAAAGCGACTGAAGACACTGCTTTTTTCCAGAAGCCATGGCGCCACAGGAAATAAATCATCCATCATCAATCAATCTAGTTATGTGTACCTGTATTGGTGACGTCCTTGTTGCTGGCAGTCTGCGCCAGCAGCTGGTTGTGCAGCTTGCGCTCGTACACCTGATGCAGACCCTGGTGCATCTCTTCCTTAGTGAAGGACGCCTTCGGATCACCTGCCACGTCAACAACAATACACATTTATAATAAACTCATTAACTATGGATAACAAACTGTGAATCCAGGGCTGGAAGTCTCATCACCACGGTAATTCTTACCTACCGAATATCGGTAACATGCCTTCATACAAATATAACCGATATTCGGTAGGTAAGAATTACCGTTGTGATGAGACTTCCAGCCCTGGAGGATATGTGGCTCTCTCATGGTAACCCTTCAACTGCAGATGACACGCATAGGCGTCAAGTGTAAACTTGCACACAGTGCGGCTGTCAATCATAGACGTCATCCAACTTTGAACTTATCCCTGACATCTGTGTTCAACAATTCAAAAGACTGCATATGTGCTAAATATTTGTGATTTTTGTTCTTAAATAACTAATACATGGGACTGTTCACATAGTTCGAAGTGTCATCAATCATTTAAGGTAGGAAATCAATAAATGTTTTAAAAAATGTGCTTGAAAAAGTATTCCGTACTGGGGGATTCTGAACCAAACCGTGTAAAATAAATTCTGTTAAAATAAATGATAAGTTTAATTAAAAGAGAATCCCAGTACTTTCACAACAATAATAATAATATTAGGATGATTTGTTGGATATTCAGAACGGAAAAGGTTAAAGGTTTTATCAGCAGGCCTTTCCTTCTGCTGTAACTACCAGAATTGGAGCAAGGGCATGAACTACCATGTACCAATGATCATAGTATTCTATCATTTGTAATGCAAATTATATCACAGGTATCGATAATTTAAAAAAATGATAGTTATTGCCAAGTCATCAGTTTGACCATCACCGATGGCTGTCTTAATGGTGCCTTGGACTATAGATTGGAAGATATCAGGCGTAAGCGTTGGGTGGTTCTGGACACGTTAAGTAAGTAGGCGTAAGCGTTTAAAAATGATATTTGATTCTCAAAGATTTACAAAAACGGCGCACTGTACCATTTATCGTTACATGAATTATCCTTGTCTGTATATACTGCTTTCGAGATGTGGTTGTATAGAACACTACTAGGAATTTCCTGGAGAGACCACACTACAAATGAGGAGGTTCTCCAAAGAATCCAAGGAGGAAGGCATCTGCTCAGGACCTTGTCCGAAAGGCGTGCAAGATGGATCGGCCATGTAATACGACAAGAAGGTATCTTGCATGCCATAATGGATGGGATGAGCGAGGGGACTAATGCCCGTTTTCACCAAGAATATTTAAAGATAAAGTGCTGTTTAAAAATATTTAAGTACCAGTTTTGTTTTCACCAGCATTTAAGAACCTCTTAACTCGCTAAAAACTTCTTATATTTGCGAGCCCGATATTCCGCTCCCTAAACTGTCTCTTACGCTAAAGGACACTTTAGCGACCTGTCAGTGAGGTTATGTCATGTTTAAACTGCAAATAAGTGAACATGCACACCGATATCCTTGTTTTTTTAGAAACTCTTGAGGATATAGAAGTTGCTAGGACTTATCTACGTCCAAAAAGTTTTGAGAAAGGTAATTTTTTTTCGATAAGAATAGTATGACATCGATTTTTGGTGCGGATATCTGCTGTCAAAAATACAATCATGTAGCTCCTTGCTGGATGAAATTGTAGTAATTTTTAAGTTTTCGAACGATAGAGGTGTACAAATATAGTTTTGGTAAAGATGTTGTGGAAGTAACTATTATCGTCCATGAATTTATAACGTATTTAAAAACATCGATCTTTTACATTGATCGATGTTTATACATCGATCTTTTACATTGATCGATGTTTATAGGTAGATACCCACCATAAATTTGTCATATCACAGGTCTTATGATATCCTTCAGATGAATTGTTACTTATTGTTTTGTACAGAAACAATTCAGTGACACACAGGGATAAGTAATTAGAGGTATTAAAATTTTATGCCACTGTAAGCCATCAGCTGATATCTGTGACAGACGTGAGAGGCGTAAATGTAGCCCCATGTAGCAGGATTAAACAAGTTTCTCGCGGTCAGCCTCTGAAAAGTTGAAGCATGTTTCTTTTTTAATTTGATGACATCGTGATAATTGATTGGTGACCGCCGTGTATTTGAAAATGCCGATTTTACATGTCGAATATTGATGTAAATTGTCAACAACGAGAAACGCAACAGAGCGACGTATCTGAATGCAGCTGCAGACTACAAGCCGTATTATAGTGTGTGCATATCAAAATATACTTTGTACACATCATTGAAAAGATAAAAATTCAATTAAAAAATAATGTTTGCAGCGTAAATGGTAGATATTATTATAAACGTCAAATCATCATGTGTTGTTTTTATTTGAAATGACTATATTATTTTATAAACCATAAAATACATTTCGAATTTACAAAAATCGAGTTTCACAGCACTAGTTACTTGCTAAACAGGCTCCTAGCTAGAAGGCCGATTTTTAGGTGACAGTTTCACTCGTGAAACTCAATGGTGTTAGGTACCCGTTTAAAGAGTCTCTTATATTTAAATACTTTTAGCTAGGTGACGGTTTAGGAGGAGTCGGTGAAAACGGGCATAACTCTAGGGGACGCCCACGCCAAGAATACCTGGAGGACCTGTTGGTGGACGTGCGCTGCTCATCATATGCAGACCTTAAAAGAGCCACACAAGACAGGGAAGAATGGAGAAAAAGAGTAAAAGATATTGCTGCAAGCCAATCCTAGGATTGAAACTGGAGAAGAAGAAGTATATACATCCGCATAAGACATGTTATTAAGAAATGTGCTGTGTTACCCATCTCATGCAGGTACATGCAGTCGGGCTTGGGGCAGGGCTGGTTGCGCATGAAGTTGGCGCAGTACTTGGTGGTGCCGAGGCTGCCCTTGAGCACACGCCCGTCTATGGTCACGTTGTTCACGTTCTGTATGGCGCGCAGGGCGTCCGAGCCACTCACGTACGTCACGTACGCCGACGCCGACGGACCCTGCAATCACATCACGGACTCTGTGATTAATTTGTGTGCAATAATAGTGAAAATAAACAGAATTGTTACAAATAAGAGGGATTGAATTTACAATATTTCTCATTCTCCGGGTACCTGATGGAGCTGGTGTCTCCAGCAACTACAACCTCGTGCGGACAAACACTGAGGTCAGTTATTAGCATCAAGAAGCAGCTGCCTGGACATCCCTGCAAGAAGGCCCCGCACTGTTCATGGAGACAGGGCATTCAAGGCAGCTGCTCCAATGACTTGGAATGCTATTCCCGCCTCACTGAGGGAACTGGATTTGGAGAGACCATTCAAAAGAAGTCTCAAGACTCACCTCTTCGTCCAATCATATGGACAAGCGTCTTTGTAGTGACACACTGTCATAAAAGGCGCTATACATATTATGTCTATCTATAATCTATAATCTAAGTTGCGAGGATATATTCATTCAAAGCTCTCAGATGTATGCCCACAAACAAACACGTGTAGTTCGCGCTTACAAATGCTGATTGTGTACTTACAAATAAAATCCAAACCTCAAATGAACATAAGCCCTGCAACTCTTGCCGACATTCCCTGAAACAGGGGTGACATTGGCAAAGTTAACCATTTTTTACAGTATGGGTGGTCAACCTCATACCAACCTATAAGTCAAGGAATTATTGTAATTATTATTATTAACATTAACCTCTAGTGTGCCAATGATTTTCAGCCATTATCCAACTACCCAACTCTTGCTTTGATATTAAATATCTCTAAAGATACAAAACATATCCTACAAAGGCAAAATATCTTCTATCCGTTTTTTTTTTATCTCATAAGGCAATGAAATGTATCACAAATAATTAATAGAACCAACCTGCGAGCCCGCATACGCCGTACTGTGGTTGATGACCACTTTATGTATCTTGCCATACTTCCCAAAGTACTCCTGCCTTTTCAGGATCTGGAATAAACAACAATTATTTATTATTTGCGGTACAATTATTTATTAATATGACTGGTCCAAAGTCAAGTGGTAACGCTTCGGACTTTGAGAGCCCTTGGGGAGCTGGGAAACCCACACTTCAACTGAAGTGGTTGGCGTGAGGCCAGCCCAAGGGGGCTGCAGGTGGGTAAGGACCCATAAAAATAAAAAGGTCCCGAATCGCGACATGCAACTCCTTGGGGATAACGCAGGCAAGAAGTTACACTATATGTGTAGCTTAGTTGGGAACCTTCCTTCGGCAGGCGAGCTCCGAATACAAGAATAAGGTATCAGGACTGTTTCCACGTTCCAGGAAATGTGGCCTGAACAACGGAGTATATACGTGTGTAAGTGTTTTTTTTTCACCTCAGGGTCGGCCAGCCGCACCGGCAGCCCCACCACGAACACAAGGTTCCTCTGCACCACCCGCACGCTGCTGAGTTGCCGCCTGCTCTCCTGCGTCTTGGTGCGGCGCTGCTGCTCCCGGGCGCGCTTCTCTGTCTTCAGGGCGGCCACCTGCAACACAACGCTCCGTATATGTAAACGCTGCCAGCCAGACATTCACTTATATACAGCTGCAATAAGAGTCCGGATGGTCCACAAGACCTTGTGTGTGATCCACAGGAACATCAGGTAAAAATACTCTTTGTGAAAATAGAAACTGTTTTTTTTTATTATTTCTCATCACCACGGTAACTCATCACGATGAAAGTCTCATCACCACGGTAATTCTTACCCACCGAATATTGTGACTATATACTAATATTAACGATATCCTGGGTAGGTATGAATTACTGTGGTGATGAGACTTCCTGCCCAGGCATGCTAATAGCTTCATCAGTGGTAATGTCCTGACCTGCTCCTGTGAGAGTGGCGTGAAGTCCGCTGGATCCTCGGGGTAGGCCTTCCGGCAGGCGGGGCACAGGCCGTTCTCCCCCTCCCGGATCCTGTTCCAGCAGAAGCGGCAGATCTGGTAGCCGCACGTGCACGGGTAGAAGTGCAGGTCGTCCACCTCCAGCGGCTCCATGCACAGCGGGCACTCCACCTGGACAAACACCACATTAACACAACAATCATAAAATTTATTCTCTCACATCACTCCGCTGTTGAAAGAACTACACTGGCTTTGTTTTCCTGAGAGGGTGGTCTACCGTGTGTGTTTGATGGTATTTACAGCCCTAAGACCGGTCCGTAGTTCAGTGGCAACACTCGTAAATGGAAGGTTGTGGGTTTGAATCCCGGCGGAGCACAAAAAACATCCCATTTATATTTTCAAATTTGCTCTTCGCCGGGTTGAAAAATTCATAAACCTTTACGAATGACCGGTCACAAAAGGTCCATCCAGCCTTACAGCAACTGGGTCTTGCTTGAGAATTGGCGCTTTGCAGCGACGACGACCAACTCGTAAAAAGGTTGATAGCTCAATTGGTAGAATGCTTGCATTCCATGCCGAGAGCAAGGGTTCGATCCTCATCGAGGGTGTCAGAAATAATTTCCTGTTTCAGTGTATATTTTAAAAACCCAAAGTAAATACCAGCAAGGCTACTCAGCCTTCACAAGAAATGACAACCAGCCGCCCCAGGGAGCTGAGAAACCCCCACTTCAACTGAAAAATGGTTAGTGTGAGGCCGGCCACCTTACCCGTAAAAATAAATAGGTCCTGAATCGCCACATGCAAAGTTACACTATATGTGTGGCTTTGTGGTGTTACATTTGAACAGCGGATTCACAGTAATCCTGTCCTTAGATTTAAATTATTATTATTTCGTATTATGTGTATCATTATTCACGCTACTCGTGATCTAGCAACAATCCCACAAGGAGTGCCACCCGAGGTATGCTATTAGCTTCAGTAACATCGAACCATTTACTTTTAGAGTCATAGGCACGCCTCTGACCTAGAGGTTCTTGTTTTGTCGTGCCGTTGCTTTCACTTCACGGGAAAGCCTTTCGCCACTTGAGAAAATATATAGCTTTGCATGAGCGTCCATGTGCTGTGGGTCCTTCTGACACATACATACAGGACGGGTACGAGGAGGGTTTGAGTGCCCTTGCAGAGATTTATTACAAAACAGCACTTTATTGTCTTTAAGTATGTGTCTTCTATGTGAAAGTATTTTCAAAGTATACCTTCACATTTGATTATCAGAGACACCTCGCTGCCTCAGTTCTTGTTTATCGTATACGCCATTGAGAAAATTTTACATGAGCAATGTTTGCATGTGTGCTGGACCAATGTGTCTTATGAAAACAAGAAATTTATTTAAAAAATATTTAAAAGAACTCTCACATTATCGAGTTTTACGGTTTTTCTTAGCTCAGATTGTGTAGAATTTGATTCATAAGACAACTGCATGAAAAAGTCATATTTGACAAGATTGGCGTATACGATAAACAAGAACTGAGGGAGCGAACTATGAATAAGTAGAACAATAACTTGAAGATAGTTGAGAGGTTTTGGTGTTACCTGCTCCTCCCCGCTCTGGTTCATGTTGGACATTGCCTCCACGCACGTCGTGTTGGAGCTGTTGGTCTCCTCCTGCTGCAGCTGGCACAGACTTATGAGAGGTTTAGTTACCTGCTCCTCCCCGCTCTGGTTCATGTTGGACATTGCCTCCACGCACGTCGTGTTGGAGCTGTTGGTCTCCTCCTGCTGCAGCTGGCACAGACTTATGAGAGGTTTAGTTACCTGCTCCTCCCCGCTCTGGTTCATGTTGGACATTGCCTCCACGCACGTCGTGTTGGAGCTGTTGGTCTCCTCCTGCTGCAGCTGGCACAGACTTATGAGAGGTTTAGTTACCTGCTCCTCCCCGCTCTGGTTCATGTTGGACATTGCCTCCACGCACGTCGTGTTGGAGCTGTTGGTCTCCTCCTGCTGCAGCTGGCACAGACTTATGAGAGGTTTAGTTACCTGCTCCTCCCCGCTCTGGTTCATGTTGGACATTGCCTCCACGCACGTCGTGTTGGAGCTGTTGGTCTCCTCCTGCTGCAGCTGGCACAGACTTCACCACACCACGCTCCCGGGGGACCAGAGGACCTGCCAACACCGCGGCCCACCAAGCTACACAACTGCAACAACGACGCAAACAAATCAATTAGGGGCATTCAAGACGGGGAATTGTAGGAAGATGACAGCGCACAATGTTTGCGCAGGCGAGAGTATCAAAGCTACCAACTTTCTGGAAAGATTTTGTAGTTTCACCCTAGTTTTTTTTGTTATCAATGAAATGACACTACAGATTCTAAAGTTCCATCCAGCCTTACAGAAACTGGGTCTTGCTTGAGATTTGGCGCTTTCTACAGCAATGACCAAGCACATAGGCTCTAGAGGTGTGATTCACACAAAAACAGCGTCCACCAAATAAATCATCCTAATATTAATACTACAAATAATACTCTCTGCTAATCATTCATCAACCATCCCTTCTGAGAACCAGCACCTCTTTAGCGTTGGGATGATGAAGGCTTGCATCGCATTTCATTTATCCTGACCTGATTCAACTCAGTGTTGTGTCAATAAAAACATTTATTGTAACAATACAATAGATAATACAGGGTACATGCATGTCTACACACAGTTTTATCATAAAAAATAAGTGTGAAAGTGAATGTAGATTTAATTCGTAGGGATAGTAGCGAAAAAGGATACGCACAACCTTGATTTGTTCAACATGTATAAACGGAACCATTGGGCTTTCAGCATCTTTAATCTATAATCACAGTTGCAAAGATATGCTCTATCTATAATCTATAATCGAAGTTGCAGAGATATATTAACAATTAAGGCTCTCCAAATGCATGCCCACAAACAAACACGTGTAGTTCGCGCTTACAAATGCTGAATGTGTACTTACAAATAAAATCCAAACCACAAATGATCATAAGCCGTACAACTTTTGTCGATCTTCCATGACACAGGGGTGACATTGGCAAAGTGAATCATTTTTTACAGTGTGGGTGGTCAGCCTCATACCAATCCATAAGTCAAGAAATGTTCACATTTAAAATTCATACACAGTGCATGCCCGCAAACAGACAAGTATAAGTTAACACTTACAAATGCTGCACTTATACTTACAAATTAAAATCCAAACCTCAAAGGAACATAAGCCCTGCAACTATTTCCGACTTTACCTGAAACAGGCGCGACATTGGCAATATGAAACATTTTTTACAGTATGGGTGGTCAGCCTCATATACCAACCTATAAGTCAAGGAATAGTTCATTTAGGTCTGGAAAATAAATCTACATTTCAAATATACATTTTCTTTTTCAATAGATTTAAAATATCAAAAAATAGCATTATACAGCTACGCTATTTACCTGACACAATATGAGAGTACATGGCTTTTAATAAATATTGGTACATTTTATTTTACATACAGTGCTGCATGTACTTATCACTATCAAAGATTATAATGGAAACAGATAAAAAATATATTACTTATGTTGTGCAAAAATACACATACATTAACAGTACATAAGTCAATCAAAGGAAAAACAACAACACATACTGTGAATTACCATATAAATCAACAGCTGTCATTTAAGTCGCTTAAATAATAATATTAGGATGATTTATTTGGTGAGCGCTGTTTTGTGTGAATCACACCTCAACAGCCCTCTGCGAGCTTGGTCGTCGCTATAGAAATTGTCATTTCTCAAGCAGGACCCAGCTGCCGTAAGGCTAAATGGACCGGTCTTTGCGTCCATCAAAGAGCATATTTGAAAATATAAATGATATATGAGTTGTATAACTGCAAACGCAGTCATCTCCAAAATTTATGATTTTTGAGATAATGATTGAATTTGATTCTGCGCAGTGTAACAAATCATTTGCTGTGTGCGATATAATGTAAGCCTCACTTAATCCTTTGTAATTTTCATTGAAAAAGTATGATTTCGTGCAAACACCGTCATCTCCAACTGGTGCTGTCATTTTACAAGTTTACAAATTTATTTTTCTCAAAATCATCGCTTAAGGAGTTGACGGCGTTTGCATTTATACGACTCATATCTTTAGTGCTCCGCCGGGATTCAAACCCACAACATTTCATTTACGAGTCCGAAGCGTTACCAATAGACTTTTGGACCAGTCAACCGCTATACCATCAGATACTAAAAATCTCAGCACGACCCAGTTTCTGTAAGGCTGGATAGACCTTTGATGACCAGTATTTGGTAAAGGTGTATGAATTTTTCAACCTAGCAAAGAGCATATTTGAAAATATAAATGGTTTATTTTTGTGCTCTACCGGGATTCCATTCACGAGTCCGAAGCGCCAACTAGTCTAGTGAAACAACGGACCAGTCATGGATGTAGGTCGCCGAGGACAGAAGAAGCTGGAGGTCAATTAAACAGGAGGCCAAGGCTCCAAACAGACTATAGTCTGTATATAATGAGACTATTCCTTGACTTATAGGTTGGTATGAGGCTGACCACCCATACTGTAAAAAATGGTTCACTTTGCCAATGTCACCCCTGTTTCAGGGAATGTCGGCAAAAGTTGCAGGGCTTATGTTCATTTGAGGTTTGGATTTTATATGTAAGTACACAATCAGCAAGTGTAAGCGCGAACTACACGTGTTTGTTTGTGTGCATACATCTGAGAGCTTTGAATGAATATATCGCACGTTTAATAATAAAGAGAAATAACTCGAAAATTGGGAAAATCGAGATTTTGTAATAAAACGCAAGAACAATGCGAGAAGAATAGTTAGAATGCAACAGCCGTTCAATTTGGACGAAGATGACTGAGATAAAGCATCGGCCGCCTTTTTCATCCCATACAAGTTGTACTGGCTGCCTGAACTTCAAACGTGATTTCCCAACATTCATGTTTTTTGAGTTTTTGCTCTTTATTATTAAACGTGCGATATCCTTGCAACTTCGATTATTATTATTATTATTATTATAGTCTCATTGCAGAAGAAGACAGCGGATATGAAGAAAGAGATCACATGATTGACTGCCTGTTTAACTTTAATCTTTGTCATAATTGCCGTAACTATTAAGATGTTTACTGAAAACCCCCCCTGGGCATTGGCCGCCATTCTAAATACATTAAAATTCAAATAATCAAAAATTATATCAACATCCACCATACCTGACACACACATCATTTCATTGTAGTATTTATGAAAATACTTGACTGTAACATTACTGTAACTGTAACTCTGTCACCATTTCGCTAGAGGTGGCCGGCAGCCCCTGCAGAGCTGCCTCCATTTCTCCGTATCCTAACATACCTCTTTCAATTCATTCATATCCATTACCATTTTCAAACATGCTCCTTATATATATATATACAAGGATAATTTATTTGTAAGATACACATAATAAAAGAGCGCCGTTTTTGTGTGTGTCACACCTCAAGGGCCCTCTCAAATCACGGATAAGATTTTTTGTAAACATGCGTCTTTAGTGCTCCTTTAAAGACACCCACAGTTTCTGCCTTCCTCACATTAGGTGGTAGTCTGTTCCACTCCATTGGGCCCGCAAACCGGAAAGCACGGTCCTCAAAATTAGTGCGTGTCTGACGTGACGGCTGGACTAAGTCAACCACCCCACACTCCGCAGCTCTGAGAGTTTGGCGTCTAAAAATCTATCTCAACACGTGAGAACATGTCAGACAAGTATGAAGGAGCCATACCATTGACAGCTTTGTAAACCATCAGACAAACACGGTAGACCACCCTCTCCGGAAAACGAACCCAATGCAGTTTTTTCAACAATGGAGTAATATGGTTAAATTTAGACATCCCGAATATGAGTCTTGCTGCAGAGTTCAGCACAGATTGAAGCCGGCTGAACTGTTTTTCCTTGACTGATAGGTTGGTATGAGGCTGTCCACCCGTGCTGTAAAAATCGGTTCACTTTTGCCAATGCCACCCCGGTTCAGGGAACGGCGGCAGGAGTTGCAAGGTTTATGTTCATGTGAGGTTTTGTTTATTTGTATGCACACATGCAGAATGTGTGGGCGCGAACCTACATGTGCCTGTCTGTGGGCATGCATTTAATATGAGCCTAAATGTTAACATATCTTTGCAGCTTAGATTATAGATTATTATCTTAGATTATATTTTCCTTGACTTATAGGTTGGTATGAGGCTGACCACCCATACTGTAAAAAATGGTTCACTTTGCCAATGTCACCCCTGTTTCAGGGAAGGTCGGCAAAAGTTGTGGGGCTTATGTTCATTTGAGGTTTGGATTTTATTTGTAGGTACACATTCAGCATTTGTAAGCGCGAACTACACTTCTTGGTTTGTGGGCATACATCTGAGAGCTTTAAATGAATATATCTTTGCAACTTAGATTATAGATTATTATTATAGATAGTTCTTTTTTTCCATTTCTTTTGTAAATCCCATTCTCTCACAATCTCCTCATTATTTATTTTTTTATCTATATATTTACTTTTATTATTATAATAATAATATTTTAGATATTTAAATCTTTTTATTTAAATCAATTAATTAATTCACCCATTTTTTTTTTTTTATAAACATTATTTTATTTTTAAATTTACTTTCATTAGGAGGGCTACCCCCTATAGTTGGCTTTTTACGTAAATGGATAACAATTAATTTTATAATTATAATAAATAATAATTTTATCATATCTGATCACTGCATACCTTTCATAAAAAAATTATCCCATATTTCTAAAGTAGCCCGTTTTCCAAGTTTTGTGAAAGTCAAACAAACCTTGCCGGCGCCAATAACTAGGTAAAATGAAAACACCATTTCTGAGAGTGACACAGACGCAACAAAGCTGCACATATAGTGCAAATATCTTACCGCGTTGTCCCAGGGGTTGCACACGCAGAGTGGAAACTTAATATGTTCACAGCTAAGGGGGCCAGCCTTACGTCTAATCTAATCTAAGCTGCAAGGATATATACCATTTAAGATTTATATCAAATGCATTCCCACAAGCAGACATGTATAATTTCGCGCTAACACATGCCGCATGTGGACCTACATTATAAGAACCCATCTCAAATGAACATAAGCCCTGCAACTCTTGCCGTCCTTCCCTGAGACAGGGGTGACATTGGCAAAGTGAACCATTCTTTTACAGCATGGGTGGTCAGCCGCATACCAACCTATAAGTCAAGGAACTTCAATTAAAGTGGGAGTGGGAGAGAGAGAGAGAAGTAAACCTTGTCGGTATATATTTTTTTCTTAAATAGATTTGTGAAGACGAATGAAATTCACCAACCTATTCTGCCTGGCCAGAAACAGGTATTAATATCATCAATTAATAATTCATTATTGTTTATTTCAATGAATTATTAATTAATAATTACCCAAAAACATCTGTTGAACCAGGGTCAAAGTTATGGTCAAATGACCCAGGCGGGGATCGAACCAACGTTATTCAGCCCGCTTGGCCCCCTAAGCCATATTACCGACAAAAAACAACCTCTTCGGGAAAAACACGGCAGGAAGTTACACCATATGCGTAGCTTAGTGGCGTTAGTATTGTTCATCAATCGTAAGTAACAATTAATGTTGCAAATGCTCAGCTCCCTCCCCGTCAAACAGCTCCATCAATTTAAAATGTGTACACACTAAAAAAGCTGTGTCAACATGCGACAAACACCACCGCCACATAGCGTCTGTTGTTTATGAACAAACATGGACGACATAATGACAACAAATCACTAACAAAACTAATGGTAGGTATACAACAATACCCAACAACGACCCAATCAATAATTTACAAGGTAGAGTGCTTGCATTACATGCCGAGAGCTCGGGTATGAATCCCACCAAGGGTGTCAGAAATGATTTCCCGTTTCGGTGTTTATTTCAAAACCCAAAATAAAATACCGGCAAGGTATTTCTTCACAAGAAATGAGTATCTACCCCCTCTGGAACTGCCCACTTCCTTACCTGTAAAAATAAATAGGTTCTACTTGCCACATGCGAAACCCTTCGGGGATAACGCGGCAAGAAGTTACACTACATGTGTAGCGTAGTTGCGTTCATAGAGCTCTTTTTTGTACTGATGATGCCAACCATTGTTATCTCTCACAAGACCAGAGATGGTCCTAAGAATCCTCCGTTCTGTAACTGTAACTATAACTCTGTCGCTATTCCGCTAGGGGTAGCCAGAGCCTCCGCAGAGCTGCCTCCATTTCTTCCTATCCTCACATACCTCTTTCAATTCATTCATATCCATCACCTTTTTCATGCATTTTCTTCTTTTGTGCTCCTTTCTAATGCTGCAATTGAGGTTAAACCTACCCACTAGGAGCAGGGAAACCCCCACTTCCACTAAGATGAACTATTTTGTGCAATTTTTAAAGCTTGCAGAGGACTCTTGAGGTGTGATTCACACAAATACACTCACTAAACAAATCATCTTAATATTATTATACTGGAAGTAGATGGAGCAGACTGTGTAAGTGAAGGTTGACGGAGAATCAATAATCTAAGTTGCAAAGATATATTAACATTCAAGATTCAGATGTAATGCATGCCTGCAAGCAAACACAAATAAGTTTGCATTTGCACAGGCTACATGTTTACTTGCAAAGTAAGATACAAGCCCCAGATGAGAATATATTGTGCAAATCTTGCTGACTTTCCCTGAAACAGTGTTGACATTAGTTAAAGTGAAAAATGACTGAATAAAGAAACTACCTAACCTTAATATTTGCGGATTGACAACAACAAAAATACACACATTAGTCTGACCAATCAAGTGTGTGTTTACATTTTTTAATCTCAATTCGTTATGCCTACAATATTGTAGGTACCTACTGTAGAAAACAATTAAATAACACAATACTTGATTAGTGATTAGTCAATGGAAAACAATGAACAAAATGGCAACCCCTATAAGGCCATACTCAAAATGAAAATAGTCCATATTTTGTTGAGTCAGTGCCCTAAATATCGCACGAAAGACAAGAGAAAATGGAAAAATTACGACATACTAGGGAGGGATGAACAGGCGCAAACATTCAATCAAATTAGGTTGTAACTGTTAATGAACGTGTATTCAGTAATCAGCTCGCACCTGACGAGCGATAGGCAATGAAATTGAGAGTAAAAGTCAAAATTCCTGCCATTAAAAGTGAGTCAATTTTGACAAGCGAAATTTGACATTTTGTCGAGTAGGTACCTACCTAGGTAGCGGAGAAATGGATTGTACACCTTGGAATCGATGTTTGCAGGTGTACCGGGGTAAATGCAGAGGACAGCGTGAGCTGGAGCGATGATTTTGCATGTAAATAACGCGTCGTTTGAGAATGTGAATGCCGTGGGAAAGGTGGAGTATTGGCAAGGGAGAGATATGTGGCAAAATTGTCACACACGAAATGCAAAATCTGGCAGGGCTAAAAATACGTTTTGCACACGCTAATGAGTGCATTAGGGGCTGGCCTGCAGGGCGACAGGCCGACGCACCTATTTTAGTGGCTAATTTACTGAAATCAATGTTTACCTTGCGTCTTCGGACTGTGCAACCTTTTTTCTCGGTCGCGGAATCGGTGATTGCTCTCGTTTCCGGTGTTGCGGGACGCGCTGGACCAGGTTCGATGAGCGACGGTCGATTCGGGGCACCGATTGACTTATCTTAAATCGCAAAACTGAAATAATTACGTGCGTAATGTGGATTTACTCTGTGGGACATTTGTATAACAAAAACGACGGCCTATTCTTTTGCAAGATTTCAGTTCGTGTAATTCAGCGACAATAAAATACATACATTTCTGTTCTCAATGTTGGTAGCACAAAACTGAATGCACCAAATCTCAACGAACACACGTTTCATTATCAAAAAAATATTTGTTGTACGTATCAATCATCAAATTAAATTAATTTATGTCTAAAATAACACAATAAATCAATTTAACCATCAATCAACCAAAACAAAAATAATCGTTTTTTACTGTTCCAAATCTGTCAAAATGACCCATATAGCTAGTTCTTGTCAAAAATGGTGAACTTGACACCCTTTTGTCTGGCTTCTCTTTCTGAATTGCACAACACACAATACATCCATCTCGTGATTCCCATTCTCACTTAAAATATTATGTACATACCTATATTATACCATCTACTACTACTACCACGATCATTATCGAAGCTATAATATCAAATAATTTATCGTATCGTATCGTGAATCAGAGAAAAGAAATCAAACATTCTAGTGATTCATTCAGGACATTCACGGAAGGAAATTACCATTACCACAGAAATAAAATAATTATTATTTACTTAATACTTAAAAAATACCAATAACACTTTCATTTATTTCTACCTATTTCACTCTAGGAAACGACTCCACACAAATTCATAGTCAACAAAATTGTGACATCTAACGGCCGGGTAGCAAGGGAAAAGACATAAAAATATTTTGTTATTGGCTGATGTTTGATAAGGACACGGAATTAAAATTTAAAATTTTCTCAGCGGGCAAACGTCCAACGTCTATATGACTGGGATTCTGCAACCAAGATCAAAATATTTGTTTGCCTTTTTTGCCCAGCAATGTATGTTGGAATTTGTGCAGAGTCCATGGAAATCTGCATGAAGCTGTCCATCTTATCCAAGAAAATCGAAGGTAAATAAGGTCGGGACGTTTTTTAATTTTGAAACTTTGTTATCGGCGAGCAAACTTCAGTCTTGTATGGGACTGTCGTCCTTAGCAACCAAAAAAAATTTTTTGATGCATTCCCCTAGCAACCCAGCCGGATGTCAACCAAATTTTGTCTATGTCAATTCATGTGCCAACCTTATTCATGGGTCAGGTAAAGCAATTACAATAATACCTACATATTTCTTCTTCTTCTTTTTAATGTTCACATGAACGAGCACTTCAATGGCAGTTTATCGTTGAAAACACGTCTGTTCTTGATGAGTCAGGATTGCAGTTCAGAATGGGTCCTGTTCTCCTTTATCAACTGCTGCCAACGCTGCCTATCCATTGCTTTCCTTTTCCAGTTCCGTACTTCCACACCATGAGAATCTGGTACTACTTCATCCAGCTATTTTAAGATGAGGTAACATTCAGATAGAAACTTCTCTTAAACGGTATGTAGTCCAGTGGTTAATGCTTCGCACTCGTCATTGAAAAGCAGTAGGTTCAATTCCCAGCTGCCTTTACTGAAGACCGGTCAAGTAGGGTCCATCCAATCTTGCAGTAACAGGGTATTGTTTGCGAATTGGCGCTTTGTATAGGTCAGTTGGTAGAATGCTTGCATTCCATGCCGAGAGCAAGGGTTCGATCCCCACCGAGGGTGTCAAAAAATGATTTCCCTCTCTGTACTTATGACCAAGGTCGAAGTCATTCACACGTAAACATTCACTAAATAAATCATACTTACTTCTAACATCTTTGACTAAAATAAATCTATTTAATATTATCATTATTCTCTTAACAATTTATTTAAGTACTTAGAAAATACAATATACATTTATAAATATAATTCATTTAGTCACTCGCATGAACATCAATAATTGTCGTAATATATTGTGGATTGACGCTTAACAATATTTTTGTAAAATATATAATAATCCAAGGCAGCAGGAGTTCCAAAAGCTAGCACCATTGCACTTGTGGTTTTAGTGATTTCTAAATGAGGTCTCAACATTTAAAAAAAATCCCTCGGCTGTGTGACAACACTCGTAGTAAATTCCCCATAATCAGGGAAATTTTGATAGTTTACAGCATTTAGTCAGTCAAAGAACACACTATTCTTTTTATGATTTTTCATAAAAACACATCAATACTGTTATTAATTGTAGTAAATATTTATGGTGGTGAAATTACTTTTAAATCTGAATTTCTTGAGTATTAAAATGTACTCGGATGTACGTCAAAATGATATCGGTTCATTAAAATCATATTGTATTTATTAAACCCAAGCAAAATTGTATACACTTTGAATTATATTGCAGATTCAACCAATTTGGTAAGTGTATAATCTTATTTTGCATTAAATGATGTGCATATAGCATGATAAGTGTGTTTAAGATTTAACCTCTAAACGATTTGACACATAAAAAAGGTTTGTATGAATGAGAGACTAGCGCCTCTGGCGGCCAGATTTGGAAATAATCCAGCCAAATGACGAGGTTTATTTTTGGGCCCTTTTCAATGTTCTGACCTCATTGTAAAACACTGGACGGTTGAAGGATAAGGCAGCCATTTTAAATTCAGACAGCTTAAACATAATCTGGAATGGAAAAAAAAAACAGATGTAAAATCAGTTCCAATTAGTACCTATCCGTACAAGGCTGGGTTATTACAGAAGTTATAATAAAAGATACAAAACAATGGAGTTGTCACAAATTCCATAGACATAAAAATAAATGATTTGAAGTATGTACTTGGAGGGTAGTTTTACCCAATATCAGTAGGTATTTTAAAAAATAATGAAGCATTTGAGAAGCATGACAGGAAAAACTCTGAGGGATAGAGTTAGGAATGAATGGGTAAAAAAAGAATGTAATTTGAAAGAGGATGTGAAAGTTAAGGTACAAAAGAATGTGATGAGATGGTTTGGGCATGTGGAAAGAATGAACGATGATAGACTGACAAAGTATGTATACAAAGAAAGTGTGAAAGGAAAAAGAGGGAAGGGACGACCGAGAAAAGTATGGAGTGATCAGATTGAGGAGATTGTGAAAGAATGGGATATACAAAGTAAGCGTAAAAGAAGAAAATGCATGAAAAAGTTGATGGATATGAATGAATTGAAAGAGGTATGTAAGGATAGGAAAAAATGGAGGCAACTCTGCAGAGGCTCTGGCCACCCCTAGCGGAATGGCGACAGAGTTACAGTTACAGTTACAGTACACTCGGGAGGTTAATATTTATATCAAGCTTATTTGTTTTAAATTATAATCAGTTGCAAGGATATATTCATTTAAAGCTTTCAGATGCATGCCCACAAACCAACACGTGTAGTTCGCGCTTACAAATGCTGAATGTGTACTTACAAATAAAATCCAAACCTCAAATGAACATAACCCCCACAACTTTTGCCGACCTTCCCTGACAGAGGGGTGACATTGGCAAAGTGAACCATTTTTTACAGTATGGGTGGTCAACCTCATACCAACCTATTAGTAAAGGAATAAATTACATAATATGATAAGAGAGCACCGTTTTTGTGTGTGTCACACCTCAAGGGCCCTATCCGATCACGGATAAGACTTTTTTTAAATGAGTGTCTTGAGTGCTCCGTGAAATATAGCCACAGATTTGAAGTTCTCTCTAGGTGGCAGTCTGTTCCACTCCACCGGACCCGCAACACGGAAAGCACGGTCCCCGAAATTTGTACGGATCTGACGGTGCGGCTGAACCAAATTGATCACACATCGCCCGCAGATTAGAGTGCTTGCCTCCTCACACCCATCTCAACAGGCGAAATCATGTCAGTCAGATAAGGTGGAACCAAGCCATTGATGGCTTTATATACCATCAGACAAACACGGTAGACCACCCTCTCCGGGAAACGAAACCAATGTAGTTTTTTTAACAGTGGAGTGATGTGAGCGTTCAGTGACGTTTTACAAGATGACAATGTTAGTTCCGATTTTGACTACATTCATTTTGAGCTGTGTAAATCTATTGACAGCTGAATGATGAAATGTTTAAGTTACCAGTGGCTCTCAGCAGGTAAGGCAGGATCTCGGTGACCTTCATGTCCCCCACGAAGCCCACGAAGAACAGCTCCTCCAGCACCTGCGGGGAGAAGGTCTTCAGCGGCAGCAGCTGCAGCAGCAGGCTGGGGAAGCGGTCCTCCTCGTCGTTGTTCGGTGCGTTCATCTGCACGTGGGCGCGCAACGTCTGCGCGTACTTGTGCTGGAAGTGCATCAGCTTCTTGCGGTTCTGTGGCGATGATGTGTCTGAAAATATCATCAAATTGATCCAGGTCGATAGCTCAGTTGGTAGAGTGCTTGCATTCCATCCGGTGAGCTCAGGATGGTAGGTTGTGGGTTTGAATCCCGGCGAAGCATATAAAAATACTGTAACTGTAACTCTGTCACCATTCTGCTAGGGGTGGTCAGAGCCTCTGCAGAGCTGCCTCCATTTATTCTTATCCTTACATACTCTTTCAATTCAATTATATTCATCACCTTTTTCATGCATTTTCTTCTTTTACGCTCACTTTGTGCTTCTGCAGAACCTCTGTCGCAGGTTTTTCAGCCACGATGTCCTTCGGAATCCCCGAGATCTTCTCCCCTCAATCTTAGCCTGTATGATAAGATGAAGGAGACGGTACTTCTCATTTCTCATAATGTGACCGAAGTACATAAGCTTTCTCTGCTTAATGGTTGGCAGGAGCTCCTTTGTAGTGCGCATTCGTTGGAGGACTTCTTCATTGGTGACTCGATCACGCCAAGAGATCGAAGCATTTTTCGGTAGAGACACATCTCGAATGCTTCAATTCGTCTCTCCAGTGCCTGCATGAGCGTCCATCCCTCAGGTGTCAGGTTATAGATAGATAAACACTCACCAGTTCCAAACAGCGCCAGCGCCCTCAGGCAGGCGTACTCCTGCTCATCCACCTGCAGGTCGCTCATGGCCTCTATGTAGGTGCTGAGCTTCTCCAGCTCGTGCCTGGCCCGCCCCGCCTTGGTGGCTTCCACATCGTCTCCCTCGTCAGGCGAGCAGGGCCGCGGAGAGTCCCCCATGTCGGGGACAGCGCCCGCCTCCAGCTTGTGCAGGTGCTCCAGGAGGGAGGGGAGGATGGTGGGTAACGAGAGGGCCTGGGGAATAAAAAACAAACAATAAGTTAGGGCCAGTACTGTTAGCATTCCTATATTATGCTTCACTAAAATAAAGGAAATTATTTTATAAAGTTAATTTTACAAAAATGCGACTAATCTGCACATGAAGAGCAACTTGTTGCCCCACAAAGGGGCTGCATGTGGCATGTGGAACTAATTTATTTTTAGAGGTAAGAGGTCTGGCTTTTTGCCAGCCACTTTTATTGAAATGGGGCTTTTCCAGCTCCCGAGGGTGTTGGTACTCATTTCTTGTGATGGCTGAGTAAACTTTATCGGCACTTTATTTTGTATTTGAAATAAGCACTGAAACGGGAAATCATTTCTGACACCCTCAGAGGGATTCTAACCAGAGCTCTCGGCATGGAATGCAATCACTCTACCAGTTTCCCATTTCTCGACGGGTTCTTTCTTCAATGGGAAGAGAAGAACTTAAGCAATTGAAGTACAACTTAGGAAGAATTGAGATTAAATGATGATTATAATTTAAGAGACATAAAAATTGTGGATTTTGGTGAACAGATGGTGGAATATAAAGATGGGTGACTTACCTGCGAGCATTGTGCAAGTCCCAATACAAACAGCTCGGCCCAGCAACTCTTCATGAGAGACACTTGAGTATCACAGCTGGAAAACAAACGCATAAACAATGTTAACTACAATATTAGACGTGTGAGAGACAATTACTTTACCCTGTAGATATATTTCATTTGAATTTTATAAGAGACATCTCTAGAGCAGAATTTTCAAAAACATGACATTGAACAGGCTGCTGTGTATGGAAGTGAAGCATGGAGCTCACCTTAGAGTGGAGTAGGCGTGCAGGGCGGGGGGCCATCTGCAGCCCAGCAGCAGGCAGCGCGCCCCCGCCTCACACAGGGCATGCGCGTGCAGGTAGGAGGGGGGCTGCGGGTGCCGGGAAGTGGGGCTGCCCCGGGCCGCCATCGCCCAGCGAGACACACCCTCGTCATCTTCTGGTTCTGTCGACATACATTCATAATAAGAACTCCACATCTACATCTGCTTAGTAATCTATCTAACACTATCCTTGTATAATTGTCTGCTACTAATGCTACGCTACTAAGCTAGACATATTGTAATCGAATTTAGGTTTGATTACCGGTCGTTAAACATATTTGTACAACGGTTTTACTAGCGGTTTGTTAGCCAGATATTTGATTTCATTTGGCGGTTGATCTGTAATGTTGGCGAATAGGGTTTATTAAATTGGAATTTGTTTTTGTTTGTAAATGGATATTTTGTATTTGAATATTATTATTTAATGATGTATAAAATGTAATTTGTCGTGTGTGTGTGTTCCTTGACTTATAGGTTGGTATGCGGCTGACCACCCATGCTGTAAAAATGGTTCACTTTGCCAATGTCACCCCTGTCTCAGGGAAGGACGGCAAGAGTTGCAGGGTGTATGTCCATTTGAGATTTGATTTTTATGTTGTAGGTTCACATGAGGCATGTGCAAGCGCGAACTTGTACGTGTCTGGTTGTGAGAATGCATGTAATGTGAATCTTCAATGTAACATATCCTTGCAACTTAGATTAGATTAGATTAGATTTATTTTAAGTAATTTTACAAATACACTTCTTGCAGCGTTTTCCAAGGAGGATCGCATGTGGCAAGTGGAACCTATTTATTTTTACAGGTAAGAGGACCGGTCTTACGCCAACCACTTCAGTTGAAGTAGGGGTTTCCCAGCTCCCGAAGGGGCTAGTGCTCATCTCTTGTGAAGGCTAAGTAGATCTTGCCGATATTTTATTACGGGTTTGGAATAAACACCGAAACGGGAAATCATTTCTGACACACTCGGTGGGATTCAAACAGATCTGTCGGCATGCAATGCAAGCACTCTACCAACTGAGCTATCAACCAGACTTTTTACGAGCTTGGTCATCGCTACAAAGCGCCAATTCTCGAGCAAGATCCAGTTGCTTAATGGACCTTTGGTAATGGTTTATAATTTTTCTATCCAGCGAAGGGTATACTTGAAAATATAAATGATATATTTTTTGCGCTCCACTATTCCATTTACTAGTCTGAAGTGTTACCACTGGACTACGAACCAGTCTCCACCACTGAGCGAATATAAGAATAGGTTTGTACCAGTTTTGTAGTGTATTTCAGGTGGGTGCTCCCTGGGGTGCTGGGCCATGGCGAGGGCATCAGCTGCCGCAGGACCATAGGCAGACTGCAGGTAATCATTGATGCTCATGCCTCCTGGAACACAACGCACACTGCAGACAGACTGGTCTATAGTCTAGTATGTAACAGTTTTATAGAATTGCACCGAAGCCTTCAGGTAGCCTGGCTGAGAACTAGAGGACCATGGAAAGTTCTGAAATGCACTGAAGACAAGCAAATTTCTGGCATCATTTGCACAAGCGCCCTTGGAGTGACTACATCACGAAACAGCGCTATAAAGAAATCACCAACTCATCATCATCGTACATGATGACCTTTGCCGAAGTGTTACTCACCTCTCTCCAGGTGCATGGTGTTGCAGGACACCTGCTGCATGTGCATCAGGTTCTTGGCCAGCTGTGACTGTATCAGTAGCCGTGCCTGCCTTTCACTGGTGGCCTCGTCCTGGGCAGTGGGGCCTATCACACCTCCTCCATACGGGAACCCTGCAATGCAAACATCAACTTTATAATTGCAATCGAGTCAACACATAATGTAACTTCTTGCCGCGTTATCCTGGAAGGGCTTCGCACGTGGCGAGTGGAACCCATTTATTTTTACAGATAAGGGGGCTAGCCTTACGCCAACCACTTCATTTGAAGTGGGGTTTTCCATGTACCAAGGTGGCTGGTACTCATTTCTTGAGAAGGCTAGGTAAACCTTGCCTGTTGATGCTGGAGAGATGTTTTCCGGGATCTGTTACCGTGGTCTATGGGAGATGGAGCTTCCAAACGTTTTGCCCATGTCTACGATGGGCTTCTTCTGCGTGAAGTATGATGATGAACAATATGGGATTGTTTTGGCACCTCCATGAACGGCTAAGTACAAAGAGTTGGTTGGGTTACGGCATAAAATCGCTGCCACTCTAAGAGGTTAATTAATCTCTGGAAGTTGTTGTTGAGGATGTAATTAGCGGGGAATGTTATGATATACCTGATGTGGATTTGCTGAAGGCTGCAGCCAGCTGTGCCAGCCCCAGAGCGGGAACTGGAGGAGGAGATCCACGGCCATATGCTTCTGACGGCTCTTCTTTTGTTAGAACCTGCAAGAGATTGATTACATTTTATTGGTGTTGGTGTTCCTTGACTTACAGGTTGGTATGCGGCTGACCACCCATGCTGTAAAAATGGTTCACTTTGCCAATGTCACCCCTGTTCAGGGAAGGACGGCAAGAGTTGCAGGGTCTATGTCCATTTGAGACTTGGCTTTTATGTTGTAGGTTCACATGAGGCATGTGCAAGCGCGAACTTGTACGTGTCTGGTTGTGGGAATGCATGTAATGTGAATCTCCAATGTAACATATCTTTGCAACTTAGATTAGATTAGATGCAGAGCAGTTTAAAAAATATTACCTACTTATCCTGTACAGAAGCGCTATTCTGCTAAATTCCTTACAACCTTAAGGCGACGAGATAGCGATTTGTGTCCAAATATAAGGTGTACTGTAATTTTTTTATCTATGGGAGTTCTTTCGCAAGCGCTAGCAAGCTCCAACTTGGATTGGCATCCTAAGTGTAAGGAATTAAGCAGATTAGCGCTTCAGTTGATAGTTCACTTGATACCCATGCTTGCGTTCCATGCCAGATGGCTCGGGTTCGAATCCCACCAAGAATGTCAGAAATGATTTCACGTTTCGGTGTTTATTTCTTCTATTTATAACCCTAAATAAAAATACTGGCAAGGCTCAGCCTTCACAAGAAATGAGAAGCAGACCCGTCGGGAGCTGGGATTTCAATTTGAAGACAAGACAAAAAGGTCCTTAGCCACAGTAAGGTCTCATGCCATCTTTTATTTATTTATTTGTTTATGGCATATGCCTTTTTACCAAATTCAAATAAAATATTACATTCATGAGAAATTTTGTGAACACTGGTGTTAGTACGCTCCCCCAGTTCTTGTTTACCGTATACGCCAATCTTGTCAAATATAACTTTTTCATGCAGTTGTCTTATAAATCAAATTCTACACAATCTGAGCTAACAAAAACTGTACAACTTAATAATGTGAGAGTTCTTTTAAATATTTTTCAAATAAATTTATTGTTTTTATAAGACACATTGGTCCAGTACACATGCAAACATTGCTCATGTAAAATTTTCTCAATGGTGTATACGGTAAACAAGAACTAAGGCAGCGAGTAGTGTTCATAATAACCCTGACTGCAATAAAATATTAAGACTCAAACAACCGAAAACCGTGTGAAAAAAAAGGCAGCAACCTCAATGAGTGATTTAGTTTCCCTACATTTTTCTACAGAATTAATGTAAATGCTTTACTTGGGGTACAGTTTGGTTTTCCTCTTCGAAATGTGAAATTACTGTTCTTTTTATGTTGTGTTGTAAATAGCATCTCACAAAATTAAGACCACCGCCTGGTAAAACAATATTTTGAATCAGCTGGTGTACCTCTCTGTTTTGTCCGGCGCCGGGCAGGTTGAAGAGCTTGGGGAAGTTGGTGGGATGCTTCATGAGCCCCGGGTCAGGTTCCCCCTCCTCCCCGCCCCCGCCTCGCCTCTCCAGCACAGGCTTCCTCTCGTGCTGCACCGCTGCAAAGACTGACTCATTAAAATGAGGGGAAAACCATCACTCCTGCAGCTGGCTGCAATGCCTATGATCATCTATCTATAATCTAAGCTGCAAAGATATGTTAACATTTAAGGCTCATATGAAATGCATGCCTACAGATAGGCACATGTAGTTTCGCGCCTACACATTCTGCATGTGTGCATCCAAATAAACAAAACCTCACATGAACATAAACCTTGCAACTCCTGCCGCCGTTCCCTAAGCCCGGGTGGCATTGGCAAAAGTGAACCGATTAATACAGCACGGGTGGTCAGCCTCATACCAACCTATCATTTAAGGAGCTATAATCTATAATTTAAGTTGCAAGGTATATTACATTTCTAATCTAATGTAATCTTAGTCGCAAAGATATTTAATATTGGGGATTGATATTACAAACATTCACACAAGCAGACATAACAAAAAAATAAATTAGGCTGATTTATTTGGTGAGCGCTGTTTTTGTGTGTATCACACCTCAAGAGCAATCTGTGAGCTTGGTGGTCGCTGTAGAAAGTGCCAATTCTCAAGCAAGACCCAGTTGCTGTAAGGCTGGATGGACCTTTAGTGACCGGTCTTTGGTAAAGGTTTTATGAATTTTTTCAACCCAGCAAAGAGCATATTTGGAAATATAAATTGTACATTTTTTTGTGCTCCGCCGGGATCCGAATCCACAACCTTCCATTTACAAGTCCGAAGTGTTGCCACTGGACTACGGACCGGTCCAAGTTTGTTGCAAAACGTAATACAAGTGTTTGTTCGAGGTGGCTCAGCAGGGAATGATGAGTGACTCACAGTCGCTCCTCATGCCGCAGTTGAGGCACTTCTGCAGGCGGCAGTACTGGCAGCGGTTGCGGTGGTGCTTGGTGACCTCGCAGTTCATGGCGCCGCGGCACTGGTACCCCAACTTCTTGCGAATGGACCTCTTGAAGAAGCCCTTGCAGCCTGAAATCAAAAACATACATTTCAATACTTTAAAGATAAAACTGAATTATATATGACCGGTCCGTAGTTCAGTGGTAACACTTTGTACTCTGAATGCAAGGTTGTGGGTTCGAATCCCGGCGGAGCACAAAAAATATACCATTTATATTTTCAAATTTGCTCTTCGCTGTGTTGAAAAATTCATAAACCTTAACCAATGACCGGTCGCCAAAGGTCCATCCAGCCTTACAGCAACTGGATCTTGCTTGAGAATTGGCGCTTTGTAGCGACGACGACCAAGCTCGTAAAAAGGTCGATAGCTCAATTGGTAGAATGCTTGCATTCCATGCCAAGAGCAAGGGTTCGATCTCAAGGTTTACTCAGCTTTCACAAGAAATGAGAACCAGCCCCCCCGGGAGCTGGGAAACCCTCACTTCAACTGAAAGTGGTTGATGTGCGGCCGGCCCCCTTACCCGTAAAAATAAAGAGGTCCCGAATCGCCACATGCGACCCCTTCGGGGATAACTCAGGCAAGAAGTTACACTATATGTTGCGTTTAGTCTGTCACCCCTAGCGGAAGTTACAGTTACAGTTAAAATAATTTCTAGTCCACAGATAAAGTCAATGGAAGTGGTAGTTCGCCAAACTGTCTAAAAGTTTTAGCATAAAAAGTAAAATTTGCCTAGTTGAAGCACAGAAGAGCTGGTTATACCTTCGCAGCTGATGGCCCCATAGTGTCTGCCCGAGGCCCTGTCTCCGCACACGATGCACAGCTCCAGGCCAGCGCCTAGCAGGGCCCCGGGGTCCAGGGAGCCCCCTCCTCCTGCATCCTGTTCCATGCTCAGTGCAACACTGAAAACACATCAAAAATTGATTAAATTAATGAAAATTATACACACCTGTACCCAGAGTATAAAACATAGAGTATATTTCCATTGATCGCGCAGAAGAATGTACGGAAAATACAACAGAATCTATGGGGCCTGGAAATGAGACACAAACTAAAGACTCCCAAAGGAGTCGCGGCAAGGGCAACCAATTAACTTTCACAGGTAAGGGGGTCAGTCTTACACCGACAACTTCAATCAGTGGCGGCTCTTCATTAGGGTAGGATGGGGATGATCCCTATGATCGAAATTGAAAAAACGTATTTTATAAGAAGAGATAACTGAGGAGGTACATAGAATTAAACATATTATATGCCTAATAGTAAATAATATGTCGCGGGTCACGCGAAGATCTTTGTTTATACAGGAATAATAATACTCGTTAAACTTTGGTGTGGCTTCAACATAATATTATAATCGTCTTTGTTGTATGAAGTATGAAGCCCCTCTCCGTACTTTCCTCGTGCCTCGTTCCTGCGTATACGCACGGAGAACGCCCGAAAAACGAACCAAGTTCGGGTATGACGTAGCCAGAGGGATTTTAAAATTTGTCCAACTGGTTGTTAGTGTATGGGTGAGCTTTACTCCTTGTATGTACGGTCTCTGTTCAATACAATAAAGCTTTTCGCGCATGCGTAGATCGATCTCCAACTAACCGCTTATGGGGACATCTCACTTTGACCCTATAATGAATTGATGTAAATAATATAGTACGATGATGGTTTTGCTTGTTCGATTAGGAGCGTTGAAACAATGAGAGTATAATATTATGAATGGATGAACGATCCTCATGTTTTTTTAGAGATTTCGTCATCACATGTGATACAAATATAATATTTTTTTCATTAGTTAATCGTTAAACCTAAGTTCAGACGTGTTTAACCGTGGGAGGTTAAAAATAAAATTGTTGCTCCCTTAAATCGGAAATGTTTAAAAATTGCATTTTATCGTAGACAGATTGCACTGATATTATCTATCTTGTTTTGCATATATTTTTTGTGATAACGAAGTGATCAATTACTTTTCGAAGCAAAGAAATTGGACTACTAACGAAACTGCACCACTAACAACTGAAACTTTGGTAAGTAAGCATTTTTTTTCAGTGACTTTCTAAATCTAAATCTAAATCTAAGCTGCAAAGATATGTATCATTTAAGATTCATATTAAATGCATTCCCACAAGCAGACACACATAATTTCGCGCTCACACATGCCGCATGTGGACCTACAATATAAAAAACCCAATCTCAAATGAACATAAGCCCTGCAACTCTTGCCGACCTTCCCTGAAACAAGGGGTGACATTGGCAAAGTGAGACATTTTTTACAGTATGGGTGGTCAATTTCATACCAACCTATCAGTCAAGGAATACAAGCAATTAAATACATTCAAATATATATCATTTTAATTCAAAATAATTGTATCCTCTTATTTGCAACAGTGTTTTAACAAAACTTTCTTTCTTATCAATTGTATGCTCACATTCACATTTTTAACCTTCCCCAATCTGTGCTAAAAAAATTACACGCGCAACGGTGCTGTGTAGTGACTACACGCTCATAAAAGTCGGATTTATGATCGGTAAATGATGTATATTAATAGCTAATCGCTTTAATAAAGTATAATTGAAGTCGAATGAAGAAGTAAATGACAATAATTAGTATTTAAATGCTAAAAACATAAAAAATCATCGGCCGATGCCTATATAGCGGACGACAGGTCCACTCTGAGCGAGCGCCTGACCACAGAGTAAAGGTTTATAGAGAGCTGAGTTACTAATATTTCTTTGTATTTCCGGTTTTATCGAGATACGAGCACCACGTAGTGTTAAGAGCATTAACCACGGCGTGTGCGTGTACTATGTGCGTGTGTTAGTGCACTTATACATACGCGCTATGCCATGCTCCTATAATATTACCTCATATTATTATTCCATACCTACTCCTATTTCGTACAAAAAATAAAACGAAAAGTGAATATTTACGTGTTTCATTTATTGGCAGATAACATACAAGATCAGATACAGAAAATTATAAAATATAACCTAAACTACCTATGTAAGGACCTTGGTTAGCAATTATTGTAGTAACAAATATTTATTTTGACACTTTTCTCCAAAATCACAACACAAAATCACAAAACATTTTTTCACATTTTTCACCGGTGTATAGTCTAGTGGTTGAAGCCACAGACTCAATATCCAAAGGTCTTGAGTTAAGTTGCCAGCGGAGAACATAAACAGCTTTCAGCAAATGAATAAAATAACAATACACATGCCATTTTATGAGTAGCGGTCCATATAATCTTCCCGACGGATTTCTAATAAAGTTTTCTTCGAAGTGGAAGCGGCAATACACGTTTTTTGCGATACACGTACATTGGTTCAAGTTGAGACACTTCCTGGATCGCTTTTACCTGCGGCTTGAAATTCTTCTGGTCGAGACATTGACTTACTAATATATAGACCGCGTGTCTCCTACAAAAGGAACATACAAATATGGACCCAACTCAACGAGAGTAAATTAACGAAAGTACAAGATTTATCACAAATAGGTACAAACTTGTAGTGCACAAAATTTTTTTTTTTTGTATCTTCAGCCGTGCACTCTTGTGTTTAAAGCTTTATTGTTCATCTAATAGCTCGTTTAAACATTACGAGCGAGGTAAATATACTTTTGTCTCGCTCTGCCCACAGGATGAAACCAATGGATGCTACGAAATATTATTTTTGTGATAATGTAAAGCACCATACATAACATGATTTTTTCTTGTTATGGGTGTGAACAATAATATTAAATCACTTAAAAACCATACATGTATGTACAGACCTTTTACGAGAATAACGGTAAAACATGGCTCTTGCAAAAAATGGTACCAGAGCCGATTCAGGGTAAGAATACATAATAAAACAAAAAATATTTTAATATTTAATTATGAAAAATCAAAATATAAGTTGTATATGGTTACAGGACGAGTCAAATTTATTAATGTACAACCAATTTCGAAAACATGATTTAATTTTAATACTAAAAAAACAAATTTCCGTGACTTATAGGGTATGAGGCTGACCTCCCATACTGTAAAAAATGGTTCACTTTGCCAATGTCACCCCTGTTTCATTTAAGGCTAGGATTTTATTTATAAGCATTCAGCATTTGTAAGCGCGAACTAGGGCATGGAATACCGGAATAATTTTCATACCGGTATTGATACCGATATTGAAATTTCCAATACCGGTATACCGAAATTTCGGTATTTTTTCGGTATTTTATTAAATACTGCTAATTACTGGTTAAATGATGCCAAAAACGATGAGTAAGTCATTAAAGCAGTTTTCTAAGCTATTTGTCAAGAACACTCGAACTATTGATCAACTCAGTAAAAACCATTTATTGAGTTATTATAGTTAAGGATATATTAAATAAAATACGTTATTGAATCCAAGAATTATTTAAGTTGTTTAAAAGGCACAAACATTACAATCACATTGAAATTAAAATCAGTCTTACTCTCTAATTATATGAAATCGTGCAACGAGAATTTCTTATATAGCGTACATAAGTTAAAACAAAATCAAATTGTGTTTCTTTCTTAAATAAACCAAAATATAGGCGCAGGCGCAATTAACTTAAGTTTATTTTTCAGTCAGATCGCGTTTGTTGGAAAATCGTGCGAAGAAAACATAACGCGTCCAAACTTGCGTCGTTGAGAGATGATCTTATTTTGTTACATAATGTAACTTACAGCTGAAAATGCCCTTTCTGACTCAACGCTCGTCGGTGGAATGCTTAAGAGGTACTTGTAAGCTACGTCCAAAAATCTGCCTCTAGTACCTCCATTTTCATACAATGTCATTTCAATACGAATCAATGTTTGAATATTATCTTCTTCTTCCTCTCCGATCTGGCCAACCTGGGATCTGTTTTGATTTGTGGTCATAGATTGAGGGAGGGGTGGAGCGTAGACCATAGTGCCCGGATGCCCAAAAAGAACCGTGCGAGAGGTTTAATACTAATCCAATGTATGAGAGAGAGAGAAAGATGTATGATATAGCGCTTACGTACTTACGTATCGTCTTGTGTTGTGTTCGAGCGTGCGCGCGTGCCGGTAGCAGTTAATTGTAGAAGTAAAACATTAGACGAACAACTGAAAGCGATATCATTAAATACCAACTAGATACTATTAAGCATGCAGAATTTTGCGTAGTTGATATTGATGATTTTTTCTAATAATCGTGATTCATCTCATATGAAAACTCATCTGAAGTATAAACAACACTGTGAACCATATAAATCGAGCGTTCTGCATAGTTTTTAAACACCTTTGCAATAATAATTGATATTTTTTTACGAAAAACCTAAATACCGGTATTTTATCCTCAAATACCGGTTTCAAAATACCGAAAATAACAGTTGGTATACCGGTATTTCGGTATACCGGTATCCATGCCCTAGCGTGAACTGCACTTTTTGGTTTGTGGGTATGCATTTGATATGAGTTTTTAATGTAAATATATATTTGCAACTTAGATTGTAGAATATAGAAAGGTTACAAAGTGAATGCCTCATCAATTAAAGATTTTATTATTTTAATTTTAAAAATAATACGACTCTTTTAAAATTGTAACCACATTAATTTAGATGAAATAATCGAGGAATCCACTTGCAAACCACTCTTAGTTTAAAAAAAAGTTTTTTTTGCAATGCCTGTCGTTGCATTGGATTTAAAAAAATGTTATTCTGTATTTTATTGTACTATTTCAAAACTCCATTTATTAGTCGAAGAATTCCTAAAATTATCATTTTTGTGCCACTTTGTTTTTTAGTAGTCAGTGGAAAATATTTTTCAAGAGGCTCGATTATTTCGAGTACAGCCCTGGGCGCTGTTGTCCCTTTCTTTCACACGGTAGAACACTATCTTTAAAGTAGACGCACTCTTCTAGCACTCGCCTGTCAATACTTCGTACAAAATATAAATAAAACGTTAATAAGCGTATTAAAAACATAAATTTACATGTGAAATGTGATTTCATCCATTTATTTTACTTTTACGGACCTATTTTTGCGCCCTTTCACACAGAAAACCACTTTTAACGAGATGTTCACGATCCGAGCGCTGGAGAAATAATGAGACCAAAACCGAGCATTACAAATTGCACGCGGATCGAGGTTCAGCGCTTCAGTCCAAAAAAAAGGGGACATTATTTTGGCCTGGACTTCATCTCTATACCTTTATAACTCTATGGGTCGAGAAAAACAATATGATAAAATATCGTATCGGATGTTTCAAATGAACTTCACCATATAATAATAAGTGTAATATTACCTTCTCTACGAGAAAAACTTAAAGCGATGGAATATTAAAAAAAAACAATATGATAAAATATCGTATCGGATGTTTCAAATGAACTTCACCATATAATAATAAGTGTAATATTACCTTCTCTACGAGAAAAACTTAAAGCGATGGAATATTATGTCCTTTTTATTAAATATTTAACGTTTTTTAGGTCGACGACAAACTTTTTCACTCCGCGCGGGGTGAAGTACCGACATGCAAACAACAAACGGAAATGGCTGTTCAATGTTGTTGATTTTTCTACATGCAGAGCGAGCGTAGTAATTATATTTCACTTTATAATTTGATCATGAATTAGACACGGCGATTTAAACAAAATTTCATAAACCAGTGAAGTTATAAGTTTTACAGATTCTTGTATTTTATATTTCCTAATATCTGCCTTCATTGACCCAAAACTTGAACAAAAATGGTGATTAAGACGCATGATCCTTTAGTCAAACTGAGATATTAGCGCCTCTACTTATAAGAGCAGTCAAAGCTCTTTATAACGATAGGTAGGTCCGACTTTTCCGGGTCTGCGCCTGACAGCGACACAGCGACTGAAGCGACACCGACCAGTGTTGCCACCTTAGTTTTAGTACTTGGGGCAATTGAAGAAGCTAAAAAGGGCTAGATCGGGCTAAAAGGAGCACAAAAAGAGTTGGTGTAAAAAAAGGCTAAAAAAACACCTGGACTAATGATTTCAATTACTTATGTATTTATTTTTTAGTTTGAATCACAATAATTTTTTTCAAAATTAGGTTAAAAAATTAAAAATATTAGTTATTTTACAAACTAAAATTAACAAATTTTCCGTTTAGAATCATTTAGTTGCCATAGATTTGTTGCCTTAATCGAACAAATGGTATCTACCAAAAAAAAAACAATAATATGACAAAAATCACGAAAGTTCGATGTTATCGCGATGTTAGCATTGGCGCAAAATTCAGATTTTCATAGAATATTTTTAAGTAAATGAAAAGGGCTAGATAGCCCCTTTCGGGCTAAATCATTAAACAACGAGTTCACCTACAGTAAAAAGAGCTAGATCTAGCCCCAAAAGGGCTAAGGTGGCAACACTGACACCGACACGTGATATGGGGAAGGCGACGGGCGGCGGCTAGCCAGGGAATTTAAACCTTTTGAAATATTTCAGAAAATTAAAAGTTCATAATAATATGTACTAAAATAATGTTAAATTGAACAACAAATGAAAACATTCATAATTATTTCCACATTACTCGTATTATGTTAAAGCACAATAACGAAAATTACGTAAGTTAAAAGAAAAACATAAAACAATAGAAATATAAAAACCAAATAAAGACAATCTCTAAATTTTATTGCAATTGCTGCAAAAAATGTACTTTTTTTCTATTCTGTGACTAGCACACACAGTTTTTTTGACAAATAAGACACACTATTGTTTTTATTTTTTTTAATTGTATGGACAATATCTACAAATTCTTGAAGGTGGCTAGGACACTGACACACTTCTTGTTGATTCGCCCAGCGGATTAGTTGGAATATTTCCATCTGTAACAGCAGTTGCGGGTGATATAATTATGCTGATAATAGGATAGAACCGTGTCAAAAGCATCTTGCTGTTGTTTATGGAATCTAACCATACTATTTTTTCTTCTTATAATATTAGGTTTAGCCAACTCCAAACTAAGTTCTCTTACAAAGCGTTTTCATTTGCTTCAGTTTTTTTTTTTCCTACTCTGGATACTTTTCAATCCAAAATAAATATGTGTTTCTACGTATTACACACAAATAATAATATAAAATAATGATTACATAGTTATTTAGAAACACATAAAAAAAATACTTACCAAAACAAGAATTTTTATTTATTTTATTATCGGAAATTATAAATCACTTTAGTATCCCTGCAAGTTCCAGCAATATTGAAGAATAAAATACGACTGCAACGGTAGCGACGGAGATGCTCTATTTCGTGTGCTCAAATCGTAGCAAAATATGTGAGAGTGAGATGTGAATAGTGTCGCACTCACCACGCACGCTTTACATGCATGACGCAAGCTACTCACAGCGCCAATGCACAGCGCCTTACGCTGTGTGATTGTATTGGTGCCATTTGTTTTATTGTATTGGTGAATTTATTTCAGACTTTTACATAACAGCTCTGCTGCCCCTTATTAGTGTGGATTATTAAAAATATATATTTTAATTAAATTCGTAAATGTATGAGGGAGGAATACCTAGAATCTGAGCTCCATGTAAATTATATTTATAGAGATATTAAAGATTATAATAAGCAAGTGTACTGCCTACACTGCATAGGGGAGCGAAGGTTAACTGTTATGTTATTTTAAATATAAATGTTAATTCAGTGCGCTTAAAATCAAATCATTAAAAGTACCACATTTTGCTGAATATTATGAACACGTGTTTGGCTTAGATTTATACGTAACAATTTGTTGGTGTATACTACCTGGGGTGCTATAGGGTGATCATTAACTATATTTCAAGGTTATCCCCTCTCGTAGATTTTAGCTTGAGCCGCTACTGACTTCAATTGAAGTGGGAGTTTCCTTACTTACAGGGTGGGGGGGGCAGGTTCACATTTATTTTGAAGGCTAAATTAACTTTACCAGTTTTATGATTTTTAGGTTACAAATACTTAAACTCCGAAAAGGGAAATAATTTTATACTTAATAATATAACAAAAAAAAGGAAATGACAAAAAAATCATAACTTTTATTTCTTGACTTATGTATTGGAATGAGTCTGACAACCCATACTGTAAAAAATCATTCACTTTGCCAATATCACCCCTGTTTCAGGGAAGGTCGGCAGAAGTTGCAGGGATTATGTTCATTTTGGATTTGGATTTTAATTTGTGAGTAGACATGCAGCATTTGTAAGCGCAAACTTACACGGGTCTGTTTGCGGGCATGCATTTAATATGAATTTTCAATGTTCATATATCTTTGCAACTTAGATTATAGATTATTATTGTACATATTAAGTGGGAATCGAACTCTAGATTTTAAAAATAGTCATTCCACCTCGGTAATTATTCAAATAGGATATAAAAGGCCACCTAGGCCACTGCTGTTTCACGACAACGCTAGACCACACACTATACAACAGACGGCTACCAAATTAGAGGAGCTACAGTTGAAATGTTTAAGACATCCCCCGTACTCTCCGGACCTTGCTCCAACAGATTACTATTTTTTTCGAAATTTGGATAACTTCTTCCAAGGGAAATAATTCTCCGATGGGGCAGTCCAAACCGCCTTCAAAGATTGTATTGATTGCCATCCGAATGGTTATTTTCGTAAAGTGATCAATTAACTACCTATCTAATCTAATCTAAGTTGCAAAGATATGTTACATTGGAGATTCACATTACATGCATTTCCACAACCAGACACGTACAAGTTCGCGCTTGCACGTGCCTCATGTGAGCCTACAACATAAAAACCAATCTCAAATGGACATACACCCTGCAACTCTTGCCGTCCTTCCCTGTAACAGGGGTGACATTGGCAAAGTGAACCATTTTTACAGCATGGGTGGTCAGCCGCATACCAACCTATATAAGTCAAGGAACTTCATTTTTTTTCAAAATTTGGATAACTTCTTGCAAGGGAAAAAAAATCAACTCGGATGGGGCAGTCCTAACCGCCTTCAAAGATTGTATTGATTGCCATCAGTGGCGGCTCCAGGTAAGGTGCATCGGTGCATTGCACCCCCAGTAATAATGCCACGATCCAATACTTACAAATTATTAGGGTTAGGGCGGTAATCAATGACAACTAGTATAAAAATGCACTCCTCGATGAAAAATCGACGAGCCGTCACTGATTGCCATCCGAATGGTTATTTTCGTAAAGGGACAACGGCACCTCCAGTGAGTGATTTAGTTTTCATCGCCAGGAACCAAAACCTCTCAAAAAATGTTAGATTGGCGGTGCACGGTGGTATACTAGTGCCAACCTTGATGTATGGAAGTGAAGCCTGGACGGTGAGTGAAAGGGAAATTAGTAAAGTCCATACAGTAGAAATGGACTATCTAAGAAGTATGATTGGGAAAAAACGAAGTGACAGGGTGAGGAATGATTTTGTAAGAGAAGAATGTGGTGTAAGGGAAAGTGTGAAAGTGAAGATTAAAAGAAGTATGTTAAGATGGTTCGGGCATTTGGAGAGAATGAGTGATGAAAGATTGACGAAGAAAGTATATGTTGCTAGAATAGATGGATGTCGTGGTAGAGGAAGACCGAGAAAAGTATGGAAGGATCAAATCTCTGAAATAGCGAATGAATGGGATATCCAGAGTCATAATAAAAGGAGGACTTGTATGAAAAAGGTTATGACTCTGGATGAAATGAAAGAAGTATGCAAGGACAGGAAGAAGTGGCGGCTAATCTGCAATGTTGATTTCTAATGTTGGTGTATTCATTTGCTACATTTTTTGCATAGGAAATTTTTGACTTTTTTTGTATAGATTTCTTTATAAGGTTTTGTTCTTTTTTATATTTAAATGTAATTTATTATTCATATTCCTTGACTTATAGGTTGGTATGAGGCTGACCACCCATACTGTAAAAAATGGTTCACTTTGCCAATGTCACCCCTGTTTCAGGGAAGGTCGGCAAAAGTTGTAGGGCTTATGTTCATTTGAGGTTTGGATTTTATTTGTAAGTACACATTCAGCATTTGTAAGCGCGAACTACACTTGTTGGTTTGTGGGCATACATCTGAGAGCTTTAAATGAATATATCCTTGCAACTTAGATTATAGATTATGGATCAATTAACTACCTATGCGATGGCAAAAGTGCATAGATAGCTATGGTACATACTTTGATTAAATAAATATATTAGATTATTAAAAAAAAAAACTTTTTGTTCCTCCCATACAAAACACCAACTTCAAATGTAAAGACCTAATACTTGAATTCGTAAAATATATTTTAAAATTCTTCATCACAAAATAGAATAAGGAGGACAATAGTACGGGAATACAAATGAATAGTAAGCAACTAACGGAATCTCGCTTCCGAGAATATCAAAAAGAATTGAAAGCAACGTGGTGATTGCAATCCATAAATTTATTTCATTTCCACGGATGAGTGAGAGCACTTATTGTCTCGGATGAACTCCCCGCAAGTTTCATGACCTTTGCGGAGCAACGGGAGCGAGAAAATAATTATAAATATGAACTCGGCTGCATGGTAAACAACCTGTTGAACTTTGACGAAAACCGTGATAAAATGACTTACATTATAACAATTGCAGCCCTCCAGTCCTTGAATATTACTTCATGTATAATATTTTGAATTTAATTGTGAATTTATTAATTGATATTTATTGTTTGAATGCGTTTTTTGAGAATCAAATGTGCAGCAGTGCACACGAACACAACGCAGCTTGACAGCAAATCAACAAGATGGCCGCCACCCGAAGTATAGACAAAAATGTGTTGAAGCTAAAGGCAAAAATAGAGTTCTAGCCAGTAACAGTAAAACACGTAGGTATAAAATATTAGCTTTAAAAAAATTCTGCACTATTAAATGAATAAAATAAGAAATTAGGGATCAGCGCAACGCAACGCAAAAAAAAAACGCAACTAAGCTACACATATAGTGTAACTTCTTGCCGCGTTATCTCCGAAGGGGTCGCATGTGGCGAGTTGAACCTTTTTATTTTTACAGGTAAGGGGGCCGGCCTTACGCCAACCACTGCAGTTGAAGTGGGGGTTTCCCAGTTCCCGAGAGGGCTGGTACTCATTTCTTGTGAATGCTGAGTAAACCTTGCCGGTATTGTATTTCGGGGTTTGAAATAAACACCGAAACGGGAAATCATTTCTGACACCCTCGGTGGTATTCGAACCCGAGCTCACAGCATGGAATGCAAGCACTCTAACCAACTGAGCTATCGATCGGACTTAACAACTTCTAATCAACTTTTATATATTTGCTTAATAATAAACAACCTATATAAGTTCCTTGACTTATAGGTTGGTATGCGGCTGACCACCCATACTGTGAAAAAATGGTTCACTTTGCCAATGTCACCCCTGTCCCAGGAAGGACGGCAAGAGTTGCAGGGCCTATGTTCATTTGAGATGAGTTCTTATAATGTAGTAGGTCCACATGCGGCATGTGTTAGCGCGAAATTATACATATGTCTGCTTGTGGGAATGCATTTGATATAAATCTTAAATGGTATATCCTTGCAGCTTAGATTAGATAAGATATCAATAATCTAAGTTGCAAAGATATATAAACATTTAAAGCTCATATCAAATGCATGCCCATAAACAAACACTGCCTTTTCCTTGGCAACCCGGCTTCTTGACGTCACAATTTTGTCGGAGTCAATCGATGTGTGAACCTAGAGTATGAATACTTGCAGCTTTTAAAAATATAATGTAGGAGTCTCTCACCTTGTACAAATTCTCCGTTAGTGATGAAATACATATGTCAGAAAATCCAATCATGGAACATACATTAAAAAATGCCTAAGCCTGATATGACGATGATCCAGTTTATCCCAGTTGAAATCAAAAGTTTTCTGCACCAATTCTTCAAATGTGTATTTTTAAGAACCTGGCCGTTTGATGTCACAAGTTTACATCAATTCAGAAGTTTATTTTTTTGGATTTCTGCCTCCTGCGATATTGAATAGTCGTGTGTTTAATTTATTTCTTTATTTTTCATCTTCAAATATTTAGCACTTTATAAAATAAGTTTACAATATTAATTATCAATAATTAATACTTGACGATTTAACATAAAAAAAAATGAAGACAATGATAATTATTGTTAATTACATTTGTCGTAGACTAAAAACCATAATAATCTGAACAAATTTAAAGCTATACCTATAATTATAATTCAATAAATACTACACAATGTGTCGACTACATTATCATCGGCCATCTTGATTGCGGCTATCTCGCAAAATGGCCGCCGTGAACATTCTAACCGAATCCTAAAAAAGCCACTACAACATCGGCCGTCCAATTTACAATTATTATTGTTTATTCAAGGAATGATTTTAAAATTTTAAATTGCATTAGGACAAAAAAAACTTTTAATTTTAGACATTTTTTACAACTAGGTACCCTACCAAATAGTTTATTATTATCTAAGTCTTTATGTTAAAAATCATTTTTGTTTTTAATAGGACTCAAAGTCAAAACAAAACTTTTTTTTGTTAATTATGAAATTTTTGTTTTACCTAACAGCTGTGTATATATAACATATTAACGCATTTTTACAAGCTATATTTTATTCCTTAGGTTTTTAATTTATATAAAACACCAACATTTACAATGTAGAGAATTAATAAAGAATTACTGAAAAGGTTTTAAGAATAAAAAGGAAACTTCATGGCGGAAAAGCCTTTGTCATATTGTATTTTATTCTCAACAAACAAAGCCCGGAAGAACATTATCAAACATCAATGAGACCATTTAAAAATATATTTTTACTTCTTTTTTAAGTATTTCAGTTTTCCAGTGAGATGATTCAAGCTAAAATGTTATGATTTACCAAAATAGTTAGGTTAAAAAACTTTCATTAATAATAATATTAAGTGATCAGATTGAGGAGATTGTGAAAGAATGGGATATACAAAGTGGGTACAAATGAAGAAAATACATGAAACAGGTGATGGATATGAATGAATTGAAAGAGGTTGGTCAGAATAGGAAAAATGGAGGCAGCTCTATAGAGGCTCTGGCCACCCCTAGCGGAATGGCGACAGAGTTACAGCATAATGATTTATTTGGTGAGCACTGTTTTATGCGAATCACACCTCAGGCATGATTGTCGCTATAGAAAGCGCTAATTCTCAAGCAAGACCCAATTGCTGTAAGGCTGGATGGACCTTTGATGACCAGTCATTGGTAAAGGTATATGAATTTTTCAGTTGTTTCAACCCAGCGAAGAGCATATTTGAAAATATAAATGATATTTTTTTGTGCTCCACCGGGATTCAAACCTTCAACCTTTCATTTACGAGTCTGAAGTATTAGCACTACACTACGGTCCAGTCATACTTTACTTTCACTTTGGAATGAATCAATATATTTTAAATCATATACATAATAAATAAATCTACAATATTTTAGAACATTTACTTTTCTCTAAGTAGGATTAAAGTAAACATTAAAGAACCTTTTATGTGCGTTGTTTTCTTTTTCACGGATATCAAAAAAGTGACGGTATTCTTATGGGGCATCCACACGCTTGCGGCAAGTAGTCTAAGAGCTAGACGTATGAAACCTTACCTCATATACTACCAAGCAGACACACGGTCAGGCTGGTAGTTTGCATCGAGTACATGATTTTTTCACACATCTGCCTTTTCCTATCCTGGAGCGTTTTGGATCTGTGAAAAAATCATGTACTCGATGCAAACTACCAGCCTGACCATGTCTCTGCCTGGTAGTAGATGAGGTAAGGTTTCATACGTCTTGCTCTTAAGACTACTTGCGGCAAGGCGCTTGCCGCAAGCGTGTGGATGCCCCATCAAATAATAGAAAAAGTGCAATAAGCTCCTGAGAAGAACTATATGTCTGCCCGATTGCTCAGTACGGAATGGAGGGATGGACACTCACATGTACAGAAGAGCCGAATAGAAAGAAGTGTTTGAAATAAATATTGAGGGCTAGGGTTTATTAAATTGGATTTTGTTTTCTGTTTTAGTTTTGATGTCCATACGTGTTTTTATTTATTGATTTAAAAAGATGTAATTTGTTGTGTATGATCCTTGACTTATAGAGTGGTATGCAGCTGACCACCCATGCTGTAAAAATGGTTCACTTTGCCAATGTCACCCCTGTTTCAGGGAAGGACGGCAAGAGTTGCAAGGCTTATGTTCATTTGAGATTGGGTTTTTATATTGTAGGTCCACATGCGGCATGTGTTAGCGCGAAATTATACATATCTGCTTGTGGGAATGCATATAATATAAATCTTAAATGATATATATCTTTGCAGCTTAGATTAGATGAGAGAACAGACCCAGCAAGCATATTTATACAGCCTCCTATTTATATGACTTGCGGGACTATTTGGTGAGAGGTGACGGAGAGGGGAAACGTGGTGGTCATTGATGAGGTTATGTCCCACACAGGGTTGTAGCACAATTATAACGATAATTTATTTGAATGTCTATGGTATGACGTTGTCTATTTATAAAAATAAAACAAAACTTGACTTTTTAATCCCCGTCTACCTTCATCTGTACTCTATAATCTAAGCTGCAAAGATATGTTAACATTTAAGGCTCATATTAAATGCATGCTCACACACAGGCACATGTAGGTTCGCGCCTACACATTCTGCATGCGTGCATACTAATCAACAAAATCTCACATAAACATAAACCTTGCAACTCCTGCCGCTTTTCCCTGAAACCTGGGTGGCATTGGCAAAAGTGAACCAATTTTTACAGCACGGGGGGTCAGCCTCATACAGTACTTTCAGAGAAATAGACAAAAAAATTCAGGAATCAAAACGTTTGAAGATTTTCTATGAAAAATTACAAAACGTCAATGAACAACCAAACGTTTAGCCTGCCCTTGAGGAACTAACTTATCTAGACTTGTAATGATGTGACTTTGGAACTCAGGCGGTTTATAATTTTCCAATATTTTTTCTCAAGCGCGTACGCGATACGGGATGTAGGAGAATGGTACACTCAAAGTTTGCGTATCGCGTATGTTCTTATGCATAGGGCGGTTAAATAAAAAATGAAGTACGATACCTGCTTTCACACATGAAGGTGCATGTAGGCCGGCCAATAGTTAATTTTAAGTATATGATAACAAGCCTACTTGCAGTCGTGTCATGTATAAAATTGAATAAGCCTGATTGACGGAAGGTGTTGATTTGATGTGCAATGGAAAAAACAAAAATAAACAAATAAAAATGTTTTAAAAACTCGTTTATAAATTGAAAAAAAAAATACATAAAAATCATATGGTGGCATATTTTACGCTATGTTTCTTTTTACAATCAGAAAAACAAAATGGCCAACTTATTTAGTACATACATAATGTAACCCTATGATATATTTACTTTTACATAATATGTACACACTTGTATTTTATTTTTATTTCTCTACACCCAGAAGACTTGGACTATAATCGGAAAAGACAAAAAAATACCTAACGTTAATATTTGTATGTGTAAGCCAAATAATCATGATTAGGAGTAGGTACCTATAATATAATGTATAACACTTGTTTAACGGCTAATATATACATGAAATTGGAGATCTATTCAGTTTAATTACATGATTAACCTAAAACAAATTAAATTAAATGACTAAGACATCTTTACGGATCAAAAAACGCTTGCTCGTTATGATGAATCAACACAAATGATGCAATGTCTACAGCAACAGCGCACAACATACACAAACGTTTATTTCAAGCCATTTTTATAAATTAAATTAGTTGCGTTGCGTTTAAATTAATTTTACAAATGCAATTTGTTTTGTATGTTCCTTGACTTATAGGTTGGTATGCGGCTGACCACCCATGCTGTAGAAAATGGTTCACTTTGCCAATGTCACCCCTGTTTCAGGGATGGTCCGCAGGAGTTGCAAGGTGTATGTTAATTTGAGATTCGGGTTTTTATACTGTAGGTCCACATGCGGCATGTTTAAGCGCGAACTTATACGTGTCTGGTTGTGAAAATGCATATTATGTTAATCTTTAATGTTACATATATTTGCAACTTAGATTAGATTAGAAATTGTAGCTTTAGGTTTTTACAACAAATAGTTAACAAGTACAATAACATCGGTGAAGAAGCCCATCAAAGACATGGGTGAAATGCCTGGAAGCTGTTCCGATGACCAAAGTAACAGATACCAGAACCCAACATTCAAATATTGTAAATTGGTTTTAAAACAATAATTTTACTGATGAGAGTTAAGTAAAACAAATATTTTGTATTGTTTGTGTATTAACACTGTGAAAATTCATATTGTTTAATTTTATAATTTTTTGATTAATTAAAAACACTGTTTATTTTCACGGATAAATTTATTCAATAAGATTAAAATCTTTAAACAAATTACTAACGTTTTCGACCTAGAAGGTCATCATCAGGTATGATTATTGATTCTATAATTCTATAATTTGTTTAAAGATTTTAATCTTATTGAATAAATTTATCCGTGAAAATAAACAGTGTTTTTAATTAATCAAAAAATTATAAAAATAAAACAAATATGTTTAATTATTACATGATAGCAACATTTGTGTCTTTTTTTGTTTAATATTTAAACATTTTAATGAAGTTAGACTCTTTCTTTCAACTTCTTGATACTTCAATTCATTTTTTTTTTTTAAGAAATCCTTTGCGGGATACTCCCTAGATTCTAGAGACTCTATGACACTAGAGGTCTATGACACTTGTAGTGTTGCAGAGGTGTACGAGCTTCTGAATGGACTTTTGGTGACGGGTCATTGGTTTATGAAATTTTCAACCCAGCGAAGAGCAAATTTGAAAATATAAATGTTATATTTTTTGTGCTCCGCCGGGATTCGAACCCACAACCTTCCATTTAACATATGGTGAAAACACCCTATGTTACAACTGATTTACTGGGGTGGAAGTCTCGATGGCTGTTAGTAGATCTTTCTGTACCTATTTTAAGATAACACGGAATAAAAGATGGCAGCTTATGGACAGCTGATCATTGTTCCATTTAAAATGGATCAGCTGTTGTCCGTTCTACGATTCGAGATTCACATTACATGCATTCCCACAACCAGACACGTACAATTTCGCGCTTGCACATGCCGCATGTGAACCTACAACATAAAAACCAAAACTCAAATGGACATACACCCTGCAACTCTTGCCGTCCTTCCCCGAAACAGGGGTAACATTGGCAAAGTGAACCATTTTTACAGCATGGGTGGTCAGCCGCATACCAACCTGTAAGTCAAGGAACAATCATTGTTCCATTCAAAATAAATCAGCTGTTGTCCGTTCTGTCTTCAAATAGATACAGCAAGATCTATTGACGGTCGTCGATACTGCCACCGGTCGCCATTTACACCCTCCGCACACTAGACGACAGGCGACAGCGACTTGTCGGCGCCACTCGGCGACAAGTGTGCGGAGCTTTGAACAAAATATATGAAAACTGTCGACCGCAGCCTCTTACCACGACCAATCGTCGAACTGTCCCTGTCGTCTAGTGTGCGGAGGGTGTTAGGCTGGTTTTAGTCTCGCGCTGACTGTTCAAAATATTTGAACTTGTAGGAAGCGTTTTAGAATGGCGCGCAGCTGTCAGCGCGTAGCTACGCTTCCTACAAGTTCATATATTTTGAACGGTCAGTGTTGACGGTCAGCGCGACACTAAAACCAGCCTTAACAACATTGTCTGTTGATAAATAAAACATGATTTCTGAAAATAATTGTTGTTTTTTTAACACACACATTTTGTGGTAACTATACGTTGCTAATGTGGCGCCACTAGTGTCTCACATTGCAACAAATTCAAAGCTTCAAAATACATAAAACAATAGTTGCACAGTCAAAAGAAGGATACAGTACAAAAGAATCAAGATCATTTTGATTGAATCCGATAACAACCTTTATTCGCCTAACAAATACAGCTTATATTTCTATGGTCTCAAAATATGAGGAAGGTTTTCGATCACACAGCAACCAAGTACAGCTTTTATGGGCACAAAAATATTCTTTACAACAAAAGAAAATAAAGTTTATTTTTGCAAATCAAATGACGCAAGTAATTGGTTCTTTTTATCAAATTGTTAACATGATCTCGGTTCTAAAATGATGAAATTGTCAAAAAAACATTAAAAAAAAATTCAGTGCGTTTTTTCAATAAGAAAAACATTATGTGGGTAGTAAACAAAACAAATACAAAAGTTATTTCACTGTGCAACAATTATGACCGCTTTTGGGAAGACCTCCTAAAGCACTGTCTGTGATCTATAATCTAAGTTGCAAAGCATTTAAGATTAATATTAAATGCAATCCCATAAGCAGGCACGTACAAGTTCACGCTTACACATGCCGCATGTGCACCTGTAATATTATAAAAACCCATATCTCAAATGAACATAAGCACTGCAACTCTTGCCGACCTTCCCTGACACAGGGGTGACATTGGCAAAGTGAACCATTTTCTTTACAGGGTCAGCCTCATATCAACGTACGCAACTAAAAAAAAAAAAAAACGCAACTAAGCTACACTAATAGTGTAACTTCTTGCCGCGTTATCCCCGAAGGGGTCGCATGTGGCGAGTTTAACCTATTTATTTTTACAGGTAAGGGGGCCGGCCTTACGCCAACCACTTCAGTTGAAGTGGAGGTTTCCCAGCTCCCGAGAGTGCTGGTACTCATTTCTTGTGAAGGCTGAGTAAACCTTGCTGGTATTTTGAAATAAACACCGAAACGGGAAATCATTTCTGACACCCTCGGTGGGATTCGAACCCGAGCTTTGGGCATGGAATGCAAGCACTCTACCACCTGAGCTATCGACCCGACATCAACGTACAAGTCGAGGAATTGTCAGCGAATAAATCAACTTCAGGAAACGTCAAGAAATAAATTGACCCGTGAAAAAAAGCATTGTTTTCTTTTGTACGTTATTAATTTAAAATTAATCTTCGCAATGTCCATGCAAAAACTCTTAAACTTTGGTTTTTAGATAGATAGATCCAGTCAACCTCCTTGACTGATAGGTTGGTATGAGGCTGACCACCCGTGCTGTAAAAGTCGGTTCACTTTTGCCAATGCCACCCTGGTTCAGAGAACGGCTGCAGGAGTTGCAAGGTTTATGTTCATGTGAGGTTTTGCTTATTTGTATGCACACATGCAGAATGTGTAGGCGCGAACCTACATGTGCCTGTCTGTGGGCATGCATTTGATGTGAGCCTTAACACAGCTAACGAGCTCGGCGGAGTGAGCTAGGCGGGAAATGAGATGAGTCAGATGAAAGAGTTGTTTGCCTTCCATCTACAGCTGGCTTAGCGGAGCCAACTAGTGTGTGACAGCTCGTTGCAGCCTACGCCCAGATCAAACGTTTTAATTATTAGTAAAAAAAGTTTTTTTTTTTGTTTCGAAAAATAAAAAGTAATATATTATTTTGCTTTAATACATAAAAAGTAGATGTTTGAAATAAAACATACATTTTAATATTTTCAAATTTATAAAATAATGTATGATGTGCAGTGTGTGACAGCTCGTTGCAGCCTACGCCCAGATCAAACGTTTTAATTATTAATAAAAGATTTTTTTTTTGTTTCGAAACATAAAAAGTAATGTATTATTTTGCTTTTAACATAAAATGTAGATGTTTGAAATAAAACATACATTTTAATATTTTCAAATTAATACAATAATGTATGATGTGTCTTTGTAAATCATGTATGATGTGTTTTATCGCTGTCACGCAACTACGCGGGTTGGCGCGGGGGGCACGGGGGAGCGAAGTCAGTTGAAAACTAGCGGCCGAGACCATGACACAGCGGAGTCATTTTTACTCGCTCAGCCTGCTCCGCTCACTCCGCTGTCGGTGGAAGCACTTCTATGAAATTTACTGTTGCTAGTCGAGCGGAGTCCGTACGGAGTCCGCTGGAAACTCGCTCAACTCTGCGACCACTTTCGTAACTCTTTGTACTCGCTCAGTCCGCTCCGCTGACTCGCTGTCGGTGGAAGCACTTCTATGAAATTTACTGTTGCTAGTCGAACGGAGTCCGTACGGAGTCAGCTCCGCTCGCAGTGGAAAGCGGGCATAAATGTTGACATGTCTTTGCAGCTTAGATTATAGATAGATAAGACAAAATTTGTACAGCGCCTTTTATGACAGTGTGTCACTACAAAGGCGCTTTTGGTATAAAAGTTTTGAGACACTGAGAGGAAATGGCGATTGATATTGGATTTGAAAAGGGTAAGATTAAAATGGGGATGGAAACACAGATACCGGTAAATCGTTACAATAATATATAGTGTAACTTCTTGCCAGCGTTATCCCCGAAGGGGTCGCATGTGGCGATTCGAGACCTATTTATTTCCACAATGATGTTTGCTAATCACGCGGGGCGAATGAGACGTTAAACAAGTCAAAGATTAAATAATAAAAAAAATGGCAATTTAAAAAATCCTAAAATATACATAATAACTCTAACATTTCCTTATAGATGGCTAGTACATTTTGTGACACCCACTTACAGCTAAATCTACGTAAACCACATTTTTACTTCTCTTAACAAATATTTTAAGTGAAATACTGCTAGGATTCATCTTTAATTACATTATTTTTTACAAAGCGTCATACATTGTGTTGTGTGGAACATACAATTATTTTAATTTATTTATTATCTATACTTCCATATTGCCTCATATAACCGTAGCATACTCTCTATATTTTTATGTTTACATTACCATAAAGAGTCCGATTATTATTATTATTCTTTTAAACAAACATTACTCTCCTGTACATCTAAAATTAATATTCTTTTCAATTTTTTCACTAGAGCACATAATAAATACAGAAAAATTACAACGTCACTTATTTCTGTGTGTATTCTCTAAATAATCAACCAGACCACGGCTGCATAGCCCGGAAAAAAGTAATTGTTAGTTCAACAAGTACCGGCCGTGAAAGCTTCAATGTACAATTATTCTCTTAATTGTTTTATAGCATTTTTTGTTGTTTTATTTTTCACAATGGCAACATACTCTCAATTATCCTATTCGATGATTCCATCGAGTAGAACAGAAACCATAAAGCAAAAATTAAGATGTCTAGAAGCAAAGGCGGCGATATAGGTTTTTTTAAAATTAAATTCCTTGACTTATATATGTTGCTATGCGGCTGACCACACATGCTGTAGAAGAAAATGTTTCACTTTGCCAATGTCACCCCTGTTTCAGGGAAGGTCGGCAAGAGTTGCAGGGTGTATATTATTTTGAGATTTGTGTTTTTATGTTGTAGGTTCACATTCGGAAAGTGTAGCTTCACGGGAGGGCCTTCTGCCACTCGCATCTTACATAACTTTTGCATGCGAGTCCTGTGACACATCCCCGGATGGGATGGATATACAGGGCGTGGGTCAGTGGAGGGGAGACTGACCCTGAGAGAAGGTGTTGTAGGTTCACATGCAGCATGTGCTAGGGCGAACTTATATGTGTCTGCTTGTGAGAATTCATATAGTGTGAATCCCTAATCTTACATATCTTTGCGATTTAGATTAGATTAGATAAATACATGTAAATGACAAGAAAATTATTTCCTGTGTTTCCATTTTCATAAATATATAATCTAAGTTGCAAAGATATTATGTCAACATTTAAAATTCATATTAAATGCATGTCTACTTAAAAATTACAACCTCAAATGAATACCGCAACTTTTGCCGCCCTTCCCCGAAACATACAAAGTGAACCATTTTATATCCGTATATTTATCTATATTTTTGAAGAACACAATCCCAGATTGTCGTCATTGATTCTGTACAACTAATAATTATCAAAAGCATATTTTCTTTTCTAATATAAAACATATCCATCCCTAAAGCATCTCAAAATATGTGTTCACATAGACTGGCCAAATATAAAAGTAAATCTGTATTGAAATTTCTAAACAAAGATAATCAAAAGTATGTTGTACTTGTTTAAATGTTTTCATTTAAACATTGTCAAAAAATTAAGCTCGTCAAACAGAAAGCGTCTTTAACGCTCGTCAAGGCGTTAAAGCACCGCGGTTTACAGCGCTGTGTTGTTTTGTACTGAACATGTCTACACCTGGCAAAAAGAGCAAACGCGCAACCAGTACGCGACGATCTGTCGCAAAGTCCGGACGTCGCATTGTATTTTATTACAAAATATTCTTTGACACCGGACGTTTTTTTTAACATCAAACTTTAAAATGTTGACTGAAAACGTGATTGAATTTGTTTACAAAATCCGGTGTCTGTATCTAAGAAACAGTGCTTATAAAAATGTTTCCACAAAGACCAGATTTTGCTGGATAATGCGTAAAGCAGCGACAACTCATCTTCATCTGAGTCGCTGAACATCGTGACCAGTGACGACAACTAAATAACGTTGAAGCCGTTCAAACACAATGTACGCAACATACTGCGTTTAGACGCTGACGTCTTGATGAACGTAAAAAACACTTTCTGTTCAACCAAGCCTTTATACTGTTGGAAAAAAATCAAAATTGCGGCTGTTTTGCAATATCAAGTGGATTCTTGTCATTTTAGTGCCAAAAATAGGACACTGCATAGAGTAGAATAGTCATTTCATGTAGATCTAGAATTTTCAAGTTATTATAATGTCTATCACTGGATATTTGTGCATTTTGCATGGCAGATATTGTTGTTTTCAATAGCCTGATCAACAGTTTTTTTAGTGTCAATGAAGCCATTGAAAAAATCATTTTATCCCATGCATCAAATGAAGACTACAGGGGAAGAACAAGGAATGTCAGTTGAAGAAAATTTTGAATAAATAAAAATTATAAATTTGAAAGTCTGTATTTCTCATGGTTATTGCCTGTCACAAAGAACCATAAATACCGCCATAAACTGTCACAGCGATTGTTGTTGCATTACATTATTTTTGCTGACATTCCTTGTTTTCCCCCTGTAGTCTTCAAATATATATAGAGTCCCGCTGGGGGTTGTTGGTTTAGCAAAAGCGATTTGCGTTGTGATGCGGTGAACTAGTGCAGTGGTGGCGGTGGCCTGCGGCGAGCCCTCCTGGCCGGCTGCGCGGGGTTGCTGGGGGCATGGTGCGGGGGCGGGGCCTGCTGGTTGGGGGGCGTGGCTCCGCCGCAGCAGTGGCACGAGCGCTTCACCCCGCCCGCCCCCCTCAGAGAGGCGCGCCTGCCCCCCGCGGTGCCGCCTCCCCCCTCCTCTGGAGTGGAGCTGCCCGAGTGGATAATCATGCCTGGAAAAACAAGATAAACATCTAAGTCATTTTAATTTAAAATAACTTTTTTCTTTTTTTAAGCAACATATTTTTGTTTTCACATTTTTGAGTTCAATTGCCTAAGGGGCTGTCCATATATTACGTCATTCGCATTAAGGGGGGGGGAGTCTGGTCTGCGGATGATGGCAAATGATGTACGAGTACCAAAAGTGACGTCGTTCTTGTAAATACCAATTTCTACAAAATATACAAAATATTATGTAAGTAATATACCAATATTAATTATTAAGCTCATCCATTATTACAGCAAGAGGGGGGGGGGGGTCATTAGATAATGACTATAGGATGATTGTAAGGGGGGGGGGGGTCTAAAATCGGCCAAAATCGATGACCTAATTTATGAACGGCCCCTAAGCAGAGGTGCCCATACAGTCGATCGCGGGAGGTTTTAAGGTCGATCGCTGAGGATACCTAAAATTTCAGTGATCGACCTTAAAACTGATTTGACATTTCGCACTCAATGTAATTTTACTTATGCTAATTTTTTTCTTAATAAATATTTGTACATTATGCTTTTACGAGTTATATTTATTGGGCTAAACAGTTAAAATGTCGATCTCCTATTCATAATTTTTTGCTAAGTCGATCTGCTCAAGAAAAAGTATGGGCACCCCTGGCCTAAGCACTATCGGACTCTACCCGTCCACCTTCAAAAGGTTCAAAATTCAAGGTAGGAAAGAGAAAGTGGGTGGGATTTTTTGGGTAGGTACTATGGATTATTGCAATGGTCTGTTCTGGGGTCTTCCAAGGTTTCAGCAGTCTAGACTGCAGTCCGTCTTTAATGCTGCAGCCAAATTACTTTTAGGAGGACGAAAAACTGACCATGTCTCTCCTCTGTTGCGGCGCCTTCATTGGCTGCGGGTCTCAGAGAGGATTGAGTACAAAATATGTGTTTCTGTTTTTAACGCCCTCAGAGGAGTTGCCCCATCGTACTTGTGTGAATTGTGCAGAGTCAACCAGATAGGTGGAAAACCATGCACTCTTCGTTCTGCACAGAGTGACGCCGTAAACAGGCTTCAACTGCCTCTTCGACGGAACAGAACCGGTTTCGGAGACAGGGCTTTTAGTTCGGCTGGTCCATCCTGCTGGAATAGTCTACCTCTGGAGTTGAGAACAGAGACCAGTGTTGGCAGTTTCAGGAAGTTGCTTAAGATGCATTTGTTTAACAGAAGCTTCAACACATAAAAGCGCCCTTGGGGTGGCTAGTGCCACTAAACGGCGCTGTATACAAATTGTCCAATTATTATTATTATTACTGTTAGTAGGGGAGAAGGACTAGGGATTTGCTTATTAATAATATTATCCATATTGTTTTGGATTTCAAGGGTTTCAAGGGCAATTTTGAAGACACAAATATTTTTTTAACCTTTTATAATTTAGATAAATAATAAATGAACACGTCTGATTTTTTTTTTCTTTTTTCATTACTGTCACTCTTTTACTGCCCATAAAGTTAAGAAACATGTTTTTTATAAAACGAGAGGTTTAGTGTATATACTACTATTAACTCAAAATGATAACAGGGCTGGAAGTCTCATCACCACGGTAATTCTTACCTACCGAATATCGGTAATATTTGCAAGAAGACCTGTCAATCCAAGATGGCCGCAAGTGAATAGCTTATTAGTCTTCATACAAATATTACCGATATTCGGTAGATATGAATTACCATGGTGATGAGACTTCCAGCCCAGCACAGATAAGAATATATCCTCACCTGATGATTTAGTTAGAACGCTGACACCTTCAGAGCTGCTGGTCTCAATCTCGGCTCCCATATTGATTTCTGCAGACAGCGACCTCGGACTCAAGACTCGCCGTCCTCCCGACCCCTTACTCCCTCGGTTCCACGCCCTCCTCGTCCCTCCACCAGCCGCCTCTTCAGGACTTGTACTCGTGTTGGAATCGCTCTTCACACTGATCTTCTGCGTCATTTCTTGATTCCCCGCATTGGGAAGCGAGCCCGTCAGCGCGCTGTGCAAGATGGGACCGTCCACCGCGCTAGAGTGACCACCCAGCGATGATTTGATCACCGAGTTTATTCTCATCGGATGGTTCTTCACGGGCCGTCCCCCCAGGCTGCTTGAATCTGTTGAATTTGTTTCTTCGCAAGACGGTGGACTCTTGCAGCATTTATTACTGTCTTCCGACGAGAAATCTAATAACCCTGTCGGTGCATTATGCAGTACTTCCTCAGACTGATTGGAGTTTGAGTTGGACTCCCAGAATAGTTCACTGTGCTGCTCGGGAGATGAGCAGGTTAGATTATCACGCTGATCGCGATCCATCAGTATATTCTTGAGGATGATGGAATCATTGGGTCGCGCATTGCTGCTGCTCTCCAACAGAAAACTGCGTCCGTTCTGATTCAGCTCCGAGTTGATTTTCTCTTTGGATTGTTCGGGTCCGACGTGTCTTATGACCTGCGTCACGTTTCGCTGGATGATTCCGGAAGCGACGCAAACAGATTCTCCGGCTGGGCCAATCTCTGGGTTTAGATTTTTGTCAGATTGTTTGATTTCTGAGTCGTCTCCACAGTTGGAGTTGTCATCGGAACTGTGCAGGGAGGCGAGCAGGTTGAGGTTGCGCCGGGGCAGCCCCACCATGGAGAAGTGGGCGGCCATCTTGTTGGAGGCTCCGCCCCCCGCCACACCTTCTATCACGCTCCTTATGACTTGCCCGGGACGGTGGTGCGCGCCACTGGGAATCTGAGCACGAATATTGTCGCGTTTGACATTTGAACTGCGGAACGAAATCTGAAAAAAATAATAAAATAGCTTTAAATAAAGTTCAAAGGGAGCTAGTGAACTTTCCAGAATGAGTAATGATAGACTAGATAGGATGATCAACATGATTTGAAACGTTAGTAATTCTTAATAAAAATAAAATAAATATAATTGTGAAAATAAAACAGTGATTTATTAGAATTTTCAAAGTTTAATTAAAATGAGGTTTTTGGTGAAGATGAATGTGATTCATCAATTGAAGTGAAGATGGATGTGATCAGCCTTCTTAGTGTGCCAGGTAAAGTGCTATGCATGATTCTTATCCATAGGGTAAGATTATCCACCCAGGAGACGGTCTCAGATATACAATCTGGCTTTATGCCAGAAAGAGGATGCATAGACCAGATATTCATTTTACTTTACGGTCATCTTTACCTACTGAATTTTTGTAATATTTGTATGAAGACTAATCAGCTGTTCACTTGTGGCCATCTTGAATTGACAGGTCTTCATACTAATGCATCATTAGTTTGTCAAAGCGTGAGCTCAACGGGTGACTAAAATGTCTAAGAATAGCACCGTTATACACACAAAACATCAATCTCCAGACACTATAAACATTAATTTTACAAGAGGATTTAATGAATATAAAAATTACCTCTTCGACTTCCTCCTCGACCATCTCGATCTCCCCCGAGTGGAACGTTGTGTTGGGATGCATCCTGGCAAACTCCGAGTCTCCTCCTGCCTGCTCCCCCACCCTGCCCTGATCTCGGCCCTGCGCCTGATTGGCCTGCGACTGGTGGGCGGGACCCGCTGCAGCGCTGTGATTGGCCGGATGATTGGCGGGCGGGGCACAGCCATCTTGCGATTGGTCAAACTGAGAAGACGGGGACGAGGCAAAGAGCTCTGCTTCAGGGAAGAGGTCAGAGGCGGATGGAGAGTCCACACCAAGGTCTTGACATTCCTCAGATAGGGACTTCTGTTGGAAGAAAACAATATTTCATCCATCCATAGGTTTATTTTGGTCACATGGCCGGTCCATAGTCTAGTGGTAATGCATCGAGCCTTACAGCAATTGGATTTTGCTTGAGAATTGACGCTTTATAGCGACAACCAAGCTCGTAAAAAGTCCGGTTGATGGCTCAGTTGGTAAATGCTTGCATTCCATGCCAAGCAAGAGCTCGGGTTCGAATCCCAAGTAGGGTGTCAGAGAAATGATTTCCTGTTTTTATGTTTATTTCAAACCCCAATTAAAAATACCGGCAAGGTTTACTCAGCCTTCACAAGAAATGAGAACCAGCCCCTGTCGGGAGCTGGGCATCCCCCACTTCAACTGAAAGTGGTTGACGTGAGACCGTGTACAAAGAAATAGGTTCCACTCGCCACGTTTCACTCCAAATGGTATATTTTTTCTGCTCCACCGGGACTCAAACCCACAACCTCAGATTGGCGAGTCTGAAGACTAGACTAAGAACCGGTATCCCATCAGATACTTAAATCCTCCTTAAGGGAAGGAGTCACAAATGATGAAGTTTTTTTGAGTATGAAGTGTCCCACCTGCAGCCTTGCCTCGTGCTCCATGAGGGCGTACTTGTGGCGCAGGTGGTGCGCGGGGGTGGGGTTACTGGGGGGAGGGGGCGGAGCCTGCCCGCGCCCAGCCCCGCCCACTCTCTGCTGGTGGTGGATGGTGAAGGAGGGGGAGTTGCTCGTGTGCAGGGTGACCGTCGAAGTGTTGGACGACGACGGTTGGGAGTCCTTCTTCAGGTGCTGAAAAAATGAGGAGCAGGATTCATTAGACAGTTCAACTGAAGTTGTTGATTAGTTGTTCAACTGAATTTTTCGCATATTAAAATGTAGTCGAATCTTGACTCGGATGTAAATAAAAATGATAATCTATCTATCTATAAGCTAAGCTGCAAAGATATGTTAACATTTAAGGCTCATATTAAATGCATGCCCACAGACAGGCACATGTAGGTTTGCGCCTACACATTCTGCATGTGTGCATACTATAATCTATAATCTAAGTTGCAAGGATATATTCATTTAAAGCTCTCAGATGTATGCCCACAAACCAACAAGTGTAGTTCGCGCTTACAAATGCTGAATGTGTACTTACAAATAAAATCCAAACCTCAAATAAACATAAGCCCCACAACTTTTGCCGACCTTCCCTGAAACAGGGGTGACATTGGCAAAGTGAACCATTTTTTACAGTATGGGTGGTCAGCCTCATACCAACCTATAAGTCAAGGAATATGAATAATAAATTACATTTAAATATAAAAAAGAACAAAACCTTACAAAGAAATCTATACAAAAAAAGTCAAAAATTTCCTATGCAAAAAATGTAGCAAATGAATACACCAACATTAGAAATCAACATTGCAGATTAGCCGCCACTTCTTCTTGTCCTTGCATACTTCTTTCATTTCATCCAGAATCATAACCTTTTTCATACAAGTCCTCCTTTTATTATGACTCTGGATATCCCATTCATTCGCTATTTCAGAGATTTGATCCTTCCATACTTTTCTCGGTCTTCCTCTACCACGACATCCATCTATTCTAGCAACATATACTTTCTTCGTCAATCTTTCATCACTCATTCTCTCCAAATGCCCGAACCATCTTAACATACTTCTTTTAATCTTCACTTTCACACTTTCCCTTACACCACATTCTTCTCTTACAAAATCATTCCTCACCCTGTCACTTCGTTTTTTCCCAATCCTACTTCTTAGATAGTCCATTTCTACTGTATGGACTTTACTAATTTCCCTTTCACTCACCGTCCAGGCTTCACTTCCATACATCAAGGTTGGCACTAGTATACCACCGTGCACCGCCAATCTAACATTTTTTGAGAGATTTTGGTTCCTGGCGATGCAAGCGGTCGCACCCAGTACACACCTGCCTTTCATTATTCTTCTTTCAAATTCACCGGCCATTCTTCCATCTTTTTCAAACTTACTTCCCAAATATACAAACTCATTTACGACATCAACATTCATTCCATTAATACAAATAAACAAAACCTCACATGAACATAAACCTTGCAACTCCTGCTGCCGTTCCCTGAACCGGGGCGGCATTGGCAAAAGTGAACCGATTTTTACAGCACGCGTGGTCAGCCTCATACCAACCTATCAGTCAAGGACACCAAAAATTATAAATGATTTACAAAAATTCTTAATGAAACACATAATGGTTTATTAAAATCATTTTGTTTTTATTTAACCCAAGTAAAGTTTTGAACTCATTCGAGGCTATTCTTAGACATTTGGCTGTCAGCGCTGACGGTCAGCGCGACACTAAAACCAGCCTTAGTCGTCGGTTGAGCCCACGCTTTGACAAACTAATGATGCATTTGTATGAAGACCTATCAATCCAAGATGGCCGCAAGTGAACAGCTGATTTGTCTTCATACAAATATTACAGATTCGGTAGGTAAGAATGACCGTGCTGATGAAACTTCCAGCTCAGGCACCATTAGTTTGTCAAAGCGTAGACTGAAAGGTCTAAGAATAGCGAGGTTTGAATTATTACACAGATTCACCCAATTTAATAGGTGTATTTTCTTATTTAGCATTAAAACGGCATGCTTACAACATGCAATAAGTGTGTTGTCGGCAGAGCTCATTGTAACACGATGACCTGGGAAATCCTACATCAAGATGACACCACGCTCTGCGAATGCGGAGCCCGACAGTCCATGGATCATCTTAGGATCTGTTCGGCCTGCCCAACAAGCTGCTCACTAGCCGACCTGGGGGGTAACGATGGAGCAGTGGAGGTTGTTCGACACTAGGCAAAAATGGTGAAGCGTCTGACTCAAAGGAGAAGTGTTTTGGATTTAACGTCCAAAAGATTTGACAGATGAACAACCTTTGTATGGATCAGAGAGAAACACCCCTGTCGGCCAGATTGGAAGGAATCCGGCTGAATGACAAGGTTTATTTTCACACCCTTTTCAATGTTCCGACCTCTTTAGACTTTTAGGAATTCAATGCTGGAAAAAAGAAGTAAAGGGAAGTGATTACAAACCTGTGAAGATATGAACATCTTATGGTAGAGATGTCGTGGTCCGGTTGGAGATCCATACGGGCTGTAGGAATGCCTCAGCACCTGAGGACCTTCGTTTTCTTGGCTTGTGGAGTTTTCCCGCTGAAAAACATAAAGCATTAGGAATTTGGTAAAACAATATTTTTGTACATCATCTCCTTCAGATTATTCCAGACTCCCATTGTTGTTCCTGATGGTCTGCGGTTTGGCAGATGTGCCAGTGATAAGTTTGCTCAAATGCTTATTAAATCTAGAAACAACACTCAATTTTTGTTCTCCTCTTGCATATGGTGGAGTCAAACTTGGCTCCATCAACTGGGTAACCTCTTTTCATGCATTTGAGTCTTGTGACTATAAAGTTGGTGTTTACCTCTTGTATGTTGGTCTCCTGGTGGTGGTCAGCGTGGGCCAGGCCGGGCGGGGAGTCCTGGTAGGCGTATGATGAAGGAGACGCACCGCCTCCCCCGGATACTGCGCCTCCTCCGTTAGAGCTCAAACTACAGGATAAGTACATTTATTAACCAAGCGTTCTAACAGTTTGAATGCAGTAAGCCTACGTACACATTGTGTAAAATCACCTCGATTGTATGTGTGATTTGAAAAAAATGATGGAAAACTAAATCACTCTCTAGGAGTTTCGTCATATATTACATTTTTGAGTAACACAACTAAGTTCCTGAACTCTTACCGCCTTTCCCTGAAACCGGGACGGCATTAGCAAAAGTGGACCAAGTTTTTACAGCATGGGGGGTCAGCCTCATACCAATGAATGAATGATTGAAAAATACATTAAATAATACAATATTCTGCAACATTACTCCAGAGGCCTTTGCTACTGAGAAAATTCAGCAAGGAAGCCTTCAAAAGTCATATTGTTTCCTTCGTTAATTTGTTTTTTATTTCTTTTTAGGAATTTGGATTATGTATTTCTTTTACGCTGAGTACGGCCATTCGAATCAAGACAAAAATTAAACTTCTCTATTCCTTGACAAAAAAATGATGCAACAGAAGCTCAGGAAGTTGTATGCGTCCCACAGAGGAACTTCTGCCAACCATTAAGCAGAGAAAGCTGACGTACTTTAGTCATGTTTTGAGAAATGAGAGAAATACCGCCCTCTCCATCTTATCATACAGGGTAAGACTGAGATGCGAAGAAATCAGGGATGCCGGAGGACATCGTGGCTGAAATAACCTGCGACAATGATTCAATAAAAGCACAAAGTCCCTGTTTCGAGCCGCAGCATCCAAGGTCAAAATAGCCATGATGATGGCAGATAGAAGTGGCACCAAAAGAAGTTTGCTTACTCTCTTTGTAGCATGGCTGTTAGCTGCATAGGTTGTGTTGTGAATTGTGTTGCCTTTATTTTGAGACACTACAAGGAAGTGGCGATTGATATTGGTTATGATGAATGGCGAAAATTTGAATTGGTCTATGCATTGACGTATACATTGATATGCCTATACAGTATCATGGAGTTATAATATAGGGGAGCGGTAACTAAAGTACTGAATTGGTTCATACTTTTTCCCTGTTGCGCTCCTCATGTGTCAAACGTTGCAGTGGTACCCCGAATGTACGGCGGCAAAAATTACAAATATTGCGCATAAAATATCGAAATGAGTGATAAAATTAAAATATGATTATACACTTTGAAAATATAAAATACTGGCATCAATTTTGGCGATCACAATATTTATAACGCGTGTTATCTGTCAACTTTAGCAATTTCCGGTCAAATTGGCAGCCATTATTTGCAATAGTACCAACATTCAAGATTTTTTTTTTGGGCTTTTGTTGAGTTTTTTGTACAAACGAAAATGCAACTGTGAAGTTCTTTGTTCTCTTTCTAACTAATGACCATTTTCGTAAGTAAGTTGAGACAGATATATATGTCTATTTTCGTTAAAATAACTTCTTGTCCACAGATGTTATTAGTCAATGCATCGTATGATATACTTCAAAGTGGCACCAAAACAAGAAGAAGGTAGTTAAACCAAGCATATGAAAAAAAAGATCTCACCTCCAAGGTACATTGCTGTCGCTGTTCCTCAACGACTTGTTGATATCCTCTCCAGCATCATCCATCTGCTGTTCTGCAGTGTGCCCCATCCCATACGGGGTCTCCGATGACTCGGAAGGGCTCCCAGCCTGCGTGTCACGCCCTTCCATTTCCTGCACCGGTTTATCTTGCTCTTCCGTTGACCTTGTGGCCAAAACCAACGCAGGAGCAGATGAACCTTCCGCAGTCGCCAGGGCCAGCTGGTGTCCATCAAACTGCTTCCTTACCAGCATCAAGCTGTGCGCGCCTTCTTGCACATCCGGAGATATCTTGGAGTAGTCCTGCGTTAGATTCACAGTCTGAAATGTTGACCCCGGGGCACTTTTGCTGGCCAACTGAATCAGAGATCCCAAGCCGGCAGAGTTTTGAACTTGGAATATTTTTCCGGTGAGATCATTGGCCGCATGCACTTGTATCAGATTCACCGTCTGATGTGTGTTTGTCGAAGACTTTGACACGTGTATCTGATGCAGTATCTGTTGTTGGTCTTGTCTCATCTGTGTGGAGTTGGCGACAGAGTCTTGTGTGGTTTGATTGCTATCAGTGTTCTGTGCAGTGAATATTCCTTCGTCAGACGATCTGTTTGTCTTGTTCAAGTCTTCGCTTGAGGCTTCTCTCGAGTCTCTAGCGACATTCTCACTGCTAACAGACAAGTTCTCTTCTTTCAAAGACTGCACATCAGATGCTTCAGATTTCACCGAGTCTGGATTCAAATCTGTTGCCATACTGGGACTGTATTCGACCACCAATTTAGGTTGCTGTGCATTCAAAGTCCACGCTGTTTCTTGGTGGCCTATATTCGATGACAGATTGAAAGTTTGGAGGTTTTGCACCGTGTTTCCAGGTAGTCTAACATGCCTCACTTGGCCAGGTCTTGCCAACATTGGTTTCAAGCCAGCTGGACTAATCAAGCGCTGCAAAAACACAGTGTTAGTTCCCCCCTCCGTGTGTGGCATGTTTAAAATCTTAGGTCCTTGATTCGTAACAATAGTAATTTGTTGACCACCTTTCACCATCGACATAGGCAGTAAATGGTAATTCGCTAAGAGGGCAGTCCCTTTCCCGGCGGCAGGCCTTGCCATGGTAATGGTTTGTCCATCAGAGAGTAGAAGATTTCTTTGTTGGAGGTTTGTGGCCGTGGAGCTGTTTCCATCTTGTTCTTGCTGAAACACCAGCTTCCTAGCTGCTTTCTGAGGACTGCCTTGTGGAGATTGGCTCTCTGGTCCTTGAGTGCTGTTATCAGCACATTCTCCTTGAGACAATCCACAAGAGCTGTCTTCCGAGCCCATTGTGTGACCACCGTCTTCCCCTCCCAATGGACTCATCTCCTGTAAGCTCTGCCCATTTCCTCCCTTTTTCGAGCTGCCACCAGACTTTTTCCTCTTCGACGATGTAGACGGATTTGTTGGGGGATTGGATCTTCTCCTTGGTGCCGGCTTATCTTTATCAGGAGAATTTTCAACTTGTTCTTTATACTCTGCTAAGATATACAAAATTCTTTGTGTTGTCTGCTCATCCTCTAATGGTTTCTGCAATGAAGTCTTTGGCGCAACCGGACTAGACTTGGAAGAGCTACTAGGTGTAACTGTTGGAGGTTTAGTTGGCTTTGATTTCATGGTCTTTGCACTGACTTTTGTAGGCGTGCTTGAACCTGGTTTCACAGCAACACTATGGATGTTTGGAGAATTCTGCTGAGACATCATTGATGACGATTCTGGACTCTGTGCATATGATGTAGCCAAAACAGTAGGTGCAGTTGTCAATACTTTTTGATTCACGTAGGTGACATTGACTGTTTGGTTCGGTCCGATGGAATACAATACTTCTCGTTGGTTGGCTGCAGGGATGGCAGTAGCTTGAGTTGTGATAATTTCTACAGTGTGAGCTTCTGATGTTTGCCTTTGTGGAGATGCCTCAGAGAATGAAGAGTTACTGTTGGTTCCCGGTTGAACCGTACTGCGCTCTTTGACTTGTTCCAACACCATATCAAATTCCCTCAACTGCTCCAAAGTTGAAGTGCTGAGGTTCGATTCCTGATGAGGCGTAGTTGGAGGTCTGACTGGTCGCACTGTTGTTGTCTGCGTAGATAAAGGTGGTCGCAGAGCCGGGGCCGTGGTCAAGACCAACTGTTGGTAAACTGTGGAGTTATTTCCCGGCATGACATTGCGCTGGATCTGCAGCAGTGGACGGACAACTCGCGTTCCCGTCACCATTTGTGCACCACCCTTGGCACTCAACATTGGGACTTTGATTCTCATCTGTGCCAACAATGAATGAGCATTCACTGCATTTTGAGTTTGATCAGAAAAAGCTTGGTTTGCATCATCCGAAGCCGCTTCCATGTGAATGATATTGGACTGCTGTTGCTCTTGCTGCACCAACTTGATGACAGGCTGTTCCGCTTCACTAGTTGCCAGATGAATTTTATTCTCTTGGGCTCTTTTCTGTATGGCTTGTAACTGAGCTTCATCCATCAATTCTGTGCTGGGTACAGTAATCAGGTTGATTGTCTGTCCACCTCCTATGTTTACTGGTATCTGCCTAGTGTAAATAACTCCCCCGTGCATGGTCTGGATATTCATAGATTGTTTCACTTGCTGCACAATGTTCTGATGTGTCCCAGTTTGCGGTGACTTCCTAATAAGCAGCGGAGGGCTACTCAGCTGCCCCATTTGTCCCAAACTGATTGCTGTTGCCATATCTTGCTGCTGCTGCTGCTGTTGTTCACTTGCAACACTGACATTGGGAGACTGTGTTGTTTCAATAACCGTCTCATTAGATTTTGGGATTCCATTGTTATCCTGGAAGACAGATTTTCCAAAGACTTGATTAAACTTGGGTAAACTAGTAGATTTTTCCAAGCTAACCGGAGAAGATTTACTAGGAGCCGTGTTCTGAATAAATTTGGCATAATTTTCTTCATAGATTGACCGGGACTTGATCTCCTGTTGTGTTTCTGCTTGCGGGGATTTCTTTTGAATGTTTGGTTGAACAATCGTCCCCACAACTTGATTCTGTTGTTGCGTCGCCACCGAGTTCTCAATAGGCTGTAGCCTCAGCACCATTCCTCGCTGATTCTGTGTGTTCAACTGGATAGACTTCCCGTCAGCAGATTTACAAACAAACTGCACCATCTTCTGCTCATTATTCCCTTGTGAGTTTGTTATACTTGTCAATAGGTTGACTCGCTTCAGGAGCTGAGCTGTAGCTGCGTTATTTTTTGCTTGTGTCCCGGCATTCACAATATGAAGGACTTGATTTCCTTGTTGCTGTGAGCTTGCATCCATCAAAGTTAGCCCTCCATAGGTGTTTGTTAAATTTGAAGTTCCAATGATTCCTGTATTCCCAGTGGTTGGGTTTTTTCCTTGCACTATATGCAATACTTGAGTGGTCCCTCCTTGGTTGATGACAGATTGTTGTCCGCTATCAACCAGGAGACCACTAAAAGATGCAGAATTCTGTGATGGATTTTTTCCTTGGACAATGTGTACGACTTGTGGTTGTCCCATTGTATGACTCATCCCATCAGAAGAGGCTTGACTTAGAGGTGGAGGTAAAATTTGGGCCAATGCTTGTTGCAAAGCCATTGCATTGATCGGTGTGCCCTTGGGAAAGGTTGCCATTTGAACTGATCCAGGCAAACCACTTGTAGGAGGTCTGATTATCTTTTGCGATAAGATATTCACCAAAGTCTGCGCACGACTCACAGGGATAAAACTAGCATTTGACGTTTGAATGTTTGTTAAGTTTTCCACGACCACTTCAGATTGGTTTCCATCTTTGTGTTCAGGTTGCGCATCGTTTGTATTTATGTAGCTAGCTTGGGAAACTGGAGTGGTGAACACCAATTGCACTGAGCCCCCATCTAAGCTGACATGACCGGCATTAGACGTTGGCTGTAAATTGGAGACATTTATCACAGATTCTTGTATATTTGCATCATCTTGTCTCAGTTCGTGATCAGGAAAGACCTTCTCCTTTGCATCATTCACGGAGCTGTTTTTAGTATCATTGTTTGTAGTCGAAGTCTCCAGTTGATTGTTCACTTCATTAGGTTCGTTTTCTTGCATTTCGTTTTCATGGCTGCTGGATTGCCTCGAGTCATCGTGAGTTGGACTCCGATAATCCACTGAATTATTAGAAGTTATCTCCAGATATTCTGCTGAAGCTGTCGGCGGTCTAGTTGGGGTTCCAGGAAGTGGACTTTGTTGAGCTGAACTAACAGGTAACTGCCCTAGCTGCACTACTCTCACAACTATTTCAGAAGACATGGGAGAAAAATGATCCAGATCTCTCAAGCCAGGAACACGTGACAAAATATCATGACTACTCAAATAGCTATGGCATTTACTGCTGTTGTTTACAATGTTATTCTTTTTCAAATGTCTCCTGAGATCTTTCAAATTCTTCAACATACGCTTCATCAAATCATCAGGTGAAGTCTGCACAAATTCATTTTTGATACTTAGAGGTGTCAGGTATCTATCGCAACCCATTCTCTTGGTTCTCAAACTTATTGCATCATTTTCATGATTACCAACTTTCTCAACTTGTTCACTTGCGGTGTTTTGGCTGTGTGTGTTTTCCAGGTTGTCTTTACGCTTGTTAGAGATTGTCTTGCAGTAGCGGAAGTCTCTGTGCGAGGAGCAAGATTGGTGAGAGTCCGGCAGGACGCCAGATGAGCTCCCTAAGCGACTTCCATTCAACATCCTGGAGTTTACTCTGCCGGACCGATCACCAAAACCCTGCTTGACTGGATTATGTCCCCGGACATCTCGTGCAATATCACTTCCCTCTGCTGCTGCCTCCCCTTCCTCCTTCGCACAGCGGTCTTCTCTCTCAGAGAAAATGGGTGAATAGAACGAGTCTCTGGGGCTTTCTGATGCGTCCGCATCAAACCCCACCTTCTTAGCTAAAAAATCAGCCATTTCTATTGAGTGCACTTCTCCGTCCTCTACAGTAGTGTCCTCGGCTGTTTCAAAATTATCAACAGGCAGATCTCTTTGCAGTACATGCTTCACACTAAGGGCGTTGTCGTTCATCGCAATTTGCAACTCTTCACCATCGTTATCTGGTACATCTTGAGGCAAATCGATCCGCGGGTTTTTTGGACAACTCTCTATCAAATGATCAAGAGTATTTTCTAATTTCCTCTTTCCTAAATTGCAGTTTGTATTCGAGTACGTGGTCAACGACTTTTTCTCAAATTTGAATGAACACGTTTCTTCTGCTGCGTCCATTTGCGAAGCACAATTCTCACTAGGGATGATATCCGGTTTGCTTACAAGACATTCATCATTGCTGGCACTACAAAGCAAATCTGGCGAAGAATCAATCTTAGAAAGAGATGCTTCCATTCCATCTTCAGCATCCTCAGTCACATCAGGAGTATGATGAGAGTCAGCATTGCTCAGTGAATCTTGCGAAACATCAGCACAACTTTCAAATGAAGCATTCCTCGATGGTTCAACAGGTTCTTCTGTATTGTCAACACACTCTTCGCTTTTAGCAGTTTCATGTGCATTAGAGTTCAACTTCTCGTCATCATTTTCATGAAGTACAAGAATTCGCTCCTCAGTATTATTTGAGCAAGGAGAATCTGTTACAGCATCGGGCAATTTATTCTTTTCTGTGCCATCAGAATTCCCCATTCTTTCAACATCCTTGTTATCCGCACTATTTGAGTTTGCACTAATATCACTTTTCTTCAAGCTGTCTTCGTTACTTTCCAAATTTTCTGAATGCGATTCATTTTCATCCACATGAATTCCATTGGAGATTTCTGGTTTAACGTCTTCATCCATCGGCAGATTCTGAGCACCATCAATCTCTATAGTTTCACATTCCACCTTTACATCTATGCCATAATCCAGCTCAATATCTTTATTGATTTCATCTGAAGTAACTTTTTCATTTTTAAGAAATGTGTCTTTAACTGTTAATGAGTCACTTTCCACTTCATTTTCTAACTTGTTAACTTGAACTTCCTTCTCACTAGGGCTTTTGTCAGCATCGTTCTCACGTGGGGTTTTGTCAGCATCGTTCTCATGTGGGCTTTTGTCAGCATCATTCTCATGTGGGTTTTTGTCAGCATCGTTCTCACGTGGGTTTTTGTCAGCATCGTCCTCATGTGGGTTTTTGTCAGGATCTCTATCATCAGAAATGATAATGTCATTTTCATCATCAGAGTCTGTAAGGACAATGACATTATCGTCAGAGCGCCTAGTTTTCGACCTGGTGAGTCTTGGAATTGAAAGAGGTTGATCATCCATTTCATCGGATGAGTTTGCTGAATCATAGTATATTCTATTGAACGATACGGTACTCCTAGTTTGAAGTTTAGCTGATGCTCTGGCTTTAGCTCGCATATTAAGCACTTCTTTCTCCAAGTCCATCCTCTCAATGTTAACACTGACAATCATCAAAAGTTTTTCTTTATCCCGCAACGGAATATTATTCACTTTCACAATTTTATGATCAGAATCAATGATCATTGTTTTGTCTACCTTCTTCACACGTCTTTTTGAAAACACAGTTTTCGTTCTGAACACAATGTCATTTTTGGTTTTTGGCTTGGCTTTGAACTGAGTTTGAGACAGGTCAACAAACGTGAACAACGACAAAGGACGTATTTTCTTTTTATTTGAATTAATTATGTCCGGTTTTATGTTAGTTTTCACAACCAAAGGATCCCCAAGTGGCACAACTTCAGCGTCTGAGTCATCAGAGAGCAGCTCTATAACCTGTGGATCCACGACAGGAGCATTCCTGCGGATTCTTCTCACTTTCAAGTCTGCATTTCCTTGCAGTTGACTAACCAAAATTTTTCTGTTGTTCCTATTCATTGGATTGATATAACGGCCCACAAGGTTGCTTTTGGGTGGATTCCTCTTGTGAGAATTCACAATTTTTTGTCTAACTTCGCTACTCTTATTTGTGTCAATAATTTTTGCAGCTGGGCTGATTGGTACTTTTACAATGCTGCTTTGATTTGGCTTTTTGCAAACATTTGGAATGTTATCAGGTAAGCTTTGTTTTCTACCTGCATCTGATGGACTTATTTTAAGATCAACATTTCCAACCTTTTTATTACTGGCGTCCCCTTTCCCCACAATGTTGCCAGTATTTTCTTCTTTCTTTGTAATAGATATACTCTCCTTATTTTCTGAAGCACCTTCTTTATTCACAATTGATAAGTCAACAATCTTCTTATGCAAGTCATTGGTCAATTCTTGCGATTTCCGAACAGCAGGAATATCCGCTTTAGGTAAATTTGGATTGGATTTTGTTGCCAGGACAGTTGGATTTTCAAGGTCTTTAACAACTTCACGACGAGTTTCACTATTTTTTGAGTCTTGTTTTTCACAATATCCGTCAATTTTCCTTGAAGTATCACCTGTAGATATTTTCTCAGAAAGTTCTTGATTACCGACAGTTTCCATCTTGTCTTGGTCAGGTCTCTTCTCTAAAACAGAACCATTCACAGCAACTTCATTTTGGGTAATTCTCGCATCACCATTATCTTCTAACACTTTTTGATTGCATTTTTCCCCAACCAATTGCGACGGTAAAGCTATCAAATCTACTGTCACCTTCTTCGATGATGTCTTTGAAGCCTGAGAATTTTCAGATTCAAGGTCATTTTTCATTTTCGGCAAAAGAACAGCAGGGTTGAATTCCGGACTTCCAGATCTACTAGGATTGCATTTCAACTCTTCAGTCGACAGCCTTGTTTTCATGGATCTAGTTAATACTGAATCTGTGCTGCTACCTCTAGATCTAATTGATTTGAGGGAGTTACTATTAATTGCTTCTATGTTGACTTTACAATCGTAAAGTTCCCTGTTTATCTGCTTATCGTGTTTGCTTGTGTCGCTTGCATTCGTCGGATCCACACTCTTCTTGACCAAACTCTCCGATGACCTGTGCTCATTTGCATGCATTGCATCCTCATCCATGTGAACACTGGAAGCCACCATTGTTGTGTTGGATTTACTCACATCATCAGTCATAAAGTTGCAGTTGTCATTGGACTCTGCATTGGTAACACTGAGACTGTTATTTTCAGCCTTCTTCAGAATGCTCTCGCACTCTTGGCTTCCAATGATGGGCTGGTCGAAGCTGAAACCTTGGTTTAAGAACCCAGAATTGATCAGGTTGTCAGAAAAATCTGGGAGGGTCTTAAACCAATCGGTCATATCAGTTGGCTCCGTAGTTCTATTGAGGATACTACTGAAACTCGGTAAAGTGACGGGGTTGATCTTGATTTCCGCCGGAATATCTTTCACGTGCTTCAAGCCCCACTGCTGCGGCGTCCAGGGTTTTTGATCCGTTGATGGAATTATTTCCGACTTTGATTTTTGCCGTCCACCCTTGGTCAAGTTTTTGAGATCGCCGCCAGCTACACGTTTGTTATGCTGCGTCAGTTCCACGTTGGCGCTTTTAGTGCGCCGCGCTCTATTCGCTCCACCTCCTCCTCTGCTGGCCTTCCTGGCTACTTCCTTGATCACATTATTACAATTTGTACTTTTTTGGTTTTGCTCCGCCCCAGTTCTATTGACTACTTTAAGTGAGCCGGGGTTTTGCAATTGTGCTTGGACTTCAGAAGACAATCTCAACGGTATCACATTATCATTGATCAAAACCGGACACACGGTTTTCAAAAGATTTTGGTGCGCCATTTGTCTCTTCAAAAAATTCTCATAATTCTTTCTTGCATAGGTCTCCAAGACTGGATTCTTGTTCATGGCTTTTCTCACAGGTTCCAGCCTTTGATTCCCATCAACCTGCTGGTTCGCATCGGTCTTGCTGGGACTCGTTACTTCTTTAGGCACCATCACATTCACTTTGATATTCTCGTGTATCACAATTTTAGGTTTTGTGTCTAGACTGGGACTCTGAGCTACAGGAGGTCTAACCAAGTCTCCTGAAACGGAACTGTTTATTCTAACTGTATCTTTTCCTTGGTCAGTTGTACTAATCTGTGTTTGCTTTTGGGCTGGATTACTTGGAGCACCAGCTGTTTGGCTAGCAGCTTTATCTTTGGGAGTTCCAACACTTTGTGCATTGGAAGAACCAGCGTTTGCCGAGCTGTACAAATTTTTCATAAAAGTTTCATACTCTTCCAATATATGCTCAGCACCCTTGAGAGCTTCCACGAGCTTAGGGTTAGCATTTTTCACTTCCTTCTTTGCCCCCGCTTCAGTTTTAGCAACAGTCTGACTAGTTTTAATAACCGCAGGGAGCTCACCTTGAGTAGCCCCTCGTTGTTTGGGAAAAGTTTTCACATTCGATCCACAACCTGGATGAACAGGATTTTGATTACATTTGACAGCAATGCCTTCCATGTTGTTAATCTTCAACAATGCTTTGTTCAAATTGGTAATTTTATTTGTGTCCACGTTCTTCTGGATTGGACTTGTGGTGTGATCAATAATTTTGATAGGATTTAAGAGGTACACTGAACTTTTCGACGCAGGTTGGCTCTTAACCTTCCCTGAACCTGCCGCTTTACTTGTCTCCCCATTATTGAGTTTTCCATCACTAACATTTGCAAGCACAGAAATCACTTTATAGGTTGCCGACTGATTCAAACAGTTTAAGGGGTTCATTTGAGTTTTTGGTTTTGATGTATTTGGTCCTTGTGATCTCCCCTCCAGTTGTTTTTTAAGATGTCCTTGAGTAATGGAAGGATGTTGATCACTTTTGACACAACCAATCATAGAATTGATCGCAGTGTTCAGATTCTTGATACAAATTTGACTAGGCAGTTTGACTTGTGTAATATGATTTTTCAAAATTTGCTTAGTGGAGAGGTTAGGTAACAGTGTTTCCTTTCCTTCCTTCTTCAAATACTCCTCAGGTATTCTGGAATTGATTCCTTGATCCAGCAGTCGGGTGAAGAAGTCGTTACTTGCTTTAATATCAACTGGTTCATTGGACGGTTCAGTTTTCATGGGTTCACTTGTAAATGCTTCATTACACATTAGTTTACTTCTCAATATTTCACTTTTGGATGTCTCAGTTGCAATCGGAGAACTTTTCAAAGTTTCAGGTTTATTCGTCACACTCTGAATATCATACTTTAAGCTTCCCGTTGTAACATTATCACTTACAGAAGGAACGCAACTGGAATCTTCCGCATTGAAATTACGCGAGACGGTATTTAGGATTTTTGTCGGAGTCTGCTTTCTAAAATTCAACAAAGTCTTTGACAATTTAGATGGATCGGATAGCATTCTTTGGTTTTCTTCGTTGATATTTGAAAGACTATCCGTGGCAGTTGCGTGACTCACAATAACAGATGACGTCCTTGAACTGGCGTCATTCTTTAATCTACCTTCAGGTACAACTTCCACATCTTGTCTCTTTTGAAGGACTTGATGTGCAATTTCCTCTTCAAAATCAAAATTAGCATTGATATAAATACAAGACTCGGCAGCTGCGAGTGGCACTATACTAGTTGTTAATTCTGTTGCATTCAAGAGAGTTCCCTTGCCACGCTTACGCACAGCGCTTGCTTTGGTGTGTGTTTTGGTTATGCTACGCGCCTTGACTTGGTTTGTGTTTAATATATACGGCACTATCTTTGTCTTGAGGAAGTTCTCCTGGAAGGCCGATATCTTATTGTCCAGCAGACGCTTCTCTTGCAGCTGCCTCTGCTGCTGCATGCGAGTCTCTTGCAACTCCCTCTCTATATGTTGTTGCTTCAGTTTTTCATATTTTTCAACTTGAGATCTGTAAAATGACATGATGGGTTCATTGCCGGCTTTATGGTTTGCCACTTTCTGTTGGACAGGGCGACTTTGTGTGCTGTCTTTTTTATAAAACACACTAGAAGAAGGGTTGATGTTCTGTTTTATACAACTTACATTTTGAGGGCTATCTCTTTTGTATGCTTCACTAGAAGGGCTGCGAGAGGCCACAGGGTCACATTTCATATGAGCAAACATTTTAGATGAGCTGACCCCACTAAAGGGACTCGGAAGGTTTCTAAAGCTGTCAATAGTAAGTTTCTTTGCGGGTTTACTAAATTTTTTAACCATACTATTGGGCATGGTGAGTTGCGTACTGAACAATGAATTTGACTGCGTACTCATAACACCTAATTCAGCACCGAGCTTACCACTCTTCGCCGTGTCCACTTTAGACACCTGGGGTTTTAATTTGCTGGTGCTGGGTTTGACGTCTGCCCCAGCATCACTGACTCGACTCAAATCAGTGATAACGACATCTGCATTATCATTTGCATCCATTTCTATTGTCGCTTTGAGTTTTGCTCTTTGTTTGGTCATCCTTGACGCCAGCCTCCGCTTCATCAAACTGAAATCTGTGAATTCATCAAGTGTTATGGGGCCAATGTAAGACTCACTGTGTGCGATCAATTTCCTTGTCAATTGATCCAATTCCTCCTGCGTTGAGGCGATCTTAGCTCGAATAGCTAGTTCTTGATCCACCGGCACCTTTTCAATCAGTGTTTTTTTTTGGAGCTTGTCTTTATCTCCTGAGGCTGGCACTTTAGGATCGGCAGGTTTGTCAGCAAGTTCCGGTGACTTCTTTGTCGGCAGTTTCTTGCTGGCTTTCTTCTTGGTCTTCTTCTTCTCCTGCTCTTGTTCCCCAGAGCTGTGACTGTTCTCTGTTGATGTGGCAGGTATCTCTATGACAGGCTCTTTTTCTTTGGGCGGTTCTTCCTCTTCGTACTCGCTTTCTTCCTCGTCCTCCAAGAACTCCTCATAGCCTGAGAAACCAACAAATTTTGTTAGACAATCAATCAGTCAGAGAGCATACCTAACTGTGTTTATGAATTAAAAATACAAACTCCTCATAGCCTAAGAAACTAACAATTTTTGTTAGACAATCAGTCAGTCAGAGAGTATACCTAACTGTATTAATCAATTAAAAATTAATGAAAAATACAGATTTTAGACTGAACACTTATTGGAGGATATACTTTATGTTCCATGTTTATTGGTATTGTAACCAACATGACACCAACTGGACACTCTTTATGTAATGTGTATTTTTGGAAATATAAAAAAATTGTGTGTTTTTTGACTGCCTAAATGCTGTAAGCTAGCAAAAATTCCCTGATTATTCAGAATTTACTATGGGTACCGTCACATAGGCAATGGATATTTTGAATATTCGTACCTCATTACAGTCTTTTCAAATGAAGATTACAAGGGAAAAACCAAGGAATGTCTTCTCAAAAAGAAAATAATCTACTAATGCCATCTAGTGGCATCTGTGTGTATCTAAAGCTCTGCAAAATTTGTAATGCAACAACAGTCACCGTCACAGTTTATGGCGGTATTTATGGTTCTTTGTCTAATCTAATCTAATCTAATCTAAGCTGCAAAGATATACATCATTCAAGATTTATATTAAATGCATTCCCACAAGCAGACATGTATAATTTCGCGCTAACACATGCCGCATGTGGACCTACAATATAAAAACCCAATCTCAAATGAACATAAGCCTTGCAACTCTTGCCGTCCTTCCCTGAAACAGGGGTGACATTGGCAAAGTGAACCAATCTTTGTGACAGGCAATAACCATGAGAAATACAGACTATCAAATTTATAATTTTGATTTACTCAAAATGTTCTTCAAGTGGCATTCCTTGTTCTTCCCCTGTAGTCTTCAACTGTGAAGTCTACAGCTGGAGACTTAACATGAATGAGAGATGTAGGATATACCTTTCTCTATGATATCGCTGATGTCATACTCCTCGGGCGGCGGCAGCACATAGTTGCTGAAGTCTGGATGCAGGTAGTTGAGCTCCTTGGTGAGTGTCCTGGTGCCCTCGGCTGTCGCTTCTATCTCTTGGGTGCAGTAGCGCAGCATCTCATCCCTGGAGCAAAACAACTTTACAGTCCATCCGTTTGTAGGCAAGAGGTGTAGCGTTTGGGAGGCCAAGACTCAATAGGGTAATTTCACTTTTATTTTATTTCATAAACGCTTTGACTACATTTTTGAAAATGCATATCTGGTGTACTTTTTCAATTATGGTTCTTTAAAATTTGTGCATTTTCGATTTCCTGTAAAACAGGTCATTTTTTATTTAGACGGATGTTCAGCGATGAATAATGCAATCTAATCTAATCTAAGTTGTAAAATATAAGTAACATTAGAGATTCACATTACATGCATTTTCACAAAACAGACATGTTTAAGTTCGCGCTTAAACATGCCGCATGTAATCCTACAATATAAAAACCTGAATCTCAAATGAACATACACCCTGCAACTCCTGCCCACCTTCCCTGAAACAGGGGTGACATTGTCAAAGTGAACCATATTCTACAGCATGGGTGGTCAGCCGCATACCAACCTATAAGTCAAGGAACATACACAGCAAATTACATTTTTAAAATCAACAAATTATAACATGTATGGACATCAAAAACTAACAGAAAACATTTTTTTTTTTTCAATACTTTCAAATGTAAACTGAAAAATAAGCAGTGGTCTGAATTTAGCCTGACAGTTTGTCAAATGGGAAAGAAAGCTCTAAAAGCCATCAGAAGTAAAATAAATATAAGACATTTTTGTTCCTTGACTTATAGGTTGGTATGCGGCTGACCACCCATACTGTAAAAAAATGGTTCACTTTGCCAATGTCACCCCTGTCTCAGGGAAGGACGGCAAGAGTTGCAGGGCTTATGTTCATTTGAGATGGGTTCTTATAATGTAGGTCCACACGGGCATGTGTTAGCGCGAAATTATACATGTCTGCTTGTGGGAATGCATTTGATATAAATCTTAAATGGTATAACTCCTTGCAGCTTAGATTAGATTAGATTAGATTTGTGCCGTCTGTCAATTTGTATGTAATCTCTCTCTCTCTCTGTTGTACCGACCTCCGACCAAGAAGGTTGGGTTGTGGCGTGGGTAAATTTTGACCAATATATGGCGTGTTAAAAAACAATGACTTTGATTTCTGCGAGTTGTAGTCCTCTCCGTTATTCCTTCTTTATCCTTATTCCCTATCCCGTCCCAATCGTCCGGATCCCTACTAACCAGTAACGGATTTACTGAACCAGCAGAATTGGTTGGTCCCTTTGTGCCCATTATGTGTCGGTTAATTCTCACCAGCTGAGTTCCCAGGTCATCATTTTGAGTCGGGGCCCGCTCAGCACCGTGACCAGGTCCCTGCGGAGCTCCGCCCCCAGCCCCTCGTCTCCCTCCAGCACCTCCCCCGCAATCAGCCGCAGGGCGATGGCCCCCCCAGACTTCTTCCCGCCACCGCTGATCTCTTCTTCCTCTTTCCCCTCAGCCTTGGTCTCCTGCAGGTCCATGCTCTGGATGAGCTGGGTGGTCTTGCTGATGCTGTCTCCCTGCTTCTGCGTGCTTTCGTAGCGTTCCTTGATGTGACTGGAAATTTCAATAACCACATTATTATTTTTTTTAAATACATTTATGAAGACGAGTAGGATTCCCCTATCTATTCTGTCTGGCGAGAAACAGCTGTTAATATCATCAATTACTAATTTTTTGTCTTGTATCCTGCCGGCATTCCTCTAGGGGTGGCCGGCACCTCCACACAAGTGCCTCCACTTGACTCTGTCCTTGCATACTTCTTTCATCTCATCTAATTTCATCACTCTTTTCATGCATGCTCTTCTCTTGTTTCCACTCTGTAAATTCCATTCATTCGCAATATCACTTATCTGATCAATCCATTCTTTCCTAGGTCTTCCCCTTCCACGCTTACCTATTACATTCACTTTATCCACTCTTTTTGTCAGTCGGTCTTCATTCATCCTTTCAATATGTCCAAACCATCGCATCACACTTCTTTGAACTTTCACGCTTTCTTTTACTCCGCATTCATTCAGAACCCATTCGGGGATTCAGATATTACATTCTACAATTAATTATTGTATATTGTAATAATAATTACCCAATGACATCTGTTAAACAAGGGTCAAAGTTATGGTCAATGGCCCAAGCGGGGATCAAAACAGCATTATTCTATCCGCTAGAAAGATCAGCCAATTGATCCCTCGTCTATAACACCGATACGGTAAACATCATCTTTGATTATACCACATTTGGATCATACCACATTTGGCTGCGAAGATCTGAGAGCCCAGACACCTCTGGACATGCAATGTAGTTAATCGGACTCACATATTGGAAGGAAGGATAAGTTGGGAGGAATTGGGAACGTTGTCATGACGAAAGGATCCTTAACCAACCAGAGACAGGTCGTAAGTCCTGTGACTCCCATCTCATCCTGACTCCGTGCGGCGGGCCTGAGTTTGGGTCTTGGATTTTCAAAATTAGAGACCTGACTCGGTGAGACCGTGGATGCTCAGCTATTTCACAAATATACTAATGGTAAGAAGTCCAGCAAACATAAATCACTCGCTGACTCCCTACTGGATCAGTCAGTAGTGTAGTGCTTAACGCTTCGGACTCGTGATTGGAAGGTAGTAGGCTCGAATCCCGGTGGGGTATAAAATAATATTTAATTTTTCGAATATGCTCTTTGTCGGGTTGAAAAATCAATCTACCATTACCAATGACCAATCCCCATAGATCCATTAAGCCTTCCAGCAACTGGGTTTTGCTTGAGTATTAGCATTTTCTATAGTGACAGCCAAGCTCGCAGAGGGCTCTTGTGTAATAGATTAATATACATAAGCCCAGTAGGAACATAAATGTTAGGGAGCAATGACCCTTTGTAATGTAAATAAAACTTTTTTTTGTTGTGTGTGTGATGTGAAAAAATAGAGAATTTCCCTTTTAAACTGCTCAGTTTGCACGGTCAACTTCAAATACTTTTTTTAAATATTCACAAATGAAAATTAATGCTGTGAGTTTATTGGTGGGTAGTTTTATCCGATAAGAGTATGTTACATAATATTTTCACTGTTATTTCTGTGTAAAAACTAAAAATATTGCAATCAGTAGGTATTGAGAGCTCAGATCCGCGTTCCGACACTCTGGAGATCAAGGTGGCAATATATTCTTGCTTAGTAGCAGCTCACAGTCTGCTGCTTTGATGGCACTGCTCGCAGTAAGCGTAGTCCTCACCTGAGATACTTGTGGGAGGGATGCAGAGAGAATGCGGTGAGCACGCACTCCCTGCTCAGCCCCGCGTCCCAGGTGAGGTACTGGCTCAGCTCCAGGAACCACTCGGCCAGGCGGTGCGATGCAGCGGTGCAGGCCTCGGGCGAGGTGGCCCCGCTGAGCCGCAGGGACTCCAGCTCGTTCAGGCCCGTGGACAGCGCCTGCGTGTACAGCTCACACACCAGCGGGCGCAGCGTGCTGCCAAACTATAACAACAACACACAAATAAATTGGTAACTTATCGTATGAAAATGTTCCTTAGTAAATTTTATAGAAATAAAGCATAGATGAATCTTTATTTTATTACAACACTATTTTAACCCCCTTCCTTCAGGTTACTTTCCGAGAAATAGGCAAAAAATAATCAGGAATCAAAATCACAATGTACATACTCCTGACTTTTGAAGAGTATTATGAAAAATGCTAAACAAACAACTGAACACTTAGCCTGCCCTTGAGGAACTAAGTTTTCTAGACTTGTAATCACATGACTTTGGAACTCAGGCGGACGCCAGGCGGTAGTTTTTAAATATAGTATTTTTTCTCAAGCGCGTACGCGATACGGGATGTAGCAGAATGGTACACTTAAAGTTTGTGTATCGCGTACATTCATCTGTATAAGGTGGTTAATTTCACTTCGCGATTCGCAACTAAGCTACACATGTAGTGTAACTTTTTGCCTGCGTTATCCCCGAGAAGGGGTCGCATGTGGCGCTTCGGGACCTATTTATTTTAACAGGTAAGGGGGCCGGCCTTACACCAACCACTTTCAGTTGAAGTGGGGGTTTCCCAGCTCCCGGGGGGGCTGGTTCTCATTTCTTGTGAAGACTGAGTAAGCCTTTGAGATCGAACCCTTGCTCTCGGCATGGAATGCAAGCATTTTACCAATTGAGCTATCGAACTTTGTATGAGCTTGATCGTCGTCGCTACAAAGCGCCAATTCTCAAGCAAGACCCAGTTGCTGTAAGGCTGGATGGACCTTTGGTGACCGGTCATTGGTAAAGGTTTTATGAATTTTTCAACCCAACGAAGAGCAAATTTGAGAGAAAATATTTTTTTGTGCTCCGCCGGGAATCCAACCCACAACCTTCCCATTCAGAGTCCGAAGTAAACTGAACCACTGAACTACGGACCGGTTAATTTATTCATAAACCAAATTCATAAAAGACATTACATCGTCCGTTTTAGGACAGTATATGTGTAGCTTAGTTGCTTTGCGTTTCCTGTACAGAGTGACCAGCTAGGACAGCTGCAAGTACCTGCAGTCGCATGGCCCGGCACACGCGGTGTATGTGTCCAGAGCTCGCGCACTTGACCAGCAGCTTGCGCATGCCGGGCGCCAGCTCCTGGGGCCTCTGCCCGTACAGAGTAACCAGCTGGGACAGCGAGGGCGGCACCTGCTCATCGCCAGACAGCGGCCTCCGCATCCACTCCGCCACCAGAAACTGGAAACATTCACAATGCTAAGTTTCTTTAATAATAGAGACAATTGGAAAGCATGGGTTTCTTGCTGTATTTGGTACACGGCAGATTAACATAAAATGGAATTAATTGAGAAGGCATTTACTTTTTACTTTGGAATCCTTCATATTTAAGTTATACTTGATTTTCCTTAACCAAATACAATTTCCTTTAATTATTTAAAAATAAAAGATTACAAAGTATATGCTAATCAATAATAATCACCAGTACCACAATAACCAGCAGGACTGCGGACAACAGAAAAAGAGGCAGCTTTCAGAAGGGCCCTAAAAACTCATTTATTCATACAATCTTCAGAGCCTTTGGGATGACCAACGGTCATGAAAAGGCGCAGGAAAAAATTATCAATAATAATAATCATAATAATAATTGTACAATTTTATATAGCGCCGTTGACGGCACTCTTAATATCATCATTGTGTTACCTGCGAGCAGAGCAGCGCTGTATCGTAGGCGTGCTTCCACAGCCTCATCTTGGCCTTGTCCTTGGCGGCCAGCCTCTGTATGATGATGCGCCCCTTCTCTTCATCCACCAGCTTAAACTGCACCAACAAAACAAACAATCTCAAAATCAATCCCAAAACTCCTGTGCACAAAATCATCAACACTTTTTATAAATTTATATATTCTGCATAAAAGAAACAATAGTCTTCACCAACTATGGAACATGAAGAAGAAGCAATTCTAGAAGAGCAGAATTGCAAATCCCACCAAGAATCAGAAGTTCATTCCCGAATCCAATCTGAAGAATTCTCTTCTTGTGACCCTCAGAGAGCTGAAGACTGAGGCAGCTTTTCGCAAAGGGGCCGTCCATATATTACGTCATTCGAATTAAGGGGGGGGGAGTCTGGTCTGCGGATGATGGCAAATGACATACAAGTACCAAAAGTGACGTCGTTCTTGTAAATACCAATTTCTACAAAATATACAAAATATTATGTAAGATATATAACATTATTAATTATTAAGCTCATCCATTATTACAGTAAGAGGGGGGAGGGGTCATTAGATAATGACTATAGGATGATTGTAGGGGGGGGGGGGGGGTCGAAAATCGGCAAAAATCGATGACGTAATTTATGGACGGCCCCAAAGGGCTCAAAACCTATTTTTTCAAAAACTCTTACAAAGCGCCTTCGAAGTGACTCAGTCACGAAAAAGCGCTATACTAATCTAATCTAATCTAAGTTGCAAAGATATGTTACATTGGAGATTCACATTACATGCATTCTCACAACCAGACACGTACAAGTTCGCGCTTGCACATGCCTCATGTGAACCTACAACATAAAAATCAAATCTCAAATGAACATACACCCTGCAACTCTTGCCGTCCTTCCCTGTAACAGGGGTGACATTGGCAAAGTGAACCATTTTTACAGCATGGGTGGTCAGCCGCATACCAACCTATAAGTCAAGGAACATACACAACAAATTACATTTTTTATACAAATGTTATTTATTATTATTATTATGTCTTGCCTCTTGACTGAATAAAACCAAGCATACTAAGTACAACACACACTCGGATATATACACGAGAATAATACCCATGCCATCCCCCCAGTGCTTGTTGCTAACAAAAATATGTAAAACACAATAATGCGAGTTGTTTTAAATATTTTTTAAATCTGTTTCCAGTTTAAGACACATTGGTTCAACACACATACAAACATTGCTCATGTGAAATTACCTCAGATGGACATAAGACAAGCAAACACTTAGGGGACGATGCACCCTCATGTCAGAGAATCTCCAAAATGTGCTGTGTATTGATGGCAGTGGTCACCTCTTTGATGCAGTCGACGGAGCGGTTGACCCTGTGCAGGATGACGAGCAGCACCTCCCTGGCGTTGTCTATGACGGGCTTGGAGGTGGTGCCGCAGGTGAGCAGCGCGCGGGCCAGGCGCTCCGTCATCGGCAGGCACTGCTTGCCCGCCACACACAGCTGCCGGAGCCTCTCCACCGCTGACACCGTGCCCTCCGCCTCCAGCCACAGCAGCACTGCAACACCAACATCATTAACCCTTCAACTGCGGGTGACACGCATAGGCGTCAAGTGTAATCTTGCATACAGTGCAGCTGTCAATCATAGACATCATCCAACTTTGGACTTATCCCTGACATTGTTCAAGAATTCAAAAGTCTGCAAGTGGAAATATGTGCTACACCCATGTGATTTTTGTTCTTGAATTACCAATACATGTGACTGTAACATGTCTAATCTAATCTAAGTTGCAAATATATGTAACATTAAAGATTCACATTATATGCATTTTCACAAGCGGACAGGTATTAGTTCGCGCTTAAACATGCCGCATGTGGACCTACAGTATAAAAACCCGAATCTCAAATGAACATACACCCTGCAACTCCTGCCAGCCTTCCCTGAAACAGGGGTGACATTGGCAAAGTGAACCATTTTCTACAGCATGGGTGGTTTGTCGCATACCAACCTATAAGTCAAGGAACATACACAACGGACATAACAAGGTGATGGACTGAAATAGTTTATTTTAGAAATATCACTGATACAGTGCTACAATTCAGATGTTGAAGGTTTGAGGTTATGTGTGTATACCATCGCTGGGCGTTTGCTGCTCTCCCTCCAGCACGGCCTGCAGGGTGGGGTGGTGCCAGGGGTTGTGCGCGTTGAGCTGCAGGTGGCGCAGGCGCAGGTTGAAGCCCGCGCACTGCGGCCCGCCCACGCCCAGCAGCACCGCGCGGCACTCCTCCACGATGTCCAGCAGGGAGCTGCGGAGCGCTGAGTCCAGGCGCGGCCATTCCTCCTGCAATCATTACAAATCCATGATTTTACATTAAGGTAACTGTAACTCTGTCGCCATTCTTCTGCACAGCCAGAGCCTCTGCAGAGCTGCCTCCATTCCTTCCTATCCTTACATACCTCTTTCAATACATTAATATCTATCACCTTTTTCATACATTTTCTTCTTTTACGCTCACTTTGTACATCCCATTCTTTCACAATTTCCTCATCCTGATCACTCCATACAATTCTCGGTTATCCGTTACCTCTTTTTCCATTCACACTTCCTCTGTATACATATTTTTTCTCAGACTATCATCATCATTCTTTCCGGTGAAGGATACTAGTGTAGTGATACTAGTAGTACACATATAGCAAATCCAAAGATTATCGAATAGGAGTTTCTAGGCTTAAACAGCTGGTTGTTGATAGTGGAGAGTTGCTTTTAAAGATCTGTTGCCATGGTCTGCAGGAGCTGGAGCTTCCGAACGTTTCACCCATAGTTTCATCAATATATTCAAGCTGAAGAAGCCTTTCGCAAACATCCGGAAGCTCCAGATCCTACAGACCACGGCAACAGATTGCGGAAAGCAACTCTCAAGTAGAAAAATATTATTGTTGCGGAAGCTTCACTGGCTCTGCGTCACAAATAGATCAAATTTTAAATGTGGTTGATGGTCCATCAAACCTCACTGAACATACACCATCGTAATGAGTCGTGAAAACACCAAATTCTCATAGTTTCGATGGATGTGTGGTAGTGCAGGCGCTTGAGCGTCCTCTGCTCAGTGGATAGTTGGGCAGGTGGACAGATGGTTAGTTTACCTGCAGGATGAACACGGATGTGTGGTAGTGCAGGCGCTTGAGCGTCTTCTGCTCAGTGGATAGTTGGGCAGGTGGACAGATGGTTAGTTTACCTGCAGGATGAACACGGATGTGTGGTAGTGCAGGCGCTTGAGCGTCCTCTGCTCAGTGGATAGTTGGGCAGGTGGACAGATGGTTAGTTTACCTGCAGGATGAACACGGATGTGTGGTAGTGCAGGCGCTTGAGCGTCCTCTGCTCAGTGGATAGTTGGGCAGGTGGACAGATGGTTAGTTTACCTGCAGGATGAACACGGATGTGTGGTAGTGCAGGCGCTTGAGCGTCTTCTGCTCAGTGGATAGTTGGGCAGGTGGACAGATGGTTAGTTTACCTGCAGGATGAACACGGATGTGTGGTAGTGCAGGCGCTTGAGCGTCCTCTGCTCAGTGGATAGTTGGGCAGGTGGACAGATGGTTAGTTTACCTGCAGGATGAACACGGATGTGTGGTAGTGCAGGCGCTTGAGCGTCCTCTGTGGCACGGCCAGCTGGGCGGCCACCTTCCAGTAGGAGATCTGCCTGCTCGCACGACTCGCAAAATCCTCATCCTGTGACAGCTTCTGGGATAAATACTGAAACAACACACATTGCATACATTAAGGTGACGGCATTTGAAGTAGCTATTTATAATGGACTGGGTAATAAATACAAAATATGATTTATTCTCAGCGGGCAAACTTCAGCGTCTACATGACTACAGTTTTTAGCAACCAATATATTTTTTTTTTTTTTTTTTATTATTTATACACTAGCAGCTAAGGCTGATGCGTGTATATCACAGCACTCCCATGCTTTTTATTATTATTTTTCTTTTTTGTAAGAACAAATTTTAAACATTTAAAAACCAATATTGTTGATGTGTTGGTCCAATCTGTATTTAAATGCGTTCACTGAAGGTGCACTAACTATATCTTCAGGAAGTTGGTTCCAAGATATGACCACAGGATTTGGGAGGAAGTGATGTTTAGGGTTGCTTGTACTAGGTTCTTTTGCGATCCTGAGCAAATTCCTTATCATACATCCAGGCAGGTTCATAGAGTAGATGTTCCTTAGTAATTATTAATATATTTATTTTGTAGCTTTTTTACTAGCAATCCCACTGTGTGCCCACAATTTTGTTGTCTATGGAATCTGAGCCAAGTCATGGGCTTAGCATAATATAAATCTTTCTGTAATCTAAGTTCCAAAGATATATTAACATTTCAGATTCACGTTAAATGCTTGCCCACAAACAGACACGTGTAAGTTCTCGCTTACATATGCTGCATGTGCACTTACAAAATAAAGACAAAGAAATTTAAAATGGACATAAACCCTGCAACTTTTGCTGACCTTCCCTGAAACAGGGCTTAGTTTGATATAAAATTTAGATTAGTCCAGTCGATAGCTCAGTTGTTAGAGTGCTTGCATTCCATGCCGAGCGCTCGGGTTCGAATCCCACCAAGGGTGTCAGAGAAATGATTTCCCGTTTCGGTGTTATTTCAAAACCAAAATGAAATACCGGCAAGGTTTACTAGCCTTCACAAGAAATGAGTACCAGTAATCTCGGCAGCTGGGAAACCACCACTTTAACTGAAGTGGTTGGCGTAAGACCGGCCCCTTTACCTGCAACAATAAATCGGTTCCACTTGCCACATGCGACCGCTTCGGGAAAAACACAGTAAGAAGTTGCACTATATGTGGAGCTTAGTAGCGTTCAGCGTTTTTTTACCCGCATAAACATTTTATGGCCACACTACATATAATATATTATGATGTATTTGTATGCTTTACAAGATAATCGAATTTATTACGGACACTTTATTTGGTTATTTCAAGAATAACTGAGAAAAAGATTTGTACAATAATAAGAAAAAGAATACCAACAATCATAGAGGGATCCAAATGTCAAATGGCATATTTAGGATGTTTTCATTGTTTCCAAGCATAAAACAAACAATAAAACTCTACATCCAAGTGAATACTATTTGCAAGTTGTGATTTTAAACAGTCTTGTCACAGATTCAACGAGTTATTGTGACTTTTCAACAGATACACGGCCAAATATGACAGGACCTGTATACGGGCATTGTGCGAAACGGAGAACACAAAAGTCAACACACATTTATAAGGAGAAATATGAATGTGAAACAATGTAAATTTATGTGGATTAATTAGTCCATATTGTGCTTGTTTTAAATGTGTAGGCTGCGTTAATAAATCAAATAAGATTGTATCGTAATAGTAAATAATAATAAAACAACACCCTGTGGTAAAGGAAAACATGGCGGATGCAATGCAAAGTTAAGTGTTAGATCGCGGCCGCCTGGCCGGACGGAATGTTTTCAGACTTTACAAATGGATTTACCTGCTCTATTTCTTCGCATGATGGATGTAAACCTTCTAATTTATTTCTCTCTTCCTGGCTATTCATCTCTATTAGGCGACATTTGCCTGTTGTTTTCTGTCAAACCCAGGAATGCCACATGCAGGAAAATTTAGTGTTCAACTGTTTACGAACACAAAAATGAAACTTTTTGTTTCCAGGTAGGTACAAATAAAATAATAAAAAATACATGCCTACATTTTGGTCAGTGAAATATTTTGTATGCCAGTTAGCCGTTGTCAGTTGACAGATTTTTAAGAATAATGTACCTTTCTGTAACGTAAATAAGTACAGAAATTGACAAAAAAAGAAACTTTTTGAAAAACATAGGATACTCTTTAATTTTTAAGTAAATAAACGTTCAATCCAGTGATAGGTTATAAAATAATATATTTTTGAGTTTAGCTGAGTAACTCTTTTCGTTTTGTTAGTATAATCTAAGCTAAGGCATAAAAATAGAGATGATACCAATATATTTGTAACAATAAAATTTCCACAAGTTTTAAATTAAGGTTTTTTTTAATTCTTATACCAATGTTGTTCTTAAGGCACATGCCCGCCATAAGTGAAGAGTTAGAGAAGCTTTTATATTTGAAAAGTTACGGGATAGGAGGTAAGTAAAATGATAAGTCAAAATGTCTATGTAATGCACAGTGCAGACGGGTTGAGTACTAATGCATTAGCAGGAGGGTGTATTCTACCCTTAAAAATAAATAGGTACCATGCGACACCTTCGGGGACAACACGGTAGGAAGTTGCAATATATGTGCAGTGCAGCTTGTTTGGGTTTTGTACTACTTCACTTCCATTCCACACCACACTCACCTACATGGCTACATAAAACTTTCATGCATACACCTGCCTACTAATACATTAGTATTCGACCCGTCTGATCAAAACATATTCAGCCTATTGTTTTTCATCTTTGAGTTTATTTAAAAAGTTTAAATGTACATAAACTTTATGCAAGCTATACTATCTTAAAACTTATAAAAAATTTAATATGCACATTAGCCATACCTACTTTTAGAAATCAGTGATATTTTTTTAATTTCTCCATGAAAATTGTGATTTTACTTAAATAAAAATATATTTCTTGTAGTAAGTAATTTTATACAATGCCTACGTGACTTTCAAGAGTATCATTTTGAAACATTTGAAAATCAGCGGCAAGCAGTGCTGTACAATAAAAAACTAGCTCCCTCACACAAAAAAATATATTATTGAAATCTGAAATGACTTGAAGACTGACAACGCTATCGAAAGAAAAAAACATATAAAGTATTCAGTCATATTGTTTTATTAATTAGAGTGTTTTTATCACGTGATGTAATTTTTCAAAATAAAATGTATTTTGAAATAAATCATACTTATAGGATTATAGTTTACAGCACCACAAAATTCCACTTAAAAAATTAGGTATGCTCACAGGAGAAACTTTAATTATTTTCTAATATTAAGTTTAATTCGGTTTCACAGGTGAAATAAGATGAGTTTGAATATTTTTATGACGAAAAATTAGTTTTATACTTATTGATTTAAAATAATTTAAAAAATAAAAACTTTGTCGGTGCGTGCATACCTACACACAGTATCCATGTGAGTGCATATGTCGTGCGTAGAGATCTGTATTTTGATGCTGACAGAAAATAAATAAATCAGGTAATGTGGCTTCCGCATACACCCAAACGCCGAGAAATTAACAAACGCCCGCCGCCCGGGATAGTGAAAAAAAATCACAACGCTCCACTTTAATTAAATATTCGTCGGAATCGAGATATCACAATGTCAATGAAAACCATAAACAAAAAATGTCAGCGATCCCATTTTTTTTTTGTTTTCATCGCATAACTCTTATTTTTACCCCAAAACTAGCTCTGTTTCCAGATTAAACCCGAAATGTAAATGAATTATTGGGTTGTGCATTGGTTGTTGTGCTTTTTGCCGTGTTTAGTTTGGTATGTGAGCGGTTTTTGGTAATATTTTGGTGCGGAACCTGTGCGCGAACATAGCGATTGTTTATGCAGTTTTATTAACCTGGCGGGCTCAGATCGAGTGAACATTATAATATTTAAACAACTGCACCGTGTTTTGAAGCTATTAATACACAGAAAGAAACTACGAAAAACGTACGTTTGTTGTGATTCGGAAATATCCTTGCATAATGTTCATTTTTTACATTAATTTTGGCACTGTTCCCAAAAACATGAAGCATTTGTTCCTCACACTGCTTCCATGTGAACTGTTTCAGAATAAAGATTTCACCTAAAGTTCTATTCAGATGAATGGCATCGTTTTGACACTTTTTAATGTTTAACTAAAGGATGTCAACACTGTCACACCTCCTTTACTTACATTTCTATCAATGGACTCGACACAAATTTCAAAACATGTTTTTTTTTCTCAGCGGGTAAACGTCACACTTCCACCTGACAATAGTGCTTAGCAACATCGTTCCTTGATAGGTTAGTATAAGGCTGACCACACATACTATAAAAAATTATTCACTTTGCCAAGAGTTGCAGGGCTTATGTCCATTTGAGAATTGGGTTTTTTATATTGTAGGTCCACATGCGGCATGTGTGAGCGCGAAATTATGTGTGTCTGCTTGTGGGAATGCATTTAATATAAATCTCTAATGATACATATCCTTGCAGCTTAGATTTAGATTAGATTTTGCCAATGTCACCCCCTGTTTCCCGGAACATCGGCAAGAGTTGCAGGGCTTATGTTGATTTGAGATCCGGTTAAGTTCCACATGCGGCATGTGTAAGCGAGAGCTTGTACGTGTTTACTTGTGAGAATGCATGTAATATAAATCTTAAATGTTATATCTCTTTGCAACTTAGATTATAGAACCAATAACAAAATATTTCTTAACCATTTCCCCATCAACCCAATACATATATTACATTTAAGAATTACATTAAATGCATTCCCACAAGCAGACATGTATAAGTTGGCGCTTAAACATGCCGCATGTGAACCTACAATATAAAACCCAATCTCAAATGAACATGAGACCTGCAACACTTGCCGACCTTCCCTGAAACTGGGGATACATTGGCAAAGTGAACCATTTTTTTACAGTATGGGTGGTCAGCCTCATACCAGCCTATAAGTCAAGGAATATTAATGCTAATGTTGAGAATACAGGGTTTTAGAAATAATTTTTCCTTATTAAAAACATAAAGTTTGTATGACATCTTTTTATGGGCCAGGAATTTCTGGATATAACTTATGAAATGCGTTTTTGTTTTCAGTCACGTTGGCGAAGGCACGCAGGGGAATGATTAAGGATAAGGGGGATAAGGTGGGGGGCCGGGGGCCCAACAAGGAGGACCTGCCAGACTCCGAAGCCGGTAATCCACATTCCTCACTAAGAAGCAGGAGTATTCTCTTCTCTTGTATGTCTATTCCCATTAACACGTTCAGTGCATAAAATATTACTAACAGTATGGAATTTCTGAAAAAATTGTATTTTTCAAAACTCCATTAGCGAAATGAGTAAAGCATGTACGGTGGAAATGAAGCATTTGAGAAGCATGACAGGAAAAACTCTGAGGGATAGAGCTAGGAATGAATGGGTAAAAAAATAATAATTTGAAAGAGGATGTGAAAGTTAAGGTACAAAAGAATGTGATGAGATGGTTTGGGCATGTGGAAAGAATGAATGATGATAGACTGACAAAGTATATATATATTTGGATGACTTATTCTTCTTTTGGGCGCCGTTTAGTGGCTCCAGCCACCCCAAGGGCGCCCACCGCTCACTCTTTTCTTGTGAAGATGGTGGTCTTCAGCTCCTTCCTGAAGCGCTCCTCGCTGGTTTCCGTCCTCAGCTTCAAAGGCAGCCGGTTCCAGCACAACGGTCCCGCCGAACTGAACGCCCTATCCCCAAAGCCCGTTCTGCTCCGTCGAGATGGCATTTTCAGCTTGTTGATAGCATCACTCTGCGCCGAGCGAAGAGTGCACCGCTTATCAAAAATCTCGTCAAGCTTACATAATTCGGCTAAGTAAGAAGGGGCCGTTCCTCTGAGTGCTTTAAATACCAACAGGCACATTTTGTATTCCACTCTCTCCGGGACACGCAGCCAGTGAAGATTCTGCAATAGAGGAGTGACATGGTCAGTTCTACTGCCTCCCAAAATCACGTATACAAAAAGTATGTATACAAAGAAAGTGTGAAAGGAAAAAGAGGAAAGGGACGACCGAGAAAAGTATGGAGTGATCAGATTGAGGAGATTGTGAAAGAATGGGATATACAAAGTGAGCGTAAAAGAAGAAAATGCATGAAAAAAGTGATGGATATGAATGAATTGAAAGAGGTATGTAAGGATAGGAAAAAATGGAGGCAACTCTGCAGAGGCTCTGGCCACCCCTAGCGGAATGGCGACAGAGTTACAGTTACAGTTACCATTTGTAAATGGATATTTTGTATTTGGATATTATTATTTAGTGATGTATAAAATGTAATTTGTCGTGTGTGTGTGTTCCTTGACTTATAGGTTGGTATGCGGCTGACCACCCATGCTGTAAAAATGGTTCACTTTACCAATGTCACCCCTGTCTCAGGGAAGGACGGCAAGAGTTGCAGGGTGTATGTCCATTTGAGATTTGGTTTTTATGTTGTAGGTTCGCATGAGGCATGCGCAAGCGCGAACTTGTACGTGTCTGGTTGTGAGAATGCATGTAATGTGAATCTCCAATGTAACATATCTTTGCAACTTAGATTAGATTAGATTAGATTAGATTGAAACTATAAAATATTTCGACGGCGTATTTAGAAATGACAGAAGAGCCATTGACCTTCAATACACAGGCACTTGCAGGCTCATAAACCATACACAGGCACTTGCAGGCTCATAAACCATACACAGGCACTTGCAGGCTCATAAACCATACAAATGGAACAAAATACTTGTTGAAACAGGAAGGTAAGCAGTGCTGTTACTAGTCAAAATGTTATAATTAGTCTAAATATTATGTCAAAAATTTTAAATACCTCGGGTCGGTCCTTACTGTAGACGCCAACGTAGACACAGATGTGAAATACAGGATAAACACTGCCTGGCTCAAGTGGAGATCTCTGTCAGGTGTCTTGTGTGACCAAAGGATCCCTATCAAGACTAAGGGCAAGGTCTACAAGACGGCATTAAGGCCCGCCATGCTATATGGAGCAGAGTGCTGGACTTGCAAAAACGTCCATGAACGGCAAGTCCATGCTGCCGAGATGAGAATGCTGAGGTGGGCTGGAGGCGTCACTAGGCTAGACCACATAAGGAACGAATACGTGAGGGGTAGCTTTAAGGTTGCCCCAATAACAGACAGGATTAGAGAATCCCAATTCCGGTGGTTCGGCCATGTGATGCGAAGAGACAATGAACATATTGTCCAAAAAGCCCTCAGCATTCCCACAGGACCAAGAGGCAGAGGCCGCCCAATGGCAACATGGCGGGACAATATTGAAAAAGAAATGCAAAAGAGAAACCTGACAGAGGAGATGAACCAGGATAGAAAAGTTTGGCGTCTTCAAACAAGAGGGGCCGACCCCAAATGATGGGATGTGCAAGCGCGAACTTGTACGTGTCTGGTTGTGAGAATGCATGTAATGTGAATCTCCAATGCAAAGGGAAAGAAGAAGATTATGTCAAAAATTGAAAACATCGCGCAACTACTGTAAAAATTGACATTGGAACATATACTAATGATTTATGATGTGCTGACTCGGAAAATTATACTTTCCAGAAGTGCTATGAAAATAATGTGCCATACAAGCGTCATTTAAGCAAAACCCGCCTGGCGGGGTTGGAGAAGAAATGTTGTATAAACGCCCTAGGCGCAGTCTGAGCACTGAGCGTGTTAACTGAATCAGGTCTGGAAGTCTCATCACCACGGTAATTCTTACCTACCCAATATCTGTTATATTTGTAGGAAGACCAATCAGCTGTTCACTTGCGGCCATCTTGGATCGACAGGTATTCATACAAATATTACCGATATTCGGTAGGTAAGAATTTGTGTGGTGATGAGACTCTTCGCATGAACTGCTTCTTAGGCTGACCACTATAAAGCGTTGAGCAATAATCAATCCGAGACATCACAAACGTGCCCTCTAGAGTCTTGACTGCATCTGACGGTAGACACTTTCTAATAGCCTGTATTTGTTTGGTGATGTTGGCTGGATTGCTAAAATTGTAAAAGTGTATTGTTGAAAAGAAAACAAAATAAAACCCATTGATTAAATCAGTTTGAAGGCCCTAAAGTCACAGCAATACCCGCCTTTAGCTGTCATCAAAATTCAGTTTAAGCAGCGTGAAGTTACACTATATGTGTAGCTTAGTATGTACGGTGGAAATGAAGCATTTGAGAAGTATGACAGGAAAATCTTTGAGGGATAGAGTTAGGAATGAATGGGTAAAAAAAGAATGTAATTTGAAAGAGGATGTGAAAGTTAAAGTACAAAAGAATGTGATGAGATGGTTTGGGCATGTGGAAAGAATGAAAGATGATAGACTGACAAAGTATGTATACAAAGAAAGTGTGAAAGGAAAAAGAGGGAAGGGACGACCGAGAAAAGTATGGAGTGATCAGATTGAGGAGATTGTGAAAGAATGGGATATACAAAGTGAGCGTAAAAGAAGAAAATGCATGAAAAAGGTGATGGATATGAAGGAATTGAAAGAGGTATGTCAGGATAGGAAAAAATGGAGGCAACTCTGCAGAGGCTCTGGCCACCCCTAGCGGAATGGCGACAGAGTTACAGTTACAGTAGTTGCGAGTTATATAGGTTCATGAATAATTCTCTGGATCTTAAATTCAAGAAGAATACACACAACCTACCGAGCCTCATAGTATTTGATCTCATATGCTGATTGTTTGTGTGACGGTCAGGCCACACTTCCCGGGCAGGTGTGGTGGGCGGCGCTGCAGGGGCCGGGGGAGCTCTTAAAGAGGGGGAGGAACCCCCACGAGTCAAACTGGAGCGGGGGGAGGACCCTGACCTGGGGCCTCCCGACATCAAGACAGAGATGGACGGGCTCATGGACAACGAAGGTTACTTTACATTTATTTTTATTCTCACACTAACGATGTAAGACTGGCAGACTGGAAAGACGCAGCTGTAGACAAAAGGATTCGGAGGTGAAGGCTGATGGAGACCAAGGCTCGATATGAGCTGTGGGGCCATCGAAGATGATGAAGAACAATGTAAGAAGAACTACTTCTCCATATGTAGTCGGAGATATAGTCTATATATGGACTGATAGGAACGGTAGTTCCTCGACCTCGGTCGATTTTTCATTTGGCAGAATGCTTGCATTCCATGCCAAGATCAAGGGCTTGGAGAATGATTATTGACATCTGTATTGTATCTCTTTAACCGAGATTAAATTTTAAAGCACTCTCCTTAACCGATAGTCCCATAAAAAAGGCGTTTTTATATTTTGCAGGTGATCCCACAAAGTCACCGTCGTGTGACATGGTGGGGCCAGGGTCCCTCAAGTCGGAGCGCCTCTCCTCAGACTCCAACGACATCCTGGATCCACAGACGGGCCTGCGGGGACCACCAATGCCAATGCAGGTGAGAATCCATCCACACCTCCAAGCTTCAATGCCACATGATCGCATTCATAGTAATAATATTAGCACAGAACACTACATTTTCCCAAGAAAACTATGCACTACCACATGCTTCTTATCCGTTATTTGAGAGGGCCCTTGAGGTGTGACACACACAAAAACGGCGCTCTTCAATTATGTGTACCTTAGAAATAAATTATCCTTGTATATATATATATATACCGCATTGAGACCTGACATAGTTCTATACTATACCGTGCTGTAAAAATTGGTTCACTTTTGCCAATGCCACCCGGTTCAGGAGACAGCGGGAGGAGTTGCAAGGTTTATGTTCATGTGAGGTTTTGCTTATTCCTCGACTTATAGGTTGGTATGAGGCTGACCACCCATACTGTAAAAAATGGTTCACTTTGCCAATGTCACCCCTGTTTCAGGGAAGGTCGGTAAGAGTTGCAGGGCTTATGTCCATTTGAGAATTGGGTTTTTTATATTGTAGGTCTACATGCGGCATGTGTGAGCGCGAAATTATACATGTCTGCTTGTGGGAATGCATTTAATGTAAATCTTAAATGATATATATCTTTGCAGCTTAGATTAGATTAAGTTGCAAAGATATGTTACATTGGAGATTCACATTATATGCATTCTCACAAGCAGGCACGTACAAGTTCACGCTTGCGCATGCCGCATGTGAACCTACAACATAAAAACCAAATCTCAAATGGACATACAAGACGGCAAGAGTTGCAGGGCTTATGTTCATTTGAGATGGGTTCTTATAATGTAGGTCCACATGCGGCATGTGTTAGCGCAAAATTATACATGTCTGCTTGTGGGAATGCATTTGATATAAATCTTAAATGGTATATATCCTTGCAGCTTAGATTAGATTAGATTAGACATACACCCTGCAACTCTTGCCGTCTTTCCCTGAAACAGGGGTGACATTGGCAAAGTGAATCATTTTTACAGCATAGGTGGTCAGCCGCATAGCAACCTATAAGTCAAGGAACATACACAACAAATTACATCTTTTTAAATCAATAAATAATAACACGTATGGACATCAAAACTAAAACACAAAACAAATTCCAATTTAATAAACCCTAGCCGCCAACATTACAGATCAACCGACAATCAAGCTTGCAGAGGTCTCTTGAGTTGCATTAAATCATACTATTATTACTGCTGGATGACCAGAACTGCTGCCATGGCCTTTTGGAGCTGGAGCTTCCGGACATTTTGCCCATGTCTGCGATGGGCTTCTTCAGAGCAAAGATGATGTGATTACATCAACAGATCCCGGAAAGCAACTTTCCAGTGTCAACAGCTCGCTGCCTTAGTTCTTGTTTGCCGTATAGACTATAATCTATAATCTAAGTTGCAAGGATATATTCATTTAAAGCTCTCAGATGTATGCCCACAAACCAACAAGTGTAGTTCGCGCTTACAAATGCTGAATGTGTACTTACAAATAAAATCCAAACCTCAAATGAACATAAGCCCCACAACTTTTGCCGACCTTCCCTGAAACAGGGGTGACATTGGCAAAGTGAACCATTTTTTACAGTATGGGTGGTCAGCCTCATACCAACCTATAAGTCGACCATATAGCTAATTTTACATAAGCAATGTTGGCATGTGTACTGGACCAATGTGTCTTATGAAAACAGGAAATGTCTTTTAAAAATATTTAAAACAACTCTCACATTATCGAGTTTTACGTTTTTTCTTAGCTCAGATTGTGTAGAATTTGATTCTTAAGACCACTGCATTAAAAAGACATATTTGACAGAATTGGTCATACGGCAAACAAAAACTGGGGGAGCAAGCTGGCGGTGTAAGCCTAAAACTCGTATTAATGTTGATGTGTGTGTTCAGGATGGATGCCAGCGAGGAGTGGAAGGTCCGGCTGGGCGGCCTCCTGACGGAGTGCAGCCCTTGCCCTCCAATGTCATCTCAAAGCAGCCCAGCAACATGGAGGTCTGGACATCTTTTCATATAGCTATATAACACCTAAATGAATAAATATGAAGTCAACATATCAAAAATTCAGATGAGTTGATAATCAAAACAAGCTTTAACCTCTAGTGTGCCAATGATTTTCAGCCGTTATCCAGCTACCCGACTAATGGTTTTGATATTGAATATCTCCAAAGATACATAACATATATTTTTTTTATCTCAAAAGATGATGAAATAAAATAAAATTAAGTGCATAATTTAGTAAAACAGTAGCGGTAAAAATAAATGTTTGATTGATGATTTTTAAAAATAAAATACAGAGAATTAGATTTCCGCTGAAACACAGCGCCGTCGGCTAGCCAAGCCGTGACGTCACTGGATCCGCCAGGCTACCTGGGGGCCTTGGTGCAGTTCTATGAAATACATACTATCCGAAGATCCAGTGACGCCATATATAAAAAATAAAAAACTATACAAGATTCTCTTAATAATTTCTAACCCTTCAGAAATTAAGTTGTTAGAATGTTGATGTACTTTATATAGTTGGATAATTTTTTCTCTTTTGGGCACCGTTTAGTGGCTCCAGCCACCCCAAAGGCGCCCATCCTTCACTTGCTTCTTGGAAAAAATTAACATCTTCAACTCCTTCTTGAAACGTTCTTGACCGGTCTCCGTCCTCAGCTTCAGAGGTAGCTGGTTCCAGCACACGGTCCTGCTGAGCCAAACACTATATCCGCAAAGCCCGTTCTGCTCCGTCGAGGTGGCATTTTCAGCCTGTTGATAGTATCACCTCTCGCTGAGCGAAGAGTGCACCGCTTACTCTGCTGCTCACATTGCTGTTACTTTGGGTTGTGTCCTGGTGGCGGGCTGGTGTGTGATGTATCAGTCTGTTTATGCATGCAGTATTCACAGCAGCAGTCGCAGATCTTTGTGTTCTCCACGCAGCTGGCCAACAAGGGGGCGGAGGCCGTGCTCATGGACCACCACCCCTCCATCATCGCCTTCCACTGCGCGCAGCCCGGCACCAAGAAGTACCTCGAGGTGAGACGCCACACCTACACACACACACACACACACACACTCATACACCTACATTTATATTATTTTATTTGTTTATTCAAAAAACACAAACAAGACAAATTGTTACAAATATCACTGCTCCTGAAGATGCCTTTTAAGGCAAAAATATTTGAGCAATATTTTTTTTAAATTAAAAATTTGAACCAACATCGACATCTATGGATGCATCACCGAAGGTTAATAAAAGTACCTACAACCTCTCAAACTCAAGCTAGCTGGCGGTTGAGCAATGGATTTGCCGTGTGTGAATAACACCGTTAGTTTTTTCTTTAAAACCCAAAATTAAAATAGGCAATGTTTACTCAGCATTCAGCAAGTAATGAGAACCAGTCCATTGAGAGTTGGAAAACCTCCGGCACAAGTGAAGTAGCTAGCATTAGGCTGGCCCCCTTACCTGTGAACATAAATAGGTTCCACAGGCTTTATGCCACTCCTTTGGGGGCAACACACAAGGAAGCTTGGTGGCGTTGCTGTGCATTGCGATCCGCAGCATCTAATCTAATCTAAGCTGCAAGGATGTATATAATTTAAGATTTATATTAAATGCATTCCCACAAGCAGACATGTATAATTTCGCGCTCACACATGCCGCATGTAGACCTACAATATAAAAAACCCAATTCTCAAATGGACATAAGCCCTGCAACTCTTACCTTACCTCTTAACACATGCCGCATGTAGAACTACATTATAAAAAAACCAATCTCAAACGAACATAAGCCCTGCAACTCTTGCCGTCCTTCCCTGAAACAGGGGTGACATTTGAACCATTTTTTACAGTATGGGTGGTCAGCCGCATACCAACCTATAAGTCAAGCATCCAAAGTCAAAATAGCCATGATGATCGGCAATCTTCAATAGAAGTAGCACCGAAAGAAGACGACAGAGCCATGCTTATAGATTCATTGTAGTGATATCAGATGAGAGGATCAGTGTACCGATTTGATGTACGTGTTTTCGGAGAGATATTTTCCGGGATCTGGAGCTTCTGGACGTTTCACCCATGGCTACGATGGGCTTCTTCACAGTTTTCATCAAGATCATCTTCATCATTGCACTTTCACGCTGAAGAAGCCCATCGTAGATATGGGCAAAACGTCCGGAAGCTCCCATAGACCACGGCAAAATCTAATCTTATCTAATCTATAATCTATAATGATCCCGGAAAACATCTCTCCAGCATCATCAGCCGGCTGTGTAATCCTTAAACTCTTAAACCTGTTTTTTATTTCCACAGAAACATCCGTTGAAACTGGGCCAGTTCAACAAGCAAAACTCGGCGCAGTGGCTCAACAACCTGGCCATGGTGAAGACGCGCGGGGCCATCCGGGGGTCGGGCGGGCCCGGCATGCCCCCCAACCAGGGTCAGATGGGGGTGATGGGGGGGCCGCCGCACCACCAGATGGGGGGGAGGGGGGGCGCCGCGCAGATGATGATGATGAAGGGCGGGGGGGGCGGGGGACCCATGGGGCAGATGGGGGGAGGGCCCATGGGACACATGGACGGCTACCCGGGATCCAACGGGCCCTGCGGAGTCATGGATGGCATGCCTGATGGGGACATGCCTTGGGATAATGTGAGTATTATATGATGTCTTAATTCAGATCTTTCTTTGTATAAAAACACAATGAGATGATTCGGACATCTTGAAAGAATGGATGATGAACGACTAGCGAAGAAAGTGTACAGAGGAAATGTCAGAGAAAAGCGTGGAAGGGGAAGACCGAGGAAGAAATGGATAGACCAAATAAGTGAGTTTGCGAAAAAATGGAACCTGCAGAGTGTGAATAAGAGAAGAGTATGTATGAAGAAAGTGATGAATGTTGAAGAGACAAAAGAGGTATGCAAGGACAGAAAAAAGTGGAGATGCATCTGCGGAGGTACAGGCCACCCCTAGTGGAACGGCGGCAGAATACAGTAACAGTAATTGAGATTATGAACGGTTTTGGTCCAATGTTCATCACCTGAGACTTCATCAAAAAAGTATGTGGCTCAATTCTCAGCAAAGTTCAAAATACATTGTTCAATGGGCTTGGAAAAAATTGTGATGTCACACAGGCGGGTTGTTGGGAAACAGGCAAACAAATATTTTTTAACCGGTCACTAAATACCGTAGTCCCATTGAAGTTAGACATTTCGCTGCCTTAGTTCTTGTTTACCGTATACGCCATTGAGAAAAATTTACATGAGCAATGTTTGCATGTGTACTGGACCAATGTGTCTTATAAAAACAAGAAATTTATATTATAAATATTTAAAAGAACTCTCACATTATTGAGTTTTACGGTTTTTCTTAGCTCAGATTGTGTAGAATTTGATTCATAAGACAACTGCATGAAAAAGTCATATTTGACAAGATTGGCGTATACGGTAAACAAGAACTGGGGGAGCGATTTGTCTGTCGAAGAGAATAAAATATAAGCTCAAATTTGTGCTGAGTGCATTATGAAACGCTGACAGGTGTGTCTTTCTGTTCACCAATCAGAAAAAATACATTTCAACAGAAATACATACATTCAAACATAGTCAAGGCTGCTGGAGTGAAGTTTTCCGGGATCTGTTGCCGTGGTCTGTGGGAGCTGGAGCTTCCGGACGTTTCGCCCATTTCTACGATGGGCTTCTTCAGCGTGAAGTATGATGATGATGAAGATCTTGATGAGAACTGTGATGTCAGTGTGTGTGCAAAGGGCTTATATGTCTACCATCTTGCTTCTACAGCATGTGTTTGTTGTTTTAAAAGCACCATCTATGAATTGCATTGCGAAACTATGAATATATGTAAGACTATGAATATAGTCAAGGCTTCCCACTTTTAACTGACATTTGTTACTTACACCAACTTGTCTGTGCAGAACCCCATGCATCCGGGGGGCGGCGGCCCTGGAGGCCCAGGAGGTGGTCCTGGGGGGCCTCACATGCAGGGCGAGCAGGGAGGGGGGCAAGGAGGTCCGGGGGGACAGGGCGCGGGGGGGCCTCCCAACCAGGGACAGGACTGCCAAGGCAGAGGCAGCCCCGCCGATCTGCTCAAACAAGGTGAGGACTTTTATGTAAACGGTGAAGCAGTTGACTTTTTTATTGTCCCTAAAGTTGCAGTTAAAGAATCGGTCTTGAGTTGCCTCTTGAAGTGACTGCTTTCGGCAATCTCTCGAACCACAACTAGCAGTCAGTTCCATGACAGCTACTAGACACTGCTGCCGACTTGCGCAAATAATAGATAGATAGATTTAATTCAATAAAATATTACACATTACAGTACCCTTAGTACGAGTTGCAAAACTTGAGTAAAGTAAAGTTTACGGAAAGTATTAAAGAGTGATTTTCCCCAAAATCTGTCATTTTTGTTTCTTACACTTTATCTAATCTAATCTAAGCTGCAAAGATGTATATCATTTAAGATTTATATTAAATGCATTCCCACAAGCAGACATGTATAATTTCGCGCTAACACATGCCGCATGTGGGCCTACAATATAAAAACCCAATCTCAAATGAACATAAGCCCTGCAACTCTTGCCGTCACAGAAGAGTTACAGTGATGAAGAAAAGCAAGTTCAAACAAACAAAAACGGCAGATTTTGGGGAAAATCACTCTGTAATACTTTCCGTAAACTTTACTTTACTCAAGTTTTGCAACTCGTACTCAGGGTACTTGTAAAGTCTAATACGTTAAACAATTGAAAAACATGTTGAACAAATAAATAAAAATAAATAACTACATAAATAAACTGTGTGTGAATTGACACATTACACAAGCTCAACAAATTGTTCCCTAAGTGCTTGTTTGCCTTGTGTCCATCAGAGGTAATTTCCTATGAACATTGTTTGCATGTGTACTGTACCAATGATGATGATGATGATTTCTTTATCCGCGCCGTTTCGTAACTCAATGTTACTCCAAGGGCGCTTGTCCGTTCGATAGCTCAGTTGGTAGAGTGCTTGCATTCTACCCCGTGAGCTCGGGTTCGAATCCCACCGAGGAGGGTGTCAGAAATGATTTCCTATTTCGGTGTGTATTTCGAACCCCATAATATAAATACCGGCGAGGTTTACTCAGCCTTTACAAGAAATGAGTACCAGCCCCCTCGGGAGCTGGGAAGTTCCCACTTCAACTGAAGTGGTTGGCGTAAGGCCGGCCCCCTTATCTGTAAAAATAAATAGGTTCAACTCGCCACATGCGACCCCTTCGGGGATAACGCGGCAAGAAGTTACACTATATGTGTAGCTTAGTTGCGTTTTTTTTTTTTGCTTAGTAGTTTACTGGGCGAAAAAGTGTGTCTTCATCCTCCTCTTTAGCTCCTCAATCGTCCAAGACCTCCGGATTTCTGGTGACAGTTGATTCCAGGTCGCAGGGCCGGCCGCCGCAAAAGCACCTATAGTTCCTACCGTATCTGTTTGAAGATAGGACAAAATAAAACATGGCGGCGTATCAACAGCTGATCAATTTTATGTTGAACAGCGATCAGTTGTTCAGGCACCGCCATGTTTTATTCTGAAGATCTACCAATGGCCGTTGAGACTTCAACCCCTGGGGGGGCGTAATGTTACTTTGAAATAGGGAAATAAAAAGTAAAGCATTGACTAAAAAGTATTTAATGCAGTCTTCAGACAGTTGTTTACATTTTGGTGCTGATGTCTTTTACTGTTTAATTGTTTAGTGTTTATTTGTTTTATATACTCAAATGTAATTAATTGTTTGTATTCCTTGACTTATAGCTTGGTATAAGGCTGACCACCCATACTGTAATTTTTTTTCACATTGCCAATGTCACCCCTGTTTCAGGGAAGGTCGGCAAGAGTTGCAGGGCTTATGTTCATTTGAGATTGGGTTTTTATATTGTAGGTCCACATGCGACATGTGTTCGCGCGAAATTATAAATTTCTGCTTGTGGGAATGCGTTTAATATGTACATCTTAAATGATATACATATATCTTTGCAGCTTAGATTTAGATTTACTTGATGGAAATTTGTTTGGTTATTTTTCAACACACTGGATATAGATGAAACATTGTACTAACACAGCATATAATATGTCCACTTGTCTCCTCATGCTAACCCAGGAGCCTATCACGGAGCGCCTCTCATCAGGTTCCTGACGCATCCAAATCTGCTCAACGCACACGGCGACACACGTTTGTTCTCATCACCTAACCTAACCTGACTGTTGTTGTAAACGTTGTCCTCTGCCACTCCATACAGGGCTGGAAGTCTCATCACCACGCAGTAATTCTTACCTACCGAATATTGTTAATATTTGTATGAAGACCTGTCAATCCAAGATGGCAAGGATTAGTCTTCATACAAATATTACAGATATTCGGTAGGTAAGCATTACCGTGCTGATGACACTTCCAGCCCAGGTCTAAGAAAGACCAAACAACTTGAAAATGAACTTTGTCTGATAAATGGTCAATGATTACCGTTTTATTAAATTACTTTCCATTCAATTGAAACTTCAATTAATACGTGGTTTAATAATCTTGTTATAAGTAAATGCTGTAAAAAAAAATATCCCTGATTATAATATCCTTGGACCGGTCCGTAGTCCAGTGGCAACACTTCGGACTCGTAAATGGAAGGTTGTGTATTCGAATCCCGGCGGAGCACAAATATATACCATTTATATTTTCAAATTTGCTCTTTGCTGGGTTGAAAAATTCATAAACCTTTACTAAAGCCCGGTCACTGAAAGGTCCATCCAACCTTTTTTTTTTTTTTTAAGAAATCCTGTGCGGGAGACTCCCTAGATTCTAGAGACTCTAGGGGTCTATGACACTTGTTGTAGTGCCGCAGAGGTGTACGAGCTTGGTCGTCGCTACAAAGCGCCAATACTCAAGCAAGACCCAGTTGCGGTAAGGCTGGATGGACCTCTGGTGACCGGTCATTGGAAAAGGTTTATGAATTTTTCAACCCAGGGAAGAGCAAATTTGAAAATATAAATGGTATTTTTTTTGTGCTCCGCCGGGATTCGAACCCTCAACCTTCCCATTCAGAGTCAGCAGTGCTACCACTGAGCTACGGACCTTTACAACCTTACAACAACTGGGTCTTGCTTGAGAATTGGCGCTTTCTACAGCGACGACCAGCTCGCAGAGGGAAAACCGCGCTCGCCAAATAAATCATCCTAATATTATTCTTATTATTCACAAATTGAGCATTTATTTCACCTCGAGTACTTTTGACTTGCTTGTTCGACACTGAGGAGTGTCCTCTTGAAAATGACGTATGACGTCGTTGACAGCTATCATGATGTAGTACGTGATAACTTTGTATTGAAGGTATTACCGATTGTCTTGACTTTTTTAGTCCAGGCAAGTGACATCACATTTTACCCCCACTTTTTAATGTGTCAAGTCTATTGGAACACAGAATTAAAAAAAAAAAGTTCATTTAATCCTTTCTTGTCTTATTGACCTGTATGGAGTGTATTACTTTACTTTATTTGAGGATTTATCAAATGTAGTGTATTTTTATGTAGATTTGAATTGATTGAATTGTTTATATTAATACAGACTAAGCGAGCGTTAAAGAAGAATATGCATGATAAAGGTGATAGATATGAATGAATTGAAAGAGGTATGTACGGATAGGAAGAAATGGAGGCAGCTCTGCAGAGGCTCTGACCACCCCTAGCGGAATGGCGACAGAGTTACAGCTATAGTTATATGGCCTAGTCTTTTGCGTATGCGATTGCAGCATGACATATTTCAAAGAGCCGGATGGTTCATTTCCCAATGGTTTGTGATTTTTTCCATAGTTATGACAAAGTTAACTATCAATGAACCATAAATCTAATTGTTTAAATTCAATTCATACAGAGTATCAGATTATTTTTTCATTCATTTTACAATGTTTCGTATTTATGCGAATAGGAGAAGAATTTGATGTTGATACATTTGTTTTACTTTCCAGGAGTTAAAATCCCAGATGAGAACCTCACACCCCAGCAGAGGGCACATCGAGAGGAGCAGCTGGCCACCATCAGGAAGATGCAGCAGATGCTCTTCCCCGAGTCCGGCATGGGGCCCCAGGGAGGCAACCCCAATCAAATGATGGACCCCAACGCCGGAGACCAGAGCCCCATGGGAAACAACCCCAATATGCCACCCAATTCCAACTCGGGGAACCCAGGCATGAACCCCAACATGGGCTTCAATCCCAACCAGATGGGCCCAATGGGACAAAACTGCCCCATGGGCCCCGGCAATATGGGACCGATGGGGCCAAATGGACCTATGGGACCTAACGGACCGATGGGACCCAATGGACCTATGGGACCGAATGGACCAATGGGACCAAACGGACCGATGGGGCCAAATGGTCCGATGGGTCCGAATGGGCCGATGGGACCAAATGGGCCGATGGGACCGAATGGACCAATGGGACCTAGTGGACCTATGGGACCGAACGGACCGATGGGATCAAACGGTTCAAATTGTGGGATGGGGCCTGGAGGTCCTATGGGTCATAATGGACCGATGGGACCTAATATGGGCCCGAATGGACCGATGGGCGGGAATGTGCAGATGGGTCCTAATGGGCCTATGTCGAATATGGGGCCCAATGGCATGATGGGGCCCAACGGACCCATGGGGCAGGGGATGCAGATGGGGCCCATGGGACCTTGCATGAAGGGAGGAATGAGGAATCCATCTTGCGGGGGGCCTGACATGAAGCCGTCTATGTGTGGGGACATGCACATGAACAGGCCGTGCTCCGGACCCATGGGGGTAAGCCTGATCACCTGACTTTGTTATCATTTACCATTTCCGCCCAATGTTCTTCACGAATATGTTTGCAAATGAGTACGAACTTCCAGAACCATACTCATTCTGTGTGTAATCTAAATCTAAGCTGCAAAGATATGTATCATTTGAGATTCATATTAAATGCATTCCCACAAGCAGACATGCACAATTTTCGCGCTTACACATGCCGCATGTGGACCTACAATATAAAAACCCAATCTCAAATGAACAAAAGCCCTGCAACTCTTGCCGACCTTCCCTGAAGCAGGGGTGACATTGGCGAAGTGAACCATTTTTTACAGTATGGGTGGTCAGTCGCATACCAACCTATCAGTCAAGGAATACAAGTAATTAATACATTCAAATATATAAAACAAATAAACTCAACAATTAAACAACATTATGAGAAATGCATGCTGTAAAATATGGTTCACTTTGCCAATGTCACCCCTGTTTCAGGGAAGCTCGGCAAAAGTTGCAGGGCTTGTGTTCATTTGAGGTTCGGTTTTTAATTTGTGAATACACATATAGCATTTGTAAGCGCGAACTTACACGTGTCTGTTTGTGGACATGCATTTCATTTGAATTTAAAATCATTGCAACTTGGATTATATGTGTCAGTTGAAAGTCTGCTTTATTTATATATAGTTTTTTAATCAGTCAGACATTAAAAATATTGGTGCAAAATTGAAATAAATGTTATTAATTAGGCCACCTGATGATGCAAGCGGTATGTTTGCGAAACCTAACGATACTCAAAAGTAATTGTGGAAACCAGAAATTTTGTTTCATTTCTCTCTAGCCACATCTAGGTTTTGTTCGAAGAGAGAAAAAAGTGGAAGGCAGAAACTGTTGGGGAATTTAAAGGAGCACTAAAGACGCATCTTTACAAAAACTCTTATCCGTGATTTGAGAGGGCCCTTTAGGTGTGGCACACACAAAAACGACACTCTTTAACTATGTGTACCTTCTAAGTAAATTATCTTTGTATGTACTCGTATAATGCCAATGTTATCGGGCCAAGTGGGCCGATTTTTCTAGCGTGTTTGGAATGGAATAACGTTGGTTCGATCCCCGCTTGGGTCATTTGACCATAACTTTGACTCTGGTTCAACAGATGTAATTGGGTAATTATCAATTAATAATTCATTAAAATAAACAATAATGAATTACTAATTGATGATATTAATACCTGTTTCTGGCCAGGCAGAATAGGTTGGGGAATTGCATTCCTCTTCACAAATCTATAAAAAAAAATTGATAATGTAGTGTTGAACATGTGTTGCGATTGCTGTTGCAGAGGATGGGAGGCCCCATGGGTGGCATGAAGCCCTGCATGATGGGGGGCCCCCGCATGATGCCTGGAGCCAACATGAATACCATGAACGGTAAGTGACTACAATTCTCATTGACAAATCTGTCGGTGCCACTTCTGTCAAAGATCAGCGATCATCATGGCTATTTTCACCTTGGATGTTGTTACTCGTATTCCTTGACTTATAGGTTGGTATGAGGCTGACCACCCATACTGTAAAAAATGGTTCACTTTGCCAATGTCACCCCTGTTTCAGGGAATGTCGGCAAGAGTTGCAGGGCTTATGTTCATTTGAGGTTTGGATTTTATTTGTAAGTACACAATCAGCATTTGTAAGCGCGAACTACTCGTGTTTGTTTGTGGGCATACATCTGAGAGCTTTGAATGAATATATCCTTGCAACTTAGATTATAGATGTTGTGGCTCGAAATTGGGATTTAGTGTCGTAGGTTTCTCAGCCACACTGCCGTTCGGCGTCCCTGAGTTCTTCTCACTTCAGTCTTACCCTGTATGATACTGTAACTCTAACTCTGTCGCCATTCCGCTAGGCGTGGCCAGAGCCTCTGCAGAGCTGCCTCCATTTCTTCCTATCCTTACATACCTACCTCTTTCAATTCATTCATATCCATCACCCTTTTCATGTATTTTCTTCTTTTTCGCTCGCTTTGTACATCCCATTCTTTCGCAATCTCCTCAATCTGATCAATATTTAATTGACAGTCCCACCCTTGCGGGGATGGAGAGGAGATTGTGAAAGAATGGGATGTACAAAGCGAGCGTAAAAGAAGAAAATGCATGAAAAAGGTGATGGATATGAATGAATTGAAAAAGGTATGTAAAGATAGGAAGAAATGAAGGCAGCTCTGCAGAGGCTCTGGCCACCCCTAGCGGAATGGCGACAGAGTTACAGTTACAGTATCCATATCTCACTTTTCACTGTTGAGATCTGAGGTTATGACTCTGGAGGAAATGAAAGAAGTATGTAAGGATAGAAAGAAATGGCGGTTGATCTGTAATGTTGGCGGCTAGGGTTTGTTAAAGTGAAATTGGTTTTATGTTTTAGTTTTTTTTGATGTCCATGTTTATATTATTATTTATTGATTTAAAAAATGTAATTTGTGATGTATGTTCCTTGACTTATAGGTTGGTACGCCGCTGACCACCCATACTGTAAAAAATGATTCACTTTGCCAATGTCACCCCTGTTTCAGGGAAGGACGGCAAGAGTTGCAGGGCTTATGTTCATTTGAGATTCGGTTTTTATAATGTAGGTCCACATGCGGCATGTGTTAGCGCGAAATTATACATGTCTGCTTGTGGGAATGCATTTAATATAAATCTTAAATGATATATACCCTCTCAGCTTAGATTAGATTAGATTAGATCTCACCACAACATATGAGTATAAATGTGTTGTGTTTGTGCTAGGAGCTCTGTTTTTGGTATCCTGATGTGATTATGTATTGCCATGTTGCAGGAGGTATGATGATGGACGGCATGGGAGAGTGTGGAGGGCCGGGGCCTGGTGATCACCACATGGGGGGCATGCACCCGGGGAACATGTGCGACGACTTCCCCAGGAGTAGGAATGTGAGTCACATCTCTCTTACACTTCCTCTGTATCTGAAATCTATCTTGTCGCATTCTCTCAAAAATAGACACTATATCCATTTCAATTTACTTGACCACAAATCGTCCTTAGTTAGAAAGAGAACAAAGATCTTCATAATCTTTTCATTGTAAAGAAAAAAATGAAAGAGTATGCAAAGTGTCTTTAGTTTCCACATATAAACCCCGAGTGTACACACACTTGCATCACAGTTCTCATCAAGATCATCTTCATCATCATACTTCACGCTGAAGAAGCCCATCGTAGAAATGGGCGAAACGTCCGGAAGATCCCGGAAAACATCACTCCAGCGTCATCAGCCGGCCGTGTAAGCCTAAAACTCTTATTGTGTGCATGTGTTTGCAGGCGATGGAGGGCCACAAGTCAGGCATGAGGAGTCCCCGGAGCCCCACAGAGTTTAAGTGGCAGAAGCTGCAGCACCAGTACTATTGTGTGTAGTAATATTGCGTGTGTGTGCTTGCAGGCGATGGAGGGCCACAAGTCAGGCATGAGGAGTCCCCGGAGCCCCACAGAGTGTGAGTGGCAGAAGCTGCAGCACCAGTACTATTGTGTGTAGCAATATTGCGTGTGTGTGCTTGCAGGCGATGGAGGGCCACAAGTCAGGCATGAGGAGTCCCCAGAGCCCCACAGAGTGTGACTGGCAGAAGCTGCAGCACCAGTACTATTGTGTGTAGTAATATTGCGTGTGTGTGCTTTCAGGCGATGGAGGGCCACAAGTCAGGCATGAGGAGTCCCCGGAGCCCCACAGAGTGTGACTGGCAGAAGCTGCAGCACCAGTACTATTGTGTGTAGCAATATTGCGTGTGTGTGCTTGCAGGCGATGGAGGGCCACAAGTCAGGCATGAGGAGTCCCCGGAGCCCCACAGAGTTTGAGTGGCAGAAGCTGCAGCACCAGTACTATTGTGTGTAGTAATATTGCGTGTGTGTGTTTGCAGGCGATGGAGGGCCACAAGTCAGGCATGAGGAGTCCCCGGAGCCCCACAGAGTTTGAGTGGCAGAAGCTGCAGCACCAGTACTATTGTGTGTAGCAATATTGCGTGTGTGTGTTTGCAGGCGATGGAGGGCCACAAGTCAGGCATGAGGAGTCCCCGGAGCCCCACAGAGTTTGAGTGGCAGAAGCTGCAGCACCAGTACTATTGTGTGTAGTAATATTGTGTGTGTGTGTTTGCAGGCGATGGAGGGCCACAAGTCAGGCATGAGGAGTCCCCGGAGCCCCACAGAGTTTGAGTGGCAGAAGCTGCAGCACCAGTACTATTGTGTGTAGTAATATTGCGTGTGTGTGTTTGCAGGCGATGGAGGGCCACAAGTCAGGCATGAGGAGTCCCCGGAGCCCCACAGAGTATGAGTGGCAGAAACTGCAGCACCAGTACTTTGAGCACGAGCACAAACCCCCCATGGAAGGTGACCTAGGTGAGGGCAACAATCCACTCTCTCCGATATCCCATAAAGAACGTGGGCACCCCTAGCTATTATAACTTATGGTGAATTAAAAATTAAAAGGCAAAACAAAAATGTAGCAAAAAAATCCACATTCGATGAAACCTGTGCTGGAAGACTCATCATCACGCTAATTCTTACCTACCGAATATCGGTAATATTTGTATGAAGACCTGTCAATCCAAGATGGCTGCAAGTGAGCAGCTGATTAGTCTTCATTCAAATATTACCGATATGCGGTAGGTAAGAATTACCGTGGTGATGAGACTTCCAGCCCTGGTATGTTCAAGTTTAGTTAGATTGTAATAAACTATTACTTTAATATTATTATTCAAAATACTCCAGTTGGAGTTGATTAAAATTGAGGATTCCCGAAGTGACAAGCCCCGCCCCGGGATCTTTAGAAATGATTACAATGCCATTTAAAAGCTTTAAAACAAACAACTGATCATAAAAATCAGATGTCTAACCTTCAATTAACAGGAAAACGACACAAATAATATTCAGATTGCGGAAATTTTGATGTATCCTTACATCATAACGTATGCGACCACCAGTGGCGAAGCGTGCCATACAAGCCGGTTCCCATCGGCTTCCCTTTTAAAATTATGTAACAAAGTAATTAAAAAATAAAGGCACAAAGTAAACAAATACATTTAAAACCAAAGAAACAATACATATTTTTCCCCATTGAAACCATGCAGTCTACTTTATTATCATTTCTGCCTCATTTTAAACGGGAAACCGATGGAAACCGGCTTGTATGGCACCCTTCGCCACTGGCGACCACTCTTATGCGAACCATTCATATGCGAAGAGGTTGAATGTGATTTTCTGTTTATAATGTGAAACATTTTGCTGCAATCAGGTGGTGCACAAGTGAAGTCCCCTTGCAGTGAGAGAGGAGGCATGTCAGGAGTCTGTCTTCCACCTCCTCCGTACGGAGCTTCACCTCTCCACAGATCAGCCTCTGTACCTATAGGTAAGTCTGCTGCTTACCTTCACTAGTAGGGTAATGAAGTAAAGTCCCCTTGCAATGAGAGAGGAGGCATGTCAGGAGTCTGTCTTCCACCTCCTCCGTACGGAGCGTCACCTCTCCACAGATCAGCCTCTGTACCTATAGGTAAGTCTGTTGCGCTCAACACACACAACCAAAGTATATTCATAATGAAGAAGCATTTCTTGGCTCGTATGGGCTTATTAGCCAATCCCAAGCTTCCTGACTTGGCCACTAGGGGCGCCTTCCTAATATATTTGGCTCTGTAGACACAGGGTCTGTTTTACTGAGAGCTCTCTCTTTGGAAAGGAGAAAGCAGTTGGTACTCCTTATATTTAGCTCAGAATAAATACTATCTTCATGTTGTTTGTCTTTACAGATGCAGTGGCGTGCCTACGATTTCTGCCATGCGCATGCTGGATAATTAAAGTTGTACTAAATCACAAATAATAAATCTTACCCCTTTGTTTCTTTCCTCAGTGTTTCTTAATCTCTTCAGACTTCGATTTTGGATAAATCAATAAATCTATACATACTTAAGATCCTTACAAGGTACAACTATATTTTCACAGGAATTCATTGTATATAAAAAACCGAATTCTCGATCGCAAACAAGGAATAAGTTATTTATTTTGATATTTGAACCTGACGCGACAGTGTTTTCAAAACACAATACATAAGTCATTCATAAATCTGTAAACAGCTTCAGTCTGGAATCGTAAAATTTAATCGACGAAAAGCTTAGCGTATCTGAATATTATTATCATGCCTACTCCAAGCCACAGCTCCAAACACAATCAGTGAATTTACGTTTTCATTTAGAATTAAAAGAGCTTAAGCGACTATCTTCATACAAACTTACAGAGGTCAAGCTTTTTCATATGTTAAACAAAGACAGACATACATTTCTCAATCATGTTTGAAGAACAGAGACCTCACAGATGCCAGAAGCACAATTATTGATTTATATCTGTAATCTACTCAAAAATATTCATTATTTTCATTTCTGAGGGTACGCATGCTTAGCTTTTTAGCTTGTAAGATAGTCACGCCACTGTTCAGATGTTGTTTCTGACAACTGATTTTTTACATCTTCACAATGTCAATACAAAAACCCTTAAACTTCTATGGTCTTTAGTTTGGCCTTCAATAAAGCATTGGCTTAGTTATGTTTCCTTGTGATAATCCTGGTATCGTATCTTCCACAGCAACACAATCCCCGAGCCAGTGCTCCAACATCCAGATGCCCATGTCGGCGGAGGCGTCGCGGGCGTCCTCAGCGCTCAACAGCCCCGCGGAGTGCCGCACCAACAACCCCGCACAGCAGCAGCAGCAGATGCAGCACCAGGGGGCGCCGCCTGGCAGCAAGGGCCTGCCCAAGAACCCACTGGACGGGGGACCAGGTCGGGAATGCCTTCCAACTTATCAAGTAGAATGTAGTAAGCTTGCACTAGATACTAAATTCAATAGGATTCGTAAAGATTTTGTCCTGCAATGAGCTCTTGATGAAACAGTGAATTTATTAATCTTTTCACACTGTGAATGCCCACAGAACTAAATCTAAATCTAAGCTGCAAGGATATGTATCATTTAAGATTCATATTAAATGCATTCCTACAAGCAGACATGCATAATTTCACACTCACACATGGCACATGTGAACCTACAATATGAAAAACCCATTCCAAATGAACATAAGCCCTGCAACTCTTGACGACCTTCCCTGAAACAGGGGTGACATTGGCATAGTGAACCATTTTTTGCAGTATGGGTGGTCAGCCTCATATCAACCTATAAGTCAATAAATTATATAATAATAATATTAGGATGATTTGATCAATCAACATGAATTTTCAGTGTTAATATTGCTAGCAATAAAAATAAAAAACTTTTTTTTGAATAGAAGTTTTAGGCGTTCACGGCCAGCTGGTGATGCTGAAGAGTAACTTTATGATATCATGATTTTGAAGAAAACACCAGTTTCTTGTAGTGTTAGCTTTCAGCACGCAAAACCTTATTATTTGCTACATAACTTTTTAGTTTGTGTGTGTGTTTTTTTAATGTATTCATTTTAATAGATTTTTTTGTTGATTTTTTGTGTTTTTTCTTTTTCTTTATTTTTCGTTTGGTGTGTGTTGTGCGTTGCTCCCCCCCTGCTCGCTCTACTCTCCCAAAAATGGCCGACTCGACAATCAACAAAATGGCTGATCACGACAAAAAACTAACCTCAAAATCACTGGGATCAACCCTAAAACCATGGAATTGAAATGCCTCAACCAACGCCGTTTGTCTGTTTTCTGACTTGAATGAAATTTTAAATCTCATTTTTAATTGGATGGATAATGCCCAATGAAATTGCATCTGAAATGCACCGTTACCACTGGAAATGATGAAAATAAATGGAGAATATGTTTTAATGACAAACTGACGACAATTTGAACGATTCACATGCAATTCTTATGAATGTGTGGAACGTGATCAACGGAAATCAGAGGAGGGCATGTTTGTGAGGACCCTGCAGAACCTGGCCGCCCAGCAGCAGAAGCAGCAGCTGAAGGAGGCGGGGGGAGGTGGAGGCGGCGGGGCCAACCTCATGCCGGTGCCCTCTCCGCAGAAGATACACTACCTCAACACGTTTGAAGGTAATTTACCCGAGTGAGGGGGGGACACAATCTTACAGGATCCAATCAATCGTCTCACAACCGTTACCTTGTTTTTTCAGCCTGCGCTTTGTTCAGTCACCGAAAAAAATATTTGGTAAAAGAGAAAAAATCTGAGTAGGGCCGCTTGACCTTAAAATAAATAAAAATGAGCGTTCTATGATATATAGATATATATATATATATATATATATATATATCAGGCTTATTTATTTTTCATTGCACATGATAAGAGAGCGCCGTTTTTGTGTGTGTCACACCTCAAGGGCCCTCTCCGATCACGGATAAGACTTTTTGAAAAGGTGCGTCTTGAGAGCTCCGCGAAATATGCCCATAGATTTGGAGTTCTTCACTCCGGGTGGCAGTCTGTTCCACTCCACCGGACCCGCAATACAGAAAGCACAGTCTCCAAAATTTGTACGGATCTGACGGTAATACGATGTAATCTGATATGTGATACGATGGAGGTGTGCGTACGGAACGGGTATAAGGAGGGTTCCCGCAATACTCTTTCAAGGAAAACGCCACAAGAAATTGCACTACATATGCAGCTTTTTTGCATTGTGTTGTATAGAGATTCCTTCATCTATGTTTTATTGTATTACGAACTTTTGGATGTGAAGACTTCAAATTTAAAATTTTGACATTTTCTTCTTCATTTTAAGTAAATATACTGAAAAGACATTGCATAAAATTAAAAAAAATACAAAGTTTTTTCCCTTTTTTTTATCCAATATATATTTGTTTTGTTATCATTGCATTGGTTACTCAAAATCATTGTTTTCTTGATTAACCGTTCACTTTGCTCTGTTTCACTTTGCCAATGTCACCCCTGCTTCAGGGAAGGTCGGCAAGAGTTGCAGGGCTTATGTTCATTTGAGATTGTGTTTTTTATATTGTAGGTCCACATGCGGCATGTGTAAGCGTGAAATTATGCATGTCTGCTTGTGGGAATGCATTTAATATGAATCTCAAATGATACATATCTTTGCAGCTTAGATTTAGATTTTTAGATTTAGAACCGCCCTATGCATATGAATGTACGCGATACGCAAACTTTGAGTATACCATCCTGCTACATCCGTATCGCGTTCGCGCTTGAAAAAAATACTATATTTGAAAACTACACACCGCCTGGCGTCCGCCTGAGTTCCAAAGTCATGTGATTACAAGTCTAGACAAGTTAGTTCCTCAAGGGCAGGCTGAGCGTTTGGTTGTTTGTTTGGTGTGTTTCATAATACTCTTCAAAAGTCGGGAGTACGTACATTGTGGTTTCGATTCCTGATTATTTTTTGCCTATTATTCGGAAAATAACCTATATGTAAGGGGGTTAATAAAACTTAACATCAGATATATTTATTTAGAGACATTATTTGACTCGATCCAATAATTCTGTACCCTTAGTATTGTACCTTAGTACCCTTGACTTATAGGTTGGTATGAGGCTGACCACCCATGCTGTAAAAATGGTTCACTTTGTCAATGTCACCCCTGTCTCAGGGAAGGACGGCAAGAGTTGCAGGGTGTATGTCCATTTGAGACTTGGTTTTTATGTTGAAGGTTCACATGATTCGGCATGTGCAAGCGCGAACTTGTACGTGTCTGGTTGTGGGAATGCATGTACTGTGAATCTCCAATGTAACATATCTTTGCAACTTAGATTAGATTAGTATAGAATATTGCGTAAATAATGAAAAATGTATGAAAACTGCTGTACCTTTCATACATTTTTCTTGACATTTTCTCGGGAATGCACATGATGTGCTTACACTAGGAGTACTGATAGTCGGTATCGAGCACCACATCCAAGAGTCTTCAGCTGAGCAAGAAGGACGAGTCTGAAACAACAGTTTTAAGGCTTCGGTGAAGCTATTTTGGATCAACATAGAAAATAAAACAGCTATGTTTTTTATTTCTCTGAGTACATTCAGTTCCACGGTCGGTTTTGCTAACAAACCGTATTGCATCCTCAGGTGGCTAGACGCTACGCTACTAAGCTACACATATAGTGTAACTTTTTCCCGCGTTTTCCTCGAAGGGGTCACATGTGGCGATTCGGGACCTATATGTTTTTATAGGTAAGGGGGCCGGCCTCATGCCAATCACTTCAGTTGACGTGGGGGTTTCTCAACTCCCGAGGGGGCTGGTACTCATTTCCTGTGACAACTGAGTAAACCTTGCCGGTATTTTATTTTGGGTTTGAAATAAACACCGAAACGGGAAATCATTTCTGACACCTTCGGTGGGATTCGAACCCGTGCTCTGAGCATAGATACAAGCACTCTACTAACCGAGCTATCAACCAGGCTAAATAATCTTAATAATCTAATTAAAATTAAATTATTTTGGATCAATTGTTGGATATGTATATATGTGCAAATCAGAGAATTTTGAAAATTAAAGAATATCTTTGTCAGCGTTCAAACCGGGTGATCTAAATAAATTGTCCAAAGCAGTAACGGTAATCGAGTTAATTTCGTCAAAGAGTCAGGTTACAAATTTCTAAATCAGAGGTGGGTAACTTTGCCGAATGTATATTTTTACTTGTGAGAATATTTATTATGTGGATTGGAAGGTTTTTTTGTCGGAATTATTGCATCCTGGAAGATTGTACCTCGACACACATGCTTTTCAGTGATTAGTGAAAAAATATGAATCGCTTTCATTTCAAGTAACCATTTAGTCCTGCTGGAACAGTCTACCTCTGGAATTGAGAACAGAGACCAGGGCTGGAAGTCTCATCACCTCGGTAATTCTTGCCTACTGAATATCGGTAATATTTGTATGAAGGCTGATCTGCTGTTCACTTGCGGCCATCTCGGATTGACAGGTCTTGATACAAATATTACCGATATTCAGTAGGTAAGAATTACCGTGGTGATGAGACTTCCAGCCCAGTGCTGGCAGTTTCAGGAAGCTGTTTAACCTTTTGGCTGCTAAATATTCTGGATATATGAAAACCCTCCAATACGGAATACTTTTTCAAGCAAATTTTTTAAAACATTTATTGATTTCCTACCTTAATTGATTGACGACACTGAACTGAACAGTCACATGTGTTAGTTATTCAGGAACAAAAATCACAAAGGCTTAGCTCCTAGATACGGCCGGGTTGCTGGGGAGAAGGCAATCAAATAGGTATTTTGTTACAAGGAGACTACATAGCAGTGGCGAAGGGTGCCATACAAGCCGGTTCCCATCGGTTTCCCGTTTAAAATGAGGCAGAAATGATAATAAAGTAGACTGCATGGTTTCAATGGGGGAAAAATACGTATTGTTTCTTTGGTTTTAAATGTATTCTTTTACTTTGTGCCTATATTTTTTAACTACTTTGTTACATCATTTTAAAAGGGAAGCCGATGGGAACCGGCTTGTATGGCACCCTTCGCCATTAGTACATAGACGTGTGACGTTTGCCCGTCGAGAAATATATTTTCAAGTTTGTGTTGAGTGTAAAATTTACGTTCAGATTTGAAGGTATCCCAAACAAGAAGAAAGATATTTTGAAGCTATCATAGTTTTTCACCAATCACTGAATACCTACAATTTTTAATATTATCTTGGATTTTGCATGATATTTTAGTGTGCATGTTTTGTTTTACATGTTAGAATTATGCATTAACCATATTGTTCTTGTTGAAGCAAATGACACTGAATTGAAAAAAAAATCTACCAAAACATTGTCACAACAAAAACAAGACTTTATTTTTTGCCGTTAGGCCAACAAGAAAGTAAGAAAGGTATTTTAATTCATACCCATTAAATAATATTTAAAATGTGCTTTATTTTTACAGGTCAAGAGCTCACTATACAGAAACAACCTAACACATCATTGAAAGATGGACCCCCTTCTAATCAAAAATCACCCGGGTAAGTCATTGTGCTTTCTCCATGCCATATTAACCTTTTCCCTTCTGAATATTCTGGTTACATGAATACGCCCAGTGCGGAATACTTTTTCAAGCACATTTATTTATTTTCTATCTTAATTTATTGACGACACTTCAAACTATGTGAACAGTCACATGTATTGATTATTCAAGAACAAAAATTCCTAAGGTTTAGCACATATTTCAACTTGCAGACTTTTGAATTCGTGAGCACAGATGTTAGGGATAAGTTGAAAGTTGGATGACGTCTATGATTGACAGCCGCACTGTATGCAAGTTTACACTTGAAGTCTATGCGTGTCACCCGCAGTGGAAGGGTTAAATGTTGTTCATTTCAACAAGATTTTGAAAAAAATATTTAAGCTCTCAATGCGCTGTGTGTTGATTGGTTCTTTGTCTGGTTATTCCAGGATGATGCCGGGTACTCCGGAAGGCCCAGCGGTGGACAGAGCTGGCCGCTACTCCCTGGATCACAGTCCCGGCTTTCCCGGGTCAAGTAACCCACAGACACCAAACCCCAACCTCACACCGGGTAAGTTAAACTCCCAACCATATAAAAAACCTCTACTTCTTAAATTAATAATGTAAAAAAAAAACAATAATTTTCTTCACAATTTGGGTTTATTTTCTCAAGCGCTTTCGGTGCTGTCACACCATTATCAGGAGTGCAACCAGCAAATTTAAAAATTACAAAATAAAATTCAGGAGAAGTTTTAGGGGGCGGAGCTATGGTGAGGTGAGGGGAGGGGTAAACAAAATATTTAAATCCCTCACCACACACAAGAGCTTACTTTCTTTTTGGTGAGTAATAGCGTGGAAACCACGAATCTACCTATAATCTATAATCTAAGTTGCAAGGATATATTCATTCAAAGCTCTCAGATGTATGCCCACAAACAAACACGTGTAGTTCGCGCTTACAAATGCTGATTGTGTACTTACAAATAAAATCCAAACCTCAAATGAACATAAGCCCTGCAACTCTTGCCGACATTCCCTGAAACAGGGGTGACATTGGCAAAGTGAACCATTTTTTACAGTATGGGTGGTCAGCCTCATACCAACCTATAAGTCAAGGAATACGAGTAATAAATAACATTTAAGTATAAAAAAAAAAAAAACAACAAAATCTTAAAAATAAATCTATACAAAAAAAGTCAAAAATTTCTTATGCAAAAAATGTAGCAAACTAATAAACCAACATTACAAATCAGCATTGCAGATTAGCCATTATTATAATTAAGAAAAGAAATGTACCAAAAATCGTACATCAAATAAAAATAAAATACTACAATATGCGTTTACGAGAAAGTTTTAAAGGGCGGGGCTATGACTAACAACCCCTTTGTAATACTTAAATTTTCAATGAGGAAGGGTTGTTAGCTCTTCACCCAACCCCCTACCTGGTGGATCAGGGTTATTCCTTGTTTTCTTCCTACATAATGTAGAAATGCTATTATTCAGGTGACAAGCAGCGGCCGAGCCCGTCATCCAACCGCTCAGCGCAGGACCCCAACTCCAAGACCCCGCAGAGGGGCGGGGCGGACTCCCAGCTGTCTGGGCCGCACACGCCCGGGGGCGGGCAGGGGCCCTACGCCCCCTCAGCCGGCAGCACCCCCAGCCAGGGCAAGGCGGGCAAGCAGACACAGCAGCAAGGGCTGACGCAGGGCATGGAGGACAGTCCCACGGGCATGCAGGGGAACTCACAGGATGTAAGGAAGTCACATAAAAAAAAAACGCAACTAAGCTACACAAACCACTTTCACTCCACCGTTGAAACTTCATATTGACCATAAGTCGGTGTTAGGGCCGAGAGGGCCAAGTGTGCTGATCTTTCTAGCGTGCTTGGAATAGAACATTGTTGGTTCAATCCCCGCCTGGGTCATTTGACCATAACTTTGACCTTGGTTTAACAGATGTTATTGGGTAAATATTAATTAATAATTTATTAAAATAAACAATAATGAATTATTAATTGATGATATTAATACCTGTTTCTGGCCAGGTGGAATAGGTTGGTGATTTGCATTCCTCTTCACAAATCTTTTTAATAAAAAAAACATTTACTTTATTTTTCATCTATCTTCTGTAACCTACTTTCAACATACTGTTACGATTTTAGGGTTCCAAAAGTCTTTCAATTAAAAATACTGGTCTTCTCATACAGTTGTTTATTTTACACTTTTAATAATTTATTTTCACAAAGATAGTCTCGACTATTCCATTACACTTGGTTTCTGTTCACTGGTTTTGGTTCAATGTAGTTGTAAAGCTCGTAGGATACTGGCTCTGCAAGCAACTTGCACCCTTCTTATACTCTTCAAAACAGTACTATCTAGAATTATATTTGCTAGACAGTTCCAGATTCAAGTAGGTATGTAGTAATCATTATTTGTAGATGCTTCAAGTATTTTATTCAATGATTCCTACCCACACATATTTATGAGGATTCTTATTGCATAGTTATAGCTAATACCTATTCTAATATTTACATAACAATACGCATGCCACAACACAATATGGCCGCCTGTAAGCTAATCATTTTCCCATCATTCTCTTGACTTCTCTCTGCTTATATGAACATCTCCTCATCTTCTCCATGTTATCTGTATGTGCAGGGTGTTGGGGGGATGCCACGCGGAGAGCACGCGCCCCTCGCGCCCGGGGGCGTGCCAGGAGGGGGTGGGGGCGGCCCCGGGGGAGGGGGGGGAGGCGGCGGCCCCGGGGGCTTTGATCCCATCTCCTCCCTGGCGCAGATGTCCCAGCAGCTCACCGGGGGACCCCCACAGCACGCACAGCATCCACACCACCACCAGCAGATGATGATGCAGGATATGGGTGAGGATTGTTGACTCTCCTTTAGTTTGTAATAGTTGACATTTGCCCGCCAAGGAAAACAGATTTTTAAATTTGTCTATTGATTGAGCTTCTTTCCTCATAGTTGAAGTCCTTATTTAATTTAATTGCTAATTTCCTTGCGACCTTAAGGTGACAAGATAGCGATTCGTGTCCAAAAACAAGGTGTACTGTGATATTTTTATCTATGGACTTCTTTTGCAAGTGCTAGCAAGATTGATATCCAAAGTGTAAGGAATTTAGCAGAATAGCGCTTCAGGACAACAACCAAGGAGTATAGAGTGTTTAGGAGAGAAAAGAAGGCACCCATCATGGGATTGTGGTGTGTCCCCTTCACGTGACATGATGACGTAATAGCAGGACAGCTGCGCTTACAGCGCCAGAGCATCTGCTGTGATCATGAGTAGCAGAAGACCACAAACTAATCACGTGACATCATCAGGGACACACCGGAAATCAGTTATGGCCATGGCACTTGTTCCATGAGGGCTATTCACAACACGTTTGATACACATCTGATCCATAGATCATTTTTTGTATGGAAAATTTGCTTCAGGTGGCAGTTGAGCCATGGATTTACTGTGTAAATAACACCGCTTGACTTTAACTCGGAGAGAAGAAGCTCAAATTCAGCTACTAACCAGTTTTGCAATAATAATCATTTCTTACCTGACAGTGTAACAAAGGATTGTGTTTATTCTTTAGTAATTTAATGAATTTCTAATGTTTCAGGTTGCCATATGGAAGGCATGGGGCCAGGCATGGGTCCAGGCATGGGTGGCCCCATGGACGGCATGCTGGGCCCTGGAGACTTCCCTCCAGAGATGAGCATGAGTCCCAAGATGGCCGGCCAGATGGGACCCATGGGCCCCATGGGCGGAGACCCCTCCCTCATGATGCAGCGCGCCAAGATGCCCCCGTACAGCGGGGCCAGCGTGCAAGTCAAAGCCAGCGCCCCCAACACAATACAGTACCTGCCCACCCGACCTCAGATGCCCTGCTCGTCAGGCCCCCGGGGACCCCCAAGCCTGGACTTCCTGCAGAGGGTCACCAACCCAATGCACAATCCGATGGATGCCAAACAAAACATGAACAACATGCAGTACTTCCCGGGGGGGCCGTGCGGAGGAAACATGGTACACAACGGCCCCGGAGTGCAATCTAGAATGGACATGCAAGATCAAATGAACCCAATGATGCGTCCACAAGGCCCGATGATGGGTCAACTAAGGCCGGGGCCCGGGATGCTCAGAATGCCGCACGGATACCCCGGCGGGTTCAACTCGCCGCCAAAAATGGGCGATCCGTTTTCTGGCGGCGGGATGCCACCGAATCAGATGATGTGCAATCCCAACTTCCGGCCGCAGATGATGAAGGGCCCCGCGGGCGCCATGCGGATGGGAGGTCCGCACTCGTCGCAGCCCCTCCCCGCGTCGATGGGAGGCCCCGCCAGCTTTAAGAACCCACAGAACTTTGTCGTGCCGAGCACGGCCGACCCCAACTACGCGCAGCAGTTCCACAACTTCCAGCAGCAGCTGTACGCGACGGGCACGCGGAACCAGGCGCAGCCCGGCCCACACTACCCGGGCTACATGCCCAAGTAGCGGGGCTGGTAGGCTGCAACTCGTGCGCACGTCATGCAACGCTGATGGTTTTGGCTCACATGTAACATTGAATATGCGTCACATTTTGAGGATAAGATTGTTTTAATCAAAAACTTTGAAAAACAAGTAACTGGTACGTTATATATTTATGTATTATCAAGGTTCATGTTATTGTTTTAAATTGATTGGAGGTGATTTTCTGGTATTTTATTTTGTGTTTGAAATAAATACCGAATATCCTTGGTGCGAACCTGGACTCGCGTCATGAAATGCAAGTACTCTACCAACTGAGCTTTTGCAAGTTGGAAAGTTTGTGATCCATGCCCTAATCTTCACTTCATTTCTTAGCCATTCTCACTGTAAATAAAAACAACCCTTTTCATCATTCATAAGGCCGTATTTAATGTGGGAGCGTGTCAAAATCATGCGTAGCGTTGTTTCACGACTAACGGGGAGTCGCTATCTCAACTAGAGTACACATTTAGGTATTGATGTCTTATATTTAAGTATTATTAATCACCCTATATCGTTAGGCAAGCAATGGACAAAGCTTATCATCGTTAAACTTCAATAACAACATGACTAGTAGAAAAATGCCTGCAAGGTGGATGAACAAATCATTTTTGTAATACAAATGACACTAAACGTTGGAAGAAAGTGATCGATGATATAAAAGTGTTTTTTTTACATTGTTTAAAATTGATTAAATAAATGAGAATTCAATGAAATGCCTATTCTATGGCCAAACGGACAATGTGGTGGTAATATGTGTGGAAATAAAACTGCGCCGGTTCGATTTGAATGTCAGATTATCAAAAACGCCGGAGTATTCTAATTCTATTAGAAATGGAAGCTCTTTCTATAATTTGTCAATCTTGGAAATAGTTAGTTACTATGGTTACTGTAAGTTAGTTACTAAATATTAACTGGCGGAATTCGGCGAGTTAAATACTAACCAAAATTGCATTCTAGTTAACTAAACTACCAGTGGCGAAGGGTGCCAAACAACTCGATTGCCATCGGTTTCCCTTTTAAAATGAGGCAAAAATTATAATAAAGTAGACTGCATGGTTTCAATGGGGAAAAAATATGTATTGTTTTTTTGGTTTTAAATGTATTTTTTTACTTTGTGGCTATATTTTTTAACTACTTTGTTGCCTCATTTCAAAAGGGAAGCCGATGGAAATCGAGTTGTTTGGCACCCTTCGCCACCGTTAACTACACTTGAAAATACCGGGCTTAAAGAGTGCTGTATTTGAAAATGTCAAACTGGTCTGACTGATTACAAAGCGCTGGATTACTGCGAGCCCACTGATTACAAAGCGCTGGATTACTGCGAGCACACTGATTACAATGCGCTGGATTACTGCGAGCCCACTGATTACTAAGCGCTGGATTACTGCGAGCCCACTGATTACTAAGTGCTGGATTACTGCGAGCCCACTGTATTTGCAAAAAAGAACAAATTGTTTAATGATGCACTTCTCCATTGCTTGTCAACATAGACAATCGGTTATTTTTTTAATTTATTTTAAAAGGTTATAGTATCAAAAAATATGACACTAAAAACATGGATTGATTCAAATTGTATCATAAAAATGGCTCTTATCGTATCCTGCGATAAGAATCATTTTTGTTTGTATGTATTCCAATCAATATGCCTTTGAAATGTCATCATCATATGAGAGAGTATAATGTATGTATGTATATGTCAAAGATTTTATCGGTTTCACGGCTCGTTGATGAAAGCTGCTTTTTAAAATGGACCTTCCGCCATAAGTCATAGGAACTATTTTCGATAGCACCCAGGAAGGCTAATCAATTGGCCATGTGACCGTCAGTTTTAAATTAATTTTATGTATTTTCCTTTGATTTTTTCAAAGATTTTTTACTACAATATTTTTTTACAACAAAACAAAAGATGATTTTTAGAATTTCACATGTGGCAATGTTGATCAGTGTTGTTGCAAATCATGTTTTTGCATAAACGGGGACAAAATTGTGAAGCCAAAAAGTCGGGTTGCTAAGGAAAAAACTAACAAATATTTATGTACTGATTGCTAAGTACCCTAGTCACATTGTCTGCTCAATGAGATTTTTTTTTTCGGTAGTAAGCTCGCTCACCCAGTTCTTGTCTGCCGTATAGACCAATTTTATCAAATATGACTTTTTAATGCAGTTGTCTTAAGAATCAAATTCTACACAATCTGAGCTAAGAAAAAAATGTAAAACTCGATAATGTGAGAGTTGTTTTAAATTTTTTTTAAATCAATTTCCTGTTTTCATGACACATTGGTCCAGTACACATGCAAACATTGCTCATGTAAAATTAGCTTAATGGTCTATACGGCAAACAAGAACTAAGGCAGCGAGCTGTCACAGATAGGCAACTCCTACCTTAGCAAACAATATTAAAATATTAGTCAACTTTCTCCTTAGCAACCTGGCTTGTGGACGTCACAATTTTTTAAATGTGTTTTGGCTCTGTTGATGCAGAGAGTATAGTTATGTGTTAGTGAGCCTTTGAAACAATTTAATAAAAGAAAATCTAAATCATTTTTAAACTGTAATTAATATTATAAATATTTAAAAATATAAATGGTTAAACATTGTTTTAATTCACTTTATTTAAAAAAAGTGAATTAAAACAATGTTTAACCATTTATATTTTTAAATATTTATAAAAATGGACTTTCACTGTGTTAACAGATCAACACTAAAAAATATTGTAATTAATATTAATAAATCAGCAACAATGTTTTTTATTTATACCTTTCATTTAAGGTTTTTTTTAATGTTTTATGTATATATTTTTTACACATCCCTCCATATTTTTATTATATCATATGAGTCGTATAACTGCAAACGCCGTCATCTCCAAAATTTATGATTTTTTGAGATAATGATTGAATTTGATTCTGCGCAGTGTAACAAATCATTTGCTGTGTGCGATATAATGTAAACCTCACTTAATCCTTCGTAATTTTAATTGAAAAAGTATGATTTCGTGCATCTCCAACTGGTGTTGTCGTTTTACAAGTTTACAAGTCTATTTTTCAAAAAATCATCGCGTAAGGAGTTGACGGCGTTTGCATTTATACGACTCATATATTCTACCTGCCATGTTACATATTTTTTTACATTTTAAGTTATAATCTTTAAGGCTTCGTCTAACAAGAAGCATTTTTAACGCGCGTCAAGGCGTTGAAGTGTCCCGGTTTATAGCGCTGCGTCGTGTTGTACTGAACATGTCTACACCTGGCAATCAGAGCAAACGAATTACCAGTACATGACTATCCATCACTGAGTCCGGACGTCGCATTGTATTTTCTTACAAGATTTTCTTTGACGCCGGGCGTTTTTTTTTACGTCAACATAAAAAAGCTTACTGAAAAATTGATTGAATGCATTTGAAAAAACCGTTGCTTGTATACAAGAAACAGTGCTTATAAAAATGTTTCCACAAAGATTTTGCTGGATAATGTGTAAAGCAGCAACAACTTCTTTTCAGATTTTAAATTATGATTACGGTCGTTAGACATTTTAGAGAATGAAAAAAACAGATTTTACTGACCGTGCAACAGAGAAGAACGATTTTCTTTAAAACTTATTTTCATCCGAGTCGCTGAGTATCGTGATCAGTGACGACGACTGAGTAACATCGAAGCCGTTGAAACACAATGTACGCCACGTTACAGCGTTTAAACGCTGATGCCTTGACGTGCGTTAGAAACCCTCCTGTTTGACGACACTTTTAGTTAATCAATGAATTTTTAGTCATAATCGTTTACTTTCATTTTGATATCAAAACTACGGCATAATGTATTCCAGTCAATAATGCAATTGTTCACTTTTTTTAAAGTGATATTGTATATATAAATCTCGATTCTACGTGGATTTGTTAAAAAATTAAATAAAAATTTGGAACAGTTTGAAACCTACATTACAGACTTACATGGCTTAAAATGAATTTGGTGAAAATCTAGCATCGCCATCTTGTAAAACGTCACTTTTGATAGTTCAATTTGATGTCAACAGAATTGTTAAAATTTAAGAAATATTTTTTTTGGAGGAAAACAAAATAATACCCATTTATTTTAGGAGTTTGTAGGCTGCGAATTCATAATAGCGCCCTCATTTAGGTGTCCATCTAAATTCACTAATATCAGTGTTACACTGTAAAATGGTTTTGAAACTTGACCTGTAAAATAAAATAGGTTATCTTGCCAGTAGCACCTATGTACTAAGAAGTTGTTCAATGAGCGCAGCTGCAGTGGTAAGCAGATGGTTATAAACGTCGGTGGCGAAGGGTGCCATACAAGCCGATTCCCATCGGTTTCCCGTTTGAAATGAGGCAAAAATGATAATAAAGTAGACTGCATGGTTTCAATGGGGAAAAAATATGTATTGTTTCTTTGGTTTTAAATGTATTTTTTTACTTTTGTGCCTATATTTTTTAACTACTTGGTTACATCATTTTAAAAGGGAAGCCGATAGGAACCGGCTTGTATGGCACCCTTTGCCACTGATAAACGTTAAGGACATTGAGCAAGGGTACTGTTGTCGTATACAGGGCTACCAACTGATGAAATTAATGGGGAAGATTTAATTTTTCTTGAACAAAAATACTTCTTCATTTATAATACAATCTACTTGACACCTCTTATTCTAACTTTAGGCATGTCAAAGGAACCTAAATAAATTCCATAGACAACAAATTGTGACATCAAACGATCAGGATGCTAAAGGCAAATTAAACAAATATTTTATTATTGGTTGCTAAGGCCCCGTAGTCCCATTTGTGACATTTGTCTGGCGAGAAAAAAAATGTATTTTCTTATGTTGCCAGTTTTCTTTTTAAATAATGAATTACTTAGGTTAAATTTTTATGACTTTACAATTTTATGAATTTGACAACCAGTGAAATTACTTGACACTGGCGCCCCTGCTGAATGCGGGAATCCGTCACAAAGAAAAAAAAGAAGAAATTACTGAAGGTTTTTTTTATGTTGCAATCAATTGAAGTCATAGACAATAGCTGTTTTTTTTAATAGCTTTTCCAGCATTATTGAGGCAAGCCTCTAAATCAATTTGCCGTGAAACTATTCTGTGTATTGTACCTATTATATACTGAAGAGCAATATTAAATAGAAATAAATGGATTTTTTTCCTAATCAAGAAATAAACATTGAATTTTTTGTGTGAAACTTGAACATTTATTGTATTTGTCAATTGGCAGTTGGTATGCGTGACGAATGTTGATTTGTGCAGTGTGTGCCAACTGTGAAATATAAAAAAAAGATGAATTGAGTAAGTGTTGCCATGGAGTTTTATTAAAAAAATGTGATGTATTTTCTGAAATTTTTTAATTGGTGAGATTTTTCAAATAAATCTAAAATAGGGTGACTGACGTTGTAGGCTAATTAAATATTTATATACAATAAGTTAATATTTAAAATGTATTATTTTAATTTCTAAATATTATTATATTGGTAATAATTATTCTTCCCTATATATATATATACATATTATATTTATGTTATTTTTTTAATGGTGGCGACACACACTTTTTTGTCGATGCCGTTTTAGCGTATGGCAATATATGAAGTAAAAAAAAAGTTTAAAAAAACTGATGTACGTATGTAAACACTTTTTCGTAAATGGTTGTTTTTTTAATAAATCATTTTTCCTCCATAGGATTAAAAATTTAACATTTTCTGAACTTCATTTTCTTTCAGCTATGAATGCAGCTGCCATATTGTTTACAGCTGTATTGGAAGACACCGGAGAATATTGTATACTAAAACGTGACTTCTTACCGCATCGACCTATTTATTTTACAGGTAAGAAGGGGGCCAGCCTTACGCCAACCACTTTAGTTGAAGTGGGGGTTTCCCAGCTCGCAAGGAGCTGATACTCATCACTTGTGAAGGCTTAGTTAACCTTGCCAGTATTCTCTTTTTGGTTTGAAATAAAAATCGAAACAAGAAATCATTTCTGACACCATCGGCGGGATTCGAACCTGGGCTCTTGGCATGGAATGCAAGCACTCTACCAACTGAACTGTCGACTGGACCTTCTGAAGATCATTTAAAAATATAGAACGATATACTTACAAAAAATGGAAAAGAATCAGCCACCGCAGTCTCTCCTATCTAGCTGTCATGTTGGTGTTCATGCGAGAAAACATGGCCACAGGTGAACAGCTGATTGCGTGGTCAAATGTTCTCTTTCCTGGAAAAGTTGAGACTTCTCAGCCAGAATAGATTCAGATTCAACAATGTCAATAGCTGCAATTTGCCAAGCTATCGACTGGACATTTTACCAGCTTGGCCGTCGCTACAAAGCGCCAATTCTTAAGCAAGACCCAGTTGCTCTGAGACTGGATGGACCTTTGGTGATTATCTCATTCAAGGAATCAAAAAAATCCCAGCTTGCCGCCTCTGGCTCTACAGGATTAGAGTTACAATGAGGAATGCCCAAAATCAAAAGGGAAACAGTTCGGTTCAGTATTTTTTTATTACTATAGTTCTTAAGTTACCTAATACATGGTACCTAGGTAGACAATATTTACAGGGTTGTTATTTAAAATGTAAATAGCAAGTTGGTGAGTATAATTGTATACAACTACAACAATAAACTATTAAAAGATTATAAAACACAGTAAAAATATAGTTTTCCAAAGCTTTTACAAATAGATTTTGTACGATTAATGGCTTTGTCAAACAGGAAGCGTTTTTTAATGCGCCTTAAAGCATCAGCGCCGTAGCGTACTTTGTATTTGAACGGCTTTGACGTTATTCAGTCATCGTCACTGGTCACGATGTTCAGCGACTCTGATGAAGATGAGCTGTCGCTGCTTAACGCATTATCTAGCAAAATTTTGTCCGTGGAAACATTTTTATAAGCACTGTTTCTTGTATACACTCACCAGTATTTTCAAACGCATTCAATCAATTTATCAGCAACCATTGTTACTTTTGACATAAAAAAACGCCCGGCGTCAGAGACAATTTAGTAACAAAATATAATAGACTCAGCGATGGAACGTCGCGTACTGGTGGCGCGTTTGCTCTGTTTGCCAGGTGTAGACATGTTCAGTACAACACAACGCAGCGCTATGAAATGGGACGCTTTAGCGGCATTAAAAACGCTTCCTGGTTGACGAAGCCTTAAAAGAGCGACGTTTCATTATGTGACAGGAAAACAGCTTCAAATAAATTGGACATGCACTGATTCAGCTTTTACTGAGTGATTCACACATCAAGGGCCATATCCAAGTTTTAAAATGCCTGTCCAAAGACAAGAACCCATCTCATGTAAAGTTAGGTGAGCCTTTCGGGCAGGTTTTAACATGCATATCGGCACCTGAAAGGTAAAACTGAATAAGTGCTGATTCACTGATTTGAGAAATCGTGGATAAAACATTTTATTGAGTGAAACTTCTCATAGTAAGTGAACTAATTATAAGGAAGTGCTCATGACAAACTTCTAAACTACAGGATTTTCACACTCTTGTATTGTTTTCTCACATAGAAAATAGGAAAAAGGTGCAATTATCTGAGAAACCCATGTTAGCTTAATATGCCACTTCTTCAGTTTTACCTTTAAGGTGTCGATACAATTCATATGAAGTTGAACAACAAAGTAGATTTTTTGGTTATAACCTCTTACCTTAACACAATTAGGAGAGGTTTACCACTGGACTACAGAAAATCCATATTTCTTTTAGTTTTCTCAGGAAGATTTAAAAATTGTGACGAATAAAATTTATAAAAATACATAAAGATGGAATGTCTATCATTCACAATGAAGAAGACTTAATAACAATTTAAAACATTCCTGGCATGCTTTTAGTGCTTTGTATTACTTATGTACTGGCAATAACAAAAATACTTGTACAAATTTTGTCATTGATATAATGCAATGTTTTCCAGTTACCTCCTTCCTCTATAAGGCATCCATATGATCTATTTGTGTATCCACTAGCAGAGCAATTAAAGGTACAAAGATACAAAATTTTAACCATATTTTTATTTCAACAATACCACCATCAAGCCGAAATGGTAAGTCGAACACAATAGGGTAATTGCAGTGGTGGGGGGAATGGTTTAAAATACTATGGTTGTGTAGAGTGCATTTCAAGGATCACAACCATATATTTTTAAGTAGTAAAAATAAAGATATCATTGATATTTAAAAAAAAAAAAATGCCGACAATTTGAATCCCGCCAAAACGCAGCGGGGCTGGCTAGCCACGCTGTGATGTCAAAATGACGTAGATGGATCTGTCGGTCTTTGAAGGTCTAACGGTACACTCCATAGATACGAAGATCCATCGACGTCACATCCACCTAAATAAAAAAATGTCCTGTTTTACCGGAAATCAAAAATGCGCGAATTTTAAAGTGCTATAATTTAAAAACAAAGCCAGATATATTTTTAGAAATAACACAGATTCATTTTTTAAAATGTTGCCAATGTCACCCCTGTTTCAGGGAATGTCGGCAAGAGTTGCAGGGCTTATGTTCATTTGAGGTTTGGATTTTATTTGTAAGTACACAATCAGCATTTGTAAGCGCGAACTACACGTGTTTGTTTGTGGGCATACATCTGAGAGCTTTGAATGAATATATCCTTGCAACTTAGATTATAGATTAAGATTATAGATTATAGATAGTCTTATCATTTTATGAAATAAAATAAAAAGTGAAATTACCCTATTGAAGAGATGAAAAAGATTGCCTCTGGTTGTCGTGGAAAATAATTTTTGCTTAATTATCAAAGAAATGTAATGAAAGGCGAAAAATTGGCCCAAAGTCTCCAGAAACTGACTTTAGCATCGAAGACTCGCAAAAAATCATTGTAGAACTGATAGACAACAAAACAATAGGTAGATGAAATCGAAGACCGAGAATGAAGAAAATTTTACAAGACATAATGAATGGAAGGATTATATCCTCAACAGTGGACGACAAAATGCTATAGAAAAAGAGAAGAATAGGTCAAATAATAATAAAATGGAGTAAATAAATTCACGCATCATAATATTTGAAATAACTTGAAACTTGTTATCTCTGTACCTTTAAAACCTTGTTGATTTAATTTAAAAAATGGCTTCCCTTTAAAACGTACACCGGGTAAATGTGAAAAAATAAATATTACAGTGATGTATTTGTTAGGCACTGTTTTTGTGTGAATCACACGCAAAGAGCCCTCCGCGAGCTTGGTGGTCGCTATAGAAAGCGCCAATTACTCAAGCAAGACCCAGTTGCTGCAAGGATAGGATAGACCTAAAATATAAATACATAGATGGACCAAATGCTATGATTAACAATAAAATTGATTTTACACTTTAAACATGAAGTAATACTCTGTAACTGTTACTCTGTCACCATTCCGCTAGAGGTGGCCAGAGCCTCTACAGAGCCGCCTCAATTTTTTCCTATCCTTACATACCTCTTTCAATTCATTCATATCCATCACCTTTTTCATGCATTTTCTTTTTTTACAGTCGCTTTGTATATCCCATTCTTTCACAATCTGCTCAATCTGATCACTCCACACTTTTCTCGGTCGTCCCTTACCTCTTTTTCCTTTCACACTACCTCCGTATACATACTTTGTCAGTCTCCTTCCTGGGATTTAAGCCTTGCTTGACTAGAACTCAGTTACGCATCATAATAATAATAGTAGGATGATTTATTTGGTGGGCGCTGTTTTCGTGTGAATCACACCTTAAGAAGAAGATGATGTTGATGAAACTCTGTTTCTATATATGCAACCAAATTGAGTGATGGAAGAATGGAGTCGGTACATTCCGAATTTATTTCGTAATTAGCAGGTCACAACCTTAGCAACCAAAAACAAAATACAGAAAGCTGTTAAAGCAAGCGGGCAGGATGCTGTCACAATTTTTCTCCATGACTTTTGTTCTTTTTTTAAGAAATCCTGTGCGGGAGACTCCCTAGATTCTAGAGACTCTAGGGGTCTATGACACTTGTTGTAGTGCCGCAGAGGTGTACGAGCTTGGTCGTCACTACAAAGCGCCAATACTCAAGCAAGACCCAGTTGCTGTCCAAGGCTGGATGGACCTTTGGTGACCGGTCATTGGTAAAGGTTTATGAATTTTTCAACCCAGCGAAGAGCAAATTTGAAAATATAAATGGTGTATATTTTTTGTGCTCTGCCGGGATTCGGACCCACAACCTTCCCATTCAGAGTCCGCAGTGTTACCACTGAGCTACGGACCGGTTTGACTCCATTATTTGATTTTTATTGATTCTTTTTACCAAGTGAAGTTTTAAAGGGAACGAGAATCATTGCTACAAACTCTAAAATATAAATCTAATCCTCCTAAGGTTTTTCTCTATTGTTATTTTGCTCTACAATCAAATTAAAGATTTTTTTCAGTATTTCAACATCTTTACCTCTAGTATAAAAAACTTCAATGCTCCCTCACATATCGTGGGGAATAAAAACAATGTATTGAAGTTATTCCCCACAGTACTTTTGAGCATACTAGTATTAATTGTTATTTGATCTTGTCAAAAAAAAACTAGCGTGCTCAGTCATCTAAAAATTACAACAAAAACTTTAATGTCATTATAAAGGCAGACGGTAATATTTGTGACCAGAGTGGGGGCTTACAATAATGCTTTTTGGGTAAGTAGAACCCATTTATTTTCACAAGTAATGCAGACAGCTTTATGCGAACCCGTGTCACAACAAATCAGTCAAAGATAACCCGTACACAGACAGCTGGTCCGTAGACAAATCGGTCACACAATTGTTTGTTCATATGACTTTTTGGCCAATGTCATTTCGGTAACAGACAACTTGTCCACATCGGTCACAGATAATTTAGTTACAAGACTTTTCGGTTAACGACATTTTGGTCACATACAATACAGGCACATAGACAGCTTCATCACAGAAAACTTGCTCTCCAAAAACCCTTTGTAATTACTTTGTAAATAGAGACGTTTGTGGACAATTTAGTGAGGTGCTACGTTTTCCCAATCGCTCTGTATGGTATGGAGGGATGGACTCTCACGCAGGCACTGGAGAGACGTATTGAAGCATTCGAGATGTGTCTATACCGAAAAATCCTTCGGATCTCTTGGCGTGATCGAGTCACCAATGAAGAAGTCCTTCAACGAATGCGCACTACAAAGGAGCTCCTGCCTACCATTAAGCAGAGAAAGCTAATGTACTTCGGTCACGTTATGAGAAATGAGAAGTACCGTCTCCTTCATCTTATCATTCAGGGTAAGATTGAGGGGAGAAGATCTCAGGGACGCCGAAGGTCATCGTGGCTGAAGAACCTGCGACAGTGGTTCGGCAGAAGCACCAAGTCCCTATTTCGAGCCGCAGCATCAAAAATCAAAATAGCTATGATGATCGCCGATCTTCGTTAGAAGTGGCACAAGAAGAAGAAGAAGTGGACAATATACTGTATGTGACCGAAATGTCATTGACTGAAAACTCAAGAGGGCAAACTGTTGTGTGACTGATATGTCCATAGATAAGCTCTCTGTGGACGGGTTGTCTGTGACCGATTTGCTGTGGAACCATGCCAACCACTTCAACTTATAAAAGGGATATCCCTTTCTTCAGAGGAAGTAGGTCCTCATTTCTTGTGAAAAAAATAATAACATTAGGATGATTTATTTGGTGAGCGCTGTTTTTGTGTGTATCACACCTCAAGAGCCCTCTGCGAGCTTGGTCGTCGCTGTAGAAAGCGCCAATTCTCAAGCAAGACCCAGTTGTTGTAAGGTTGGATGGACCTTTCAGAGATCCGGTCTTTGGTAAAGGTTTATGAATTTTTCAACTCAGCGAAGAGCACATTCGAAATATAAATGGTATATTTTTGTGCTCCGCCGGAATCCAAATCCACAACCTTCCATTTACGAGTCCGAAGTGTTGCCACTACGGACTACGGACCGGTCCAAGTGAGGTGAAGTCTGAGTTGAACATCTTTTCAACTACTTAATAGGTCTTCACAATGTCATCACTGTTTCAGAGAAATCAGGGAAAAACTTGCAGTATGTAAAGGGACAATCTTAAATGTGGCTGCTTGTATACGAACAAGGAATATGAACATCAAATGTTGCGATATTTGATTAAAAATATGTTTGATATCACAGGCTGGCAAAAAAAGGAATAAATAACAAATTCCCCAAAATCAGGGAAAACCTAATTTTAATTTCTTATTATGATTTGTTAAACTTAAAAATGTAGGGAAATGTAAATGAGTTTCATATTAAGAAATAAATACATTAGAAAAAAAGCACCCCCACTTCCGGTACATTAACATTTAGTAAATATTATCCAAAAATTTACAAATTCAGATTCATTTTTGTTTATTGCGTTATCCTTGTATGTATTTTACTACAATTTTTATTAATTAATATAATATAGATACTGTGTTTGTTGTATAACCATCATCGTCATCACAAAAGGTGCGGAAAATAAATCATTCTTGTGACACACTAATCAATCCTACACAAAATTTGTTTGAATACATTACACACCAGTGGCGAAGGGTGCCATACAAGCCGGTTCCCATCGGTTTCCCGTTTAAAATGAGGCAGAAATGATAATAAAGTAGACTGCATGGTTTCAATGGGGAAAAAATATGTATCGTTTCTTTGGTTTTAAATGTGTTTTTTTACTTTGTGCCTATATTTTTTAACTACTTTGTTACATCATTTTTAAAGAGAAGCCGATGGGAACCGGCTTGTATGGCGCCCTTTGCCACTGTTACACACTCTTCATTTGCAAACAGTGATAACTTTATATATTATACCCTTTATTTGTTATTGTATACATTTCCTAACAAACACACAGCAAGTTTGAGGTTAAGGCCTGAGTGCGCGCGCTCCAATCAAATTTCAGGTTAATCATTCTTTCAAAAATTCAATTTGTTGTGCATGTTCCTTGACTTATAGGTTGGTATGCGGCTGACCACCCATACCGTAGAAAATAGTTCACTTTGCCAATGTCACCTCTGTTTCAGGGAAGGACGGAAAGAGTTGCAGGGTGTATGTCCATTTGAGATTTGGGTTTTCATGTTGTATGTTCACATGCGGCATGTGCAAGCGCAAACTTGTACGTGTCTGCTTGTGAGAATGCATACAATGTGAATCCCCAATGTTACGTATCTTTGCAACTTAGATAAGATTATGGCCGAGAGAGTTAAGCTGCTGTTGCTGACTAGCATATTTGTAACAGAATAACGCTGGTTCGAATCACATCTGGCCTATTTGGCCATAACTTCGACCCTGGTTCAACAGATGCCATTGCATGCACACAAGCTTCTGCTTTCGCATGAACACAACTCGCCAGGTAAAGTAGGTTGGTAAATTGCACTCCTCTTCACGAATATATCATAAAAAAAACTTGGGACTCAGGCTTTAACCTCAATTAATTTGCAGTTATTTTTTTTATGTACAAAAAGTTGTAAACACTCAAAAATCTGGGTCCAATATCACCCTAAGTAGGTATAATAATAATTTCAGGGAAATTTCACAGATGGCCACTTCAAAAATAGTGTAGGTATTTTCAATTTGGCACCACCAGTGCACCAATTATTCAGAAAGCATTTAACCTCCAGGGTGCTACAATGTGTATCCGCACTTATAGTACTGATTGTGATTTTTTTAAATTTTTCTTTATTTTTTACACAGCAATAAGATTGAAAATTATTTAACAATTTCTCACATCATTTTCAAGAAAACAATCGCAAACATTCACTCTTGTTGACAGCCGTCTATTTTGTTTACCTTATACTAGCCCAAAAAATAATTTTCCCTACATTTCATGATTAATTTTAGTAGGCTATTTTTAGGGTTACTGCGTGAGTACTGGGCACACAACGATGGGAGTGTGTGCGTAAAATTCATTTGTACTGGCAAAAATTCTATATTGATTACTTAAATTCTGCCAATAAGTGTTCTAGCAAAACTGGGCCCCTGGGCTGTCATGCCACGAATGAAGACTACAAACAAGAAACAAGGAAAAACAAGAAATGTCAGAAAAATAAGACAATAATACTAATGCCATCTAGTGGCATCTGTGTGTATCTAAAGCTCTGCAAAATTTGTAATGCAACAACAGTCGCTATCACAGTTTATGGCGGTATTTCCGGTTCTTTGTGACAGGCAATAACCATGAGAAACACAGACTATCAAATTTATAATTTTGATTTACTCAAAATGTTCTTCAACTGTCATTCCTTGTTCTTCCCTGTAGTGTTCAAATGAAGATGGTGATAAGAGAGGTGGATTAATTGAAATGAAGAAGCCATCCATTGAAATGTTCCCTCACATAGTGTTGCGCACACAACGCTAGACTATAACTAGTATGGCCGCCTAGACGCTACAGCTAAACTCACAGTACATGCTGTACGGGGGGTCGGGGGGGGAGTCTCACGGAGGCGGGGGGCTCAGCAGGTCCGCAAAGTGCAGCAGCGCCTCCCGCAGGGGCTCCGCCACCTGAGGGCCCGCCCCACAAGCTGCACACTCCACCAGCCACGGGTACAAACCTAAAAAAATAACATATTTTAGTTGTGCTTTCCGTGTTGCGGATCGGGTAAAGTGGAACAGACTGCGACCCGGAGGGAAGAACTCCAAATCTGAGGGTGTATTTCGTAGAGCACTCAAGGCACACCTTTTTAAGAAGTCTTATCTGTGATCGGAGAGGGCCCTTGACGTGTGACACAAAAAAACGGTGTTCTCTAATCATTTGTAATCTATACATATAAAATTAAACGGATGTATGTTTGTGCTGTATGGACTCCTAAACTACTGAACAGATTGCGATGAAACTTACATGAGTAATTCTTTATATGCCAACTTAGTCTCCAGTATAAAAAAAACTGGAGCAATAATGGAAATAAGAGTGGAAATATACCTAAGCTATTTTTACCTAATGACAGGTAAATTTTTAAACTTAAAAAAGTCTGCGGAGATAATCGCGGTATGATACAATTACAGTTACCAGACGAGCCACCACATGGGGTGGCAGGGTAAGGGTACAGCTAGTTTAAAATAAATAAGCCTGATATATATATATATATATGTTTAATTTTAAGTTTTCACGGATATTATACATGTTGATAGGTTTTCGGGTAATCCGTTAATTTGCTATTTTCTAGCCGACGTTTCGGATCGGTATCACGATCCTTCATCAGGGTGGTCCTTCTGTGTGTAGGGTTGGCCTTCGACTGATTTGTGATGTGTTTTGTTGCGGGTCAGTGCTGGGCGGGTTGAGGAGGGGGGGGGGGGGGCTGCATTTCTCTTTTCTTTTGTCTTGTTGTCATGCGATGCAGTTGCTGAGGGGGTGTAGCGGGGGGCGGGCGAAAACCTATCAACATATATATATATATATATATATATACACACCTATGAGTTTCTCCCAGGCCTTCCTGTCCACCTTCCCCTTGGGCGCCTTCTTCATGGACTCTATGAGAGTAGCGATGGCCTTCAGCACAAAGGATATCTCCGCTAATCTGGATCTGCAAATCAATTACAACTGTTACTTAGTGTTACAATGTCACCCTTGTTTCAGGGAAGGTAGGCAAGAGTTGCAGAGCTTATGTTCATTTGAGATTGGGTTTTTGTGTTGTAAGTCCACATGCGGCATGTTTAAACGCGAACTTTCACCTGTCTGTTTGTGAGCATGCATTTAATATGAATCTTAAATGTAACATGTCTTTGCAAATTAGATTATAGATTTTGTGAAAAGTGCACCTGGAACATAATGCACCAACCAAGTGAATGAGGTCAAGGATTTTCATCTATAATCTAAGTTGAAAAAAACCAACTAAACTAAAACTACGCAGCTCCTGCTATTTGAATTACCCAATTTACTGTAATTTACCCAATTACCGTAATCCAATCATTGCCAACTCTATCGTTCTATGTCTTTCCAGTCATTACTCTCAGGTACGTCTAATTTATTTATTTATTTATTTATTTATAATAGCAATACATTTAACTTAACAGTACAAGGACCATAGCGCTAAACATCATATCATACTATATTTAACTTAACATAAAACATAATATATTTAACTTATCTTAAAAATTACTCAAGCATACGTCTTTCTAACAAAACCTTTCACTCACGCATCAACTCATTCATTCAGGAATAAAATATATCCATATTCCGCGATGACGACATCAGATCATTGATCATCGCGTGCGCACGAGAAACAAATGAGTTACTGAGGAGATTAGTTCGGCTCGCGGTAACGCTAAAGAGCCTATGCGACCGGGCTCTGGTAAAGGAGTCGGGCACATAGAGCGTCAAAACACGCCCGCTCAATTCCATGCAGTCAACCTCGTTCCTGAGGAGTTTGATAATGAATTTGGCAAGAGAAAGTTGCCTTCTAAGGAATAAGGAGTCGAAACCAAGATGTCCCTGCAAGAAAGCGGTGGGATACATAAAGGGATAGTATCCATACAACACTTTGTAATGATGCCTCAAAAATACTTTTTGCACCTGTTCTAGCATTAAGATGTATTTATTTTCATGTGGAGCCCAGATCGGTGCATTGGATTCGAGAATACTACCCACTAGTGCAGTGTATAATATCTGGGTTGCAGTGTCAGATAACATCTGCGTATTACGGATGACAAAACCCAAGCGCTGGTAAGCCTTGTCCCTTACGTTACTGATCTGGGTATAGAAGTTGAGTTGGGTGTCGAAGGCCACGCCCAAGTCCCTAACTGAGCTCACTCTAGTAACAAGCTAGTAGGAAATAGAGTAGTCATGCGTGAAAGGACTTGAAACTCGCGTAAAAGACATTATCTGCCATTTTTTAAGGTTTAACAGTAATTTGTTCTGCCTGCTCCAGTCGTTGACCGAAGTCAGATCATTTTGCTGATCAACTACATCCACATGACTTCTGACCGTCTTGATAAGTTTTACATCGTCAGCGAAAATGATTATATCTGACCTAGAGACTGCATCAGGTAAGTCATTAATGAAAAGAACAATATCTAATATCCGAAAGGTTTCATTACTGAAGTAAGAATAAAGACATTTGACCTCTTGTGATACCTTATGAGGCAATGCATTAAGAAGTTACACTATATGTATGGCTTAGTCAAGTTGCTCACTCATTATTGAAGTCATAGTGATTGTCATATCATAGTGATGCTAGTTACCTTGGTAGATCAGCCTGATGACTCACTTGGCTGAAGTTCTTGATGGTCTCTCCAAATCTCTCCAGTAAAGCTGACACCGCCAGCTCCCCTGCACCATAAAGTTCACATAAAGCATGAGACATAACGGGCCTGTTGCACCAACCTCCAATCAATATTTAATTGACAAATCAAATTTGATTGCTTCATTCTGGTAAGGCCCTCGGTTAAATATTTATCGGAAGTGGGTAAAAATATGATGGAAGTTGAACAGGAAATATAATGTACATCAGCTGATTTACGTGTATGCAACCAAATGCTTGATTTGAAAGGTTGAAATTACACCTAATTTTGATTTTTGTCTGATTGGAGCTTGGTGCAAAAGGCCCAAGTAACATTTACAATACAAACAATCAACACTTGGCATGCGCTTTACATTGCTTGGTGGTAGAGCGTATGAAAACAATTTTTACAGGCTAGGACTACGGACAGGTCCGTAGTCCAGTGGTAACAATTCAGACTCGTAAATAGAGGGTTGTGGGTTCGAATCCCGGCGGAGCACAAAAAATTTACCATTTATATTTTCAAATTTGCTTTACGCTGGGTTGAAAAATTCATAAACCTTTACCAAAGACCAGTCATCAAAAGGTCAATCCAGCCTTACAGCAACTGGGTCTTGCTTGAGAATTGGCTCTGTCTACAGCGACGACTAAGCTTGCAGAGGGCTCTTGAGGTGTGATACACACAAAAACAGCGCTCACCAAATCAGCCTAATTTAGCGGTGCAGGTCCGCAGTTTAGTGGTTAACGAAAACGAAAGGATCTTTTTTGCTCTTGGGAATTAACAAGTACTGGCACTTGACGCAGTTTTATTGTCACAAGGTGAGAGGTAAGAATGGACAAGGCTTATAATTGTCTGCAGGAAAAAACAATAAAGCAAGCGGCCCACAACCATAGACAAAAACTACCTACTCACAATTTGCTCAAACACAAAGTAATATATATATATATTTTTTAAGTTGCCTATGCGGGAGACTCCCTAGATTCGAGAGACTCTAAGGGTCTATGACACTTGTTATAGTGCCGCAGAGGTGTTGGTGATGTGGCAGTTGTCCATGTCCGGTTGCAGGGCCGTTAGCTGCGCAGTGCTGTGGTGTGTGTGGCGTTGCTTTGTTTTGAGACACTGAGAGGAAATGGCGATTGATATTGGATTTGAAAAGGGTAAAGTTAAATTGGGATGGAAACACAGATACCGGTAACTCATTCCATAAGCGGGCAGTTTGGCAGAGGAATGAGTCGTGAAAACACCAAGTTCTCATAGTTTTGATATCGACTGCAAATGGTTGAATGTGAGCCGTTCTACGAGTTGCCCTTGTTGTGACGAGAGGAGGGGGTACAAGTGAGGATATTTCATCAGAGCAGACGCCATTGTGCAGCCGCAAATTGAAAATATCAACAGTTTATATTATTATTACTAATCCTCAGCAATGAAGAACAATGAAAAGAAGAAAGATGATGAGGTACCGTTCTCGGAATGGAAACTGTCGACGTTTTCAAGCAGCGAGAACTGCAGCAGGGTCTCGAAGCACGTTCTGGCAAACTCCTCACGGATCTTCAGCTCGGTTTCACATTCTGAAAGCAATAATAAACAGTGCCTTTAAGTAACATTTTTTCCAAATTATACACATTCTAGTCTGAACTATGTTTTTCCGGCTTTGACAAAAGTAGCAGGGATGGTCAAGTCAATAAGATTTTGGCACTCAAATTCACGTTATTGAAACAAGTGTAAGTTCGAACCATGCCTACGCCATGTCCTATCGACAATAACTTTAAGCCCGGTTCAAAAGATGTCATTGGGTAATTATCAATAAGTAAGTCCTGCTTACACATGCTGCATGTGTACATACAATATAAGCCAAACTTCACATGAAAATAAGCTATACAACTCCTGCCATCTTTTCCTGAAACTGGGTTTGCATTGGCAAAAGTGAACTAAGTTTTTACAGCATGGGGGTAAGCCAAATACCATTTATTAATTATTATTGATTAGTCAAGGAAATATACTTCCTCTATTTTCATTAAGGAGTGCAGTGTGCCATCACTGAAAATATTTTGTATCAACTGTTTTTACACGCTAACCAAGGATTCTTGGTTTCTTTGATACAATTTGTACAGATCAGACATGGTAATCCTGTCCATAGTCTTCTTCTTCTTATTATTATTTTGATATATTGTTCATGCTACCCATGATCTAGAAACAATCCCAGAGCCTCATCCCAACGTATTAGTCAAGGTTAAAAGGAGAAAGAGAACAGATATGTTACCAGTGCCATGCTGTGTGGCTGTATGAATGGATCCCCGGTTGAGCAGGGCCACGATGGCCGCCAGGAAGGTCTGCGGCAGCTTGGTGGCGTGGGGTAGCACTTCTGCCCTGATCACTACCACCAGCTCACAGCACAGCCGCTCGTCTTCAATCCTGCAATCACATAACGATGATGATGATAGATCAGTAAAAGGACTGAGGTAGCTTGGTGGCATGGGGCAGCACATCTGCCCTGATACGTCTGGAAGCTCCAGCTCCAATAGACCACAGCAACATATCCCAGAAAAGCTATTCTCCAGTGACATATACTTAGACACATCGATATATAGATCTGGATGGGCTAAGAAATCAATCCTTTGAGAATTAGAACTACGCTACCCCACTCATCAGGTGTGTTACCTAATTGGAAAAAAAATCCATATAAATGCCAAACTGGGTATTTTCTAAACATGCCAACAAAAAAGAGTAAATGTGTTATAGAACATGGAATAATATTTCACTTTAATCACTATTCTATATATTAATTAAATAAACAAAGTTTTAATTCACTTTTTTATTTTTGTCTAGCACTTTCGCCTACAAGGCATCATCAGGACAATGACAATTCAAAATTCAAACTGTGTAAGCCACCAAACCCTTAAAAATATTACTATTCTATATGATTACGTTGATAAAATTTATTTTTCGTTTGTCGAAATATTTTGTTCGCGAAAGTGACAGCCATTTCTAGAACTAGTGATCTTCAAATATATAGGTACTTGCTTCTTCAAGTATGTAACTTCTATGCTCGCGGTAATAGATACTTGTGAAAATCATCCCGTACATAATGAGGTGGGAACATTTTTGAATTCGGAATTTATCAGATATTTTCATACTTTCAACAACACTAGTAACAAACACGTTACCATTGTGATTTAATGGGTTTCCATGGTGATATGTTCATAGATTGAAGACGAAGCAGAGACATGTTGCTTACATAGAAAATAACAAAAGCATTTCATATGTCGTGAGCGAGACAGCACTATTAACAATGTATGGTGTCAAAGACGTTGCATCATGTCGATTGGTACTAAATCACATACATAGCCCTTCCATTGAATATACTTCCAAGCTCAGACATGAGGATGATTTATTATATACATGATCAAATAGCGCATTTTGCATGTAACATCTCAAGGACCCTATAATCTATAATCTAAGTTGCAAAGATATATTACATTTATCTCACAACTCACAACATTTATAAGTTCACGCTTACACATGCCGCATGTGGACTTACAATATAAAAACCCAATCTCAGATGAACATACATCAGCCTGTAACTCTTGCCGACTTTCCATGAAGCAGGGTTGTCATTGGCAAAGTGAACCATTTTTTTACAGTATGGTTGGTTAGCCTCATACCAACCTATAAGTCCTCCTTATAACAAATGGGATATTTATAAAGGTGCTGTTTCAGTGCTCCGTTAAAAATGCCTACAGATTCCGAATCCCTTACTACAGGTAGCAGTCTGTTCCAGTCCATCGGTCCCGCAATCGAGAAAGCACGGTCCCCAAAATTATTGAGGCTGCATCAACCTGACCATATATAGCAATGCTAACCTGGCTCCGAAGAGGAAGTTGTCCACCACGCCGGGCAGGATGGTCCAGAAGTGCGAGTAGTCCTGGGGCTTGTCCCTGGCGAGGGGCAGCCCCGCCTCCAGCGCCTGCAGCAGGGCGGGCAGGGGCGCGGGGGGAGGCGGAGGGCAGCCCGGCGAGGGGGGCGCTCCTGCACTCAGCACCGCACACTCACCCAACATCTGCAGCAATAGCAACATCAATAATGCATCCCTGCATGTTAAACTTAGAAGATATTGTGGGCCGCAAGACCTATTTACATGTGCATGATATACCAGACACCCAATGTGTATATACAGAGGAAATGTGGAAGGGAAAAGAAGAGGGAAGACCGAGGAAAGTAAAGCCAGATCAGATTGGTGAAATTGTGAAAGAATGGGACACAACATAGTCTCAGCAGGTTGCTTGTTTAATATGCCTGAAATAAACATTTTTTTTCTCCTTCTTGCAATGCTTAAAGAATGCTTAAAGAATTGATTATTTTTCAATAAAAAATAAAAAAATAAAAGAAATTAAAAACTTTGTTTTATTCCACTTTATTCCAAAAGTGGAATAAAACAAAGTTTTTAATTTCTTTTATTTTTTTATTTTTTATTGAAAAATAATCAATTTTTTAAAATGAATTTCCAGTGTTTCACAAAAATCTTTTCAAAATTTATGCTTAAAGAGTTTAAAAAATGCTTAAAGGATAAAAATAAAACAACTTTCAAAGTTTCACGACTGGTTTCGCAAACAATCCGTTTGCATCTTCAGGTGGCTATATAATTACTAAATGGTCCAGATACTACAATCAATCGAAACAATAGGTTTTTCATTGCAATGGAATCTGACCAAACAACCAAAAAAAAACTAGAAAGTGCTGTAAACTAGAAAAAAACCCTAATTTGTGTGACATCACATATCTAAATCTAAATCTAAGTTGCAAAGATATTATGTATCATTTGAGATTCATATTAAATGCATTCCCACAAGCAGACACGCATAATTTTGCACTCACACATGCCGCATGTGGACCTACAATATAAAAACCCAATCTCAAATGAACATAAGCCCTGCAATTATTGCCGACCTTCCCTGAAACAGGGGTGACATTGGCCTTCCAAGGGATATTTTGAATGTTCGGAGTCCATACACATTAAAAACAAAGAACAAGTTAACCTCATGTCACTTTGACATTTACCTTGACCATGTCGTGTAAGATGTGTGTGCACTGAGGCAGCGTTGCGGTGGCCGCGTACAGCCTGACTGCCTGCTGCAGGGCGCGGGGGCCTGAGGAGGCACCGCCCCCGGCCGCCTCGCCCCCCACAGACACGCTGGGGGACCAGCCCAGGCGGGACAGCTTCAGCAGCACGCCAAACAGCGATGGCAGCAACGCAGGGCGGGAGAGAGCCTCCTGGAATACAGCACACACCACTGTTATGTTTTTTTGGTTCAAATATTTTGCAAATTAAAAACTGGTCTTCTTTTAGAGTATTTATTTCACACTTAGATTTATTTTTACAGTCATATTTATTTTTTACAATTCACATTTATTTATTTTACACTTGGTTTAGGTTCACTTATACTGTCTTTTATGTTTAGAAGTAGAGTGTCTTTTGATGACTGACTCCTGCAAGCCGTTCGCGGCTTTTTACCTATACTCCAGCGATAGAAGTTGCTAGAGGTCAATTTTGCTGGAACCTTCTCGAACGGTCTTCCAAAAGCTTCGAGTACATAATTATGATGATTTCTAGTTACTTCCTTATAATATCTCTTAACCCTAGGTACTTATAATAATTAATCCTACTTGTATACAACTCCCATCAGCTACAAATGATATATCTGCCTACCTAAATATTTGTATGCATTTGCTATTTACATAACAATACTCCTTATCCTTCTATAGGTTACAAATAATATACCGTCGTAAGTCCTCATATATCGATACCTTAGGGGTAATACTGAATAACTGACATATCGCTGCCTTAGTTCTTGTTTATCGTATACGCCATTGAGAAAAATTTACATGAGCAATGTTTGCATGTGTACTGGACCAATGTGCCTTATGAAAACAAGAAATTTATTTAAAAAATATTTAAAAGAACTCTCACATAATCGAGTTTTACGGTTTTTCTTAGCTCAGATTGTGTAGAATTTGATTCTTAAGACAACTGCATGAAAAAGTCATATTTGACAAGATTGGCGTATACGATAAACAAGAACTGGGGGAGCGATATGAAGCTTATCAGTTTCTCAGATAAATGCACATTTTTTCCTATTTTCTACGAGAGAAAACATTACAAATGTGTGAAAGGCCTGTAGTTTAGAAGTTTGTTATGAGCACCTATTTATAATTAGTTCACTTATTATGAGAAGTTACACCCAATAGAATGTTTAATTCCTCAAATCAGTGAATTAGCATTCATTCAGTTTTACCTTTGAGGTGGTGATATAATGCAATGAATATATTTTTATTAGTTACCAAGGACTTAAGCGACTTTTACCTGCCAAGATTTTTTTTTAAATTAGGAACTTTGGACACCATTCAAAGATCATGTTTATACCTAGCACATTTCAATAGTATATTTTTATACACTGGTATCACTTTTGACATGCTGGTATTACTTGCAAAAAATCCTAACCTCACTTTTGTCTCCCTTTTAATTTCTGTCAAGTGAGCAATGTTTTGTGGTAAATCTATATAATCTATAATCTAAGTTGCAAGGATATATTCATTTAAAGCTCTCAGATGTATGCCCACAAACAAACACGTGTAGTTCGCGCTTACAAATGCTGATTGTGTACTTACAAATAAAATCCAAACTCAAATGAACATAAGCCCTGCAACTCCTGCCGACATTCCCTGAAACAGGGGTGACATTGGCAAAGTGAACCATTTTTTACAGTATGGGTGGTCACCTTTACAATAAATAAAAAAGGAGTAATTTTGCAACAATAAAAAGAACAATGATTAAAAAATTTAATATTTTACCTGTTGAAGTAGTTCTAGACAATGCAGGATGGCGGAGTGAAGGAGAGAGACTGAACCAAAGTCCACAATAGACTGGGGCGAGTGAGACGACACTATGATTATATGCTCCAGCAATGTGCCCAGCGTTGTGAGGTCCTCTATTGAAAAACTGAAAACAAAAGTGAAAGAGTGAAATTTCAATTGAGAAAGCAGAATCGTGTGACTTGATTCGAGAGTTTGTAGCTATTTTACAACAAAAATCTCAAGGTTAACGGACAGAATATGGTTCTTGACAAAATATGATTGGGCATGTAAAAAAATGTTACATAATCTATAATCTAAGTTGCGAGGATATATTCATTCAGAGCTCTCAGATGTATGCCCACAAACAAACACGTGTAGTTCGCGCTTACAAATGCTGATTGTGTACTTACAAATAAAATCCAAACCTCAAATGAACATAAGCCCTGCAACTCTTGCCGACATTCCCTGAAACAGGGGTGACATTGGCAAAGTGAACCATTTTTTACAGTATGGGTGGTCAACCTCATACCAACCTATAAGTCAAGGAATATTAATTACATTATTTACGAAAACATTGCTTGCATTGTTTATTCATAGATGGCTCTGTTTCCAAAGCAATATATAAAACAGCACCGGCTGATAGTTCAGTTGTTGGAGTTCTTGCACTCCATGACGAGAGCTCGGGTTTAAATCCCACCGAGGGTGTCGGCAAAGGTCCATCCAACCTTACAGAAACTGGGTCTTGTTTGAGAATTGGCGCTTTGTCCAATTATATTTTCCATCAAGCTACAACCTGTTCTCAAGGTTTCATAAAACAAGAAGCGTTTTAACGCACTTGCCTGGACAAACAAATTAGCAGTACTGTCAGCTCTGGCTTTTATAGTCTCAGGCAGCTGAAACAAGCAAGAAATTGCGTACCACCTGACGCCATGAAGGCGCTGATAAATGCCTTCGTCATCTCCAAGGTAGACTACTGCAACGGTATCTATGCTGCACAACCAAAATGCCAGCTAAACAGATTGCAGTCTGTAATGAACGCCAGCGACCGCCTGATTTATGGTCAGAGCAAGTACTGCCATATTACTCCACTCCTGCAGAAGCTTCACTGGTTGAGGATCCTAGAAAGTATTAAATTTAAGCTGGGCCTCACGGTACACAAAGCGCTGCATGGAGTGGCGCCAGAGTACTTGCAGGAGCTGATACTACCGAGGAGTCTGAGCGAGAGGGGGTTCTCTCTGCGATCTGCCGACAGTGCTCTTACATCTGTCAGCACTCAATACAGAAAAAGATGTACAGTGTTCGGAGACCGCGCTTTCGCCGTTGCGGGACCGTCCACTTGGAACCAGCTGCCTCCTGAAGTGCGCGCCAAGGAAGGGATCGAGAGCTTCAAGAAGGGAATGAAGACCCATTTCTTCACCGCCGCGTCAAGCCTGAAAGCCCCCTGGCAGTGACAGTAGTCACGAAACGGCGCTATAAAAATCATCATCATCATCATCATCATTCATGGCGTTAAAGCGTCCCGGTTTATAGCTCTGCGTTGTGTTGTACTGAGCATGTCTACACCTGGCAAACACAGCAAACATACTACCTCTGCCGCATTGTTTTTTGTTGAAAAATTTGCTTTGACGCTGGGCGTTTTTTTATCTCAAAATTAAAAATGTTTACTGAAAAATTGATTGAATGCATTTGAAAAAACTGGCGCTTGTATACAAGAAACAGTGCTTATAAAAATGTTTCCACACAGACCAGATTTTGACAGATAATGTGTAAAGCAGCAACAACTCATCTTCATCTGAGTCGCTGGACATCGTGACCAGTGACGACGACTGAATAAAATGTAAGCCGTCCAAACACAATGTTACGGCGTTTAAACGGTAACGCCTCAAAGCGCGTTAAAAACGCTTCCTGTTTGACGAAGCCTCGGAAGTTTTCCAATGAAACATTGAAGGTCATTTGAAGGTGTGTCACGTGCAAGGTTGCACTCCTACCTTGCTTTGATGTTCTGAAAGATGGTGGGGAATATTTGCACCAGTGCGGTGAGGAAGGCCTGCGACGGGATGTACTCTGTGCTGAGAGGCTGGTTCGTGGAGCTGGCCACATTGTTCTGCTCTATCAAGCGTTGGCTCGCTGAAAAGATATATACATCAAATAAATAAATAACTATGTAATAAGTCACAATCAGCTATTAAAGAACAACAATAATTCAACAGTTCGTGGTTCCTCTTTGTAGAGGACACACGTCTCCTGAAGACGTCGGATATGACTCCGATGAAACGTAGAGAAAATTGTTCTTCTCTTTTGCACGGTCAGTACAATCCGTTTTTTTTTTTTTCATTCTTTACAATTGAATGTTATTTATTCCATAGAGAACAATGCCGTTTTGACATACAACTATTTTTTACATTATTTATTAACAAATTTAAAAGAGATAGAGACACGGCTGTTTTCTTGGACTTATAGGTTGGTATGCGGCTGACCACCCATGCTGTAAAAATGGTTCACTTTGCCAATGTCACCCCTGTCTCAGGGAAGGACGGCAAGAGTTGCAGGGTGTATGTCCATTTGAGATTTGGTTTTTATGTTGTAGGTTCACATGAGGCATGTGCAAGCGCGAACTTGTACGTGTCTGGTTGTGAGAATGCATGTAATGTGAATCTCCAATGTAACATATCTTTGCAACTTAGATTAGATTAGATTAGAAGATAACGATTTATTACATTCAGAAATGGAAATAAGTCAAAAACCTCAATTTTGGAATTACTGCCTTCTTCGTTGGAGCAGTCAAAATCGCTAAAGGTCGTAAGGAATTTAGCAGAATAGCGCTTTAGGTGTCCCAATGTCCCGGGACATAGACTTTTCTTTTTACAATAATCTATAATCTTAGTTGCAAAGGATATATTAACATTTAAAATTCATATTAAATGCATGCCCACAAGCAGACACACACTTACAAACGCTGCATATGTACTCATAAATTAAAATCCAAACTTCAAATGAATATAAACCCTGCAGATTTTGCCGACCATTGGCAGAGTGAACCATATTTTACAGTATGAGTGGTCAGCTTCAAACCAACCTCGATTGCATAAACTGAAAATGTATGGAATATAGAGTGATTTCAGTTTACATATATTTTTTGGATTTACACAATCGAGGTGAGTTTACAAAATGAATACTCGGGTACTATTTAAAGCAAAGGTTTCCAATCTTTATTGGTTTACAACTCGGTAAATAATTGTTTTTTATCCACGGCGCCCTTAATACATGAGATTATCTTCTAAATGAATTGATGGGGGAGGGATAGGCACAAGATTCCCAAAATACCATAGTTCGATGATGTCTCAAAAAAGACAGGAAGGGAGGAACAACTTTGTGGATTGAAAAAAACAATTTCCTTAAAAGAAAATTGACAAATATTTTTATGATGACACCGCAACGCGCCAGGGAGCCGCAGTCCCTTTATCTCACAATAAAGATTAAAGTCAGAGACACACCATTGCTGACTGGTCTCACCTTCCTCTCCGAAGGAGGCCTCCCGGGCTATGTGCACCCACACCTGCCACGACAGGGAGCAGACTTCTCTCTCCAGGGCTGCGTCTGGGCAGCGCTTCATCAGCAGGACTTCCTGGAAGGATTTCAGGGCTCCCACGGACACCTGCAAGCAAAGAAGACATCAAACACCATCAATGATGATGATGATGATGATGGATGATTTCTTTCCTGTGGCGCCATTTAATGGTCCAGGACCATCTCAAGGGCGCCATGGCTTCTCGAGAAAAGTAGTGTCTTCAGTTCCTTTCTGAAGGTGGTGGTAGGCTGGTTCGCGCGAACACCGATGGGTAAATTGTTCCAGGCCACCGGCCCGGCCACCGCAAAGCTTCTGTCTGCAAAGTTTGATGTGTTTGCTCTATTGGGCACTATAACCTTGTTGACAGCAGTAAGGGCAGAGCGTAGTGGTCTTTTTGAAGTCCCATCGACAGAGCATAGCTCAGCGAGACATGGGGGTGCAGTGCCGTTCAGGGCCCTATGTACAGTGAGACACAACTTAAATTCCACCCTCTCTCGGACCCTCAGCCAGTGCAGTTCTCTCAGCAGTGGCGAAATATGACACTACAATACACTACATTAACAATTTCCTTGCTTTTAAAAGTCGTTCAAGTATTAACAAACTGCTCATTTGTAGGTTTTCACAAATCTTGTTAGGAAGTCACTACTACTACTATTACTACTATTACTATTACACAAATAGTGCAACATCTTGCCGTGTTATCCCCAAAGGGTTCGCATGTGGCGATTCGGAAACTATTTATTTTACAGGTAAGGCTTTACGCCAACCACTTCAATTGATGTGGGGGTTTCCCAGCTCCCAAGGGGTTGGTACTCATTTCTAATGAAGGCTAATTCAACCTTGCCGGTATTTCAATTTGGGTTTTGAAATAAACACCGAAACGGGAAATTATTTCTGACACCCTTGGTGGGATTCGAAGCCGAGCTCTCGGCATGGAATGTAAGCACTCTACTAAGCACAAACAGACACATGAAACTTCGCGCTTACACATGTTGCATGTGGACTAACAAATTAAAATCAAAACCTTAAATGAACATACACCCTGTAGCTTTTGCCAACCTTCCCTGAAACAGGGGTGACATCGGCAAAGTAAACCATTTTTCACAGTATGGGTGGTCAGCCTCATGCCAACCTATAAGTCAAGGAAGTCTTCAATTGAAAAATAAATTCACTTTAGTAATGTATTGCAGTTTGCCATTTTTTTAATGTTAAATTGTCTCACCTCATGATTTTGGCAGAGAGCAAAGTTCTGTATGAAGTCGAGGAGGACGGCCCACGCCCTGGCGAAGTCTCCCAAGCCCTGGAGAACCTGGTGCTTGGTGTGGAACACCCGGGCCACTCCAGACAAGGTCAACACCTGATGGGGCAATGCATAACAACACATTAAAGTTCTGTATGAAGTCCAGGAGGACGGCCCACGCCCTGGCGAAGTCTCCCAAGCCCTGGAGAACCTGGTGCTTGGTGTGGAACACCCAGAGTATAATAAAATACAGAATAACATTTTTAAAAATCCAATACGACAGCCATTGCAAAAAAAAAACCTTTTTTTAACTTGGCGTGGTTTGCAAGTACTCATATAAAAGTTGTATTTTAGGTACTCTGCCAGGATTCAAACCTACAACCTTCCATTTACGAATCTGAAGCGTTACCACTAGAAATATTCAAACCGAGTTGGTTTCCAATACCTGCGGCACTACAACAAGTGTCATAGATCCCTAGAGTCTCTAGAATGTAGGGAGTCTCCCGCACAGGATTTCTTAAAAAAAAAAAAAGAATAGGCAACTACTCTGCTTTTTGTACAAAATCTGATGAAAATTTCTATGATGTATGTTTCCCTCTTTTTCTCAGTTAGATCACAATAGCACTCAATGACTGTTTTACGTTAACCATTCAAATTACTTCTTACTTAATATTATTATTACTTATATAGTGCCCACAGTCAAGATCAGCAATACAATGAATACCGTTCTGGACATATTACAATACAATACACGTGTATAGTCCTCACCTGTGTCTCTGCCCATTGCTTCTGCGCCGTGTTCCTGGAGTGATGGATCAGGATGTGCTCCCCCGTGTCCACCTTCTCAGAGCTCGCCATGTTTGCCTGGTTTTGTACCTGCGTCACACAAAGTGAACAGTGAAACATTCAATAATGGATCTTGCTTAATTATTGGATAAACAGTACCATAATGTAAGGAAGCCCATCGTAGAAATGGGCGAAACGTCCGGAAGCTCCAGCTCCCACAGACCACGGCAACAGATCCCGGAAAACATCATTCCAGCATCATCAGCCGGCCGTGTAAGCCTAAAACTGTTGTAGAGCTGTTGGTGAAATCGGGTATGAGCCTTGCTAAAGTTGGCATCACGTATCGATGACTGTACTGTATCCTGCCGCTGTTCCACTAGGGGTGGCCAGTACCTCCGCAGATGCATCTCCACTTTTTTATGTCAAACCGGAGGGGCTTTGGCGTGGTTTTCTTCCTATCTGGTGGAGCGCAGACAGGCGGTGCGTATTTGTGATAGTGTTTCACCTACCTACTCGCTGTCTTCCGGGGTCCCACAGGGCTCTGTGCTGGGTCCGATCCTTTTCATATTGTATACTGCTGAGATTGAGAGTATTGTTGAAAAATGGGGCCTCATCGCACACTCATATGCAGATGACTGGCAAATATACTCTCATTCTCGGCCAGACATGGCTGAGGACCTCAGTTGCAGGGTCTCTGGGTGTATCGCGGAGGTCGGTGGGTGGATGAGTAACAATGGCCTAATCTTAAACATGGATAAGACGGAGATACTCTGGGCAGCCACATCGAGGCGTGACCACCTTCTGGTGAATAGAGTACCACTCTCCATAGGAGGTAAGCTAATCCAGCCTTCTGATTCGGTAAGACTTCTAGGAGTCTTACTGGATCGTAACCTGACACTAGATAGGCAAATAGATGCCACAATAGCTTCTTCTTTTTTTTCGCTTCGCCAAATAAAGGCAATAAGAAAATGTCTGCCGTCAGATGCGGTTAAGACCCTGGTGAGTGCGTTTGTGATGTCTCGGATTGACTATTGCTCGACGCTTTATAGTGGTCAGCCGAAGAAACAGTTTAATCGCTTTCAATCTGTGTTGAATTCGGCAGCAAGACTCATATTCGGGATTCCCAAATTCGCTCACATCACCCCGCTGTTAAAAAAACTTCATTGGCTTCGTTTCCCGGAGAGGGTGGTCTTCCGTGTTTGTTTAATGGTATATAAAGCCATCAATGGCTTGGCCCCACCTTATCTGGCTGATATGATTTCACCTGTTGAAATGGGTGTTAGGAGGCAGACACTCAGATCTGCGGGTGATGGAGTAGTCAATTTGGTTCAGCCGCGCCGTCAGATTCGTACAAACTTCGGAGACCGCGCTTTCCGTGTTGCGGGGCCGGTGGAGTGGAACAGACTGCCACCCGGAGTGAAGAACTCCAAATCTGTGGGTGTATTTCGAGGAGCACTCAAGGCACACTTGTTTAGAAAGTCTTATCCATGATCGGAGAGGGCCCTTGAGGTGTGACACACACAAAAACGGCGCTCTCTTATCATGTGTAATTTAAAATAAATCAGCCTGTTATTATTATTATTATTATTATTGGCTTGCAGCAATTTCTTTCATTCTTCTCCTCCATTCTTCCCTGTCTTGTGCAGCTCGTTTAAGGTCTGCATATGATGAGCAGCGCACGTCCACCAGCAGGTCCTCCAGGTACTCTTGGCGTGGGCGTCCCCTAGAGTTGGTCCCCTCAGTCATCCCCTCCATTATGGCATGCAAAAGACCTTCTTGTCGTATTACATGGCCTATCCATCTTGCACGCCTTTCGGACAAGGTCCTGAGCAGATGCCTTCCTCCTTCGATTCTTTGGAGAACCTCCTCATTTGTAGTGTGGTCTCTCCAGAAAATTCCTAGTAGTCTTCTATATCAGTTAATCTAATCTAAGTTGCAAAATATAAGTAATATTAGAGATTCACATTATATGCATTTTCACAAAACAAACATGTTTAAGTTTGCGCTTAAACATGCCTCATGTGAACCTAAAACATAAAAACCCGAATCTTAAATGGGCATACACCCTGTAACTCTTGCCGACCTTCCCTGAAACAGGGGTGACACATTAGCAAAGTGAACCATTTTCTACAGCATGGGTGTTCAGCCGCATACCAACCTATAAGTCAAGGAACATACACAACAAATTACATTTTTAAAATCAATAAATTATAATACATCAAAAACTAACAAAAAAACAAATTTTAATTAAAAAACCCTAGCCGCCAACATCATAGATCAACCGCCATTTTTTTCTGTCCTTACACACTTCTTTCATTTCCTCCAGAGTCATAACCTTCTTCATACATGACCACATCTCGAAAGCCTTTAGTCTCACTGGTAAAAGAGACTTATTAGTTGGGTGCCTTGTGCTCACTTTGTGCAGCATGGGGAACAGCACCGCCCACAGCAGGGGTCTCCAGGCCGCGGGCTGCAGGGAGCCCCCGTGCGCCCCCACGCAGCTGAACAGGGTCTGGCAGGCAGCGCGGCGAACACTGGGACGCCCTTCACTGCACAACTCTCCTGTGCAACATGATACATCAATGGTTAGAATTACATTTTTATTGTTCGTCCAATACTAAGTCATTAAGCTTGGTATTCACCAAACCTTACTAATACTTAATGATAAAAGAAAAACAGCTTTGTTTTCGATTACGTGAGTATTTATTTTTATATACCACAACCAGTTTTGCAAACATCCGTTTGCATCGTCAGGTGGATCAATTAATACTAATACTTACTTTAGGCCGCATAAATATTCACTAGGAGTGCTGATTTACACAAAGGTGGATATCTTATCTGCTTGGAAGCAAGAGTAATGAACATGGTTTCAAAAGTCATTCCAGTCCGGTCAATTGCGGAAAATTTAAAGTAGGATAGGTCTGGTCGATAGCTCAGTTGGTAGAGTGCTTGCATTCCATGCTGAGAGTTCGATTTTAAGTCCCACTGAGGGTGTCAAAATGATTTCCCATTTCAGTGTTTATTGCAAACCCAAAATAAAATACCGGCAAGGTTTACTCAACCTTCACTAGGAATGAGTACCAGCTTCCTTCGGACCTGAGACACACCCACTTCAACTGAACTGGCTGGCGTAAGGCCGGTCCCCTTACCTGTAAAAGTACATAGATTACACTTGTCACATACGAACCCTTCGCAAGTAGTTACAGCTTAGTACTATTTTTATAACACAACAATATTATCACGTTCAAACACATATTTTATAGTATTTTTTATATAAACAGTGTTTACCGAGTCTGATGTAGAGGCACATCCAGAGCTTCTCAAACTGCGGCAGATCCACGGTGCCCGGGAACTCTGGGTACACACTGCTGTCCTCACTGAGCGCCACCATCAGCTTCTCCTGGTTGTGGTACAGGTAGTCAGAGATGTTCCACTGCAACAAACAAACATAGCAGGGGCGAGCATCCCATACAGGCACATGTGCCTAAATAGGTAGGTAATACATGGTAAAAAAACGCATTTCAGCTTGATATTGAGATTTGAAATTAAAAATTTAAAAACCTAAGTTCGATTGGAGCCATTGTTAGCACTTCAGTCAATTTCAAACACAAACTATCCCTGAAGGGGTCGCATATGGGGAGCATAAGCTAATGTTGAAAATTATCTTAATTCTAGCATATTATTATCTAGCCTTAGTGTTTACTCTCGTACAAAATAGGGAAAAAGGTGCATTTATCTGAGACACCCATCTTAGGTTAATGTCACTTCTTCAATTTTACCTTTTGATATTCTTACTTTATAACCTCCAAATGTCATCTGTCAAATCTGTTACATTAAAAAAAAAATGTATGGATGAGAGAGCAGCACATATAGCGGCCAAATTTAACACTAAATGATATAATTTTTTTCACGGGTTTTTAAATGTTCAAATCCATTAAGTTAAGTTAAACAGAAGACAGGTTAAGCACAAACAGTTGATGTTTACCATGAGTCCCACGGCTGTGAGGCTGACGTTGAGGTCCTGTGACTGTCTGGCGAAGCGCGCGGCCGCTGCTGCCGCCCGGCGGAGAGACGCCGCCCCCCCGGCAGCCCCCGCGCCCCCTCCCGCCCCGCCCACTAGCTCGGCGCATATCACCTGCAGGCACTGGAAGGCTGAGCGCACCAGGACGGGACTGAAACAGAACAATAGTAAAAGGCCTATTCAGATACAGTGCATTCTTCCCGGATTGTCTATGAATTACCGGAGAAACTGTGTGATAGCTTTCATACATGTCCATACATTACTGACACAGCGCCAGATAGGAAAATGATTGAGCGGTTACAGTCACTTCTGCACATTACTTTAAAATAATAAAATACTATTAGGATAATTTACGGCTGCGAGACATGGTGCCTATCCAAAAGGGATAAACGAAGACTAGAGGCTTTCGAGATGTGGTCGTATAGAACGCTTCTAGGAATTTCCTGGAGAGACCGCACCACAAATGAGGAGGTTCTCCAAAGAACCGAAGGAGGAAGGCACCTGCTCAGGACTTTGTCCGAAAGGCGTACAAGATGGATCGGCCATGTAATGCGACAAGAAGGTCTCTTGCATGCTATAATGGAGGGGATGACCGAGGGGACCAACTCTAGGAGAAGAAGGAAGAAGGATGATTTATTTGGTAAGTGCTGTTTTTGTGTGAATCACACCACAATAGCCCTCTGCAAGCTTGGTTGTCGCTGTAGAAAGCGGCTTTCTCAAGCAAGACTCAGTTGCTGTAAGGCTGGATGGGCCTTTGTTGACCGGGCTTTGGTAAAGGTATATGAATTTTTCACCCAGTGAAGAGCATATTTGAGAATATAAATGGTATATTTTTGAGCTCCACCGGAAGTCGAACCTACAACCTTCCATTTATGAGTCAGAAGTGTTAACCACTAGACTACGGATCGGTCGAACCTTACCATGATCCAGGATTTTTTCTAGCCTCAGTTGGAAGGTATGGAGCTGAAAGACATCTGTTTTCAGCAGGATGGAGCCACAGCCCACACAGCAAGGGTTTCTATGGACTTTTTGCGAAACAGATTCCCCGGGTGCCTCATCTCTCTTAAAGGCGTTTTGAACTGGCCAGCACACTCGCCTAATTTGAGAGTTTTTTCTGTAAAGGTAAGCTTGAAGTAACCTGTGATGTAGTTCGATGGCTGCCACCATGTGCACCAGCTGGGGATAGGCAGCGGACAGGGTCTGTCCGTGTGAGTGCAGCAGCTGCGACACACACTCCAGCTGTCTCTGCCTCACATCTGCGTGCTGCACCGAGCTCAGGGAACTCAGCGGCTCCACCAGCAGAACTTCCAGCTTCTGGAATCCAAAATGCAATAATGGGAGACGTTTACAATAGATGACGCTGTTTCCAGGGAAAAAAAGAAAGACACATAGCTGGATTGACTTTTCCACTGCAATTTATAAGTGTTAGTTACAAAAGAATGTGATGAGATGGTTTGGGTATGTGGAAAGAATGAATGATGATAGACTGACAAAGTTTATATACAAAGAAAGTGTGAAAGGAAAAAGAGGGAAGGGACGACCGAGAAAAGTATGGAGTGATCAGATTGAGGATATTGTGAAAGAATGTGATATACAAAGTGAGCGTAAATGAAGAAAATGCATGAAAAAGGTGATGGATATGAATGAATTGAAAGAGGTATGTCAGGATAGGAAAAAATGGAGGCAACTCTGCAGAGGCTCTTGCCACCCCTAGCGGAATGGCGACAGAGCTACATTTACAGTAGTTTCAATTTCTGCCATTCAGTACTCGATGGAAAGTACTGAATAGATCCCAAATAAATGGATTTCTTGGAAAGACTAACAAAGGCGGCCATCTCAGGAGCATACCACATTTGGTTACGAAGACCCGAGAGCCAGGACACCTCTGGACATGCAATGTAGTAAATCGGACTTACATATTGGGAGGAAGGATGAGTTGGGCGGAATTGGGAATGTTGCCATGACGAATGGATCCTTAACCAACCAGAGACAGGTCGTAAGTCCTGTGACTCCCATCTCATCTTGTTATCTCACTTGCTAGTTAAGAAACTTGCTTAGTGAGAACACTTGCCTCCTTTCCTTCAGGATTTTTGAACTTATAATGTAGGGCAGATTTCACGAGGTAGGTGATGGCCTCCACTCCCCACTCCCGCATTCTGATGTGAGGATGCTGGCACACCTGCAAATAACATATTGTTGTGTTTTTAGATTCGGATAGACATTAGATATTAGGTCCTATATATGAAATTGGCGTATTGCCGTACTGGCCACATTGATCTCAAATATCTCCTTTTTGGTTACGAGTTCCAAATTCAAATTTATACAGCTATTTACTCATGTATTTGTGTTTTGAAAATTGTAATTCATTTGTTTGTTTCTCAATTGTTTTTTTCTTTGCGTCACTCATTTTACAAAATGGAAAACTTGAAATATTGCGTTATTTACGAGTACGAGTTCCACCATGGCACCAGTGCTGCAGAAACGGTTCGAAGGATAATTGATGTGTATGGTGATGGTGTCGCAAAATAAAACACAGTGCGTTTTTGGTTCCAACGTTTTCGTTCTGGAAATTTCGGCCTGCAGAACAAGCCTCGTGGACGGCCGGGGACCAAAGTTGATAATGAGGAATTGAAGGCTATTGTGGGATCGTATCCATCGCAAACCACGTCCGAGTAAGCTGTAGGCTGCAAAATTAGTGATAAAACTATTTTAATCCACTTGAAGCAAATTGGAAACGTGAAAAAGCTTGGAAGGTGGGTACCTCACAATTTGGGTGAAGCAAATCAAGAAATGCGCGTCGACTGCTGCGTTACATTACTCAACCGGCCCATTAATGAAGGGGTTTTAAATTGAATTGTTACTTGTGATGAAAAATAGATTCTGCACGATAATCGGAATGGTTGAACTTTGCCGAACCAGCCAAATCATGCCCCAAGTGAAAATTGGCTCAAAAAAGTTACTTGTGTAATACAACTAAAATGTCTAAGAATAGCCCCGAAAGAATCCTCAAAGTAGATCACATGATAGTAAGGTGGGTCCTGTCTAATTACTCCTTAGCTCCTATTGTTTGTTGAGCTCGCTCAAAAACGCAGAAGAATGAAGATTCAGCACCATTCTCTCATTCATTCGGTGCAATCAAACATGGCTTCATCAATAAAGATTAATGAAATGAATACAATACCTCCAGCAGGTGAGCAGTGAGAGGTCTCCACATCACTTCAACTCGATGCAAGTTCGCCAATCCAGTTTCCAGAAGTTTGGCGACGGCAAACAACGACGGCTCCTAGAAGACATCAAATATAACATAAGCGTTCTCTCAACAGTGTCTACAAGTTTATAGAAGTACAACTTTAGAATACTTTTTAAGTTTAATTTAAATTTTTGTTTAATTATACTTTTATGATTCTACCAGGTTCATTATTTATTTTAAGATACGGTTCACTTTTTTTCTTTTTTTTAAGAAATTCTGTGCGGGAAACTCCCTAGATTCTAGAGACTCTAGGGGTCTATGACACTTGTTGTAGTGCCGCAGAGGTGTACGAGCTTGGTCGTCGCTACAAAGCGCCAATTCTCAAGCAAGACCCAGTTGTTGTAAGGCTGGATGGACTTTTGGTGACCGGTCATTGGTAAAGGTTTATGAATTTTTCAACCCAGCGAAGAGCAAATTTGAAAATATAAATGGTATATTTTTTGTGCTCCGCCGGGATTCGAACCCACAACCTTCCTATTCAGAGTCCGCAGTGTCACCACTGAGCTACGGACCAAAGTTACAGTATTGTGTTTGAACTGTATAGCTCAACAGCTTAGATACTAGTTTGGCTACAGAGCATCTCGATCTCCATTTATAGGTGAGAATAAAGGTTATTCTCGAAATATTAAGTACTGGCAAATACGAGATTTCGCCAGAACATTCTAAATTTTTGTAACAGCATATAATGCGACAAACCATCCATTCAATATCTCAGTTGGTAGTATGCTTGCATCACATGCCGAGAGCAAGAGTTCGCTCCCCACTGAGGGCGTCAGAAATGATTTCCTGAAAGGTGTTTGTTTAAAATTAATCTGCTTTTACAAAAGACCGGTCAACAAAGGTCCATCCAGCCTTACAACAAAAGAGTCTTACTTGAAAATTGGCAATCTCTATAGAAATGACCAAGTTTGCAGAGGGCTTTTGAGATGTCGGTGAAAACTAGATATGGACTGTAGTGCTATTGAAGAAGGAGGAGTATTCACCCTGTTTGAGTACGCCAGCTCCATGGCTTCGTTGGAGAGCTTGCAGAGAGCGTCCAGTAGATACTGAAGAGCCTCGGCATCCAGCTGGCCCGAAGACTCAAACACTTTACTGACTAATCCAGAGAGCACTGAAAACATTAAAAAATATATATTTACAAGATGGTAAGGCGTTGGTACTCAAATTTGCGATATTGAAAAAGAGGTAAGGGACAACTGAGAAAAGTATGGAGTGATCAGATTGAGGAGATTGTAAAAGAATGGGATAAACAAAGTGAGTGTAAAAGAAGAAAATGTATGAAAAAGGTGATGGATATGGATGAATTGAAAGAGGTATGTAAGGATAGGGAGAAATGGAGGCAGCTCTGCAGAAGCTCTGGCCACCCCTAGCAGAAAGGCGACAGAGTTACAGTAACAGCCTCATTAATTTGCATTAACTTGGTATAAGCTCCAGATTGACTTAACAAGGAACTGAAGCAAAATCTGACATACTTGGAAGGTCGGCCATGACAGCTGCTGTGCTCATGAGGGCGTGGGAGTCCGTGTGTGCCCGGGCAGCCTTGAGACTGCCACCAGTGGAGGGCTTCAGGCCCAGGATCCATACCTGATAAGAGAGTTCAGAGGTTCAAAATAGAGGCTTCAAGAAGGTAAAGGCGATATAAGGGAAGGAGGCAGTTTATAACATTAAAAACAGGGGATAGAGGTGGTCCACACACGCTATGCCTTGACTGAGCTAGCAAAATTAATTTAGGTTAGAGTATTAAATGCGGGGTGTACAGCTCACGGTTGCGGAAGGGGTACTTGGCCAATGGGTCCTCTGAGGCTTGTCGAGTAGATGCTCGGGGGCGCCCAGCCTCGCAGAAAGGGCGGGCGGCAAGGCGAGCGCTTTCGGCTGGTCGGGGCAGGTGCTCCGCCCTCAAGAGGAATCAGGCGCGGCCAGGGGCTCGTGGCCGAGGAGATGTATCGCCGGCCACGCCTGATCCGGTCAGCACGCATCTTATTTGCTGCGCCTGTTGTCCAGCCTTGTTCGTTCAAGCGTTGAAGAGAGAGTGTCCACGAGCGCCAGCGTGGGAGTCATTTATAACCTCTCCCAGGAGAGGATGCTATTTTTCGTGGTTCTTTTTTACTGCGTAGTTTATTAACCGCTTTTTCCCCCTCGCCTCTTCTTGTTTTGAGCAGGGTCTTTTTCGTAGCTAGAGGCACAATTTAGTTTTCCCCATCTGTAGACAGTTTAGAGCCGAGACGTCTTCTTCTTCTTCATAACAGGTAAGCTGGGCCTCCAGCTACCTGACAACTGGTCATGGAATTTTAATATACTCTATGTAATCGATAAAAAAATTGTTTTTATTTTTATCTTACAAATAACAAGTGCTCTCACAGTGCTATCACACTCACAGAAACTAAAATAACCAGTAATGCGTGACAATATTCATACCAAGTGTTGCAGGGTGGTAAGCACAGGCAGCCATGCTTGCTGCAGGGCAGCCCCGTGCAGCGCGGCCAGGCGCAGCAGGGCCCGCAGGCCCGCCACCTGGCGCCCCGTCACCACTACCCAGCCTGGCTGACCTACACAACAACAGTAATCATCGTTAAATATCAAGTGATCTTAAGTCTTTTAATAAGCTCCATTCATAAAACCCTCCCCTCGCATTTCAGAAAGGGAAACTCGTAGTATGACTCTCATTCATCCCTTTGCAGTCGATCTCAAAACTATGAGAACTTGGCGTTTTCATGAGTCATTCCTTTGCCAAACTTCTCGTTTATGGAATGATCTACCAGTATCTGTGGTGCTTTCCCAATTTAATCCGGTTTTATTCAAAACCAACATAATCACCACTTCCTTGCAGCGCCTCACGACAGAAACAACAATTCAAACAACAATTCAAACAACACCTCAGTAGCACCCTCCCAGGGTGACATAGACCCCCAAACCTTTTAAGAATTGAGGAGCCTCCCGCACGGGATTCCTTAAAAAAACAAACAATATGACATATTATTGTAATATAAAAGCTGTCCCTCGATAATCAGAAATGGTTGCTCTGTAATGTATTGGACACAAAGTACTCTTGGCTGACATGTTTACACCCGTTGAGAGGGATTTGAGGCGCCAAACGCTCAGATCTGCAGGGGATGGCATGGTGGACTTGGTTCAGCCACACCGTCAGACACGCACTAATTTTGGGGACCGTGCTTTCCGGTTTGCGGGACCAATGGAGTGGAACAGACTGCCACCTAATGTGAGGAAGGCAAAGACTGTTGGTGTCTTTAAAGGAGCACTAAAGACACATCTTTACAAGAAATCTTATCCGTGATTTGAGAGGGCCCTTGAGGTGTGACACACACAAAAACGGCGCTCTTCAATTATGTGTACATTAAAATAAATTATCCTAAAAATCCAGTTTTAATATAGATAATTTAGAATTAATAAATAGCTGCCAAAAAGGGAGAAAGTTGGACATATTAGAAATATTAGAGATAAATAAACATAGAAATAAAAGTAATATGCTAAATATTCAACTTCCCGCCATTACGTCTCCTCTCCTAACAATATTAGCTCCGCCCCAAAACTCACCATCTCCCTCCCACATACCTACCTTGCTACCCCCTCCCTTACCACCAATAGATCCCACACCCATGTCTTAATTTTTAAGTTTGATTTTAGTAATTGTTGTTACCCGATGATGGAAGGTATTCCGAAAACGTTTGTAACATACTCAAAAACAATAAAAGTGGAATAAAACAAAGTTTTTAATTTCTTTTATTTTTTAATTTTTATTGAAAAATAATCAATTTTTTAAAATGAATTTCCACAGTGTTTCACAAAAATCTTTTCAAAATTTAAATTATCCTTGTATATATATATATACTCTTCAGTTCTTTGGACATGTTGTCCATGGCAATGAGGATAGCCTGAAACGGCTTGTTGTGATCCGTAGCTTGGAGGAAAAGAGAGAAAGAGAAAGATCCCCCAAATGATAGACTGATCAAGTAAAGATAGAGGCAGGTACATTGGTGGTAGCAGCGCTGCGGACAGCGTAATCAAGACAGACCTGGAGAAGAGTGATTGCTTCCACCAGGGTCACAAACCTCAGGAATGAGGAAGAAGATGAAGAAGAATATTGAGTGTACTGATGTCATCATACAAGATCCACCAACTTCAAAAAAATGGCAAGGCATGTTGTAAATTTGCTGTAAGACATGTATCTTTAAAATATAACAAAATGCTTTCTCTAGTTGATAGCTGTGAGAGTGTATAAAATACTAATTACCCGGAGGAGGCGCAGCAGAAGGCATGGGAGTCCCCACAGCCACCACCTGGTGCCTGGGGTCAGGGTCCCCCTGCTGCTGCTGCTGCTGGGAGGGCCGGGGCCCAGGCAGCGCTCCCAGGGCGGCCAGAGGGTAGTGCGCGGGCAGGGCGGCGCGGCACAGCGCCCCCGCACACGCGTCACGCGCGGAACAGTGACCAACCTAACAAAAAATCATGGTTTGGAATTTAGAAGCAGCGACTGATATAACTATTACACAGCAAGTTTGTTTTCCAATGGTAGGAATACGGATGGGGGGATGGGAATCAGAAAATAAAGGAGGAACACCGAAGAGGACTACAACTCGCATAAAATTAAAGTCATTGTTTTTTTAACACGCCATATATTCGTCAAAATTTACACACGCCGGCAACACAACCTTCCTGATCAGAGGTCGGTACAACAGAGAAAGAGCTGACATACGAAACGACAGAAGACACAAAAAGTCTTCTTTTTCTTTTTACTTCTGATGGCTATTAGAGCTTTCTTTCCTATTTGACAAACTGTCAGGCTAAATTCAGACCAAACATATTGAGGTAAGTGTTGATGCTGCATAGATGCTTTCCGGGATATGTTGCCATGGTCTGTGGAGAGGCCCCACACCAAGCCACACTAATCCCTATAAATCATCAGCATTAGGGTTACATTACCTTGGCGCTGACCCTAGTGAGGGTGTGTATGGCCCTCAGCACCAGTTCCAGCTCCCCCACACTTGCTTCGGCCAGGACAGAGAGGCCCCACACCAAGCCACACTATTCCCTATACATCATTAGCATTAGGGTTACATTACCTTGGCGCTGACCCTAGTGAGGGTGTGTATGGCCCTCAGCACCAGTTCCAGCTCCCCCACACTTGCTTCGGCCAGGACAGAGAGGCCCCACACCAAGCCACACTATTCCCTATACATCATTAGCATTAGGGTTACATTACCTTGGCGCTGACCCTAGTGAGGGTGTGTATGGCCCTCAGCACCAGTTCCAGCTCCCCCACACTTGCTTCGGCCAGGACAGAGAGGCCCCACACCAAGCCACACTATTCCCTATACATCATTAGCATTAGGGTTACATTACCTTGGCGCTGACCCTAGTGAGGGTGTGTATGGCCCTCAGCACCAGTTCCAGCTCCCCCACACTTGCTTCGGCCAAGACAGAGAGGCCCCACACCAAGCCACACCAGCTCGATTGCACCAACTGTCAACCAACATACAAAAAATGTATTAAAAGCCATTTGACAACACAAAATGTCACTGCTCCGGAAGATATATATATATATATCAGGCTTATTTATTTTTAATTGCACATGATAAGAGAGCGCCGTTTTTGTGTGTGTCACACCTCAAGGGCCCTCTCCGATCACGGATAAGACTTTTTGAAAAGGTGCGTCTTGAGAGCTCTGCGAAATATGCCCATAGATTTGGAGTTCTTCACTCCGGGTGGCAGTCTGTTCCACTCCACCGGATCCGCAACACAGAAAGCACGGTCTCCAAAATTTGTACGGATCTGACGGTGCGGCTGAACCAAATTGATTGCACCATCGCCCGCAGATCTGAGTGTCTGCCTCCTCACACCCATCTCAACAGGCGAAATCATGTCAGTCAGATAAGGTGGAGCCACGCCATTGATGGCTTTCTATACCATCAGACAAACACGGTAGACCACCCTCTCCGGGAAACGAAGCCAGTGTAGTTTTTTTAACAGCGGAGTGATGTGAGCAAATTTGGATATCCCGAATATGAGCCTTGCTGCTGAATTTAACACAGATTGAAAGCGGTTGAAATGCTTCTTTAGGTGCATAATTTTAAGCTGATTATTACTTTACAAATATACTACCACGCCAGTTTTTTTTTTCACGCCTCCCTTGCTAGGTTTTTTTTTTTAATTGAAGATCATTACCAAAAGCCGCTGTTCTACAATATATACTGGCCAGTCAAAGGAGTCACTGAAACGATTTTCTGAAATTTAAAATTCATACATAAACGACAAAATTGGACCTGTAAATGCAGTATGGTTTCCTTCTCATCTTCATCTGTCTTCTCGTTGTCTTGGGCGCCATCTTGGTTTTCTCCCGCGTCACTTTCCGTTGAACTCTGTTTCTTTAAATCCAGTGTGGTGTTGCGTTCATTGTTTCTGGTCTCCAAATCTGCAACAAAACTCAAAATTAAACAAAGCTACACATGCAGCGTAACTTTTTGCCGTCTTCTCCCCGAAACAGTCGCATGTGACGAGGTGAACCTATTACAGGTAAGGGGGCCGGTTTCACGACAACCACTTCAGTTGAAGTGGGGTTTTTCAGCTCCCAAGGGGGCTGGTTCCCATTTCTTGTGGAGGCATGAGTTAAACTTGCCGGTATTTTATGTTGGGAATGTGTTTGAAAAACAAGCGCAAGTTTGTGTCATGTCTTATTAACAATAATTTTGACCCTGCGTCAACAAATGTCATGAGGTAATTATAAATTCATAAGATTTTGTAGGGTTTCTTTATTCACACAGTGAAAATTCATTTTTATTGTTAAAATTTAAATTGTCACATGATAAAATGTTACCTGGAGACTCAAAGTCTTGATCCTGCAGGTATTCCTCGCCCCCGATGGTGAGGGCGATGGACCTGACCACTTCTATGAGGCAGGCGTACGCCACGGATATCCCGTAGCCGTCCTGCACGTGGGGCGCCTCCGTCCTGTCCAGCATCTCCAGGCTGGAATATTCCATACAAACATTATGGCTACATCAATTCATTATTATTCCGGGTACGAGATCTGGGTGTCATAATGGATAGCAAACTCACCTTCGTGAATCATATTGACAATGTCTTGGAGAGATCATTCAGGGTGCTCGGGTTCATTTTGCGAACTTGCAAACCCTTCAAAAAAGTTACGGTATTAAAAGTTCTCTACACAACAATGGTTCGCTCACTTCTTGAGTACATGTCCCCTGTTTGGTCCCCCTCTTATGCGGTGCATATAAAACGTATCGAGAGAGTACAAAAAAGATTTATAAAACACATAAATTATAAGTTTAACTTATCTTTTCCTGATTACAAGTCAGCCCTTGACTATCATAAGCTGGACTCTCTAGAGGATAGGCGTGTTGTTTGCGACATGATGTTAATCCACGGCATTTTGCACAACAAAATTGATAACCCTGATATCTTGTGTACGTTATCCCTCAACATTCCAACTCGCAGAACCAGGCACACGGTAGACCAACTCTTTCATCTCCCTGTGTGTCGCACTAACTATGCTCAGAGCGCGCCAATTTACCGGGTGTGTGAAACTTATAACAAGTGTTTCAGTAGCATTGATATTTTTCATTTAGAGACGGCGCACTTTCGCAAAGCAGTGGGTGCTTTACTCAGGGAGAACTGATTTTCTTTATTTTTAAATTTACATCATATTCTGTTTTGAGAGCAGTATTTTTTTTTTCTTGTAATTAATTACTTGTAATTAACATCTTGTAATTATTTCCAACTTCCTAAATTTTATATCCGTGGCAACATATAATTGGCCATGTTTTTTTGTAATTGCTACTATTATATTTCTTATGTAACGCTGTTTGTTGTCCTATTAAAATAAAATAAAATAAAATAAAATAAAATTATAAGCAACCCTCTGCGTGAGAATCTGTAGATTTAAGAGACTCTGAAATAGCAAGAATTATAATAAAAGCAGAGCTTGTATGAAGAAGGTTATGATTGTGGATGAAATGAAAGTATCTAAGGACAGAAAGAAATGGCGTTTGATCTGTAATGTTGGCGGCTAGAGCAAGGGTTTTGACACATTTTTTATTTATTTATTGGACAATTTTCTTTAGCGCCGTACTGTGAAAAATCACCTCAAGGGTGTTCTAAATTATTTTGTGCTTTTTTCATATTATTATATGTCTATTTTAAAAATTTATAATTTGTTGTATATGTTCCTTGACTTATAGGTTGGTATGCGGCTGACTACCTATACTTAAGAAAATGTTTTTTTTTTGCCAATGTCCCCCTCGGTTTCACGGAAGGTCGGCAAGGGTTGCAGGGAGTATGTTCATTTGAGATTTGGGTTTTTATATTGTAAGTCTAAATGCGGCATGATTAAGCGCGAACCCATTTGTGTCTGCTTGTGAATATGCATTTGTGAATCCCCAATGTTACATATCTTTTCAACTTAGATTTGATAAGGGATCTATGACACTTGTTGTAGTGCCGCAAAAGTGTTGATGATGTGGCGTTCATGTCCTGATCAAGTTGCAGGGCCGTTAGCTGCGCTGTGCTGTGGTGTGTGTTGCATTGTCTTTGTTTTGAGACACTGAAGAACAGTTAATAGTTGAAGAGTAGTGAGACCCTCGTAGAATAGTTCACTAATTTTCCATTTGCAAGCTGTCTGTAAAGCTCTGTTCGTCTCATACATACTTTAGAAGTTGTTCAAGGCATTCTTAACCTGCAGAGTGCCGGAACACGGATCCACGCTCATTGCACTGATCGCAATTTTTCTTTGTTTTTATGTCAATGGTTAAAAATTATGTATAATATTTATGATTTTTTTTAACATGTGCTTTTAGCAACGGTAAATAATCTATGACTAAGAATATCCATGATTCATATTTACTATGTCCATTTGGCCGTTCCCGCTGGGAAGGTGACACACAGGGGCAGCCAGACTCCCTTCCAGAAGAAACCAGCCTGCTGCGGCACTCCTGTCATACCTAGAAATGCAACAGGAAGACAAAAAGGTTAATAATATAATAACATAACAATCATGAACTAGTAATGATGAAGAAACAATAGTGTCATTACGTTGAAAACTCTTCAACATGGTGGGACTGTCGATGAGGGCGTCAAAAATTTTGTGACAGAACACCAGTCTGTAGTCCAGTAGTAACACTTTGAACTTGTAAATGGCAGGTTGTGGGTTTGAATTCCGACGGAGCACAGAAAATATACCATTTAAATTTTCCTCTTTGCTGGGTTGAAAAATTCATAAACCTTTACCAAAGACGGGGCACCAAAGATCCATCCAGCCTTACAGCAACTGAGTCTTGCTTGAGAATTGGCACTTCGTAGCGACAACCAAGCTCATAAGAAGTCCGGTTGTTAGCTCAGTTGGTAGATTGCTTGCATTCCATGCTGAGAGCAAGGGTTCGATCCCCACCGAGGGTGTCAGAAATGATTTCCCATTGTGGTATGTATTTCAAAGCCAAAATATAGAATACTCAGCCTTCACAAGAAATGAGAACCAGCCCCCCTGGTAGCTGGTAAACCCCACTTTTTTTTTTTTTTTTTTTAAATAGATTTGTGAAGAGGAATGCAATTCACCAACCTATTCTGCCTGGCCAGAAACAGGTATAAATATCATCATTTAATAATTCATTCTTGTTTATTATTAATGAATTATTAAATAATAATTACCCAATAACATCTGTTGAACCAGGGTCAAAGTTAAAGTCAAGTGACCCAAGCGGGGATCGAACCAACGTTGTTCCATTCGAAACACGCTGGAAAGATCAGCCCTCTTGGCCCCCGCGGCTATAGCCCCAACTGAATGTGGTTAGTGTGAGACCAGCCCCCTTACCTGTAAAAATAAATACATTCCGAATCGCCGCATGCGACCCCTTTGGGTAAAATTTGGTAAGAAGTTACACTATATGTGTAGCTTAGTAGCGTAGCATGCCATGACATTAGTATGGGAGAGAGGTACATAAAATAGATCACGCCATCTCTCCCGACAGTAGCCATCCAGCACATAAAGCTGAAAAGTCTCCAACACGGTGGGACTATCGATGAGCGCGTTAAAAATCTTATGACAGAGAACTATAGAATCGCGGTTGCACCGAGATTCTAAACTCCTAGAGCAACGAAGGTACAAAAAGTGCGAACACTCACCAACAGGTGTGTTAACTTGAGACGCCACAAACAAGCTCTGCAGATACGCGCCCAGGGAGTTGACAATGTCCTGGAAGATGTTGGTGGCGTGAGGCCGGAGATCGTAGCACTCGCAGAAGGAGGCCAGCAACTCGGGGCGCACCGACATCTTGTGGAGGACCTCCAGAGCCAGCGCGCGCTGCCACAGAGGCTTGTCAGGGTCCAGGAACTTGATGGTCAGCGAGAGGAAGATCTCGCACTCTGTCACCTGGAAAGTGCAAGTACAGTAAGCAGAGCTAAGCATTTTTCAATCATGTTTGAATTTATTTTACAAAATAACACAGTTGTACTGCTCCCGAGGATGCCTTTTTGAGGCGAAAATATTCGAGCAAAAAAATAAAAATAAAATTGTAAGTGAATTAAAGCTGTGTTATTTTTAAAAATAAATATAGATTTCTTTGTAAGGTTTTGTTCTTTTTTATATTTAAATGTAATTTATTATTATATTCCTTGACTTATAGGTTGGTATGAGGCTGACCACCCATACTGTAAAAAATGGTTCACTTTGCCAATGTCACCCCTGTTTCAGGGAAGGTCGGCAAAAGTTGTGGGGCTTATGTTCATTTGAGGTTTGGATTTTATTTGTAAGTACACATTCAGCATTTGTAAGCGCGAACTACACTTGTTGGTTTGTGGGCTTACATCTGAGAGCTTTGAATGAGTGTATCCTTGCAACTTAGATTATAGATTATAGAATACAATGGACTTTCACTGTGTGAACCACCAAACCCTAACAGATAAAATTTTGAATTTTAAATCTGAATATCAAGCTTAAATGTTTTTTTTTACCATATATTGCCTACCTATCAGGCGCATGTGCCTGTATGGGATGCACGCCCCTGCTTGAGGACCACTAGTGCGGAATATAAGGTGAACTCACCAGCATGGAGTGGTACTTGTGCACTATGACGGAGACCATCCTGAGCAGGCGCATGCTCACGGGGTAGTGGGGGGGCGTGCCGGGCTGGTGCCCCGGCCCTGTCTGCCCTCCCCCCTGCCCCGCCCCGCCGGCTCCGCCCCCGGCAGTGGTGCGGTACTTCACGTTGGGGGAGAACAGCCTGATGATGAGAGCGCACACATGCTCCTTCAGCAAGAATTTAAACTCCGTTATCTGTAAACAAAACAATGAGATTTCTTCAACATGTTTGTAGTAGCTTATTTTGTTTACCGCCATTATAAAATATTAAAACATACGTAGAAAAAAATCATGAAAACAATTTCACTTAATAGGGGTGAACTTTGTAGGGTTTGTGTATTCACACAGTGAAAATTCATAAAAATAATACGGGTGATGTATCTTCCATTTTCTTTTAAAATTTGCACTTTTATCAAAATACAAATTATTTTTGAATAAAATAAAATCAAATACTATAATATTATTTAGATTTTGGGCAGTAACTTTGTGAAAGCACATTTTAATTAATTAAAATACTTTTGTTTTTTAAAAAATAAAACTCAAGTGAATTGTAACAAAGTTAAAAAAGTATTTTAATTAATCTATAATCTAAGTTGCAAAGGTATACTTACATTCAAAGCTCATATCAAATGCATGCCCACAAACAAACTTGTGTAGTTCGCGCTTACAAATGCTGAATGTGTACTTACAAATAAAATCTAAACCTCAAATGAACATAAACCCTTCAACTAAAAAAAAAAAAAAAACTTTTGCCGACCTTCCCTGACACAGGGTTGACATTGGCAAAGTGAACTAGATGAATGTATTTATGAAATATGTTTTTATTTTACATTTATTTCAGATACTCACTCTTTTGATGATTCCATTTATTTCTAAGGATTTCACGTCTTGTATGAAATTTGAAAGATACGTACTTCAAAGCCACTTTTATTTTATTTAAGTGTAAATTGCAAAAGTTAAGCTAATTTTTAGAAATAATATTATATTTTTCCCCTTGGAACTTTCATGTCTGATGGCTTTCTTTCTCGCAATCGAGCTAGCTTCTGAGAAAGATTGTCGGTGTTTTGGCCGAGGGGGCCAAGTGGGCTGATCTTTCTAGCGTGTTTGGAATAGAACAACGTTGGTTCGATCCCCGCCTGGGTCATTTGACCATAACTTTGACCCTGGTTCAACAGATTTATTGGGTAATTATTAATTAATGATTCATTAAAATAAACAATAATGAATTATTAATTGATGATATTAATACCTGTTTCTGGCCAGGCAGAATAGGTTGGTGAATTGCATTCCTCTTCACAAATCTATTAAAAAAAAAAAACACCTTTCGCCACTGCTACCTCCATGTGTAAAATAGCAAACCTTGAAGAAGATGTCTGAGAAGTCAGTGAGAACAGTCTCCAGGAGCTCCAGGCCAAAGGTCTTGGAGATCTCCGTCACCCCCACCAGCCAGTGAGGCTGGTCACCATTCACCAGCTGCACTATATCCTGTAAATCATAAGAGTTGCTATGATCAGACAAAATCAGGGCTCATTCCACCAGCCAAGGTCATTCTGTGGTATAATATGGAGATGCCACTTGACCGGTCCATAGTCTAGTGGTTAGCACTTCCGACTTGTAAACGAAAAGTTGTGGGTTCGAATTCCACAACGCATAATATACCATATTTATTTTCAAATAGGCTCTTCGCTGGGTAGATAGATTCATATGCCTTTATAAAAGACTGGTCACCAAAGGGCCATTCAGCCTTACAGAAAATGGGTCTTGCTTGAAAATGAATGCTTTCTATAGTGATGACTAAGCTCCACAGGGATCTTGAGGTGTGTTTCACACAAAAACAGCGCTCGACAAATAAATCATCCTAAAAGTAAAGTGACTGTGGTCAGCAGAATAACGCAACTAAGCTACACATATAATGCAACTTTCCACGTTAATCCTGAAGGGTTTCGTATGCGCCAAGTAAACCTACTTATTTTTACAGGTAAGGGAGCCAGGGAAACCCGAAAGCGGGAAATCATTTCTGACGCCTTCGGTGGGTTTCGAACCCAAGCTCTCGGCATGGAATGCAAGCTCTCTACCAACTGAGCTATCGAAGATGGCTGACAGCAAAGACTTTAGTTTACCTGAAACATGAGGTAGGCATCGGCAGCACAAGGTCGCAGGTCTTTGGGGGCTTTGATGTTGGAAGGTCGTACGTCACATGGATTTATCTCCCGGTAATTCTCCCCTGCAAGTAAAACAATATTTAAAAATATAACAAAATGATGGCATTATGAGATATAAGACTTTGACATGATGACAAACCAGTCGACTTTTTTGACAGTTGATGTTTTGTGACATTGTCCTCTTCCTCCAACCTCCTCCAACCTCACCTCTTCGTCCAATCATACGGACAAGCGCCTTTGTAGTGACACACTGTCATAAAAGGCGCTATACAATTTTTGTCTGATCTATCTATCTATCTATCTATTGTCACTCCAAGGGTGGCAAAAAATATTTGATAAATAGATCTGTATTTAAAAAATATATATTTGTGAAGAGGAATGTGATTCCCCAACCTATTTTGCCTGTCCAGAAACAAGTATTCACAGTTGTTTATTTTGTTCGCTCTATACCAGTGCTCAAACATCATTTTCCCCACATTTCACTATTAATTATGGTAGGTTATATTAAGGATCTCTCTGTGAGTGCTGGGCACACAACAATGGGAGTGTGTGTGCGTAAAATGTATTTTTATTAACCGCCCTACCCATACGAACGTATGTGATACGTTCGCTATATTGTCAACAAGCCGTAACACATACGTTCATGCAAAAAAATGTCTATACCCGAAAACCCACGAACGGATTCTATACGTTCATATACATCAAGTTTGTTCCTGCGATACCGCATTAAGTGTTTCAAGGTCAACCGAAGCTGGATCAGAGAATTTTCGTCTGTCCCATACATTTCACGCCGCGAATCTGTGATTCTGCGAAATATTTTGAAAAAAAAACCCAATGTTTTTTTACATATTTTTTTAATAATAATTCAAAGGTAGGGCGGTTAATATAGATTGCTAAAATTCCACCGATAGGTGTGCTTGCAAAATTCTAGCGCCGCCCAGTATGTTTAACCTAGGCATTGTTGTGAGTCCCCAGTCCAACAGTACCCTGAGTACGAGTTGCAAAACTTGAGAAAAGTAAAGTTTACGAAAAATATTAAAGAGTGATTTCTCCCAAAATCAGTCGTTTTTGTTTCTTGCACTTTATGGTCTTAGCAAAAGAGTTACAGTGATGAAGAAAATCAAGTTCAAACAAACAAGAACGGCAGATTTTGGGGGAAATCACTCTTTAATAATTGCCGTAAACTTTACATTACTCAAGTTTTGCAACTCGTACTAAGGGTACTGAACACAAAAATGGTACCTTGGCAGTCGTTGGTGGCGCGTTCAAAAACAAGCGACACAAGTTGCCTGACGGTTGCGCCGGCTGCGTGCTGGGCGTCTCCCCGACCACCTTGGAGACGCAGGCAAACCACCAGGGTCTGGAAATAGAAGGCATGCAAATATAAGGGTAAGAAAAATAATTAACAACATGAAAAAGAAACCAAAAATCGGAGATGCTGCATCTGGCATGGAAGGGTGGGCATTACCACAGTGACTCGAGAAAAATATCACCGCTTTAAAAAGTCTTATCCTGGCAGAGCGCAAAAAAATATTGAATTTATCAAATCTGCTCTTTGCTGGGTTGTAAAATTAATCTGCCTTTACCAAAGACCGGTCACCATAGGTCCATCCAGCATTACACCAATTGGGTCTGCTTTAGAATTGGCGCTTTCCACAGCGACGACCAAGCTGGCAGAGAGCATTTGAGGTGTTATTCACACAAAAAAAGCGCTCAACAAATAATACACCACGTCAACCATACTCAGTAAAGAAGTGTGGAGGATTACCCTGGCTAGTGTGTCGGCCCGCACCAGGTCGGAGGTGGTGAGCAGCAGGGCGGCAGTCTGCAGCAGGCGGGGCTCCAGGCCCTCGGCGCCTCCCAGTGAGGACAGGCAGTCCACCACGTGCCGAGCCCCCCTCGCGTCCACCCCGCGCCCTGCGATGAGGCGCTGCATGGTGCCCAGGCAAAACTAAATAACAACGGGAAATGTTAGTTAAGTTAGTTAAGTTGTCAAAGATTTATAAAATGTAAAATATGAATAGTATCTCAAACAGAAGCTCTTGGTTGAATCTGTGAAGTAATTCAAACAGGGCTATTCGTAGAGATTTTAGTCGCCCGTTGAGCCCACGCTTTGACATACTAATGATGCCTTTGCTGAAAGTTTCATAGCCACCTACCGAATTTTGGTAATATTTGTATGAAGAATAATCAGCTGTTCACTTGCAGCCATCTTGGATTGACAGGTCTTCATACAAATGCATCATTAGTTTGTCAAAGCGTGGGCTCAACGGGCGACTAAAATGTCTAAGAATAGCCCCGAAAGAGTATACAATTCTGATTGGGTTAAATAAAAATAAAATGATTTTTGAAAGATTTAATGCAAGACAAGAAATTCAGCTTTAAAAGTGATTTCACAAAGTAATTTCACAACAATAAATGTTTTCGACGATTAATATTAGTATTTAGTATGCAAGGACAGAAAGAAATGGCGGTTGATCTGTAATGCTGGCGTTTAAGTCTGAGGCTTTAAAACAAAATCACTTTTTTATGGAATATGTTTAGTAGCTTTTTAATTTTTTTACTGTTTAATTGTTCAGTGATTATTTGTTTTTTTTGTTATACTCAAATGTATTAATTGCTTATATTCCTTGACTTATAGGTTGGTATGAGGCTGACCACCCATACTGTAAAAAATGGTTCACTTTGCCAATGTCACCCCTGTTTAAGGGAAGGTCGGCAAGAGTTGCAGGGCTTATGTCCATTTGAGAATTGGATTTTTATATTGCAGGTCCACATGCGGAATGTGTGAGCGCGAAATTATACGTGTCTGCTTGTGGGAATGCATTTGATATGAATCTCAAATGATACATATCCTTGCAGCTTAGATTTAGATTTAGATTTTAGATGTGTGTGATAATTACATAGTGATAATTAATGAAAAATAAAAAAAACAGTGTGTTCTTTGACTGACTAAATGTTGTAAGCTAGCAAAAATTCCCCAATTATGGGGAATTTACTGTGGGTGACGTCACATAGCCGAGGGATATTTTGAAAGTTCAGACCTCATTGACAGCTTGAATCTTATTTATACAGTTAGTCTACAGTTTAGTTTTGCTAACCTTGATGATTTTGATATCCTTAGATTCGCAGCCCTGCACGAGTGGGTACAGGATTTGGTTGACAACGCCATATAGAGACGCTTGAGGATTGTTTGCAGCTAAAGACAGCTTCTCTATGGCCTCATCACAAGACTGAAACAACAACATGGCAACATTATTTAAAAAAACTATGCATATTAAAATAGAAAGGTGTTTTAGGTTCACACCCCAAGTATATTACATGAACTCTAATTCCACTTACAAAAAAATTATGACATCACACGGTGGGTTGCTTAGGATGTACTGTAACTGTAACTTTGTCACCATCCCGCTAGGGGTGACCAGAGCCTCTGCAGAACTGCCTCCATTTCTTCCTATCCTTACATACGTATCTCTTTCAATTCATTCATATCCATCACCTTTTTCATGCATTGTCTTCTTTTGAGCTCGCTTTGTACATCCCATTCTTTCACAATCTCCTCAATCTGATTACTCCATACTTTTCTCGGTCGTCCTTTCCCTCTTTTTCCATTCACACTACCTCTGTATACATACTTTGTCAGTCTATCATCATTCATTCTTTCCACATGCCCAAACCATCTCATCACATTCTTTTGTACCTTAACTTTCACATCCTCTTTCAAATTACATTCTTTCTTTACCCATTCATTCCTAACTCTATCCCTCAGAGTTTTTCCTGTCATGCTTCTCAAATGCTTCATTTCCACCGTACATACTTTACTTACTTCGCTATCGTTCACTGTCCATGCTTCACTTCCATACATCAAAGTCGTATGGGAAGTCCCTTGGGAAGGGAAAATAATGAGGTCGCACCATTTTTACATTTGAAACTTTTTCCTCGGCGTGCAAACGTCAGTCTTGTATGGGACTGCTTTCATTAGCAACCAATAATGTATTTTTATGCTTTCTCCCTAGCAACGCGGTTGGGTGGCTACACATTTTTATCTATGCTAATTTACGCAAGGACTTCATTATTTAATATTGGTTGCTAAGGAGCATACTCCCACACAAGTAGGTACATCACAGTCCCATACAAGTGTGAGATTTAAATGTGCTGAAAAAAAAGGTTCTAAATTCAAATGTGTGCAGAGTCTGTTTCTTGCCAAGTTTATTATTTTAAAAACTGGTTACACTGTTTATGGTGGGACTAAAAATATTGTTCTAATGATATTCAAAATATTGTACTGTTCTTATTTTGAATTTGAAAACTTTATCCATTCATTCTAAATTCATACACGATTGCTGAGGCCTCACTTTTGTACATGGACTCGGAACGAGCTCCATAAACAACTAAATCGTGATGTCACACGGCGGTGTTGCCAGTGTAAATTCAAACAAACCTTTTTTTAGCGCTTGCAACGACCCTAGTAACAAAAATGTGTGACGTTAGCCTGCTGAGAAAAAAATGCATTTGTGTTCATTGTATTCCTTGACTTATAGGTTGGTATGAGGCTGACCACCCATACTGTAAAAAATGGTTCACTTTGCCAATGTCACCCCTGTTTCAGGGAAGGTCGGCAAAAGTTGTGGGGCTTATGTTCATTTGAGGTTTGGATTTTATTTGTAAGTACACATTCAGCATTTGTAAGCGCGAACTACACTTGTTGGTTTGTGGGCATACATCTGAGAGCTTTAAATGAATATATCCTTGCAACTTAGATTATAGATTATTATTATAGTAGTAATTATAAATTCTTTATTAATTTAATGTGACATGAAGTGTCGTTAATTATGTCCTTAATGCAAGCATGAATAAATTAATCAGTAAATAAAAACAACAATATTGAATTGTATATGCACGCTTCACAAAGAATAAGAAATGTTTATGACATTGTTAATCCATTAGCACTCCCACAAGGGGAGTTCCACGTAAATATTGATAATTGGTTACTATAATATTCGGAATCATCATATTTTTCAGGCGGTGTACGCACCTCTCTGATCTGCGGGTATTTCTTCTTGGTCTCCAGACTCAGCTTCTGGAAGTCTGTCTGCAGGAGCTCCAGGAACTTCCTGGTGGCGTCGTCGCCGGTGACCGGGGCGACGAAAGCCATGCCGCGAGCCTGTTATCCGCAATAATACACGTTCATTATTTACGATCAGCGATTTGGATTGATAGCGTATGCACCATTTGACAGCGACTTGTCAAAATTACACAGTCTGTGCTGTTTACACGCTGTATTTGATTAAAACCGCCATTCTGCCATTATTTTATCTTTTTGACATTCATCGCTCTCTTTTTTCATGCAGATTAAAGTCATCTGCAATCTCGCATATTTCGGTTAATCTATTTTTCCCTTGGTCTTCCCTGTATACACTAACCTTTGACATTTCCTTTGTATACTTTATCTTTTGCATACTATTTTTATGAGTGGTTTATTACCATTTCTACACATCAATCTGTAAGATTTGTAAGTAATATGTTGTCTTTTGTCTTTGAGTAAAGTGAGACACAAAAAGCTTAATATTTTTTAAATTTAATAACTCATAAGATAATGGTCCAGGCAGAATGTTGCTCAAACTAATTATAAAAATACTACCCCAAAGACACAATTGTTGTACTTAAAATAGTAGTATTTTCATAATTTACCTGAATCGTATAACTTGGCTAAAATTCCAGTCAAAAATTGGTGTAAAGTGATATAAGTCGAGATGTATCAATATTCACGATAGATTTGTAAAAAACAATGTGTGGATCAATTACTAAAAGGGATACAACTTGACTTATATCACTTTTCACGTTTTTTTGCCTAAATCCTGCCAGTTATATTTCCTAAACTATAGCAGATAGAAGAATGTGAGTAAGACCAAAAAATCGCTAATTTTTTTCTGATTATTTCTATGTAAAAATCTCAAAAAGGGTATAACTCGAGTTGTATCACTTTTCACAGGAGGCACAGATTTGTATTATGTGTAAGCGCGAAATTATGCATGTCTGCTTGTGGGAATGCATTTAATATGAATCTCAAATGATACATATCTTTGCAGCTTAGATTTAGATTTTAGAATCTACTTTTTAATCTAAGCTGCAAATACATGTTAACATTTACGGCTCACATTAAATCAATTAAATGCACGCCCACAGACAGGCACATGCAGATTTGCGCTTTCACATTCTGCCTTTGTACATACAAATAAACAAACCCCACATGAACATAAACCTTGCAACTCCTACCGCCTTTCTCTGAAACGGAGTGGCATTGGCAAAAGTGAACCAGTTTTACCAGCACGGTAAGTTAGCTCATTGTTTTATCAATTTCTCAATCAAGGAGCTAAATGCCCGAACTATCTAATTTTAATATTATGTGTGTACTTTCAGTCTTCTGTGGATATTTTTTTAGGCATGAAAATAAAAATAAAAGTGATGTGAAGAATAGACTTGGATTTTTTTGAGCAAATGGATAAGGAGTATTTGGGCAATATCAAAATTTTCTTTGGGAAGTAGTGTTCTGGTTAGGTATATCATGGGTTATATGACGTGTGAGTAGCTCACGAGAAAACCATAAATATAAAATTAACATGCTCGTGTTGGCCAGCTTGAAATTTACAATGAAGCTCGGTATTGTGTCAAATTAATGTACTGTTAATATTAAAAAGAAAATTTACATTTGAATATCAACCCCGCTCACCAAGTAAGTCGTGCACCCTCCGAATCCATGCATTTCCTTGTTGTGTAGCTAATTGTGCAAAAAATGTCGACATTTTGTCCGTTTTCCGTGCCCGAATCGCGTTCTCTCGGTCGTCTGTGCCGCAACCAGACGTTCCCAACCAAACCGATAAATGTTGAAATAATTCAATAAAATAAACACTTCCCACGCGCTAAGCTGGCGAATTAACTTGCAGATTGTCAATTTAAGTAATTACACCTGAGAATCGTCGGTTCTTTGTGTAATGATCTCGTGCGAGGTCTGCTCTTTTGACGGCTCGTTTTTTTGTCTGCACTGACATGTTTACGACAACCCCCCCAGAGATCCACCGCGCCTACATTTATGTATTTAATATTTAAAAAACAACTGTTTCAATAATAAAATAACAGCATTTCATGTGTAACCGTTTGATTTTGGTGTATTTTGTGCATTTTCGGATGTTTAATTTCCATGACGGCAAACCGTCGTTTACCATTAATTCCTCGGCGTGACAATTGACCGATGTTCTTTTATTTCGAACTTATTCAAGTGTTAAGTGATAGGTATCTAGTTTGTTCCAATTTTGAAATAATTCGAGTGTAAAGCTGTTAGCTTGTGGATTTCGCAACAAAGACATTCCATGAAACTTTGTACTTACCTACCTGATATTTTTTGTGGATCCAATGCATTACATCTAAGTAATCTAATCTAAGCTGCAAAGATATATATCATTTAAGATTTATATTAAATGCATTCTCACAAGCAGACATGTATAATTTCGCGCTAACATGCCGCATGTGGACCTACAATATTAAAACCCAATCTCAAATGAACATCAAAATTACATTTTGTATGAACTGGAATGAGGTTCGCACGTGAATCGACATAAACAAAATTGTGTCGTCAACCGGCCGGGTTGCTAAGGAAAATGCAAGATTTTGTTATCGGTTGCTAAGGATAACAGTTCTATAAGAGACTGACGTATGCTTGCCCAGAAAAAAGTTAAAAAATGTTCAGACCTGTTTGACAGCGATAGGTTTTGAAGTCGATTCTGACCCAAGTCAGAATGTATTTAAAATGTTAGAGACTTCCGGTCGCTCAGTTTGTCGAGTGTTTGCATTCCATGCTGAGAGCTCAGGTTCGAATCCCGCCAAGGGTGTCAGAAATGATTTTCCATTTCAGTGTTTATTTCAAACCCAAAATGAAATACCCGCAATGCTTACTCAGCCTTCACAAGAAATTATAATTACAATCAAAATTGTATTTCACTTAAATCTCAAGCTTGTATAGAATGAATCTTTTTTTGCACTGGCATTTTTCTCCCTGGCAACTACGCTGGGTAAAAACGTTACTTAGCTACACATATTATCTCCCTGAAGGGTTTCACATGTTGTGAGTGGAACCTATTTATTTTTACAGGTTAGGGAGCCGGCCTTATGTCAACCACTTCAGTGGAAATGGGGGTTTCCCAGCTCAGGAGGCTGGTACTCATTACTTGTGGAGGCTGAGTAAACTTTGCCGGTATTTTATTTTGGGTTTGAAATAAACACCGAAACAGAAAATACTTTCTGACACCCTGGATGTTATTCAAACCCGGGCTCTCGGCATGGAATACAAGCACTCTACCAACTGAGCTATCGACCGGACTACGCCACATTTTTTCCCTCGTACATGTACTTATCTTTGTTGTCTGTTCCAGAGGGCAGTTGTTGGTCGCCTGCCCCGAGTGCCTGGTGCGCTCTCATGAGCTCCGGATAGTCTGCCTCCTCAACATCCAGCAGTCCCCAACATGGCACGCAAGGGGGACCAGCCCAGCAAGATGATCACTATTTCTGTGGTCGGATTGTCAGGTGAGTTAATAATGTGTACCTCAGTTGTTGGTCGCCTGCCCCGAGTGCCTGGTGAGCTCTAAATAGCATTTGAGAAGCATGACCGCCGCTTCATTTTTTGGCCTACGCCAAATAAGGGCTATCAGGAGGTGTCTACCGCCGGGTGTGGTTAAAACATTGGTGAGTGCGTTTGTGATGTCCCGAATTGATTATTGTTCCACACTTTATATCGGCCAGTCAAAGAAGCAACTGAACAGATTTCAGTCTGTTTTGAATGCGGCCGCAAGACTGATCTTCGGGATGTCCAAATTCTCTCACATCACTCCGCTGTTGAAAGAACTACATTGGCTTCGTTTTCCTGAGAGGGTGGTCTACCGTGTGTGTTTGATGGTATTTAAAGCCCTAAATGGTTTGGCTCCATCATATCTGGCAGACATGTTTTCCCCCGTTGAGGTGAGTGTGAGGGGGCGGACACTTAGGTCAGCGGAGTGTCGAGCTGTCAGGTTGATGCAGCCTCGCCGTCAAATATGCACTAATTTTGGGGATCGCGCTTTCCGGTTTGCGGGACCGGTGGAGTGGAACAGACTGCCACCCGGAGTGAGGGTTTCGGAATCTGTTGGCATTTTTAAGAAAGCACTCAAACAGCACCTTTTTAAAATATCTCATTCATGATTAGGAGGGCCCTTGAGGTGTGACATACACAAAAACGGCGCTCTTTTGTCATGTATTAATTTTTAATTAAATAAATTATCCTCATATATATATATGACCGGAAAAACTCTGAGGGATAGAGTAAGGAATGAACGGGTAAAGAAAGAATGTACATAAGTTTAAAGAGGATGTGAAAGTTAAAGTAGAAAAGAATTTGATGAGATGTTTTGAGCATGTGTAAAGAAGGATTGATGATGACAAAGTGCATATACAGAGGAAGTGTCAAAGGAAAAAGAGATAAGGGATGACCGAGATTGTGAAAGAACGGGATATACAAACTGAGCGTAAAAGAGGAAAATGTATGAAACAGGTGATGGATATGAATGAATTGTAAGAGGTATGTAAGGATAGGAAGACATGGAGGCAGCTCTATAGAGGCTCTGGCCACCCCTAGAGAAATGGCGACAGAGTTACAGGTGCAGTTGCATCCCACTTTCAAATGCGGATATCTAAGATTTTTTTGGGAATTTTTGTTCATAGTATTCTTGTATATATATCTCACATTAAAAACATCACAGATTGCCTCCGTTGATTCTATGCAACTGACTGATTTGTTTGCTTGCTATGCTGCAGGGACGGAGCGTGAGAAGGGCCAGCTGGGCGTGGGCAAGTCCTGCCTGTGCAACAGGTTCGTCAGGAACAAGGCCGACGACTACACCACTGAACACATCTCCGTGCTCAGCCAGGTAAGGCTCTCATTCTAGCACCATCAACCCATCGGCTTTTCATATAAAGGACCTGAAACTACTTCAACCTTTTCGCGTCTTAATATTCTGGCTATATGAATACGCCCAGTACGGAATACTTTTTCAAGCACATTTATTGATTTCCTACCTTAATTGATTGACGACACTTCAAACTATGTGAACAGTCACTTGTATTAGTTATTCAAGAACAAAAATCACAGAAGTATAGCACATATTTTCACTTTCAGAGTTTTGAATTCTTGATCACAGATGTCAGGGATAAATTCAAAGTTGGATGACGTCTATGATTGACAGCCGCCGTACTTAACCCCGTGTCGACTCTTTTACTCTTTCCCCCCCCTCGTCGACGCTATTTATTGTTGGGAAGAAAACATTTGTGGCTCTTTACAAACTTTGAAATTTAGTAAATTTTAATTCTGACTCAAAAGATTGCCGACCCCTGGCTTAGTTGATAGAGTGCTCTGGTTCAAATCCCACTGAGCGTGTCAGAAGGGATACCCCGTTGCGGTGTTTATTTCAAACCCAAAATGAAATACTGTCAAGGTTTACTCAGCCATCTCAAGAAAGTGCAATTTATTAATGTACAACCGTGTTGCGTGTTGCAGAGTGATTTTAGCGGCAGAGTAGTAAACAACGACCACTTCCTGTACTGGGGCAGCGTCAACAAGGAGCTGGACGACCAGCAGGTGGGCTTCCATGTGGTGGAGCAGACGGAGTTTGTGGACGACGCCTGCTTCCAGCCTTTCAAAGGTAACACCAAACTAGAGTCATAGAGAAATAATAATAATATTAGGATGATTCATCTGGTGAGCTCTGTTTTTGTGTGAGTCACACCTCAAGAGCCTTCTGTTAGCTTGGTTGTCACTATAGAGCCTGTTATGATTTTACTGGGGTTCTCTTTTAATTAAACTGCACTTATTAATTTTAACAGAATTTATTTCACATGGTTTGGTTCACAATTTACAATGTACTGATTTCTAGCTCTTGCTTTATCGACTTGACGGCTCAGTGTTTCAATCGACCCTATCAGGCACACAATTGTGGCTTACATTTATACATGTACATTCATACGGGCGTTTCTCGACTGTTCTTGATTGCTTGAACATAGCGGATTATTCCAATACCACAGCGTTGTTCTGCCAGCGTGATAAGGATCACGTATGCACCAATACTACTATACGCTCGTTACAATATAATATGTTGCTTGAAATCATAGAATATTTTGATTGTTCAGCAGGTGGGAAGACGGAGCCGTACTCCAAGAGGTGCTCGGCGCTGCGCCTGCAGTCGGCGGAGAAGCTGATGTACGTGTGCAAGAACCAGCTGGGCATAGAGAAGGAGTATGAGCAGAGGCTGCTGCCTGACGGCCGGCTGTCTGTGGACGGCTTCCTGTGCGTGTACGACGTCAGCCACGTGCCGGGCCGCTCCTGGGACAAACAGGTATGATTCTTTCAACCCAGCCAAGAACATATTTGAAAATATAAATGGTATAGTTTTTGTGCTCTTGTCAAGATTCGAACCCACATCCTTCCATTTACGAGTCTGAAGTGCTAATCACTAGGCTACGGACCTGTCAATGATATTTCTAATTGCCAATTCTTTGATTTATAGGCTGGTATGAGGCTGACCACCCATACTGTAAAAATGGTTTACTTTGCCAATGTCACCCCTGTTCCAGGGAAGGTTGGCAAAAGTTGCAGGGTGTATGTTAATTTGAGACTTGGATTTTAATTTGTAAGTACACATTCGGCATTTGTAAGCGCAAACTTACACGTGTTTTATAAGTGTTTTTAGGCTTTCATGGCCGGCTTCAGATGATGATGATAAGGATGCAGAATCCATCTTTCCGGGCTTGTAGACTGCATCCTTATCATCATCATCTTACACGTGTTTGTTTGTGGGCATGCATTTGATATGAGCTTTGAATGTTTATATATACTTGCAATTTAGATTGTAGATTATAGACTGTATAATTTTCATGACGTCATCCTCACACTCAAGAAGCCCATCGCAGACATGGGTGAAACGTCCCAAAGCTCCATCAACAGTTGGCCGTATAAGCCTAAAACTCCTTTTCATTTAATTGTTTCATCTCCAGTAGACGAAATACAAATGAACATTTGTAACTAGAAGTTATCCTAAACAATTGCGATATCAAAGATGTATTCAGACAGGAAATGTTGTTATCAAAATAGAGTGATTAGTAATATTGTCAAAAAACAGGATATAACAATGTATAGACATTAATGTATGAATAAAACAAACTATTAAAAGTAATACAATCTATCTAATCTAAGTTGCAAAGATATGTAACATTGGGGATTCACATTATATACATTCTCACAAGCAGACACGTGCAAGTTTGCGCCTGCTCATGCAGCATGTGAACCTTTAACATAAAAACACAATTCTCAAATGGACACACACCCTGCAACTCTGGCCGACCTTCCCTGAAACAGGTGGGACATAGGCAAAGTGAACCATTTTCTACAGCATGGGTGGTCAGCCGCATACCAGCCTATAAGTTAAGGAACATTGATAATAAATAACATTTTTTAAATAAACAAATAATCTATATAAATACCAACACAAATATAAAATTCTAATTTAAAAACCCTAGCCGCCAACATTACAGATTAGAACTGTTAATGTTCCCGCCACACTTGTATGATGTGACAGTCGCCATGCATAATGTTTGCCATATCTATTTACAGTCGGAGCAGATAGCCATGATCCTCAGCAACGTGCTGAAGACCAAGAAGCCCGTGGTGCTGGTGACCACGAAGAATGACGAGGCTGCGGAGCGGGGCGTGCGCGAGGCCGAGCGCCTGCTCTCCTCCAGGAGGGAGTGGCGCGCCGCCGTGCCCCTCGTGGAGACCTCCTCGCATCTGGCCGTCAACGTGGACCGCGCCTTCCTGCTGCTGGGGCAGATGGTGGAGAGGGCCAAGACCAGGCTCAAGGTCAGTGTACAAAACATTTGCTGATGATGATGAGTTGGTGATTTCTTTATAGCGCTGTTTCCGTTGATGTAGTCACTCCAAGGGCGATTGTGGAAAGTATGCCAGTAATTTGCGTGTCTTCAGACCTTCAGTACATTTTGGAACTTTCCATGGTCCTCTAGCTCTCTCACATGATGAGGCAGGCGGTTCCAGCCAGAGGACCAGCAACTGCAAATGCACGCTCTCCGAACACTGTGTTTACTCTTTCTGTCGAGCGTAGTGTGAGGCTCTTTTTGTCGGGGGCGACACACTTAATTAAATCAGCGAGATATTTGCTGATTTCAATTTAAACAATCTCTTGGTTGGTTTCTTTCATTCCCCTTTTTATTCTTCCTTGTAGTGTAGGGAAATGAAAGAGTCCAGACCCTACAAGCCACTCATATTTATAACTACCTAGGCCTACCTAAAAAATAAAACCAGAGTACAAAATATTTCTTTGCCCTTTCCCTAGCAACCCAGCCTAGCGAAGACAGAATATTGTCTATGCCAATTCACTTGTAGACCTAATTGTGTATGTATTATTTGTGGTAGATATCGGGATACCAGGAGGCCCTGAGGGTGCGCAGGGAGCAGCTGGACGGAGTCAACGATGCATTCCAACACCTCATCAGGACACACGTCACCGATCATAGGTATGTGATGATGAGTCTATGGTAATCAGTAATCAGGGCAGTCACAAACATAGATATCGAGATACCAGGAGGCACTGAGGGTGCGCAGGGAGCAGCTATCCGTAAGCTCGGTCCTCAAATTAATGTGTGTTTAACGGTGCGGCTGGACCAAGTCAACCCCCCCATCCACTGCAGTTCTAAGCATTTTTAACCTCGAACCCAATACAAGAATAATATAAAAACTTATACTAATCCAATGGTATTTCCAGGGAAACATGGGCCATGGCCTCACGCCGTCTGGGCACCCGTCCTGAGTGGCTTGCTTTGGCCGCGGAGCTGGGCTCCGACGCCCTCAGGCGCGCGCTGGGCCGGCACGCCCGCGCCCTGAGGGACAACAGGCTGCAGGCGAGGCTCCGCAGGCACCTGGCCCGCCTGCCCCAGGCTCTCAGGGCGCTGCGCCTCGATACCAACAACCTGCATGACAAGTAAGCTACCTGCCTCCTCTTCCTTCATCTTGTCGTGCCACTCAGGGACAGCAGGCTCCAGGCGGGGCTCCGCAGGCTCCGCAGGCACCTGGCCCGCCTGCCCCAGGCTCTCAGGGCGCTGCGCCTCGATACCAACAACCTGCATGACAAGTAAGCTACCTGCCTCCTCTTCCTTCATCTTGTCGTGCCACTCAGGGACAGCAGGCTCCAGGCGAGGCTCCGCAGGCTCCGCAGGCACCTGGCCCGCCTGCCCCAGGCTCTCAGGGCGCTGCGCCTCGATACTAACAACCATACAACAAAATAGCTACTGTTGTGTCCAGTCTGGTCGATAGCTTAGTTGGCAGAATGCTTGCATTCCAGCCCAAGAGCTCAGATTCTAATCCCACGGAGGGTTTTTTTTTATTTGAAATAAATTTGTAATACATGTTTTCCTTAAATCTATTACATTATTGATTAAATGTTGTTATGCTATGCCTAACCAAAAAGAGACTTAGCTCTTGTGTGTGGTGAGGGGGGAAGAAATGATTTCCCGTTTTGGTGTTTATCCCCTCAAAATAAAATGCCAGCAAGGCTTGCTCAGCCTTCAAACTAACAGTATACCAGATCCATCGGGGGCTGGGAAACCATCCTTAAAAAGAGCTTTTTCTTATGTGAGTGTTTACGCAGAGGGGTCGGTATTTTGGAGCTCAGACTGATTAAAAATGGTTGATTAAATATTTTCCAGTGAATGGGCTCGCGTAGTGAGACAGATCCGTGCCCACCCAGAGGCAGGCAGGTACTTCCTGGAGTCCGACACCTTGTGGAGCGAGGACGCCTTGTCCGGGGCCTCGGAGGATGATGAGGAAGACGACAGAGACCAGGATCCTGACTCTGAAAGGGTATTTGTGCTACTTCATCTTGAAACTTTGTATATGTGTAGCTTAGTTGCATTGCTTAACCTCCAGGATGCTGGAACGCGGATCCGCGCTCTATGTACTTATTGTGGCTTTTTCTTTAGTATTTACACAGAAATAAGATCGAAAATATTGTTTAAAATCCTCTTATAGGATATAAATACCTATCGATAAACTTAAATCATTAATTGTCCTGAGTGAATATTAAAAAAAAAATGTAGTTGACCTTGAAAAAATATGTGATGAAAGTTGATTTTCTAAATTATTTCACAAAACACTCAAACAATAAAATGTTTTGTTTACATTCCAAGGGGTCATTGATCTGTAACTGTATGTACCGAAAATGCATACTATATGTGACTTTCAACAATAAAATTATAGTCTATTTTTTAGAATGAAATGTTTTTATAATAATAATAATATTATGACACAGTGCAGTAAATACGTCACTCATGACGTTTTACTAAATTATACCTACACTAAAAATAAACTTTATTTCACTGTCTTTTGAGATAAAAAAACAGATAGGAGAAAGGTTTTGTATCTTGGGAGATATTTCAAATCAAAACCATAAGATTGGTTGCTGTTCAATGGTTAAAAATTGCCGGCACACCAGTACCCTTAGTACGAGTTGCAAAACTTGAGAAAAGTAAAGTTTACGGAAAATACTAAAGAGTGATTTCTCCCAAAATCTGCCGTTTTTGTTTCTTACACTTTATGGTCTTAGCAAAAGAGTTACAGTGATGAAGAAAATCAAGTTCAAATAAACAAAAACAGCAGATTTTGGGGGAAATCACTTTTTAATAATTGCCGTATACTTTACATTACTCAAGTTTTGCAACTCGTACTAAGGGTACTGAAGTTAAGACTTTGTTGTGTCAGTTTGTAATAAGGTTGTGTTATGTTTTCAGCCTCTTATTCCCTTGGACGTTCTGGACACTCCTGAGGCAGCTGCCGTGTTCCGCACATACCTGCAAGACTCCCACCAAGAGCAGAGAACTGTAGAGTAAGTCTTTTCATTTGATACAAATAAGTGTCTTAAAATAGCTACATATGGATCAATAAATTGCTACTAAAGGTTGATGATGCGGAAGCTCATATTCCTCACCCACTCCACTGCTGCTAGACGGGCCTTGGTGTATTTCTCTATAGCAGTAACCATTGACTCATATCTGTGGATTAGAAACTTTTATAAAATTATAAAGCGTGGAAGGGGAAGACTAAGGAATGGATAGACTAAATAGGTGTGTTTACAAAAGAATGGAACCTGTAGAGTGAGAATAAGAGAAGAGTATGTATGAGGAAAGTGATGATTGTTGAAGAGATGAAAGAGGTTTGCAAGGACAGAAAAAGTGGAGACGCATCTGCGGAGTTACCGTCCACCCCTAGTGAAACGGCGGCAGGATACAGCAACAGTAACAGATACATTATATCTGTTCCAACTTAACCACAAATTGCCCTTAGTTAGAAAGAGAACAAAGATCTTCACAGTGGCTTTTCATTGTTAACATAAAAACTTCAATGAAACTACAAAATCTTTCCAGAGAGTTGGCAGCGTTGATATTCATGCCTGCGCGAACGCTGTGCGCATGCAATTTTTTTTAGTTGGTAAACTAGACGATTGTCGAAGAAAAGAGGTATTATTTTTAAAGGCGTTATTGATTAATCATCACCAGATGGGGTCGGCAGTTCAAGCAGCTCCTGGAGGAAACGGGCTACGTGACTCCGGGCAAGAGACTGTCGGAGGTCCGGGTGCTGTTCCTGGGCAGGGAGTGCTTTGAGGCGCTCAGCGAGCAGGAGCAGAACGCCATCTACGACAAGCACCAGAGGGACCTGCACCAGGCAGCCAAACACAACTTCCAGGTATGAGAGTTACATCATCTCACTTTTACATGGGCGGGTAGTCACAGGTATCAGGGAACTATTGCCCCTGTGGCTCCATCGCCCCCTATAATATGCCACCGCCATGTTTTAGTGAAATTAATTAAAATTAAATAAGGATGATTTATTTGGTGAGCGCTGTTTTTGTGTGTATCACACCTCAAGAGCCCTCTGTGAGCTTGGTCGTCGCTGTAGAAAGCGCCAATTCTCAGCAAGACCCAGTTGCTGTAAGGCTGGATGGACCTTTAATGACCAGTCTTTGGCAAAGGTATACAAATTTTTCACCCAGCGAAGAGCGTATTTGAAATTATAAATGGTGTATTTTGTTGTGCTCCGCCGGGATTCGAACCCACAACCTTCCATTTACGAGTTAGAAGTGTTAACTGCTAGACTGTGGACTGGTCTATGTAATTTTTATCCCCCTAAAAGCCTGAATCGCCAACTTTTTTCCAACTGAACTATCGACCAGACAGATTTCTATTTCGTCAGCAATCCTTTGAATTCTTTCAATGCTTAGATTTTTATCTTTTTCATCAAAATTAACACATTGCTCCCGTTTGCAGGAGCTGCTTCTGGAGCATGCCGACCTGTTCTACCACCTGAAGAGCATCTCGCCGTCGGGCACCATCACCCAGGAGGACATCAAGGAGATCACGGACGTGCTGCAGGAGGACTTCCGCTACAAGGTGCTGGACAAGGCGGAGCAGGACAGGAAGCTGGTGCTCTTCCAGCACCTGGGCTTCGTGCACTGCCCGCTGCGGGAGCACTGCCCCGCGCTGCCCAACTGTGCCGATCTGGCCGCCCCGCAGACACTGGCACACACTCTGGGGTGAGTGACAATGGACCTGTTTTACCACCTGAAGAGCACCTCCCCGTCGGGCACCATCAGGGCACCCAGGAGGAGTCACAGGACCTACGACCTGTCCTGGTTGATTAAAAGGCTCCCTTTGTCATGTCAACATTTCCAATTCCTACCCGTTATCCATTATACTACCTTGCGATCTACTACCTTGCATGCTTAGAAGTATTTTGGAAGTAAATATAGTAAGATCTCGAGATGGCTGCCGTTTTCAATCCTTCGAGGAATCCATTTAGTCCCAGGTCTTTAGGGAATATTCATCTTTTTTTTTTTTTTTTTTTTAAGAAAGCCTATGCAGGAGACTCCCTAGATTCGAGAGACTCTAACAGTCTATGACACTTTTTTAAGTGCCGCAGAGGTGTTGGTGATGTGGCAGTTGTCCATGTCCGGCTGCAGGGTCGTTAGCTGCGCAGTGCTGTGGTGTGTGTTGCATTCTTGCTTTGTTTTGAGACACTGAGAGGAAATGGTGATTGATATTGGATTTGAAAAGGGCAAGGTTAAATTGGGATGGAAACACAGATACCGGTAACTCATTCCATAAGCGGGCTCTTTGGCAGAGGAATGAAACGTTGGAAGTCGAGGAATGAGTCTGCTGTAATCCTTAATAATAAAATATATTTTGTATTACTTGCAGATCTGTGACAGCGGACAACCAGGACTCTGCAGAATGGGATTTTGATCCTGAAACTGACAACCTCAACATTCTTATACTCGGGGTGAGTTTTTAATGTGTATTCTTAAATTTAGCGAACCTACACTGGCTGTAGGTTGGAAGATTGTAAAGAGTGAAAATAAACCTTGTCATTCGGCCGGATTGCTTCCTACCTTAATTGATGGACGACACTTGTGAACAAACTATGTGCATAGTCACATGTATTAGTTATTCTAGAACAACAATCACCAAGGTTTAGCACATTTCACTCGCAGACTTTTGAATTTATGAACACAGATGTCAGGGATAAGTTCAAAGTTCGGTGACATCTATCATTGACAGCGGCACTGTATGCAAGTGTACACTTGGACGCCTATGCGTGTCACCCGCAATTAAAGGGTTAATCATTAATGATATAAATTTTAAATTAAAGTTTTAATTGCCTTGAACTATCAATAGGGATTTTACAAGTCAAGGCATCAACAGCAATGAAACCTTTGTATATTGTGGTTGCAGGCATCTGTGGTGGCGGACGAAGTGTCCCGCAGGTTTGATGTGGGCTCCTCCGGCAGGACCTCCTGCAGGACGGCCCCCACCCTAGACCACCACTCCGACAACTGCCGACCTGACGGTGACTATCATCCAACTGCCTTTTGCTCCGATAAGCTTTAAACTGCTCAAAGAAAACTGACCCAACCTCTTACGGGGCTATTCTTAGACATTTTAGTCATCCGTTGAGCCCACGCTTTGACAAACTAATGATGCCTAGGCTGAAAGTCTCATATCCACGGTCATTCTTACCTACAGAATTTTGGTAACATTTGTATAAAACAGGGGTGGTATTGATTCCTATATATTTACACTGTGCCGTACCTCGTACATTCAGTTACTAATAAAATATGTACTCAAGTCTACAAAGCGTATGTTTTGTGTCTCGTGTTTTTGGCTTGTATTTTAAGGTTGCCAAAGAGAACCATCAGAGAGTTTCTTTCTGTGGTAGAAGTCTCGACGGCCGTCGGTAGATCTTACGATACCTGCTAGAAGATAGGACGGAATAGACAGGTCCGTAGTCTAAGTGGTAACACTTCAGACTCGTAACTGGAAGGTTGTGGGTTCGAATCCCGGCGGAGCACAAAAAATATACCATTTATATTTTCAAATTTGTTCTTCGCTGGGTTGAAAAATTCATAAACCTTTACCAAAGACCGGTCATCAAAAGGTCCATCCAGCCTTACAGCAACTGGGTCTTGCTTGAGAATTGACGCTTTCTACAGCGACGACCAAGCTCGCAGAGGGCTCTTGAGGTGTGATACACACAAAAACAGCGCTCACCAAATAAATCAGCCTTATTTAATTTTAATTAATTTCACTAAAACATGGCGGTGCCTGAACAGCTGGTCGTTGTTCCATATAAAATGTATCAGCCGCTGATACCACCTCATGTTTTATTCTGCCCTATGTTCAAATAGATACGTTAAGATCTATTGATGATCATCGAGACTTTCACCTCTGAAATCTGTTACCGTGGTCTATCAAAGCTGGAGCTTCCCTACATTGTGCCCATGTCTGCGAAAGGCTGCTTCACATCTTGTGAAAAAGACCAAAGGTCCATCTAGCCTTATGGCAACTAGGTCTTGCTTGAGTATTGGCGCTTTCTGTAGCGATGATTAAGCTCGCAGAGGGCTCTTGTGATGTGATTCACACAAAAACAGCCCTCACCGAATAAATCATCCTTATTAAAAAAATTAAAAATTAAATTAGGCTGATTTGTTTGGTGAACGCTGTTTTTGTGTGTATCACACCTCAAGAGCCCTCTGCGAGCTTGGTCGTCGCTGTAGAAAGCGCCAGTTCTCAAGCAAGACCCAGTTGTTGTAAGGCTGGATGGACCTTTTGATGACCGGTCTTTGGTAAAGGTTTATGAATTTTTCATCCCAGCGAAGAGCAAATTTGAAAATATAAATGGTATATTTTTTGTGCTCCGCCGGGATTCGAACCCACGACCTTCCAGTTACGAGTCCGTAGTGTTACCACCTGGACTACGGACCGGTCATATTATTGTTATACTATTTTTTACTATTTTCTCAGTTCATAATGATGTCTTTGGATGGTATTTCAGGATGCTTCTGGGTGTACTGGGACCAGGAGACCTTTGAGCATGTGCGGCATGCCGTGGAGAGATCCCTGCTCTCCAATCTGGAGCAGGACGACCACACACACAATAACCAGGTAAACCTTCACCACATTTTACATTCAAACACTCCAGTCACATTTAAAAATCATGTAGCTTTCCATGTTGAGTTGGAATAGGAGTGTAATCTCCAGGATGCTGGATTGCGGATAGGCGCTCATAGTGTTGATAGCGATTTTGTTTTTGTTTTTCTTTTTTTAGTTTTTACTCAGCATGAAGATTGATAATCATTTAGCATATTCCTATTGATAAAACTACCAACCAATAAACGCAAAGCATTCATCTTCTATAATCTATAATCTAAGTTGCAAGGATATATTCATTCAAAGCTCTCAGATGTATGCCCACAAACAAACACATGTAGTTCGCGCTTACAAATGCTGATTGTGTACTTACAAATAAAATCCAAACCTCTAAAGAACATAAGCCCTGCAACTCTTGCCGACATTCCCTGAAACAGGGGTGACATTGGCAAAGTGAACCATTTTTTACAGTATGGGTGGTCACCCTCATACCAACCTATAAGTCAAGGAATACGAGTAATAAATAACATTTAAGAAAAAAAAAAAAAAACAAAACCTTAAAAAGAAATCTATACAAAGAAATCTATCAAAAATTTCTTATGCAAAAAATGTAGCAAACTAATAAACCAACATTACAAATCAGCATTGCAGATCAGTAGATTATCTTTGTTTGTGAAAATGACGAGCTTAACTTCCAGAAGGCTATAAAGTAAAATAAAGTTAAAATTAGCCAACGGCATAGTGAAACACACAGGGTGCTGCAAGTCTAAATCTAAATCTAAGCTGCAAAGATATATATCATTTGAGATTCATATTAAATGCATTCCCACAAGCAGACATGCATAATTTCGCGCTTACACATGCCGCATGTGGACCTACAATATAAAAAACCCAATCTCAAATAAACATAAGCCCTGCAACTCTTACTGACCTTCCCTGAAGCAGGGGTGACATTGGCAAAGTGAACCATTTTTTACAGTATGGGTGGTCAGCCGCATACCAACCTATCAGTCAAGGAAAAGAACATATATTATTAGCAGTAACGATCAAATGATAGTTTAATGCTGTGAATGACATTTGATCTCTTCTTATGTCGGAATGAGACAGTCTGCCTTGAATTTGGGTACCGGTCTCTACTTTAATATTCTACCGATGGCAGCTTTTCACTCTGAAGTTGTCGCTACTTCATGTGTTCCTTCAGAAACAGCACCATCTATGAGTAAAGCCTGCTAACGTATGTTCTGTGTCATGTCCAGGGTCTCCCCATGGTGATAATGCTGGTGCAGCAGCCCGGCATGTCTGACCAAGTACTGCAGCAGCTGCAGGACGATGGGCAGAGCCTCAGCGAGAAGTAAACCACATTTTTGTATTATTTACTAAGGGGCTGTCCATATATTACGTCATTCGCATTGAGGGGGGGGAGTCTGGTCTGCGGATGATGGCAAATGATGTACGAGTACCAAAAGGGACGTCGTTCTTGTAAATACCAATTTCTACAAAATATACAAAATATTATGTAAGTAATATAACATTATTGATTATTAAGCTCATCCATTATTACAGCAAGAGGGGGGGAGGGGGTCATTAGATAATGACTATTGGATGATTGTAAGGGGGGGGGGTCGAAAATCGGCCAAAATCGATGACGTAATTTATGGACGGCCCCTAAGAGTGAACGTTGATTTTCCTGTACTGCATGTGCATTCCTTGCCAGTTGTTAGTCCTAAGCTGAGATGCAAATAAGGAAGGTTACTGGGAACCTGCCTGATGTAAAAAATCGCCGTAGCTCACAGATATAGACACCAAGCCTCAGAACAAAAGGAACTGGATACCGCCTTCAAGGAAGACCTATGGATAGACTGCTGGTGCTCTACTTCCTAAGATGACAATACCTGTTTTTTTTATTCCCGATTTTATGATGAGAAGATTTGATTTCCTTGCTTTTCATGAATGAGCCTACATTCTGAATCTTATTCTCAATTACTATATGTATATGTGTCCGGTCCAGTCGAGTTCTTGCACTTTATGCCGACAGCTCAGGTTCAAATCTCACCGAGGGTGTCGGAAATGATTTCCCCTTTTGGTGTTTTCAAACCCAAGAAAATAAATATTGGCAAGATTAACTCAGCCTTCACAAGAAATGACTACCAGTAACTTTGAATATTTATTTACTCACCTGTATACTGATTTCTCAATTTGTTTGCACATTTTAGGACATAAACCATTTTATTATTTGTGACATAAACGCCTGTCTTCTCTCACAGTGTCCACTGGGCGTACTGGGAGTGCACGGCCGAGGAGTTGGGCACTCCGGCCGGCATGGCCGCGGCCCTCAGGTGCCTCCCCAGGGCCAGGCCGGCCCAGCCACAGAGGCCCATCACCGACTGCTTCCATGCCGACATCAGGTAACAAACAATTATAGTAATATTAAGATGATTTATTTGGGGGGCGCTGTTTTAGTGTGAATCATACCGCAATAGCCCTCTGCAAACTTGGTCGTCGCTATAGAAAGCGCCAATTCTTAAGCAAAAACCAGTTGCTGTAAAGCTGGATGGACCTTTGGTGATTGTTCTTTGGTGATTGTTCTTTGGTAGAGGAATTTGACCCAACCCAACGAAAAGCACAACTTTATTTCACTTATCAAATTAACGTAAAAAATTTAAATAATTTATTAAAAAGTGAAATAAAATTGTGTCTTTTTTATTTTGTATAATTTATTTTAAATTTTATGTTCCACAAATATAAAAGGCTTATATGGCTAGAAGTGTGATGCGCTTTTTTCATCTCCTTGCAAACTCGTGTAAGTGAAACCTAAAACGTTATTTAATCCTTTCCACTGTTGATGTGTTGCAGGATCATCATGTGTTTATTCTGCGGGGACCCGTACCCCATAGAGAATGTGCTGGCTCCCCTGCTGGCCCATCCTTCCTGCTGCCTCACCGGCTGCTCCTCCATTCTCATCGACACATTCCTCGGAGACTCCAAGAGAAATATCGAGGTAATCTTTTGTGTGCTGTGACCATTATTCTGGTAAAAGATTTGTCTCCACTTTGTTCTGTACCCTATATAATCTATAATCTAAGTTGCAAGGATATATTCATTTAAAGCTCTCAGATGTATGCCCACAAACCAACATGTGTAGTTCGCGCTTACAAATGCTGAATGTGTACTTACAAATAAAATCCAAACCTCAAATGAACATAAGCCCCACAACTTTTGCCAACCTTCCCTGACACAGGGGTGACATAAGCAAAGTGAACCATTTTTTACAGTATGGGTGGTCAGCCTCATACCATAATATATCCTAGAGCTTTAAATGAAAATATCCTTGCAACTTAGATTATAGATTATTATTATAGATCCAACATCTATTTATTTCTAGAACGACTTCACAGAATTCATTATTTACTCACACAGACAATCCACAGCACAATAGTGTGTGTAGAACAGTCCAGTGTGATCCATGATGGTAGTAGTAAGGTACATAGAATAGCAGTCTGGTATGAGCGAGAGATCAAATGATCTGGAATATGCAAGAAAGATCTCATTTGTACCTATATTAGGGACTGCAATGGTGCGGAGGGAGATTAGTCGCTGCAAGTATTTTGCCGTGAAGACCAATTATGCAGGGATTATGAATTGTTGTAAATTGTGAACCAAATTGTGTAAAATAAATTTTGTTAAAATAAATAATTGCAGTTGAATGAAAAGAGAACCAAAGTAAAATCATAACAATATCCTTGCTATTTCAGGTCATAGTATCAAGTTACCATGGTGCCAACCAGTTCAGGGATGAGCTGATACATGGGTTCGTGCTCGTCTACTCTGCCAAGCGCAAGGCCAGCCTGGCAACACTCAAGTAAGAACAATTACTGTAATTCATTCATGTGTGATAGGCAGGAATGTGGGGAAGCGTCTTTTACCTAGCCTCTCTAGGTTATCTGGGAACATTCTTATGATGTGGTCCTAGAACAGATTTGACATACATCAGCTACTGCAAAAATGCATTGTTGCCAAATTTTGTAAGCAACTAACTGCTGAACCGAATTGATGGACCACCTCGGGGTGTCTGAAATGATTTCCCATTTCTGCGTTTCTTTCAAAACCCAAAACAAGGCTTACTCAGCCTTCGCAAGAAATGAGTACCAGCCCCCTCGGGAGCAGGGTAACCCCCACTTCAACTGAAGTGGTTGGAGCAAGGCCGGCCCCCTTAATAATAATAATAATTGGACAATTTGTGTACAGCGCCGTTTAATGGCACTAGCCACCCTAAGGGCGCTTAAAATCTTACCTGTATAAATAAATAGTTTTCACTCGCCACATGCGAAACCATTCAGAGATAAGGCGGCAAGAAGTTTCACTGTATTTGTAGCTTAGTTGCGTTGCGTTTATATAAGGCCATCTTGGAGTAGACCTGCCCACACATGTTTTATACCAACCCACAGTTCCGCATTGATAACCCTGAGTATTTTTATTTGCAGCGCCTTCTCCATGAACATCCCGAACCTGCCCATCCAAGTGGTGGCGGTGGCGGAAGGCGCGGGGGCCTTCTTTGGCTCGGAGCTGTCCCAGCTGCTGCTCACCGACGGCAACGCCTCCGCAGACAGGCTGGGCGCGCACTTCTGCACCTACACGCCCAACTGCCACAGCAACAGTGAGTACAGCCCGCTGTCATCTCAGGTATCTTTGGCTCGGAGCTGTCCCAGCTGCTGCTCACCGACGGCAACGCCTCCGCAGACAGGCTGGGCGCGCACTTCTGCACCTACACGCCCAACTGCCACAGCAACAGTGAGTACAGCCCGCTGTCATCTCAGGTATCTTTGGCTCGGAGCTGTCCCAGCTGCTGCTCACCGACGGCAACGCCTCCGCAGACAGGCTGGGCGCGCACTTCTGCACCTACACGCCCAACTGCCACAGCAACAGTGAGTACAGCCCGCTGTCATCTCAGGTATCTTTGGCTCGGAGCTGTCCCAGCTGCTGCTCACCGACGGCAACGCCTCCGCAGACAGGCTGGGCGCGCACTTCTGCACCTACACGCCCAACTGCCACAGCAACAGTGAGTACAGCCCGCTGTCATCTCAGGTATCTTTGGCTCGGAGCTGTCCCAGCTGCTGCTCACCGACGGCAACGCCTCCGCAGACAGGCTGGGCGCGCACTTCTGCACCTACACGCCCAACTGCCACAGCAACAGTGAGTACAGCCCGCTGTCATCTCAGGTATCTTTGGCTCGGAGCTGTCCCAGCTGCTGCTCACCGATGGTAACGCCACAGGTTTTTCAGTCAGGATGTCCTTCGGCATCCCTGAGATCTCTTACCCTGTATGATAAGATTAAGTAGACTGTTGGAAGAGCCCGGGCCAACATGTTGACCTGGGGATTTCTGGGACGGGAGGACTCTACACTATGTGAGTGTGGAGCTCAGCAAACTATGGAGCACCTGCAGTGTTGTCCCTCCTGTCCGACAAGCTGCTCCATGGATGATCTCTTTGCGGGAAACCAAAGAGTTGTAGACATTGCTCGTTACTGGGCCAATACGGTGTGAATCTGACACAAAGAAGAAGAAGTAGACTGTATTTCTCATTTCTCAAAATGTGACTGAAGTATATCAGCTTTCTCTGCTTAATGGTTGGCAAAAACTCCTTTGTGGTGCGCCCCACAGTATGTATCAATACCATAAGTTAGTTACTGCTCCTCTATATTATAACTCGATAGGGTTATGCTATAACCATTGGACTTTGACTAGTCCATAATGTGATGATACAACATTGAGTTAATGGTTCAGTGTACATGTTATTGATTTTATGTATATTTTCCAGCCGCCTTCTACACACCTTTCTTCAAGGAGGTATGGGAGAAGAAGGGGGAGATAGAGCAGGCCTTCCACCTGGAGGAGGAGCCTGTGATGGGGGGAGGCGGTGGGGGAGCGGGGGGGCTACCTGATGTGGCGGAGCCCCGCCCCCGGCCCCCTCCCAGGCAGGACAGCTACCACCTCAACCCCAGGTCAGTACACAGAGACAGTGCCCTCCCTACATTCTAAATATCAAGGAGGTGTGGGAGATAGAGCAGGCCTTCCACCTGGAGGAGGAGCCTGTGATGGGGGGAGGCGGCGGGGGAGCGGGGGTGCCGACCTTACACCAACCACTTACCTCAGTTGAAGTGGGGGTTTCCCAACTCCCGAGAGGGCTGGTGCTCATTTCTTGTGAAGGTTGAGTAAACCTTGCCGGTATTTTATTTTGGGGTTTGAAATAAACACTGAAATGTGAAATTATTTCAAATATTTTGAGTCCATCCACCAAGCACCCAGCATGGTTACCACCAAGGTTTCTTAACCTCTAAGGTAGTGAGTTTTGGTATGATGTAAATATCTATACGGAGTGAGTTTTTATATAAAGGGTTAAAATAAAAAAGTATTATGTTTAACGACTTCAACATAATAATCAAAAATAAAACTTCCCATTTTTCAAAGAAAAAAAAATTAAAACTTACCATTTTTCAAAGTTTTTATTGAAAAATCCTATGTTTATTTCAGGTGTCGTCAACTATTGGTTGCGGTGTCAAAATATTCGTACACTAGTAAAATAATCTTCACTTCACTAAAAGTAATTGAAAACTTACACTTACAAAATAATTAAAAATACATATAAATACATAGATGAAACACAAAACATGACTAATAATGTTTTTTAGTGTGGTAGGCTTTGAAACATGGATGTATACACAAAGCGACGTTGCACACTTCACACATGAATTTTGTGTCTTTTCGACACTTTGGTCGTACAGTTGTATGACTGCACACGTGACACTTTCTTTGGGTCCTGCTTCCTTGTGCCTGTGTTCGGGGAACAGGGAAGGGGAAGTGCCTTTCCGTTAGTCGTAGTGGCACACCCTCAACCCTTCTTCCTCCTGATGCATTCGGTTTACGCGCTTCTTGTCTTCTACGTTTAGATGTAGACGGCTCAGGGTCATCTTCTACCTCTGACGATGAAGATTCATCAGAAGAACTATCAGACTCAATAGGTAAATCGTCGATATTTTCGTATAACTTTTCATCTTTGCTTTCAACCAAAGCATCGAAGATGTCCTTTTCACTTTCCCTATGCGACATGATCGTAAATTGAGGGACAGATAATTTATAAAAGAAAAATTACAACACAAAAATTCCACAACACAAAGTTACGAACGGGCTTTCGCTATCAAATAGTACGTAAATAAAGGTATGCAAAGAATAAAAATATTGTCAATAAAACACAAAAACACCAAACAAAATATGTTTTTTTAAATTAAACCGTGTTCAAAAACTTTCAAAAAGTGATCACCAAACAATTTACATAAGAAAAACTATATAAAAATGCAATTTTCGCGGGAGAAATATACGTATACGTGATGACAAGCGCGCACGTGTTCAAACTGGTTTCGAACACCACGAAAGATGATTGTGACGTCACACATACTTTGAAATCGCTTTTGTAAAGTCGATAATACCGCTAACTGCGTTTAGTTTTTAAAATATTATGGGGGAAAGCCGCTAGATGCCGTTGGTTAATCCATTTCTGACGTTTACTTATGAATAAAGCCTGTATGACCACAACCGTACCGGTACGGCCATACTTCGATTTGCAATGACATTTACCGCCGTACGGGTACGGCCATACTACCTTAGAGGTTAAGAGGAGAAAGAAATTCTGAGAGATAAAAGAGTGAATGGGTAAAAGAGAAAGCAAGTTGAATGTGGTTATGAAAATAAAAATACAAAATAATTGAGATGGTTTGGACATTTAGAAAGAATTAATGATAAAAGACCTAGAAAGTAAATGTGAGAGAAAAAAGGGGAAAATGGAAAATCAATCAGATTGTTGAAATTGTGAAAGAATGGGAAATACAGAATGTAAAAGAAGGAATATTAAAGAGCTATGCAAGGATAGACAAAATGAAGACAGCTCTGCAGAGGCTCTGGTCACTCCTATCAGGATAACAACAGAGTTACAGTTAGGTTTAAGTTAGAATTACGGTCGTTTGACATTTTGACAATTATATTAATTTTCGGATATTTAACGAACCGTTCGGTGAGAACTTACATTATTCTCTACATTTCGTCAGCGACCGAGCCGACGTCTTCAGGAGAACATCCTATCTGTACGGCGACTGAGGATGAACTGAATTTGAAAAACACTTTGTCACAAATCACTGACTACCTTCGAACGAAGGTAGTAATTATGTTTTGGTCTGTTACACATACCACTTTCATCTTGTGTGTATTCCACATCACTAGATGGTATTATGTTACCTGTACACACCGCACTAATAATATCGTTGTCTTTGACATGAAATTTGGGTACTGGTTTCAGTAGAGAGTTTAATGTGGGTTTCCAAAAATCGCAGACTTCACAGATATTCAACACAAACAAACATGACCGCAAGTTACAAAAATTATTATCAAAAGTGCCTAAGTTATCAAATCCAAAGCCACTTCACGCTGTATTTAATTTTTCGAAGTATCAATTAAATTTGCATGAACAAAGTGCTCTCAACAAAGGTATGAATTTCGCTCCATCGCCCAGATCTATACCGACAGAAAAAATAATTATAAAAAATTATAAAATGCGAATGAATGGAATATCCAGAGTCATAATAAAAGAAGAGCTTGTATGAAGAAGGTTATGACTCTGGAGGAAATGAAAGAAGTATGCAAGGATAGAAAGAAATGGCGGTTGATCTGTGATGTTGGCGGCTAGGGTTTGTTAAAGTGAATTTGGTTTTATGATTTAGTTTTTTATGTCCATGTATATATTGTTATTTTTATTCTTTGATTTTAAAAAATGTAATTTGTCATGTATGTTCCTTGACTTATAGGTTGTTATGCGGCTGACCACCCATAATATAAAAATTGGTTCACTTTGCCAATGTCACCCCTGTTTCAGGGAAGGACGGCAAGAGTTGCAAGGCTTATGTTCATTTGAGATTGGGTTTTTATATTGTAGGTCCACATGCGGCATGTGTTAGCGCGAAATTATACATATCTGCTTGTGGGAATGCATTTAGTATAAATCTTAAATGATATATATCTTTGCAGCTTAGATTAGATTAGATTAGATAAAAAACACAGAGTTTTATTTTCACAAATTGAGTATTTATTTCCCTCATATAGGATATAGTATCCTCTTGATAATGACGTGAATAAGTCGAAAGTACTTGAGGAAAATAAATACTCAATTTGTGAAAATAAAACTCTGTGTTTTTTATAATTTTTTATAATTATTTATAAAAATGAATTTTCACTGTGTGAATACACAAACTTTAAAAAGTCTGAAAAAATAATTGGTAATGTAGAGGACGTGATTATCAAAAACAGTATCCCCACATCTGACGCCGATAACATTCGACAAGATGTTGCCCACATTTTACGAACGTCACGCATTCCAAAATCTAATTTTACAGCAGACGAACGCAAATCAATTCGAAAGCTCCGTAAGAATGAGGATATTGTAATTTTGAAAGCTGATAAAGGTAATGCGACTGTAGTGTTGGACACAGATGACTACAACAACAAAATCACGGATCGTCTGAATAATCCTATTTATAAAAAAGTCAATATGTGTCCCACCAACAAAATTACCAAATTGACAGCCAAAATTATTAAGGCCACTGACTCGCCCATACCTACTGACCTACATAAGTACTTGTGTGTTAGCAGTCCGCAGGCTCCAAAGTTTTATGGTTTGCCAAAAGTTCATAAAGCTGGATGTCCCCTGAGACCCATAGTGTCTCAAATAAACTCACCAACTCAAAGACTGGCACAACATCTTTCTAGTGCCCTTAGACCTCTGTCAGGTAACACCAATTCTTTTGTCAAGAACTCTGAACATTTCGTCTCATTGCTAAATGGTATCACATTAAACCAAAATGATATTATGGTGAGTTTCGATGTGGAATCATTATATACAAACGTACCGGTGAATGAAAGCATTGATATTAAAAATCTGCTACTTGATAATAATATTCCCGAAGAATATATTATTCCTCTGAAGCACTGTTTAACACAAAATTATTTTCTATGGAATGGCAATTATTACTTTCAAAAAGACGGCGTTGCAATGGGCTCCTCCGTAGCTCCAGTAGTGGCCAATCTTTTCATGGAAGATTTTGAGAAAAAAGCACTGAACTCTGCTCCTCACCCTCCATCGCTTTGGCTCAGATATGTGGATGACACATTTTGCATCTACCCATATGGACTACAAAAATTAAAGGAGTTCATCACACATCTGAATAACCTTCATCCTCTTATCAAGTTTACCATGGAGAAAAATCTCATTCCTTGATGTGCAAGTACGCAGAAGGATAGATGGCAGCCTGGGTCATTCTGTGTATAGGAAACCTACACACACAGATAGATACCTACACAGTTCATCACACCACCACCCAGCACATCTACGATCAGTACCTGCTGCGTTATTGACAAGAGCTAAAAGGATCTGCGATGAGGAGAGTCTGGATTCTGAACTACAACACTGTCAACAGGCTCTGTCTTCCAATGGCTACTCAATGGCAATCAAGACTCTTAAGAAGAAGGCTAACATCACATGCGAAGTACCCCGTCAAAAAGCATACCTTCCCTACATCCGTGGCCTCTCCGAAAAACTGGGACGATTATTATTTAAATATAATGTAAAAACAATTTTTAGTCCTCCCAGCTCGATTTCACAGATGCTTCGTAGTGTGAAAGATAGCACCCCCCTGGACTCCCCGGGCGTTTATAAGGTACCTTGCGAATGTGGTGCCTTCTACATCGGTCAAACCAAAAGAAACATTAAGGTGCGCCTCAAGGAACATATTGGGGCAATGAAAACAAACAACCCCAATAAATCGGCAATCTGCGATCATTCCGCCAAAGGCAGCCTGCACCTCATTAGATTCGACCAAACGAAGGTTCTATCGAAAGAAAAATTCTTGATTCCCAGACTTGTAAGAGAGGCCATTGAAATCTATAGACATCCTAACTTCAACAGAGACGACAGCTTCAATTTATCCAGTATTTGGAAACCCACATTAAACTCTCTACTGAAACCAGTACCCAAATTTCATGTCAAAGACAACGATATTATTAGTGCGGTATTATTAGCGAATGACTGGGATATCCAGAGTCATAATAAAAGGAGGACTTGTATGAAAAAGGTTATGACTCTGGATGAAATGAAAGAAGTATGCAAGGACAGGAAGAAGTGGCGGCTAATCTGCAATGTTGATTTCTAATGTTGGTGTATTCATTTGCTACATTTTTTGCATAGGAAATTTTTGACTTTTTTTGTATAGATTTCTTTGTAAGGTTTTGTTCTTTTTTATATTTAAATGTAATTTATTATTCATATTCCTTGACTTATAGGTTGGTATGAGGCTGACCACCCATACTGTAAAAAATGGTTCACTTTGCCAATGTCACCCCTGTTTCAGGGAAGGTCGGCAAAAGTTGTGGGGCTTATGTTCATTTGAGGTTTGGATTTTATTTGTAAGTACACATTCAGCATTTGTAAGCGCGAACTACACTTGTTGGTTTGTGGGCATACATCTGAGAGCTTTAAATGAATATATCCTTGCAACTTAGATTATAGATTATAGATTATAGTGTGTACAGGTAACATAATACCATCTAGTGATGTGGAATACACACAAGATGAAAGTGGTATGTGTAACAGACCAAAACATAATTACTACCTTCGTTCGAAGGTAGTCAGTGATTTGTGACAAAGTGTTTTTCAAATTCAGTTCATCCTCAGTCGCCGTACAGATAGGATGTTCTCCTGAAGACGTCGGCTACGTCGCTGACGAAACGTAGAGAATAATGTAAGTTCTCACCGAACGGTTCGTTAAATATCCGAAAATTAATATAATTGTCAAAAGAGTTACAGTTACCCGACTAACTTTATTATGTATTTATTGAACATAATGTTTGCTGTTCCAGGAATGAGGGCTACGGAGCTCCGAGTTCTCTAGACCTGCTCCTGGGGGCGCAAACTGACATGAACCACACCAACCACAGAGGGGGCTACCTCAAGGGCAGGCAGTCCCCCACCACCAGAAGTAAGTGTTGCCCCGGCTGATGGTCTCCTGATTCCTGGAACACTAGTTTATATGTGCACGCTGTATTCTTCACTTCTTTGGAAGTGTTGTCCTTGGCAATTAGGATAGCCTGGAAGGGCTCGTCGCGATCGGTGGCTTGGAGGAGAAAAGAGGAGGAGGAAGATCCCCAACATGATGACCGGTGAAGTGAAGACTGCTGTAGCACACCTCGGTGATTGGAGCGCTTCGGGCAGCACAGTCAAGAGAGAACTGGAGGAGACTGTTTGCTTCCACACGGGTCGTTCACAACCCTTAGCAATTTGGAGCAAGATTAAGAAGAAGAAGGCAGGATGAAGCAGTGTACCTTGTATAAAGCATTGCGTAAATGAAAAAATGTATGAAAATTAAATCACCCTCTAGGATTGCAGTCCTTTATTTCATACATTTTTTACACAATGTTTTATACTCGGGACACTTTGCTTCTTTGAGTAAGCATCATATCGTATTGGCCCAACGAGGGGCCACGTCTATTGTTACCATTCGCAACATTTATGTACAGTGCATGAAGTGTCCTATACAAAATGCTTCCCCGTTCAATGTCCCCAATTTCAAATACATTATCTTCTTTTGCCTATTTCTGATGTACTAAAATCTCACACCTTCTTCTAAATATAATTTGTTTGTAAAAATACCCTCGTGTATCTTCTAGATAATCTCAGTTGTGTCCCCTGTGAGTCCTCATGTGTTGTTGTTTGCAGGCTTTAGTGTGTACCCTCCCCCCTCCACGCCCCCTGAACCTGCGCCCCCTGACCACAGACTCAACCAGCCCGATCTGTCACGTAAGTCCGCCTATCTGTGTACCTACTCTCATTCTAACTTTGCTCTCAATCCAATGTCTGCATTCTTCAAAACCTTTTTTTTTTAATCTTTGAAATCTTCAGTTAGATGCTGACCATTCAAGCTATGGTCTACGGCAGAGGTCTATCATCTATAATCTAAGATGCAAAGATCTATTAGCATTTCAAATTCATATTAAGTGCATGCCCACAAACAGTGGGGGCCCTAGGGTAGGGCGCGGTTGGGCGACCGCTCAAGACGCCAGGTATAATAGGGCACCGCAGTCGCCCCTTTATATGTTTTATGTGTGGATTTGAATGGTGGATAGGGGGAGCCTTAAAAATCTCGCCAGGGCGCTGGTAGTTCCAAAAAACTGTTACTGCCCACGAACAGACACTGCATGTGTATTTAGAAATTAAAAGCCATACCTCAAATGAACATAAACCCTTCCACTTTTGCCGACCTTCCCTGAAAAAAAGTGAAATTGGCAAAGTGAACATTTTTTACAGTATGGGGATCAGCATCATACCACACCAACCTATAAGTCATTGAAAAAGAGAAGATCGAAAATATTTTTTTCTAAGTGAAACCGTATGATGTACCTGTGCATTTGTACCTACATGTACTCCGGCCATCGATATATAGAACTGGATGGGCTGAGAAATCAATTCTTTGAGAAATAGAAATGCGCTACCCCACTCATGATACAAAAATCCAAATTCAGTCTTTCGGTAACCTTCCAGCTGTCAACAGGTGTGTTACCTAATTGGAAAAAAAAAACATATAAATGCCAAACTGGGTATTTTCTAAACGTGCCTACAAAAGAGACGAAATGTGTTAAAGAACATGGAATAATATTTCACTTTAATCACTATTCTATATGATAACGTTGATAAAATTTATTTTTCATTTGTCGAAATATTTTGTTCGCGAAAGTGACAGCCATTTCTAGAACTAGTGATGTTCAAATATATAGGTACTTGCTTCTTCAAGTATGTAACTTCTATGCTCGCGATAATAGATACTTGGTGAAAATCATCCCGTACACAATGAGGTCGGAACATTTTTGAATTCGGAACTTATCAGATATTTTCATACATTCAACAACACTAGCAACAAAGTTCCGTTGCCATGGTGATTTATGGTTTCCATGGTGATATGTAAATAGATTGAAGACGGAGTAGAGACACGTTGCTTTGATGATGATGATGGATGATTTCTTTCCTGTGGCGCCATTTAATGGTCCAGGACCATCTCAAAGGCGCCATGGCTTCTGGAGTGCTTTCCTACATAGAAAATAACAAAAGCATTTCATATGTCGTGAGCGAGACAACACTATTAATGGTATGGTGTTAAAGACGTTGCATCATGTCGATTGGTACTAAATCACATTCACAGCCCCTCCATATATATACCTCCATGACTCCGGCCACCTTTGCATGTATGGAAAAACGTAACATAACAAAAAAAAAATATATTAACAAACATAGCTGTACAACACATTGTTTTTATGTTTTTTCGAGCTAGACCATGTTCTATTTGCAGCTTTTTTATCTGCTGACGTTTCACTTTCGCAAGCAGAAAGCGATCTTAAGGCGAGTTATCAAAGTGATGTGTTGGTTTTCATTGTCTTCGCGGCAGCTTGCTATTTGTAATTGGCTGCAAGTACGATGAACTTCCATTATCTCCCTTCGCTCTGAGTTCGGGGAAGGTGTGCCAAAGGGTGGCGACATTTTCGCGGGGTGCGTGTGTGGGCATATGTGCACAGGCGCATGAGCAAGCATGGGCGTGCAAGCTGAACCCAGTACCAAGTTGTTATTCGCTGATCGAGACATTAAGGCTTGTTACTCCAATAGCTCGCCTTGAGAGTACTTTCTGCTTGTGAAAACAAAACATGTGCAGATAAAAAAGCTGCAAATTGAACCTGGTCTAACCTGATGTAACACAAAAACAATTTGTTATATAACTCCGCCCATGAAAGTGAAAGTTTAAAACTTTATTTAAACAAAGCTGTGTTAAACATTACAATGAAGCAGTACTAATGAGTAGTGTAATCAATGATTATTTATGATTTAATGCAGCGGAACTAAACTGCTCGGAAGACTCTCTTAGCACGCACGACTCAGGTTTGTATTTCAAACACTTTTCTCATCTACGATTGTCCAAACGACTGGCTCTCCTAGCGCTTTTCCTAGTGTAAAGAGGCCAGCCTCACTCCAACCACTTCAGTCAAAGTAGAGGTTTCCTAGCTAGTACTCATTTCTTCTGAAGGCTGAGTAAATCTTGTTGGTATTTTATTTTCGGGTTTGAAATAAACACCGAAATGGGAAATCATTTCTGAAACCCTCTATGGGATTTGAACCCAGGCTCACGGCTTGGGATGTAAGCACTCTACCTACTGAGCTATCAACTGGACTATCACAAATTCCAAAAAAATATATATTGTATACCTCATGAAAATAAACTCTGTCTAATCTAATCTAAGTTGCAAAGATATGTAACATTGGGGATTCACATTACATTCATTCTCACGAACAGACACATACAAGTTCGCGCTTGCGCATGCTGCATGTGAACCTACAACATAAAAACCAAATCTCAAATAGACATACACCCTGCAACTTCTGCTGAGCTTCTCTGAAACAGGGGTGACATCGACAAAGTGAACCATTTTCTACAGCATGGGTGGTCAGCCGCATACCTATAAGTCAATTCTGATTCTATTTTTTATTTTCTGTTAAAAAAACAAACCATCTTCTTTTCTTTGTTTTAATTTCCATCAAGTAAGCACAATTTTTGCATTTTATTTATAGTGAAATCTAGGATGTGAATATTTTTTTCAATCTCTGTACAAAGTTATTGATTGTTCTTGTAATAATTTGCGGCATATATGTTTCCAGATACTGGTGTAGGTTGGGGGGGCATGTCGGCCCGCTCAGCCACCACAGGGCGCCCCCGCCCCCCACCTCCCCCGCCCTCCAACTCTTCCAGGCACCGACACGCACATACACTCAAGGTAACGATTGGCTATATCCATACCTTAACCTTTGATGTGCCGGCGACTTTTTAACATTATTCAGCTACCGATATCTTGGTTTTGATTTTAAATATCTCCAAATATACAAAACTTATCTCATATCTGTTTTTTATTTATCTCAAAAGACTGAAATAAAGCTTTTACGGGGCGATTCTTAGACATTTTTGTCGTCGGTTGAGCCCACGCTTTGACAAATTAATGATGCATTTTTATGAAGACCTGTCAATCCAAGATGGCCTCAAATGAACAGCTGATTTCTCTTCATACAAATATTACAAAATTGGGTAGGTAAGAATGACTGTGCTGATGAAACATTCAGGTCAGGCACTATTAGTTTGTTAAAACTCGGGCTCAACCGACGACTAAAATGTCTAAGAATAGCCCCGTTAGTGCCTTACAAAAGAAAAATCACCTGATGTTAGAGAGCAGTGACCTTTGTAATGTAAACAAAACTATTTCTTTGAGTCATATGAAGAAAAAAAACATTTTTAAATTCAATTTTCAAGGTCAACTGCAAATATAAATATTTTTTAATATTCACAAATGATAGTGAATGATTTTAGGTTAATTGATGGGTAATTTTATCCTATGACCTAATGTTTAACACTATTTTTGATCTTATTTCTGTGTGAATACTAAAGTAAACAAACAAAAAATCGCAATAAGGTTTCTTCTCATGTTTCCGGCACTCGAGAGGTTAAGCTAACATGGGTTTCTCAGATAAACACACCTTTTTCCTATTTAATATTGAGAAAAAACACTAAAAAAGTGAAAATTCTGTAGTTTATGTAATAAAATTATCAATGTTACTTTAATACAATTTAAACATTGATTTGATGTTGTCCAGCAACCCGGCAAGCTGGAGCTGAGCAGCTACGCCATGGTGACGGGCGCCCTGCAGAACATGTCGCTGAGGCCGCGGCAGACCCCGGCCAGGCGGGCGCACCACGGCAGCACCCAGGGCCACCACAACAAGCAGGGCTTCCAGCACCATCACCATCCCTCCGGAGTCAGCAGCGAGACGGAGCTGGATGCTCAGTACGCTCAGGTACCAGCTCCATGAAGGCTCTGCCAATATATCACCTCATATGCGCTCTGCTCGGGTCGAGGGTACTCCTGCCTCAAGGGTTGGGAGTGCTTCTCGACTTGAGGTACTTGATCTTACTGACATAGATGAGGTGTGTCAGATCGTGGTAGGGTCGCCAAACAAGCAGTGTGACCTTGACCCTGTACCAGTCTGGGTACTCAAAGAATGCATCACACAGCTGGCTCCATTTATTGTTAAGGCTATCAATGGATGCCTGATGGATGCCACTGTTCCCCCTTCTTTGAAGGTAGCTCACATTACACCAATTTTAAAAAAGCCCCAGTTGGATCCTGGTGACCCTTCAAATTTTAGACCTGTGTCAAATCTGCCATTCTTGTCGAAGGTGCTGGAGCGGATTGTCTCCCGGCGGTTGGTGTCGTATCTAGATGCAAATAGATTAATGCCTAAGAGGCAGTCGGCATACCGGAAATATCATTCAACAGAAACCGGTATGCTTAAGCTTGTATCGGATATGATATCGGCTGTAGAGTGTGGCGATCTGGCCTTACTGGCGCTTCTTGACATGAGTGCGGCTTTTGACACAGTAAGTCACCTGATTCTTATTGAGAGGTTGGAGGTGTCGTACGGATTGACCGGCGGGGCTTTAGTATGGTTCTCCTCCTATCTGGTGGAACGCAGGCAGGCGTTGCGTGTTTGTGATAGTGTCTCACCTACCTACTCGCTGTCCTCTGGGGTTCCACAGGGCTCTGTGCTGGGTCCGATTCTTTTTATATTGTATACTGCTGACATTGAGAGTATTGTTGAAAAATGGGGCCTCATCTCACATTCATATGCAGATGACTGGCAAATATACTCTCAATGTCGGCCAGACATGACTGAGGACCTCAGTTGTAGGGTCTCTGGGTGTATCTCGGAGGTCGGTGAGTAGATGGTGAACAATGGCCTAATCCTGAACATGGATAAGACGGAGATACTCTGGGCAGCCACATCTAGGCGCGACCATCTATTGGTTAATGGGGTAGCACTCTCCATAGGAGGTAAGCTGATCCAGCCTTCCGATTCGGTGACACTTCTAGGAATCTTACTGGATCGGAACCTGACATTGGAAAGGCAAATAGATGCCACAATAGCTTCCTCCTTTTTTTCACTGCGCCAAATAAAGGCAATTAGAAAGTGTCTTCCGTCAGATGCGGTTAAGACCCTGGTGAGTGCGTTTGTGATGTCTCGGATTGATTATTGCTCAACGCTTTATAGTGGTCAGCCAAAGAAGCATTTCAACCGCTTTCAATCTGTGTTGAATTCAGCAGCAAGGCTTATATTCGGGATATCCAAATTCGCTCACATCACTCCGCTGTTAAAAAAACTACATTGGCTTCGTTTCCCGGAGAGGGTGGTCTACCGTGTTTGTCTGATGGTATATAAAGCCATCAATGGCTTGGCTCCACCTTATCTGACTGACATGATTTCGCCTGTTGAGATGGGTGTGAGGAGGCAGACACTCAGATCCGCGGGCGATGGTGCAATCAATTTGGTTCAGCCGCACCGTCAGATCCGTACAAATTTTGGAGACCGTGCTTTCCGTGTTGCGGGTCCGGTGGAGTGGAACAGACTGCCACCCGGAGTGAAGAACTCCGAATCTATGGGTATATTTTGCGGAGCTCTCAAGACGCACCTTTTCAAAAAGTCTTATCCGTGATCGGAGAGGGCCCTTGAGGTGTGACACACACAAAAACGGCGCTCTCTTATCATGTGTAATTTAAAACAAATAAGCCTGACATATATATAAATATCACCTGGACCCCTAGTTCTTTCCAAACTTCACACAAACCTTGATGGCGTATGCTGTTCAAGTGAAAGCCGAGTTTGATTCCCGGCGGAGCATAAAAAAACATATTTTTATTTCCAAATATGCTTTAGCTGGATTAAAAATATTAATTTACCCTTAAATAACAGACTGGTAACCAAAAGTTCATCCAGCCTTACAGTAAATGTGTAGCTTGAGAATTGGCGCTTTGTAGTGATAACCAAGCTCTTGACCAGGCCCGGATTAGGGGCGGTTCGAGCGGTGCGACAGAGCCAAGGCCCCCGCGGCACAGGAGGCTCCCAAGACGTTCAGAACAATATACTTCAAATTTTTCAACACAAATATGTTCGGAGGTCCAAGTTTTTAAGGTATTCAAGACCGAGGGGGCCCAAAGACTTTTTAAAAATATTTCAACATACTTGTTTGCAAAAAGGACAAGACAAAGTTTGTTCCAGCAAGTGTCATAGACATTAAGATTGAAATATGGGGAATCTCTTGAACAAAATTGTCAAAAGTAATCTTAAAAAACGCTGTCAGTAATCATTTTGGTTTGCAATAAGTACCTACCTATATATTTTGTTATTGGCGTGGTGAGAGGAGGGGGAGAGTAATGGGGGTTGACGGGGCCCACGGGGGGCTTCCTGTACCAGAGCCTCCAGGGCCTGCTCTTGACAGCTCTTGTGATTGATATGAAAAAAATACGCTCACCAAATGAATCCTCTATTTATTATTATTATGAACAAATATAATAGCTCGGGAAGAGTGTAAGCAATAATTGTGTTGTGTTGGCGTTGCAGATCAAGGAGTGCAGCGGAGACCGCATGCTGGGCCTGGCGCTGGACGCCCAGCACCAGAGGGCCAAGATGCGCCACCGCCGGGAGAAGGGGCAACCTTGTGAGACAATACTCCACTCTACCTCTCCTACATGACCTTTTAGCGAACCAGTCACTTTGATAACTTGCCTTAACCGCCCGCCCTACCCATACGAACGTACGTGATGCGTTCGCTATATTCTCACCCAAACATAACAAGCCGTGTCATGTACGCTCATGCAAAAAAAAATGTATCCTAAAACCCACAAATGGATTATATACGTTCATACATGGAGGAAGTATTAAATGAAGGGGTCGTACATGTCATTTAGTACCAATCAACATGATGCACCGTCTTTGACACCATATATTGTTTATAATGCTGTCTCGCTCACGACATATGAAATGCTTTTCTCATTTTCTATGTAAGCAACGTGTCTCTATTCCGTCTTCAATCTATTTACAAATCACCAAGGAAACAGATGAAATCACTATGGTAACGGATTTGTTAGTAGTGTTGTTGCAAGTATGAAGATATCTGACAAATTCTGAATTCAAAAATGTTCCCGCCTCATTGTGTACGGGATGATTTCCACAAGTATCTATTACCGCAAGCATAGAAGTTACATACTTGAAGCAGCAAGTACCATTATATTAGAACATCACTAGTTCTAGAAATGGCTGTTACTTTCACGAACAAAATATTTCGACAAACGAAAAATAAATTTTATCAACGTAATCATATAGAATAGTGATTAAAGTGAAATATCATTCCATGTTCTATAACACATTTACTCTATTTTGTTGGCACGGTTAGACAATACCCAGTTTGACATTTATATGGATTTTTTTCCCAATTAGGTAACACACCTGTTGACAGTTGGAAGGTTACCGATAGACTGAATTTGGATTTTTGTGTGATGGGTGGGGTAGCGTATTTCTAATTCTCAAAGGATTGATTTCTTAGCCCATCCAGTTCTATATATCCATGCGTTCATCTTCATCAAGTTTGAAAAAAATATTTTATCTTTCGAAGCATTATTTTTTTTGAAAGCATTAAATTTATGGGTGCAAAATGTAAATATCAATCTGTTTTCACATTTTTATGTCAAATTTAGCTATCTGATGTTAGCTTTTATCCTTCAAACTGCATTAAAAATGAGTGAGGGAACTAGATTCAGAGAAGTCTCAAGACCCATCTCTTTGCCCAATCATGTGGGCAAGCATCTTTGCAAAAACGGTTTTTTTTTTAATTCCTTGACATCATTATTGGGAGACAACCATCTGAAAGATTTTCAAAAAAGCATTCAAAACTATATTTAGGCGAGATTTAATGGCAGTGATTCAACGTATCAGCGTAAACAAAATGTCTGAGCTTGTTGTACATGTTCCCCAGCCTTCTCGGAGACAGACTCGGAGTGCTCGTCGGTGGAGGGCGAGCCCCGGCGTCGCGGCGCCCCCCCCGCCCCCTCCAAGTCCCACCACAAGCCCTACAGGAAGCGGCTGGTGGCGGTTCCAGCGCCGCGGGCCCCCCGCCTGGTGTTCGTGGGGCCCCCCGAGCTGCCCACGGGGTACAGGGCCAGGGAGGCGGGCAAGGAGGACTCCAGCGAGGGCAGCGGGAATGAGGCGGGCAGGGTGGGCGCCTACAACCTGCTGCACAATGCTACCAACGCCGGAGACATGGACGACCAGGTGAATATGATCAACATCATCATCCGGTCCGTAGTCTAGTGGTTAACACTTCAGACTCCTGATTGGAAGGTAGTGCGTTGTTCATTTTCAAATTTGCTCTTCGCTGGGTTGAAAACTTAATCTGCCTTTACCAAAGATCGGTCACCATAGGTCCATCCAGCCTTACTGGCTCTTGCTTGAGTATTGGCGCTTTCTATAGCGACAACCAAGCTCGCAGAGGGATCTTGAGGTGTGATTTATACTAAAACAGCGCTTACCGATTAAATCATCCTAATATTATTGTTAATAAGCATGCATATAGTCTACTCAAATCGTGCCTTTTGCATAGCTGGCCCTGTGCTGTGGAATGCCCTACCCCATGAGCTTAGAGCCGTAGGGAGTGCAAGTGCGCTTAGATCGGGATTGAAGACGTGTTTGTTTCGGAGATGTTACAGTTGAATAGTGCCCTTGCAGTGTATTTATCACAAAACAGCACTTTAAATATTGTCTAATTATTATTATTATTATTATTATTATTCCTCTTTTACTCTAACACGTCAGTCAATTCTACTTTATGAATGCCACACATTGCGACCCATTTCTTAAGCATCGCTCTTATTTTTCAGTTATCTTCATGCAAGGAGTCTGTCCAGGACAACGACTCAGTGTCAGGAGCTGCGAGTCGCTCCAGAAGTCGGGGCTGGGGGAGACTCGACACACGTAACCATAAGGTAAACAAACGCACACTTTTAGATCCTTGTATTGGGCCATAGTGCCCTCTTCCCATGGCACAGTCTGGTGCCGGATTAGTCTAGTGGTGTATGGGGATGTATGTAGGCTTTTATATACGGTTTTACCATCGATCCCAAACCACATTTGGTTGTGAAGATCCGAGAGCCAGGACACCTCTAGGCATGCAATGTAATGAGTCGGATTTTACATATTGGGAGGAATTGGGAACGTTGTCATGATGAAAGGATCCTTAACCAACCAGAGACAGGTTGTAAGTCCTGTGACTCCCATCTCATCCTGACTGTGCGGCGGGCCTGAGTTTGGGTCTTAAATTTTTTTTAAAGTAAAGACCTGACGTAGTTATTTCACAAAATTCTACGACCAAAACCAAAGACAAACTGGACAGTGTGAAAAGAAGGTAACAGTGTTTTGAGATAAGAAATTAAAGGTGGCAACTAGAGATAGGAGATGCAGGCATATCTCTGATTCAAGTTGCCTCTGGAGAACAGAACAGTCTACCTCTGGAGTTGAGAACAGAGACCAGTGTTGGCAGTTTCAGGAAGTTGCTTAAGACACATTTGTTTATCAAAAGCTTCAACACACAAAAGCGCCCTTGGAGTGGCTAGTGCCTCTAAACAGCGCCATATAAAATTGGTCAATTATTATTATTATATTTAATAAAAGGTGATTTAGCGAAAGCTGGCTTAAAAGGATCGTCCAGTGGCGGCCCAGAATGTCCAAGCGGGGAGTGGGGAGAACTGAGGTTGCTGGAAGACATCAAGAGGACGGCTGAACACAGCAGCTGATAGACAAACATGGAGATGATTAGAGAAGGCCTATGTCCAGGAGTGGACTGAGAAAGGCTGAGGAAGAGGAAGAAGAAGAAAAAGATTACGCTGTAGCGTCATGAAAAAATGACATTCATCATAGAATTATTGGCTGGAGTTTGTTTTTGATTTGTAGGATAACATAAGTGTATTTTTGGCTGAAATGTGCTGTGTTTTATGTTTCAGGATTATACAAAATCAAAAGATTCAAAGAAAAATTCTAGTCAAAAAGTAGCAACGAACAACGCCCAGGGATGGGGTCCTCAGGTAATTCTTATTCTCCTTCTCTTTATTAATAGACTATTTACAATGGGAAATGTATAAATGTGGAACGGAGAGTGTACATAAATGGTATGAAGTAAATGAACCCAGTTTTGATTACATAGAACCTGCTAAAAACATAACAATGTCATTATCATTTATTTTGTTTCTACCTTTGTTTATCAGCTGTTTCTTCTTACTCTGGAGGTTCAATAAGCTGATTTGTATGTTGACCTGCTCTTCACCAACTTTGCCACTGATTAGTATGTTGTCTGTACAGGGCAACAACGGAGTCCCGCTGTTCCTGGAGAAGTGTGTGCAGTTTATAGAGTGCGAGGGACTGGGGGCTGAGGGCATATACAGGGTGCCTGGGAACAGGGCGCACGTGGACCTGCTCTTCACCAACTTTGCCACTGATTAGTATGTTGTCTGTACAGGGCAACAACGGAGTCCCGCTGTTCCTGGAGAAGTGTGTGCAGTTTATAGAGTGCGAGGGACTGGGGGCTGAGGGCATATACAGGGTGCCTGGGAACAGGGCGCACGTGGACCTGCTCTTCACCAACTTTGATGAAGGTAACGCACAGTCACAATTATCAGAAATCTTAGACTTGCTTAGACTTCTCATTTGAAATTCATGGAACTGCTTTCCCTTGCCAATTTGCATTCTGTATATTTCTACAAAAATCTGAAAACGACACCCTTTTTCAAATGTTTCATTTAAATAGACTTCTATCATTTCTTTCTTACAGTATTGTTATGGAAGTAGTATTAGCTATACAAGTTGAGAAGATGGAAGGCCAAGGTTTGATTTTGGCTGTAGCGCCATCAAAAATAGATGCTTACAGGGATTCCACAATGAAATGTTGTTTATTTTGTCCAGATCCCAACATCTCCATCCAGCAATTGGACATTCCGGTGAATGCTGTGGCCACGGCCCTCAAGGACTTCTTCTCCAAGAGACTGCCTCCACTGTTTGATGACACCACCATGCAGGAGCTGGAGGATATAGCAGGTCACACACACTCTCTATATTCCTTCTTTACTTGTATCTTTGTCAATGTCTGCTCATCAAGCCTGTTCAATAATAATAATAAAATTAGGATTATTTATTTAGTGAGCTCTATTTTTGTGTGAATCACACCTCAAAAGCCCTCTGCGAGCTTGGTTGTCGCCATAGAAAGCGCGAATTCTCAAGCAAGACCCATTTTTTGTAAGATTGGATGGATCTTTGTAGACCTTCTTCTTCTTCTTGTGCCACTTCTAACGAAGATCGGCGATCATCATAGCTATTTTGAGTTTTGATGCTGCGGCTCGAAATAGGGACTTGGTGCTTCTGCCGAACCACTGTCGCAGGTTCTTCAGCCACGATGTCCTTCGGCGTCCCTGAGATCTTCTCCCCTCAATCTTACCCTGAATGATAAGATGAAGGAGACGGTACTTCTCATTTCTCATAATGTGACCGAAGTACATTAGCTTTCTCTGCTTAATGGTAGGCAGGAGCTCCTTTGTAGTGCGCATTCGTTGAAGGACTTCTTCATTGGTGACTCGATCACGCCAAGAGATCCGAAGCATTTTTCGGTATAAACACATCTCGAATGCTTCAATACGTCTCTCCAGTGCCTGCGTGAGAGTCCATCCCTCCATACCATACAGAGCGATTGGGAAAACGTAGCACCTCACTATGCGCTTCCGGAGTTCAAGGCTTAAATTTCGGCACAACAGTAATTTGCTCATTTTAGTGAGACATTTCGGGCTTGCTCTAGTCTGCTTCTGACTTCTTGACACATGTCCCACTTTTCGTTGACCACACATCCCAGGTACCTGTAACTAGTGCATCTTTCAATGCTTTCGCCATCTAGTTCTACATGTACGGAGGCGTTTGTGTTTCTGCTGATAACCATGACCTTGGTCTTCTTAAAGTTTATGTTAATGCCAGCTTCTTTGCTAGCGACATTTATTCTGGTCAACAATGTTTGCAGATCCGCCTGAGTGTCAGCGAGTAGGACTGTGTCATCGGCATACCGTAGGTTGTTTACCAGCTGCCCGTTGACAACAATGCCTTCCCTAGCCTCATGAAGTGCTTGCGCCATGATCCTTTCTGAATATAGGTTAAAAAGTGTTGGTGACAGTACGCATCCCTGTCTAACTCCTCTTCTGATGGGTATTTGTCTGGTCTCTGAACTCTCTACAAGCACTGAAGCAGTTTGCTGCCAATATATATTTGCAATAATGCGAGTGTTTTTATCGTCTATCCCAATGTCTTTCAGTATACTAATCAGCTTGTCGTGTCTCACTCTGTCAAAGGCCTTTTCGTAGTCAATAAAGCAAACATAAACATCTTTATTCATAACGAGACAACGTTGTACTAAAACCTGTAATCCAAACAGAGCATCTCGTGTGCCAAAGCCGTTCCTAAAACCAAACTGTTCGGCTGATAACTGTTGGTCACACTGTTGGTATATTCTCTTTAGTATAATTTTCAGGAAAGATTTCATCACATGACTCATTAAGCTTATTGTTCGATGTTCTTCACATTTTTTAGCATTAATATTCTTTGGTATAGTGATGAAGTAGGATTTTAACCAATCCTCTGGCAGATTACCACTTTCATACACTTTGTTGAATAGCAATGTAATCTTTTTGAGTGCATTTCCTTCCATTAACTTCAGAATCTCTCCGTGGATGTTGTCTGGACCGGGTGATTTCCCATTTTTTATTTGCTTGATAGCATACTCAAATAATAATAATAATAATTGGACAATTTGTATACAGCGCCGTTTAGTGGCACTAGCCACCCCAAGGGCGCTTTTATGTGTTGAAGCTTCTGTTAAACAAATGTGTCTTAAGCAACTTCCTGAAACTACCAACACTGGTCTCTGTTCTCAACTCCAGAGGTAGACTATTCCAGCAGGATGGACCAGCCGAACTAAAAGCCCTGTCTCCGAAACCAGTTCTGTTCCGTCGAAGAGGCAGTTGAAGCCTGTTTACGGCGTCACTCTGTGCAGAACGAAGAGTGCATCGTTTTCCACCTATCTGGTCGACTCTGCACAATTCACACAAGTACGATGGGGCAACTCCTCTGAGGGCATTAAAAACAGAAACACATATTTTGTACTCAATCCTCTCTGGGACTCGCAGCCAATGAAGGCGCCGCAACAGAGGAGAGACATGGTCAGTTTTTCGTCCTCCTAAAAGTAATTTGGCTGCAGCATTAAAGACGGACTGCAGTCTAGACTGCTGAAACCTTGGAAGACCCCAGAACAGACCATTGCAATAATCCAGTCTCGACACAACAAAGGACGCAATGAGAATCTTAGCAGCTTCGGATGTCAAACAGTTTCTGACCCATCTCAACTGCCTCAGGTGAAAAAAACAGGAGCTCACAGTCGAGCTTATTTGCGTACTCATGGAGAGAGTGTTGTCAAGATGGACCCCAAGAAACTTAATTGAGCTAGATGGATATACATCCAGGCCCATTACTTTAATTGGTGAAGAGCCAAGCAAGTGTTTCCTACCAGGAGACGACATCCAGATGAATTCTGTCTTGTCTGGATTCATTCTAAGGCGACACCTTGCCATCCACTCAGCCACCACTTCAATGCACCGGACCATCTCAAGACTACAGGCATCTGTCATAGATGGCTGACAGAAACGACAAAGTAGAATATCATCAGCATAAGAATAGTAGCTGGTGCCGTTCATCAGTACAGTGCTCTCAAGATCATTTGTGTACAGGGTAAAAAGTAAAGGCCCGAGCACAGATCCCTGAGGCACACCACAGTCCATGGGCATACCTGATGACTCACCATCAACATCCACAGTCTGACATCTGCCTTTCAGATATGAAGATAGCAGTTTAGATACTCCTCCTCGGACTCCGTACAACCTATCAAGCTTAGTGATGAGTATACTGTGATCAACAGTGTCGAAGGCAGCGCTCATGTCAAGTACTGCCACCATGGCAAGAGCACCGTCCCCAACCGCAGCTATCACATCATTCACAATGCGAAGTAAGGCAGTCTCAGTGGAATGAGCTTTTCTATATGCTGACTGAAACTTAGACAGATATCCGCCTCGCTCCATGTGCTGAGTGAGTTGCCAAACAACGGCCTTCTCAATAATTTTCGATATAAAAGGAACGGACGACACAGGTCTATAATTTTCCACAGAATCAGCTGGAAGGCTTGATTTTTTGAGAATTGGTGTAACAATTGATTTTTTAAGTTCCGTGGGAAAAATACACTCTGTAGTGAGAGACTTGTTGACCAATGCTGACAGAATAGGTGCCACCTCACTCAAGCATCTTTTGACCAGCCATGTTGGAATTGGATCTAGTTTACATTGCTTGTTTGGACATGTGAGTACAAGCTTAACAACATCATTCAACAAGACAGGCTTAAATGAAAAAATAACATTGCAACAATTGTTTGACTCTGGGGGATTAAAAATGGTCGCTGCACTGGATTCTCTTATTCTTCGTAACTTCTCTGAAAAGTGATGAGAGAATTCACTTGCAGGAAGCTCCGGATGCTGAGTAGAACTTTTTCCCAGGACAAAGCTCATCGACTTCCACAGCGCCCTGGGGTTCTTGGCTTCGGTCTCCATTTTTCTGTTCCAGTAGGATGACCTTTTCCTCCTTATCAAAGTCCAATAGATGGTCTGGGCATTCATCCAGGTTGCACGTGCAGTTTCTGTGCGACACCGTCGATACCTCCTCTCAAGGCGTCTCATCTCTGCTTTGCCACATCTGCATTCCTCATCAAACCAGCACTCAGATCTTCTCTGTCTCCTGATGGTTGTTTTGAGAGGAGCGTATTTGTTGATCAGCGAGAGCATGGTGCTATTGTAAGATTTGATAAGTTTGTTCGTGTCTGCCGAGGCAATAAAGTTTTTGTTGCAGATGTCGCTTCCAGACAACTCACATTGAAACTGCTCAACATTAAAATTCCGCCAAGGTCTGTTTGTGATACGTTTAAAAATTGGTTTTGGAGGGTTGAATACCGTAACTGCGGTTACTAGGCGATGATCCGTGTGGCCAATGTCAAGGACTTGACACTGTAGCAGAGGATCACCTGCATTACAAATCACAACATCCAGGATACCACCTGCATCATGCGTCACCTGGTTCACCCGCTGATGAAAATTGAAATCATGCAACATACATAAAAACTTGGTGCTGTGGCCATCCTCCGCTCTATCAAGTCGGATGTTCATATCTCCCACAATAAACACTAGCATGGAATAGGTTGTCAGGCGTGTCAAAAGCTTCTTGAATTCATCGAAGAATAACGTACAGGGAGGCTTGGATCCAGGCCTGTAGACATTCACAATCAACACTGATGATCCACGAGACGTAAACACGCCAGCAATGCACTCAAATGAAGAAAATTCAGGAACACTCTGTATCTGAGAGACCCTAAAACCATTTTTTACCACTATGACCACTCCGCCATGGTTAGTTATGTGTGCAGATTCAGTGGGTGGCATTTTTCGAGCCTTTTCTATGACAGAGTATCCCATGCTGCGTAGGCGCTTAATGCTGAGGTCTTCACTACCCTCGTGCCAGGTCTCAGTAAGAGCCAGGATGTCTATGCAGTGCTCGCTGATCACATCATCAACAATATCAACTCTCCTTGTTAGTGATCGGCAGTTCCATGTTGCAATCTTCAAGTTACGGTGACTCTGCGTTGAGTGACGACCTCTATTTAACTGACAAAGTTTGACCTTTCTTCCGGAGCGCTTGCCCCGAAATCTTGGTTTAAAAGTCGAGAGTTTGACAGATTGATGCAGGCCATTTGCTGTCAAAACATCAACATCAACAGTGGAGTTCCAATCACGCCAACTTAACAATTGTTCAATGCTGTAGCTGATCATTGGTAGGTAATTTGCACTTGACGCTGGCGCTCCTGCTCTTTAGCAAGATTTAACACATAGAAGAAGAAGTTTGCGCTCATAAATAACGTTTGCAACAATAATAAGTCATTTTAAAAGTAAACAATTAAAGTTCGCAAATCAGTTATAATAACACAAGAAATGCACTGCAAACCTCATCTTGTAGGATCTGGGAGCCGTCCATTGCTATTTCAACACCATGTCTCTCGTTACGTGTATCCATATATAGCTTTTCAACATATGTCTCCCATAGCACCTTTTTTTCATCTATGGTCACTGCTAAATTACCATTGTCATGCATTAGCTGTGTAAGGGGTCTTCCTCTACCCTGTTTTATTGATTCCTTGATCCTTTTATGGAGATTGAAGGTGTCGTGCCTGTTATCAAGGTCTTCCATTTCAGTGCATCGCTCCTCTTCCAGCTTTTGTTTTGCTTCTCGGATCTTTTTCTGGATTTCTTTGTGTACTTCCCTATATTTCTGACGATCCCTTGGTAACCATTTTCTTCTCTCCTCCATTAAGGATAAAATATCATCTGTGATCCATTCTTTGTGTGCTCGTTTTGCAGTCTTCAGATATTTTTCACTGGTCTTACACATAGTATCCTTTAAGCCATTCCACAATTGTTCCACCTCAGATACCTCAGATAGGTTTTGTATTCCGTTTTCCAGTTCATTTCGCACCTTTTCTTTGATGTTTTGTTCCTTGAGTAGTCTTGGGTCTGTTGCAATTTTCTTGACTTTTTTGGGTAATTTTTTCAGTTTTAGTAGAATTTTCCCCATTAGTAAACTATGGTCGGATCCAATATCAGCTCCAGGATATGTTTTTACAGACGTGATTGCATTTTTGAATCTTTTATTTATCAGCATGTAGTCAATCTGGTTGCGTACTATGTGCTCATCTTGATCCCTTGGTGACTTCCAAGTATATAGTCTTCTTGCTGGGAGCTGGTAGAAGGTGTTCATTATCATAAATCCCTCCTCTTGGCAGAAACGAATCATTCTTTCACCTCTCTCGTTTCTCTCACCCAGGCCCCATGCTCCCATAACATCATTGGGTACTCCTGCTCCTACTTTTGGGTTAAAATCTCCCATGACAATGGTGACCTCTTCATGCTTAGTCAGCTTTAGTACGCCAGTGACGTCTTCATAAAAAGCCTCAATTTCTTCCTCATTCTTGTCTGCAGTTGGAGCATAGACTTGGATCACATTTGTATTTACTCCATGGCCCTTCATTTGTAGCATTGCAACTCTGTCTGACTGAGCCACAAAGTTAAGAACTGTTGAATTCATTATTTTAGAGACTATGAACCCAACTCCCCGTCTGTGATCAGGCTCATTGTTTCCAGAGAAGTAAATTTCATATTCCGATGTGCTCTCTCTTCCACTTCCTTTCCACCTCATCTCACTTATGCCTAGCAAATCAATTTCAAGTCGGTGCATTTCCTTCATCGCGCACTCTAGTCTCCCCGCTCCATACAAGCTCCGAGCATTCCATGTTCCAAAATGTTTGGTTTTAGTTTTACTTAAAACGTTCCCCCCCGGAGATCCGATTGGGGGATTTTTACCTCCGGAATATTTAGTTTTAAATAATGCCATATGATGATTTTTTCTGGGGATGATTTGAAAATCCTTTAATCAGGTGGTTTCCCGTGGCCTTCCTGATCCTATGCCGTTGACCATCCAGTGGATTGGTTCATCCGTCTTCGGAGACGATTTCTCATCTCCAGGGCAAGAGGGTGCCCTACCAGTTATAACTGGTTGGTTGTTTATACCGACAACTATTCGGTTATGGGAAATAAGAGGGATTGAGGAGCATAAGAGTATGATTGGATAAGGAAAAGGAATTGTGTCCCCCGGTTAGGAGTGGGAGAAACACAATAGCTTGCGGAGGCAGGATCGCTATTCCTGAACAGATCTAACCATTACCGGGATCGTAAAGGTGTATCTGCCGCTACCTATGTTCTTTGTAGACCGGTGTTTGGTAAAGGCTGATGAATTTTTCAACCCAGTGCAGAGAATATTTGAAAAAATAAATTGTTTATTTTTTTTGCTGCGATGAGATTGGACCCAAAATCTTCCATTTAGGAGGCCGAAGCGCTTACCACTAGACTACGGACCGGGCAATCGGTTATTTCTGTTATAGTATTTGTCCGTCATATTGATGTGCAACCTTTGCTCATCACAAAGAGTAGATGGACCAGACACGTATGCATGTATGGTCTAACCATCTATCTTATCGTCCCCTTAGTGCTTGTTTGTCTAATGTCAATCAGAGGTAATTTCACATGAGCAATGTTTGTATGTGTGCTAAACCAATGTGTCGTATGAAAACTGGAAATTGATTTTTTAAATATTGAAAACTGCTCTCACATTATCGTTTTCATATTTTTTTCTTAGCTCAGATTGTACAGAACATTCTTAAGACAATTTCATTGAAAGGTCATCTTTGAATCAGAGGGTAGAGAAGCCAAACAAGCACTGCGGGGACGTGATGTTTCAGTAAAGCAGTCATCGCAATTTATGCATTGAAGTGAAATTATTGATGCGACTTCCTCAAGTTTTCAGCATGATTATAATAGTGTATTGTTGTTGCAGGTTCTCTTGGCACCACTGATCGCAGTGGGCGCTTACTGGCGCTGCGCGCCCTGATAGCGGAGAGACTGCCCCCATCTCAGAGAGCCGTGCTCAAATACATCTTCCAGCATTTTGTCAGGTAAGTTTACATTTTTATGTTTCGGAACCAATTCTTTAAAAATGACCCAGATGATACAAACTCGACACATGGCCGTCCTGTATCCCCTTCTTCCCTCATACCCTCACACGATGACATTCTCAACTATTGATTCCGTATCTGGATGATTTAGGTATTATTAAGCCACCTGAAGATGCAAAGGAATTGTTTGCGAGACCGGTCGTGGAACTTTACATACTTACCGTAATCAAAAACAAATTTGTTTTTATTTTCTATCTTTCAAATTTACGTAGCTTATAAAAATTCAGGATCCGAAATATCAAAAGTGTCATCAGTACAGGGAACAACCTCCAGCAACAAATCAAGTATCTACAAGAGGAAGAAGTATGTGTTTCAAACTTATTTTTCCATTTGCCATAACAGGATAGCCGACAACTCCAAGCTTAACTCCATGGACAGCAAGAACTTGGCCATCTGCTGGTGGCCCACCTTGCTGCCGGTGCAGTTCAGCGACATGGCCAGATTTGAGGCCACTCGGCCGTACCTGGAGGACATCCTGCAGACCATGATTGACCAGTTCCCCTTCCTGTTCTGTGGGCAGGAGGCCGCGGTCATGGTGTGAGCCGCGGCCGACTGGAGGCTGGTGCCCTTCAAGGATCAATACTAGCAACAATACTCTATATTCCATGTACTAACCAATAGAGTTGCTTTTCATAAGAGTGCTACTCTACAAACTGGCTAAGCAAAGGGCGGTGTACCCCAAGGATCAGTACTTGTACCAATACTCTTTGTAATGTACATATACATACTCAAATTCAATTATGCTTTCCACCATGTTTTTGTTTGTCAGAGGGTGGTATCCCACAAGGATCATTACTTGATCCAATGCTTTTCAAGATATTTATCATCCGTATTTATTAAAAAAACAGGACAATTCCGCATATTTTATAAAAGGAAAATATGTAATTTTGATCTGATTTGTTTTTAAGGACTGGTAGCTAATGTTATGTATGTCTGCACACATATTTATTTATTGTTAGCATAATAAAGAAACATTGCGATTTTTTCATTTTTGTAAGAAATGCAATGGGAGCGTTTACAGACAGCTGAACATTTAAAAAAATAATAAGTAGTAATAAAAAATTGATTGTTGTACAATTTAGATGTAAAAATGAAGAAAATATTTGTCTATGATATCAAGGGCTGACTTTAAACATGAAAAATAGTGGAAAATAATAATGATTTCATCCCTTAAGAGGTCTCATCCAAAAGGGTATTGGATTACAGGCCTAAAAGTTATTGAGCACAAAGCCTAATTTTGAAATCCAGGATTTTGTCTCTGCGATCATTTTGTTTTTCCACTGTTAGTATTTTAAAATGTCAGAAAAATAATATCACACTGTTCTAAAGAACAAAAATATTATTGTGTGCAAATTGTGGAATCTGAATGAATTTTTTCAATAGGAAAATAAAATCAAATGAAATATTTTATGCAATTTTGATGTTAAAACCTATGTATTGATGAAGGCAATAGTTTTTTAAGACAAAAGAAAAATGTCAACTGAATCAACAAGCCATTGGATTTTGAAAGACAAAAAAAGAACCTGAAGATTTTTGATACTTTTGAATACGTTGATTAAGTACTTCATCGGACAGCTCGGCGGCCATTTTCTTTAGCAAAGTTCTGAACCTTTCAAGTTGAAATATTGAAAGAAACATCTTAGAAAATAAATTTAAAAAATTGAGATTATCAAGATGATAACCTGCTTGAATTAGTGCTGATTGACTAGTTCAAAATAAAAATTTGGCGGGGAATTCTAATTTTATTCCAAATTTGAATTCCCTGGTGCTGCGGCAGTATTCAATCTCCTCATATTTAGGGAATAATTGATTTCTTAATAAGGCTGTAATCTTTTTTGTTCATTTCCCTATCAAACAAATTAAATTGTTAGAATTAAAAAACTGATTTTACGAGCAGTGGTGCATAGAAGAACTGGTTTATCAATGTTAGTTTGTTAAATTTGTAAAGAGGAATGCAATTCACCAACCTATTTTGCCTGGCCAGAAACAGGTATTAACATTATCTATTAATACTTCATTATTTAATATTGTAATGATCTATTAATTCATATTTACCCAGTGACCAGCACAGGCGGGGTTTGAAATTGCGATTGTTTCAATAACCGGTCACCATAGGTCCATTCAGCCTTACACCAACTAGGTCTTGCTTAAGAATTGACGCTTTCTACACAGACGCCCAAGCTCGTAGAGGGCTCTTGAAGTGTAATTCACACAATAGCGCTCACCGTATAAATCAGCATAATATTATTTATTATTATGAGACAAAATGGCTGCCTCACCGAGCTGTCTTTGATGCAGCATCATATTGTGAATAGTAATTAATGATTGCCTTGTATGTATTTGCCGAGGAGAGGTGTTTTTTAATAATACTTAGGCGGTAAGGTGAATGTCGTAAAAGAAAATCCCAATAAATAAATAACCCTCAGTGTTTACATGTATGAATATATATATATATATATATTAGCCGACGATATTGTATATTTTTGTCAGTAGACGTTACGTTGGTTTGCGTTGACGGTGACGTTGACAGTTGTAAGATATTACATTCTTGATGTTCCTAGAAGAAACATCCTCCGTGCCATGTTTTTTGACGTTCCGTTCATACATATACGCTAGACATCTCACAGTTGGGCAGGACGTCGACGAGTTTGGACATTTCCGAGTCTAACATCTGGTCAACACAACGAAAGCATCATGGATTTTATGAAATAACTGTCAAATATTAAATAATTAACTTCCATGTAATCTATAATCGAAGTTGCCAAGATAGATTAACTTTTAAAATTCATATTGAATGCATGCCCACAAACAGACACGTGTAAATTCACACTTTTTTTTTTTTTAAGAAATCCTGTGCGCGAGACTCCCTAGATTTCAAAGACTCTAGGGGTCTATGACACTTGTTGTGGTGCCGCAGAGGTGTTGGTTACGAGCTTGTTCGTCGCTACAAAGCGCTAATACTCAAGCAAGACCCAGTTGCTGTAAGGCTGGATGGACCTTTTGATGACCGGTCTTTGTTAGAGGTTTATGAATTTTTCAACCCAGCGAAGAGCAAATTTGAAAATATAAATGGTATATTTTTTGTGCTCCGCCGGGATTCGAATCCACAACCTTCCCATTCAGAGCCCGCAGTGTTAACACTGAGCTACGGATCGGTCCAATGCCTCCTTGGAAGCATAAATTCTTCCAATATAAAATGAAAGGTTGGCGTAAGGCCGACCGACCTCCTTAGGTTATTTTTTCTGTCGAGTCTCACAGTTTGACGCTTATTTCATAAAACTTTGATCGGAAATAGAATTAAATACATTTTGACAAATATTCCATCAACAAAATAACATTGTTATTTGTATTTTAAAATATATTCAGATGTATTATCTCACTTTGACGTGATGTTGACATTCTGTGCCATTTCTCAAAGTATAAATTAATAGTTAGTGTACAAAATATTGACTAAAATCGCACAAATCTGCAAGATTTCTAAATACTCATAAGCCGGAAACTAAATAAACAAATCAAGTGAACAATAAGACAAAAAAAAATAGTATTGAAACATCAGTTGGGGTTGCTATTCATGCATTGATAATAATAAATGTTTTTGAGGTTAGTCTTAGGTTAGGCGACATTAAATAAATAACAAACCAGAGACGGGAGAGTTTTGATGCAAAAAAAAAAATAATAAAAATAAAAAAAGAGTGAGAAATTAATGTTATCCAAAAAATTAAACAAAAACTATGTTATATTAAAAAAAAAATTGACGCACTGTTTTTTTTTCTTTTTCGTCTTCATTGTTGTAAAAAGGCATATTTAGTATTTAAAATATTGAATTTAGTTAGTGAGGGCGGGGTGTGTGTTGCGGGGTTGTCTATGAATGGAGCGACGTGCTTGCGGCTGCAGAATGTTTAGACTGATTACTTAGAAATGAATCGAGAAGGGAATAATGTTGCCATGTGTGTACTTGTAATTTAAAATAAGAGCGGCCATCTTTGATTTACAAAAAAAAATAAAAATGATTGTAAAATATTTTTAAGGTTAATATGAATATCATAAATGAATAAATAATAGGTATAACGTGCTTTTGTATTTTATTGAATGTCAATTTGTTGAATTTGTCTATGGGATATTATGTACTAAAGGAATGTTAAGCTTACATTGTAATTTTAATTGTTTGCCCCCTTAGGCTTAAGCGACAGTGTTTACGCTGTCTGATTTACGGCATAACGTCCATTTACGGCCAATACTTCCTATCCCTTTGAACGTAAGTCCTACCAAAGGAAAAACTATCTTCTTATTATAATTTAGTTTATTTTAAACAAGATATGACTCCAACTAATAGGAGCTCTTTCTATAGCTTTGTTCTTTGTGATTATTGATCCAATTTTGATAATAAATTTCAAAGTTTACAAATTAATATTAATTTAAAAATTCCGGTATTAGGCAAAACTGTTATTAGAGAACTTATTTTTTTTATTGATTTTGTTCTTACCCGTTAAAATAAATAGATCCCGAATCATGCGACCTAAATCTTAATCTAAGTTTCAAAGATATGCATCATTTGAGATTCATATTAAATGCATTTCCATGAGCAGACACGCATAATTTTGCGCTCACACATGTGGACCTACAATATAAAAGCCCAATCTCAAATGAACATAAACCCTGCAACTCTTGCCGACCTTCCCTGAAACAGGGGTGACATTGGCAAAGTGAACCATTTTTTGACCCCTTCCAGAATAACGCAGGCAAGAAATTACACTATACATGTTGATGTTTCTTTTGTGTCCTGACGTTGTAAGCAATGTCCTCAGGAGGCACTCTTATTGTGCAGTGTGCAAGTATTGCAGAAACTATAATTACAACTTGTATTAAAAAAAAATCATTCTTTCGCACCACACTACAAGGGTGTCTCCTGAAGATGCTGGTAACTGGTAACGATACCAACAAAACATTGAAAATAAAGTAAGTCCTTTAATAACGGTTCCTCTAATATCCAACGTTTGAAAGAATTTTAATTTGTGAACAGGTTCAGCAACCGTAATTCCAGTGTTAATTCGAACTTCAGACCTTGAAACCGAACTGGAATTTTCACGTAAGGATCTATTGGCAGAAAGGGACGATACTATTTCTTACATTTTATTTACATTATAATTCGTTAATGTAATAAAACTATATTATTTTGTACCTGTGAATGTTAAACCATACGGGAATCAGAAGGTGATTTTTTCACCCATGCTCATATTTTTTAGACTTATTGTTTTTTTTTGTAAATGATTTATTTATCATGTTTTTTTACTGCAATTGGCAAAAGAGAATTTAGAGATTATTTTCATGCAATAGCTAATAATGATGTATTCACCCAGCCATTTTAAAAGAAATCCTCTCAGAGCTGAATTTTTAATGGATCCGTGACATTTTGACTTTTTCTATCTGTTTTAAACAGGCTATAGAGTTAACAAAAAACTATCTACAATCTAAGTTGCAAAAATATATTAACATTAAACATGAATCTGTAAAAGGTTGTCTCTAGTGTATTGCTCTGTCACAGGAAACATTGGTCAAATTTAAAAATGGAACAGTTTAGTGCTGTAAAATCTCTTCTCCCTGTATTTTCCCTGATTATAGGGATTTTTAAATTTATTTAATAGTTTTGATACCCTGTGATGTCGCCTGCTTTCTAAATGTCACGAGTCTATTGATAAAAATATGTTTACATCGATACAGCTAGTCTGCCTAGGATTTATGATTTTTCCACACATTTCAGTTTTTTTTTTGTAAAATAGGTACCTGGATAAATGAGGTCTGAACATTCAAAATATTCCTCGGCTATGTGTTTAACCTCTAGAAGATTTTACAGATAAAAAAAAGGTTTGAAGTCAGATTTGTAAGTAATCCTGCCGAATGATGAGGTTTATTTTCGCGCCCTTTTCAATGTTCCAACCTCATTGTAGATATTTTCCTCAAGTATTATATACCTTATTCAATATGATTTGAAATGCCAATATGAATATTTTTGTTAAGCTACTAAGGCAGCAAAAAAAATACACCATGAAAGTGTATTGTATCAGTTAATTGTTTTTACATTCCAATAACTTCAACACACAATGATATTTGAGGCATTTATTTTACAGTATTTTTTTTTCACAGCATTTCAGTATTTTAAACCCAATCGGGGCTATTCTTAGACATTTTAGTCGTCGGTTGAGCCCACGCTTTCACAAACCAATGGTGCCTGCGCTGGAAGTTTCATCAGCACGGTCATTCTTACCTACCAAATTTTGTAATATTTGTATGAAAAAAAAATCAGCTGTTCACTTGCGGCCATTTTGAATTGACAGGTCTTCATACAAACGCATCATTAGTTTGTCAAAGCGTGGGCTCAACCGATGACTATAAAGTGTCTAAGAATAGCCTCGAATGAATTTCCTATTTTCAAAATTTTTTTTAAAGTCACAATAATGAAGAAATATTTTTGTTGTCCTTTAATGTGGTCTGCCAGCTTATGAGTTGACCATAAGCTACGGTGTGAGTGAGTCTATCATGGCTCATTCTGGAGACTTGGCCATATCTGATGCGTGTGAACTGATGTAAAATTTTGTTTGGATCTCATGTAATAAACACTTTAAATGAAATTTATGTGATCAAATGGAATTGGATTTTTTTTGTAATTTTTTTGTAATCCAAAAATATTTTTGTTACATGACAAAAGTTAAAATTAAAATGCATCGATTCTTCTTTTTCCGTTGGTTTCCCTTTTCTATTAAAGATGGGCGATCGTCATGGCTATTTTCACCTTGGATGTTGAGGGTCGAAATGCGGACTTGATGCTTCTGCTGAACCATTGTCGCAGTTTTTCAGCCGCAATGTCCTTCGGTGTCCCTGGGTTCTTCTCCCCTCAATCTTACCTTGTATGATAAGATGGAGAAGGCGGTATTTCTCATTTCTCATAACGTGACCGAAGTACATCCGCTTTCTCTGCTTAATGGTTGGCAGGAGTTCCTTTTTGGTGCGCATACGTCGGAGGACTTCCTCATTGGTGATCCAATTACGCCAGAAGATCCGAAGCATTTTTTGCTAGATACACATCTCGAACGCTCCAGTGCCTGTGTGAGCGTCCATCCCTCCATACCATATAGAGCAATTGGAAAGAAATTTTGCGCATATTTTTTTTACTTGAAAGGTGAATCGATACGCAAAGTTAACAACGCATTATATTTCAAAATAGAGATGTCAAATTGAGAATCTAGTTTTGAATTGAGTCACTCTTTCAAATCAAACAAATTTCCAAGTAGCGTATGGTAGAACAAGCTATTGTTTTATATTCATACATTTGTTTTCTTTTTTTCATTGCACGCTCTTTTCCATACACGCTCTTTTCCATACACGCTATTCAAAGTAACTTTTACAATAATTACTTTTGTGACTTACGTAAACGCAGTTCTGTGCCCTTAGTATAAAAAATTGTGTAAATCTCACTTCTATAAAATCTATAATCTATAATCTAAGTTGCAAGGATATATTCATTTAAAGCTCTCAGATGTATGCCCACAAACCAACAAGTGTAGTTCGCGCTTACAAATGCTGAATGTGTACTTACAAATAAAATCCAAACCTCAAATGAACATAAGCCCCACAACTTTTGCCGACCTTCCCTGAAACAGGGGTGACATTGGCAAAGTGAACCATTTTTTACAGTATGGGTGGTCAGCCTCATACCAACCTATAAGTCAAGGAATATGAATAATAAATTACATTTAAATATAAAAAAGAACAAAACCTTACAAAGAAATCTATACAAAAAAAGTCAAAAATTTCCTATGCAAAAAAAATGTAGCAAATGAATACACCAACATTAGAAATCAACATTGCAGATTAGCCGCCACTTCTTCCTGTCCTTGCATACTTCTTTTCAATTGCGTAAAATGAAAATATATGGAATTTACGATGGCATTCCTAAAGTGTGATTTACGTTTTCATGCATTCTTTTGATTTACGCAATCGAGATGAGTTTTACGCAATCTTTCATGCACTAGGCACTGTTCAGTTGTCCGGGATATTTTTAAATTAAATTTTGTTATGCTTTCTATATGATAAACATTTGTATTATGATTACTTTCCTACATAAAATATTTCCTAAGTATATTTTAGTGTCTAAGGTTGTAGTCATAAATAAGGGAATAACACTGTTAAATATTGTTTTATTTTTTTATTATTATTATTATTATGAAAAAGTGATTTAACTGTGTTTTGATTTATTTATTATATTTTTATAATCTACGGATGCCGACTGACGAGAACAAAAACCTAACACGTAGGAATCCTATTTGTTTTTTGTTTTAGTTTTAGATTTAGTGAGAACGAAAAAAAGACATAAAATTTAATTGTATTTGATGCTGTGCTGTAAATTCATGAGTGATTTTTTAGAACATAAAATTAACTTAGCTTTCTTCACTTAAACAGTGTGAACCATTGACTTATGATATCTGTGGATTCAAATCTATTTAACAAAAATATACACTATCCGTTTAAACGTACTTAACCGCAAATCGTCCTTAGTTAGAAAGAGAACAAAGATTGTCATATAGTGTCATTTCGTTGTAAACACAAAAACTCAAGTGAAAACGAAAACTTGCCAGAAAGTTGGCAGTTTTGAAACTCACGACTGTGCGAACATTGTGCGCACGCATAATAAATATTTTGATCAATAAATTTGTAAATTTTAAATGTGAAAGTAATTATTTTAAGACATTATTGGATGTCGAAACACAAAATGAAGAAAGCAAATAAACAATGGATTTCGCATGGTTTGTATGACTACACCACTACTGTGTTTGACAGGACTGGGGACAACTGTGCCCCATAGTACGTATAAATACCGTAAGTTAGCCTCTACTCCTCTATATTATAACTCAATGGTGTCAACATTTCAATTGTATTTTACTAAAATTATTTTTAAGGTTTAAAAGCTTGATCAAAAAAAAATCTCATGGAACTTAATTTTTCTTTAATTTTAAATATTTCTCCATCGGTCAGCATCCTTTTTGTTTTTTTTTAAAGTTTGCAATTTTTTTCTATGAATTGTTCATCAAAATTCATACTAAACTAATGCATATAACTTTGTATTGTAATATTTATTGAAATATAAATGTGAGTTGTTTTCAGCTTTAACGAACCAATGTGTTTTGATAGAGGATAATGATCCTTATCATATAAAGTAATTAGATTTGTATTTCCGTGTATCAAAATATTGTTGGTTTTTAACGTTAAAAACTTGATGGCACGGACCGGTACCGTAAATGTGAAAGATTACATTATTAATTCTGTAGCGCTTTACTCTTAGCGTGGAAAAAATACTTGTCGTAGGGAGTAAAAACAATAGGATAACTGCAGTGGTGGGGAATATCGTTGAAGATATTACAGTTGTGTAGAGTGCATTTCAAGGATCACAACCATTTATTTTTTAAGTAGTAATAAAAAAGATTTCATTGATAATTTTCTAAAATAAAATGCCGAGAATTTGAATCCCGCCAAAACACAACGCGGTCGACTAGCCAAGCCGTGAAGTCAATGGATCCGCCAGGCTACCTGGGGGCCTCGGTGCAGTTCTATGAAATACATAATATCCAGTGACGTCGCATCCGCCTAAATAAAAAATGTCCTGTTTTACCGGAAATTGAAAATGCATGAATTTTAAAGAGCTACGCCAGATATTAGTTTTTTTAAAAACTTAAATGCATTTTTAAAATTTTTGTCTTTTCATGAAATAAATAAAAAATTGAAATAACCTTGTTATGGGAGGCGTTGCTATTTACGCTCACTGGAGACACTGTTGAAACTTTATATGGAATATTTAACAGCGCCTCCAGTGTGTCTTTTTTTTTGTTGATTTTACTCTCTACGACATGTGAGCATATATGTTTATATTCGCTTTACTGATTTCAGAATTGGTGGGTATTTTTTTTAGAAGCGCCAATCAAACAAGATGAATCTGTCATTTGATTACAATCCTGAATTAACGGTACCGGTCCTGCGCGTAACCATAAAAACGGAGGCAGTAATTCCAAAATTGCACAATTTCTAAAGCTACACATTTTTATACCGTAAAAATGGAATTAAGTATTTGGATGTAAAGAACAGAACCCTTGCATTTTGTATTGATAATGTGTAAATTAAATTTATAAATAAATACCTAGTTGTGAACATTTTTTTACCGCTACCGTGTTGTCATACAAAAAAGGATATTTTTTCCGTACGATTTGTAATGCTGCCATTTTGTTTGAATAGAATAACATTTTGACTCAATTTTACACAGCGTGGCAACACCATTCACTGTCATAAAGCATTATTACCAAATTTTGAAGTCTACCTAACATCGCTACAGAAGAGGTTTTAATGCTTCGTCGAAGAGGAAGCGTTTTTAACACGCGTCAAGGCGTTAAAGCGTCCCGGTTAATAGCGCTGCTTTGTGTTGCACTAAACATGTCTACACCTGGCAAACAGAGCAAACATACTACCTCTGTCACATTGTCTTTTGTTACAAAATTTGCTTTGACGCCGTGCGTTTTTTTATGTCAAAATTAAAAATGTTGACTGAAAAATTGATTGAATGCATTTGAAAAATTTGGCGCTTGTATACAAGAAACAGTGCTGATAAAAATGTTTCCACAAAGACAGGATTTAGCTAGATAATGCGTAAAGCAGCAACAACTCATCTTCATCTGAGTCGCGGGACATCTTGACCAGTGACGACGACTGAGTAACGTAGAAACCTTTCAAACACAATGCACGCAACGTTACAGCGTTGAAACGTTTATGTGTGTTAAAAAAGCTTCCTGTTTGACGAAGCCTTTAATGCCAAGGACAAGTTGACAATGACATCTTACGGAGTGTTGTATTATTCGATTAGACTTATCTTTGTTTTGTAGGAGTGCTTTCATTTATTTAAAAATAAAAAATCTCTTACAATATGGTTGGAAAAGTGTGATTGACACATTGACTTATATTATTACTCATTACCTAATACTCCAATGGGCTGGCATGATGATTGCTATTTTTAATGAATGAAAAATATCGATTAGCATTCATTTTGAAAGAATATTTTAATTTTAATTGAATTTTTGGTAATTTCTATAGCACCTTCATGTCGACTGCTCCAAGGAAGAAGGAGGTAACTCCAAAATTGAGGTTTTTGACTTATTTCCATTTCTGAAGGTAACAAATCATTATCTTCATTCCAAGATGACAGCCGTGTCTCTATCTCTTTTAAATTCTTAAATAAATGCATGTAAAAAATAGTTTATGCATTGTACTCCATGGAATAAATAACATTCAATTGGCTTTCCTGCAAAACTGTCTTTTTTGACTTAGTGCTGTCTTCCTTGGAGCAGTCGATGCCACACTTCACCTCAAGGGTGCTTTACAAATATTAATACAAATAATAATAATATTGTTGTACTTTTTGGCACATGCACTGGCCTAGTTGTGTTCTGGTATTGTTGCAAGTCCCATACATTTACTTTTGACAATTCTTTTATAGGTTATGTTTAATTCATTGTCTTTTCAAACAAACCTTACACACAAATCAATCTATAATCTAAGTCTAAGTAAATAAAAGGACTTACAACATTAAAACCCAATCTGACTTCCATACATCTGTGAGAATGTGGTAATTTGTTTTTAAATGCGCAGTGAATGTGTTGCGGGGTGCGGTTGTGTACATTTGAATCAACTTGCCGTTACATAACATGTGTGAGTGGCGGATTTGAGATAAACTTTTATAATTTATTAATATTGTAACAAATACAATGCTCATTGAATGTATTCAAAATAAAATATATCAAATGAAAACAAAGTGGACACACTTATTTTTGGATTTGGCGTGTAATGAAGAAGCACTTGATCGCAGCTGCGGCGGTTTTGAGAAATGAAGCATTTCGATGAAGACAAGACTTTACAATAAGAAAGAAAAGAAGGTTGAGGGAATACTTTTGTTTCAAGCTTCAGTATGTAAAAAGAAAAACACCAGGAACACTGTTGTACAATTTTAATACGTAACTAATGAATTTTCATACTTAAATCCCGAGTGTACCCACACTTCATCATTTCACTTTAAAAGTTGAAGAAGTCCATCGTAAACATTGGTGAAACTTCCGGAAGCTCCAGCTCTCGCAGACCACGGCAACAGATCCAGGAAAGCAACTCTCTGGCATCAATTTGAGTACACTTTGAAAATGCATGAAGAAACCAAGAAATAAGAGGGTAATGAAACTGACAAAGGATACAATGACAGTATGAAGTTGTTCACCATTTTTAAAACTAAAGGAAATGGTTTATTTCCCAAACAATGCATGTCTTGTTCTCAAGAAAAGATAATTTTGAGGTTATGTTACAAACCTCGAGTCATGGATTTACTACATTAGTAAGCTCTTATGAAAATCTTCTCACTGGATCCCTCTTTCACATTAGATGTCAACATGGTTCTCTGGCCCTTGGATGGGCAACATAATATGGTGTTACGTTGAAATCTCTTATGAAATTATATTGTATATGGGCTGACGCTGTACAAGACAAAGTCTTTGAGGATTTTGGAGAAGCTACAAGTCTAGGCAGAGACGGTCCGGACAAAAAAAGTTGTGACATTACACAGGCGTGTGCTAAAAGGTAAAGGCTGATTTATATTTTGTTATTAGTTGCTAAGGGTTCTGGTCGTGTACAAAGATCCGTGCCAAAAGCATGAAGAGTGCATCGTCAACCTTTTTCATTACTCACAGGGTCATATATCCAGCTTGTCATTTTCCAGTGCTTGGTAATTGAAACTTCACAAACAATAATTCCAGTTTAATTATTTTGTACCTGTGATGCTTTCTGCGATGACCTTATAACATGTATAATAATGCAGACCTTGGCTTGGCTGCTCCTCACAGGTTTTAGCCCATTGCAATGAATGCTCCTTACTATCATTCTCCAGGACACCTGCAATCAATTAGCAGCTTATCAAACCTTTTTCTTCTCCGATGTCCCTACATCTCATAACTCCTGTCTACAGCTGCGGCTTTCTAGTCTGTCACCTGCAGTAGTTGGTTTGCGTCCTTCCTCACCTCATCCTCCCATCTCAGCCTAGGTTTGCCAATTCTTCTTTTCCCAGCCGGATGCCCCTCAAGGATCCTTTTTGGTACCCATGAAGACGGCATTCTATGCACATGTCCGGCCCTGCCTGGGAGCTTCATAGCTGTTATATAGCTCTTCGCTGTAGCTTATTCTCCAGGTTTCACCATCATTCAGTTTATCAAAACTACAAAAATATAAATAATAAAACACATTTAATTCTCAAGTAATTTTATTGATTTAAAAATCAGAATTTTCCGTTCTAAAGCATTTTGTTTTAATATTTCCTACATTATCATTTATATTTTGAAGTCTTCCATATACAATTGAATCGAGACGGATTTCTTAAATAGAAAATATAGATACATACACGAGCCCCGCTGCGCACGCGCGCGTCCTCGGCTGATATGTGCAAGACAAACACGTGGCAACGTGGAAAACATCTAGAAAACATTAAATAACATGCCCGTGTGAGAGCTCGTTCCCACTTGTCGGGTGTCGAATCCGTATATTAATCGGAGGTTCCAGTGACAGAACATTATGTATGAAGCTATTCACACTTATCGGAAACCGATTTTGTCCGAAATATTCTGCCACTGGAACCTCCGATTTATATACGGATCCGACATTCGACAAGTGGGAACGAGCTCTGAGATGCAAACCGTTAACTGATGAATTATGTAGTATTTTTAGTGTTGAAAAAGACAGAATACAAAAATATCTCCATTTAATGCATTTAAATACTAATGAGTCAAATAGATATGAATACCTATTTGACGGTTTGTTTTTTTTGGTAATAATGGTTTGTGTCTCCGCTAATATGTGGTATTTGGTGTTGCCAGTGTCTGTGTTTGCTTGTCCGTGGGCCTCGGATGGGCAGCGGCAACCCTGGACTACCTACTCTATCATTTCTCTTAAAATTACACTTTATACACAAGTATTTATTATTTTTTTGATTTGATTGTATTGAGTGCACGTCGCGCTGACATTTTTTTTTTAAAACAAAATAAATAAGAATCAAACAAACAAAAAATAAAAACACATTTTGATCGTTTTTGTATTGTAGTTTATAATAATGATAATGATAAATTTAAGTAGTTGCTTTTTATTTAAAAAATAATAATGTACAATATTTAAAATGATAGTAGCCGTCTGTCAAATATACAAAATCCACTAGAAAAGTGTATTGCGATGCTTTTCACAAAGTAAATGGCACTTAGTTGTAGAATGCAATGGAAAAAGAATCTACATATCTCTTTTTCAAAAAACACTTCTATTTTTTCACCTTTATTTTAAAATCAAGACAGGCTTCATAACTCTAAGGGCCATCGCAAACTGGACGACTTGTCGCCGCAACTCGGCGACTCAGACGCCAAGTGTGCGGAGCTTTGAACAAAATATATGAAAACTGAATAAGAGTTTTAGGCTTACACGGCCGGCTGATGATGCTGGAGAGTTGCTTTCCGGGATCTGTTGCCGTGGTCTGTGGGAGCTGGAGCTTCTGGACGTTTCGCCCATTTCATACTTCACGCTGAAGAAACCCATCGTAGATATGGGCGAAACGTCCGGAAGCTCCAGCTCCCACAGACCACGGCAACAGATCCCGGAAAGCATCATTCTATATGAAAACTGTCGGCCGCAGCCTGTCGCCGCGACTAGTCGTTGAGCTGTCGCTGTCGCCCAGTGTGCGCCTAGACTTAAAACCCAGAGTTATCTGACAGTTCATTAACAAATTCACAACTTTTTTATTTGAACTATGACACATTTTTGATATTCAGATAATGGCCGGCCACTTTCTACTATGGCCCATTTAGTTGTGCAGTACAAGTGCAACTAGTGAACTCTGCATCTTTGACAACTCACTATATAATATACTTGACTATTTATCTTCGTATAAAAGCTGCAATATAAAAAATAAACCAACCGCTATAAATCATAGAAAAAGTTCATTAAGCTTGAATAGTATATAATTTATATATTGAGGTTCGTATACATGCTAAGTTAGTTGATTTATTTTTACACTCATAAGGTTTTGTTTTGACGTCAATGTGCTGCGTGAACCTTCAGAAAATTTACATCAAATGTACAACAAAAACAAACAATAACTCCATCATGACATCTGTTGCTCCAAGTCTTAAAGTTTTCATAATATTGCCTTCAGTTTAAATGGAATTTGTAGATGAGATAGCTTATGTTAAACTAAATTGAGCATAGAAAGGTAAAAAAGTACATGCAAGGTGGCAATATAGGATTTTTTTGAAAATTATATGAACCCATAGTAACTCAAAGGAAACAGCAGTCAGTGGTGGATACCACTTGGGCTGCTTCTCATTTCTTGTAAACCTTGCCGGTGTTTTATTTTGGGTTTTGAAATAAACAACGAAACGGGAAATCATTTCCGACACTCTCGGTGGGATTCGAGCTCAAGCTCTTGGCATGGAATGCAAGCACTGAGCTATCAACCGGACCAATTTCCAACATTTGAAAACAATGAATCTACATAGATTTTTTGTCGACATAAAAAAATAATATCATGCATTAGAAAGAGATAAACTTAAAAAAATATTGGATGAGTGGACGACAGTCAGAAATGGTAATACTGCAAACTGCTTGAGAATGTCACAAGTACTAATTTACCTTTCTATCTGTGTAAATGCAGAAATAAACATCTTTCTTTATAATTACTATAAATGCAGATTTGTCTTTATTTATGAATAAAAATGATACAAAAAGGCTGCCAACAGTAGAATCTCACGTATATTTGTAAAGAAATTACTCATTTCATAGCTGCGTTAAAAAAAAAAAATTCCACCAAAGTTGTTAAATAACCAGTCATTTGTCAAAGATACCGCTAATAAGCTTCACATATAGTGACTTCTTGCCTTCTCCTCACAAGCAAAGAGAGGAACCTATTTAATTTTACAGGTAAGGAGGCCGGTCTGACACCGACCACTTTCATTGAAGTGGAGCATTTGGCTGTAAAAGAAAAAGTGAATCTCCAGTGAAGTTACATCTAAGAATGAATAGTGTAAAATTATTTAACTTTGATGGCAATAATGTTTTTTTACTTGGTCCTTTTTAAAGACATGTGAAATTTCTAATACTTTCATTTGACAATGTTACAATTAGTTTATTATTGTAAAAAAAAAACCAGTCTTTTTGATAAAAAAAAAACAAATACAAAAATGTACATGATTACAAAAATAAAAAAAGCACAGCTTGTAAAAAAAATAAGCTTAAAATTAGTATAAATGAGAGAGAAATACATTGATCACAGGACAAGTTAGACAACTATAAAAAAAATATATAGTTTTTTTTTTTACAAGTTTATGCTTCACATACAAAAATAAAAAATAGAAAAGAAAGAGAGTAAATGAGATTTAATAAATTGATTTTTGACAGTCAAAAATAATTTAAAAAAAAATGATAGATAGAGAGGACAAAAAAATAGTTTCAGTTTTTTCATATAAATAAATCACAATTTTTAAAATCTCGGTGAACAATTCAGAAACGTAAATGAATCCCACAAAATTACAAAAATTACACGAGCAATGGAAAGACAAGTTCAACAATTACAACTTTTATCTGTAAAAATAGCATTTCCTCGCAGTTTTATCAACATGACTTCAGTGTTTGGTGAGCGTGCTTTTGCAGTGGCGACTTCAAAGGCATGGGACAGACTGCCAAACTGCGGTTCGAGACATTGCCGACAGCAGTCATGTATTTTATATGTCATATAATTTGACGTGACTTGTAGGTTAGTATGAGGCTGACCACCCATACTGTACAAAATGGTTCACTTTGAAAGAAGGTTGGCAAGAGTTGCAGGGCTTATATTTATTTGAGATTGGGTTTTATAGTTTTCAGTCCACATACAGCATGTGTAAGCGTGAATTTATGTGTCTGCTTATGGCAATGCATGAAATATGAACCTTAAATATGTGACGATGATGTGATCAATGAGTCTGCAACAGTGTTTGGTGAACGTACTTTTGCAGTGGCGGATGCAAGAGATTTTTCAAAACTGATTTGTTTGTTGAATCTTTTGGTGGGCCCAGGTCGCAAAATGGAGCCAATGAAAAAAGCAAACTAATTCATCATCATCATAAAATAATCATTTCTGAATGCTGGTGACTTTACGGAATTTCTCCTAGTTCAACTTGCCTTTCCACGGTCCACGCAATATACAAGTATATAATATAATACAATAATAATAATATATATATAAATATATTTCCACTAAATAACTTAACTGCTAAGGATCACTATGAACTGTATTGGAATTCTAATCAACGATGCATTTCCTTCCTTATGTACAAAATATTCATCAAAGTCAGATGCAAGCAGATCTAGAAATGAGTCGTATAAATGCAAACGCCGTCAACTCCTTACGCGATGATGTTGAGAAAAAAAAACTTGTAAAACGACAACACCAGTTGGAGATGACGGCGTTTGCATGAAATCATACTTTTCCAATTAAAATTACAAAGGATTAAGTGAGGTGTACATTATATCGCACCCAGTAAATGATTTTTTACACTGCGCAGAATCAAATTCAATTATTATCTCAAAAATCATAAATTTTGGAGATGACGGCGTTTGCAGTTATACGACTCATATGTCTTTTCATTTGCAAAAGTAACACGGGACAAAAATCACAATTTTTTTGCAAGAAACAAAAATATCATCTAGACCTGCGCACACTGAAATTGTATGGATATCATATTGTCAAATCAAACAAAAAATAGCTGCATTCACCAAAGTTTCTCAATCATTTTATCAAGTCTAGTCAATGAAGTTTTTCAAATTATGTAAAAGATTAATGTTTTTTTATGTATGGGAATTTTTATTCCTTGACTTATAGGTTGGTATAAGGTTGAACATCCGTAGTGTAAAAAATGGTTCATTTTGCCAATGGCACCCCTGTTTCAGAGAAGGTCAGCAAAAGTTGCAAGGTTATGTTCATTTGAGATTTAAGCGCGAACTCGCACGTGTCTGTTGTTAATATATCATCGCAACATAGATTATAGAATGTTAAAATAAATATTTTTTATGTGTGAAAGAAAAACTAGAGGTAAAAAGTTGAGTGGTTGATTTGACAATATGTCAGTTGCTGCTTTGTAAAAAAACTGTTAACTCCATTTTATAAAAAAAAATGTTATTACACAAGATGTTATTTTTTTTACATCTGGAGTCGTCGATTTCTTGAACAGCAGCCGTATAACAATATAAATGTGTCTCTCTCTTTCGTGTTATTTGAGCCAAAGTGCGAAAGAGACAGAGGACAAAACTGATTGTCGCAAACAAACAAACCATTTTGAAACATCAATGTCGCCAGCGTCACATCGCCTCGTCAAACAATTGTCCTTTTATTTATGGCATTGTATATTTAGACTAACATTACGTTATATTTACATTAAAATGTGACGTCATGTTCATTCTCACTCACTACATCTAGTTACGTGTTATTTTACGTCTGTTCACTATTTACGCCACTATGATGTCACTACACCAAACTTTGTACACAATTATTACGTTTATTTTCTTTTTTTTTTATTAAAAATGGCTATTTTTTCTTAAAATTACAGTAATAATAATAATAATTTTCAGTCTATATAATATATATATATATTTCATCTATTGATTTATTTTTGTAACCGGTGATGTTTGTCTTTTAAAAATATTGTTTAGTTCATTTGTCTACGAGTGTTGCGGAATGGTTCGCAGAGAGCAAGGTGTGTGTAAGAGGTGGTCATGCAAAAATGTATAAAAATGCAAAAACATAAATTATTCCGTATAATTATTAATCTCTGTCACTTACACAAGGTTTGCTCCGTTTCAAATCTTTATAGACTTTCGACGCTGCGTAACTTTTACGCTACCTACCGCAATATCATGAAATCATTTACATAAACAACAAAAAATATCTGTTTAATCAAACATGAAAAACAGCATGTGTTAATTAATGATCTACTACAGTTTCTAAGTGACAGTAATTTTCATTGATTACAGATAGCGTAAAAGATATTACAACTTCAAAAATATATCATTTTTGAAACGAACAGTATTATTTTAACATTTATTGCATTCGTTCAACGTGTCCCGTAAAAACACTGCGGGAAATTCAGCAACCATTGTAGGGAGGTATCTGGCGGTTGTGCAAGACCCGGCTCGCAACGTCATCCCCGTCTAGAACCACCTCCATGTTCCTGCGATAGTGAGCGTCGACAGCGTGCCCGTAGTGCCTAGCGTCGTCAACATACCGCTGCCCGTGCACTTGGTAATACTGATCGTAGCGATTCCGGTGGTCGATGTTATTCTGGGCGATCAGCGGACGCCTATCCATGACACTCTGGTGATGAGCGGTCGGCCGGACCCGGTGGACTGAATTGTCGTCGGACACGTCTGACATCAAGGTTTCGTTTCGGTCTATTTCCTCGTAGACGGGATCGTCAGCGCGGTGGATCGGTTGGAATTCTCGCTCGCGACCGATTTCGGAATAGGTGTTGGAGTGCGGGTAGTTGTGGGCGTAGTTGCGGGAGTAGTTGTAGGAGCGGCTGTCTGCAAGGCCGCGGTCTCGGTTCATGGTGCCGCCTCCCTGCCTAGAAGAAGTGCTCTGAAAGGAAGACAATGTAACAAAGTCAAAAACACATCAAATAATCAGATTAGCAAGGCGCGATTTGAAGTTTTTTTTTTGTTTTTTTTTAAGAAATCCTGTGCGGGAGACTCCCTAAATTCTAGAGACTCTAGGGGTCTACGACACTTGTTGTAGTGCCGCAGAGGTGTACGAGCTTGGTCGTCGCTACAAAGCGCCAATACTCAAGCAAGACCCAGTTGCTGTAAGGCTGGATGGACCTTTAGTGACCGGTCATTGGTAAAGGTTATGAATTCTTCAACCCAGCGAAGAGCAAATTTGAAAATATAAATGGTATACTTTTTGTGCTCTGCCGGGATTCCAACCCACAACCTTCCCATTCAGAGTCCGCAGTGTTACCACTGAGCTACGGACCGGTCAAGTAATATGAATAAAAAGATAGCAAACTGAAGAATTTATCAATTATATTGTACGTTGATTCGATCATAACACTTTTAGATTTTTTTTCAAATGAATCAGTACACAAAATGGGTACTCATAGCTACTTTCAAATCAAAAGGAATTATTGTACACACAGTGCAAAAATATACATGTATCCATGGCATACAATTATGGAATATCTATCTATATCTAAATATCGTGCAATGAACTTGACACAGTCAAAATGGGGAGAAGATATATGACGTAAATTGGCCAGAATAAAGACAGGACGGGAAGTGGTAAACTTCAATACAATATTATAACGTCCTGCATTTAGGACAACTGCTATTGGTGTGTATTTTGAAATAACAAAATCCCTGGTCATCAGGAATCAATTTTTAATTTACTTTGGATGACATTACACACCTAAGACGTATTTTGAATGTGTCGAGTGCATTATAGTATGATGAGATTTTATAAATAGTTCATTGCAGGAGTAATGCATACAGTATACAGCAGTGGCGAAGCGTGCCATACAAGCCGGTTCCCATCGGCTTCCCTTTTAAAATGATGTAACAAAGTAGTTAAAAAATATAGTTACAAAGTAAAAAAAATTCATTTAAAACCAAAGAAACAATACGTTTTTCTTCCCCATTGAAACCATGCAGTCTACTTTATCATAATTTTTGTCTCATTTTAAACGGGAAACCGATGGGAATCGGCTTGTATGGCACCCTTCGCTACTGGTATACAGTCCATTTTGGACAATATCAGAAATATCTTTTACGCTATTTAGAGTGTAAAATATTTTCTACATGAAATGGTTTGAATGTTACAGTGCATTCTAATGTTTGTTCAAATCTGTGAAGTGTTGCAAGGATGATGAAGAAACGCTAATAATAATATATTTACACTAGCTGAAAACATTAGAGATGGAAAAACAATTAATGGGAAATTAAACCTGTAATGCAAAAAAATTATGAGGTGATGTTAATGGACGATAAGAAACATATTTTCTGACAAATTTTGGACAACGGACTTTGCACTAAATCCAAAATAAGATTTTTTTCCTGGCATGAGATAGGTATTATTATTTATTAATTTATAAAATTTAATTTGTCGTGTATGTTCCTTGACTTATAGGTTGGTATGCGGCTGACCACCCATGCTGTAAAAATGGTTCACTTTGCCAATGTCACCCCTGTTTCAGGGAAGGACGGCAAGAGTTGCAGGGTGTATGTCCATTTTAGATTTGGTTTTTATGTTGTAGGTTCACATGAGGCATGTGCATGCGCGAACTTGTATGTGCTTGGTTGTGGGAATGCATGTAATGTGAATCTCCAATGTAACATATCTTTACAATGTAGATTAGATTAGATGCAAACGCGACTAGGATCCTTAGGGAATATATTTTAGCATTTTATGGCTTAACCTGACATCTGAATGAAGACATTGATTTTTCATCACAACAGCCTACGTGATGCAACACTATTTTTTTATGGAATTTGTGCCGAGTCCATCTCCAACAAAGCAAAGTCTTCCAAAGTACTCCTTCGTTGAGAAATGGTGAAATCAGAAATTTTGGTTGAAAAATGTTTTTATGAATGATATGGATTATGAAGAGATGTAAGAAATACAAAAATAACCCTTTGAAGACCTTCTTCTTCTTCTTTAGCCCATTTCCGTCCACTCCTGGAAGAAGGCCTCCTCCATCTGTTTCCATATCGACCTGTCTTGTGCAATCTTTGTGCAAAGCTTTGAAGACCAACCCTGAGAATCTCCAAAGAGTATGTGTGTCACAGTTTGCTCAAGAAATTCTCAGCTTTTTTGTAGTGTAACTAAATATTTTTTTTTTTAATTTTATTAATTTTTAATAACTTTGAGAAGAAGTTATAGAATTGAAAGTTTGTCTTCAATGGGTTAAAGAAATAAGAAAATAAAAGATACAAGTAGGTACAGAAACTAGAAAAGGAACAAGTATGATTAGTGCAAATTTTTACATTAACAACATGCTTTGTATTAGTTGCAGAAATCAGTCTATGGTACAATTCACCGCTACTTTTCAATATCACTTTAAATTTGTAAAAAATAAGTATAAATTAATGCTGTGGTAAAAAATGATTTTAATCCTGAAAAATAAAAGTAGGTATTCGTACTCCTAATATACAACATTAAATAAATTCCGCACTGTTGCGGATATATAAAAAATGTACAAAAGCTAAATTACTCACTAGAGGTGCTGATGTTTCTTCTACTAAATTTTCCAATTTACACAAAGGTGGATTTCTTATTTGCTTGGAAGCAAGACTAATGAACATGGCTTTATATGAAATAAATAAATAATGGTTTAAAAAGTCATTTCACTTTGTACGATAGCTCAGTTGGTAGTGCTTGCATTCCATACCGTGAGCTTGTGTTTGAATCCCACCGAGGGTGTCAGAAATGATTTCCCTTCTCAGTGTTTATATTTCAAGCCCAAAATAAAGTACCCACAAGGGTTACTCAGCCTTCATGAGAAATGAGTGACAGTCCCTTCGGGGGCTGGGAAACTCCTCACTTTAGCGCAGGTTAGTTACATTTATTCCATATTGGATTACAAAACAAATAACAAATTTAATTTTTAAAACTAGAAAAAGGAAAAAGTATTTCTTTCTAACAGACCTATCTATAATCTATGATTTATTTAATGTGGATATAATTACATTTGAGGTTCACTCTTCATGCCAAAGCAAACACAAATTATTAAATGTTATTTCTCGTGAAAGTAAATTCTGCAAATCTGATTGCCTTTCTCTAAAACAAAAGTGATACTGGAAATAGTTGAAAATAAATTAGCTACACTATTCTATCAAACTCAACATGCGGAATCAAACAGAAAAGAAAGAACACAAAAGAAAACGCATTCCACTGCAGTGATGCCGGCCTTATCACCTTCCAAGTGCCGGTCACTCCAGGTCCGCCCGCAGCAGACAGCGGGTTCTGCACCACGCCCCACCCCGACACGTCCATCTTCACGGAAAAGCAAGACGGCGACCTTGACCTGCTGGCGGCTTCCCCCTGCCCATAATCCAGCTCTGCGGGGACCGGGGTCGCCGTCCTGGGTCCGTTGGAATCGTGTCGGGATATGTTACTGCTCTCGTGTCGGGACATGGTGGTGAAGTTGGTGTCGGGGCGATTGGCTTCGTATTTTGAGGCTTGCTGGTTGGCCGCCATGGTGGGCATGCTGCAGGAGTGGGCGGCCGGGGAGTAGAGCGGCGCTGACGGGCGCGTGCAAGTGTTGCCGCCGCTCCACGCCTGCTTCAGCGCACGCTAGAAATGTGACCCACACACCACTTGCTGTTAGTTTACCAGCACCGTGTTATTGCAATCTACTGGTTTCTTTATTTAAACATAGAGAGAGAGTCAGATTTTGGCAGATGCATGTATATGTCTACATATCAATACTTCAAAGCATTGGTTTCCAAACTTTATGCTACCACTTCTTCCTAAAAAGATTTTTTTTCGCGCCTCCCTCCCAACTTTTTATTTTTAATATTTATATCGACGGTTAAAAGCGACATAAACTAAATTGTTCAGGAGAGCAGTTTAAAGTTTGAGATTGCAGAAAAATGGCATGACTTTTTTTTATCATATCGTTAAAATCAAAACATCTCTAAAATTTAAAAAATAAAAGGCATTTATTGGCATTCCTGTTGATGATGTTTTACAATTTTTTTATGTCACAAGCGCCTTTAGGAGCAAAAAGGTCAACATCTTGTCGGTTACACCAAAACCATACTTTGAAAACGCAGTTGTTTGCTTGGGCATAAACAACACAAAAATCATCGTAGAGCTATGGGAGTTAGCGCATTAGAAAGAGCGGAAAATTTCAAGTAGGATAGCATTCATAACTCATTTTTGACCAAAATGTCGCTTATGTCCTACTGCCTTTTAACCGTCGATATGTTAATATTATGGTATGAAATTTTTTATTTCTTAGAAAGTTGTTGACGCCTTCCCTGGCCATAGCCCGCACCTCCCAGTTTGGAAACCGCTGCCTTAAAGGTAAAACTGAATAAGTGACATATTAAGCTAACATGGGTTTGTCAGATAAATGCACATTTTTCCTATCCAAAATATATATTTTTAAAAATATAATCATTGATTGTAGAGGCATTCACCTTGTAATCTTTCATCTTACAAGATAAGCTTAAAAAAGCTATGTTTTTTTATTTAAATCTCATTAATTATTGAGCCACCTGATGATGCAAACGGATTGTTTTTGCCCAGAACGGTTGTGGAATTAAATATACTCACAGTAATGAAAAACCAAGTTCTTTTCATTTTTTTTTCTTGTGAATAAAATGTTATGGAATGATCCATAATGCCAACTAACGTCTCTCTACATTTAAAATACAGAACTTAACAAATAAATTCAACAATAATTGTATAATAGAATAGAGCACAGTTTCATAAGGCATTAAAGATTTAAAAACACATACAAAATTTATAACAATTACAAGTAATTCCTTCGAATTTAATTCCTAAGAATCTGAAAGAAAATATATTAATCTCTGGTTCTGTTGATTTCTGCAAGCATATGAACAAATTACTAAATGGATTTATGAAACTTAAGCTTCACTTATAAACTGGGTAATCTATTGATCTATAATCCAAGTTGCAAAGATTTAAGCAACATTTAAGATTCATATTTAATATACAGAATATCGCCTTCGTTCTGGCAATACACATTCATGGAATAAAATGAGTTTTGAGTTAGTTACATCAAATTTTTCACCTTTTGAAGCTCTACAATATGCAAAACATGGCTTTATCCAAAACAACTTAACACAAACCTTTTATTAAAAGAAGTACAAAAAGTTAAAGTTATTTTTATAATTTAAAATGGAAAAGGAATGCTCAAGCCCTCCTCGTACCCGTCCTGTACGTATGTGTCAGAAGGACCCACATCACATGGACGCTCATACAAAGCTATATATTTTCTCAATTGGCGGAAGGCCTTCCCGTGAATTAAAAGCAACAGCACGACAAAATAAGAACCTCCAGGTCCGAGGCGTGCTTATGACTCTAAAAGTAAGTGGTTCGATGTTACTGAAGCTAATAGCATACCTCGGGTGGCACTCCTTGTGGGATTGTTGCTACATCACGAGTAGCGTGAATTGCAATGAATGCAAATAATAACAAGTGTACCCTTTTTCTACAGGTATCTCCACTTGTAGAAATTACTAGACGCAGTTATTACTGTCGCTGGTATGGCAGAGCAGTTAGCACTTGAATTTGCGCTATTGAAACAAGCGCAAGTTCAAACACTGCCTGCACCATGTTCTATTGAAACTGGTTTAACAGATGTCATTGGGTAATTATTAATTGATAACGTTAATACCTGTTTCTAGCCAGGCAATATAGGTTGGTGAATTGCATCCGTCTTCACAAATCTATTTAAAAAAATATATATATTGGAACAAGCGCAAGTTTGAATTTTGCCTGTGCCATGTCCTATGGACAATAACTTTGACCCTGGTTCAACAGATGTCATTGGGTAATTATTTATTAACAATTCATCAAAATACTAATAATGAATTATTAATTGATAATGTTAATACCTGTTTATGGCCAGGCATAAATCTATTTAAAACTCAGCTCAAATTTTAGTGTCAATTATCCAAGAATGATTATTTTCGAGTAAGTATGTGTTTTGCCAGAACGTAGAGCATATTTCATAATATAGGAGTCATGCCAAGTTTATAAGTAGTAAGATTTCTAAAAGCACTCCTGAAGAAATGTCTGAAGAGATTGTTTACAGGTAGACATCAATGTGGAGGGAGCCAATGAAGACTACAGGGGAAAACCAAGGAATGTCAACAAAAATAAGATAATAATCTACTAATGCCATCTGTGGCATCTGTGTGTAGCTAAAGCTCTGCAATGAACAATTCCACTGCTCCAAGGAAGAAGGAAGTAGCTCCGAAATTTAGGTTTTTGACTTATTTCCATTTCTGAAGGTAACAAATCATTATCTTCATTCCAAGATGACAGCCGTGTCTCTATCTCTTTTAAATTCATTAATAAATGAATTTAAAAAATAGTTTATGAATTGTTCTCCATGGAATAAATAACATTCAATTGGCTTTCCTGCAAAACTATCTTTTTTGACTTAGTGCTGTCTTCCTTGGAGAAGTCAAATTGTAATACAACAAAAGTCGCTATCACAGTTTATGGCAGTATTTCCGGTTCTTTGTGACAGGCAATAACCATGAGAAATACAGACTAATTTTGATTTACTCGAAATGTTCTTCAACTGGCATTCCTTGTTCTTCCCTGTGGTCTTCGCATGCTATAGAGAGATATGACAGATACAACGCACAGCAAGAGGAGGCAACGGAAAGCACCCGTGTGTTGGGGGGTATAGTAACACACTCCAGCCCTTACTAGGAAAATGTAATGCTATCATATTGACATGTAGGTGTTCACGTATTCATATAATTTACAGTAAGGTGAAAATAACTTTTGGTTTACAAATTCATCCTTGATCACCGTACAACAAGGGTGTCTCCTGAAGACGCTGGTTTAGACACAAACAAAACGGTGATAAATGAAATAATTTCAATTTTAATTTGATAGCTCAGTTGGTAGAGTACTTGCATTCCATGCCAAGAGCTTGGGTTCGAATCCCATCGAGGGTGTCAGAAATGATTTCCTGTTTCAGTATTTATTTCAAGCCCTTAATAAAAATATTGGCAAGGTTTACTCAGTCTTCACAAGAAATGAGTACCAGCCCCCGCTGGGAAACTAATACATCAATTGAAGTAGTTGGCGTAAGGCCAGCCACCTTACCTGCAAAAATAAATAGGTTCCATAAGCGACATATAACACAATGCTTTTCACATTTAAAATCTATAATCTGAGTTGCAAAGATAAATTGACATTTGAGGCTCATATTTAATGTATGCCCACAAGCACGCACACATGTAAGTTCACGCTTACACATGCTGCATGTGCACATACAAGATAAATCAAATCTCACATGAACATAAACTTTGCAACTCTTGCCCCCTTTCCCTGAAACGGGGTCATGACAATTTTTCAATCTTCCATGAGTAGGTACGTTATTTTGCTTTACATGTTTATTTTAGTTAACAAAGGATTTTCATAAATTTGTAATAAAACATAGTTTCAGACAATGTTCTCATACGTAGAGTCCTTGGTGACAGCGCGCGGGCAGACTCTATGATCATCGGACTCGGGCAAGACTCTCCTCCAGATTCCAAAAAGATTGATAAGAACAGTCTTTGGAGAGCGTGCTTTTTGCACAGCGGCACAGGTGGCCTGGAACGCGCTGCCCGTATGCCCGTTGCTACGCGAGTCTCCCGACAGAGGCGGGCTTCAGGAGAAGCCTCAAGACGCACCTGTTTCCAGGATCACACTGTGATCCATGCCCCTCTGTGGTGATGGAGGAAGCCTCCGACTGAGGGAGGCGAGTATCAGGAGAAAGGAACCCAACTGTGCGCAGTTACGCACAAAGTGCCTGTGAGGTGACTGTGGTCACGAAAAGGCACTACAGATTTTTTTTGCATTTCATTTCATAAACTTCTTGTTTGTGATGGCGATTTCCCGCAATGTGCAGGGGCGCCAGTGTCATGTATAGACTATGGGGGTCGGGTATTCGGGGTTTATCAATACATGAACACTCTACACACAATACGATAATAATAATATAAACTACATAAATTTGAGAAAGCCACTTTCCGATGAAATTAATATATATATGATAAAAATAAAAATATAGGTGAAACTGAAGGGAGATAATAAAAAATATGAATAAAACGGTTAATGGGTACATATGAATCAACGGTTTCTAGCAAAATGATTAAAGAGACACTCTTAAGGCTTGTTCGCACAAGGCGACTATTTTAGTCGAGTACCGAGTAACTTAGTGGTGGGCGGGGCCACAGAGTATGTAAGTTTATAGAGAGCGGTCTTAGAACAAAAAAAATGTAACCAAGTAGTATTATTTTTATATGAAACGATGGATAGCGCCAGTAACTACCCTACGTGTCTGGACATCGTTTCATATAAAAATAATACTACTTGGTTACATTTTTTTTGTTCTAAGACCGCTCTCTATAAACCTACATACTCTGTGGCCCCGCCCACCACTAAATTACTCGGTACTCGACTAAAATAGTCGCCTTGTGCGAACAAGCCTTTAGGCCCAGTGTTTTCAACGTTAGCATAGTGACTTTATACTGGACTAAAAATACTCACCTATGTCAATTGTGTGGGTAGTTTTTTTCTATCAGTTTGAAGTCACATAAACTAACGTTGAAAATATTGGGCCTTACACTTGCAAAATAGATCTCGTAGGTAAAGGACTACTGGAGCAAGTAGAGGTGATGTTCCTTGAATCAATTTGCCGGGAGAACTGTTAGAATCTTTATTTTAATTAATAGAAGCACTTGATGGAAATGTTAGATTTAAGAGATGAGTAATTATTAACCACACACCAAAAAACCATGGATGAATATTGAACAAATTACGGGATTCTGAACTAAGTATTGTGAGTGAGGTACACATGTGAATTGGCATAGACAATATTGGGTCGTCACCCGGTTGTTAAGCAAACAAATAGTTTGATATTGTTTGCTAAGACTGACCTTTACTCGCCGAGAGCAAAAAATCTGATTAAAATATATCTATTTGTCCCCCCCCTTTCAGCTATCTGGGAACGACTTCTGTTAGCTTAGAGAAGGTTTGTGTAACTATTAAAATAGATTGTAATGGAAAATGCATAATCTTAAGATATTGGAAAGTAACAAGCAAAAGTAGGTAGTAGAAACCCTTTTTACAGATTTTTTTAATTAAGAAAAAATTGGGCAAGTGGAATACATCTTTGATTTTATATTAGGTAGATACGTTGCGAAAATAAAATTATTCTAACAAAGGATGCAAACATTTAATTCAGATGCTGGTATGTCAAAATAAGCTTCTACAAGAGCTAAATAGATTAGAATGAAAATAGGAGGTTTACAGCATAGATGAGATCCTTCAGTAAAAAATAGATTTTGCTACATTGACTGTCTTTTTATCAAATTCGTGACTTTAGTCCCTACAAATCTTTCTACAAATCATATAGATAGATAAACAGCGATACAACATGGCCGCATGTAATCAGCTGATATCGCTGTCAAATGATCAGCTGATAATGGGCGGCCATGTTTTATTGTTTCACTTTACCTGTATGATAGATAATTTGAAACTGCTAGGACAGGACAGTAACCTTAGAATCTGGCCATACAGGTCCTTAGAATGGCCATACTGGCCATACAGGTCCTTAAAATCTGGCCATGCATGTAAGTTTACATATAAAAAGTGTTGCGAGAGCAATAAATTGTCACTCATAGAAAAAAATGGCTTCTCCAAGGTTAATTAACCTTGATATGGCTATATGAATGCCCCCAGTACAGAATACTTTTTCAAGCACATTTCTTAAAACATTCATAGTTTCGTACCTTAATTGATTGACGACACTTCAAATTATGTGAACAGTCACATGTATTAGTTATTCAAGAACAAAAATCAGAAAGGTTTAGCACATAATTCCAATTGCAGTCTTTTGAATTGTTGAACACAGATGTCAGGGATAAGTTCAAAGTTGGATGATGTCTATGATTGACAGCTGCACTGTATGCAAGTTTACACTTGACGCCTATGCGTGTCACCCGCAATTGAAGGGTTAAAGAGGTGTCTAACTGATTTATTACAGAAATATGTGCCCCATTTGCAAAAAAACACAGATTTTTGGTTAAATATTCATCTCAGGTCTTTGGGTTAGTAAGAGGAAAGTATATAGTATATTGTTAAAATAAATAGGCAAAGAAAGTTAATAGGTTGTCTTTAAATGCAACGATTTGAAATTAACAAACAAAGATGTCATTTTCAAATTGAAAATTACACACAGAACAAAAAAAAATTTGAACCACAAAAAACTTACCATGTTTTAATTGTTTAAAAATAGTATTAATAAAATAATAATAAAATTATTGGACAAACACAGAGATGAACAAACATTTGATGTCAAGCACACACAAGGAAAAAAAAATGATGGAAAACCCGCGGACGAAAATATATAATTTGAATAAAGTGACTTTCGCAAATTTGTAAAAAGTAGTAATGATATTTTCCTGGAACACAGAGGCTGTCAGATATGTCTTAAAATTTTGATGAATGAAAGGTGGACTGAGGCTATCGCAAAAAAAAAAAAATCTAAAAAAAAAATTGCAAATGGGTACAAACTAAAAATACTCTAATAGTTTATATTTGATGGACTTTTTATGTATTTTTTGCAATAGCCTCAATTATTATAGAGTACACAAAAACATTGCACAAAATGAAATATTTTATTGTATTTAAAATTGTATTCCTTTTCAATTGAATTAAAACGGAATTTAATTAGATAAAAAAATTGTTGAGTCTGGCTTCAACACTCCCAATGTTAACCTTTTTAATATTATCTAAAAATTATCATTCCTACAACAATGATTATAAGAGAGTTAGAGAATCGGGGAAAAAATTGTGAATAAGTATATTTGTTCAGAATACTTGGAATAGAATTAAAAAAAAAAACAGGTATTAGAAATAGTGTTAACAGTAGTTTACGGGTCACTTAATGTTTTGTCAAAGTCGTATCTGACATTATCAGGGGACGTTTCAGTCAGGAGGATCTGACATGAAGTTACCAAGACGTTTGTAACTTTTCGCAAAACCCTAAAATAATCTAAAAAAAGTTACTGACAATCTTGGAAAACAAATTAGAATAGTTAAGTCTTGGGAATGTTTTTGTGTACTTTGGGTTTCCGTTTGCCGTCCCCGCTTGCCGTACCTTGCTGCTGCTGCGCGTGGTGCACGGGCCCCATGCTGCCGGAGCTGGGGTCGCGCCGCCGATGATGGTGATAGGAGTGGGCGGCGGCCGCGGCGGCCAGCGAGGCCACGGCCGCGTTGTTGATGACGTGGTTGTTGTTGTGGTTGTTGTTGTTGACCACCACCGACAGGTTGTTGATGACCAAGTTGTTGGTGGTCGAAGCCGATACTGATGACACCTGCTCGGTTGTTGTGTGACAATGCTTTACATTTAGAATTGCGTGCGGTGTATGGACATTTTATAAAAAAAAACATGCAGAAATAGATGTAGTGTAACAGAATTCCGCTAGGGGTGGCCAGAGCCTCTGCAGAGATGCCTCCATTTCTTCCTATCCTTACATACCTCTTTCAATTCATTCATATCCATCACCATTTTCATGCATTTTCTTCTTTTACGCTCACTTTGCATTTCCATTCTTTGATAATAATCATAATAAAATATGAAATTTATGAGGCTGTACACATTTAAAAGTAATCTATTAAATTTATTTATTTCTCTTTCAAATACACAAATAACTGAACAGTGCAATGAGGTCCCCACGTGAATCAACATAGACAGTATTGTGTCATCACCCGGCCATGGTCTTGCTTGAGAATTGGCGCTTTGTAGCGACGACGATCAAGCTCGTAAAAAGGTTGATAGCTCGATTGGTAGAATGCTTGCATTCCATGCCGAGAGCAAGGGTTCGATCTCAAGGTTTACTCAGCCTTCACAAGAAATGAGAACCAGTCCCCCCGCCGAGAGCTGGGAAACCCCCACTTCAACTTAAAAGTGGTTGGTGTGAGGCCGGCCCCCTTGCCCGTAAAAATAAATAGGTCCCGAATCGCCACATGCCACCCCTTCGGGGATAATGCAGACAAGAAGTTACACTATTGTGTAGCTTAGTTGCGAGTGAATCAGCACTTATTCAGCTTTACCTTTAAGGTGGCAATTTATGAAAGCAAAGAAAGAACACCACACAATAAATCTAGTTCATACTGAAAGATTCCCAGGGCTGGAAGTCTCATCACCACGGTAATTCTTACCAGATTATTATGATGGCCGCAAGTGAACAGCTAATTAGTTTTCATCCAAATATTGCCGATATTCGGTAGGTAAGCATTACCGTGGTGATGAGACTTCCAGCGCTGGTGGTAATAGATCTGATGGAGTTGTGGTCCTACCTCGGGCCTGTGGTCAGACACATCCTCGAGGCACTGGTCGGGCTCTGCCTGGTGGTGCCGCGGTCTCTTGCTGGTGCCCCCCGGCTGTGTGGGAGCCGCGGCGTTGGAGGACTGGGTGCCCGAGGCTGCAGAGGCCCCCGCAGCGGGCAGCAGCCAGGCGCAGCAAGCTAGCCAGCGGTGGCGGGAACACTCTTTCAGGAACTGCAATCAAAGTTTAATTAGTGATTGCCGAGATGGTAACAAAAATTAACTTCACAAAGATATTGATATTTTTTCGTTTGGACTTTTAACAAGCTTAGTCGTCGCTACAATGCGCCAATTTGTTGTAAGGCTGGATGAACCTTTTGTGACCGGTCTTTGGTAAAGGTTTTATGAATTTTTCAACCCAGCTAAGAACATTTTTGAAAACATAAAGGCTATGTTTTTTGTGCTCCACTGGGATTCGAACCCACAACCTTCCATTTACGAGGTTAAAGTGTTACCATTGGACAACAGACCGGTCCTATTTTTGATATTATAAAAATCAACTCATCCACAATCATCGTGCAGAGAGGGGTGTCTCCTGAAGCCGGCTTGACTACATTGTCAACAAAGGTTGGGAATGATGTAAGTACTCCCATATCCGTCTAATATCCAAAAAGTTTGATTACTTAACTGTGTACTTATTATAATATTGTAAATTTGGTGCAGTAAAGGATGGAAAAGAGTGGTGCATAAGATGGAACGCTGAACCATTTTACGACTGCAAAGGTTGGGGTGGGCTGGACATGTGCACAGAATGTCAGGTCCAAAAATCCCAAAAAGAATGATGACCAGCCACCCGGGAGAAAGGAGAAGAGTGGGAAGGACAAAAGATGGACTTACATTCTCATTGAGCAGACAGTGGCATATGAAGATGAAGAGTCCCTGCAGCGTGTTGAAGATGGTGAAGAGGTACGCCATGAGGATGGTCTCCTGGTTGAGGTACAGCAGGCCAAAGGTCCACGTGAGCCCCAACACCACCACCAGGAAGGTGGAGCTCTTCAGCCACACCCTGAAACAATGAACAGTGTGGAGTTACACAGGGATACACAGCATTTCAATATGTGAAGTGTAACACCAAACATGCAATAATGGACCTTCAATCCAATTTGGTTTATTTTAATGGTGTGACACAGGGATGTGTACTGTACCCACTACAGTTTATGATCATGTTTTCTTAAATTTCCAAATAATAGTGTATGGTTGGAGAAACAAAGTCCTCTCAGCATTCACATCTGTTTCTTTTTCAAGGACTTAATATAACACCAATACAGTACCAGTTGTTCACTTACTTGATTTTCTTCTGCTTGTCATTTTCCTTGTCCTTGAGGGAGACGTTGGAATGCTGGCACATCATGTATATCACCATCATCAGACATATCCAGTTGGCCTGTAACAACAAAACAATCATTCAATATCCGCATCTCCTATCCTCTCTCTCCTATCTCCCATTCCGGTCCAGTCTTGAACATTGCGCAGCCACAACGTCTGCCTCCTGTCAACTTCTTGGAGTCCCTCTATCGTGCCTGACATTATCAGTTGCAGAAAATGGTACTGTGTCTCCTCAACGAAAGTAATAAAAGAAATAATTAAGGAGGGAGGTTATCAATTTCTGGCATCACATGCACAAGCGCCCTTGGAGTGACTACATCCGGAAACGGTGCTGTAAAGAAATCACAAAGTCATCATTAGATTAGATCATGTGAGTAGTCCAATTGCAAACAGCGCTATGTTAAAAAAAGTTTTTTTTACGAAATTCAATAAAAACATCTACTAGTTAAGTTATTGAAGAAAATGTTGTTACATTATAATAATTCTACAGTGGTATTATTAAGAAATTATTTTATTATAATAAATTAAATCTCGGAATTATATAATTCTTGTAATTTGAATATTAAAATTGAACAAGTTCTGCAAAAGTATTTGTAACATAGCCATCTTTGCAGTTGTATGGAATTAACATAGACAGTTTTGAATCAGTAAGTCTTATAACTAAGTCTCTCTTAGTCTTAGGGCCGGTCTTATAAACGAGAGACCAAATATCCGTAAGTATCTCGGCAAGTTACTAACGGATGGACGTTTACCGACTGATCTTACCGATGGTCGTCCTATAAAGCTTTTTTAACCGTCCGTTAGTTCTCAATAATGCACTCGTATTTTCAATGATTTTTTGCGTGCATTCATGAACATACGTCATCCGTTTGCTGTCAAAGACGAAACATAACCTAAAGTTGCTTTTGACAAATACGAAAACGACTCAGACAGCGCATTTTAATGCATTATCTATCACTTTCGGAAGAAATTATCTTCAACAGGATAGAGCGTAGTAGTCCAATGACACGCAAAACTCACCGCAAAGAAACAATTCTTTGACAGCTGACCTAACCTCAAACCTTAACTAACCGGCCGGTATCTGCCATTAATCGATGGGTCGGCCGTCGGTTAGATCTGTCGGTAACTTTTACGGAAATAAAACAAACGGATTCTTATAAGACGAAAATTGTGACGTTTGTATTATATTTCGGTAAATTTGGTACGACATTGAACTAACGGATGTTTATAAGACCGGCCCTTAATCTCTCTTTCAATATTGCCAAATATACGGTCAGGGGGCAAGAAAGAATGCCCAACTACCGGAAATAAACTTGTTATTTTTTTAATTTGATTTGGAGCTTTTGTTTTACAGGTAAGATGGCGGGATTTGCACGAGGATGTTGGCGTCTTAGCGCCATTTGCAAGTGAACAGTAACATAGACAGTTTTGAAAGTGGATTGTCAAATATCATAGCGACTTTTGCAAGAGTATACCGTATTAAGCCTCAAATTATACGTAACGTAGTGAGTTTTTGAATAGTGTAATAAAATACACAATAGCATTTTTTTAAATCCAATATAATGACATCAAAAACAAAAAAAAAAATTTTTTTAACATAGCGCTGTTTGCAATTGGACTACTCATGTTATATTTACCAGGAGGACGACGGCGACGGGCACGATGAAGCTGAGGATGAAGTAGTTGTCGGAGCGCAGCCAGCAGTGCTGCGAGGTGCCGTAGCTGGAGTAGTCGGCCGCAGCGCTCGCCCCCACCACCAGCAGGGGGCCCAGGTAGCCCACCAGGTAGTACCAGCGGGCGCGCGCCCTCTCCGGCTCAAACACCTCCACCAGCATGGCGTACAGGTGGTAGCCTGAAACATTCACACACAAGTTAGCTCAATTGCTCTGTAAATGAAGAGGCGAAGCATAAATTTCAATTTATAACTTTTTTCTCAGTGGGAAAACATCAAACTTGTATAGAACTACCATCTTTAGCTAGTAACAAAATGTCTGTTTGCCGATCCCTAGAAAATTGGTTGTGTTAAGCCACAATTTTGTCTATGTCAATTCATGTGTGTACCTCATGGTGAACTTTATGGATGGACTTATGATTTATTTGTTGAGCGCTATTTATCAGATTAGCAGTTAGTGGTAGTGAGGGGCAGGGTTTACCTTCGAGTAGCATCCAAGCGAAGGCGGCGAGGAAGAGGTAGTGCAGCGTGGCAGCGATGACCCCGCACAGCACGCGGTTGCCCGTGCGCTCCACACCAAACATGAACACCAGCTCAGCCAGCAGCAGGCAGAGGCACAGGTTCTTGTGGATGGTGATGCGGTCAGACTGGAAGTCAACCGCAAGTGTTACAGGACATCCAATATAGAAATCAATCTCGATTCAAGTAGACTCAGCACAAATTTGACCTTAGATTTGAGCCGTCCATAGGAACCGATGACAAAATTTAAGGGACCCGGCCGCGTGACATCATAATTATCTATGGTATTGTTGAGAATGGTGGCAAAATGATTATCTATGGAACTGGGCAAAATGAACCTCTAGTGTACCAGCAGTTTTCAGCAACTATCCAGCTATTGAACTCTTCTGAAGCAAAAAACAAATGAGAATATTGTCTTTTTAATTGTAAGTTTACAAGGTCAACTTCACTTTTTGGTTTTTAAATATTCACAAACGAAAATGAATGCTTTGAGTTTAATGGTTGGTAGTTTTGCCCAATAGGATTATGTTAAATGATTTTAGATCTAATTGCTGAGTAAAAACTAAAGAAAAATGAAAAAAAATGCGGTCTTTACTAGGAGCGTGGATCCGCATTTCGGCATTTGAGAAGTTAAGGGTGAAATGGCTGTAGGGCTTGATCTAGGATTTAGATAGAGAGTGTGAGGCAGTCACCTTCATCCCCTTGCAGAGGTGGAACACCAGCATGGCGGCCGCGAGCGCCACGCAGGAGACGGAGCAGCCCACCAGCGTGATGATGTGCAGGGCCAGCGCGTGCACCTCCCCCAGGGCCACGGCATGCACGTCCATCAGCAGCGCGAAGTTGGTGAGGTGGGAGCACTGGCAGCCCGTGTGTGTGAGGTTGCTCCACTCCACGCGACACCCCTCCGATGACCAAACACTAGGGGGAAATCACATCATGTGTTACAGTTGCAATTTAAGACAGCAAGGCATAGTCCTACTTTTAGCGATTGTAAGAAATAAACAAGGTGCAGTTTACAACAAAAATTGAGAAAAAGCAGACTAAAAGAAAATGATAACAATTTTTTTAGCTTTTTTGAGCGAAAACTTTGTAGGACTCGCAACGTAACATAACTAAGCTACACCCATAGTGTAACTTCTTGCCACATTATCCCCGAAGGGGTTGCATGTGGCGAGTTGAACCTACTTATTTTTACAGGTAAGGGGGCTGACGTTATGCCAACCACTTCAGTTGAAGTGGGGGTTTCCCAGCTCCCGAGGGGGCTGGTACTCATTTCTTGTGAAGGCTGAGTAAACCTTGCCGGTGTTTTATTTTGGGGTTTGAAATAAACAGCAAAACGGGAAATCATTTCTGATACCCTCCCTCGGTGGGATTCGCACCTGAGCTCACGGCATGGAATGCAAGCACTCTACCAACTGAGCTATCAAGAACAAGGAATGTCAGTTGAAGAAAATTTTGAGTAAAAAATGATAAATTTGAAAGTTTGTATTTCTCATGGTTATTGCCTGTCACAAAGAATCGGAAATACCGCCATAAACTGTGATAGCGACTGTTGTTGCAATCCAAATTTTGCAGAGCTTTAGATACAGACAGATGCCACTAGATTGTATTTGTAGATTATTTTTGCTGACATTCCTTGTTCTTCCCCCGTAGTCTTCATGTATTGTGATGTGGAGGGGCACTCACTTGATGGTGTAGTCCCAGAAGACGCAGGTGGGGTTGGTGACGTTGTGTGTCCTGAGGTGGCGCAGGGTCAGCCGCACGGGCTGCGACAGCTGGATGTGGCGGCCCTTACCCAGACTCGCAGATATCACCTGCAAGTCATTACACATTATCATCTTGGAAGAAACAAAATGAAAAAGAAATCAACTGGTTAATACTTTTGTGACTGACAACTTTCTCGTAACGGCTCGTTATATTGAGAAAAATAAAATGTCTTATTCCAGATGTAACTGTAGCTCCATACATTAGTGATCTGAAGACCTGCAGCTCTATTGCTATAACAATGCTTTGACTTAGCTGGAGGACAGATAGCCCAATAACAGTATTTTATATGATTTTCCATCTTATTGTTGTGTAAAAACTAAAGAAAAACAAAAAAATTATATATAATTTCCTCACTTGGCTGCCCTCAACATCCAGAGAGGTCGCGACCACGGTCTGCGCTCCTACAATGATTACAGGGAACTGGTGGGACTGCCCAGAATATACGACTTTGAAGAGTTTGGTCACAAGGTGGCGGAACATTTGAAGATGGTGTACGCAACAGTGGATGACATAGACCTGTGGATTGGTGGCCTGCTGGAGCCTGAGTGAAGATCTGCATGTCGACACTCGGGAAGTTAAACATTGTATAAACTCATCACGATTGCGTAAATTTAAAAATGAATAAAAAGTAAATAAATAAATAAAATGTAAGAGGAAGGCCTCTTACACGATGGTCAGATGATATCAAAAGAGTTGCTGGTGACTGGATGCAGAGAGCCCAGGACAGAGACGCCTGGAGAGATATGGGGGAGGCCTATGTCCAGCAGTGGATAAGAAGTGGCTGAATAAGTAAGTAAAAAGTAAATCACTCTCTTAGAGTGCCCTTTATTTAGACAATATTTATACTTGTTTTTGGCCAAGCAACAGATTCCTCGTCACAAATTTATTAAAAAAAAAGAGAGTTGTTTACCTTGGAGTTGATGATCCTGGTGATGTTGTCCTTGACCCTGTCCCTGTTCATGTTGGCGTGCTGCTGGCCCCCCTGGTGGGGGGAGACCGTGGTGGGGACGGTGGGGGGCGGGGTGGGGCTCTCCGGGGGCTGCAGGATCTCCTCCAGGCGGTCAAACGCCACAAACACTATCCTCACCAGACCTCCCTCAGAGTTATCTGCAACACACAAGCAAGGCATATAAACATACAGAGTGCTCCATTATTGTAGAAATGTCCATGTGCTTTGAGTCTTTCTGATACAGTGTTATGTTATTTTGCAAGTAATAACATGTAAAATTTTAAAAGACATTGCTGTGACGTCAGCGCGTGATGGCCGTTACCCGAAAGTCTGCGGAAGCAGTCAGGCTCTTTCGGCACAACCGAAAGCCTGAATTTGGCACACCAGGCTGGAGCTCGAGGTGCGAGGGAGCAGACGTACTCGAGACTGCTGCGAGGTTCACCGCGGTAAGCCAAGTTGGCAGGACGATAAACGTGGCATGCGCTTGGTGAACCGCAACCAGGTGCAGATTATTTTCCACTCTGGAGCCCCATCTGAAGAGGCGTTAGGCTCGTTGATTACAGCTTTAGGGGACACAACATTTGTGGAAGTGCTTGTAGTGCCAAAGTACAGGTCTGGCCTTTTCCTCTTTCCCCTCTCCTCTTCTAAAGTTCTTTCTTTTCTTATTTAGTTTAGTAAATTCTCTTTTGTTCTTATCAAATCATGTTTTTAATTATTTGCAACCTTTCCCAAAATAGAATGAGCAGCACCACAAGAGAGAATTCCCACGCCCTGAGAGACGATGCTATCCGAAGTATCCTAGGTACATCTCAATCTTAAACATAACAGGATGGGTGAGCATACAGTGTGTAACTAAGCCGCACATATAGTGTAACTTCTTGCTGCATTCTCCTAGAAGGAGTCGCATGTGGCGAGTGGAACCTATTTATTTTTACAGGTAAGTGGGCCGGCCTTTTCGGCATTTGAGAAAAGAGTTGTGAGGACATGATGCTTACCTATGAGAGCTCCCCGCGGCAGATATATGGAGTCCTGGCTGACCATCCACTGGTCCTTGGACTGGCTGGAGGGGAACTCCTCCGTCTCCACATTCCTGGTCTCCAGAACCCTCACCGATAACACTGAAACAAGTCACAATTTATGAATATTCATGGAAATGTCATGGAAATTGTATTGATAGGATAAGGTGATCTACCTCTAGAGTGGCTAGAATGATTTTCTGCAGTAATCCAGCCACCCAACTCTTTGTTTTGATTTTATTGATTGTAGAGGCATTAACTTTGTAATCGTTCATCATTAATGATCCTCTAGAAACCTAAAAATACGACTAGACGAACATAGACGATGCCTTTCTAATAATAATTTCTCCGAATTTGCTAACCATATCATAGAGACTGGACATTCTTTTCCCAACCACACCACTAAACTTCTGCACCCTAGTTCCTACGGACCAACCCTCTCTGCACTTGAAATAATCGAAATTAACAAATTAAAAAATTCACCTAATACACTTATAAATAATATGTTAGTACCCAATCCATCCCCCCTGTTGACCATATTCCCAAGGAAGCTAAATGATCCAGATGACACAAGCCACATGGCCATCCTGCACCCCCCCCCCCCTCCCTCCCTCATACCCTCACACAATGACACCCTCTAAGATTGATTCCGTTTCCACACCATTTAGTATTAATTTATCCACCTGATGATGCGAACGGATGTTTGCGAAACCGGTTGTGGTTTATAAAAATATACTCACGTAATCGAAAACAAAACTGTTTTTCCTTTATCTTTGTTTTGATATTAAATACCTCCAAAGATACAAAACATATCTCCTATCTAATTTTTTATCTCAAAAGACAGTGAAATTAAGTTTCTTTTAATGACTTTTAAAAAAAATCAACTATGATATATTTTTGCACTGCGTCAGAATATTATGATTATGTAAAACATAACATAGTGTTCTAAAAATTGACATATCTCATTATTATGCGTGGCAGTTAACGTGTTAATGGTTAGTAGAAGTTGGCAGAATTACAGGTAGTACTTAAGACGGATGAAACTATAGAAGAAGAAATGTGTTTCCTCACATATATTGTCGACTTGCTGGATGATGGTCTTCTCCCGGAGTACAGCCTCAGCCAGGAGGAAGGCGTTCTCCTCCAGCCCGATGAGCAAGGAAGTGGCCACCCTCATCTGCGCCGGGTGGCTCAGATCCTTCCAGGAAGCTTGCTGGGATATATCCAGAAGATGGGAGCCTGAAACACATGGCACATGTCGGTGAATGTAATGTAGCAGACTGATACCTAGACAGCATGGTCTTTCAGTACAATTATAATTAATTTCAATGTTAATTAAACTTTTTAGACAAACTGTTATGGGAGAACTTACATTATTCTCGACATTTCATTGGTGACGTAGCCAACGTCATTAGGAGGCACTCTCTTTGGACAACGATCAAGGATAAACGCATTTTTGATATCCCAAATGACTACAAATATTGTGTACCCTCAAACGGAGGTTATAATTATGCTTGGTAATGTAACATATAATTTTGTTTCTATTGACATTGACTCTCCATAATGTCTTCAGCTCGTGCGCTGAGACATCCCGCAACAGAAGACTAGCAATGCAAAAGGCGATGTTGCACCTGGGGGAACACAGTTTTGAGAGTATTTGCCTGTCTGGATGCTTTACCTGTCTTGACGACGCCCAGCAGCATGTCACTGACGATGGCCTCCCTCTGCCTGGGGTCAGGGAAGGACTGGATGTTGAGAGCCATGCGCTGGGCCAGCCGCTTCATGATGTTGGTGGTGGTCATCATGTCCCCTCCGTACAGGGTCTTTGAGGACGTCACCTGGAGCAAGAGTAAGATACACATAAGTAAGATTGTCAAGCTTTCAGCTAACTTTTATTAATAGATTTGTGAAGAGGAATGCATTTCACCAACCTATTTTGCCTTGCCAGAAACAGGTATTGCATCATCAATTAATAATTCAATAATTAATATATTAATGAATTATGAATTCATGATTACCCAATGACATTTGTTGAATCAGGGTTAAAGTTACGAGAAAGTATAAAAATAAAATAAAACACAGTTTTATTTTCTAGATTACACCATCGACAATTTTGTTCAATTTAAGCATTTATGATTGGATTTCTCCATGAATACTCCAACATCGATTAAGCATGAGTGGTTACCTGAGCCAGATCATTGCTGATGCTGAGCAGGGACTCTCCCTCCTTCACCCTGGTCTCCAGGCTGTTCAGCCAAACAGAGCGGCACTCTGACAAATCAGGGTTCTCCGAGATCCACACTGGCTGCCCGTCTGAGTCTGCTGCAACACAACAAACAAGAATTACTTCAGAATACTCATAAACTAGCACATTAAAATTCTTTGAAGAGAAATCCCCTTGACCTTTCGCTTTGAATATTCTGGCTTTATGAATACTACGGAATACTTTTTCAAGACATTTATTGATTTTCCACCTTAATTGATTGACGACACTGCAAACTATGTGAATAGTATTACACATAGTTTGAAGTGTATTAGTGAACATGTATTAGTTATTCAAGAACAAAAATCCCAAAGGTTTGGCACATATTTCCACTTGCAGACTTTTGAATTGTTGGAACACAGATGTCAGGGACAAGTTCAAAGTTGGATGACATCTATGATTGACAGTCGCACTGTATGCAAGATTACACTTGACACCTATGCGTGCCACCTTCAATTGAAGCGTTAAGAAGTAAGGAACACGAGTGCCTGGTGGAGAGGCAGCAACTGTGGTGGTTTTAGTAATAGAGATTGTACACAGCTCCTCCAGGTGCCAAGTTGGAGGACGAATGTTGATATTTGGTAGGCTTAGAGCCCATTCCCACTTGTCGGGTGTCGGATCCGTATATTCATCGGAGGTTCCAGTTGCAGAACATTTTGGACAAAATCGGTTTCCGACAAGTGTGAATAGCTCCATACATAATGTTCTGCCACTAGAACCTCCGATTTATATACGGATCCGACGCCCCACAAGTGGCAACGGGCTCTAAGGCTCTGCAATATTGAAAAGAAAGAGGGCATTGAGAAGCAGGTGAGGAGGACCTGATCGCATTCTTAAAATATAACTAAACTGGAAAATATCAAGCGTTACTAGATTCACATAATCATACTTGACGAGGTCAAGGGTAGGAGAAGTGCGTGCTTACCAAATGTGTTGTGTATGGTGGATGCGTCCAGGTCTCCGCTGGAGGCCAGCGGTACGGGGAGATTGAGGTTCTCCAGCTCCTCCTGGAAGTCTGTCATGTCAGGGTGTATCACAGGGTCACGACCTGATGCACAAACACAATACAATTTAGTTTCATCCATTTAATAAAGTAACAGATGACCTGTTGTTGTTCCAAGCACTACTCTGAAATATCTTCATGAGCTTATGTCTGTAGCTGAGTTTAGCAAGGCACAGCCAGTAAGCTAGTTGATTACCACACTAGTAAATCCAATCCAAATAACCCTAAGGCCAAAAAGTCTGGAAAAAGTCTTTTAATTCATATGTGTGGAGCCCTTCCAAGAGTTCACTATATTCTAGGTTTTTGATGTTATCAAATTTGGTAACTTAAAAGATACCAGTTCTTTTGTATGAGTATTTTTTAAGCAATTGCAATTGTCGAAGTCAAAGGTGTCAGAGGACAGGCGATTTTGGAGGAGCAAGTTAAAAGTGGCTAAGGCTTGAATTGGGCTGTAGCGCCATTGAGGATGAAGAAGAAAAGATAGCACTTCTGCCAAAAATCAACCAAGGCCAAGAAGCAGCCGGACCTGATGGTAGATACCCTATCATCAGGATGTACCCTGGATGTGCCTGTTGGTATTTAAAGCACTCAGAGGAACGGCCCCTTCTTACTTAGCCGAATTATGTAAGCTTGACGAGATTTTTGATAAGCGGTGCACTCTTCGCTCGGCGCAGAGTGATGCTATCAACAAGCTGAAAATGCCATCTCGACGGAGCAGAACGGGCTTTGGGGATAGGGCGTTCAGTTCGGCGGGACCGTTGTGCTGGAACCGGCTGCCTTTGAAGCTGAGGACGGAAACCAGCAAAGGAGCGCTTCAGGAAGGAGCTGAAGACCACCATCTTCACAAGAAGAGAGTGAGCGGTGGGCGCCCTTGGGGTGGCTGGAGCCACTAAACGGCGCCCAAAAGAAGAATAAGTCATCCAAATATATATATATATACCCATAAGTAAGCTATACCCTGATATTAGATGTTGAATTTTTAACGTGAGTGCTCAAACAACTTGGTATGACATCTCTTACAGAGAACAGATCCGATTAAAAATCTTATTTTAAGATTTCACATTGTGGTCTCCCTTCGTAAAGGGAATACCTACATAATTTCATTTAGATTTTTAGCAAGTTTCCAAGCAAAGGTGGTAGAAGGTATAGATAGATTGTACTCACTATTGAGTTGTCGTGGGTTGTCGGACAGGGGTGCGTGGCTGCCCGAGGGCTCGCGGTGTGGGGCCCCAGCGCGCCGCTGCTGCTGCAGGTGGGAGAGGCGGTGCGCTGAGCTGACACATCTATACACAACACAACATTACTTAACAAAGATCAGCAAACTAGCGAGAGTCAAGAAAATCTTGCTGGTGATCGTTTCACTGCCTGGATTCAATATTTCAATATCGCAAGGAAAAAAGACTTATCTTTACAAGGATAATAAAAAGTAGCTAATATTTTTCAGGGTTTGGTGGTTTACACAGTGAAAGTCCATTGTATAATTAATTAAATAAATACACTTTAAATTCACTTTTATAATTTTATTTTAAATATGTCAAACGTTTTTGCCTAAAAAGGCATCCTCAGGACAATGACATAATTTGTTGTCATTGTCCTGAGGATGCCTTTTAAGGCGAAAACGTTTGACATATTTAAAATAAAATAATAAAAGTGAATTTAAACAGTGTATTTATTAAATTAATTAAAAAGTAGCTAACATCACAAGGAGGTTTATTGTTTGAGTGAGTGCACAGTTTGTAGAAAAGAAAAACAATGAAGCAACAAATCAACATGCAAACGTCACAGGTTTACATTCGTAACCAGGTTCCTTAGCAAGCAATTAGAAACTTTCTTCTTGCCTTCTGCATTCACCCAAACAACCCAGCGGTGTTGTCACAACTTTTTCAAAATAAAGCGCCAATTCTCAAGCAAGGCCCAGTTGCTGTAATGGTGGATGGACTTGGATTTGGAAGGTTTATAAATTCTTAATCCAGCAAAGAGCATATTTGAGAATATTAATGGTATATTTTGTGCTCCGCTCGAACCCACAACCTTCCATTTACAAATCCAGTGTTACCACTAGACTACAGGCCGGCATACTATTAAAATACATAAAGTGCGGTTATGTGTGGTACATTACCTCCATCTGGCTAGTCCTGTGGCTCCTCCAGGACACGGCTGCACAGCCACTTCTCCCACCGACGTCCAGTTCCACGCCAGGCCCCGAGCCAGCGCGGGGGCGCAGTGCCTCCACAGGGCTATTTCTGGAAACAAATCACACCATGTTTAACTTATTGTCAGATATACTACTAAACGGGACTTCAAAATAAGCTTTCTCTGTTTGATGGTTGGCAGAAGCTCTTTATTGGTGTGTCCGCGGACTTCTTTGTTACAAACATTTCCGATATTCGGTAGGTAAGAATAACCAGATGAGACTTCCAGCCCAAGCATCATTAGTTTGTCAAAGCGTGGGCTCAACAGAAGACCAAAATATCTAAGAATAGCACCGATTGAATGTAGCTCAATGTTCAAAACATGCAACAATATTTTCTACAAGTATACTTTTTTGATAGGTCCTTAAATATGATAATGAATTATATGGGAGACTTTACATCATTCTCAACATTTCGTTGGTGACGTAGCCAACGTCTTTAGGAGACACCTTCTTTGCATGGCGACTAAGGATGAACTGATTTTATTATCACAAAAATTGTCACAAATCACTGCATGCCGTGTAACATCATCATAGAATTTCAAACTTTAAAGTCCTCAGTTTTCAAGAGCAACTACAATTTTTTTTTTGTATTTTCACAAATGAAAATTAATGCTTTGAGATTATTGATGGGTAGTTTTATACAATAAGTGAATGTTAAACAATATTTTAGATCTTATTTCTGTGTAAATACTACAGAACCATGAAAAAAATCACAATGAGTACATAAAATAGAGGGCTCTTGAGGTGTGATACACACAAAAACAGCGCTCACCAAATAAATCATCCTAATATTATTATTATAAAGCGCGGATCCGCGTTCTGGCATTCTGGAGGTTAGAGAAAATGGGATTTGGTTGTGGATGCGCGCAGTACCTGGAGGTTGTGGACTGTCGTAGTGCGTGTGGTGGTGGTGCCTCCGGTTGGGGTCCACCACGGGGTCCCCTTCCCTAGGCGGGGCAGGCAGCACGCCTTCTCTGTCCCCCACCCGCACCACAGGCAGCTCCTCTTCTTTCCTGAATGGCTTCTCCGTCACATCTGCAATGGAACCATGTGTTAGTCATGAAGATTGGTAATATTTTGTATGGTTTTGTAGTAACACTGTGAAAATTCATGTTGATTGAATTCTATTAAACTTAATAGAACTTTATGTTTTTTTAATAAAACACATAATTAATAATTAGTAACGTTTTCGATCATGCTGATCATATTTCTTTATGATTTATTTACATTTTTATTTCCTACATAATAACAGAGGGCCGTTTTTGTGTATGTCCCACCTCAAGGGCCTTCCCAATCACAAATGAGAAATTTTATAAAGGTGCCGTTTCAGTGCTCCTTTAAAAGTACCAACAGGTTCCGAAACCCTCACTCCGGTCGGCAGTCTGTTCCACTCCTTCGGTCCCGCAATCCAGAAGGTGTGATCCCCAAAATTGATCTGCATCAACCTGACAGCACCACTCGCTGCTGACCTCAGTGTCCGCCCCTCACACTCACCTCAACGGGGGAAAACATGTCTGCCAGATATGACGGAGCCATACCATTTGGGGCTTTAAATACTATTAAATGCATCCGGTAGACCATTCTTTCAGGAAAACGAAATAATGGTCATCTTGTTACCTTCTCTAGTGGTTGGCTGAGTCCTCTCCGTCCTGACATCGGGCACAGCAGGAGTCTCAGCGGGAGGCTTCCCCGCAGGCTTGGCCAGCTCCGGGGAGTGCCCATCATTCTTCACCTGGAAGTATAACAGAACAGAGCCATGAATTTATTTGGGGAAGTAGTTGATACAAGATTTGGTGCTGGAGAGTTGCTTTCCGGGATCTGTTGCCATAGTGTGTGGGAGCTGGAGCTATCGGATGTTTCGCCCATGTCTGCGATGGGCTTCTTGAGCATGAAAGTGATGTGTAGAAGATGATGTTGATGAAACTGCTAGAGATTTTATTACTTTTGTGGTGCATACAGAGAAAATGTGGAAGAGAAAAGAGGAAAGGGAAGACCGAGAAAAATATGGCTTGATCAGATTGGTGAAATTGTGAAAGAATGGGATATACAAACAGAATCTAAGACAAGGAAATGTATGGAAAAGGTGATGGACATGAATGAATTGAAGAGTAAAAAATCAAGGCAAATCTCCAGAGGCTCTGGCTCTTAACCCGTTCGCGGACGAAACGGTTATAGCCGCTCTATGAGCTTGTCTAGGACTGGACGAAACGGTAATAGCCGTTGTGATAAAACGTTATTACGTGACGAAACGGCTATTTCTGATAGAACTTGCATACATGTAGCATCCGTGCGTCCCTACAAAGAACACGGCAATAGCCGTTTCATCCCTGGATGTCAAAAATAAATAAATAAATAAATAGATAAAAAAATTATAATAAAAATACAATTTAAGATGATGAAATAAGTGTGTTTTTTCTAGCCTACTTCACATTTCGTGTGTCCGCGAATGGGTTAACAACGGTGTCTGTTCTGATGAAATATCTTCACTTATTTCTTGCAGACTTGGCTCTAAATATTCTTGGAGAAAGAATAAACAGGTGGCAGTGCCGTACCTTGACCACCCCGGGCCTCAGATCGGGCGGCATGGTGATGTGTGGGCGGAACGTTGGCGGCTGCAGGTGCCCCCCGGCCGAGGCAGCAGGCGCAGCAGCGGCGGCAGGGGGAGCAGCCGCCGGCACCGCGGGCTGCACGGGGTCCACGGTCCTGGGGGCGCCGGTGGAGCCCCACACCACGGGCTTGGAGGTGATGAGCCACGGCGGGGAGGGCCGCGGCGTGCTGCTCATCGTGGCTGCAATACAGGAGTTGTTGATTGAAAAGCTTACTTTTTCAATGACTCTTACAAAGTGCCTTTGTAGTGACTCAAAACGGCGCGATACAAATGTTAATTATTATTATAATTTATTGTGTTAACCTCTATTTGATTTTGATTGGAGCAAAATATTTTTATTCTTAGATATATGCTCCTTTTGTACTTATTTTCTATGAGAGAAAACAGTAAGAAAGAGTGAAAATCCTGTAGTTTAGAAGTTTTTTAAGAACACTTTCTTATAATTAGTTCACTTACGGCCGTATTCTCCAAGCTGTTTTACCAAGCCTTAGTGAACACTTAAGTTTTTGGCCGTGTCAATCACCGATGTACGTACTTACTAGAAAGTACTCCAAATGAAAGGTTTAATCCACAATTTTTCAAATCAGTGAATCTGCACTTATTCAGTTTTTCCTTTAAGGTTTTGTTTTCCACCATAGATTTGTTATTCATGTTATAGACATTGTAAATACATATGAAACAACTAACACGGCATGTCTGATGGATGCTTGTTTATGTTTATAGAGATGTAACCTCAAATGTTATGTAAGATCTCTGCTAGTGAGGCCCTACATTGTTGCTCTTATTGTCCCCCAAGGAGTACTCATCCCCGCTGGAAGTGAAGTTGCACTTACTGGGTATGCACTGGTAATGCGCCTCCAGGTACTTGAGGGTGCTGACGCACGGGTCCCCAAACATGGTGGTGCTGGCCAGGATGCTGCAGTTCTGGTTCATGCTGCATCTGAAAACATATCACGGATAATAAATTAATAAGTGACTGGAAATGTGGTGGAAGCATCAGGAAGACAATGAGAAACCACTTCATTAAGGTATTTTGATCATCTCAGGTACAATCAGTGCATGGTGAGGGGGATCTTCCTCTTTTTTCTTCCCCTCCAAGCCACCAACACCAACCAGTTGTTCCAGGCTATCCTCATTGCCATAAAAAATGTGTCTGTAGAACTGAAGAATACGGCGTGTGCATATACTGGGCAGAGTCAAGCCATCCAAACGTAGCTCCCGACGAATGGACTCGCTGGTACGTCTAGCCGTCCATGGGATTCGGAACATGCGACTTGAAGCGCTATTCTCCTGAATTCCTTACGACCTTAAGGTGAAGAGATAGCGATTTGTGTTAAAAAATAAGGTGTACTGTGATTTTTTCTCTGTGGAGTTCTTTCGCAAGCGCTAACAAGCACCGACTTGGATTGATATCCAAAGTGTAAGGAATTTAGCAGAATGACGCTTCCGGACACCGACCAAGCGCAATGTTACCATAAGTCCAAAGAGCTGGGTCAGTTTACCTGCCGTGCAAGACCCTGAGGGACTTGGTGGACATGCAGTTGACGCTCCAGTCCGTGTTGCCGTGGTCGTTGCAGATGGTGATGGAGAACCTGCCGTAGTTGGCCCTGATGAGGTGGATGATCTCCCCCTCCCGACACTCTATCTTCAGCGTCTTGCCCTCGCACGCGTACGCGGTGGCGTATGGTACACCCTCTGGAACAATGACAACAAATACAATGAATAACAAGCCCTTATTATAGCTTGACATAAGGATGGTACTTGAAAAATTGAAAACTGGAACATGCGAGATTTTGCCAGAATTTTCGAGCAAACACTCACACATTGAACAAATCGCACGCTTAATCATAAAGACACCTGCCATTTTAATGTTTGTATTTGTAATGAGTATTATTGTGTTGTTGTAACCTAACATAGTTTGGGAAAGAAATATTGTATAAACTACTTTGTAAATGTAGTTGTAAATGTAAAAGGCTTTCAAGCCCTTGAATATTAATAAAAAAAATATAAAAAAAAATAAAAAATAAAAAAGAGCAATAACTCAAAAAATAAGAACGTTGAGAAATCACAATTGAAGTTCAGACAACCAGTACAACTTGTATGCAATGAAAAAGGCGACCGATGTTTTATCTCGGTCATATTCGTCCAAATTGAACGGCTGTCGCATTTTACCTATTCTTCTCGCATGGTTCTTGCGTTTTATTACAAAATCTCGATTTTCCCAATTTTTAAGTTATTTCTCTTTATTATTAAGCGTGCGAAATACAAGTACAATTATTTAAACACCTACATCAGACACACACTCACACAAGTACAAACACAGAAACACACAATCACACATTCGTAACAGTATCAATGCCGTAAGTTAGTTTCTTCTTCATCAATATTGTAACTCAATAGGCCACCCTGAGCATGCCTATGGGTGATTAGTGTTTGCGTGTGTGTGTGTATGTGTGTGTGTGTGCCATACATACAAATTACCCAGCTCATTTAACAGCTTCTTTTGGCACATACAGGTACAGTTCAATTTGTATGAGACGCAGTACAGTTAGAAGAAATCACCATCACCATTATAGTGATCGTGAATAATTTGTGTACTGAAATGTAGGTTCTGCGATTTAGTAATGCGTGCGCGCTATTAGCTCTTGGACGATGTGGAAATATGATGGATTCACCCAAAGCTCCACACAAGTATTCCTCTAGAGCAGGCATGTCTAACTCAAAATCGTGACGGGCCGGATTTAGTAATAAAAATTCTGAAAAAAAAATTGCGTGGAAAGACGCCCCCCAGTTTGAAAACCGCTGCTTTAGATAGTTGAAGAACTTATTGCGCAATAACAAGATGTCGTTGCGGGCCGTATGTTGGACAGGCCTGCTCTAGAAAAAGAAGTGTTTGTACCAGTACATTTATAAAGAAAAGGTGCATTAACAAGAATCCTTGACTGATAGGTTGGTATGAGGCTACTAACCCCCCGTGCTGTAAAAATTGGTTCACTTTTGCCAATGGCACCCTGTTTCAGGGAAAGGTGGCAGGAGTTGTAAGGTTTATGTTCATGTGAGGTTTTGTTTATAAATGCACACATACAGAATACGCACATGTCTGTCTGTGGGCATGCATTTAATATGAGCCTTAAATGTTAACATATCTTTGCAGCTTAGATTAAAGATTATAGATTCCAAGAGGTGCACTGAATAAGTGGCATATGAAGCTAACATGGGTTTCTCAGATAAATGCACCATTTTTCCTATTTTCTATAAGATACAACATTTAAAAAAATAAAATGAAAATTCTGTAGTTTAGAAGTTTGTCATGAGCACCTCCTTATAATTAGTTCACTTACTATGAGAAGTTACACATAATAAAATGTTTTATCTACGATTTCTCAATTCAGTGAATCAGCACTTATTCAGTGTTTTTTACCTTTAAGGTGGCGATTTATACCTCCAACTTTTGCTACCTTAACCTGAAAAAGGCGTATAATATTATCTAGCGGATGTGCATAACTTTTGTACTGCAGATAATCGGTGCTGGATGCAAATGATCATTTATAAAAACTGCGCACCATCAACGCGAGTTTTTTTTAATCAAATGCTTTCTTTATTTTTGTTTGAACAACTTCATCGAGTCCTTAGCAACACAGCTAGATGACGTCACGATTTTATTTCATTACCGAGCAACAACAAATAAACAATAAGTGAAGTGACCTTTCAGTGCGCCCGGTACAAATCTTTGCGTTTCAACTTTATAATACCTAAATCTAATCTAAATCTAAGCTGCAAAGATATGTATCATTTGAGATTCATATTTAATGCATTCCCACAAGCAGACACGCATAATTTCGCGCTCACACATGCCGCATGTGGACCTATAAAATCAAATGAACATAAGCCCTGCAACTCTTGCCGACCTTCCCTGAAACAGGGGTGACATTGGCAAAGTGAATCATTTTTTACAGTATGGGTAGTCAACCTCATACCAACCTACCAGTCAATGAATAGCGTTTTACTAAAAAAAATGTACGGAAAATAAAACACCGCCTCTGTCGTAAATGTCTTAGTTTATTTAGTAGAATATGTTAACATTTAAATTCATACTAGTTGCATGCCCACAAGCCGAAACGTGCAATTTCGCGCTTCCAAATGCTGCGTTTGTACTTACAAATTAAATCCAATCTAAGTTGCTAAGACATGTATAATTTGGGATTCATTTCACAGGCAGACACGTATAGGTTTGCGCTTGCACATGCCGCATATGAACATGAGACATAAAAACCCAAATCTCAAATGAACATACACCCTGCAACTCTTGCCGACATCTTGTCTTCTGATGTTTTGTTATTGTGATGTACTTTCCTATGATGTTTTGTCATAGTGATGTCCTGCCATTTTAATGTTCTCTCCGTGTGTTGTTCTGTCATGTATTGTTCTGTCAAGTGTCGTTTTGTCACTGTGTCGGTCTACGATGGATCTCAACTTATTAGTCAAGAAACAAACGAAATATGATAAAAAGAATCTCACTAATCTTCGGTATGCAATTGCCCGTTACGATCATTTCAACTCTTAACGACATGAGTTACAGGGAACGTGTGTGTGTGCGAAATGCGAATTATGACAATGGAGCGTGAACTCGCATATCCAGCTTATATATAAAAAGGAGAAGATTTCACAAATGATAACCCAAAGCCTAAGCATTTTACCGAATCAAATTTATTTTGCTAATTTACGATTCGCGTGTTCCAAATTAGCACCATCAGTTCCATGCGGCCATTTTATAATCACTTCTATTATGGGCGCTCACTCACCTACCTACCAGCACGTAGAAACGGCGATAGGTAACGCTTTTTTAGCGAGAACTCTGGGGAACCTCAAAAATATTAATCTGCTCTATAAATTGTATAATAACTGTACCCCTAGCATGGGACATTACGTTATAGTTCCTTGACTTATCAAGGTTAGTTAAACAAGAAAAAGCTTCATCACAAGAGAAACACTTCCATACGGAGACTTCAAAGACTTTTCAGGGAAGGTTGGCAAGACCGGTCCGTAGCTCAGTGGTAACACTGCGGACTCTGAATGGGAAGGTTGTGGGTTCGATTCCCGGCGGAGCACAAAACATATACCATTTATATTTTCAAATTTGCTTTTCGCCGGGTTGAAAAATTCATAAAACCTTTACCAATAACCGGTCACCAAAGGTCCATCCAGCCTTACAGCAACTGGGTCTTGTTTGAGAATTGGCGCTTTGTAGCGACGACGATCAAGCTTGTAAAAAGGTCGATAGCTCAATTGGTAGAATGCTTGCATTCCATGCCGAGAGCAAGGGTTCGATCTCAATGGTTTACTCAGCCTTCACAAGAAATGAGAACCAGCCCCCCGGGAGCTGGGAAACCCCCACTTCAACTGAAAGTGGTTGGTGTGAGGCCGGCCCCCTTACCTGTAAAAATAAATAGGTCCCGAAGCGCCACATGCAACCCCTACGGGGATAACGCATGCAAGAAGTTACACTATATGTGTAGCTTAGTTGCGTTTGCGTGCGTTGGCAAGACTTGCAGGGCTTATTTTCATTTGAGAATGAATGGAATATCCAGAGTCATAATAAAAGGAGAGCTTGTATGAAAAAGGTTATGATTCTGGAGGAAATGAAAGAAGTGTGTAAGGACAGAAAGAAATAGATAGATAGATAGATAGATAGATAGATTTATTTTCACATTAAAGTACATGACAGGTTTTTTAAACCTAATGCATACAATAATTAAAAACACAAGTAACACAAAAAATCACAAGTAACCGAAATCAGCTTAGAAGAAACGGAAGCCTCTGTCTAAGCTGATTTTCACTCAGGTGGAAGATATCAACCGAAGAGGAGATCTCATTGAGCATAGACATTGCCCTCCCCACAGTCATAACCCTAGGAAGGTTAGTCCTGTATCTTGGGAGTAGCAGTAGTCTATGCTCACGTTGCCTACAATAATTGTCGGGAACATACAGATCAATTTGTCCCAGAAGAGCGGGATTACAAATCTCACCACGAATCAAGCGGATAAAATGAACTATCAAAAATTCATTCCTTCTTGCCTCCAGGCTACTGAAACCAAGCATGCCGAGTACAAACGCACTTGGATATAGCCAAGGATAATATCCATACGTCCTCATGTAGAGAAATCTCAAGAATTTTTTCTGAACCCTCTCCAGCATGAGAACATCTTTGGCACTATTTGGAGCCCAAACAAGTGAGCCATACTCAAGCCTGCTCCGCACCAGTGCACTGTACAGCAGGGCTAAAACGTGAGTAGATGTGAACATCCTACTATTTCGAATGACAAATCCCAACATTTTCAGTGCCTTGCCACAAGTTATTTCAATATGAGAACTGAAGTTCAGTTTGCTATCAAACGTAACACCAAGATCTTTTACTGATGACATACGTATTAAACTTGCACCGCTCATGGTGTATCTGAGAAATATCAATCTAGTAGCTTTTGTATAAGTCATAACATTGCACTTCGATATGTTAAAATGCAATTTGTTTCGCCTACCCCATTCAAAAATATTATCAATATCAGTTTGGAGCAAGTAACAATCATCTAAAGATTTAATTTGAAGAAAAAGTTTCAGGTCATCAGCAAAAAGTAGGAATTTTGCATGAAAAATAGAATCACATATATCATTAATAAACATAGAGAACAACAATGGCCCCAAAACAGATCCCTGAGGCACTCCTGACTGGGTTTCAAATGGTTGAGATTGAAATATACCATGTGACACGTATTGAACTCTTTTTTGAAAATAGCTAGAAAACAGCTTTAACAACGAGTATGAAAATCCGAATTGCCCGAGTTTATTCAGTAAGATGTTGTGATCTACTCTATCAAATGCTTTTGAAAAATCATTATATGAACAATCAACTTGATGACCATTATCTAGTGAATGTGATACATAGTTGGAAAATGTCATCAGGTTTGTTTCTGTCGAAAGACCTTTCCTGAAACCGTGCTGTTCATCAATCAAAAATGGGTTTATATTTTTTGATATCGCATTAAAAATAAGGATTTCAAAAAGTTTCGCAGGAGAGGAAAGAATGGCTATTGGTCTATAGTTCTCAACCAATGATTTTGGACCATTTTTGTGTATGGGAGTAACTTTAGACATTTTCCACACTTCAGGAAAGCTATTTGATGCCAATGAAAGATTAAAAATGAACGTAAGCGGCAGCTTGATGAAATCAAGACATCCTTTTAAAAAAGCTGTTGGAATGAAGTCAGGTCCTAGGGAATGCGTGTGTTTAAGCTTGTTAACAGCCATTGATATGTCATTCACACTGAAATTTCCAATGTCAACAAACTGCGCAGCTTTTGACTCCAGTCTAGAGGCAGCTTCTACATCAAGGAGAGGTGAATCATTGCTAAAGACGGATTTAAAATGATCAGCAAAAGCTTGCGCTACACGTTCATCCTTAATTTCTTGTCCTTTCCATTTCATTACGTCAATAATTCCAACCTCTTTTCGTAGTAATTTGATATGATCCCAAAATAGATTTGGATTTTGTCCAATCTTATTTTGCATGTCATTTATATATAAATTATAAGCTTCTCTAGTAGCTTTTCTCACTCTGGAACGATACATAGAAAATATTTCATATTCATGAAAACAACCAGTGGCCTTCCACTTCTTATGATGGGAATGTTTTTTCTGTATATCCCTGACAATATCGCGAGAAAACCAGGTCGGGTAACGTCTACCACCTTCAGGAGGTAGTTTCCTAGGAATACATATATCAAATATTCTATACACAATATTATAAAAATGTTCCACCGCCTGGTCCACATCTGAAAACTGGTAGAGCTCACACCAGTCAACTTCACTCATAAGCTGATACAAAAGCGTAAAATCACCTTTGCTGAAATTCCATCCCTGCCATTGAGTAGAACCTAAGGCAGGAACTTCAGCTTGCTTTTTCCGAGTACCGCGAGTTAATAAAGAGAATTCAAGTGCTGGATGGTACAAGTCTTCGGATACCAGGGGAGCAGCACTGTGAGCCAGACTGTGTACAGAATCGTTGCATATTACGAGATCTAAAATGTTCCCATGGGAGTTGCAAATATCATTACACTGACTCAAACCAAGTAGCTCCATTGTATATGTAAGTTCCATTTTTACAAGCTCGGTATTTGAGGCAGAAGGCAGGTTAAAATCTCCTATTATAATGACACTTGCATCACCAATTAGGTCCAAATTTTTTTCTATATTATTAAAAAAAAGCAAATACATATCAATTTTACTAGCAGGAGGAAAATAGACACAACAAAATATGGTAACACAGAGACTATCAATGAGTTTGACCCAAAGATCTTCATTTTCTGTTTCCATGGCATATAAGCGTTCCGCCTGGAGACCCTTGGAGGCTCTTACGGCCATGAGACATCCTCCGCCTTGTCTATGGCCCGAACTTGGATCACGATCCCGCCGAAACACAGTGTAGTCTGCATCAAAATATTCTCCGGAGGAGACACCATCATTGAGCCAAGTCTCCGTGAGAGCAACAACTTGAAAGTGCTCAGTTATTAAGTTTAACCTGAACTCCTTAGATTTAGTCTTCATTCCTCGAACATTCTGGTAGTATACACTCACAGTGCGTCAGCTGGTGCGATGAGGAGACGACCGCGGCGTTACGTTAGAACCAGAGGTATCCCTGGTCCCGTTGGTATTCGTTATGTCGGGAAACTGCTTATTTTTGAAATAATATTTTCTAATAACTGAAAACATTGGCCACATCTCTGCCTTGATTAAGTTTTCGTATTTTGATGCTTTAACACCAATCTTAAAAGTTGTATATTCTCCCGATTGAGTGGGCATTTCTTCGCATTCACTTGTAATGTCTTTCGATTTCAGGTATTTTTCTACCATGGCCGTACTTGTTTCTTTTGACAATCTCGATATCACCGCATACTTAATCAGTGTTATTCATTAGAATTTTTAAACCAGATTTCTTTAGAGATCTGGTTTAATTTTTCGATTTAATCTCAATTTACAAAAAAGGTGATTCATAAAAACTTTATAATTCAGTTTAACACTAAACGTGTTTCAAAACATGATCACATTTGTAAACCACCTCTGAGTAGGTTTATTTCGTTCTAAACTAGATCGACATACGCAAAATGGCGATCTTCCTCATTCCCCAGCTGATCGTAATGTACGAGATAACTTTCAGAATAAAAGATTTATGAATCAAATAAGAGTTTCAGCAATTACAGTAACTTTAAAACATTAGAATTTTACACTTTAACAACAAATTGAGGGCATGCAGCAACAAAACAAATATAAAAACTGTGACAAGAAAAAAAGTGACAGATGCAGCGTCGTGTTATTTTTCAAGTCGCCAATTTTGTAAAACTGACACTTTTCTTGTTGATGAAGTATGAAGGCCCATCTTTGAGATTTTCTTCGTGATGCCTACAGCCAAAACCTGAAGTCACAATGAAGTCATGCTTTGAAAAATACTTGTTTCCATTTTTGGTTCATTCGAAGTCGCAGTCGACATGAGTTTGACAGCTGGAGTGTCGAGAAACGTTCGGGAGGGGGCGTTTACCCGAATGCTTCCGAGCGTCTCCGAAAGTTGTCAAAAATCATGCAAAAACCCACAAAAACCTCAAAAAAATTCATAGACACCTAAATACCTACATAAATGTCGAGCATTTCGTATTTTTTCATACAGAAAAAGCTACCGGAAGTCTGTTTAAGCAGGATTCGGTAAACCAAAAAAAATAATGCACGTATTTCGCTAATGAATCACCTTTTTATTTATTTTGGTTTAGCGGGCTGGTACAAATTTAAATTGGTTTCTCAAAATCTCGCACTAAACAGGTATGGGCGGAATCTAATGAATAACACTGAATAGGTTCTACTGCATTCAATCCAGTTTCTAAGGCGCATCCTTTTATTCCGTTTTTTCTCGTAATTTTTGCCCATTTCTGAGTGTTATTTTTTCCAGTTGTATTTTTTTTGTTACTATGTGTGGTCCAATTATCGCCATCTGTGGGATTCCTTGTAATCTCACTATAAGTCGGCTTGACATTTATGGTTTGTGTCTTTGCTTGTTGATTAACCTCTGTCGGTACAACAGGATCCGTTTTAAGTTGCACTTTCTGTTTATTTATTTTTTTGACAGCTATTATAGTAGTGTCAGTTTTTTGCTTTGGTTCACTCGTAATTTTTTTAAGCTCTTTTACCTCTTTTTGGAGTTCTTGGACCAGTATAATGACTTCATCGTTATCACCCTTGTGCATCGCTTGTATTTTCAATTTCTGTACTTCATTTTTAAGCACTATCAAATCTTTCATTAGAGTTGTTACATCGATATAGTCAAAGGTGACTGGCGGTAGTTTACTGATGTCAAGTACGGCGAATTTCGGGATGTCATTGGGATCCACTTCCCTCAGGATGTTGATGATGTCGGCAATATTTCGTTTCTTCCTGCCGTCTCCGGTTCTCCTAGCTCGTGTGCCCGGCGTGTAGGTGCTGAGAAGCGTCTTGGCCGCTTCCAAATCCTCGTCAGTAAAACTCTCACAGATTTGGCCGAGGCTTATTTCATCCATCGTATTGTATATGTTTTTAAAAAATGTAATTTGTCATGTATGTTCCTTGACTTATAGGTTGTTATGCGGCTGACCACCCATAATGTAAAAATTGGTTCACTTTGCCAATGTCACCTCTGTTTCAGGGAAGGACGGCAAGAGTTGCAAGGCTTATGTTCATTTGAGATTGGGTTTTTATATTGTAGGTCCACATGCGGCATGTGTTAGCGCGAACTTATACATGTCTGCTTGTGGGAATGCGTTTTAATATTAATCTTAAATGATATATATCTTTGCAGCTTAGATTAAGATTTAAGGTGGCGATGTGTTTGCAACTTAGATTATAGATTACGGTATTTGAGTAGGTACAGCTTGTAGCTGGAGGTAGAGGTGTGATTGATGATGAGGCCCACTGACCCTGCACGCGTCTCTGATTCCACATATAAATATTCCGGCAACATGTTGACGCGCAATTTGGCGGAAGGAAATCCGTAAGCGGAAAAAATGAGTTTTGGATGCGGCCCTCACGGCCCTCACGGCCCTCACGGCTGACGGGGCGCCGTGATTTCCCTTTTAGATTTGCAATTTACTGGCAGCCCCAACAGGTCCCACCACTAATAGGTCGCGGACAGCCCGTCCAGACAGCTCGGGCATGGACAAGTTCATCATAGACACCTCGGCTATGCACAAATCAGTCGCAGTCAACCCGACCACAGACAGCTCGGCCATGGAAAACTTGGATACAGACAACCCGTCGACAGACAGCTTAGCCATGAACTAATCGGTCACATTCAAGTCATTAATATCACTTCTCAGTAGCTTGACGTCAAAATTTTTACCCCGTAAATTTAATTTAAAAAGTCGGTAAAAAACTTAATTTATTCATTTATTTTCATATCATTTTGTTCAGTTTGTTTTTTCTGTTGTTTCTGGTGCAAAATTTTTAGTAGTTCAGTGTTTTTTAAATTGTTTTGAGTGTTTTTAGTAAATCACATACTTTTGTTTACTACCTACGTGAAATATTCCGTATTTATTTTTATAAAAAAAATATATTAACCAGCGACATCTATTCCAATTTGCTGCAAGTATATATTATATAATCTATTGATTGAATCAAGAAACATAAATATGAAATCCTGCAAAGTCTGCACAGATGTCGTTGCTGATGGCGTGAATTGTGGAAAATGTGATTCATTTTTACACTACATGTGTGCAGGTATTACTGAAATAAATTTTCGAAAATTGAGCACAGAGAAGAAAAAGAATTGGAAATGTGCGGACTGCAAAATTAATATCGCTTCTTCTTCTTCTTCAACCGCAGTTTCTTTAGATGGTGCCCAGGTGCAAAATATGGATTTTTTATCAGAATTGAAAGGAATTCATGAGGCACTCAAACTCCTTTCTTCGCTTCACAGCGAAGTCAAAACAATTAGTGAGGAGATGGCTGCGCTGAGGATGTCAATGAGTTCCCAGAATGATAAACTGGATGAATTTTCTGGAAGGATAAAGAAGATTGAAACTAAACTTGAGACCATTGACTCACTTAAGAGTGAAGTGGCAGGATTGGTGAGCAGAGTGGTAGAATTGGAAAAGGATGTGAATTCGAAGGAGGAACTGTACCAGGGAAAACTGGAAAACCTCCGACTTGACTTGCAGAGGCAGGAACTGCAGTCACGTAGTTGCAATATCGAGATTCAAAATATTCCCCAGTCTTAGACCGAAAATCTTGTCAATTTGAGCATGGAGCTGGGGAAACTTATAGGCGTTAAAATAGATGAAGGAGACATAAGGGCAGTCCACAGAGTGGCTCCTGGAAGGCCCACCACGAGGCCAAAGAACATAATTCTGCAACTGACCACACGAAAATTGAAGGAGGACATAGTGGCGGCTGCAAGAAGGCGCCGGTTACTAAAGATTAATCAGTTGGCTGGCCTAGGGCTTCCAACTGAAAATAAACCCTTTTACATTAATGAACATTTAATCCTTTCCACAAAAATACTGTATTCAAACACAAGGGAGATGGCTAAAACCAAGGGGTTTAAATACACTTGGATCAGAAATAATAATATTATGATGCGAAAGGATGATGCATCATCTATAATATACATTAAATGCCAGGAAGACTTGAACAGAATATGACTTTTAGTATGTGAAAATTACCATTGTTATTTATGCTTGCTTGTTTACTTTTACGTTATTTTTCACCATTACTTCATGACTCTGTTCATTTTTCTGTTACTTATCTATTTTCTTTTTTTGCTTGTGTTATCTATTGCTATGCTTTCTCTTTTTTCGCCATTTAAGCCCTCTACTAGTTTCTCTAGTTTTTTTAATAATATTTATTCTATTATTCTCTCTTCTTGTCTTCTATCAAGGAAAATGTTATCTGTGTCTTCCTGTTATTTTTCATATTCATTAAGTCACCTTTATCAAGACTCTTATTACCATATTCACTTATCAATGCCCTTACTTAAACAGTCTTATTATTTTACTTTGATTATCATGTTATTGTTCTTCTTAACTTCTTATGGCATTAATAAATAATTTAGATGTTAATCACCTCAACATATACTATCAAAATTGTCGTAGTATTCGTAACAAGCTCTTTGATCTGCGTTTGAACATTCTTAACTGTGAATATGACATACTTGTTATCACTGAGACATGGCTGAATGATGCCATCTATAATAACGAGGTTGCGGATGATAGGTATGTTGTTCACAGAAGGGATAGGTCTCCATCTACCTCTCCAAAGAGGGATGGAGGTGGTGTTTTAATTTTAATTAGGAAAGACATTTCTTGTATTAGATTATATAATGATGAGAGTCCGTTAGTGGAGGAAATTTTATTACATTTACCTACAGTTGGTAATGGTTTAATTCTTGCTGCATGCTATATTCCACCACATTCTAATCAATCCATTTATGAAGAACATTTTAATAAATTCAATGAAATAGCCATAAATAAGGTTAATCATCATTTCTTTTTAATTGGTGATTACAATTTGCCCTCTATCAACTGGACCCCTGACATTGATAGCATTTCTCTTGGAATGCCCTCTTACCTAAGTAATGTAATGTCTTTCCTGACTCTCAAACAATGTAATTTGATTAGTAATAATAATAACCGTTTATTGGACTTGGTGTTGACGGATCTAGTTTGTTCCGTAGTTGAATGTGCCACATCCCTTAGTTTAGTCGATCCTCATCACCCGCCAATTGAATGCACGCTGGAAACGTCACGACTGTTTACCAAGATGCCAGTTCATAATGTTCACAAATATGACTTCAGGAAAGCAAACTTCAATGAAATCATTATTGAATTGTTAGAATTTAATTGGTATGACAACTTGCATAATCTAAACACTCAAAATGCAACAGATTTTTTTTATTCCAAATTGTATACAATATTAGATTGTCATGTACCACCATTATATGCACGTTCAAATAAATATCCTGTTTGGTTCACTAATGATTTAAAAAAACAAATTAACATTAAAGTGAAAGCCTGGAAGAGATGGAAGACATATGGCAATTTAAGTGATTATGACAGGTTTCGGACTGCTCGTGCTAAGGTTAAGAGACTCATGATTGGGTGTAATAAGTCATACATTAATAACATTGAAACTTCAACTACCCATAACGTTAAATCCTTCTGGAAGTATACTCACAATTTAAAAAATAACTTAAGGGGCTATCCGTCGTCTATGACGCTTAATGATCGGGTTTCAAATAACCCATCTGAAATTTGTGACATGTTTTCTTCGTATTTCCTATCGGTTTTTGTATCGTCATCACAACTGACATGCAGTCCTAATACCTCCGATATAAATATGAATTTCAATTGCCAAAATAATAATAACACATGTATTGCTGATTTGTTTCTATCTGAAAACGATGTAAGGGATGCACTTTATCTTATTGACATTAATAAAGGGGCTGGTCCGGATAAACTAAGTGCTTTTTTCCTTAAAATGACCTCGAATGCCCTTGTTAAACCTCTTACACTCATTTTCAACAAAAGTTTATCTGAAGGTTATATACCAAGCATATGGAAAACTGCTAACATCATACCCTTACATAAAGCAGGAGCGATAAATGACATCTCTAACTACAGACCTATATCTATCCTCTCTTGTATTGCTAAAATTTTTGAAAAATTGGTACATAGTAAAATATATCCACTACTTAAGCACTGTATTCCTGATAGTCAACATGGATTTGTCAGATCACGATCTATAGTTTCTAATTTGTTACTGTATTCTAATTTTATTTTTGAGACATTTGACCAGGGCTCCTCTGTTGATAGCGTGTACACTGATTTCCGTAAAGCTTTCGATAAGGTAGATCACCTTATATTACTTAAAAAGCTTCACTTCAATGGAGTCCAAGGTAACTTATTTAGGTGGTTTTCTTCATATCTTGAATCGAGATATCAAACTGTTACCCTGAATGGATACACCTCATCATTGTGTGCGATAAGCTCTGGCGTTCCTCAGGGTTCCATATTGGGTCCTTTTTTATTCACAATTTTCATATCTGATATCCATAAATGCTTTAAAAACAGTAAATTATTATTATTCGCTGATGATATGAAATTTTTTAAAAAAGTTGACAATATTAACGACTGTTTATTACTACAGGAAGACATCAATCGGCTCAGTTTATACTGTTCGATTAACAAACTGTCACTCGCCTTTGAAAAATGTAAAATTATAACCTTCTCGAGGAAACGCATTCTGATCAAATATAATTACACGATTTCCAATCACACACTTGAAAGAGTATCGTGCATACGTGACCTGGGTGTGACTTTCGATTCGAAACTTTTGTTTGACGTGCATATTGATGCCGTTGTCAATAGGGCCTTTCAAATGATGGGATTTGTGTTTCGTGTAACAAAAAAATTTAAAATGTTATCTAGTTATATGACCTTATATCATTCATTAATACGATCTCAAGTAGAATTTGCTGTGACTATATGGAATCCTTTTTATAATGTGTACAAGACTCTTATAGAGTCCGTACAAAGAAGATTTACAAAAATACTATTCCATCGTTTAAGCTTCGTCAACCGCACTTACGAAAACCGCCTAGTTCACTTAAACCTAATTAGTCTTGACAATCGGCGTTTATTATTGAGTGCGTTAACTTTGAGGAGTATTTGTCTATCTGAAACGGATTGCCCTGGTCTTCTATGTCAGATTAATTTTCGCATACCAAGAAGTGCATCCCGTTCGTTACAAATATTTTCTCTGCCCAAATGTCGAACAAACTCAGGTCAAAGAGCTCCTATGTATAGAATGTGCAGTGATTTTAATATATATTTTAGTGATTTAGATATATTTAATAAAGTGAAGTACTCCTTTAGATCTGACCTATTAAAAAGTATTTATAAAATGTCCGTGCTATCCATTATATCTTGAATGGGTTTTCTTTTTATCATTTTTTGTATATTTTTTGTTTATTCTTAGTTTCTCTTTTCACTTTTTTTTTCTTTCCTCTTATTTTTATTTCTGTTGTTAATTTGATTTACTTTTTACCTCATCGATTTCTTTTATGTTTTTATTTTTCGTCAGCTATTTTATTGTTTTTACATATCTGTGGGAATTCTTTAGGATTAAGGCACACTACTGTTTATGTTTACATTTTTCTTGTATTTGTTTTTGTGTCTGTATCTGTTTTTTCTCCTTAAAAAATAAAATAAAAAATAAAAATACAGCTCGGCCATGGAAAACTTGGATACAGACAACCCGTCGACAGACAGCTTAGCCATGAACTAATCGGTCACATACAGCTCGGCCATGGAAAACTTGGATACAGACAACCCGTCGACAGACAGCTTAGCCATGAACTAATCGGTCACATACAGCTCGGCCATGGAAAACTTGGATACAGACAACCCGTCCACAGACAGCTCGGCCATGGACGAATCGGTCAGTTCGTCCACGTGAGATTTCAGTCTAATCTAATCTAATCTGCAATGATATATATCATTTAAGATTTATATTAAGTGCATTCCCACAAGCAGACATGTATAATTTCGCGCTAACACATGCCGCATGTGGACCTACATTAAAAGAACCCATCTCAAATGAACATAAGCCCTGCAACTCTTGCCGTCCTTCCCTGAGACAGGGGTGACATTGGCCAAGTGAACCATTTTTTCACAGTATGGGTGGTCAGCCGCATACCACCATACTCACATACAAAATTCATAACTTCATCTTCATGCTGAAGAAAATCGCTGAAATGGGCGAAACGTCCGGAAGCTCCAGCTCCCACAGCCATGTAAGCCTTAAACTCCTACTACATACAATACAGGTCCACAGACATCTCCATCTCCTTCGGTGTTCGCGCGAACCAGCCTACCACCACCTTCAGAAAGGAACTGAAGACACAACTTTTCTCGAGAAGCCATGGCGCCCTTGAGATGGTCCTGGACCATTAAATGGCACCACAGGAAAGAAATCATCCATCATCCTCATCATCATCACAGAAAACGTTCTCTCCAAAAAACTTTTGATATTTACTGTGGTTTTAATTATTGCAGTTTTCTGTGATAAAGCTGTCGTGGGACCATGTATCGTATGTGACCGAAATGTTGTTGGACAAACTGTCGTCTTGTGACCGACTTGTCCATATACGAGCTGTTTGTGGACGAGCTGTCTATGACCGATTTGTCGGGGAGCCCAGCCGAACATGCACGATCGATAGCTGGGCGGGAAGGGCGTCTGCTTTCCGAGAAAAGGATAGGGGGGTGGATTCTGTGAAGTGAGCTAAAGGCGATGGAAATCGGTGTATTTTAGGAGATTAAACTATAATTTTCTGTAGTATAGGTATATAAGTTGATTGTATACAACCAAAATCGGCAATTTGTGAATCTCCAATGTAACATATCTTTGCAACTTAGATTAGATTAGATGAGATGAGAAGATTTTTTCCTGCGTTCCTATTTATTTATTCATTTTTCGAAAAAAAACTTAGAATACCGCCTTTGGTACCAGTTATGGATTATCTACAATTTGATTTAACTATGAACTTTAAATGAAATTGTCTTAAGAATCACATTCTGCGCAATCTGAGTTAAGAAAACACGTTAAACACTATATAGTGTCTCTCTAATCTAAGTTGCAAAGATATGTTACATTGGTGTGAGAGTTGTTTTTAATATTTTTAAAATCAATTGACAGTATTCATAAGACACATTGGTCCAGTACACATACAAACATTGCTCATGTGAAATTACCTCTATTGGAGATAAGATGAACAAGCACTAAGGTGACGTCTTAGGATGGTATGAGGCTGACCACCCATGTTGTAAGAAAAATGGTTCACTTTGCCAATGTCACCCCTGTTGCAGGGAAGATCCACAGAAGTTGCCCCCATGTTCATTTTAGATTTATGCCTTTATTTTGAAAGCACACTACGCAGCTTGTGAAAACTGATTTTATAAGTATCTGCTTGTAGTCTAATCTAATCTAAGTTGCTAAGATATGTTACATTGAATGGACATACACCCTTCAACTCTTGCCGTCCTTCTCAGAAACAGGGGTGACATTGGCATAGTGAACCATTTTTACAGCATGGGTTCACAAGAAATGAGTACCAGCCCCCTCGGGAGCTGGGAAACCCCCACTTCAACTGAAGTGGTTGGCGTAAGGCCGGCCCCCTTACCTGTAAAAATAAATAGGTTCAACTCGCCACATGCGACCCCTTCGGGGATAACGCGGCAAGAAGTTACACTATATGTGTAGCTTAGTTGCGTGCGTTTGCGTTGCGTGGTCAGCCGCTTACCAACCTATAAGTCAAGGAACATACACGACAAATTACATTTTAAAAAATATAAAATAATAATATCTATGGACATCCAAACTAAAACAAAAAACAAAATCCAATTTAATAAGCCCTAGCCGCCAACATTACAGATCAACCGGCATTTCTTTCTGTCCTTACACACTTGTTTCATTTCCTCCAGAGTTATAACCTTCTTCATACAAGCTCTCCTTTTATTATGCATCTGGTTATTCCATTCATTCGCAATTTCGGATAGTGAATTAAATATAAATGTGAATGTATTTTTACAACTTAGATTAAAGCTAAGATATAAGTCGGAGGAGACCTGCAAGTTCATTTAAGATTTCATACAAAAAATGATCTTTCTCACCCAAAATGCTACAAGGGAATATCAATATACAACGTGTATGTTCACATCGGTTGCTATAAGCGCTACAGGGTGGGTGTGCGCTACCCCCGCATGTGAGGGTGTGCGCCGTTGGCCCTCCCAGTAACTTCATTACGCGCCCCCAAGGAGAATTCAAGCGTCGGCAATTTTTCCACAAACCACCCTGTACCTACTACACGCAGGGTGTCTATAAAACAACAGCCAATAAAACATGTCTAATCTAAGTTGCAAAGATATGTAACATTAAGGATTTTCATTATTTTGTTGCGAACTTCAAATACGTGCGCTTATACACTATAATAAATAATCTATAATCTAAGTTGCAAGGATGTATTTATTCAAAGCTCTCAGATGTATGCCCACAAACAAACACGTGTAGTTCGTGCTTACAAATGCTGATTGTGTACTTACAAATTAAATCCAAACCTCAAATGAACATAAGCCCTGCAACTCTTGCCGACATTCCCTGAAACAGGGGTGACATTGTCAAAGTGTACCATTTTTTACAGTATGGGTGGTCAGCCTCATACCAACCTATAAGTCAAGGAATACGAGTAATAAATAACATTTGAGTATAAAAAAACAACAAAACCTTAAAAAGAAATCTATACAAAAAAAGTCAAAAATTTATTATACAAAAAATGTAGCAAACTAATAAATCAACATTACAAATCAGCATTGCAGATTAGCCGCCACTTCTTCCTGTCCTTGCATACTTCTTTCATTTCATCCAGAGTCATAACCTTTTTCATACAAGCTCTCCTTTTATTATGACTCTGGATATCCCATTCACTCGCTATTTCATCACATATCTCAAAATGATTACACATACTGAAGCACGTAATACAGCACCATCTAGGAGTATTCGTGCCTTGGAATGGCATTCTAGTGATTGTGTGTGCGTAAATGTTCTCGTGGTGGAATAATCCAGAAATTGCTAGAAATACCTCTCCGGTTTACTATATAAGAGGTCAAAATGGTAGGACAGCAGAAGTCGCATGAGAACAATTTGCTAAGCAACACATATTATAACCAGTGACGGTCAAATTGTGAAAGAAATTGTAAATTGTAAAAAATAAATTCTGGATGAAAAATATAATCCAGCACAAAACGTAACAATATGCATTTTTAAAAGCATTTTTACGCGCTTTAACATGCCGCATGTGGACAATATAAGAACCTAAATCTCAAATAAACACACCCTGCAACTCTTGCCGACCTTCCCTGACACAGGGGTGACATTGGAAAAGTGAACCATTTTCTACAGCATGGGTGGTCTGTAATGCATGTAAGGTGAATCCCCAATGTTACATATCTTTGCAACTTAGATTAGATTAGATATCCTGTCATTGTGATGTTTTGTCATGTGATATACTGTCATTGTGATGTTTTGTCATGTGTCGTTCTGTCAAGTGTTGTTGTGTCACTGTGCTGTTCTACCTGTCAACAGTTTTTCGACAAACCACCATGTAAGGGTGTCATAATACAATAGCTAATAACAAATACACGATATGTGGAATTATATCGTAAGGAAAACCCATGAGAAAGTATCTACTGGATGTAGCGTTTGATTGGAAACAACCTATAATCAAATAATACGCAGCGGCCATGTTTTTTTTTGTTAGATGGCGGTATGACATGCGAAATATTTATTCAACTTTGTCGTCGCCCGACCTATCATGTAATCTATAATAATCTATAATCTAAGTTGCAAGGATATATTCATTCAAAGCTCTCAGATGTATGCCCACAAACAAACACGTGTAGTTCGCGCTTACAAATGCTGATTGTGTACTTACAAATAAAATACAAACCTCAAATGAACATAAGCCCTGCAACTCTTGCCGACATTCCCTGAAACAGGGGTGACATTGGCAAAGTGAACCATTTTTTACAGTATGGGTGGTCAGCCTCATACCAACCTATAAATCAAGGAATACGAGTAATAAATAACATTTAAGTATAAGAAAACAACAAAACCTTAAAAATAAATCTATACAAAAAAAGTAAAAAATGTCTTATGCCAAAAATGTAGCAAGCCAATAAACCAACATTAAAAATCAGCATTGCAGATTAGCCGCCACTTCTTCCTGTCCTTGCATACTTCTTTCATTTCATCCAGAGTCATAACCTTTTTCATACAAGCTCTCCTTTTATTATGACTCTGGATATCCCATTCACTAATTAATAATAATAATATTAGGATGATTTATTTGGTGAGCACTGTTTTTTTGTGAATCACAATTCTTTGACTTACAGGTTGGTATGAGGCTGACCATCCATACTGTAAAAAATGGTTCACTTTGCTGTCACAGGGAAGGTCAGCAAGATTGCAGAGCTTATGTTCATTTGAGATTGGGTTTTATATTGTAGGTTCACAAGATGTAATATTATATCTTTGAAACTTAAATTATATATATAGAAACCTCTAGAGCCCTCTGCGAACCTGTTCGTCGCTATAGAAAGCGCAAATTCTCAAGCTATACCCAGTTGCTGTTAGGCTGGATGGACTCTTTGGTAAAGGTAGATTAATTTTTCAATCAAGCTAAGAGCGTATTTGGAAATATAAATGGTACATTTTTTGGAATTCCAAACGATTGACGGAATGACAGACTGGTCCGTAGTCAAGTGGTTAACACTTCTGACTCGGTTCTGTAAGGTTGTGGGTTCGAATCCCAACGGAGCATAAAAAATATACCATTTATATTTTCATATATGCTCTTTGCTGGGTAAAAAATTCATACACCTTTACCAAAGACAGGTCACCATAGATCCATCCAGCCTTACACACCAACTGGGTCTTGGTTGAGAATTGGCGCTTTGCGACCAAGCTCGTAAAAAGTTCGGTCGATAGCTCAATTGGTAGAATGCTTGCATTCCATGCCGAGGAGCAATGGTTTGGTCCCAAGGTTTACTCAGCCTTCACAATAAATGAGAACCAGCCCCCCGGGAGCTGGGAAACCCCCACTTCAACTGAAAGAGGTTGGTGTGAGGCTGGCATCCTTACCCGTAAAAATAAATAGGTCCCGAATCGTCGCATACGACCCCTTCGGGGATAAGGCAGGCAAGAAGTTACACTATATGTGTAGCTTAGTCGCGTTTTACACGGCTTGTATGAAAATTATTTTTAGTGCGTAGTTACAATACTTTAAGTGCGTACTTACAAATGATTGTACGATATGTGAGGCTCCCCCATAAGTTGAGAGTGGGGTACCTACATGAAGATAACCACTCTTCGCCCAATTTCTTGCCAATAAATACTGCTAACTACGGAGCTCATGTAAGGGTGCGACAGACCACTGCAACCTTTGGTGTCGACGCGTTTTTAAATTTACTTTTATTAAAAAAAAAACCGTGATGTATTTTTTTTTGTATCAAGCAAAAAAATTCCTAGATACGAAACCAAGATATACACACATTGAAACTTCTTGTCGCGTTCTCCCCGAAGTAGCGAGTGAAACCTAAATAGTTTTACAGGTAAAAGGGGGTCGGCCCTTCGCTTACCGATTCGGTTGAAGTGAGGGTTTCCCAGCTCCAGAGGAGGCTGGCACTCATTTCTTGTGAAGGCTAAGTACCTTAGCCTTGCCGCTTTTTTTTTTCATTTCATGTTTCATTTGCCGTTTTTGGGTATTTTCTGTTTTGGGTAATGTGATGTTTTTTCTTGTGCCCTTTGTGGTATGCCTTGTTTTAGGTATGTGCTGTTTTGTCATTCTGTTGTTTTGTCATGGGATGTTTTGTCTTGTAATGTTTGATCATTGAGTTGTACTTTCCTGTTATGTTTCGTCATTGTGATGCAAAGTCATGTGTTGTTTTGTCATGTGATGTTTTTTTATGTGTTGTTTATAGGAAATGGGCCGAATGTGGTTTGCGCCGAATACGAACTTCGGCCGAACATTCGGTTAAAATGAAAAAATCGGCCGAATTTCGCCCGAACTTCGGTTCGGTTAAAAAGTTACGTATTATAGTTTCTAGTTACTGTTATTTGTTGGAAGAATACTAAGCTTATTTCATTTTTGTTTCAATCTGATATCTATGCAATATGAAATTGTTAATTAATGTTCACTTGTTCCTACTAAAATCAATGACCATGAGTGAGTGCATAAAGGCCTTATCACTATTTTACGGTTATAAAAGATACTATGACATTTAATTATAACAGTCAAAATGTTGCAGGGTAGGTATTTTATTTTGCTTTTTCTTACACCGAATGTTTGGATTTTGAACCGAATTTCGGCCGAATGCCAAAGTTCGGTTCTAGCTGCCGAAATTCGGATGAACCGAATGTGAAGCTAAGTTCGGCCCATGGCTAGCTGTTTAGTCGCTTTTCTATCGTGGAACTGGTACAACTAACGTAGGGTTACTTGATGAAATGGGTTGACTTTTCATGATAGTCTATGTGTGCAGTGGCGTCACTACCTTACAAGCTAAAAAGCTAAGCATGCGTACCCTCAGAAATGAAAATAATGAATATTTTTGAGTAGATTAAAGATATACATCAATATTCCTGCTACTGCCATCTGTGAGGTAAAGTGGGATATCAATATTAGTCATTTTCGAACGAAACTCTGTTCAAACGTGATTGAGAATTGTATGTCTACCTTTGTTTAACGTATGAAAAAGCTTGACCTCTGTAAGTTTGTATGAAGATAGTCGCTTAAGCTCTTTTAATTCTAAATGAAAACACACATTCACAGATATTGCTTGGAGATGTGGCTTGGAGTACGCATGATAATAATATTCAGAGAAGCTAAGCTTTTCGTCCATTAAATTTTACGATTCCAGACTGAAGCTGTTTACAGATTTATGAATGACTTATGTATTGTGTTTTGAAAACACTGTCGCGTCAGGTTCAAATATCATAATAAATAACTTATTGCTTGTTTGCGATCGAGAATCCGGTTTTTATAGTATACAATGAATTCCTGTGAAAATATAGTTGTACTTAGTAAGGATCTTAAGTATGTAAAGATTTATTAATTAATCCGAAATCGAAGTCTGAAGAGATTAAGAAACACTGAGGAAAGAAACAAAGGGGTAAGATTTATTATTTGTGATTTCGTGCAACTTTAATTATCCAGCATGCGCATGGCAGAAACCGTAGGCACGCCACTGTATGTGTGTAAAGGTTGCGAGTGACTGGCTCGTACAAGAAGGAAAGCACACTGGCAATGGGCCGGCAGAGATTTACTGCTCCAGCTCAATAAATAATATTAAATACTAACAGTTTTATTGCCACAGAAATATGTCACACGGAAAATATAACTCTTACTACATGGAGGTGATTTAATTACTGCCTAGTGCGCATTTTCTAGCGTAAACACTCGCCCATCGCGTAAATAGCAAAAAAAAAAACCAAATAAAACTCACCATAGAGACGCTGTGTCATCTTCCATACATTCTTATGTTTACGTGTTCGAGGAATGTTTTATACTAGGGGTACACGTCGGGTGAAAATGAAATAAAATATATAGTCCAGTAGGTTTCTTTGTGAACAAAGGAAGTTCTGCTTTTTACTTTATTGCTCTCCGTAGGAGCTCCCAAAGAAATATAACGCATCGACTATACATGGGAACTAAAAAATATTTTCAAATTGTGTATCCCATACTGGCGCGTGTGCCTAAAAGGAAGGCTGTGACTCTGTTACTCCGTTGTCATTTCGCTAGGGGTGGCTAGAGCCTCTGCAGAGCTGCCTTCATTTCTTCCTATTCTTATATACCTCTATTAATTCATTCATATGCATCCCCTTTTTCTTCTCATACATTCACTTTGTAAGTCCCATTCTTTTACAATTCCCTCAATCAACTCCTCTTCAAGCAACTTAAAAATTGTAAGCAATGGTTCAACTTGATTCATGATTACAACTGAAAATATTTTCTTATAAAGATTTATTTTAAAAAACAATGAAAACTATTTTTAAATATTGAAAATTAGAACTTTGTTTATTACCACTTGAGTTCCCATTTTAATTCAATAACGTTTTCGGTATCTCTACCATCTTCGGTTGAACTTATGTGTTCCTATCAGGTAGTGTTTTTCCAGTCAACCCTGTTTGGTCTGGAAATAAGTAAGGCAGAATGTAAACACGTTCTTCCCACTGCTTCTACTTATGCTACACGCGCTGCCCGGTGATTGTCGTATTCTTTGGTGGATTTCAAAGGACCTGTGCAAACACGGTTATTCTTTTCTGTCTCGTATGTGGCAGGAGCAGGAAAAGTGGCCAATCATATTATATTCAATCTGAAATGTATCGATTCCACTCATTGCACGCTCCTAATGTCTAGCCCGCCTCCTGGATTGATGGATATGTACGAATTTGTAATATATTTTTGCAGACGGTTATAGACGAAATAACAAAAATCAGACATATTACAAGGAAACATTATTTTTTTTTAAAAAAACAAGTAAACATGAATCTAAAAACGGACGTATAAAGACAATTTTTAAAATTATTACATGTGGCATGTGTGATTAGATTAGACTCATGGCAAACGCCTTAACTACAAGATTTTTTCCCATTTGTAGTATTTGCTCTCGTAGAAAATAGGAAAAAACGGTGCGTTTATCTGAAAAACCCTTGTTAGCTTTATATGTCACTTACTCAGTTTTACCTTTAAGATATCCATACAGAGGAATTTAAAAAAAATGCATACATACAAATGTAGACTGTAACTGTAACTGTAACTCTGTCGCCATTCCGCTAGGGGTGGCCAGAGCCTCTGCAGAGTTGCCTCCATTTTTTCCTATCCTTACATACCTCTTTCAATTCATTCATATCCATCACCTTTTTCATGCATTTTCTTCTTTTACGCTCACTTTGTATATCCCATTCTTTCACAATCTCCTCAATCTGATCACTCCATACTTTTCTCGGTCGTCCCTTCCCTCTTTTTCCTTTCACACTTTCTTTGTATACATACTTTGTCAGTCTATCATCATTCATTCTTTCCACATGCCCAAACCATCTCATCACATTCTTTTGTACCTTAACTTTCACATCCTCTTTCAATGTAGACGATTTTTCGAAATATGTATTGTTCTGTAAATAACAAATACAAATAAATGTTAGGTAGGTAGGTGTATTGGTTATAGCATTCAGTGATCTGTGGTTATAGCCGATGAGAGGTGGAGCAATTATTATAGGTACCTAGGATAAGAGATATTCAAATTTATGCACTGGAAGCTTTATCTTCTGGAAGGTTCCAGCAAAATTGGCTTCTAGTAACTACCATCTTTGGAGTATAAAAAGCTGCAAGCAGCTTGCAAGAGTCAGTCTTGATACGACGCTCTGCTTTTGAACAAGAAAGACAGTATCAGTGAGAGTGAACCAACGGTGAAATACTCGTAAATGTAAATTGCTAAACCATAAATGTGAATTGTTAAAAATAAATATAAATTGTTAAATAAATCTAAGTGTAAAATAAATATCCTGTAAAGAAGACCAGTTTTTTTGTAATTTGAAGACTTTTTGAACCCTAAAAACACAACAGTATTTTCGCAGAACATAGTATTTTTTAGTTTCTTCATTTCCACACACAATCCCTCCAGCAACAATTGAATGATTGGCCTCTGCGCCGAGATTAGGCGGGCTACATTATGTATAATGAGTAGGAGTAATATCGCAGCACGGATATATGGGAGTAGCGGGTACGTACACCACATGTAGGAGCATTAGGGCGGTATCGTGCCATGCCGCAGTTTGGTGTCTGACCCCGCATGGGAGGGCGCCAACACACAAACTCACCGAATCCATAATCCGGAAGTGTATAAAAATACAATCAAGGATAGAATCAAAATGAAGACAAAGGTGGACCGAAATCACCAGTACCCTTAGTACCAGTTGCAAAACTTGAGTTTACGGAAAATTTTGAATAATGATTTTCCCCAAAATCTGCCGTTTTTGTTTGTTTGAACTTGATTTTCTTCATCACTGTAACTCTTTTGCTAAGACTATAAAGTGTAAGAAACGAAAACGGAAGATTTTGGGGAAAGTCACTCTTTAATACTTTCCGTTTACTTTACTCAAGTTTTGCAACTCGTACTAAGGGTACAGAAGGATGAATCCGAATCCATAATGCAGAAGCGCTGTTCTGCTAAATTCCTTACGACCTTATTAAGGCGACGAGATAGCGATTCGTGTCCAAAAGTAAGGTGTACTGCATTTTTTTTTATCTATGGATTTTTTTCGCAAGCGCTAGTAAGCTCCGACATGAATTGATATCCAAAGTGTAAGGAATTTAACAGAATAGCGCTTCAGATACTGGGAAAGTGAATTGGAAAAACCCAGATCTGGTTCCACCACAAGATGTCCGTAGACAGAATGTCCAATGACACTATGTCTACGCGACAAAATGGATATTATGTCGGTGGGCATTCTGTCAATGGGCGTTTTGCATTTTTTTGGGCAATGGACACTGGTGTCACTGATGTCATGCAGCGAGTGGCCTGCTTAAAGTGGCGCTGGGCTAGTTACGTCGCAAGGCAGGACCATGCCAGGTGGCCGAAAAGAATCGTCCAGTGGCGACCCAAGATGCCTAAGAGAAGAGCGGGGAGGCCCCAACTAAGGTGGCTTGACGACATCAAGGGAACTGCAGGCAGAAGATGGCTGAGCACAGCAGCCAGTAGACAGAGATAGAGAGGATTGAAGGAGGCCTACGTCCAGGAGTGGACTGAGAAAGGCTGAGGAAGAAGAAGAAAAGACAGAGGTGGAAGTCTCGAGACCGTATCTATTTAAAGATAGGACGGAATAAAACATGGCGGTCTGTGAACAGCTGATCGTTGTTCCACATAAAATGGATCAGCTGTTGATATTCCTGATACTGTTCTGTAACTGTAACTCTGTCGCCATTCCGCTAGGGATGGTCAGAGCCTCTGCAGAGTTGCCTCCATATTTTCCTATCCTGACATACCTCTTTCAATTCCTTCATATCCATCACCTTTTTCATGCATTTTCTTCTTGATATGTCTCATGGCGACTTTATATAAGCACTTTCGACAAAATATAGAATAACGTTGGTTCGATCCCCGCTTGGTCACTTGACCATAACTTTGACCCTGGTTCAACAGATGTTATTGGGTAATTATTAATTAATAATTCATTAATATAAATAATAATGACTTATTAATTGATGATATTAATACCTGTTTCTGGCAAGGCAGAATTGGCTGGTGAATTGCATTCCTCTTCACAAATCTATTAAAAAAAAAAAAAAAAGCTACGTCAGCATAAAAAAATATGTTAATTTTAAATAACGTCATTAACATTTAGCAAGTATGCAATTATTTGTCTCGCTGCACCTTGCAGGGTTACTCAGGAGTATCGCAGAGTGAACTTGTCTGGTTTTAGGTGCTACCTAGCGCGCCTCAGTGTATGTATGTGTGTGTGTCCGTACAGAGCAATTACAGGTAAATACCCCGCTCTAGCTCTCGGGCCGGCTGCGGCCTTTCACAACACCGGTTCCATGGTAGGACGACACAGTGGCAAAACGACAGTGACAGAACGACACATAGCACGTTTAATAATAAAGAGCAATAACTCAAAAAACATGAATATTGGGAAATCACGTTTGAAGTTCAGACAACCAGTACAACTTGTATGGGATGAAAAAGGCGGCCGATGTTTTATCTCGGTCATATTCGTCCAAATTGAACGGCTGTCGCATTCTACCTATTCTTCTCGCATTGTTCTTGCGTTTTCTTACAAAATCTCGATTTTCCCAATTTTCGAGTTATTTCTCTTTATTATTAAACGATCGAGTCATGATATAACGACGCATGACAGAACGACATATGACAGAACAACACAACACAGAGCATCACATGACAAAACATCACAAGAAAGTAGTTCTGTCATGTGATGTTTTTTCATGTGCGGTTTATAGTATAATCTGTTTTCGGTACGTTATTTTTTGTCACGTGATGTTTTGTCCCTGTGTTGTTTTTTCATAATGTTTAATCATATTGTGATGTTCTGACATGTGATGTTTTTTCATGTGCCATTTATGGTATGTTATGTTTTGTTATGTGATGTTTTGTACTTGTGTTGATTGGACATAGGGATTTATTTTCTTTGTTGTTTTGTCATTGTGATGTTTTATCATATGTTATGTTCTGTCATGTGTTGTTCAATTATGTATGGATCTGTCATATGTTGTTCTGTCACTGTGTCGTTCTGTCATGTGTCATTCTGTCATGTACTGTTCTAACATGTGTCGTTCTGTCATGTATCGTTCTGTAATGTGTCGATTTGTCACTGTGCCGTTCTAATCAGTCACCCACAACACCTACATACGACCAGCAAGCAGACAACTTTACGCAAGCATTTCACCAAAATGTTTTAACAAAATAAAACGCTCGCTAGAGGCGCTGCTTCAGTTTCCTAACATTTTTGCTGTTGTGGAGTGTTATACTAGCGTGATGTAGCGATGGCGTTGCCTTACCTACCACCGACACCTCGGCACTACAATTTACAGGGTGTTTAACATCACACTGGAACAAGATACCTCCATAAACGTGAAAGATTTGGAATGCGAGTGATTCGGGTTACGCTGTTTTGATTTACGTGCGTTGCAATTAAAATAACCAATATTGTGCATGCGAATTTTATATGATCGGTCCGTAGTCTAGTCGCTGCCTTAGTTCTTGTTTACCGTTTACGCCATTGAGAAAATTTTACATGAGCAATGTTTGCATGTGTACTGGACCAATGTGTCTTATAAAAACAATAAATTTATTTAAAAAATATTTAAAAGAACTCTCACATTATCAAGTTTTACGGTTTTTCTTAGCTCAGATTGTGTAGAATTTGATTCATAAGACAACTGCATGAAAAAGTCATATTTGACTAGATTGGCGTATACGGTAAACAAGAACTGGGGGAGCGTAGTGGTAACGCTTCGGACTCGAAAATGGAAGGTTGTAGGTGAAATGTAATTAATTGCTTGTATTCCTTGACTTATAGGTTGGTATGAAGCTGACCACCCATACTGTAAAAAATGGTTCACTTTGCCAATGTCACTCCTGTTTCAGGGAAGGACGGCAAGAGTTGCAGGGTGTATGTCCGTTTGAGATTTGGTTTTTATATTGTAGGTTCACATGCGGCATGCGCAAGCGCAAACCTGTACGTGCCTGCTTGTGAGAATGCGTGTAATGTGAATCCCAAATGTAAAATAATTATATTTGCAACATAGATTAGATTAGATTAGACCTATAAAGTATCGATATTACCCTTAGGTAGTCAGTGGCGAAGGGTGCCATACAACTCGATCCCATCGGTTTCCCTTTTAAAATGAGACAAAAATGATAATAAAGTAGACTGCATGGTTTTAATGGGGAAAAAATACAAATTATTTATTTGGTTTTAAATGTATTTTTTTACTCTGTGAACTACTTTGTTGCCTAATTTTAAAAGGGAAGCCGATGGGAATCGAGTTGTATGGCACCCTTCGCCACTGTTAGGTACTGATCCTTGCCTCTGTGAAGTGTCCGCCCCTGCTCGCTCGTAAGAGAGCGCAGTTTAAGAAGCGCTGTGTCGGTTGTAATGGACATTATTACCTGAGATCATTCCGGCAGAGTTCTCACAAAAAGAAACGACTGGGAGTGTGTTGAGAAGAAGTTTCCAGAAGAAAGGGAGAGAGAGAGTGGAAGAAGAAAAAGAAGGGGTAATAAAAATCCATAGCGGTCATTAGCGGCTGGCAGGGAAGGTGAACCTTTTCTACTTCCTGTACCCTTCAAACATTGGTTTCCTTACACAAAGATAATTTATTTATAAGGTACCTACACATAATTAAAGAGCGCTGTTTTTGTGTGTGTCACACCTCAAGGGCCCTCTCAAATCACGGATAATTTTTTTTGTAAGATGCGTCTTTACTAAAGACTCTTAAGTGCTCCTTTAAAGACACCAACAGTTTCTGCCTTCCTTACATAAGGTGGTAGTCTATTCCTCTCCATTGGGCCCGCAAACCGGAAAGCACGGTCCCCAAAATGAGTGCGTGTCTGACGTGACGGCTGGACTAAGTCAACTACCCCACACTTAGCAGATCTAAGAGTTTGTCGTCTCAAACCTATCTCAACAGGTGAGAACATGTCAGACAAGTATGTAGGAGCCGTACCGTTGACAGCTTTGTAAACCATCAGACAAACACGGTAGACCACCCTCTCCGGAAAACGAAGCCAATGCAGTTTTTTCCTTGGTTAGAACGACACAGTGACAAAACGACACATGACATAACGACACAAGACACAACGACACATGACAGAACAACACATGACGGTACATCCCAATGACAAAACATCACAGGTTTGATGCTCGTGATGTTTTATCATGTGCCGTTTATGGTATGTTCTGTTTAAGGAATGTGATGTTTTGTTCTTGAGTTGTTATGTCATTATGATGTATTTTCTGTGCTGTTTTGGCATGTGTTTTGTTATGCGATATACTATCATTGTGATTTTCTGTCATGTGTTATTTTGCTATAATAATAATAATATCAGGATGATTTATTTGGTGAGCGCTGTTTTTGTGCGTATCACACCTGAAGAGCCCTCTGCGAGCTTGGTCGTCGCTGTAGAAAGCGCCAATTCTCAAACAAGACCCAGTTGTTGTAAGGTTGGATGGACCTTTCAGTGACCGGTCTTTGGTTAAGGTTTTTGATTTTTTTAACCCAGTGAAGAGCACATTTGGAAATATAAATGGTATCTATATTTTTTGTGCTCCGCCGGGATTCGAATCCACAACCTTCCATTTACGAGTCCGAAGTGTTGCCACTGGACTACGGACCGGTCCAAGATGTCATCGATGTGTCATTATGTCATGTGTCGTTATATATCATCTGTTGTTTTGTCACTGTTCCGTTCTAAGCTGTCACCCAAAAATTGAATAATTATTTCAATATAATTAAGACACCTTTAAGGTGATAGATATGGTCAACCCTCCAAAAATCACCCATTGACCAACTCGCAACTCGTAATTGCAACTCGCATGGGTTAAAAAAAACTCCCGTGAACTGTTCCTGTTTATAATTTTTAACGCCTTTAAACATTAATGGGAATATTGTCAATGGTATTATTAACTCGCTCCCCCAGTTCTTGTTTACCGTATACGCCAATCTTGTCAAATATGACTTTTTCATGCAGAATCAAATTCTACACAATCTGAGCTAAGAAAACCCGTAAAACTTGATAATGTGAGAGTTGTTAAATATTTTTTAAATAAATTTCTTGTTTTCATAAGACACATTGGTCCAGTACACATGCAAACATTGCTCATGTAAAATTTTCTCAATGGCGTATACTGTAAACAAGAACTAAGGCAGCGAACTGGCAAAATGATACTTTCGGAAAAAAGAAAAGCACACTCGCAACCAAACAAAAGTCACTCGCAATTTCCGAGCTAGCGAGTAAAATTTTGGAGGGTTGCATATGGTGATGCCAATGAACATTGTGTCGGTGGACATTATGTCGGTGGACATTTTGTCGTGAAGACATTTTATCAAGTGGACCTTGAGTCGGTGGACATTTTGTCGTGACATGGTTTTTCGATACAATGTCATCACAAGTAAAAATAAATAAAATAAAAACACATTATCGCTGGTGAGACCAGCAACGTTTTCGGCATGCTCGAGTTAAAATAGCCGGGATGTACTGCCAGACTATTAGCGTCAATATAATTCATCAGAAAAAAGTGCCCACCGAGAATACACGCTGCATGGAGTGAAGTAGTGTTAGGCCGCGCGTTTATTCACGAGGGCGACCTTGTAAAATTCTATTTTATTTATCGCCGGCCATTTCTTACGCCGTCTCTCCCTTCCCTTCCCTTCCTAGAGAGAGGCGCCCCCTTAACCTCGACACCACACAGAGCTGGGCAAAAAACCATCATAGCACCACTCATCATCATCATCTCAACGGAAACTATATCATCTATAATCTGAGTTGCAGAGAGATATGCTAACATTTCTAATCTAATCTAATCTAAGCTGCAGAGATATATATCATTTAAGATTTATATTAAATGCATTCCCACAAGCAGACATGTATAATTTTGCGCTAACACATGCCGCACTAATTTTGGGGACCGTGTTTTCCGGTTTGCGGGCCCAATGAAGTGGAACAGACTACCACCTAATGTGAGGAAGGCGGAAACTGTTGGGTGTCTTTACAGGAGCACTAAAGACGCATCTTTACAAACAAATCTTATCCGTGATTTGAGAGGGCCCTTGAGGTGTGGCACACACAAAAACGGCGCTCTTTTATTATGTGTACCTTATAAATAAATTATCCTTGTATTTATATATATGTGGACCTACAATATAAAAACCCAATCTCAAATGAACATAAGCCCTGCAACTCTTGCCGTCCTTCCCTGAAACAGGGGTGACATTGGCAAAGTGAACCATTTTTTTAAAGTATGGGTGGTCAGCCGCATACCAACCTATAAGTCAAGGAAGGATATACACTTACTTACGTACATTTGAAATTCAGAATATATGCATGCCCACAGACAGATCATCGTATCTCTTATGTCCATCAGAGGTAATTTCACATGAGCAATGTTTGTATGTGTACTGAACCAATGTGTCTTATGAAAACTAGAAATAATTGATTTTACGTTTTTTTTTCTAAACTCAGATTGTGTAGAATGTGATTCTAAAGACAATTTCATTGAAAGGTAATCTTTGCATCAAATGATCCATAAGCCAAACAAGCACTGGGGGACGTTATAGGTTGGTATCAGGCTGTAAAATGCTATAAAAATTGGTTCACTTTGCCCACGCCCCTTCTGTTTCAGGGAGGGTCGGCAAAAAAAGTAGCAGAGTTTATGTACATTTGAGGTTTTTTATTTTTTCATTTGTAAGTACACATGCAGTACTTGTTAGCGCGAACTTACACGCGTCTGTTACATGCGACCCCTTCGGGGATAACGCAGGCAAGAAGTTACACTATATGTGTAGCTTAGTTGCGTTGCGTAATACATCCTTGGACCGGTCCGTAGTCCAGTGGCAACATCTCGGACTCGTAAATATGGAAGGTTGTGGATTCGAATCCCGGCGGAGCACAAAAATATACCATTTATATTTCCAAATGTGCTCTTTCTGGGTTGAAAAATTCATAAACCTTTACCAAAAATACCGGTCACTGAAAGGTCCATCCAACCTTACATCAACTGGGTCTTGTTTGAGAATTGGCGCTTTCTACAGCGACGACCAAGCTCGCAGAGGGCTCTTGAGGTGTGATACACACAAAAACAGCGCTCACCAAATAATTCATTCTAATATTATTATTATTAAATTGCAACGTAGATTATAGCAGATCCCTTCTCCCATGTACGCATCTGACTTCATAACCTTTCCGAGCAATTTTGAAAAGAGATCTCAATATAATCCGAACCTGAAAATGAATATAATATCTATCCAGTGTTCAGCCCATCTTGGTGAAGCGCCCCCAATCGTCAGTTTCTCGGGCGTTCAGTGTCTGGCGCGCAAAACGCCTCCCCCGGCATTTCTGGGGGCAGGAACAAAAACTCCAAAGCGATTCTTTTGTCATTAGGGGTAATCTTACGTCCGACCTACCAGGCACCCACCACCCCTATACACTTACGTACCAGTAGATATACACCATTGAGTAATAACATAGAGGAGCAGCAACTAACTTACTGCATTGTACATGCTGTTGAGCTTTCTGCTGGATTCTCTTTTAATTAAAATACAATAATTTATTTTTTACAGACTTTATTTTTCATAATTTATTTCACAACTTGTAACTGTAACCTGTAACTTTGTCGCCATTCCGCTAGGGGTGGCCAGAGCTTCTGCAGAGCTTGCTCTATTTGTTCCTATCCTTATGTAATTCATTCATATCCATCACCTTTTACACATTTTCTTCTTTTACATTCACTTTGTGTATCCCATTCTTTCACAATCTCCTCAATCTGATCACTCCATTCTTTTCTCGGTCGTCCCTTACCTCATTTTCATTTCACACTTCCTCTGTATTTATACTTCGTCAGTCTATCATCATTTATTCTATCCACATGCCCAAACCATCTCATCACAATCTTCTGTACTTTATCTTTCACATCTTCTTTCAGCCTACATTCTTTCTTTACCCATTCCTAATTATATTATTATGTTAGGATGATTTATTTGATGAGCGCCTTTTTTTGTGTGTATCACACCTCAAGAGCCCTCTGCGAGCTTGGTCGTCGCTGTAGAAAGCGTGAATGCTCAAGCAATACCCAGTTGTTGTAAGGTTGGATGGACCTTTCAGTGACCGGTCTTTTCAACCCAGCGAAGAGCACACTTGGAAATATAAATGGTATATTTTTTGTGCTCCGCCGGGATTCGAATCCACAACCTTCCATTTACAAGTCCGAAGTGTTGCCACTGGACTACGGACCAGTCCAAGAAATGCCAAAACACGCGGTGTACCTGAGCGGTCACCCATCCAGGTAACATCCGCGCCCAATGTTGCTTAACTTCGGTGATCTGATGAGAACCGGTGCTTTCAACATGGTATCGTCGTTGACAAACATCGTCCTAACTCTATCCTTCAGAGTTTTTCCTGTCATGCTACTCAAATGCTTCATTTCCACCGTACACACTTTACTCATTTCACTGTCACTCACTGTCCATGCTTCACTTCCACACATCAAAGTCGTAGTCCGCAGATATAATAAGTCACTGGCATACACTCTACGAGAGCTCTCGTACCGACTCCAGCGGAGTGGGGGTTTAAAAGTTGAGTATTCCGAAAGCACAATGATTGAATAAGTTTTTCGAGACAGTGCAGGAAACTTTGGGAGAACGCTCTGCTCTGAGTTGCTTGTTCATAATTGACATCTGGATGCTGTCAATCTTCTCCGAATTGCACATTTAGAATGCAACAACTTTCTGAGCGAAGGGGTTTACGTATCGATGATTTTCGCTTACACAGGTAAGGGGTGTTTTTCCTCTTGAATTTCCTTTGGAAGTTCCTTGTCTTATAGGTTGGTATGTGGCTGACCACCCATGCTGTAGAAAATGGTTCACTTTGCCAATGTCACCCCTGTTTCAGGGAAGGTCGGCAAGAGTTGCAGGGTTTATGTTCATTTGTGGTTTGGGTTTTTATGTTGTAGGTTCACATGCCGCATGTACGTGAATGCTTGTGAGAAAACATATAATGTGATTTTTTATATATTTTTATTTTATAAAAAAGATTTGTGAAGAGGAATGCAATCCACCAACCAATTCTGCCTGGCCAGAAACAGGTATTCATATCATCAATTAATAATTCATTATTGTTTATTTTATTGAATTAATTACTAATTAATAATTACCCAATGACATCTGTTGAACCAGGGTCAAAGTTATGGTCAAATGACCCAAGCGGGGATCGAACCAACGTTATTCTATTCCAAATACGCTAGAAAGATCAGCCCCCTCGGCCATAACACCGACAATGCCACCCCGGATTCATGTGATGTTTTGTTTATTATGTATGTACACATGCAGCATGTGTAAGCGCGAACGTACATGAGCCTGCTTGCGGGCATGCATTATATATGAGCCATGAATGTCGATGTATCTTTTTCACAACATCTTATTCTTTTCAATTTGTATTCCTTGACTTACAGGTTGGTATGAGGCTTACTACCCCACACTGTTAAAACGCTTCACTTTACAAATTACACCTCTTGTTTCGGGGAAGGTCGGCAAAAGTTGCAGGGCTTATGCTCATTTGTGGTTTGGATTTTAATTTGTAAGTACACATGCAGCAGGTGTAAGCGTGAACTCGCATGCGACTGCTTGTGGTCATGCATTAAATATGAGCCTCAAATGTCGATAAAGCTTTTCAACATAGATTATACTCGCAGATAGTCTTTTTTTTTGTAGTAGACTAAAACCGGATATCAGCTGCGTTTAGAACACTTTAAAATATAAAATGGCCGTACTTGTTTCTTCCATTATGTTGAGTAAAGGTTAGTAGAACACCGCAGGATACATTGCCGTAGATATTATATGTAGGTGTGTGTGTGTATTGAATATTGAAACAAATTACTCAACATTTTTCAATAGCGATACCCGGCTAGCTACTTATGGGAGTTGGGAAACATCGAGTTTGTGAATTTCTTTGTTGGGAAAAAATCAATTCTTTTGTTGTGATATTTCACCAATACGGCAAGCAACAATGGCAGACGATGCGCAGCTAAAACTCGTTCAAGGGACGTTTTCATAAACATCCATTAGCTAAATGCCACAGCTAATTTTAAAAACTTGTGCTATGGGGACGTCCATAAATTACGTCATCGATTTTGGCCGTTTTGCGACCCCCCTCCCCCCCTTTACAATCATCCTATAGTCATTATCTAATGACCCCCCCTCCCCCTTTTGTTGTAATAATGCATGAGCTTAATAATTAATAATGTTATATTAATTACATAATATTTTGTATATTTTGTAGAAATTGGTATTTACAAGAACGACGTCACCTTTGGTACTCGTACATCATTTGCCATCATCCGCAGACCAGACTCCCCCCTTAATGCGAATGACGTAATATATGGACAACCCCTATGAAACTATTATAACTAGGTTTTCTCGTCAAACTGTACCCTTAGTACGAGTTGCAAAACTTGAGTAAAGTAAAGTTTACGGAAAGTATTAAAGAGTGGTTTTACTCAAAATCTGCCGTTTTTGTTTCTTACACTTTATGGTCTTAGCAAAAGAGTTACAGTGATAAAGAAAATCAAGTTCAAACAAACAAAAACGGCAGATTTTGGGGAAAACCACTCTTAAATACTTTCCGTAAACTTACTTTACTCAAGTTTTGTAACTCGTACTCAGGGTACTGGTGTTGGCAGAATTGTGTCTCATTGACAGCACCTAAACACCTTGCCGCGTTTTCCACGAAGGAGTTGCATGTGGCGAATGTAACCTGTATATTTTTACAGGTAAGAGGGTCGACCTCACGCCCAACCACTGCAGTTGAATTGGGGGTTTCCCAAATCCAAAATCAGGAATATAAAAATGATCTTACTGGCGTCATCCCTATTCCCGGTTGTCAGCGAGTTATTTGATTCACAATTTTAAAATTATTTTCCAAAAAGAAAATTAAAAAAATATCGCAGGTAAGAAGTCGATTTACATGTAAAGCTTAGTTGCATTGCGTAACGTCATCCCTATTTCATGTTGGCCTGCGATTTGAAAATAAATGTATGTAGTCGCTGGGATGGTCGAGGATGAGGCATTGGTGCTCGAATTTGTGTTATTGACACTAGCGCTGGTTTGACCCCGCCTACATCTTATCCAATCGAAAATTAATATGACCCTGGTTCAACAGATGTCATTGTATGCACACAAGCGTCCACTATTGCATTAATTAATCTGGCCAGGCAAAATGGGTTGGTGAATTGCGTTCCTGTTCACAAATGTATTTTTGTAAAAAATAATACTAATACGGAACGAGTCCCATCGGACTACCGAGTAGGTAGGTCAGATTATCGAGGGACAGCTGTAAAAAAACATGGTGATACAGATGCACAGGAATTCCTCCCGCGGCTAATACCGAGCAGGGTAATAGACAGTTTGCAAAGGCATTCCTCCCGCTCGCTGTTTGGCATGCCTCTAATATAAATGCAATCTGCAGGAAGTGAGTGCGCGTAGTGCGCGCGCTTACACGCTGTTTCCCCGCGACATTATGTTTTTGTGTCCCCGGCTAATGCCGAGCAGGGTAATAGACAGTTTGCATAGGCATTCCTCCCGCTCGCTGTTTGGCATGCCTCTAATATAAATGCAATCTGCAGGAAGTGAGTGCGCGTAGTGCGCGCGCTTACACGCTGTTTCCCCGCGACATTATGTTTTTGTGTCCCCGGCTAATGCCGAGCAGGGTAATAGACAGTTTGCATAGGCATTCCTCCCGCTCGCTGTTTGGCATGCCTCTAATATAAATGTAATCTGCAGGAAGTGAGTGCGCGTAGTGCGCGCGCTTACACGCTGTTTCCCCGCGACATTATGTATTTGTGTCCCCGGCTAATGCCGAGCAGGGTAATAGACAGTTTGCATAGGCATTCCTCCCGCTCGCTGTTTGGCATGCCTCTAATATAAATGTAATCTGCAGGAAGTGAGTGCGCGTAGTGCGCGCGCTTACACGCTGTTTCCCCGCGACATTATGTATTTGTGTCGCCGGCTAATGCCGAGCAGGGTAATAGACAGTTTGCATAGGCATTCCTCCCGCTCGCTGTTTGGCATGCCTCTAATATAAATGTAATCTGCAGGAAGTGAGTGCGCGTAGTGCGCGCGCTTACACGCTGTTTCCCCGCGACATTATGTTTTTGTGTCCCCGGCTAATGCCGAGCAGGGTAATAGACAGTTTGCATAGGCATTCCTCCCGCTCGCTGTTTGTCATGCCTCTAATATAAATGTAATCTGCAGGAAGTGAGTGCGCGCGCTTACACGCTGTTTCCCCGCGACATTATGTTTTTGTGTCCCCGGCTAATGCCGAGCAGGGTAATAGACAGTTTGCATAGGCATTCCTCCCGCTCGCTGTTTGTCATGCCTCTAATATAAATGTAATCTGCAGGAAGTGAGTGCGCGCGCTTACACGCTGTTTCCCCGCGACATTATGTATTTGTGTCGCCGGCTAATGCCCAGCACGGTAATAAACAATTTGAGACACGGCGCGCGCTCGCATGACCGCCCGCAATAAAGGTACAACATGGGGGGTGGTAGGGGGTAGGGGTACACCCCCACCCCCCCTTAATGCGTATGTGAATCAAAATGAGAAATGTACGCAAGAAAGAACGTCCAAACAAAAAGAACAATGGAGTCGGTACGCAACGCAACCAAGTTACATATATTGTGCAACTAACTTCTTGCCTCGTTATCCCCGAAGGGTTTCGAATGCTGCGAGTGAAACGTATTCATTTTTACAGGTAAGGGGGCCTAGCTTTAGTTGCTTGTGGGGGTTTCCCAGCTCTCGAGGGGGGCGGTACTCATTTCTTGTGAAGGGTTATTTTATTGACGTAATAACCTTGCCGTTATTTTATTTTGGATTTTGAAATAAACACCGTAACGGGAAATCATTTCTGACACCCTCGGTAGGATCGAACCCGAGCGTTAGTGACGCATTTAGTTAACATGGGTTTCTCAAATAAATTCACATTTCTCTCCATTTTCTATGAGAGAAAACACGGAAAAATAATAAAAATCCTGTAATTTAGAAGTTTGTCATGAGCACTTCCTTATAATAAGTTCTCTTACTATGAGAAGTTACACACAATACAATGTTTTATCCACGATTTCTCAAATCAGTGACTAAGTACTTATTCAGTTCTACCTTTATTAAGGTGGCGATATGCTAACGTTGAAAATACCGCGCCTAAATGACTTTTCACACATAACGCATTCCGTCCAGTTTGTCTATGAATATGCAAGAATATATTTTTAATTACTTACTTATGTCTAAAATATATAACAATAAATTATAACAGCGTTAATACACAAGTCATACAAAAAATAATCACCCTTCATTTAATTATATTGTAAACACAGCTCTAGGGTGGTTTACATTCCCACCCTGCGCCCATACATACCGTGTCACGACAAAATGCCCATTGACAGAATGCCCACCGACAAAATGTCCATACACATAATGTCCATCGAGAAAATGTGCACGCGGCAAAATGTCTACCGAGAATGTCCACCGACAAAATGTCCATAGACATAATGTCCACCGAGAAAATATTAACGCGACAAAATGTCCACGCGACATAATTTCCACAGATAGAAAGTCCACGCGACAAAATGTCAACCCGACAAAATGTCCACCCGACATTTAAAAAAAAATATGTTTCGTTTCCTATATTACTACATGATTTTGTACATTTTTCGGTGGACATTTTGTCAGACAGTTGCGCAAGCCCATCCTCATACCCGTTCCGTTTGTACTCTTCCATCTCCGTGAAAGCGTATCACAGAACGCTCATGCAATGCTATATATTTTTTTTGTGGTGGAAGGCCTTCCCGATGATCGTGCAATGATTCTTGATCTACCTGTTCGTCCACTAGAGAAAAAAAGGCAAAATCCGAAGTTACTGACTCGATGCAACTGCATCGGTCAAATGACATACAGTGCTATTCAAAAATTTTGGTTGTCCATTGAGCCCACGCTTTGACAAACTGATGATGCCTGGGCTGGAAGTCTCATCACCACGGTCATTCTTACCTACCGAATTTTGGTAATATTTTTATGAAGACAAACCACCTGTTCACTTGCGGCCATCTTGGATTGACAAATCTTCATGCAAATGCATCATTAGTTTGTCAAAGCGTGGGCTCAACGGACGACTGAAATGTCGTAAGAATAGGCCCGATGGTGTCGGTGGACATTCTGTCAATGGACAATTTTTCGTGACACGTATACATACAGCAGAGCCTCCCCCCACTCTACCGCACTGGCCTGGCATGTAATTTTTTATTTCACACTCGTGTCCCTCTTGGCACTCGGCAATCGTGTAAATCATAGCGGCGCCGCCACTGGAATTGTTTCCATTACTATTTTTAGAATGAATAATTTTATTTGTAATCCGCTTTGCTCGTAAACATTTTCGAATACGCAATAGGATCCGAACATTCAAAATATCCCTCGGCATTGTGACGTATGCTATAGTAAATGCTCGATAATCTAAATCTTAATCTAAGCTGCAAAGATATGTATTATTTGAGATTCATATTAAATGTATTCCAACAAGCAGACACGCATAATTTCGCGCTCACACATGCCGCATGTGGACCTACAATATAAAAACCCAATGTCAAATGAACATAAGCCCTGCAACTCTTGCCGACCTTCCCTGAAACAGGGGTGACATTGGCAAAGTGATAATAATAATAATATAATATTAGGAAGATTTATTTGGTGAGCGCTGTTTTTGTGTGTATCCTACTCAAGAGCCCTCTGCGAGCTTGGTCGTCGCTGTAGAAAGCGTCAATTTTCAAGCAAGACCCAGTTGTTGTAAGGTTGGATGGACCTTTCAGTGACCGGTCTTTGGAAAAGGTTTATGAATTTTTCAACCCAGCGAAGAGCACATTTGGAAATATAAATGGTATATTTTGTGCTCCGCCGGGATTCGAATCCACAACTCTTCATTTACGAGTCCGAAGTGTTGCCACTGGACTACGGACCGGTCCAAGAAATGCCAACCACACGTGGTGTACCTAGCGGCCACCCATCCAAGTAGCATCCGCGCCCAATGTTGCTTTACTTCGGTGATCTGATGAGAACCGGTGCTTTCAACATGGTATCGTCGTTGACAGAAAATAGTCGGGGAAATGCGGTGATAGTGGATAAGAAGTATGGTTGGTGGATAAGAAGCATGGCCATAAGGCCGAGGGAGTCAGGTGGCCGATCTTTCTAGCGTGTTTGGAATAGAATAACGTTGGTTCAATCCCCGCCTGGGTCCATTGACCATAACTTTGACGCTGGTTCAACATCCGGCTCGAAGGACCAAAATGGCCGGACTTCATCCGGTGCGAAGTGTCACAATGACCGAATTTAGCCATTCTGTAAGTTAGGCGCTGGGTTTTGGAGGAAGCGTCCAAATAATGTCTGCAACACTGTTGTACCATTGTTCATAATATTTATTCAACACATTAAATCACACTTAGCACACAATTGTAGTTTATTAAATTGGATGAACGCAAGCGGACATGTTGCTAGCACAAGGTGTGTGAGAGAGAGAGAGAGACGGAATAGGATACAGCTGTCAAAAACACTGATATGAAGTTGGCATTAAACACCACAATAAAGAATACAAATGCATCTTGGTAGGTATGTTAACATTATTAAAATATGTTAAATTGTAAACAGATGTCATTGGGTAATTATTAATTAAGAATTCATTAAAATATACAACAATGAACTATTCATTGATGATATTAACATCTATTTCTGGCCAGGCCGAATTGGTTGGTGAATTGCATTCCTTTTCACAAACCTTTTTTAAAAAAAAACAACAACAATCACGCTGACAACACTGGGATTCTCCACGAACTGTTCGTGTAAATACCCGTTTATTTAATTTATTTTAATGATTTTACAAACATTATTGATTGATAAAATTGACGAAATAAACAAATAAATACGGGAAATACTGAATGGTAGGTAAGTTAGGTAAGAGTGTCGGCCATTTTGTTTTTGCTCCCCCCCCCCCCCCCCCCCCCCACATGTTGAGTCCGTTACGAATGTGTGAAATGCTCCGAGTTTTTACAGCGAGCTGCAGATTGAGATTGATGGAAGCGGACTTTACACTACGTCTTAATTATAACGCCCAAAACATGTGCGGTGAGGGAGCACCGAGAAAAGTATGGCTGGATCAGAGTGGTGAAATTGTGAAAGAATGGGATGTAAGGAAGGAAATGTATGCAAAAAGGTGCTCATGGATATGAATGGATTGAAAGAGGTATGCAAGGGTAGGAAGCAAGTAAAGGTTAATCTGCAGACGCTCTGAGATTGTCCATTCATTGAGAATTCAAGAGAGATGGCTAAGGGTTTTATGTTATAGGTCCACATGCGGCATGTGTAAACGCGCACTTACACGTGTCTCTGGTTACAGGAATGCATACTATAACTGTAACTCTGTCGCCATTCCGCTAGGGGTGGCCAGAGCCTCTGCAGAGTTGCCTCCATTTTTTCCTATCCTTACATACCTCTTTCAATTCATTCAAATCCATCACCTTTTTCGTGTATTTTCTTCTTTTACGCTCACTTTGTTTATCCCATTCTTTCACAATCTCCTCAATCTGATCACTCCATACTTTTCTCGGTCGTCCCTTCCCTCTTTTTCCTTTCACACTTTCTTTGTATACATACTTTGTCAGTCTATCATCATTCATTCTTTTCACATGCCCAAACCATCTCATCACATTCTTTTGTACCTTAACTTTCACATCCTCTTTCAAATTACATTCTTTCTTTACCCATTCATTCCTAACTCTATCCCTCAGAGTTTTTCCTGTCATGCTTCTCAAATGCTTCATTTCCACCGTACATGCATGCAATATGAATAAATTTTATACATCTTTGCAACTAAGATTATAGATAATAGATTGCAATTTTGTCCGTTTCCATAATGAAAATATTCTTTGACTGATTACAGGTTGGTTTCAGGTTGACCAACCGTACTGTAAAAAAAAGTTTTCTTCGCCCATGTCACCCCTGTTCATTCGAGATCGTTTATTTATTTATTTGTAAGTATAAATACGGCATGTGTGAGCGCAAACTTATTCGTGTCTGCTAGTTAGGTAAGAATGTCGGCCGTTAGATTTTTTTTTTTTTTTTAAATAGATGTGTGGAAAGGAATGCAATCCACCAACCTATTTTACCTGGCCAGTTGTCTTCATGCGAAAGCAGAAGCTTGTGTGCATGCGACGGCATCTGTCGAACCAGGGTCGAAGTTATCGTCGCGGGATTCGAACCAGCGTTATCCGGTTCCAAATAACCTGTCTTGATCTCCGCGGCTATGACACCGACTAAGTTATGTTTTTGCAACTTAAAAAGAAAATGGTTGGTTAGTAACCACATACTACGCGATTAAAATACCTCTACATCACAGAGAAAGCATGCGAGTACATACAGGTATGATGGGTTCCTGTAATTTCGGGGAAAGCGATACAAGCCCCTTCTGCAATATGAGTCACATATTTTACAAGATAAGTGGTCAGCCTCATACCGCCCATACTCACACAGCGCTGCGCTGCGCGGTATGACAGATCGTTTTTGTGCACATGTGTGCTCCGGTATGGGGGGTGGCTCTCTATGCATTTCTAGATTTAAATTAATTTATGACCATGCTCGATTTCCCCTTCATTTAACAGGGAAATATCTCCCAATATTAACAACTAAAACCCCAAATCTCGTCTGATTCAATATTCGCACATGATGTACGAATCCCAAAATAAAAACCTAAAATAAAATATCAGCAAAGAAACCCCCACTTCAACTGAAAAGGTTGGTGTAAGTCCGGCACCCTTACCAGTAAAAATCAATGGGTTCGTCACATGCGACCCCCATTCAGGGAGGGCGCGGTAAGAAGCTACACTATAAGTGTGGCTTAGTAGTCGCGTAAATATGTCCTTCGCTGGGTTAAACAATTCATATACCTACCTTTACCAAAGACCGGACACCAAAGGTCATCCAACCTTACTGGGCCCATTAACTGGGTCTTGCTCGAGAATTGGCGCTTTCTACAGCGACGAACAAGCTCGCAGAGGGCTTTTAAGGTGTAATTCATACAAAAAAACAGCGCTAACCAAATAAATCATCTTCATATTATTAGTATGTATAACTGTATCACTACTATTTTCTCTCTTTCTATTCTCAATTCCTGATTTCTTCTGGATCCATCAGCAATACCACCAATCTTCATTGAATAACATATAGTTCTCTTGCAGATGTGATATTTTATACTCTAACATTTTTTAATGTTATGGAAACTATGCTTCGATTTACGAACAGATACTTATTGAGGTGTTTCATAGCGCACAATGAAGTATAAGCAATAAATGAGCCCCCCAGTGCAGGGTGAGAATTTTATACAATAGGAAATGTGTAGAGCCGACACTTGAGAGTAATTTAAAACATTAATGAATAAAAGGGAGCGAAAGTGATATCTGTATGGGGGAGGACTCATTCATAAAGGATACTCAGCGTTCTATGAATAACAGTGCGTGGGACTACGAAGGCCCTTCACAATTACTTACAGATTTCTATGTATAGAACAAAGCAATACGCATCAATTTTTGGCGAAGTATGATGGACATGAAAATGGAAGAATTTAAAATATTAGTATTTACATTATAATTTTCAGAAAAAATGAGTGAATGAAATGAGACATAGCAAACGCAACTAAGCTACACATAAAGTGCAACTCTACATGCCTGTGTTGTACATGCAGCCCAACCACAGTGTGAATTAAGTCGGTTGCAGTCAGTAATGAATGCAGGCGCGCGGCTTATATTCAACCAAACCAAACACTGTCACATAACTCCGCTTTTAGAGCGACTCCACTGGCTGAGGTTTCCTCAACGCGTCAAATTTAAACTTGGATTTATCACATACAAAGCTCTCCATGATGCAGCTCCTTTCTACATCCAAGAGCTGATTGTCTCAAAAGTCCTGGGCTCAAGGGAGCAAACACTAAGATCAGCAGAGAACGGAGCGGAAACCCTGCTAAATGAACCTAGAAGAAAAATTGCCACTGTTTTCGGAGACCGTGCTTTTGCAGTGGCCGGCCCTGCGACCTGGAATCAACTACCACCAGAAATCTGGAGGTCTAAGACGATTGAGGACCTAAAGAGGAGGATGAAGACATTTTTCTTCGCCCAGTAAAATACTAAGCGCCCTTGGAGTGACATTGAGTTACGAAACGGCGCTGATAAGGAAATCATCATCATCATCATCATGTGTTATCTCTGAAGGGCTCTAAACGCCTGTGTTATGCGGCGATTCGGGTCCTAAAACCTTACGGGTATTTATTTTTGGTGCTCCTTCAGGAATCGCACCCAAGATCTTCCGATGAACAGTACTCTTAGTACGAGTTGCAAAACTTGAGAAAAGTAAAGTTTACGGAAAGTATTTTAAAGCGTGATTTCTCCCAAAATCTGCCGTTTTTGTTTCTTACACTTTGTGGTCTTAGCAAACGAGTTACAGTGATGAAGAAAATCAATTTCAATCAAACAAAAACGGCAGATTCTGGGGGAAATCACTCTTTAATAATTGCCGTAAACTTTACATTACTCAAGTTTTGCAACTCGTACTAAGGGTACAGTTAACAACTACATACCAGTCCACATAAAGTGCGTGTATATATATTTTCACAATAAATATTACAGGACATAATTCGGCACCTAAAATTGAAACACCTTTGAAATGATTTCAGTCGCGGGACAGATTATTCTAAAAATACTCCTCAAACCTTGAAATTCAATAGAATGCCTGCGGATTGCAACACTCCATACAGCTTCTTTCCTTTCAATTACAGAACTTCTTTTATTCATCCCCCGCCTACCTACGCTCCTTGCCCCCTGCCCCTCCCACAGAGCTTCCATCATTTTTCGGGGGTGGGCATTCATCTCGCGAAAGGTAGGAGCAGGGACGTATCTACCTACCTAGGTAGTAATAGATGGCTGAGAGGGCAGCTGGTGAATGGGTAGCTAGCAGTGGCGCAACAAAAATATAACTAATCTAATCTAAGTTGCAAATATATGTAACATGGGAGATTCATATTACATCATTACAACATTGACCATAACTCCAACCCTGGTTCAACAGATGCTATTGCATGCACACATGCTTCTGCTTTCGCATGAAGACAACTGGCCAGACAAAATAGGTTGGTGAATTGCATTCCTCTTCACAAATCTATTTAAAAAAAAAACAAACATAAATAATAATATAAGGCTTATTTATTTGGTAAGCGCTATTTTAGTGTGACCCTCTCCGAGCTCGGTACTCGCAGTAGAAAGTGAAAATTCTCAAGCAAGACCCAGTTGGTGTAAGGCTGGATGGACCTATGGTGACCGGTTTTTGGTAAAGACAGATCATTTTTTCAACCCAGCGAAGAGAATATATTTTTATGCTCCGCCGGCACTCGAACCCACAACCTTCAATCACAAGTCCGAAGTGTTAACCACGACGGGTCATAAATAGGCTCTGCAACTTTTGCCAACCTTCCTTGAAACAGGGGTGACATTGGCAAAGTGACAGACTGGATTGTAAGCCTAATACCAACATAATATTGTTGAAGTCATGGAAAATTCGCTTCAGAAAAAATGCCCCCTCGCCCCTGGTAGTTAGTTCTGTAAAAGGTTTGTTGGGGTCTGGCCGGCCCCGTAGCTAAGGGCACAGATACCGTGGCTGTAGGTACCCGCAGCCTGGCGGGCTGGGGATCCATTGTGGGATTCATCAGTCGGCCTTCCTGCCGCTGCGCTGACGTCTAATGGATGACGTCATTTATAGTGGAGCCGTCTCGGGGCAGAAATATTATTTGGAAACCGAACAATTAGCCGGGGAGATGACATTATGAATTCTATTTGAACGATGCCACGGATGTACACTGAGGTATGTGCCTCTTAAATTGATAGATTTGGTTGTTATTACGCGCACGGCGAAGTTGGCTTACTTTATTCGCAAAGTTTCAAACTTATAGACACGGCACCGTGCAAATTGATGAACCTAACCTAACCTAAATATGAATAAGTTTATAACAAAAAGTAAAGCAACATAAATAATAACAATAAATCACATTAACAAACAATAACAAATTTGGACCGGTCCGTAGCTCAGTGGTAACACTGCGGACTCTGAATGGGAAGGTTGAGGGTTCGAATCCCGGCGGAGCACACAAAATATACCATTTATACTTTCAAATTTGCTCTTCGCTGGGTTGAAAAATTCATAAACCTTTACCAATGACCGGTCACCAAAGGTCCATCCAGCCTTACAGCAACTGGGTCTTGCTTGAGTATTGGCGCTTTGTAGCGACGACCAAGCTCCTACGGCACTACAACAAGTGTCATAGACCCCTAGAGTCTATAGAATCTAGGGAGTCTCCCGCACAGGATTTCTTAAAAAAAAAAAAAAAAAACTAACCAGCGGCTGCCGTGCGCATTAGAATAATGGATAGATTTAGTAATTGTAGCAAGCAGCTGATAGGTTGGTATGCGGCTGACCACCAATACTGTAAAATATGGTTCACTTTGCCAATGTTACCCCTGCTTCAGGGAAGGTCGGCAAGAGTTGCAAAGCTTATGTTCATTTGAGATTGGGTTTTTTATATTGTAGGTCCACATGCGGCATGTGTAAGCGCGAAATTATGCATGTTTGCTTGTGGGAATGCATTTAATATGAATCTCAGATGATACATATCTTTGCAGCTTAGATTTAGATTTAGATCCTATAAGTTCCTTGACCAATTGGTATGATACTGATCACCCATACCATTTTCAAAAATCTACTTCAACAAGATCAAAAGTAAGTAATTGTCTGGATAAGAAGTATGAAATCTATGGCATATTTAATACAGTCTAAGGTCCGGTATTTTCAAAGTTACCATATGTGACTTTAAGCTGATATAAAAACTGTCCACACGAGTGAGTCTACGTCTTTTAAGTTCAGTATAAAGCCTTGCTAACGTTGAAAACACCGGGATTCATAATTAAGGTTACTTACAGAATAAAGGAATTTGAGATACCAATTTTTACATTTATTTAAAACAATCCTTGGCTTATGGGATGATATGAGGCTGAACACAAATACTGTAAAAAACGGTTTACTTGGCCTGTTTCAGGAAAGGTCGGCAATAAAGTTGCAGGGTTTATGTTCATTTGAGGTCCGGATTTAAATTTCTACGTAGGTACACATTCAGCATTTGTAAGCGCGTCTGTTTGCGCACATGTATTTAATATGAATTTCAAATGTTGATATATCTTTGCAACTTAGATTATTATTGAAAGATCCTAAACAAGAACAAGTAAAACGATCACCTAATAAATCCATTTGTATGTATTTAAATTGAACTTTTATCACAATTATCGACAGTAACTTTATTTAAATTCATATTTACCAGAACCTACAATTCTACAGCTACACCGCGCTACAAACAGGACGTCACTTTATCAATATAAGGTTGACATTTGGCTGAAATAGATTCACTACCTCTCCAAATATTAAACTCAACAATAGCGTACACTAGAAATGCCTGCAAACAAAAACGCTCCCAAGAGGCGCTGTTTTAGTATTCATACATTTTGGGTGAAAGGTTACGGTTGAGTTTTTAGATTAGGGGCACGGACCGAAAATGGCGGTCATTTTAAATCACGGACGCCATGACGGAAATATAGTTCACCTAGATTAAATTAAATTCGGCTGATTTATTTGGTGAGCGCTGTTTTTGTGTGTATCACACCTCAAGAGCCCTCTGCGAGCTTGGTCGTCGCTGTAGTAAGACCCAGTCGCTGTAAGGCTGCATGGACCCTTTGATGACCGGTCTTTGGTAAGGGTTAATGAATTTTTCAACCCAGCGAAGAGCAAATTTAAAAATATAAATGGTATATTTTTGGTGACTCCCCGGGATTAAAACCCACAACCTTCCATTTAAGAGTCCGAAGTGTTACCACTGGACTACGGACCGATATGCTAACTGTTTAATAAACCAGTGTATTATTCACGACAAAACCATCATCGTGGCTGGGTAAAAAAAGAACAATCGATGATAATTTTAGCCACTTCTTTTTTTCCCATTTTTTGTGTTTTTTTTTTATTATTATTATTGGAAGTTCGGTTTGACGTCAAATGCAATTACTGTATATTATGACTATGCTCAATGCCTTTGATTTTTTCTCTTTTATAAATTCTTAAATTGCCATAAATCAATCAAAGAAAAATAAAATGAATAAACAATAACCTGGACTGATTTATTACTTGAAACGTACTTTATGTTATTACTTTAAGTACTTAGAGTATACAATATTTACAAAAACTGCCCTCGCAACCAAGCTACACATACAGTGTAACTTCTTGCCGCGTTATCCACGAAGAGGTCGCATGCGGCGAGATGAACCATTTTATTTTTACAGGTAAAGGGGTCGGCCTTACGCCAAACACTTCAGTTAAAGTGGGGGTTTCCCAAGCTCCCGAAAGGGCTGGTACTCATTTCTTGTGAAGGCTGAGTAAGCCTGGCCGGTATTTTATTTTGGGATTTGAAATAAACACCGGAACGGGAAATCATTTCCGACACCCTCGCCTCGGTGGGATTGTAACCCGAGTTCACGGCATGGAATGCAAGCACTCTACCAACTGAGCTATCGACCGGACTAACGTCTATATTAATCTATAATCTAAGTTGCAAGGATATATTCATTCAAAGCTCTCAGATGTATGCCCACAAACAAACACGTGTAGTTCGCGCTTACAAATGCTGATTGTGTACTTACAAATAAAATCACAGAAAGAGCACAGAAAATATGTACCATTTATATTTTCAAATTTGCTCTTCGTTGGGATGAAAAATTCATAAACCTTTACCAAAGACCGGTCATCAAACGGTCCATCCAGCCTTACAACAACTGGGTCTTGCTTGAGAATTGGCGCTTTCTACAGCGACGACCAAGCTCGCAGAAGGCTCTTGAGGTGTGATACACACAAAAACAGCGCTCACCAAATAAATCAGCCTTATTTTTATTTATTTCTTTTAAGCCCTGCAACTCTTGCCGACATTCCCTGAAACAGGGGTGACATTGGCAAAGTGAACCATTTTTTACAGTACGGGTGGTCAGCCTCATACCAACCTATAAGTCAAGGAATTAATAACAAGGAATGTAATATTTCCAAAAAACTCCTTTGTTATATTATTTGATAACACACCCAGCGTGTATTCTGTAAAGTCTCGGGCTTGCAGACCACGCGAGGCGGTCATCATTTTTTAGTTCTGGTCGTTACGAGTTGTAACTCAAATTGTTGTAGATCGTATCACCGGCCCGCTCACCCTACCGACATTCTAGACCAGGGGTCTCCAAACTACGGCCCGCGGGCCAAATGCGGCCCGCAAAAGGATTCGGTCCGGCCCGCAGACGCCAATAAAAGCCTAAAGATAATTGTGTTGGTAGAACAAGGAGGTAAACAACTAAGATAGCCTCAGAGACACTTAAATCTAGTATTGAAAAAATAATTTATTTGTAAAAATAAACAGGAAATTCTTAAAAACAATCGGGGCTATTCTTAGATAGTTAGGTTTAAGTTAGAATTACGGTCGTTTGACATTTTGACAATTATATTAATTTTTAAAACTGAACAATTTCAAAACTTAATTTAAATCGGATATTTAACGAACCGTTTAGAGAGAACTTACATCATTCTCGACGTTTCGTCCGCGACGTAGCCGACGTCTTCAGGAGAACATCCTCTCTGTACGGCGACTGAGGATGAACTGAACTATTCTTAGATATTTTAGTTATCGGTTGAGCCCACGCTTTGACAAACTAATGATGCCTGAGCTGGAAGTTTCATCAGCACGGTCATTCTAACCTACCGAATTTTGTAATTTTTGTATGAAGACAAATCAGCTGTTCACTTGCGGCCATCTTGGATTGATGAGATCATTTTTGAGAGCACTCCACAGGCTGAGAACGGGTGTTGGCAGAGCTCGCTGTTACATGAGGGCCTGGGGAATCCTTCATCAAGATGACACCACGCTCTGTGAATGCGGAGCCCAACAGTCAATGGATCATCTTCGGATCTGCCCGGCCTGCCCAACAAGCTGCTCACTGACCGACCTAATGGAGAGTAATGATGAAGCAGTGGATGTTACCCGAGTAGACACTGGGCAAGAGTAGTGTAGTGTCTGACACGAAGAAGAAGATCTTGGATTGACAGGTCTTCATACAAATGCATCATTAGTTTGTCAAAGCGTGGGCTCAACCGACGACAAAAATGTCTAAGAATAGCCCCGATTGTTTCCAAGTGTACAATTTTAAATATTTTTGACCCTGTTGGCCCACCATACAACCTCGAAATTCAATACGGCCCTTGGGTAAAATAGTTTGGAGACCCCTGGTCTAGACTACCCCAGCAGAAAACTTCAAAGGCAACCCCACCAGCGTTGCACCAACAATACATGAAAACTGTAACGCTCGTAAGAGGCGCTGCTTTTTTAATGTTATAAAAATAGATTTGTGAAAAGAAATACAATTGACCAATCTGTTTCGCCTGGGCTGGAAGTCTCATCACCACGGTAATTCTTACCTACCGAATAATCCAATATAATCTAAGGCACTCATCTAATCTAATCTAAGTTGCAAAGATATGTTACATTGGAGATTCACATTACATGCATTCTCACAACCAGACACGTACAAGTTCGCGCTTGCACATGCCTCATGTGAACCTACAACATAAAAACCAAATCGTCGGGGTTATAGCCGCGTGGGCCAAGAGGGCTGATCTTTCTAGCGTGTTTCGAATGGAACAACGTTGGTTCGATCCCCGCTTGGGTCACTTGACTTTAACTTTGACCCTGGTTCAACAGATGTAATTGGGTAATTATTATTTAATAATTCATTAATAATTAACAATAATGAATTATTAAATGATGATATTAATACCTGTTTCTGGCCAGGTAGAATAGGTTGGTGAATTGCATTCCTCTTCACAAATCTATTTTAAAAAAAAAAAAAAAAAAAAAAAAAAAAAAAAATCTCAAATGGACATACACCCTGCAACTTTTGCCGTCCTTCCCTGTAACAGGGGCGACATTGGCAAAGTGAACCATTTTTACAGCATGGGTGGTCAGCCGCATACAAACCTATAAGTCAAGGAACATACACGACAAATTAAATTTTATAAATCAGTAAATAATAATATCATCAAAAACTAAACAGAAAAAAATTACAATTAAACAAACCCTAGCCGCCAACATTACAGATCAACCGCCATTTCTTTCTGTCCTTACATACTTAGCTTTCATTTCCTCCAAAATCATTCTCTCGTTTCTCATAACTCATCGTTTTTGCAAATTATAATACTTAAAATACATTCGTAGTTTCAAAGAAAAAAAATGGTTAAATTTAAAAAGGTCCATGGTGTTTTAACGTTTTTTTTAAGGCAAAGTGTCCATTAATAAAGTTTTAATATCTCAATTTGTTGTGGGGTCGTGTATGTAGGTGCGACCTCCGCGGCCCTAATGTCCCGAAACTCCAAAATCACATCAGAAATAATAATTAGCTTTAATTCGGAGTTACTTCCACGGCGCGTTGATAATTCCATGTTTACATTAGAGTCGGGGCTGGTGGAAAAGTTTAGCGCGCAGAGAGCGGGTGAACGCCGTCGTGGGTGACCTGTTAATGACGAAAATAAGAAAAAAGTACATTTGTTTGAGCGGATTGTGGGTATGTATTGTTACGATTTATTTCGGTTTCACTTTCTATAAAATTGCAGTAGAATTTATTTGACAGTATTTAAATTTAACGGATACATTACAGATAGTTCACTCTTTAACTTTTAACTTTTTAGAGGGCTCTTGAGGTGTGATACACACAAAAACAGCGCTCACCAAATGAATCATCCTAATATTATTATTATTAACGCCTGTATTGGCAGCTTCACGGCTTGGGCGTAAATAGATCACTGATCAATCACAGAACCGCCGGCCGTCTGTATTTATATAAGAGCAAGGCCTAATCTCACATGTTCCAGACCATACGAGACGCCTCTCGAATGGATGTTACCAGATAGTATGGGAAGTATCAACAGTACCAACAGTTTATAGAAGTGAGTATAGAAGCATATACATATAAGAGATCTTATTTGATTTGGTTGGTGATTATTTTATTTTTTTCCTCAAAATTAAACTTCCTCGTGTTGCTCTGAAACCAAAGAAACTACAATTAAGTTAATTTTGTTACTAAATAAATGAAATTAAAAATTTAACTCTAAAAATTTTAACACTCCAAAAACAAAACATCATGGCCGTCCTTCACCATGGCCGTCGTCCACCCAATCACACGAGAATATAGCTTGCTCCAATCAACGCCCTGCGCGGCAAATTCAAAAATGTATCATATCTTTACATACATATAGCAAGTAAATATGCCTTGACACACACAATCATTATAACACATGGACATGAACTTAAACAATCGCAACAGTATGTTGTATACGGTTGCATGCCGTTCAATGCCTTACTCCTGTAGCTGTTTAATAGCCCTGTCTATCTTTACCTACTCACCTTGTAACAATAAAACTGTGTGAAGTCTAGTGCTTGTTAATTCTCGAGTGTGATGAGACGTGTCTTGTCTCTTCGGCTGCATCACAAGTCGCGCGCGGTCGACAGGGATGTAAATTCAAGTGCGGACCTCATGGTATTAAGGCGACTATGAACCATGGATTTGCTGCGTTTGAATAACACTGGAGTGCCTGAGAGAGCGTATAATCCAGAGGTGCCCAAACGGTCGATCGCGAGAGGTTTTAAGGTCGATCGCCGAGGATACCTAAATCAGTGATAGAAAGCGACATTCAGAAATATGAAAAACTTGATCATTTTTTAATTGAAAAAATAAAAGAAATTGAAAGCTTGTTTTATTCCACTTTTATTGATTTTTTGAGTAAGTTACAAATATTTTCGGAATCACTTCCATCTTCGGGTAGCTAACATTGTAATTGTTAGCTTGCATTTTCTCATATGAAAGTAATAAAATCAAAATATCGTACTCGAAAAATGTTGCTCGGAAGGGATAATTTTAATCAACATCTTATTGATTTGCCAGCAGTGCGCCTCCCCCCCCTCCATCCCAACAACTGATTTGTTTTGTTGCCCATTTCAATTGACCACACAAAAAATGTACTTTTGGAAATTGCGCGCCTACGACCCCGTCGACGCTATTTATGGCCTATGTTGGGCACCCCTGGGCTAAAGAGGTAAAATGTCGATCTCCTATTCATTAATTTTTGGTAGGTCAATCTCCTCAAGAAAAAGTATGGGCACCCCTGGTATAATCTATGTTGCAGATGTATAAACGTCTAAAATTCATATAAAATCCATGCCTACAAACACATGTAAGTTTGCTCTTACAAATGCTGCATGTGTTCTTACAAATTAAAAACAAAACCTCAAATTGACATAAACACATCGACACTTTCCGACCTCTCCTGAAAGAGGGGTGACATTGGCAAAGTGAACCATTTTATAGAGCTTCATACCAAACCTATTAGTCAAGGGATGTGAAATATGAAAGAAAAACAATTTTCATTTGATACTTTCATAAAACATCGAAAAAATACTGTGCCTATACAGTATGTAACAAATATAAATAGGCAGTAAATAAATCAATCATTTAAGTTTTTTTTTTTTTTTTTTTTTTTTTTTTTTTTTTTTTTTTTTTTTTAAATAATTTATTCAACAAAACAGGAAAATACATTAAAATATATAAAAAAATAATAAAAATATATACAATTGATGTTGTACCTTCCCAATTACAATGTTGACATTAAATATAAGTATTAAAAATAAAAAGAATATAAAAAAGAATATAAATATAAATACTAATGACAGTAAGATATTTTTTCATACAATGTTGACATTAAATATAAGTATTAAAATAAAAAAAAAGAATATAAATATAAATACTAATGATAGTAAGATATTTTTTTTTTTTTTTTTCAAACACAAAATATAAAATATAAAAACCTATTAAAATAATCATGATAACCGTAATGACACCAAACAATAAGAGATAAAAACAGAATTACATATATCAAATCAGCCTTACATTCACTTGAACATGCCAATATTTTTAATTATAATTTTAATTTTTCCCACTCACTAATACCTACGATGACATCATATGAGCGATAGACTTTGATTTGAAGATTGCATCATGTTTATCATCATCATTATCACCAATGACACAAGCGGTGTTGTCAATCTCAATAATGCTCAAGCGATTAATTGCCTGGTGTGGATGAAACAACAAAAATATGACACACTACACATTCATACTGCACTCGTGACATTTGAAAGGAACAAATTTGGATCAAATATTCACCCCAGGGCAATTTTGAAAATCACAAAAACATTTTCTAAATCAGCAGTTGGACTTCAAGGTGATGGTGGCTTGATTACGACCATTCTATCTAATCTAATCTAAGTTGCAAAGATATGTTACATTGGAGATTCAATCTGAAGAATTCTCTTCCTGCGACCCTCAGGGAGCTGAAGACTGAGGCAGCTTTTCGCAAAGGGCTCAAAACCTATTTTTTCAAAAACTCTTACAAAGCGCCTTCGCAGTGACTCAGTCACGAAAAAGCGCTATACTAATCTAATCTAAGTTGCAAAGATATGTTACATTGGAGATTCACATTACATGCATTACCACAACCAGACACGTACAAGTTCGCGCTTGCACATGCCTCATGTGAACTAACAACATAAAAACCAAATCTCAAATGGACATACACCCTGCAACTCTTGCCGTCCTTCCCTGAAACAGCGGTGACATTGGCAAAGTGAACTATTTTTACAGCATGGGTGGTCAGCCGCATACCAACCTATAAGTCAAGGAACATACACGACAAATTACATTTTATAAATCAGTAAATAATAATGTCATCAAGACTAAACAGAAAACAAATTACAATTTAACAAACCCTAGCCGCCAACATTACAGATCAACCGCCATATCATTCTGTCCTTACACACTTCTTTCATTCCCTCATGTTGATTGTAAAATGTGATTTATTGTCTTTGTTCCATAGGTTGGTATGCGGCTGACCGTCCATGCTGTAAAAAAATGTTCACTTGGCCAATGTCACCACTGTTTCAGGGAAGGTCGGCAAGAGTTGCGGGGTGTATGTTCATTCGAGATTTAAGTTTTCATGTTGCAGGTTCACATGCGCGAACTTATGCGTGTCTGCTTGTGACAATGCATGTTATGTGAATCCCCATTGTTACATATCTTTGCAACTTAGATTATAGATAATAGATTTTAAAGCAGGGGCCGCACGCCCGCTGAAAGATGGTAGTTTCTAAGGATGCCCATCACCACACCACCCACCCCATCTGTAATAGTTTTCGCTGTGTGTGAGCGCTCTACCAGTACAAGCAGCTGCGGGGCGAGGGCTGGCTCCTAGGCGGACACTGATTGATGGCCAGGAATATGTAAATGTCTTATAATTTGAGCTGGGGCTGCCCGCGATATTTCTAATACCAAATTGCTGCAGCGGAGGGGCGGCCCTTTACGCTGATAATAATAATATCACTCCTTGATGAAAAGTCAATGAACTGAATGAAATCCTTGCTATCCCTGTTTAAGAATTATTCGGTGTCAATTGTATTGCTTGTTGACGCTAAATAGAGGAAAGGATTTCATTCTAATGGATACAAGGATGTTTTTTTTTCTTCATCATTTTTTAAATTTATATCCACGATCTAATTTAATCTAATCTAAGTTGCAAAGATATGTTACATTGGAGATTCACATTACATGCATTCTCACAACCAGAAACGTACAAGTTCGCGCTTGCACATGCCTCATGTGAACCTACAACATAAAAACCAAATCTCAAATGGACATACACCCTGCAACTCTTGCCGTCCTTCCCTGAGACAGGGGTGACATTGGCAAAGTGAACCATTTTTATAGCATGGGTGGTCAGCCGCATACCAACCTATCAGTCAATTTCAATAAAACACATGTCGCTGGTATGGTCGAGCGGATAAGACGTCGGTACTAGTACCTACTTTTCCGGCACTAGTACGCAGTTATTGTCGAGGACATGACGCAGGCGGGGTTCGAACCAGCGTTTGTGTCAATAACGCAAATTACAAAATATTTGTATGTTATGTGGCAGTTCGCGCGAACCAGCCTACCACCACCTTCAGAAAGGGACTGAAGACACTGTTTTTTTCCAGGCGCCCTTGAGATGGTCCTGGACCATTAAATGGCGCCACAGAAAATAAATCATCCATCATCATGAATCATCCAAGTTGGCTAGGTACGAGAAGGATAGGCTTGGTTGGTGGCTTACCGATGTTCCTGGGATGCGCCATGGTCCCTCTGGAGGCCACCGCCAGCAGCATCAGCATCACGAGCATGAGCAGGCGGCCGCCCCGCCTACTGCGGCAGGACGGCGGGGGCGGGGGCGGAGGGACCGCCACGGCCACGGCTAGGGCGGCTGCGGCGGCCTGCTTGCGAGCGGACACCGGCCGAGGCATGCACCTGGGGACAACAACAATTCATATTTAGTAACTCTCTGATACACGAGCCGCGAAGCCACCGATACAGAAGTTACAGAGTGAACCATGTGTAATCGATTTGTTACCAAAATAATATAATAATAATAAACAAATAAATTCAATTGCAGTTTTATTTAAAGTGAACACGAAATAAATAATTACAATACCATCATAGAAGGTCCTGAATAGCTACGTCTGCGTATGGCGGGATGGTTGACAAGTTAGAGCGACATAGTGACAAAACGACGATGATGATTTGACCAAGAAAAGTATGGAGTGATCAGATTGAGGAGATTGTGAAAGAATGGGATATACAAAGTGAGCGTAAAAGAAGAAAATGCATTAAAAAGGTGATGGATATGAAGGAATTGAAAGAGGTGTGTCAGGATAGGAAGAAATGGAGGCAACTCTGCAGAGGCTCTGGCCACCCCCAGCGGAATGGCGACAGAGTTACAGATTACAGATGATGAGTTGGTGATTTCTTTACAGCGCCGTTCCTTGATGTAGTTAGTCACAGTCGCTTGACACATGTTATAACGACACATCGCTCCCCCAGTTCTTGTTTACTGTATACGCCAATCTTGTCAAATATGACTTGTTCATGCAGTTGTCTTATGAATCAAATTCTACACAATCTGAGCTAAGAAAAACCGTAAAACTCGATAATGTGAGAGTTGTTTTAAATATTTTTTAAATAAATTTATTGTTTTCATAAGACATATTGGTCCAGTACACATGCAAACATTGCTCATGTAAAATTTTCTCAATGACGTATACGATAAACAAGAACTAAGGCAGCGACATGACAAAACGACATGACATGACAGAACGATTTTCTTGTTATGTTTTGTCAAAGTGATTTATTTTCTGTGTCGTTCTAGCATGGAAACGGTGAGATGAAGCACCTTTACAATTGTACTCTATGGCATGGGGAAGGGTGGACACAAGAACAGCGCCTTGAGTACAAAATCACTACCTTTGAAATGTGGGTCTACTACAGTCGTATGCTAAAAATCTCCTGGATTTGATTTTTATGAAAAGTGGTTTGTTTAATTTTTCTTTCTATAGATTTGTGAAGAGGAATGCAATTCACCAAACTATTCTGCCTGCCCAGAAACAAAACTTTTGAAAGGCATTGTATAATTTCTTAGATTTTGGGGCGCGGTCACTTCTCGGATTTAGTAAACTGAAACTGAATTATTTTGAATAAGTAAGAATAAAAGTAAATAAAACTTAAAAATACCGGTCCTTAGTATAAATAAGGTTGTTAAATTTCGGGAAGCACGATAGTAAAAATATACAAAACAGTGAGATTAAAAATTCAGAAGCCACTTTAGGTGTGATTCACAAAACCACCAGACATTTAGCAAACACATGTGTAAGAGCATATTATTACTCTAACCTAATCCATGTTTCAGGGATAATGCTAGCATTGATTTATCCTTCCCAAAACCGCAACATTGACATTCCAATACGAAGGATGATGTGATTTGTTCCGAGAAATTAAACTATTTCGATGCCTTAAAGGTAAAACTGAATAAGTGACATATAAAGCATCCTCTTGCAGTCGATCTCAAAACTATGAGAACTTAGCGTTTTCATGACTCATAGTCGGTCGATAGCTCAGTGGTAGAGTGCTTGCATTCCATGCCGAAACCTCGGGTTCAAATCCCACCGAGGGTGTCAGAAATGATTTCCCGTTTCGGTGTTTATTTCAAACCCCAAAATAAAATACCGGCAAGGTTTACTGAGCCTTCACAAGAAATGAGTACCAGCACTCTCGGGAGCTGGGAAACCTCCACTTCAACTGAAGTGGTTGGCGTAAGGCCGGCCTCCTTCCCTGTAAAAATAAATAGGTTCAACTCACCACATGCGACCCCTTCGGGGATAACGCGGCAAGAAGTTACACTATATGTGTAGCTTAATTGCGTTTTTTTTTTGCGTTGCATCCTTTGCCAAACTGCCCGTTTATGGAATGATCTACCGTACCTGTGTTCCCTTCCCAATTTAATCAGGAATTATTTAAAAGCAACATCAATCGCCACTTCCTTGCAGCGCCTCACGACAGAAGCAACAATTCAAGCAACACTTCTGCGACACCCTTTCACAGTGCATAGACTCCTCTTTTCTTACGTAAATGCACATTTTTCCTATGTTCTACGAAATAAAATACTAAAAAGTGTGAAAATTCTGTAGTTAACAAGTTTTTCATGAGAACTTCCTTATAATTAGTTCACTTACTGTGAGAAGTTACACACAATAATACGTATTAAAACATACGGGGCTATTCTACTAGGGCTTTGACCACTAATGGTGCCTGCGCTGGAAGTTTCATCAGCACGGTCATTCTTACCTACCGAATTTTGAAATATTTGTCTGAAAACAAATAAGCTGTTAACTTGCGGCCATCTTGGATTGACAGGTCTTCATACAAATGCATCATTAGTTTGTCAAAGCGTGGGCTCAACCGACGACTAAAATGTCTAAGAATAGCCCCGTAAGTCTGACTCCTTGCCGCATTAACTCTGAAGAGTTTCGCATATGGCGAGTGGAACCTATTTATTTTTACAGGTAAGAAGCAGGCCTAACGCCAACCACTTCAGTTGAAATAGGGGTTTCTCATCTCCCTGGGGACTGGTCCTCATTTCTTGTGATCGCTGAGAAAGCACTGCCGGTTTTTTTTATTTAGTGATTTTGAAATTAACACCGAAACGGGAGATCATTTCTGACACCCTCGGTGAGATTCCAACCGATCTCTCGGCGTGGAATGCAAGCATTCTACTAACTGAGCTATCGACCGCTATAATAAGCATGTAGTCAGTTTTACCTGTAAGGCGGCGATTTGATGATTGAATTAGCTCGGCAACCGCAGCATAGAATACCTGGCGATAGACACGTGAGTAACAATTATTATCATAATGTACGAGTACACTGGTAATTTAATAAAGCTTCCCGCCTACGGTCCCACGACAAGATGCCCATTGACAGAATGTCCAGCGACACAATGTCCATTGACAAAATGTCCACCGAAACAATTACTATATTACCTATATGATTTTCAATACATTTTTTCGGTGAACATTTCGGTGGACATTTTGAAGCGTGAACATTTTGTCGGTGTACATTTTGTCGATGAACATTTAGTCGCGTGGACAATTTGTCAGTGTGCATTTTGTCGATGAACATTTAGTCGCGTGGACAATTTGTCAGTGTGCATTTTGTCGATGAAAATTTAGTCGCGTGGACAATTTGTCAGTGTGCATTTTGTCGATGAACATTTAGTCGCGTGGACAATTTGTCAGTGTGCATTTTGTCGATGAACATTTAGTCGCGTGGACAATTTGTCAGTGTGCATTTTGTCGATGAACATTTAGTCGCGTGGACAATTTGTCAGTGTGCATTTTGTCGATGAACATTTAGTCGCGTGGACAATTTGTCAGTGTGCATTTTGTCGATGAACATTTAGTCGCGTGGACAATTTGTCAGTGTGCATTTTGTCGATGAACATTTAGTCGCGTGGACAATTTGTCAGTGTGCATTTTGTCGATGAACATTTTAAGTCGCGTGGACAATTTGTCAGTGTGCATTTTGTCGATGAACATTTAGTCGCGTGGACAATTTGTCAGTGTGCATTTTGTCGATGAACATTTAGTCGCGTGGACAATTTGTAAGTGTGCATTTTGTCGGTGTGCATTATGTCGATGCACATTTTGTCGCGCGGAAATTTTGTCGGTGGACATATAACTCTTTTATTTTTAATAGATTTGTGAGAAGAATCCTATTCACCAACATTCTTCATGCGAAAGCAGAAGCGTAGGTGCATACAATGGCATCTGTTGAACCAGGGTCGAAGTTATGTTCAAATTTACAAGACGTGATTCGAACCAGCGTTATTCTGTTCCAAATACGCTAGTCAAGAATATCGACTTGACTCCCTGCGGCTAAACACCAACTTTTATGTTATGTCGATGGACACGTTGTCGGTGGATATTTTTTCCCGTGGACATTTAGTCAATGAACATTGTGTCAATGGACATTGTATCAGTGGACACTCTGTCAATGGACATTTTGCCTGATACGCCTATAAAACTGTAACCAGACTGGCAAACATTAGAATCTCTACCAAAAAAAATATGTACGGAAACTAAAACAGCGCCTCTAGTGAGCGTTTTAGTTTGTAAACATTTTTGGTAACACGCTATTATTGAGTTAAAACGTAACATTGTATAACTATTGAAGGGCTGTATGTATTGGATGTTTCCGTTGTGATTCACGGTAAAATTATCTGACAAGACATGTTTGGTATTTCTGTAAAATTCATACCGGTTTTCAGGTTCCTTTTCCGGTATTAGAACAGTACGTGGTATTGTGGTTACAGCTTCGTGCTCGTCATTTGAAGGTCGTGGGTTAGACTTTGACTGACTTCGCTGGATTGGGCTGGGCTGATATTAGGATGATTTATTTGGTGAGCGCTAAAAAGTTGGTGGGAATTCCAGTTTCAGTTTTTGTTCCTTAATTACGCTAAATTCTTAGACGAGACAACTGGAGTAATTGTTAAATCAATACCGGTATATCGGATTTTTTCGTTGTCATTCACAGTAAAATTAGCACACAAGGCAACGTTAGCGGTGTGTTATGGTTTTTGAGTTTTCTTTTGGTTTTTCTCTGATATATTTTTTCGTTGAATTAAACGTAAGATTCCGTAAAATAAAACGAGACATAAAATAAATACCAGTACCCTTAGTACGAGTTGCAAAACTTGAGTAAAGTAAAGTTTATGGAAAGTATTAGTAATTAGAGATTTTCCCTAAAATCTGCCGTTTTTGTTTCTTACACTGATCTTAGCAAAAGAGTTACAGTGATGAAGAAAATCAAGTTCAAACAAACAACGGCCGATTTTGGGGAAAACCACTCTTTAATACTTTCCGTATACTTTACTTTACTCAAGTTTTGCAACTCGTACTCAGGGTACTGTTGATCGGATATTCACAGTGTTATTCGTGGTACAATTATGTAGAAGACAACGCTGGTATCGTTTAATGAATACCGGTTTCTGTTTTGTATTGCCTGTTATACACAAACTTACTTCTAGGGTTCATACAATGCTGCGCATGATTTCTAAGAACATGAATGTTTGTTTTAAATGCAAGCCCTAATCATGCGCTTAGAATTCGTGAATGGAATAACAAGTTTTCACACATTAGGTTTGTCTTTACACAATGATATCTGCGAGCCATATACGTCCGTAAGAATGACAGCTATATGTGAATTATGTCAGAGGAATGTGGGCTAACTAGCTCCTATTGTTAGCTGTGAATACCGGAATTTTCATGCGTTATCGACATTCGATGTTGCATTTTCAGACAGAATTAAAAAAAATGCGTTTCAGGCACTGCTTTTTATAATATTTTTTAGTGTTGATCTGTTAACTGCTTTTTATGTTTATCATTTATTTCCAACTTTGAGAAATACGTAATACATTCAATTTAGAGATATCTCATAAAAATGGTACATCGTTATTTGGACGTCTATACGTGAATTATGTGACAGGCATGTTATCTAAGAACATAACCATATTTTAAGTGATTTTTTAATACCGGTATCTTGATGCGCTACCGATACACAATGTTTTGTTACCGATATTCAATGATGCGATGCCTCTTTTCTACGTATCAGCCAGCAATGAGATCACAGTACATGGTAGTAACCATTACCACCGTATGTGATCTCACAGTACATGATGTCGCAGGGATGTGCTACTAACTACATATCACACTTTTTGGAATTTCTCAATACCGGTATCATGACGCGTTAACGACACTCAATGATGCGATCCGTCTTTTCTATGAACAGTACAGACAGTAGTGATATCGCAGAAATACACAATCGATACTTGACCACTATTTGTATGAGGGTTATATAATATAATAATATAATATATAATAATAATATAATATAATCTAAGTTGCAAGAATATATTCATTTAAAGCTCTCAGATGTAAGCCCACAAACCAACAAGTGTAGTTCGCGCTTACAAATGCTGAATGTGTACTTACAAATAAAATCCAAACCTCAAATGAACATAAGCCCCACAACTTTTGCCGACCTTCCCTGAAACAGGGGTGACATTGGCAAAGTGGACCATTTTTTACAGTATGGGTGGTCAGCCTCATACCAACCTATAAGTCAAGGAATTTATGAGGGTTAATCATATATTACTATGATTTTTTAATCACACAGTAGTGAGATCACAGGACGTGAGTGCATGGTTGTAACCATGACCGCCGCATGTGAATTATGTAACAGGAATGTAGACTTATTACCAATAACATTTTCTGTCAGTTTTGAATACCGGTATCATGATTCGTTAACGATACTCAATGTTGCGATCCCTCTTTCTGTACATCAGACAGTAGGTAGTGAGATCACAGGACGTGAGTACATGGTAGTAACCATGACCGCCGCATGTGAATTATGACACAAGAATGTGGACTTATTACCAATAACATTTTCTGTCATTTTTTCAATGCCGGTATCATGATGCATTACCGAATCTCAATGATGCGATCCCTCTTTTCTGTACATTAGACAGTAGTGAGATCACAGGACGTGAGTACATATAGTAACCATGACCGCCGCATGTGAATTATGTCACAGGAATGTGGGCCAACACTACCTACTGCATACTTCTATCAAACTTATCAAATACATTAAACAGATACTTTCGATACTAATAGGAAAATTGATACATTCCTAAAATAATCGTGGAAGTTTTCAACGAATTATGTACACGAATCTAAATATACTGAAAGAAAGTACGAAAACTATACTTCATCTAAATCTAAGCTGCAAAGGTTTGTATCATTTGAGATTCATATTAAATGCATTCCCATAAGCAGACACGCATAATTTCGCGCTTACACATGCCGCATGTGGACCTACAATATAAAAAACCCAATCTCAAATGAACATAAGCCCTGCAACTCTTGCCGACCTTCCCTGAAACAGGGGTGACATTGGCAAAGTGAACCATATTTTACAGTATGGGTGGTCAACCTCATACCAACCTTTCAGTCAAGGAATACAAGCAATTAAATACATCCAAATATATGAAACAAATAAACACTAAACAATTAAAGAGTAAAAAAATTAAAAGCCTCAGCTTTAACCGCCAGCATAACAGATCAACCGCCATTTCTTTCGGTCCTTGCATACTTCTTTCATTTCATCCAGAGTCATAACCTTTTTCATACAAGCTCTCCTTTTATTATGACTCTGGATATCCCATACATTCGCTATTTCGAAAACAAATTCCATCCATACCTTCCTCGGTCTTCCTCTCCGCTTCTTGCTGATTACAGGTAGGTTTGTGTTAGGGTCCATTTATACAATTACGGGGAATTAAAATTATGAAAACGGCCTTTCAAAGAGGAATCCGATCCAACAGTTTGCTCAGACAAAATAAAGTTAAAAACAAACACATTTTAGTGAAAATAAATATGACTTACTATCACTAATGCTAAGCTTAAACCCGCCTCCTAAAGTGAATTGAAAATACATACCAACCTAGTTTGAAATACAACTTACATGGTTTTGTAATATTTTGACTAATGGGAATTTTAACAGTAGACACGGTCTAAAGCTAAAAGGACCAGTCGATAGCTCAGCTGGTAGAGCGCTTGCATTGCATGCCGAGAACTCGGATTCGAATCCCACCGAGGTTGTCAGAAATTATTTCCAGTTTCGGTGTTTTTTTCAAACTCCATATAAAATACCGGCAGGGCTTACTCAGCAACGCAAACTCAAACGCAACTAAGCTACACATATAGTGTAACTTTTTGCCTGCGTTATCCTCGAACGGGTGGCATGTGGCGATTCGGGACCTATTTATTTTTAAGAGTCAGGGGGCCGGCCTCACACCAACCACATTCAGTTGAAGTGGGGGAACCTTCACAAGAAATGGGTACTAGCACCTTCGGAAGCTGGGAAACACCCACTTCAACTTGGCTGGCATATGGCCTAAAATAAATAGGTTCCAATCGCCACATGCGACTGCTACGATAAAACACAGTAAGAGGTTACACAATATGTGTAGCTTAGTGGCGTACAGCAGACCATCTTCGTTTTTTCTATGACTGAACATATTTTTCCCATCATCTCGCGGCTAGGTCAAAAGTTGCATTATAAAGTTAATAAACCTCCACGTTATAAAGCACATATGTTTAATATGCGCTTACAATGAATATTCAATTCATCGAACAAAATTGATGATCTATATCATTTTTTTGCAATTTAACTAATGGATATTCATTTGATTGGTCTATTAAAGTCCAACCGTCATATTTTTTGCAATATTTCTGCATACATCACACAAATCATATTTTTTTCAAATCGGCTACCAAGTTTCCATTTGTACAGCACAACAGCGCCCTTAGTACAAGTTGCTAAACTTCAGTAAAGTAAAGTTTACGGAAAGTATTAAAGAGTGATTTTCCCCAAAATTTGCCGTTTTTGTTTCTTACACTTTATGGTCTTAGCAAACGAGTTACAGCGATGAAGAAAATCAAGTTCAAACAAACAAAAACGGTAGATTTTGGGGGAAACCACTCTTTAATACTTTTCGTAAACTTTAGTTTACTCAAGTTTTGCAACTCGTACTCAGGGTACTGCACACCCAGTTGAAACAGTAATGCAAGGCAAATAAATTGCACAGAATCTGTACTCGACTTTCTTGCAAAAATTTACCCACTGTATGACGTATGTAAAGCTAGAATCATCTACCAGCTTATGCCGTTTCAATAAAAATGTAATATATCAATAATAAATCAATTTTATTCCACCGCGGTGTGTACCTGCATACTCGTACAATATGGATATAGGCATATAAATACTTAAATGAATATAAATATTTTGTTGATTTATTTGAAAAAGTACCAATTACACAAGAAAGATCCTCGACTCATAGGTTGGTATGAAGCTGACCTCAGTACTGTACTGTACTGTATCCTGCCACCGTTTCATTAGGGGTGGCCGGTACCTCCGCAGATGCGCCTCCACTTTTTGCTGTCATCACCTTTTTCATACATACTCTTCTCTTATTCTCACTCTGCAGAATCCATTATTTCGCAATCTCACCTATTTGGTCTAACCATTCTTTCCTCAGCCTTCCCCTTCTGCGCTTTCCTCTGACATTTCCTTTGTACACTTTCTTCGTTAGTTGTTCATCATCCTTTCTTTCAAGATGTCTGAACCATCTCATCGTACTTTTTTGTACTTTCATTCTCATATTCTCTTTTATACCACACTCGTTCATCACTCAAGCATTACGTACTCTATCACTCAGTGTCTTTCCAGCCATTGCTCTCAGGTAAGCCATTTCAACCGTACTTACATACTTTACTCAGCTCACATTCATTAAGCCTCACTTCCACCAACCAATATGCCATTGTGGACCGCCGATCTCATATTCTTCGTAAGTTTCCCATTTCTTGCAATTCTTCCAATCGTTTCCATTACACTTCTTCCTCTACTAGCGCGCTTTTCCAATTATTTCGTCAATTTCGCATTCGACTCAAATTTGCTTCCCAGATAATCAAATTCTTTCACGACCTCCATTCCTTGACTTATAGGTTGGTATGAGGCTGACCACCCATACTGTAAAAAATGGTTCACTTTGCCAATGTCACCCCTGTTTCAGGGAAGGTCGGCAAAAGTTGTGGGGCTTATGTTCATTTGAGGTTTGGATTTTATTTGTAAGTACACTTTCAGCATTTGTAAGCGCGAACTACACTTGTTGGTTTGTGGGCATACATCTGAGAGCTTTAAATGAATATATCCTTGCAACTTAGATTATAGATTATAGATTATTATAGACCTCCACTCTTTTTTCATTCAGTCTTTATCTCAATTTTCTCGCATTTCTCAGTCCTCCCAAAGTGTAAAAAATAATTCACTTTGTCAATGTCACCCCTGTTTCAAGGAAGGTCGGCAAGAGTTGCAAGTTTTATGTTTAATTTGTAAGTACAAATTCAGCATTCGTTAGCGCGAACTTACACATACCTGTTTGTGGGCATGCATTTCATATTAGTTTTGAATGTTTATATTTCATTGCAACTTATATTCTAGATTATTATAGATGGTCATTGAACCCTTTTGTATGCAAACTAGTACTTTGTATGGTGGGTAAACTTTTTAGTTATATTTTGAAAAAGTAACGACTGATTATTATTGGTATTTATAAAATTTTAAGAATCGCAGCCATTTATCTATTTTTAACCCTTTGACTACCAAGAAAATTGCTAATACATTTTGTATGGAAAATTTTCACTCTGTATGGCGGCTATACTTTTGATTCACTTTTTGGAAAAAATAATGATGGCAATATATAGGTTATTATTATTATTTTACATTTGTACTACATTATTTTTTTATTAACCCTCTAACTGCCGAGAATTTTTCCATTATTTTTTTCTTTTATATGGCAACTCCCTAAACCGAGATTATGATGAAGAAATGATTATAATTATTAGATAGCACTATTATATAAATGGATTCACAAAAAATTTCAGAAAAATCGTCGGAGCCGTTTTTGAGAAAATCGCATTTTAAATTTTCAGCTCTTCGGAAGCCATCTTGAATTTTCAAAAAAGTAAAAAAAAAATGATTACGAATTAAAGTGATAAGCTTGTTCTTTCTATCAAATCTAAAACAAATTCAAATATCTTGCATTTTAATAGGTTTTTGTAATATTTTCGATTTAAAATTTCAGGTCGTGTAAACGGTGCTTTATATTTATTTTTTCAAAAAATTTTTTTTGTAAATTTGTAGAAATTTATGTTGTCCGTAATATTGTAGAACATTATATTTTTGTTGACCCCTTAACTGTCGAGAAAATCACAATCGTTTGTTTTTTTCATATGGCAGCCCATAGACACAGATTAGTAAGAGTATTGCCATAACTAATTTATTAAGTTAAAAACTAATAAATGGCAACTCTGAAAATTTAAAAAAAATTCTTGGAGCCGTTTTTGAGAAAAGTGCAATTTTATGTTTTTTTTGTATGGCAGCCATCTTGAATTTTCAAGTTGGTGTAATGCCATGTTATTCATACTTAATACATGTCCAAAAAAGTTGATGTAGCCAAAATTTGGTATCTCTAGGTCTTATACTTTGGAAAGTGACACACACACATACATACATACATACATACATACATACATACATACATACAGACGGACGTTTTTGAAAGATAGTGTTTTTTGGCATGTCCTGCACCAGGACAACTCATTTCCGTGAAAACCTCGAAATTTTTTTTTTACACCAAATCATAACTTTCTTTATAGCCTTCGGCTATAGCAAGAAAGTAAAAAATATATATACCAAACTAATACAGAGAATCTACTGAACGTTATTGTATCCAAACATTTTTGTTAAAACACTTTGGTGGAAATAAAGCTATTTTTTGTTTAACGTAGTTTATTTTCACAATAATATTTAATATCTCGAGTACTTTCGACCTTCAATATTCAGGCCATTATCAAGAGTGATGTATAAAAAATTAAAATTATTAAGAACAAACCATAGATCAAAGTTTACAGTATTTCGTGTGCAGACTGCGACTCTGTGTATGTTGGACAGACCTCAAGATCAATTAATGTAAGATTCAAGGAGCACAATAGGGCATTTAGAGGTCTGTCTGCATATTCCGAAATGGCGGATCATTGCATCGAAAATGACCATACCTTTGGCATTGACGATGTAAGGGTTCTGCACTCGGAATGTAAATACAGGCAACTAAATGCCCTAGAAACAATTGAAATTCATAAATGTAAGCAGAATGGCCCTATTGTAAATATTCAAATCCCTCTAGCTTCCCCCCTGCTCATTGCTCCTCTCCGCAATCCGCCATAACCCAATCCCCTTAATTTTAGTTTTATTCTTTGTCATTTTGTTGTTATTATTATTATTTGTCTTTTTGTGTTGACTCTTATGTTTTCTTTCTTTTAATTTTTGACTGTTGTATTTAATTTTAATTAAGTTCATATTTATTGTACCTATACCTACCTATTTATTTGAATTTATATAATTTTGATCTATGGTTTGTTCTTAATAATTTTAATTTTTTATACATCACTCTTGATAATGGCCTGAATATTGAAGGTCGAAAGTACTCGAGATATTAAATATTATTGTGAAAATAAACTACGTTAAACAAAAAATAGCTTTATTTAAAAAAAATGAATTTTCACTGTGTGAATACACAAACCCTACAAAATCACTTTGGTGGAGTTTGACCGTAATAAAAACATACATTTTGTTAAAAGTTCACTTTCTGAGTTTATTTAGTAGGTACACAACGTACTTAAAACAGAGCATGCCATAAATAGCACACAAACATCACAATATGACAAAACATCACAGCAACACAAACATTTTTTATTAATTTGCTACCCCTGATTGTAGGTAAAGCCAACATAAGTTGTAAAATTATGCATATTTTCCATTTATTTTATCCATAGTATTTTCTATTTTGCGTTTTGTGATATTCTTTCATGTGATGTTTTTTCATTTGCCATTTATGGTATGTTTTATTAAATGGCTAGTGATGTTTTGTCATTGTGATGTACCTACTTTTCAGATATGTTTCGTCATTAAGCTGTTTTGTCATGTGATGTTTTTTCATGTGGCGTTTTTAGTATGTTTTGTTTTAGGTATGCGTAGTTTCATCTTGTGACCTTTTTTGACAATGTGATGTACCTTCCCTGCTTTGTTTCGTCATGGTGCTACTTTGTCATGTGATGCATTTTCAACTATGCATCACATGACGAAGTACATCACATAATGACATGTGATGTTTTGTCATCGTGATGAACTTTCCTGCTATGTTTCGTCAATGCCCTTTTTAGTCATGTGATGTTTTGGCCATGTGATGTTACTGTCATGTGTTTAGTCTTTGTGATGAACTTTCCTGCTTTGTTTCGTCATAATTTGTGATGCTAAGTCATGTGATGTTTTTGCAGTGTGACGTTAAGTAATGTGTTGTTTTGTCAGTGTGCTGTTGTATCGCGGCAGCAAGTGCATGCAGGCATGGTGGATATTACGACATGGTGCGGGGCGTTTAGTGCGGTTGTACCTACTGGGCAGGCGCCTGGCTTTATGATTAACTTGCCACCGACCCCAGCGTGTAGCTGTGACGTCTACTGCACTAGCGGCCAAGGCTTTGTGGAGTCCTACACCGCGATGTGACCCTTAGTGCCATTTCACATTGGGAAAAATTCCGGTCCGGTTAAACCTGTGGTTTCGATCCCGAAATTTATGTTTTTACTTTTTGTTTAATTTTAATATTTTTGTTGAGATGCGGCTGACCACCCATACTGTTAAGAATGGTTCACCTTTTCTATACATTTAATTAATATCTTGTTCCTTGACTTATAGGTTGGTATGCGGCTGACCACCCATGCTGTAAAAAATGGTTCACTTTGCCAATGTCACCCCTGTTACAGGGAAGGACGGCAAGAGTTGCAGGGTGTATGTCCGTTTGAGATTGGTTTTTATGTTGTAGGCTCACATGAGGCACGTGCAAGCGCGAACTTGTACGTGTCTTGGTTGTGGGAATGCATGTAATGTGAATCTCCAATGTAACATATCTTTGCAACTTAGATTAGATTAGGTATAGCAGCTAGTTGTACTACCTTTTCTATTCTACCAACATTCTACCTACTGAGCTATCGACCGGACTTTTTACGAGCTTGGTCGTCGCTACAAAGCGCCAATTCTCAAGCAAGACACAGTTTCTGTAAGGCTGGAAGGACCTTATGATGACCTCTGTAGCGCTGTTTAAATTTAAGATATGTTGGTGAAATCATGCGTAAATTTAGTAAGGCTGGGTGAACCTGGGTGGTCGCCAGCGCAGGGAGGATCTGACACGACACGCGGGGAACAAGAAGCATTACGCCAACCATTATTTTGCGAGCGGGGCATTCCGTGTTCCCGAGGGGGCAGGTTCTCATCTGCTTTGCGGGATGAATAATATTTCCCGGCAAGATGGCCAGCATTTAGGGCAGTGGATCTTGACCGGTGGCACGCGAGCGTCGTCTATTATCTAAGTTGCAAAGATATATCACTTTTAAGAAAAAACAAGGTAACGTTATGTTTGTAGTATAAACACCGGTTTTGGAGTTTTTTTTTTTTAAATCTCTTTAGTTTTCGCATAAATATTTAACGAGAAATAAAATGAATACCAATTAATCGGAAAGTGGTATTCTATAATCTAAGTTGCAAAAGGATATTTTAGCATTTCAACTTCAACTTTCAACTTTCAACTAAGCTACACATATAGTGTAACTTCTTGCCGCGTTATCCCCGAAGGGGTCGCATGTGGCGAGTTGAAACTATTTATTTTTACAGGTAAGGGGGCCGGCCTTACGACAACCACTTCAGTTGAAGTGGGGATTTCCGAGCTCCCGAGGGGGCTGGTACTCATTTCTTGTGAAGGCTGAGTAAACCTTGCCGGTATTTTTATTATGGGGTTTGAAATAAACACCGAAATAGGAAATCATTTCTGTCACCCTCCTCGGTGGGATTCGAACCCGAGCTCACGGGGTAGAATGCAAGCACTCTACCAACTGAGCTATCGACCGGACTCTTTTCATATTAAAATTCATATTAAATGCATTCCCATACGCAGACACGTATAAGTTCGCGATTACAAATGATATACATATGTGTAGGTACTCTACAAATTAAAAACTAAACCTCAAATGAACACAAGTCCTACAACTTTTGCCGACCTTCCTTGAAACAGAGGTGACAAAGTGAATATTTATTTACAGTATGGGTGATCAGCCTCATACCAACCTATAAGTCAAGGAAACGTAGTTAAGAAAATAACGCTTACATATAATGTTTATAACAAAATATTTATTATAGCGATACCTTAGGGGTAAAACTGAATAAGTGACATAGGAAGCTAACATGGGTTTCTCAGATAAATGTACATTTTACCCTATTTTCTATGAGAGAAAACACAAAAAAAAAGGGTGAAATTCTTGTAGTCTACAAGTTTCCCATGAGAACTTACTTATAATGAGTCCACTAACTATGAGAAGTAACTCCCAATAAAATGTTTTATTCACGATTTCTCAAATCAGTGAACCAGCACTTATTAAGTTTTACCTTCAAGGTGGCGATGTGCCTACTTGGCTGCAATTTTTTTTTATAAAATGATTTAGATTTAAGATTGATTAATTTTAATATTTCAACATTCACTTTATTAAAATAGTTAACACATATTAAATTATCTTTAAAATCAAAGTTTACAAGGAAAGGTCAACATGTAGCATGAGAAACAAAAAAAAAATATCGACCAAAAGTGGATCGTTTACGTCTAATCTAATCTAAGTTGCAGAGATATCGCACGCTTAATAATAAAGAGCAAAAACTACAAAAATTAGAATGTTGGGAAATCACGTTTGAAGTTCAGACAACCAGTACAACTTGTATGGGATGAAAAAGGCGACCGATGTTTTATCTCGGTCATATTCGTCCAAATTTAACGGCTGTCACATTCTACCTATTCTTCTCGCATTGTTCTTGCGTTTTATTACAAAATATTGATTTGCCCTATTTTTGAGTTATTGCTCTTAATTATTAAACGTGCGATATGTAACATTAGGGATTCATATTATATGCATTCTCACAAGCAGACACGTATAAGTTTGCGTGATTGCACATGCCGCATGCTTACTTATCTAATCTAATCCAATCTAATCTAAGTTTAAAATATAAGTAACATTAGAGATTCACATTACACGCGTTATCACAAAACAGACATGTTTAAGTTCGCGCTTAAACATGACGCATGTAGTCCTACAATATAAAAACCCGAATCTCAAATGAACATACACCCTGCAACTCCTGCCGACCTTCCCTGAAACATGGACATTGGCAAAGTGAACCATTTTCTACAGCATGGGTGGTCAGCCGCATACCAACCTATAAGTCAAGGAACATACACAACAAATTACATTTTTACCTACCTACGACATAAAAACCCAAATCTAAAATAAACATACACCCTGCAACTCTTGCGGACCTTCCCTGAAACAGGAATGACACTGGAAATGTGAACCATTTTCTACAGCATGGGTGGTCAGCCGCATACCAACCTATAAGTTAAGGAACACAATTCACTAACAATAATCAATAAATATTCAGTATAAATATCAAAAGAATTGTACGTGTTATTATAAAAAGGCAGATGCAGAATCCAAGGCCACCCCTGGCGGGAGAGAGAGAGGCAAACAGGAAAGGCGGCAAAAGTTGAAAAAGCGAGCAAAAAGAAATTGAGGCAATTTGAGAGTCAATAAGTCAGAAAAATGTTCCAAATTAAAATAAGCTCAAAACTGGTAAAAATGATCATGATATTGGTGTGTAATACGTAGTTAGAGGTGTTCGGACGGTACCTCAGCACATGGATGAATACCAAGTTAGCTCGGTATACAGATCTGCATTCGTATGTCAAATCAAGAGCACAGAAAAAAAAAAAAAAAAAATTAGGCTGATTTATTTGGTGAGCGCTGTTTTTGTGTGTATCACACCTCAAGAGCCCTCTGCGAGCTTGGTCGTCGCTGTAGAAAGCGCCAATTCTCAAGCAAGACCCAGTTGTTGTAAGGCTGGATGGACCTTTTGATGACCGGTCTTTGGTAAAGGTTTATGAATTTTTTCATCCCAGCGAAGAGCAAATTTGAAAATAAAAATGGTATATTTTCTGTGCTCCGCCGGGATTCGCACCCACGACCTTCCCACAGAAAAACTATATACTAACCAAACCGCGAACTTAAAGGTAAAACTGAATAATTTTATTTTTTAAATAGATGTGAGAAGAGAAATCGAACGCTTTTTCATAAAGAGCAATAACTCAAAAATTAGGAAAATCGAGATTTTGTAATAAAACGCAAGAACAATGCGAGAAGAATAGGTAGAATGCGACAGCCGTTCAATTTGGACGAATATGACCGAGATAAAACATCGGTCGCCTTTTTCATCCCATACAAGTTGTACTGGATGTCTGAACTTCAAACGTGATTTCCCAACATTCTAATTTTTTTGAGTTATTGCTCTTTATGATTAAGCGTGCGAAATGCAATTCACCAATCTATTTTGCCTGGCCAGTTGTTTTCATGCAATAGCAAAAGCTTGTGTGCATGCAATGACATCTGCTGAAACAGGGTCGAAGTTATTGTCAATAGGACAAGGCTGGGCTTGAACCAACGCTAGTGTCAATAAAACAAATTCGAGTGCCAACGCCTTATCCCCTTGACCATCTAATTTGCGTTATTGTGACAATCGCAAGTTCAAGCCCCGCCTGCATCGTGTCCTATCGACAGTAACTTTGACCCTGGTCCAACAGAAGTTACCGGATAATTGTTCATTAATTGATATTGTTAATACCTGTTTCTGACCGGGCAACATTGGTTCGTGAATTGCATTATTCTTGACAAAAAAAACGCAACTTAGCTACACATAAAGTGTAAACTCTTGCCGCGTTATCTCCGAAGGGTGTCGCATGTGGCGAGTGGAACCTATTTATTTTTATTGGTTAAGGAGGTCGATCTTACGCCAACCACTTCAGTTGAAGTGGGGTTTCCCAGCTCACAAGGGCGCTGGTACTCGTTTTGCTGGTAGGTATTTTGTTGTTGTTTTTTTTTAAATAAACACCGAAACAGGAAATCATTTCTGACACTCGGTGGGATTCGAACTCGAGTTCTAATGGCATGGAATGCAAGCACTCTACCAACTGAGGTAGCGAACGGACTAATTTTATTAATTCATTATCCATTACAAGACAAAAAACTTAGATTAAAGAAGTATTTTGCTTGTTTATTTACTTTTGTTTTTTCTCTTCTTTGTTTTCAAGTTTTTTTTTAAGTATGTATGTAAAAGGCACAATGTGTCGTTGAAATAAATAAATAAATATTCGTAATTGCAGTACTCACAAATCTATTGTATTACCACACACCACAAACAGCCCTACAACATAGGATTAGCACATCAACTGCCACATCACCAACACCTCTGAGACACTACCCCTAGAGTCTTCTATGCACAGGATTTCTAAAAAAAAACAGATCTACAAATTAAAAAAAGAAACTCAGATTATAGAAATATGTACGTATTCGTAATCGGAAGCGGTTGCATTGTGAGGTATCCGTGTATCGGTGTGTAATGTGTGGTTATCGGTGTTCAAAAGTGTGTCGGCATTTTTCAACGTTCAAATTAAAGTGGGCACCGAGCAGCCTCACGATCATCCTGCTCTCCAGTACCGCGAGTATACAGCATCGCGTTAACTCCTCGAGATCGCGTAAATACAAACAGAAAATGTATGAAAACTAATTCTAACTTAGGGTATTCAAATTCTCGGATGATGATGGATGATTTCTTTCCTGTGGCGCCATTTAAGGGTCCAGGACCATTTCAAGGGCGCCATGGCTTCTGGAGAAAAGTAGTGTCTTCAGTCCCTTTCTGGAGGTAGCGTAATCTAATCTAAGTTACAAAGATATGTTACATTGGAGATTCACATTACATGCATTCCCACAACCAGACACGTACAAGTTCGCACTTGCACGTGCCTCATGTGAGCCTACAACATAAAAACCAATCTCAAATGGACATACACCCTGCAACTCTTGCCGTCCTTCCCTGTAACAGAGGTGACATTGGCAAAGTGAACCATTTTTACAGCATGGGTCGTCAGCCGCATACCAACCTATAAGTCAAGGAACATACACGACAAATTACATTTTTTTAAATCAATAAATAATAATATACATGGACATCAAAAACTTAAAACATAATAATGTCACTTATTCTATTTTACCTTTAAGGTAGCGAAATGGTATATTTTTGTGCTCGACATGGATCCGAACCCACAACCTTCCATTTACGAATCCGGAACGCTCACCACTAGACTACACTATATTATGTGTAGCTGAGTTGCGTTTTTACCTCAAAGGTGCCGGTTTGATCTTTTCATGCCCAGACGAGTAAGATTGAAATATCGAACACTCGGATGATATTATGGATCCAGTCCTGGGAGTTCCGCTGTCTGTCGCGAGGCGGCGCCACCTCCTCCACGGGGGGAGGGGGTGGTCACGTGACGTCAGGGCAGGGGGAGGGGGGGCGCAGGTATGGAATGCCGTCTGAGGGATCGCTGAACCGACTCGCACCGTAATATTATTATTGTTATTATTATTATGAAGAGGCAGACTTAGGTTGTGTTTGTGTGTGTGTGTGTGTACCGAAGTGCATTCATAATTGTAATTGTTGTAGAGAAATTGTCATCTGAAGGGGATACAAGAGATGGGCACAATTCGACATGAAAAATATCAATCACCCGCTATAATCTAAAATCGAAGCTGCATCTTGGCAGCTTCACCGTAAATAACAATGATATGTGGATCCGTTATGAATGCTCCGCGAGATTTTTTGTAAATGACTAATTTTGTTCTTTGAGTTTTTTTGGTTAATCGCTGCCTTAGTTCTTGTTTACCGTATACGCCATTGAGAAATTTTTACATGAGCAATGTTTGCATGTGTACTGGACCAATTTGTCTTATAAAAACAAGAAATTTATTTAAAAAATATTTAAAAGAACTCTCACATTATCGAGTTTTACGGTTTTTCTTAGCTCAGATTGTGTAGAATTTGATTCATAAGACAACTGCATGAAAAAGTCATATTTGACAAGATTGGCGTATACGGTAAACAAGAACTGGGGGAGCGTAATGTCACCCCGATTTTTCAGAGAAAGTTGTAGAGGTTTTTTTTGGGTGTCATCTTGTCAGTACACATGCAGCATGTGAAAGCGCGAACTAACACGTCGCACGCTTAATCATAAATAGCAATAACTAAAAAAATAAGAATGTTGGGAAATCACGTTTGAAGTTCAGACAACCAGTACAACTTGTATGAGATGAAAAAGGCGACCGATGTTTCATCTCGGTCATATTCGTACAAATTGAACGGCTGTCGCATTCTACCTATTCTTCTCGCATTGTTCTTGCGTTTTATTACAAAATCTCGATTTTCCCAATTTTTGAGTATTCCTCTTTATGATTAAGCGTGCGACGTGTTGGCTTGTGAGCGTGCACTGAATATGCATGAATTAAAACATGTATTCAATATTTCTACAGAAAACAGTAAATAATATTTTTTTCTCTTAATCTTCGGTTGAACCAAAGTCCTTCATGATAATGTTCTCTCAGACTGTATTAACATGTACATATAATATACCTACATCACAAACAGCAATGCATCTCTTTCACTCGCACGCAATACGACAGAGCGAGCATACATTTTACCGATACCTACCTACTCATTACGGGCACACCTCAGACACCTTAGTCGCGGCTTAAATGCTAGCGCCTCCCATACAAGAGAGCGGCTAATCACGGCTTAGTGCAGAGGCGGGTACACGACTGTGAATAACACGAGACCCGAATAGCGGGATTGCGAGAATATCGGGGAGCGAGTCTCGATTCGGCTATTTTATGTTTTTTTGTGCTACGCTAATAAGCTACACATACAGTGTAAGTTTTATTTTTTATTTTTTTAGAAACAGCCGAATAAAACACTGTTTCTTTGGTAGGGCTGGAAGTTTCATCACTAGTCATTCTTACCTACCAAATTTTGGTAATATTTGTATAATTACTAATCAGCTGTTCACTAGCGGCCATATTGGATTGACAGGTCTTCATACAAATTCATCATTAGTTTGTCAAAGCGTGGGCTCAACTTCTTCTTCTTCAGCCTGTATTGATTGTCCACTCCTGGACGTAGGCCTCCTCTCGCATTTTCCATTCGTTTCTATCCTGAGCGATCCGCATCCAGGCAAGTCCTGCACTTCTCTGAACATCGTCACGCCAACGCAACTGTGGGCGCCCAACTCCACGCTTTGCCGTCCTTGGGCACCAGCACAGCAGTCGCTTTGTCCACTTTTCATCTGGATCGCGAGCGACATGTCCCACCCATCGCCACTTGAGGGTTGCGGCCATCTTGATGACATCGGAAACCTTTGTCCTGACTCTTATACTCTTACTCGTGGGCTCAACGGACGACTAAAATGTCTAAGAATCGCACCGTTAGTATGTAGTTCTTTATTTTCAATACGTAACTTCTGACAAAGTGAATAAACAGTCCACAGTACCCTTAGTACGAGTTGCAAAACTTGAGTAATGTAAAGTTTACGGCAATTATTAAAAAGTGATTTCCCCAAAAATCTGCCGTTTTTGTTTGTTTGAACATGATTGTCTACATCACTGTAACTCTTTTGCTAAGACCATAAAGTGTAAGAAACAAAAACGGCAGATTTAGGTAGAAATCACTCTTTAATATTTTCCGTAAACTTTACTTTTCTCAAGTTTTGTAACTCGTACTTAGGGTACAGATATAATAGGAAATGGAAATTCGATTAAAGTATAAACGAAACTAAGATACACAAGTGTATTTTTTTTGCGATGGCATCTATTTATTTTCACAGATAAGCGAACCTGCCTTAAACAAACAACTTCAGTTGATGTGGTGGTTTCCCTGAGTAAACTTTGCCCGTGGGTTTGAGATAAATATCGAAACAGGAAAAAATTCTGATAACCTCGGTGTGGATCGAACCCTCGCTTTGATGATGATGATGATGATGATGGATGATTTCTTTCCTGTGTCGCCATTTAATGGTCCAGGACCATCTCAAGGGCGCCATGGCTTCTGGAGAAAAGCAGTGTCTTCAGTTCCTTTCTAAAGGTGGTGGTAGGCTGGTTCGCGCGAACACCGACGGGCAAATTGTTCCAGGCCACCGCAAAGCTTCTGCCTGCAAAATTTGATGTGTTTGCTCTATTGGGCACTATAACCTTGTTGACAGCAGTAAGGGCAGAGCGTAGTGGTATTTTTGAAGTCTTATCGACAGAGCATAGCTCAGCGAGACATGGGGGTGCCGTGCCGTTCAGGGCCCTATGTACAGAGAGACACAACTTAAATTCTATCCTCTCTGCTTGAAATGCAAGCACTCTATCAATTGAGCTATCGACCGGACTTTTTACGAGCTTGGTCCTCGCTACAAAGCGCCAATTCAATTGCTGTAAGGCTAGATGGACCTTTTGTGACAAGACCAATAATTTTTATAACATCCTTTTTCCATTATTAGGATTTAAATGCACCAGGTCAGCTTTTCTATACATCGGTACTCGTTAATACGTCTAGTGATAAAACAGTTTACAATAAATATCGATGCATTAAAATTTTACGATGTATTTGTCGGTTACTCAAGTTTATGTTTTATTTCCATTACAATAAAGCAAGTAAATAATGACTTATCTCACGACATAGACCACTTCTACTTAAATCATAAACAAACTATTCGATCGACAAATTTTCAGGGCAAGGTATTTTAAGGTTTCTAAATTTAAGCTGCAAAGATATGTATCATTTGAGATTCATATTAAATACATTCCCAAAAGCAGACACACATAATTTCGCGCTCACACATGCCGCATGTGGACCTACAATACAAAAAAAACAATCTCAAATGAACATAAGCCCTGCAACTCTTGCCGACCTTCCCTGAAACAGGGGTGACATTGGCAAAGTGAAGCATTTTTCACAGTATGGGGGTCAACCTCATACCAACCTATCAGTCAAGGAATAAATTTAGTTAAATATATTTTAGTTACCTATTATTTAAAATATTCCAGTTAAATTGGCTAAAATCGAGAATTCCCGAAGTGACAAGCCCCGCAACAAAATCTTTAAAATTATTACAGTGGCATTGAAAAGCTTGTAAATAAACAACTAGTCATAAAAATATCAAATGTCTTACCTTCATTTCTGGACCATGACACAAAAAAGGTTCGATAATTTTGATGTATTCTTAGAGAAGCGTCTCTGGCGGTCAGATTTCTAGAAGCAAACCGGCCGAATGAGGTTTAGTTTCGTCTCCTTGTCAATTGTCCGACATCATTGAGATAAAGTTGATATTCGATGCATCGTACGGACTAGGTCCCCTCGCTCCTCGAGGCAAAATACTTCGGTGTGATTCGAACTTACAAGAAATTCGTCAAACATTTTTTTTTGTACCGGCCCACCTACAAAAGACGCTCGGACAAGGTGCTCACGAACATTCACATGGTTAAGTTGTACGTATAAAAAGTGTTCGCGCAACATGTTCGCATACAGACAACATATCAGCTGTCATACAAAAATGCATTTCTGCAAAATGTTTCGGGCCATGAGAAAATGTCCATTGATAGAATGTCCATCGACAAAATGTCCACCGACATAATGGCCAAGCGACAAAATGTCCACGTGACAAAATGTCTAATCTAAGTTGCAAATATATGTAACATTAGGAATTCATATTATATGCGCATTATCACAAGCAGACATCTATAAGTTAGAACTTGCACATCCCACCTGTGAACATTTTTTTTGAGAAATATTTGAAGTTCTTTGAAGAAATTTTTGAAGAAAAGAGACTCCATAGATTTCAAGAGACTCTAGGGGTCTATGACACTTATTGTAGTGCCGCAGAGGCGTTGTTTACGAGCTTGGTCGTCGCTACAAAGCGCCAATACTGAAGCAAAACCCAGTTGATTTAAGGCTGGATGGACCATTAGTGAAAGGTCTTTGGTTAAGGTTTTATGATTTTTTTAACCCAGCGAAGAGCAAATTTGAAAATATAAATGGTATTTTTTTGTGCTCCGCCGGGATTCGAACCCACAACCTTCCCATTCAGAGTCCGCAGTGTTACCATTGAGCTACGGACCGGTCAAATATAGATCATATATCATTTTAAAAAAGAATGTCGGTGGACATTTTGTCAATGGAACTTATGTCGGTGGACATTCTGTCGTGGTAACAAAATGTTTTACCCGCATTGTTCGGACGGAGTGCTCGCGGTCCCAAATTATGCACACAAAATTAGTGTGAATTAAAATGTGACGCAAAAAAATAATGGCTTGGATTATTAGTATGGATTGATTGTTGGTTATTAGGTGCCATGAGGTGGGACTCAAATGAAAACCGCGACTTCGGGACGAATAGATTTATGATAATTGTCTATTAACTTTTTAAACTTTCCTTGACTTATAGGTTGGTAAGCGGCTGACCACCCATGCTGTACAAATGGTTCACTTGGCCAACGTCACCCCTGTCTCAGGGAAGGACGGCAAGAGTTGCAGGGTGTATGTCCATTTGAGATTTAGTTTTTATGTTGTGGGTCCACATGCGGCATGAACAAGCGCGAACTTGTACGTGTCTGGTTGTGAAAATGCATGTAATGTGAATCTCCAATGTAACATATCAATGCAACTTAGATTATTAGATTTTTTTTTTTAAGAAATTCTGTGCGGGAGACTCCCTAGACTCTAAAGACTCTAGGGGTCTATGAGATTAGATTGGTCTATGAGATTAGATTGGTCTATGAGATTAGATTGGTATGTTACAAAGTATGTATACAAAGAAAGTGTGAAAGGAAAAAGAGGGAAGGGACGACCGAGAAAAGTATGGAGTGATCAGATTGAGGAGATTGTGAAAGAATGGGATATACAAAGTGAGCGTAAAAGAAGAAAATGCATGAAAAAGGTGATGGATATGAATGAATTGAAAGAGGTATGTAAGGATAGGAAAAAATGGAGGCAGCTGTGCAGAGGCTCTGGCCACCCCTAGCGGAATGGCGACAGAGTTACAATTACAGGTACCAAATTTTTTATTCATGTGAGGTTAAGTTTATTTTACACATGCAGCTTGTGTAAGCGCGAACTAACATGTGTCTGCTTGTGGGCATGTATTAAATATGAGCCTTGAATGCCAATATATCTTTGCAAACGAGATAAAAAATACAGAAAAAAACAAAATGTCTAGTGAAATATCGATAAATTGCACCATCGATATCAGCTGATAATGGACATTGCCGAGCATTTTTTATGAATCATCCAGAGATAATAATATTTAAGGCGTGGCCATTAAATACCCTAATTCTACAAAATTATAGCTTTCTTGAGATTGAACTTCTAGCAGGTATTTTGATAGCACTTAGTCATACAATAATTGAATTCCCAAAATTTAGGGAAACTCATGCCGTGAGTTTGGGTTCGAATCCCACCGAGGGTGTCAAAAATGATTTCCCGTTTCGGTGTTTATTTCAAACCCCAAAATAAAATACCGGCAAGGTTTACTCAGCCTTCACAAGAAATGAGAACCAGCCCCCCCGGGAGCTGGGAAATCCCCACTTCAACTGAAGTGGCTGGCGTAAGGCCGTTCCCTTACCTGTAAAAATAAACAGGTCTCACTCGGCACATGTGAAACCCTTCGTGGATCACGCACCAAAAAGTTACACTATATGTGTAGCGTAGTTGCCGTATAGAAAATACCATAGACAAACCGCACAGAATGGTGACAGAATGCGCCTAAATTAAACTAATTAAATTAAATTAGGCTGATTCATTTGGTGAGCGCTGTTTTTGTGTGTATCACACCTCAAGAGCCCTCTGCGAGCTTGGTGGTCGCTGTAGAAAGCACCAATTCCCAAGCAAGACCCCAGTTACTTTAAAAGGCTGAATGGACCTTTGGTACAGGTATATGAATTATTCAACCCATCGAAGAGCATATATGAAAATATAAACGGTATATTTTTTGTGCTCCGCCGGAATTCAAACCCACCACCTTCTTAATTTACGAGTCTGAAGCGTTACCACTAGACTATGGACCGGTCCTTGGTCTAGTGTGAAATGTCTGTAAGGGGAAGAAATCTTCACAGTGTAGGTCACGACCGGTGTCTCGCATGTATGGGATTCATATAATGAATAGTAATATTATATTAGGCTGGCATCGAGTAGGCACAGATAATATCAGTCTAAGCAGCGGTCACATCAAAGGCGAGTGGCCCCAGCTAAGTATAGAGGTCCCCCCAACGTTTACTAGCTGGCGGCCAACCACCCATTATATGACGTATTCGATCACCCAATAATGATTGCCGTAGGTACCTATAGCCTGAGCATAGTGGCTGGATGTTAAACTAATCTCAATGAAATAGCATCACTCTTACATCAATATCAATCGCCACTTCCTTGCTATAATCTAAGTTGCAAAGATATTGTTATGTAAATATAAATATTGAAATAAGTATGGGTAGTTATAGTTATAAGAATTCTGTCTTGCATTGTGTGGGTAGGAATCATATAATAAAATACGTGCAGCATCGAGAAATAATAATTACTATGCCTTTCTGGAATTGTCTAGCAACTATAGGATCTAGACTATACTGCTTTAGAGAGTATAAAAGGGTGCAATTGGCCTGCAGGGCCAGCAGTATCATACGAGACTTACAAACACATCTTAACAGACCTAACTCGAGCAGTGAACAGAAACCCAGTGGAATAGTCGAGAAACCTTTGTAAAAATAAATTTAGTAAAAGTGTAAAATAAATAACTGTATAAGAAGACCTGTGTATTTTAATTTGAAAGACTTTTGAACCCAATTTCGTAACAATATTGTTACGTTTTCTGCTGGATTCTCTTTTTAATTAAAATGCCAGAATTTATTTTTCACAATTTACAATTTATCTCACAACTTGACAATCACTGCTTATAGGTGTTACTTAGCGAATTGTTCACTTGCGACTCCCTGTTCGTACTGTTTTGATCTCTTTTACAATAAACCAGAGAGGTCTTTCTCGCAATTACTTGATCATTCCACCACCAGAACATTATGTGCACACACAATCACTAGAACGTCATTCCAATGCACGACCCGTATCCCGAGGGGTCGGGAGCTGGGAAAACTCCACTTTAAACTGTAAAAATAAATAGGTTTCACTCGCTACATGCGATCTCTTTGGGGAAAACGCGGCAAGCAGTTGCTCCTTGACTGATAGGCTAGTATGAGACTGACCCCCTGAGACTGGGAAAGGCGGCAGGAGTTGCAAAGTTTATGCTCATGTGAGTTTTTTTTATATTTGTATGCACACACGCAGAATGCGTAGGCGCGAACCTATATGTGCCTGTCTGTGGGCATGCATTTAATATGAGCCTTAAATGTTAACATATCTTTGCAGCTTAGATTATAGAGTTGCACTGTATGTGTAACGTTTTTTGCTAGGAAACAACACAATAGGGTAATTGTACAAGGTAGGGAAACGGTTTAAAATAACATGGTTGTGTAGAGCACATTTCAAGGATCACAATCATATATTTTTTAACTAGTAAAAAAAAGATATCATTGATAATTTTGAAAAATAAAATGCGGAGAATTTGAATCCCGCCAAAAATGCAGCGTGAGCGGCTATGGACGTTTGACGTCATTTTGACGTAAGCAAACTGATAACCCGAGTCCGCCGATACCTACACTCCGAAGATACAAAGATCCATCGACGTCATATTCGCCCGAATAAAAAAATGACCTGTTTTGGCGGAAATCGAAAGTACGCGAATTTTAAAGAGCTATAATTTAAAAACTAAGCCATATACAATATTTTTTAAAACGCAGATGCATTTTAAAAAATATGGTCTACCATTTAATGAAATAAAAGTGAAATTACCCTATAGGTACCTACTCTACTCTCCAGGCGTTATTCTTGTCCACAGATTAGAAGGCAACACTAGTACCTCTACTCGGTATACCTCTCACTGTTACCTGGGACCCGCGATCGGCGCAGGCGCAGTCTTGCGACATGCATCCAAGCTAGAGAGCTTAGAGTCCATACAAAAAATGCCCATTGTAAATAGTATAAAAGGTGTTCTAGTGACAGCTTATGGCCGTACCCGTAGTGCACAAAAAAAATCTAACAAAGTATTCCAAAATATATATAAAAACTAAAGCAGCGCATTCAGTGGGCGTTTTAGTTTACAAACATTTAAGCAGAAAAGTAATGCTTTTATACTTGGTTTAATGGATAATATTGTTGCCGTTCGAAGAGAAAACGATTGGCTACAAAAATTGAGCTGTAACAGAATGTAACAAGAGATTTATGGCGAAAAAAACACGTCGTTGGCAATGTAATGCAATTTTAGATTTGAAGCATATGGAACGATTTCTGCTACTGTTTATTTTAGATTTCTATAGGTACCTAAAATGCTATGCGGCTGACCACCCATACGTAGTAAATGGTTCACTTTGCCAATGTCACCCATGTTCCAGAGAAGGTCGGCAAGAGTAGTAGGGTGTATGGTCATTTGAGATTTGGGTTTTAACATTGTAAGTCCACATGCATGTTTAAGCCCGAACTCATACGTGTCTCTGCTTGTTCAAATGCATATAATGTGGATCTAAATGTTACATATCGCACGCTTAATCATAAAGAGCAATACCTCAAAGAATAAGAATGTTGGGAGATCACGTTTGAAGTTCAGACAACCATTACAACTTGTATGGGATGAAAAAGGCGGCCGATGTTTTATCTCGGTCATATTCGTCTAAATTGAACGGCTGTCGCATTCTACCTATTCTTCTCGCATTGATATTGCGTTTTATTACAAAATCTCGATTTTCCCAATTTTTGAGTTATTTTTCTTTATTATGTGCGATATCTTTGCAACTTAGATTAGATTACAATAATAATTAAATATGAGGCTGACCCCCCATGCAGTAAAAACTTGGTTCACTTTTGCCAATGCCACTCCGGGTAACAGCACCAAGAAAAGTTAGTCAGGAGTCTGGTCCACTATATTTTTCTCTATGCTGCTGAGACAAAGAAGAAAACATGATACTTTCGAATGTGGTGCTGGAGGCGCATGCTCCGGATCCCATGGACAGCTAGACGTACCAACCAGTCCATTCGTCAAGAGCTAGGTTTGAATAATAATAATAATATTAGGATGATTTATTTGGTGAGCGCTGTTTTTGTGTGTATCACACCTCAAGAGCCCTCTGCGAGCTTGGTTGTCGCTGTAGAAAGCGCCAATTCTCAAGCAAGACCCAGTTGTTGTAAGGTTGGATGGACCTCTCAGTGACCGGTCTTTGGTAAAGGTTTATGAATTTTTCAACTCAGCGAAGAGCACATTCGAAATATAAATGGTAGGTATATTTTTGTGCTCCGCCGGGATCCGAATCCACAACCTTCCATTTACGAGTCCGAAGTGTTGCCACTGGACTACGGACCGGTCCAAGACGCCAACGACACTCGGTGTACCTGAGCGGTAATCCATCCAAGTACTATCCGCGCCCAATGTTGCTTGGCTTCGGTGATCTATGGGAACCGGCGCTTTCAACATGGTAACGTCATTGACTAATGGTTTTATTCTGGCCGGTATATGTACACGAGGTATTCTTCGGTTCTTTGGACACGTTTTCCGCGGCAATGAGGATAGCCTGGAACGACTGGTTGTGATCGGTGGCTTGAAAGAAAAAAGAGGAAGATTTCCCACACGACGGACCGATCAAGTGAAGACAGAAGCGGGCACCTTGGTGTTTGCTTCCACACGGGTCACAATCCTCAGCTTTGGAGTGAGTTCACAAACGAACACGTGAAAACAGGTACAGGTCCCATGCTTTAATATTGCTGTATTCTTTATACAGTCAATCTGTTTTCCATTATAAGTTGTTGTTTTCCCAGCTGCATACTAATCAGTAAGTGTTAGTGGGTTAGTAGCTGGCGTGTTCCTAATAAGCAGTCATGTTGAGGGTTCTACCTGTACCGCGTTAAGTATTAAACTTCAAGTTAAAACGCAATCATAGCGTAGTATGGAAAATGGAATAGCACCTCTAGTAAGGGGCTGTCCATATATTACGTCATTCGCATTAAGGGGGGGGGGGGGAGTCTGGTCTGCTGATGATGGCAAATAATGTACGAGTACCAAAAGTGACGTCGTTCTTATAAATACAAATTTCTACAAAATATACAAAATATTATGTAAGTAATACAACATTATTCATTATTAAGCTCATCCATTATTACAGCAAGATAGGGGGGGGGGGGTGTCATTAGATTATGACTATAGGATGATTGTAGGGGGGGGGTCGAAAATCGGCCAAAATCGATGACGTAATTTATGGACGGCCCCTAAGTAAACTAATGATGCCACGAATATTCGGCAACTATTCGGTATTCGGCCTATTCGGCCACTTTTTTGCTATTCGGTATTCGGCCGAATAGTGCGTACTATTCGGCCGAATACCGAATAGCAAATCATGTCAAAAAAGACACGTTATTTTACTCAAAAATTATGTATTTATTTCCAAATTACAACATTTTTTTACTTAAAATTAATCAGTGGTAAGTTGTGATGGATAAAAACGAGTTTTTCAGCATTTTCTGGTAGAAAACGATTGCGCTTTTCATCGTAAACGTTACCAGCCTCAGAAAATAACCTCTCACTATAAACGCTACTTCCAGGCGAAGAAAGATAAACTTTTGCAAATTTCGAAAGGTTCGGGTATTGTTTTTCGTTTGCTGACCACCACTTGTAAGGATCGGCCTTCCGATCTAGGCGAACTGTTTTCAAATAAAAATCCAACTCGTTTGCCACAGCATTCTTCTCTGAAGCGCCGAATATTCGGCGGCCGAATATTCGGCGCTTCGGCCGACAGCGTTGCCGAATATTCGGTATTCGGTATTCGGCCAATTCACTATTCGTGGCATCTCTAAAGTAAACGTTTTATTTTGGTACAGAACTTGAGCTGAACAGCTGATCACAGTTCCATATAAAATGTATCAGCTATTGATGGAAAGTCCTATCTTCAGATACTTAGATACGGTAAGATCTACCGATGGTCATCGAGACGTCCACCCCAGGGCTGGAAGTCTCATCACCACGGTTATTCTTACCTACCGAATATCGGTAATATTTGTGTCAATCCAAGTCCTGTCAATCCAAGATGGCTGCAAATGAACAGCTGATTAGTCTTCATACAAATATTACCGACTACTGGAAGGTAGTCAAAAATGCGTAGGATGGACGGTGTCAACACAGATGCAACCGCGACTGGCATACGTAGCTGGGCTGGAAGTCTCATCACCACGGTAATTCTTACCTACCGAATATCGGTAATATTTGTATGAAGACCTGTCAATCCAAGACGGCCGCAAATGAACAGCTGATTAGTCTTCTAATCTTATCTAATTTGCAAAGATATGTAACATTGGGGATACACATTATATGCATTCTCACAAGCAGACACGTTTAAGGTCACGCTTGCGCATGCCCCATGTGAACCTACAACATAAAAACCAAATCTCAAATGGACATACACCCTGCAACTCTCGTCGATCTTCCCTGAAACAGGGGAGACATTGGCAAAGTGAACCCTTTTCTACAGCACGGGTGGTCAGCCGCATAGTCAAGAAGTATGCACTACAAATCATCACCACGGTAATTCTTACCTACCGAATATCGGTACTATTTGTATGAAGATTTCCAGCCCAGTCCACTACACACGAATATACCACTTTTCTTTCAAAGATAGATAAGTTTACCGTAGAACATCAAAGCCACTACGCCATGGCTGAGTTTTAACTCGAGTAAGTTGAACAGTACTCTTGTGTTTTGGCGGTATTATAAAGTGATGATAAGAGGGGTCATGGCGGGTCTAGCGGCGGCTACTCTGGCTCTTGCATTATTCAGGGGTCCATTTTCAAAAAGGCGAACCCCTCCCCCTCCCCGCCACCCCACTCTCGGCCGCTAACACGATAAATATTGTAGTTATGAAGGTGATGCATTTTATAATAGCTGAGATGAGGAGTACACGTCCCGTCAAAGCCGGGCGAGTCGGAACCGTGTGGGTCAAAGTCCGCAGTCTAGTGGTCAACGCTACGTATTCTAAACCAGAAGGGCTTGGGCTCGATTCATGGCGGAGCAAACCATAGCAATCTGGGATGGAAAACAGGCATTCTACCAACTGAGCTACCGACCAGACTTTCGAGAACAATGAGAAATCTATATATGTCAGAATTTTACTGAAATAGGTATACTGTTTTTTCAGAACCCGGATGGTAGATGGCTGGTTGACGGGACAGAACGGCACGGTGACAAAACGACACGTCATGACAAAACAACACAGAAAATACATCACTATGAAAATGTTTTTTCATGTGCCGTTAATGGTATGTATGTTATTGTGACCAAGATCACATAACACAATACATTACATACATCATAAGCAGCAGTGGCGAAGGTTGTCATACAAGCCGGTTTCCGTCGGCTTCCCTTTTACAATGATGTAACAAAGTAGTTAAAAAATATAGGCACAAAGTAAAAATATACATTTAAAACCAAAGAAACAATACGTATTCTTTCCCCATTGAAACCATGCAGTCTACTTTATTATCATTTCTGCCTCATTTTAAACGGGAAACCGATGGAAACCGGCTTGTATGGCACCCTTCGCCACTGATAAGCAGTCTACAGTCTACTAAATAAGAACGCAAACGCAACTTATAGCCTCACACACGAGAACTTATTCCTGCACTGTCTCCGAAGGGGTCGCATGGGGCATGCTTAACCTATTTATTTTCACAGGTAAGGGGGCCGGCCTGACTCTAAACCACTTCAATTGACATGTGGTAGTTTTCAGCTCTCGAAGACATTGCTTCTCATTTCCTGTGAAGGCTGCGTGAACCTTGTATTTTTATCATAACTGACACTGAACCCTAGCCCTCCGATACGAAAACGCAAGCATTCTAACAACTGAGCCGTCAACCTGACAGTATTGTTATGTAAATAACAAATACATAAATGTTAGGTAGGTAGGTAGGTGTATTAGTTATACTAGATGAGAGTTGGAGTAATTATTATAGGTACCTAGGAAAGAGACATTCAATTATGTACCTTCTGGAAGCTTTATGTTCTGGAATGTTCCAGCAAAATTAGCTTCTAGTAACTACTGTCTTTGGGAGTATATAAAGCGCAAGTTGCTTGCAAGTCAGTCAGTAGATATACGACTCTCTGCTTTTGAACACGAAAGACATTGTAAAGTGAAGACCAACTGTGAAATAAAATATGTAAAGTGCTAAAGCATAAATGTGAATTGTTAAAAATAAATATAAATTGTTAAATAAATATCCATGAAAGAAGACCAGTTTTTTTTGTTTTAAAGACTTTTGAACCCTAAAAACACAACAGTTTTGTATGAAATATACGATGGCTGAGAAAAAAGGTACACGATAATAGTGTAAAATTTTCATTTTCGTGTTAGAAGATGTCCGCAATATTTCAAAATACCCGTCCACCTCTCCCCCTTTGTTAATTTCACTTTCGTTTTACGCGAACAATAACAAATAGACGTTGTTACATAACGCGAACAATGTCACGGCACACATGCCACAATGGCTGCCGTCATAAATACGCCACAACGGATAACGCGAAAACTGTTAGCATGAAAAATAACGGTGAGCCTCTTTATCCTTCAATCTATCACACCAATATAATAGCCTAAGAGACAGGAAAAACTCTGAGGGATAGAGTTAGGAATGAATGGGTAAAAAAAGAATGTAATTTGAAAGAGGATGTGAAAGTTAAGGTACAAAAGAATGTGATGAGATGGTTTGGGCATGTGGAAAGAATGAATGATGATAGACTGACAAAGTATGTATACAAAGAAAGTGTGAAAGGAAAAAGAGGGAAGGGACGACCGAGAAAAGTATGGAGTGATCAGATTGAGGAGATTGTGAAAGAATGGGATATAAAAAGTGAGCGTAAAAGAAGAAAATGCATGAAAAAGGTGATGGATATGAATGAATTGAAAGAGGTATGTAAAGATAGGAAAAAATGGAGGCAACTCTGCAGAGGCTCTGGCCACCCCTAGCGGAATGGCGACAGAGTTACAGTTACAGAGTAGAAGATGTTTATTTTTACAGGCAAGGAGGGCGGCCTTGTGCAAACCACTTCAGTTGAAGCGGAGGTTTCGCGGCTCTCGAGGGGCTGGCACTCTAAATCTTATGTTACATTGGAGATTTACATTACATGCACTTTCACAACCAGACACGTACAAGTTCGCGCTTGCACATGGCGCATGTGAACCTACAACATAAAAACCAAATCTCAAATGGACATGCACCCTGCAACTCCTGCCGTCCTTCTCTGAGACAGGGGTGACATTAGCAAAGTGAACCATTTTTACAGCATGGGTGGTCAGCCGCATACCAACCTATAAGTCAAGGAACATACAAAACAAATTATATTTTTTAAATCAATAAATAATAATATGTATGGACATCAAAACTACGACAGAAAACAAATTCCAATTTAATAAACCCTAGCCGCAGCACACCATTATACTCGTAATAGCCTAATAATAATATAATATTAGGATGATTTATTTGGTGAGCGCTGTTTTTGCGAGTATCACACCTCAAGAGCCCTCTGCGAGCTTAGTCGTCGCTGTAGAAAGCGCCAATTCTCATGCAAGACCCAGTTTGGTTGGATGGACCATTCAGTGACCGGTCTTTGGTAAAGTTTTATGAATTTTGCAACCCAGCGAAGAGCACATTTGGAAATATAAATGGCATGATATTTGTGCTCCGCCAGGATTCGAATCCACAACCTTCCATTTACGAGTCCGAAGTGTTGCCACTGGACTACGGACCGGTCATCTTGACTGGGTTATACGCCAATCTTTGACCTACGTGTATCATAGATGCATTAACAAAACGATATGGTTATTTTACAAGAACAGGAATAAATTCAAATATTCATACGTTGCAGAACTTTGAGTACCTACTACCCTTAGAAAGTATACAAAAACGAGACACATTTTTTCGCAAAAAGTAAAAGAAAATCTGCATGAATATTTCGCGTTACCCGTTATCCCGTGTACTTTATTTTCAGCGAGTATTTTTGTGGTGTCACACGTTGGACGTTATTTAGCTAAGGGCGAGAGTGGCGTGCCCCCCTGCGGGAGCGCCAGTTTGAGATATTGCAGCGCTCTGAGGTTTTTTATTCAAGGGATTGTGAGCCTTGTGCACACACGCGAGGATCAAGACACCATTTTAAAAGTATGTGCTAAGAAATGAAGTAAAAATGAATTATAAAATGAGCAAATCGATCAGCTGTTTACAGACCACAATGTTTTATTCCATCCTATCTTCAAATAGGTACGGTAAGATCTACCAATGGCTGTCGAGACTTACACCCCTGGTCATCGGTTTACTGGCGAAAGCCTGGCTGATAGCTCAGTTGGTAGAGTGCTTCCATTTCACGCCGATAGCTCGGGCTCGAATCCCACCAGAGGTGTCAGAAACGATTTCCCGTTTCGGTGTTTATTTTAAACTATAATCTGTATAATCTAAGTTGCAAATATATATTACATTGAAGAATTGAATTAAATGCATTCCCACAAGCAGACACGTATATTTATAAGCGCTTAAACATGCCGCATGTAAACCTACAATTTAAAACATATTCTCAAATGAACACAAGCCCCGCAATTCTTGTAGACCTTCCCTGTAACAGGGGTGACATTAGCAAAGTGAACATTTTTTTACAGTATAGGTGGTTTAGCCTCATACCAACCTAGAAGTCAAGGAATGTCGTTCTAGTATACAAACAGACTACGATAGTAAGCGATCCACACCAGTTGTAAATATATCCAGGTGTGGGGCTGAGGAGGCCAGAGTATTGAGCAGCGACAGCGCACGCACCACCCAAGACGAGCAACAAGTTACACTGTATGTGTAGCTTAATAACGTTTTTTAATGCCTTCTAATGTCTATTTCGATTAGAGCTACATTGCTTGCCTGTAAGGAGCGTCTGCCCCTGCTTGTGTGTGAGTTGTCGTCCATGTACGGATGGTAAACGCCCGAGAGCTTTATTCTTTACGGTCTGCTTCAGCAAGATGAGGGAGGAATAAAGGTTCTCGCTGGGAGTTATGCGCGCAGGGAGCTCTCTAGTGGTACCTACACGTGTGTGGCGGTTCCACTAGAGATATGGCAACACACACAGAATTATGCATTACAAATGAAACGTAACACTCGTAACACACTGCTACGAATTAGGGATTACTGTAACTGTAACTCTGTCGCCATTCCGCTAGACGTGGCCAGTGCAATGCTGCCTACATTTTTTTTTAAGAAATCCTGTGCGGGAGACTCCGTAGATTCTAGAGACTCTAGGGGTCTAGGACACTTGTTGTAGTGCCGCAGAGGTGTACGAGCTTGATCGTCGCTACAAAGCGCCAATACTCAAGAAATACCCAGTTGCTGTAAGGCTGGATGGACCTTTGGTGACCGGTCATTGGTAAAAAGGTTTATGAATTTTTCAACCCAGCGAAGAGCAAATTTGAAAATATAAATGGTATATTTTTTGTGCTCCGCCGGGATTCGAACCCACATCCTTCCCATTCAGAGACCGCAGTGTTACCACTGAGCTACGGACCGGTCAAAGTCTTCCTATCCTTACATACATCCTTCAATTCATTTATATCCATCACCTTTCTCATGCATTTTCTTCTTTTACGCTCACTTTGTAAATCCCATTCTTTCACAATGTCCTCAATCTGATCACTACATACTTTTCTCTTCTTTGATGCCCTACAGTTCATTTCGAGCCTTGTCTCTCTCCTCCTGTCTACCGCTGCGGCTTTCCAGTCTGTCACCTGCAGTAGTTGGTTTGCGTCCTTCCTCACCTCATCCTCCCATCTCAGCCTAGGTCTGCCAAATCTTCTTTTCCAACCAAGCTGTCCTTCAAGGATCCTTTTTGGTACCCGTGAAGACGGCATTCTTAGCCTGTTACATTAAGCATGAACATATGTAGAGCCTGAGAGCCTCATGGGTGTTGTGTTACCTTCAGGTCATCTGTCCAGCCTTCCAATGTTTATTTCCGATTTGAGCTACATTGTCTCTAAGGAGCGTTCACCCCTGCTTCCGTGTGAGTTGTGGGCTGCGTACGGGTGGTAAACTCCTAACATACTCAGAGTGTTATTCACAACACATTTCATTCATAGCTGATCCATGGATTATCGTTTTATTGTACAGAAAATTCATGAAAGGTTGCGGTTGACCCGCAGATTTGCTGTGTGTGTGTAACACCGTATTTGCTTTAATTTTAAATCTGAAGCCCTATTATGCTAAATGGCGACTGATAGCGATTCGTGTCCTAAAATAAGGTCTACTGTGATTATTTTTATCTAAAGAGTTCTTTCGCAAGCGCTAGCAAGCCATCCTTTAAAATACCCAAACCACATTATTGTCCTTTTTGCATTTATAAATACACAAGCCAGAATGGGCGCTGGGATGGTCGAGGGAATAAGGCGTTTGCATTCGAATTTGCGTTATTGAAACTAACGCCGGTTCGAACCCCGCCAGCGCCGTGTCCTAAAGACAATAACTTCGACACTGGATCAACATTTGCCATTGCATGCACACAAGCATCCACAAACTGGCTAGACAAAATAGGTTGGTGAATCAGATTCCTCTTGACAAATCTATTTAAAATAAACCCGATTGTGGTCTCGGAAAAAATGAACGATATAGTGGCATTTTGAATAATGATATGAAATGTAAACATAACATTTGCGTAACAGGTATGATAAGAAAACGCAATGGAAAAATGATGAGTAATAAAAAAGACGAAGTTATACAATAAAAACTATGCTGTGGGTTTATATAAGTGAGAAGTGACACACATTTTTAAAAATGACGAAATCATTATTTTCCCTGCAATGAATAAGTTAAAGACCAGTCTGTCGTCTAGTGGTTAAGGTTACGGACTTGCATTCCGAAATTCGTGAGTTCGATTCACCACCACAAAATACAAAAAACAGTCGTCCTCTTGATAATAATGTGATAACATCGAAAGTACTCCAGCAAATAAATAAATTCGAGAAAATTTATTTTTTAAATTTAATTTTTTTATATTTTCAAATATGCGCTATTGGCTGGGTTGAAAAATTCATTTACATTTAAAAAAACACACCCGTCACCAAAGGTTCATCCAGCCTTACAGAAAATTGATCTTGGTTGAGCATTGGCACTTTGGACCACGACGGCTCTCTAGACGAAAACAGCACTCACCAAATAACCCATCCATGTATTATTATTATTACATGGAATTTTATCAGTGGAAGGATAAGATGAAAAAGATATCTATGGGAAAGAATTGGCGACTTGTGAATGAGGACGATGACTCAATAGTCAGGATTGTTTACTGAAGATGGCTATTCAAATCCCAGAGATTGAGGTCAGAACAGATTTGTAATATCGGGCTTCTTGAAAGGAGAATCTATTGAATACGAACCGCGTCTTATGCCTGGTTCAGAAGGGTAAAGTACAATATACTAATGCATTGGTTAGGTGGGTGTGTGATACTCCATGTTTATTTATTTATTTATTTATTAAGAGGTGCAATACAGACAATTGGTACATATAAACAATAAAAAATAAATAATAATAAGCAACAGTAACACAAATAACCAATCATCCAAACTATGCACACTACATCAATAGAAACAAGCATACATCTTCACACAAACATCACGCAGGCAATCACAGCTATACAACACTAGAAGCATACACAGCATTCACACAATTACAATATTTCTTTAAAATAAATCTAATGTTAAAATGTCAATACTTTTTAAATTAAATTCTGACATTTTAATTAAGCCTCTTTTATAACCTAAATCTGCCGTTTTTGTTTCTTATGTTATGTCATGTAAATATGGAAAAACTGAAACTACTTGATGACTTAAATTTTAATTAAATCGAAGAACACAGTTTTTCCATATTTACTCAAAAACTATTGACACTATAAAAAAATTGTTTCGATGCTACACTATACAATGAATAGTTCTGTAAATAAAAAGAAAAAAATATTTCCAAAATATAGCACACACGAGAAAGTAGCTACAAATGTGAAAAAAACGTTTTTTTAAATATTTTTTTGTAGTGGCAATTCTTAAGTTATATATATTTTATTCAAATTTTATAATTAAGATAAAAAATTAATAAACATCCTTGATTTTTTTCATTACTGTCACTCTTTTGCGAAGACCATAAAGTGTAAGAAACAAAAACGGCAGATTTAGGGTACAAAGAGCCAGCAGAAAAGATGACAACATTTTGGCTTTGGGTACATCCAGTATCCACATTTGGCTGGATACTGGAAGCACGCATACCAACGCTAGCTTCACATTTTTAAAAGGAATTTATTGAAAAGTAATCTCCTACGTTTGTTAGTTATTTACTTTCCCAAAGTGCACACACACAATTGCGTCGTAACTCTTTGGTCGGTCACCATTTCACTCATTTTATCTCAGCATTGTGTTCTCGGTCATTTGCTCCAACGTGCAGTACCTGCCATTACCCTTATCTGGGAACAATAATCATAAATATCGCGGGAGACGTTGTCCACAATCACGCGCTTGGAATCCTTTGTCTAGTTTTGGTGACGAATACAACTCACACTTGTCATAGCAATGCCTAATTTCACCGAGTAAAGTTTCACGAAAAATTCTAGAATTATTCACATAAATGACCGGTCCGTAGTTCAGTGGTAGCACTTCGGACTCTGAATGGAAGGTTGTGGGTTCGAATCCCGGCGGAGTACAAAAAAGTACCATTTATATTTTCAAATTTGCTCTTCGCTGGGTTGAAAAATTCATAAACCTTTACCAATGACCGGTCCATCCAGCCCTCCAGAAACTGGATCTTGCTTGAGAATTGGCGCTTTGTAGCGACAACGACCAAGCTCGTAAAAAAGGTCGATAGCTCGATTGGTAGAATGCTTGCATTCCATGCCAAGAGCAAGGGTTCGATCTCAAGATTTACTCAGCATTCACAAGAAATGAGAACCAGCCCCCCCCCCCGGGAGCTGGGAAAATCCCACTTCAACTGAAAGTGGTTGGTATGAGGCTGGACCCCTTACCCGTATAATAAATAGGTCCCGAATCGCCACATGCGACCCCTTAGGGGATAACGCAGGCAGAAAGTTACACTATATGTGTAGATTAATTAGTTGCGTTTCACAAGACATAACATAACATCACATTACAAAACAGCACAATATGCCTTACACAGAGCATGGATAAAACATCACATAACACAAAGCAGATAGTACCATAAATGGAAAAAAGAACATGAGAAAATGGAACACATACATCAATTTTGGATGCATTTTACAACATATGCCGCCTTTAGCTACAATCAGAGGTGTCAACGGCAGAGTATGCATAATTTTTTACAAATGAAATAATAAATAACAGAACAACGCTTATCTTTAAGCCAAGGGCATAATATCATAGGCACGTCAACGACGATGCCATGTTGAAAGCACCGGTTCTCATCATCAGATCAGCAAAGCTAAGCAACATTGGGCGCGGATGCTACTTGCATGGGTGACCGCTAGGTACACCGCGTGTTGTTGGCATTTCTTGGACCGGTCCGTAGTCCAGTGGCAACACTTCGGACTCGTAAATGGAAGGTTGTGGATTCGAATCCCGGCGGAGCACAAAATATACCATTTATATTTCCAAATGTGCTCTTCGCTGGGTTGAAAGGGTTGAAAAATTCATAAACCTTTACCAAAGACCAACCACTGAAAGGTCCATCCAACCTTACAACAACTTGTTTTGTCTTGCTTGAGAATTGGTGCTTTCTACAGCGACGACCAGCCGCAGAGGGCTCTTGAGGAGTGGTACACACAAAAACAGCGCTCACCAAATAAATCATCCTAATATTATTATACGCAACAAAAATTGTGTTTTTTCATGCCGTTTTCATGTCCGGTCGTTAGCTAAGTTGGTAGAGTGTTTGCATTCCATGCCGTGAGCTCGGGTTCGAATCCCACCGAGGGTGTCAGAAATGATTTCCCGTTTCGGTTGTTATTTCAAACTTTTCGTCTTCCTCTCTTCTCCTCCAAGCCACCGATTACAACCAATCATTCTCATTTCTACGGACAACGTGCTCTAAGAACTGAAGAATACAGCGTGTACATATATTGGCCAGAGTCAAGCCATCCTAACGTAGCTCCCGACGAATGAACTCGTTGGTACGTCTACCCGTCCATGAGATCCGATAAGGATCCGAACTCATACGACGTCAGTACCCTTAGTACGAGTTGCAAAACTTAAGTAATGCTTGAGTAATGCTTAAAGACGTAAAACTTGAGAAAAGTAAAGTTTACGGAATATATTAAAGCGTGATTTCTCCCAAAACCTGCCGTTTTTGTTTCTTACACTTTATGGTCCTAGCAAAAGAGTTACAGTGATGAAGAAAAGTTAAAACAAACAAAAACGGCAGATTTGGGGGGAAATCACTCTTTAATAATTGCCGTATACTTTATATTACTTAAGTTTTGCAACTCGTACTAAGGGTACTGATCTCTCCTTCGCAAGTTCACGGGGACTTAACAAGACACAAATATAAGAAGAATATATGTACTTTTGACAAAAATAATATTTGTATGATAAAACACATGAGGTTATGAAGAGAAAAATATTCACTTTTCACCGGCCTTGTAAAAATTGCAAAATATTTTTTCCACCAACTATAAATACACGCGTAGGTAGAAACGAATATTAGCTGCATTTCAACATGAGGATATTTTCAACGTTTTTTCATGCAATTGCAAAGTACACGATAATCTTTGTACTACACCCATTATGCTAAACACTATATTATTTTGACATACAAGTCATTCACTTTATCTATTGAGGTTGGCGTGAGGCTGACTACCTCAACCTTATATATAACTTGCATAATTTGCACAGAACTTCAATGCTATCACATTCAAAGAAACAGTGGCAATAAGGTTGGAACATTTTTGATTTTGAAACTTTTTTCACGGCGGGCAAACGTCAGTCTTGTATGGGACTGGCATCCTTAGCAACCAATAACAAAATATTTCGTCGCTGCACGTAATATTTGACTTATGTGAAAAATTTACGAAAATGAGTTTAATACATGAATCGACTCAGTTTTTTCCGCTCTATCATCTAAAATAAGATTTATGTAAAATAAATGAATTTTTCACTAAATAAAAAACGAAGTATGTTTTTGTATCCAAAATCATGCCCGCAAATATGACCTATGTGACGACTGCGCACATAAGTCATATTTTAGCGTGCGCCATTTTGAATCTGCGGCGACATTACTCGAATTTTATACCTGCGTATCCACCGGTGTGAAGACAGCCTGACAAAGCCGTTTCCCTACATGTATGGATTTTATTTTCATGGGAATTAAATTATATTTATTCATTCCTTAAGTTTTTTTCCATTAAACTAACTCGTATGTAAACAAATTGTCTTTTCGCTAGTGATGTGATACAAAAAAATCTTTCAAATTTTGATACTTTACAATTTTTCATACTTTGGGCTGGAAGATTGTGAGAGAACGAATTCATAAACACCCCTTTTTTTCTTCTAATATGATAGCTAAGTATATAATGAAGCATAATAAGCAATAAAAAAAATGTGTCTTTTCGCTAGTGATGTGAAAAAAAAACTTTAAAAATTTTCATACTTTACAATTTTTCATACTTTGGGCTGGAAGATTGTGAGAGAACGAATTCATAGACACCCCTTTTTTTCTTCTAATATAATAGCTAAGTATATAATGAAGCATAATAAGCAATAAAAAAAATGTGTCTTTTCGCTAGTGATGTGAAAAAAAAATCTTTCAAATTTTCATACTGTACAATTTTTCATACTTTGGGCTGGAAGATTGTGAGGGAACGAATTCATAGACACCCCTTTTTTTTCTTCTAATATGATAGCTAAGTATATAATGAAGCATAATAAGCAATAAAAAAATGTGTCTTTTCGCTAGTGATGTGAAAAAAAAAATCTTTCAAATTTTCATACTGTACAATTTTTCATACTTTGGGCTGGAAGATTGTGAGGGAACGAATTCATAGACACCCCTTTTTTTTCTTCTAATATGATAGCTAAGTATATAATGAAGCATAATAAGCAATAAAAAAATGTGTATTTTCGCTAGTGATGTGAAAAAAAAAATCTTTCAAATTTTCATACTGTACAATTTTTAATACTTTGGGCTGGAAGATTGTGAGAGAACGAATTCATAGACACCCCTTTTTTTTCTTCCAATATGATAGCTAAGTACATAATCAAGCATAATAAGCAATAAAAAAAAATGTGTCTTTTCGCTAGTGATGTGAAAAAAAAACTTTAAAAATTTTCATACTTTACAATTTTTCATACTTTGGGCTGGAAGATTGTGAGAGAACGAATTCATAGACACCCCTTTTTTTCTTCTAATATAATAGCTAAGTATATAATGAAGCATAATTAGTAATAAAAAAATGTGTCTTTTCGCTAGTGATGTGAAAAAAAAAATCTTTCAAATTTTCATACTATACAATTTTTCATACTTTGGGCTGGAAGATTGTGAGAGAATGAATTCATAGGCACCCCTTTTTTTCTTCTAATATAATAGCTAAGTATATAATGAAGCATAATTAGTAATAAAAAAATGTGTCTTTTCGCTAGTGATGTGAAAAAAAAATCTTTCAAATTTTCATACTGTACAATTTTTCATACTTTGGGCTGGAAGATTGTGAGGGAACGAATTCATAGACACCCCTTTTTTTTCTTCTAATATGATAGCTAAGTATATAATGAAGCATAATAAGCAATAAAAAAATGTGTCTTTTCGCTAGTGATGTGAAAAAAAAAATCTTTCAAATTTTCATACTGTACAATTTTTCATACTTTGGGCTGGAAGATTGTGAGGGAACGAATTCATAGACACCCCTTTTTTTTCTTCTAATATGATAGCTAAGTATATAATGAAGCATAATAAGCAATAAAAAAATGTGTATTTTCGCTAGTGATGTGAAAAAAAAAATCTTTCAAATTTTCATACTGTACAATTTTTCATACTTTGGGCTGGAAGATTGTGAGAGAACGAATTCATAGACACCCCTTTTTTTCTTCTAATATAATAGCTAAGTATATAATGAAGCATAATTAGTAATAAAAAAATGTGTCTTTTCGCTAGTGATGTGAAAAAAAAAATCTTTCAAATTTTCATACTATACAATTTTTCATACTTTGGGCTGGAAGATTGTGAGAGAATGAATTCATAGGCACCCCTTTTTTTCTTTCAATATGATAGCTAAGTACATAATCAAGCATAATAAGCAATAAAAAAAAATGTGTCTTTTCGCTAGTGATGTGAAAAAAAAACTTTAAAAATTTTCATACTTTACAATTTTTCATACTTTGGGCTGGAAGATTGTGAGAGAACGAATTCATAGACATCCCTTTTTTTTCTTCCAATATGATAGCTAAGTACATAATCAAGCATAATAAGCAATAAAAAAAATGTGTCTTTTCGCTAGTGATGTGAAAAAAAAAATCTTTCAAATTTTCATACTGTACAATTTTTCATACTTTGGGCTGGAAGATTGTGAGAGAACGAATTCATAGACACCCCTTTTTTTTCTTCCAATATGATAGCTAAGTACATAATCAAGCATAATAAGCAATAAAAAAAATGTGTCTTTTCGCTAGTGATGTGAAAAAAAAAATCTTTCAAATTTTCATACTGTACAATTTTTCATACTTTGGGCTGGAAGATTGTGAGAGAACGAATTCATAGACACCCCTTTTTTTCTTCTAATATAATAGCTAAGTATATAATGAAGCATAATTAGTAATAAAAAAATGTGTCTTTTCGCTAGTGATGTGAAAAAAAAAATCTTTCAAATTTTCATACTGTACAATTTTTCATACTTTGGGCTGGAAGATTGTGAGAGAACGAATTCATAGGCACCCCTTTTTTTTCTTTCAATATGATAGCTAAGTATATAATAAAGCATAATAAGCAATAAAAAAATGTGTCTTTTCGCTAGTGATGTGAAAAAAAAACTTTAAAAATTTTCATACTTTACATGACAAATGACTAGTACCTATGAAATTTGACTTATGTGACGAGTTGCGTGCGCGCCACATCATGTAATATGATGTATGTGCACTTTTTTATTAATAGTAGGATAAGTTTTTACAAAATATTGCGAAAAGCACATTGAGGATATTTAAAATACTCAAATCTATCATCTTTGTGCTAAAATATTGGTAAAGAATTAAAATTAAAACATTAAAACAGTTTTTTCTTGTTTTCTCAAAACAAGGTATATGTCACATAAGTCAAATTTTACGTGCAGCGACGATTTGCTAGTTTTTTACCTAGCAGCCCGGCCGGGTGAAGACACAGTTTAGTCTATGTATTTTTTTCATTTTCAGGGAAAGGTAGCAAGAGTTTTACAAATAACTTATGAATTGTAGACCCTTCGTATCTTCTTCGTACATACACGTAACGTACAGCTATGCTGCAAATACAGTTCAACTTCTAACTGGTTAATTCTTCGCTCACTTTTCCCCGGATGGATCGCATGTGGTGTGTAGAAACTATTTATTTTCTTAGGTAAATGGAGGTTTTCCGGCTCCCGAGGGGGGAAGTTTTCATTTCTTGTGAAGATTGAGAAAACCATGCCGGTATTTTGATTTTGGGTATGAAATAAACAACTAAACTGGAAATCATTTCTGACACCCTTGGTGGGGATCTAACCCTAAATCTGTGAAAAGCACTCTATCAACTGAGCTACCGGACGTACTTTTAGGTATGGGTAGAACTTTTTTTTTAGTACATATATGTTGGATGTAATATATATTTTCAGTAGCGTACCTTTTAATAATGATTAATCCAGATGAAACACTTTTTCACAAAACTTATGATTTTCCTTTCAAGGATTTAAAATGAATGTATCGGAGCGTACTATCAAAAAACACGAGTGAACCGAGCTAAAGTCAACAAAGCACTGATAAGGGATAATCAGACTGAAGAAAATTAACAAAATATCACGTGTCGCTGCACACGAATACGGTGCTATGTCACAGAATCAATTAAAACTAATTACTCAATAATATATAATCTAAGAGCTCGTTCCCACTTGTCGGGTGTCGGATCCGTATATTAATCGGAGTTTCCAGTGGCATAACATTATGTATGGAGCTATTCACACTTGTCGGAAACCGATTTTGTCCGAAATGTTCTGCCACTGGAACCTACGATTAATATACGGATCAGACACCCGACAAGTCGGAACGCGCTCTAAGTAGCAAAGATAGACAAACATTTTAGTTTCATATTACGGGAATTTACATAAGGAGACACGTATACGTTCGCGTTATACACATGCCGCATGTGGACAACAGACGCGTGCATAATATGGTACAGGCAAATACATTTCAGCGTAGTTTCTCCCATTCCTTTAAAATAACTCATTTTAAATTGACTGAAGTGCTAACGATGCTACAATCGAAGTTGAATTTTGAATTTTCAATCTCAATATCAACCTTAAATGCGTTTTTTCCCCCATATATTGCCTACCTATTAAGCGCATACGTACCTGTATGAGATGCACGATCTTCACAGGGATGACATTGCCAAAGTGAGCCATGTTTTCCAGTATGGGAGGTCAGCCTCATACCAACCTATTAGTTAAGCAACTTAAAAATAATGCAGTATTATTGTAGTTTAGCTAGGTTCACGGTAGAAATAAAACACTTGACAAGTGTTATTGTCAAACAGCAAAGCCATGGCTCATCCGCAGGCTACAGTATTTTTTTTTACAACAAAAATAGTATACCTTCACATAAGAGAAAAATCAAATATGTTCGTGTAAATCGAGACGAGTAAAAAGTAAACAATTTGTGACATACAGCGCACTGCAGGATAGCCGACGATGCATGAAGTCATAGGTGACTAGGTAAACAAACTACGTACTCAGCTAAAATATAAATACATATTTGTAGGTTGATTTATAAAATAATATATTTTATCATTCGATACGGTGTTTTTTTTATGAATCATGAAGTCATAAAATACACGACTGGGTAGTACATTGTTTGTTTTCTTGGAATGCATATTCCTTACGTACAAAAAAAACGAAAAGAATTCTTACAGACAATGCAGTAAGGAGAAAAACTACATGGTACTAATTAATAATGAGATAGAAAAACAATCTTTGGAAGTTTGTTGGTTTGGTCTGTTTGAGACGACCGCATCTATAATCTAAGCTGCAAAGATATGTTAGCATGTAAGGCTCATATTAATGCTCACAGACAGGCACATGTAGGTTCGCGCTACACATTCTGCATGCGTGCATACAAATCTCACATGAACATAAGCCTTGCAACTCCTGCCGCTTTTCCCTGAAACCGGGGTGGCATTGGCAAAAGTGAATCGATTTTTACAGCACGGGGGTCAGCCTCATATCAACCTATCAGTCAAGGTGTCAACTGCAGGTGCCAAGCTGGAGGACCATGGCCGTGGACAGAGACGGATGGAGGCTGAGGATACCGGAGGTCAAGGAGAGATATGGGCTGTAGAGCCATTGAAGAGGAAGAATAGTTTTTTTTTGACATTGCGTTCTTGTTGCCGTCCTTCTGTGCAACTTGGATTATTTTTGACAACGGGTATCGGGTGTGGCGATATCCATTGCAAGGATTCCGTCTGCGGTCAGAGCAGCAGTTACCTGTACAACTTACCTAGGTATTGTGTCTGTATACACATTGACTTGTAATATCTGAGGACTAGACACTATTTAAACAAAAACAGACACTGTATCCGTTTCAACTTGCCCAACCTCAAATCGTCATTTAGTTAAAAAGAGAACAGTGTCTGTTCGCATTAAACAAAAAAAACGTGAAACTAAGAAATCTTTATGGAAAATTGGCAGATTTAAGTTCAAGCCTGCGCGAACGATGAGCGTACGCGTTAAAATGAATGTTTTGATATAAAAGTGATTGAGCAGCTCTAGCTCAATCCTGGGAGACGGGATGATCTTGTCAGATGGTCAAAAATATAGATCGCACTTTGTGAAACTTTCAAACTTAAGAAAATACTCCAGTTTTTTTCTCGGATTCCGTTTACAATAAGTAGATACTTATTCTTCCTATTTTATACATAGGGATAATCCCCTTCACCCCCCAATAACGCACTGCTCCTGTCTGTTGAACCATTGAGTATCGATACACAAAATGAAGAAAACAAGAAATCATAGGTTTATTTCATATGTAAGAACATGTTTTATAAATGTTTGTGCATGACAGTACTGGGGACAACTGTGCCTTATGGTATGTGAGAATGCCGTAAGCTAGTTTCTCCTCCTCTGTATTACAGCTAGATGTGTATATTGTTATGGATAGGAGTACGCGCCCAGTTATGCTATGCCGAATGCAAGCGCGGCATATCGGGTTGCATTTGAGTATTGTTACGGCTTCTAGACTCGTCTCGCAGTTCACGACATACCAACACTCGTCAACCCTTTATACGTGCTGCTTCCACGACAGAACAGCACTCTGACAAAACAACACAATGACGAAACATAACGGGTAAGTACACCACAAGGACTAAATACCATAAGATAAAAAATCACTCGTCAAAACAATACAATATACATAAAACAGAACATATCATAAACGGCACGTGAAAAAACACCACAAGACAAAACAAAACAAGGACTAGACATGACAGGAAAGTAAATCACAATGACTAAACCATCACAAGACAAAACATCACTTGACAAAACAACTCATTTAACTTAAATATAATAATTAGGCATAAACGGCACTTGAAAAAACATAATATGACAAAACATCACATAACACAAAACACCAAAAACGGAAAAAGAACACAAGAGAATGGAACACACTTTATTGGTAAATTTTACAACTTATGCTGTCTTAACCTACAATCAGGGGTGGCAACGGCATAGTTGAAAATAAAACAATTTTTGAAAAGTTTTAGCGGAAACATTGTAGAACTCCATTTTAATTATTAAAAAATGATACAAACTTTGTTTAGTTCTACTTTATTTATTTTTATTTAGTTACAAACAAAAATAACGAGTTGTGACCGGTTTCGGCCTCTTGGCCATCCTCAGAGAAACTGAAATCTTAAAATAATGGGAGACTATATAAAGCAAAATGAATATTATACACACAGTAGAATTAGGAGAAATATGAAAAATTATAAAGAATAGCTTTGTGAATTTATCAAGTTGTATACTAAGAACAGTATGGACAAAAACAAATAGTTAAGTGAAGAGTAGGAAATTTACTAAGAATATATTTAAGTAAATTTAACCCGTAACAACGAACAATACAAAATTATGAACAATTATAAAGTAACTTTATTTACCAATACTAGAAAATGACAAGTGTAGGATAATGTTCTGAGAAATGAACCATTAAGAGGATTAAACAAACAAGAAGGAATGTATGTTTTATGTAAATTTCCAAAGAGAGCTAAAGTGAGTGTACCAAATCAAATACAAAGAGAGAAAAAACAACAAAAAATCAATAAATCAATCCAAGTGTATCTGTCAGAAACAAATTAAATACAAATAATCAGAATAATCCATTAGTTTATTTACTCGAATTGAAGACAGGTAAAGTGTTGATCAATGGAGTGAATGGAGGGATTTGGTTATTTATAATGTTAACCCCCAATTTTTTGGCTTTTAGAATTTCGATAGCTTCTAATCTATTTAGGGTATAGCCATTATTTGACAAATGCAGAAAATCGGTGTCTTCACTGACAAAAGTGTGGTCATGTTCTAAACAATGGTTTGCCATTTCTGAGAAGATGGTTCTGTTTTTGAACGACAGTTTGTGTTCTCCAATTCTTTTCAGGAATGTCCTACCTGTCTTCCCAATGTAGGATGCATCACAGTCTTTGCAGTTAATTTTGTAGACACCACTTTTCTGCCAAATGTCAGTTTTGTCTTTACCATTTGAGAGTAGCTGTCCAATTTTGTTATGGGTATAGTAAGCTGGTTTAATGTTGGCTGGCAAGATGCTTTTGATGAGTGTGGAAATTCCATCCAAATGAAGAAACCTTCTCCACTTGATTTCATCAGACGGTGCTTGCGAGAAGACATGAGTAGTGATAGCATGTTTCCTCTGTTTGCTAGCCAAGAGTCTATCTATCAACCCTACTTCGTAGCCATTATTTGTTGCGATTTGCTTAATGATAAGAATTTCGTTATTAAAATTAAAATCTGTCATAGGGATGGAAATGGCTCGATGGATCATGGAACGGAAAGCTGCAAGTTTGTGGTTTATTGGGTGTTGGGAAAGAGCGTGAATCGTAGTGTCCGTATGGGTAGGTTTCCTGTATATTTTAAAAATCTAATTTGTTATCTATAATCGTAATAGTTAAATCTAAAAAATTCAGGCTTCTATTAGATTCTAATTCAGTAGTAAACTTGATATTGTTGTGAAGTGAATTTAAAATTTTCTGAAAAGAAGTTAACTGCCTCTCTGTACCCACCCAAATGCAAAATATATCATCGACGTATCTGAAATATGTGAGTAAATTTTTTGTCTGTACTTTAAAGGTATCAAACAATATATTTTCTAGATGGTCTAAGAATACATCTGCTAGGATAGGAGACAGAGGGGAACCCATAGCCAGACCACAATGTTGTTGATAGACAATATTGTTAAATGTGAAGTAATTATGATTGACACAAGTGGTTAACAATAACATAAAATCTTTTATTAATGAATCCTCCAACTGTGAGTTTGATAAAATATTTTTTACCAAAATTAATGTTTCACTAGTGGGGACGCTCGGGAACAGATTACTCACATCAAAAGATACGAGTTTGGCATTGTCAGGAATTATGGTATTTTTTAGTTTTTTGATTAACTCAAATGAATTTTTTATTGTATATGCTGGTGTAAAATTACTCAGAGAAATGAATTTACGAACTAAAAATTGGGACAACTTATATGTGGGAGATTGGGTGAACGCCACAACCGGTCGAATCGGGATGTCTTGTTTGTGAATCTTCGGTAAACCATATAATCTTGGAGTGCTGGGGTTCATCTCCACTAAGTATTTTCGGTCCTTGTCTGTTAGTAGAGCACTGCAAGTCTTGAGGTGTGATTTCATAGACTCTTGAATTTTTTGAGTTGGGTTTTTATTCAGCACTGAAAATTTATCCGAGTTTAAAAACTGTGTCACTTTTTCATCATAATCTTGTTTACTTATAATCACGATCGTATTGCCTTTATCCGCTTTTGTTAACACTAGTTTATGTGTATCTAGTTTTTTCTTTAAATGTTTAACAATTCGCCAATAATTATTGCTAACACTTTTATTGTTTTTGCTTAAGAATTTAGAAATTTTATTGGAGCAATCATATTTCATTTGACTCGTATTTAGGTTATAATCCAGATCAGCCACTAATTGCTCCATTTGTTTCGGTGATTCATAAGAATTGATACAGAATTTGAGACCTTTTGAAAGCAACTCTATTTCATCTTTTTTAAATTCCTGATTTGAAAGATTTATAAAGCGGTCAAAAAACTTATGTGTGTGAACATTTTTTAGGTTGTCCGGATTATTTACATCTAATGCAGGAGAAGAAATTGTGCTGGTCTTTAGTGACTGGAATTTGATTTTTAACTTATTTAACTTTGAATCTAGGACTTTTTTCTTTTTCGACGCTATATCACTCACTACACTGTACACTTTATCATCGAATAATGCCCATTCAACAGGATGTAACAAACAAATAAGATCACAATGTAGAAATTTGATATAATGTCGGAGATTGTTCTTTAAAATATGATAGCGTTCAAATATGATAGCGTTTATCAGTCAAGGAATGACAATAACATGACAAATCTGGATAGGTAGGTTAGAAGTCATAAAAAGAATCATTCTATGTATGTTTGAATTTTTAAAACTAAAACTAGAACTCAATAGTATTCTGTTGAAACATACGAATGGCAAATCACCATGGCAACCGTCTTAAACAGTGTTTATTGCCCCATGGCTTGCTCGCTTATTTTTCTCGGAAATATTAATTTGGAATCAGTGTAGCAGAAATAATGGAATGATAAAACTAATATAAATAAGTGCGCGCGAGCGCCCAGCGATTTGGAAATGTATTTGCTAATAAAGGTGAGAGATTTAATTCACTTTTTTGAAAAATAAAAACTAATAGAGTACGTACCTATCTATATAATAATAATAATCAATAATCTAAGTTGCAAAGATATATATTTACATTCGAAACTCATATCAAATGCAACAAAACCAGACACGTGTAAGTTCGCGCTTACAAATGCTGAATGTGTACTTACAAATTAAAACCAAACCTCAAATGAACATCAACCCAGAATCTTTTGCAGACCTTCCCTGAAACAGGGGTGACATTGGCAAAGTGAACCATTTTTACAGTATGGGTGGTCAGCCTCATACCAACCTGTAAGTAAAGGAATACATATAATAAACATACAACGTATACAATTAAAAGAAAACACAGTTTCACTTTAACAAAACATATTTATTTCAAGGTTATACTATTTTTATATGCCTGAATGTTATTGATTATTGATAAATGCACTTTTCTCCTATTTTCTACTAGAGAAAACACTAAAGAAGTGTATGAGAAGTTTGTCATGAGCACTGCCTTATAATTAGTTTACTTACTATGAGAAGTTACACCCAATATAATGTTTTACCCACTTGTTCTTGTATCCTGCCGCCATTCCTCTAGGGGTGGCCAGTACCACCACACAAGTGCCTCCACTTGACTCTGTCCCTGCATACTTCTTTCATCTCATCTAATTTCATCACTCTTTTCATGCATGCTCTTCTCTTGTTTCCACTCTGTAAATTCCATTCATTCGCAATCTCACTTATCTGATCAATCCATTCTTTTCTAGGTCTTCCCCTTCCACGCTTACCTATTACATTCCCTTTATACACTCTTTTTGTCAGTCGGTCTTCATTCATCCTTTCAATATGTCCAAACCATCGCATCACACTTCTTTGAACTTTCACTTTCACGCTTTCTTTTACTCCGCATTCATTCAGAACCCATTCGTTTCTCACTCTATCTTTCAGTGTTTTTCCTGTCATACTTCTCAAATGAGCCATTTCTATGGTGCATACCTTATTTACTTCTCTTTCATTCACCGTCCATGACTCGCTTCCATACATCAGGGTCGGCAACAATATACAATTGTGTACCGCCATTTTCATTTTCTTTGGTATCCTTTTATTCTTCGCTATTCTACCAAACGCTCCTATCACGCATCTTCCTTTGCTGGCACGCTTCTCTAATTCCTTCGTCATCTTACCATTCGCCTCAAACTTGCTTCCTAAATAGTCAAACTCATTCACTACTTCAACTTTTTTTCCATTCAAATTAACTGTAAGTTCCTCACATACTTCATTCCTGTCAAAAACTAATACTTTTGTCTTATTCGCATTCACTTTCAAGCTATTTTTACAAAATGCATCATTCAGTTTGGTTAACATCGCTTGGAGTTCCTCCGCCGAGTCAGCTAAAACTATAGCATCATCAGCATAAAGAAGTACTCCAACTCTTGTTTCACCCACTTTCACTCCGCTCTCTGATATCCCAGCTTCTTTTATGCAACTGTCCATGATTATATTAAACAACCATGGACTCATCACGCAGCCTTGCCTCACTCCCTTATATACATCAAACCAGTCACTATATCTCCCATCCACTCTTACACATGCCGAACTATTTTCATAGATGGCACGTATCACATTCAGAAGGTTGTCATTCACACCGTACTTCCTGAGAACATTCCACAACATACATCTGTCCACCGAGTCAAAGGCCCTCTCGAGATTCACGAAGGCTGCGTAGACCACCCTCCCCACAGCCAGATGTTTTTCAACAATCTGTCTGAGAGCAAAGATTTGGTCCACACAACCTCGTCCTGGCATAAAACCAGATTGAATATCAGAGACCCTGTGATCGGTGGTGGCACAATTTCTCAAATCAGTGAATCAGCACTTATTCAGTGTTACCTCCAAGGTGGCGATATGAACCTGCTTTAGTTATCCCGGTGTTTTATGAAAAGTTGGATAGAGTTAACTTGGTGTTAAAATTTTCATTAAATAGAAAATATCCAAATCTTTCACACTATCCCTCGGACTGATGGACACTAATGGGTGGCAGAGAGTGCTCTACGTGCCAAAAACGGCGACCTCTCTTCTCTTCTCGCTTTTAATTGGAGAGCAAATTAGTGATGAGCGACGACTGGGAAACCTCGTTAGGTAATTGGAACATAGATAATAGTAAATGTGGAGCAAACTGTGATAGTTAATAGCATTAGATTATGTGAGCACAGGAAAATAATATGATGACAGAAACGCATCAGGAATATTAAAATTCTATATTTTTTGGTGAAAGAGATTGTAATTTGAAAGAGGATGTGAAAGTTAAGTACAAAAGAATGAATGATGATAGACTGACAAAGTATGTATACAAAGAAAGTGTGAAAGGAAAAAGAGGGAAGGGACGACCGAGAAAAGTATGGAGTGACCAGATTGAGGAGATTGTGAAAGAATGGGATATACAAAGTGAGCGTAAAAGAAGAAAATGCATGAAAAAGGTGATGGATATGAATGAATTGAAAGAGGTATGTAAGGATAGGAAAAAATGGAGGCAGCTCTGCAGAGGCTCTGGCCACCCCTAGCGGCATGGCGACAGAGGTACAGTTACAGAGAGAGGGTTACAGATAGACGATATAGACCGAGCCCACAACCTTCCGATCACGAGTTCGAAGCGTTAATAACTGGACTACGGACTGTGACAGGTAAGTCTGTTGCTATGTTGATAGGGTTGGCCAGAGCCTCCTCAGACATGTTTCTTTCACCATGATAATCACCAACGATTTTCACTTTTTACACTCATTCTGTGCATTGACCAGTCCGTAGTCTAGCGGTAACGCATCGGGCTTCGGAGCAAAAAATAATACAATTTATGATTTTAATATGCTCTTCGCTGGGTTGAAAAAATCATAGATCTTTACCGAATACCGGTCACCAAAGGTCCATCCAGCCTTACAGCAATTGGGTCTTGCATGAGAATTGGCGCTTTCTATTCTTCTTCTTCTTTATGTGCCACTTCTATCGAAGATCGGCGATCATCGTGGCTATTTTGACTTTAGATGCTGCGGCTCGAAACAGGTACTTGGTGCTTCTGCCGAACCACTGTCGCAGGTTTTTCAGCCGCGATGTCCTTCGGCGTCCCTGAGATCTTCTCCCCTCAATCTTACCCTGTACGATAAGATGAAGGAGACGGTACTTCTCATTTCTTAAAATGTGACCAAAGTACATGAGCTTTCTCTGCTTAATGGTTGGCAGGAGCTCCTTTGTAGGAGGACTTCTTAATTGATGACTCGATCACGCCAAGAGATCCGAAGCATTTTTCGGTATGAAACATCTCAAACGCTTCAATTCGTCTCTCCAGTGCTTGCATGAGTGTCCTTTCTATAGTGACGTGTAAGCTCCGGAGGTGTGATTCACATAAAAACAGGGCTCACCAAAAGAAATAATCCAAATATTATAAACGAGCCCATTCCTGTGACTGTAACTCAGTCGCCATTCTGATACGGTTGGCCAGAGCCTCTGTAGAGGTGTATACGTTTCTCTCCACCCTTACAAAAAAAAAATCACTTCTTATTTTTATGATTGTTTATTTCTCAATCTTCCACAATTTCGTTCACTGGTGATAATCTAAGTTTCACTCTGAACCCAACAACTAGGTCAAAGGAAACTGAACCAAGATGATATGCGACGATATCTGCAGGTTATAATGTCACGGGAGTGATCACATCACATACGTAAAAACTTCAATTATTCATAACAGTCATAACTCATATCTAGGGAATATTATATCACGTTGTGTTAATTATATAAGTCAAAACAAGTCGAAATTTATTTGGATATTTTATATTTGTCTGAAATCATTCCGCTAGGGGTGGCCAGAGCCACAGATATGCCCACTTAAATAGAGAAACATTTATGTAATATATAATAATCTAAGTAGCAAAGATATATTGACATTTAACGTTTATATTTCATGCATGCCCACAAGTCGGCTCATGTAAGTTTGCGCTTACCATGCTGCATGTGTGCATACAAAATAAACCAAGCATAGCATTAACACACATTTTGAAATTTCTGCCGCCTTTCTCTAAAACGGGGTGGCATTGGCAAAAGTGAACCTAGTTTTAACAGCATGGGGGGTTGATGTTGTAAAAACTTAAAACTAATAATAAGTTCAAGAAACTACATATAGGTAGATTGTATATTTTTTTATAAAACGGGCAAAAAAAAAAGCATAGAGAAATTATGAAGTAAATTTCAAGAGCTACCGAAGTTCTTGTGCCATTTTTTTTTTTTAATTTAGTTAATTGCATTTCAAATAATTCATATCTACTTAATAATTACTTCTACTTTCATTTTGATTACAAAAAAGCGAGAAGGTACTTATGTAAAAAGACAAACAAGCCAGTAACTCAAACTAAAGAATGGAATGTAAAAACAGGATTTCATAACAATAGCAATGTGTGCTTGGAGACTTTATAAATATTAGAAGTAGGTACGTATATACTTCCAAGAAAACATTCAAATGAAAGTTTATGCTGTATTGAATATTTAAGTTATTTTACTAGGTAAGGTGGATGTCCCAATTACTGGCAGTGTCCCAATTATTGGCACTTTTTCAGTTTTTAACTTATAATAAAGGCTTCAAAGGCAGGGAAAGTTAAGAAAAAATGGGGAATAAATATTTCATAGGTTGTCCAAACTGTGTTTCTAGTTTCAAGTGTATAGGTGGCAGCTTTGGACACAAAAAAAATAGTCAAAGTGAGCACCTGTCCTGCAAGGTGCATTTGGCGGGATTTCTTACTGATTTCGATAAGGAACAAGGTGAGCATTTTGATTTTTTTTCTACTTTACTTTTAAGTTTGAGTGGTTTCTGATTATATCAGTGGTTTTGTGAAGGCTTTCTCTAGATAGAAACTTTGTTGTCATTGGCATAACCTCATTTTTACTATTTTTAAAAATAAATGCCAGTATTAGGGACACCAAAATCTCTTTTGTCCCAATTACTGGCAGGGGTGCCCATGATAGGTGCAAGCTGAAACCTGTTATGTCCCTATTATTGGCATTCATTTTTTTTGACCTCTGAAGTTTCTTATTTTAAGTTACAGTACAATGGATAAGAAAATGGAAACTACATACTTATTATCAAGAGAGATCATTTTAAGCAACTTGAAAAAAACTCTTAATAAGTCCTTTTTTCTCTCACATTCTGCCGAACGTTCTTCAGCGGCGCTATAATTTTCATTTAGACTCTTAATTTTTTTACAATTTCAGTTAGACAAATACGATACTTATTGCTCAAATTTCTTTCTTTTATAGATGTATGATGGGATCCAAAGAGAAAAATGTGTGATGGCGCAGACATGGTCAAAGTAATTGCTGCTGTCACGTCAGGGAAATTAGCATCCCAACCCTACAGAATTGGACAAACTCACGGGCTTCAGTCACCAAAGAGAAATTAATCAGATGGCATGCGGAAATCCATGAGTACCTACAGAGCAAGAGGTTTGCGATAGACCCGGAGAAGCCAAATATCTTAGACCCTGACAACACATTAGGTGATCACATGATCATTGATGCCGATGACACAAAAGATCCAGAGCGGATTTTTAATGCTGATGAAGCAGCTTTTTTTCTTAGTCTTAAAGGAGATAAAGTACTTGGTATAATACTCGTAGCATTTTACCCGAATGCCACTCACATCATTCAGCCGATGGATGTCGCTGTCTTTCCAAGCTTAAAGCATTCATGGAAGGAAGAAACCAACACATGGAGACACATAATATGCACTACGAATTGAAGAAAAAAGACTTCGCTCCCCTCCTAGCATCCTCAATTCAGAAATCTGTCAAACCTGATACTTTGAAGAATGGTTTTCGCAAGTACGGACTCTTTCCGTGGAACGTTAATGCAATTGACTTCAGCAAAATTCCGTCCGTGAATCATTCTATAAATCTATAATCTATAATTCAAGCACTAAAAATGCACCAGAACAAGATGGAGATGAAGATATACTTGATAAACTACTTTCCAGACTAGAAACTAGTAGGACCAGTAAAATAACAAAGTTTCAGGAAATTTTTGGATATGGAAGCGAATGATTATAAAAAAAAATGAATATGGAGGATATTAATTGTTCATCGTCTGGAAAAAATTGAAGAAAGAGGTTAAAGAGATAAAGGCAGATGATCTAGAAGTGACTTCTTCAGCGAAAAAAAAACACGGAAGATGTTGACCTGCAAATGCCATCGAATAAGATGTTTTGTGAATATGTTAAAAAAAAAAAAAATTGTCACTTCTCTTATTTATTTGTATAACTATATTATATTTTTCGACCAAAATTTAATAAACATTTGTTCCTTGAACCTCTCTGCACTTATTCTGATAAAAAGTTCCCCCTTTTTAAGAAAAATGTTAGCTGTAACGAAAGTATCGATTAAAAAACTGAGGTGCCAATAAATGGGACAAAGGTATGCCAATAATTGGGACAAATGCGAATTTCACCTGCCAATAATAGGGACATGGGAGTTTTTGTTCAATTAATTAAATAAAACTTATTTCCTCACATAATTTTGATTTAATTCTATCTTTTTTAAATTCTGCAGCATATTTCCAATGTCCTGATACAAAAATAAATTGCACAGAATCTGCACTCGACTTTCTTGCAAAAATTAACCCACTGTATGACGTATGTAAAGCTATAATCATCTACCAGCTTATGCAGTTTCAATGAAAATATAATATATCGATAATAAATCAATTTTATTCCACGGCGGTGTGTACCTGCATACCCGTGCGAGTATGGAAATAGCCATATAAATTCTTAAGTGAATAAAAAATATTTGGATGATTTATTTGGTGAGCGCCGTTTTGTGTGAATCACACCTCAAGAGTCCTCTGCGAGGTTGATCTTCTCTGGAAAAAGCGCCAATTACACAAGAAAGATCCTCGACTCATAGGTTGGTATGAAGCTGATTTCTGTACTGTACTGTACTGTATCCTGCCACCGTTTCATTAGGGGTGGCCGGTACCTCCGCAGATGCGCCTCCACTTTTTGCTGTCATCACCTTTTTCATACATACTCTTCTCTTATTCTCACTCTGCAGGATCCATTCAATCTCACCTATTTGGTCTAAGCATTCTTTCCTCAGCCTTCCCCTTCCACGCTTTCCTCTGACATTTCCTTTGTACACTTTCTTCATTAGTTGTTCATCATCCATTCTTTCAAGATGTCTGAACCATCTCATCGTACTTTTTTGTACTTTCATTCTCATATTCTCTTTTATACCACACTCGTTCATCACTCAAGCATTACGTACTCTATCACTCAGTGTCTTTCCAGCCATTGCTCTCAGGTAAGCCATTTCAACCGTACTTACATACTTTACTCAGCTCACATTCATTAAGCCTCACTTCCACCAACCAATATGCCATTGTGGACCGCCGATCTCATATTCTTCGTAAGTTTCCTATTCCTTGTAATGCTTCCAATCGTTTCCATTACACTTCTTCCTCTACTAGCGCGCTTTTCCAATTATTTCGTCAATTTCGCATTCGACTCAAACTTGCTTCCCAGATAATCAAATTCTTTCACGACCTCCACTCTTTTTTCATTCAGTCTTATCTCAATTTTCTCGCATTTCTCAGTCCTCCTAAAGTGTAAAAAAGAATTCACTTTGTTAATGTCACCCCTGTTTCAAGGAAGGTCGGCAAGAGTTGCAGGTTTTATGTTCATTTGAGATTTGGTTTTAATTTGTAAGTACAAATTCAGCATTCGTAAGCGCGAACTTACACGTACCTGTTTGTGGGCATGCATTTCATATTAGTTTTGAATGTTTATATTTCATTGCAACTTATATTCTAGATTATTATAGATGGTCATTGAACCATTCTGTATGCAAACTAGGACTTTGTATGGTGGGTACACTTTTTAGCTATATTTTGAAAAAGTAACGACTGATTATTATTGGTATTTATAAAATTTTAAGAATGGCAGCCTTTTATCTATTTTTAACCCTTTGACTACCAAGAAAATTGCTAATACATTTTGTATGGAAAATTTTCACTTTGTATCGCGGCTATACTTTTGATTCACTTTTTGGAAAAAATAATGATGGCAATATATAGGTTATTATTATTGTTTTACATTTGCAGTACATTATTTTTTTATTAACCCTCTAACTGCCGAGAATTTTTCCATTATTTTTTTCTTTTATATGGCAACTCCCTAAACCGAGATTAGGATGAAGAAATTATTAGAATTATTAGATAGCACTATTATATAAATGGATTCACAAAAAATTTAAGAAAAATCGTCGGAGCCGTTTTTGAGAAAATCGCATTTTAAATTTTCAGCTCTTCGGAAGCCATCTTGAATTTTCAAAAAAGTAAAAAAAAAATGATTATGAATTAAAGTAATAAGCTTGTTCTTTCTAAAAAATTTAAAACAAATTTAAATATCTTGCATTTTGATAGGTTTTCGTAATATTTTCGATTTAAAATTTCAGGTCGTGTAAACGGTGCTTTATATTTATTTTTTCAAAAAAAATTTTTTGTAAATTTGTAGAAATTTATGTTGTCCATAATATTGTAGAAAATTATATTTTTGTTGACCCCTTAACTTTCGAGAAAATCACAATCGTTTGTTTTTTTCATATGGCAGCCCATAGACACAGATTAGTAAGAGTGTTGTTATAACTAATTTATTAAGTTAAAAATTAATTAATGGCAACTCTGAAAATTTAAGAAAAATTCTTGGAGCCGTTTTTGAGAAAAGTGCTATTTTATGTTTTTTTTGTATGGCAGCCATCTTGAATTTTCAAGTTGGTGTAATGCCATGTTATTCATACTTAATACATGTCCAAAAAAGTTGATGTAGCCAAAATTTGGTATCTCTAGGTCTTATACTTTGGAAAGTGACACACACACATACATACATACATACATACATACATACATACATACATACATACATACATACAGACGGACGTTTTTGAAAGATAGTGTTTTTTGGCATGTCCTGCACCAGGACAACTCATTTCCGTGAAAACCTCGATTTTTTTTTTTCACACCAAATCATAACTTTCTTTTATAGCCTTCGGCTATAGCAAGAAAGTAAAAAACAGAATCAGATAAAAATTCGAATTTCTATGAGCTTTTCAATTTAAAAATTTCCTTAAGCTGCCAATAATTGGGACATCCACCTTAAGTAGTTTCAGTTACAAAGTTGATTTGAAAATATTACAGTGGAAAAGAATAAACTATTAACAGGCGAAGTGGAATAAGGAGATATGAATGTCTAGTTATTTTATAATTATTTAGAAAAGTGCACATTTCTATAACTGTGTTTTTTACACGATGTAGGTAACTATGGATTTGATTCGAATAGTTATTTTCCAAGGTGGGCATGCACAATGCTAGAGGAATGTACGTGAGAGCTCCATTACAGTACACAGACTACACGGAGACTCGGGGATAAATGTTCATAGGTGGGTTTTGTTGCAAAATGTGAAAATAAAATGTGAAATTGACACTTGGTTATGAATTCAACAGCCACCGAAGCATTTTATTAATGTTTAAATACTGTATACAGTTAATTTGCGACGCAACAATGGCCGGTTGTCTGTTACAGAATGCAATAACACATCGATAATACAAAAAAAACAAGTCAGAGATTCCATGTTTCACAGGTAGCAAATCTGACACGCCGTTCTCTTCGGACAAAACAAAGAAAAATGTGCCAACAAAATGAAATAAAACCAACAAATAATGAATCAAAACAGGCATATTAAGGTGAATAATAGTGTAAGTTTGCTGTGAAATGGTTCAAATTAGGTAAATAGGCTCGTGAAAGTCCACTCACCATGTTATCCTACAGGATGAGAATCCGCTCGCTGAGCACACGCCATTTTGTTTATACACAACACAAGAAGACAGACTGAATAATTTCTCGCACTGCACGTCACAAAACGCAACAATCACTTCAAATAGCTGTTTGCGAATCACCTCACGATATCACGAGACATTTAAGCTGTGTATTCACAATAATCCCATCACTGACCACCATCTTGTCGGGCGCCGCGGCTGGCGAGACAGTATTCCATTTTTGGCACAAATAACTTTCGTTGGTAAAGCACCGTCGGGACGAGGATCGATCAGCCGCGCGTTATTCCGTTTATCCCCCGCAATTCCCGACACGAATTATACTTGATTTGTGTTTTAATTATTTAATTGAACAATGTAAAATGCGGAGTTATAATAAAAATGCATAGGTGTTAAAGGTATGCAGGTATTGACCTTCCGCGGCCACTCAGATTAGGTGGTTGCTCCCGAACGCCTCAGCAGACGGACACACACTGCAACACTCACTACACGGCACGAAACACAGATGGCGCTGGCAACGATACCAGCCAGACATGGCCACAAACAAGATCACTCAACAGCTCAACTTCATACAAAATATACCGACAAAAAGACAAATATTCTTGAAATAAATATTTCGAAGTCGCAGTGACAAAATATTTAAGTGGAATGAAAACTCTCCGATTAATTTTTGGTATCATTCAGTTAAAAAAAAAATCATTATCCTTTTGGCTTAAAGATGGCAGCACTGTAGTTCCAGAATAGAAAGAAACAGAAGATAGATTTGTACGATTTGTATAACGTTGTCTCTTTTACTCGTAAAGGAATAGCATGGATCTCACTTTTTTGTAGAGATACCGTGATATCTAATCTAATCTAATCTAAGCTGCAAAGATATATATCATTTAAGATTTATACTAAATGCATTCCCACAAGCAGATATGTATAATTTCGCGCTAACACATGCCGCATGTGGACCTACAATATAAAAACCCAATCTCAAATGAACATAAGCCTTGCAACTCTTGCCGTCCTTCCCTGAAACAGGGGTGACATTGGCAAAGTGAACCAATTTTTATATTATGGGTGGTCAGCCGCATAACAACCTATAAGTCAAGGAACATACATGACAAATTACATTTTTTAAAATCAAAGAATAAAAATAACAATATATACATGGACATAAAAAACTAAATCATAAAACCAAATTCACTTTAACAAACCCTAGCCGCCAACATCACAGATCAACCGCCATTTCTTTCTAGGTATAAAAATATAGTTTTTTTTTATCTTACCTACTTGCTGTTTTTAATTGTTTTTATTTTTCAATTGACTTTTATATTCTCATCTTCGGGCTCACAATAGTTCTTTTAAACAAAATATAATTGTTAAAAACTAAATAATAGATTCATTAAAAATATTTGTTGGCTTATCATTTCATAATATATTTTATTAATTTGAATAGGTACACAAAATTTTACAAACACTTTTTAATGCACTGGCAAAAGTAAGTAATCTTTTGATAATAAATATATTTATTAGTTATTACTAGAGTTAATTGTTACAACAAATCCCCCACTTCCAACTGAAAGTGGTTGGTGTGAGGCCGTCCCCCTTACCTGTAACAATAGGTCCCGAATCGCCACATGCTACCCCTTCGGGGATGCGTCTTACCTTACTTACCATGCGTGCGGCGACAATTCACGCTGAAGTACTGCCGCGCACATTAAATTAATTATCAAGTTTCAGTTTTTTCATATTATCTCGAAAACTGTTCACATTACCTAAAATATTTTTCAAACACTCTCTAGACATTGTATCTTTCTATAATTATAAAGAAAAAAAATATGTCCAAAATATTAAACAACAAAATTATAAGAAAAAAATGTGAACAAAAACGTGTTTTTTAAAATATTTTTTTGTAGCGTCATTTTTTAAGTTTTATAAAATATTTTAAGTTTAAAATTTAGATAAAAAATCAATAAACACGCGTGATTTTTCCCATTAATGTCACTTCTTTACAAAGGCCATAAAGTGTAAGAAACATTTTTCGTGTGTGCCATCTGTCGAAATGGTCAGTTGAAAGTAAAGACGCTTCGGGGATGACGCAGGCAAGAAGTTACACTATATGTGTAGCTTAGTTGTATTCTTTTATTATTATTAGTATTAAATTCAGATTGGAAAAAAAATTAAAATAGGGCTATTTGCAACACGTTTGATCCGTAGCTGATCCATGAATCATCATTTTTTTGTATGTATAATTTGCATAAGGTGGTGGTTGAGCTATGGTTTTGCAGTGTGTAAATAGCACAGGATTATTCTGAGATATAAGTAATAAAAAACAATGTTTTTTTAAATTTTAGATACTTCTTTTATTTTTCACAGTAATTATAATAAAGGTTTGTTTTTTTTAAATAAATGTAATTAATATAGCTAAGGGTGCGTGCGGGCTATTTGAAAAAGTATAGTGTCATTGAAAATTTAAGGAAAATACAAAAAATTAAATGGCGGATATTTTAAAAAGTGGAAATATTGATTACACGCATTCACTTTAGTTTCAGATGTTGCAATGTGAAAAAACATATTACGCAAGTCGGGGTAATGAGATAAAAAGGATGATTGATAAAAAATATATGTTAAAACTATAATACAGGTCCAAATCTCATGCTCACAACAATAAAATAAAATACTGGGAGTAAATGATTTTAAAAATCCTTTGATATAATAAGAATAAAATGAAATAATCAGGGAAGGATTAAAGAAACTTCTGAAGCACATTTAATAACAAAATTAATTTCCACCATTTTTGAACAGTTTTAAAATCCCCGATAAACATAGAGTTTACTCGAACAAGTGATGTGCATCTAAAAACCTGTAAGTGCAAAAAATTTAAATTTATAAATGTGAAACACTTTTTCATGTATTAATTTATTTTGGCACTTACAGTATTTTTTGACAGCTTTAGTGTAATTTGACATTGTTCTAAAATACTTTAAAAAATAAAAACAAAATGTTTTGACCTTTACAAAATGATCATTACATAAAGACTGATCTGTAATAGACCCACTCACATCACAGCCTATGTGCAGACAGTATTTAAAAGAATATATTTTTATGAAATTACACAGTTTCTATTTGACTTTTTTTTTATTGTAAAACAATCATATTTGTTCTCAGATTTTTCAAAAAAAAAAAAAAAACACTTACATGTATAAAGCTACTTCACAATGACAATAAAATTATTATTGATTGAATGAAATCAAAGCTAAATTTTTGCCGAAACCCTCGGCTTTAAAACGGCAAATATCTGTAGCCAGTACGCTGCCTTAGTTCTTGTTTATCATATACGCCATTGAGAAAATTTTACATGAGCAATGTTTGCATGTGTATTGGACCATTGTGTCTTATGAAAACAAGAAATTTATTTAAAAAATATTTAAAAGAACTCTCACATTATCGAGTTTTATGGTTTTTATTAGCTCAGATTGTGTAGAATTTGATTCATAAGACAACTGCATGACAAAGTCATATTTGACGAGATTGGCGTATACGATAAACAAGAACTGGGGGAGCGAGTAGTTTGGCCGAATTCAAAAAACAGCTTCCTGCACCCAAGTATACGGTAATACCCCGCTTACATTCAGCTCCTATCGCGAGGCGAGTGAGAAGGGAAGTGAGCAGGGCATGTGTGTGAACAGGCATACTTCACATAAGAGCAGCGCCTCCAGATAAACTTCCACTTTTAGCGGTATTTTTGCGGGAGCCAAAGGAACGATTTGAGAGTGCCATTGGCTGGTCTGGCTCTCCCCTTCCCCTTCCACCTCACCTCTCAGGTCACTTACTCCGCCTATACTCAGGGTTTTACCAAAAATGTTTGGACAACATCCACCAGAGGCAATGTTTTAGTTTCCATAATAATATACTTTTTGGTAAACTCTATGAGAGATTATGGTTGAAGTTTTATATTTGAGGAAGTGTAACATCTATCAGCGAGTGTCAAAAACCTGCCTTATATATTATTGTATGAATGATTAAAATAGAATAATTAGTCTTGAAAACAGTGATTTAAAACTTTAATATAGAAAACATGCTCTTGGTAAATTATTATTTTTGGCCCGCAAGCCTATTTGTACCATATTCAAGAGGGGAAAAAATATATAGATTGAAACTTGTGTGTGTGGTTTCAAATTGACGTCCAAAACATTGCACTAGGAAATTGTAGGAGAAGAATTGTATAAATTATTTGAGAAATTCCAATGATAACACGAACACATGTCGGCCAATTCTAACAGTAATAATTATATTTTTATCAATAAAAATAGCAAGTGCATCCTAATCAAATATTACATTTAAAATATCTGCATACCTAGAGGGATAAGAACTCTCCATTTCGTCATCCCAGTGCTTGTTTGGCTTATCTACGATTTGATTCAAAGATGACCTTTCAAGGAAATTGTCTAAAGAATCACATTCTACGCAATCTGAGCCAAGAAAAAAATGTAAAACACGAGAATGTGAGAGTTGTTTTAAATATTTTAAAGTTAAATTTCCAGCATTCATAAGACACAATTTCCTCGGATGGACATAAGATAAATAAGCACTAAGGGGACGATTTATGTATGTAGTTGCAGAAATTAATATCCTGCCTGGATCATAGATGGCGTTAAATATAAAATATTAACAAAAGCATACAATTTCTAGTATCAAATTTTCCATGTAAAAAAAATGTAGAGGACATGATAAATAAAAAGGCTAGTAATTTATAAATGACAGATTTCTTTTTGTTAGTAGGGAGGATTCCATACTAATGTGATTCAAGTGCCAAAAATTTTTAAATAAGTTAAAAATTGATAAAAAAAAGCATTTATTCTATTTTATTTTCACTGCAGTAGCTATAGGCCTTTTATACTTAATTTGTTATAATCTGTTATACTTCGTAACTGGTTACAATATTTTTTACTTAAATTCTGTAAAAATTCTAAGACATGAAATCTTGTGTGTCGGAAAGAACACTTTACACGTAGACTACATATTTTAAGAGGTGATGTTATCAATGTATTATAAAAGCTGCCATATTAAAAAAAAACATACAAATTAAACATTAAAAAATAGCTGTCAAAAATTTTAAGTTAAAAAAAATAAAAATACCACAGACAAAAAGTGTTTAGTTTACGCTAGTTATGTGCAGATTAAGTTTCATTAATTTCTAAACTTTATTACAAACGACATAAAAATCTATGTAATTAACTTTTAATTTCTTCATTTCATAAACATTGAAATTTCACTATCAAACAAAAATATATAATTTAACCTTTCGTCATATTGTGTTTGGCGTCAAATCCATTTCAATCTGACGTCAAGCATACTTGCTACAAAACGTTATAAATTTAGACATATTTCTTCTTAATAGTTAGTACAGAAATAAAGTGAATTTTTATTCACTACAATAAAACTGGGAAAACTACTTCTGTGAAGAAAATACACACAAGAATTGTTTATTGTGAACTAGAAATATGCCAGAAAATGACATTTATTTTCGTTTTTAAGTTTTACGCTTTCATTTAGAGCACATACTCATTCTTACTCTTTCATTTAGAGCACATACTCATTCTTACGCTTTCATTTAGAGCACATACTCATTCTTACGCTTTCATTTAGAGATCATACTCATTCTTACGCTTTCATTTAGAGCACATACTCATTTTAACGCTTTAATTTAGAGCACATACTCAATCTTACGCTTTCATTTATTGCACATCCTCATTTTTACGCTTTCATTTAGAGCACATACTCATTCTTACGCTTTCATTTAGAGCACATCCATATTTTTACGCTTTCATTTAGAGAACATACTAATTTTTACGCTTTCATTTAGAGAACATACTAATTTTCCTTAGTTTTTTCTACAAGATAATGTCATGGCATTTTTGTCAAATAATTTTGTCAATATACGAATTTTGAACGTACGGGCACTTATGTATTTACATTTTGATTGATACAACACTTTTGTGTGTATTTTCTTCAATCTAAAATTTTAACAAGCAGTATGAAAAAATAAACATCTCTAATTGTTTACCTGCACGGTGTACCAAATCAAAATAAACTTTACGCTCATGAGCATAATTAAGGAGTTACTTTACAGATTGAAATCAATTTTGAAAATCTACACGTAAAGGATTGCATTTATCTAGCATAAATACATAGAAATAAGATTCAGGGGCGTGTCTCTAAGCTACATTATGTTGGCCCCCCCAGCTAAAACTCTATACTTTTAAATATGAATAATCTCTTACAGAAAGTAACATTATTCCATACAAAAAGCAGTATCGTATTTAAAGCGAATCTCTTATTACATCAATTCAAAATAGTAATTTATTTTCTATACAAAAACAGTTAAAAAGTACTTTTTGTGATTTTTTTTACGTTGGAACAAGCACTGAACAATGGAGTCCGCACATATTTGAATCGGAGGGGGAAAAATGTGCCGGGTTGCTAGGCACGATAGGTTGAATGAATGACAGGACATGACAGTCATAATTTAATGTAGGTAGATTGAAAAGATGCGACAGATCTGCCATCGGATGTGTTTCACAATGCTGTAAAATAAAAACAAATCCCCATTTTTCGGGATTTTTTTATTCACCACGGGCGACAATCTGAGACAAGGAAAATTAAAAATGAGCAGACTTTGAAAAGTGTTCTAAATTTGAAATACTGAATTCAACTGGATTGTTATTTTATTGTTTTTTTTTATTTGTGGCCATTTTGAAATCTGCAGTGACGGAATATTAAATTATTTTTCAGGGCACGTTTGCGGTGAAATAATAAATTAACAAAACACCTGAAATGGATGAGAAAGCTAGGCTAACAATTAAAACAACAGCCTATTTACTTATTTTTTTACAATACTAGATACCGCAAAGTAACACTACCCACTATGTTATGTTCTAAAAGGTTTATCTTTTTTTAATAATTATAATATAAGGGGGCACCTTTGGAGACAAAAAAGGCCCCTAAATTTTGAGTATTTTTTCAAATTTCCTTATTTATTTAGAAGTAAATATTGTAAGCATAATTTTATAGTTTTTTTTTGACATGATTTATCCATAGTGATAAAAATGAAATATAATATAGACACTGGCCGTGTTCGGGGAGATTTTTTTGAGCACTGTGAGCGCTTACAGTACAAATCACGTTCAGGGAGACACCTCGAACTATCATAAGCAAACTTCATGTGTCAACCAGACAGCAGATGTCAAAGCTCGGCAGAATGGATGTAGATTTATCTCAAAATGTATTATTGAGTCATGATTCTAATATTTTTAGCAGAACTTTCAATTATTGAAGTGCTTTTAATAGCTCGAATCCATTAACATTAATAATTGTGGCTAATATTTGTGTTATTGAGGTTAGTTGTCAACTCGCTCCCCCAGTTCTTGTTTACCGTACACGCCAATCTTGTCAAATATGACTTTTTCATGCAGTTATCTTATGAATCATTCTACACAATCTGAGCTAAGAAAAACCGTACAACTCGATAATGTGAGAGTTCTTTAAAATATTTTTTAAATAAATTTCTTGTTTTTATAAGACACATTGGTCCAGTACACATGCAAACATTGCTCATGTAAAATTTTCGCAATGGCGTATACGGTAAACAAGAACTATGGCAGCGAACTGTCAGTGGAACAGTATGAACCATTGATTGATGTGAAATTAGGAACGCTGACGCCGACCCACCTTTGCAAATAAGCAAAATTAGCAAATGGCCGAACTGTCGTGCGTGACCGTCATCGCTCATAATATTTGCTCACGATGAGCTCCCGAACAGTATGTGAGCGCACAAAGTGCTTGAAGGACGTTCCCCGAACACAGCCAAATTGTCAACATCTCAAGTATTACTTATTGTCGAAAGAAAATAATTTCAGATTCGTAAAACGTAAATTGGATAGACGGTGCGCGTAAGTTAAATATACAAAATACTGCGTAAATATTATCCTCTCTGCGTACAGTTACAATTAATTAAATATTAGTATTTACGTTAATATTATTTACAAAAGCAGCACAATATGTTAAAGACAATAATATATTACTTACGAATAGAGAATGTCCGAGTAGCGCGCTGCATGGCGCTCGGATCAGATTTTAGAAAAATAATGTACAAAGCACGATTGTTTGCTGTTGATTCACCTAATGTCAAATATGAGGCTGGCACTGGCAAATATATATAAAATTTAAACTTGCGTCATTCAAACATTCATTTTTGTTGTATGATAAATGCAGAATCAGCTCCAGAGAGAGTGTAACAAGCATATTTAACTATATTTAACTATTCTTTTTTAAATAAAATATAATTTTGTTCATATCGACTGCTCCAAGGAAGACAGCACTAAGTCAAAATAGATAGTTTTGCAGGAAAGCCAATTGAATGTTATTTATTCCATGGAGTACAATGCATAAACTATTTTTTACATTAATTTATTAATGAATTTAAAAGAGAGACACGGCTGTCATCTTGGAATGAAGATACTGATTTGTTACCTTCAGAAATGGAAATAAGTCAAAAACCTCAATTTCGGAGTTACTTCCTTCTTCCTTGGAGCAGTCGACATGGAAAAGCCACAGTAGGTGGCTGTCGATCCATGGAATTCCATGTAAATAAAACGTAAATAGCAATAGTTTACAGAAACATAGATAATGCATGATGAAGCATTGCAATCTCTCTCTAAAGTTGAAAAATATTATTCCGATACTTTTTTTCAATCATTTACACTCGCAAGTCGACTGTAAATGTGACGTAAAAAATATGCAAGCGTAAACATACAACAAAACATTACACTCGTCCAAAACAGGTTTTACACGCTGTTGGACTGTTTAACTTTCACCACCAATTACACCTTTAATCCTAACATGTAATAAATTAAATAATATATTTATAAGTTATCAACTATAATTAATCCTTATTGTAATGCTGCCGTAGAATATTTGCGCGCCATTTTTGTTTTTGCATTCTGTCGACGGGGGCCTATTCTTAATTTAAATTGCGTCGTTTGAATGTCGAAGGATTAATTTTTTCGTCGTCCCAAGTCTGAAAGGAGAAAAACAATTTTTATAAAACCTGTAAATCAGATAAATTAACGTTTTATCGGTTTATCAACATTTCGCTGTCTTGCCATTCTTAGCCAGCTTCTTCAGGAGACTTTCTAACTAACGAAACAGAAAATAAACATTTTTTTTTAAATTAAAGAATATTGATACCTTAAAGGTATGTTGGTTCACATGTAGCCGACTTCAAGATAATATATTTTGTTGTAATACAAAGTCTAAGAAAATTCCATAGATATAAAATGTTTGACGTTGTCGTTTTCATAGCCCCTGTTCTATAACTGAGATCACACATGACAGGAGTGTGAAGTTTTTGGTACAAAAAGTCCATGAATTGCCAGAATTTTCATATTTTTTCTGTCCAAAAAATGGACAAGTGTGAAAATGGATACCTGCATGTTTGCTTGGTTTGTCACACTCTACTTCTTCTTATTTCCTTTCTTCTTGCCACCAGACTTAGGTGACTTTAATCCAAATCCAGAAGAAACTAAAATGAACACAAATAAAATATAATTAAATGAAAAAAATATAGAATGAAGGTAAACACAAAGAAAATCAAGAAGAAATCAGTGGATAATTGGTTGCACAACAAATGCCAAATCATAAAAAATAGTGTGACGGTGGCGCAGCAAAGTGATTTGATCTCGCCATTAGATGCACACTAATTTTGGGAACCATTGGATAAAGAGATTTTCTTTAAAATTGTTTCAATAGAAACATAGAGATAATTATAGAGGACAGTAAACTTTCTTACATTTGTCTGCGATGCTCTTGGCTTCGTCAATGGTGGCATCCACAAACTGTTGACTGCCCTCGGCCAGATCTTTCGACACCTCCTTCGTTCCGATCATGACCTTGTCCTTCTTATCACTCAAGCTGTCTCCCAAATCTGACACCCCTTTACTCAAGTCATCCCCTTTCTGGCTCAGACTTGCTCCGATGTCATCTTTCTTTTGACTCAAAGCCGCTCCGATATCTTCAGTTTTTTGGCCGACGCTCGCTCCGAAGTCTTCCAAACCCTTCCCGACTCGATTCTTCTTTTCGCTCAGACTGTCTCCCACATCTTCAAAGCCTTGACTCAGCTCATCGCCCTTTTTACTTAAGCTTGCACCGAAATCATCAAATTTGTTGCCGATAGTGTCGCCAGCATCACTCAAGCCCGTCAAGAGCTGATCGGATTTCTCTGTGACCTTGTCTGATGCTTTTGCAGCACTTTGACTCAAATTATCTTTGAAGGACTCGCCCATTTGACTCAGATCATCTTTTTTCTGCGCTAGACTTGATGAAAAATCATCATACTTGTCGTCAAGCTTTCCCTTTATTTCCTCACCTTTATCGCTCAGGGTATTTTTGGCTTCATCGTACTGTCCTTGCAAGTGGTCTCCCTGCTCGCTGACATTTTCTCTGAATTCTCCATACTTTTCCGCTCCATAATTCAAGTTATCATCCCACCTGCCTCTTAAGTCGTCTCCGGCATCGTTGAGACTACTCTTGGCTCCTTCATATTGATCTGATACACCTTCTCTGAATTGTCCTAAACTTTCCGAGCCTCTAGCGCTTAAATCGTTTGTGAATTCGTCAAACTGACCTCTTTGTGTGTTCAGATTGCCTCTGAAATCATCAAGCTTTTGTCCGCTGGAATCTTTGAAACCTTCCAAGCTTTCTTTCAAGTCGTCTCTCTTTTCACTGAAGCTCTCCTGGAGTCCACCGAGTTGTTTACTCAATTTGTCTCCTCCCTCTTGCAGGAGATCTCTCGAATCGTCCGAAAACTCAACAAATCTTTGACTCAAGCCTTCTTTCTTTTGTCCAAAATCACTTGAGATGTCGTCAAACTTTAGATTCAGCAGATCGTCTTTGTCGCTCAGATCAACCGACAGTTGCTGGAATTGCTCGCTCAATATGTCTTTCTTGTCGCCAAGATCAGCGGCAATCTCGTCAAATTTCCGACTCAATTCTTCTTCCTTTTGTTGCATGCTCATCAAGACCACTTCGCGGTTATCCTCAAAGCTGTCTTTGAACTGCTTTTCCGGCAGATCAAACTTCTTCTTGTTGAAATCTCCAATCAGAGAGTCATCCAGCTTGTTGCTGTATTCTGCAGCTTCTTTCTGGATGAAGTCCCCGATCTCGGAAACATGCAGATCAATATTCTCTTTCAAGATGTCATCATCATCAGAGGGACTTCCGTATCTCTTATTCTTGCGCTCTTCCTTGAAGAACACTTCATGCACTTCTTCTCTTGGATCATCGACGACTAGTTTGGTATTGTACACATCAGCGCTGACATCTTCTCTCATTTTTGGTTCGGCCAGCACGCCAAACATGTCCTCAACTTTACCCAGCAGTTCTTCTTGTATCAGTTTGGGCGACGGTGACTTTTCCTTGTCATTTTTGAGCTTGCTCAGAGGTGAGGGGCTCTTTCCTTTAGGTGTACCTTTGATGTCGGGTGAAGAAGACTTGCTCTTGTTTGCCGGGCTCTTGATATCAGGCGATGGAGACTTGCCTTTGTTGGCTGGGCTCTTAATATCAGGAGACGGAGACTTGCTTTTGTTGGCTGGGCTTTTGATATCAGGTGACGGAGACTTGCCTTTACTTGGGGGAGGTTTAATATCGGGTGACGGGCTTTTCCCCTTGTTTGGAATACCCTTGATGTCAGGTGACGGGCTCTTGCCTTTAGGTGTTGTTTTAATATCAGGAGAAGGACTTTTTCCTTTTGGAGGCAGTCCCTTGATATCGGGCGACGGAGATTTACCTTTCTTCTGGTTATCTTTGATATCCGAAGAAGGCGTCTTCTCCTTTTTGTCTAGTTTTTCCGTTGGTTCGGGAGTCAATGATTTTTCCTTGACATCAATGGTGGGCGACTTCTTCTTTGGTTTTTCTATGGTGTTGGTTTTGTCGTCGTCCGAGTCAAATATCTCCAGGGATTGCCTGACTGGTTTGGGCGGCGCCATTTTCATGTCTGAATCGGAATCTCCGCCATTTTGGATTTCTGTAAAAATAAAATACATCAATGTACTTTGTAATGAGTATTAATGCATGGTGAGCACACAATTTTTGTATCTTTGACCAAAACATTTGAAATAAAAATAAAAATGCAAGACGGTTAGCTAAATGCCAATATGCAAAATGAATACATACGTTTTCCAGAGATCTGTCCATTAGCTTTGGCTTCGTTGTTCTGCTGATCTTTGGTGGGCTTTGTGTCAAACTGAAATAAAAATCAAATACATTTTTTCATAAATATAAACTGTCTGATTTTTCAAACTCCGATTGCACAGTCAAAGATCTGGATTGTTTTCTCTTGGACTATCACCAACCATTGATCCTCACTTTTAAAAGCCCAAAATCTCCTTGTAGGTCCATAGAATTGAATATATGAGATGTCTCTAACAACCTTTCAAGCTTTCAGTTATAATAATCATAATATTAGGACGATTATTTAGTGAGCGCTGTTTTTGTGTGTATCACACCTCAACAGCCCTCTGCGAGCTTGGTCGTCACTATAGAAAGCGCCAATTCTCAAGCAAGACCCACTTGCTGTAAGGCTGGATGGATTTTCGGTAAACGGTCTTTGGTAAAGATTTATGAATTTGTCAACTCAGCAAAGAGCATATTTAAAAATATAAATGGTCTATTTTTTGAGCTCTGCCGGGATTCAAACCCACAATCTTCCATTTTGTTAGTTTTGAGTCCAAAGCGTTACCACTAGACTACGGACCGGTTATAAGATACGTATCAACATTACCCAAAGCTCTGCTTGCTAAATGATCAAAGAACTACAGGATTTGTCTTTGTCACAGATATTTTCCAACCCTCTGCTGCTGCATACACTACTAACATATCACCTAATATTTAATGTTATGAAGAGATGTATGGCTGTACCTTGCTGTCGGAGAGTCCCTCATGGTCGGAGTCGAGCTCAGAGTGTCGTGGCAGGGAGAGGTGACCGTGGCGGCCCAGGGAGTCGCCCCAGTGGCTGCTCAGCTCATCGTTCAAGGCGTCAAATCCTAAACAACACAATATTCTTGAGTGACTTAATTTTTTATTTAACACTGCAATTATAAACTGAAAAAGGCTATGATTCTAGATGAAATGAAAGAAGTATGTAAAGACAGGAGAAACTGGCGATTAATCTGTAATGTTAGCGACCTATTCTTTCATAATTTTTAATTTTATGTAATTAATATACCCACAGTCTTTTTTTTTGTATCAATTTCTTTTTAAGGTTCTGTTGTTGTTCTTATACTAAAATGTTATTTATTATTTGTATACCTTGACTTACAGGTTGGTATGAGGCTGACCAACCAATCATCAATCGTGTGGGTAGTTTTATTTATCAGATTAAGGCCTTAGATTGCAGACAGTATTTACCTGACTGGTCGAGGTTGAGGCAGTCCAGATGTGACTTGGCAGCTCTGGGCGCCACCGCCCTGGGCAGCTGGACATCCAGGGCACACGCTGCGGCTCCTCCCACTTCTCCGCGTGAAGCCTGGACATTCAACAAGGAGGAGGTGCTTAAAGATACTGGCTTCAGGAGTCTAGTCAGCGAGAACTAGCTGTTCAGTTAATGGACACTCTACTGTACTGGCAACAAATCTTTTTTTATAGGAACCCGGTGCGCCAGACTCTCTAGATATCAGGGATCCAGAACAACAGGGAGTCCGGTCGCTAGCTCAGTTGGTAGAGTGCTCGTATTCCATACCGAGGACCCGGGTTTCAAATCCCACCTAGGGTGACAGAAATAATTTCCCATCTCAATGTTTATTTCAAACCCAAAATATAATACTGGGACGACTTACTCATTCTTCACAATAAATGAATACCAGCCCTCTCGGGAGCTGAGAAACTCCCACTTTAACTGAAATAGTTGGCTTAAGGCCGTACCCCTTCGGCTGGCACCTAAGGCTGGCCACTTTACTGGTTAAAACTAGGCTTCACTCGCCAAATGTGAGCCCTTCGGGCAGAAAGTGGCAAGAAGTCAATCTCCTCTTACTACTTCTCGATAGAGATGCCAAACTAAATGGTTAGCTCACATAGAACCTTGTATATATATATATATATTTTTTCAAGACAAAAGAGCGCCGCTTTTGTGTGTGTCACACCTCAAGGGCCCTCCTAATCACGAATGAGATATTTTATAAAGGTGCCCTTTCAGTACTCCCTTAAAAATGCCAACAGATTCCGAAACCCTCACTCGGGGTGGCAGTCTGTTCCACTCCATCGGTCTCGCAAACCGGAAAGTGGGATCCCCAAAATTAGTGTGCATTGTACCTATTGCATAACAATGTCCTTGTTTGTCTGCAAGAGACTTTGGAGTGTTGTGGAGTTACCTTGGGCTCCGTCATGAAGTAGATCCTGCCGGCAGCCATGTCCTCGGGGTCCTTCACCCGCACGGAGAACTCACAGCGATTGTCCTTGAAGGCCTGCAACCGCACAACAATAGGATAACATGAGATAGATTCATATATAGAGTTGAGTCGTATAAATGCAAACGCCGTCAACTCTTTACGCGATGATTTTGAGTAAAATAGACTTGTAAACTTGTAAAACGACAAGATCAGTTGGAGATGACGGCGTTTGCACGAATTCATACTTTTTCAATTAAAATTACAAAGGATTAAGTGAGGTTTACATTATATCGCACACAGCAAATGATTTGTTACACTGCGCAGAATCAAATTCAATCATCAGATATTTGACAAACTGATGTAGATTTGTGCTGCGTCCATTGTAAAATTTTCTATAGATAAAATACTAATTGTTTGAATGGCGGTGAATGAAGGTGATTGTACCTCAAACTTGAAGTTGGGCTGGCAGCCGGCCTTGGTCACTGGCACCAGGTTCCCGGAGAACTCCAGATACAGATTCTTGCTGTCCAGGAGGGAAACGGGAGACGACTGAGCAATCTCCGTGTAGTGCTCCTGGAAACAATGTTAATGTTGTCATACATAAAACAAGATGGAGAATAAAGTAACGATAATATGCTGATAGACCGGTCCATAGTCCAGTGGCAACACTTCGGACTCGTAAATGGAAGGTTGTGGGTTCGCATCTTGGCGGAGCACAAAAAATATATATATATGAAGCAGGGCAGTATACGCCTGTAAGTTCTCCACCTGACAATATTGACAGAGTACAACCTCACACGTCATTAGGTGTCCCGCAACCCAATGGGCCCGGATATGTTCGGTGAAGCCATTGAAAGCTGTGTTCAACACCTTCCTTTATATTTTCAAATTTGCTCTTCGCTGGGTTGAAAAATTCATAAACCTTTACCAAAGACAGGTCATTAAAAGGTCCATCCAGCCTTACAGCAACTAGGTCTTGCTTGAGAATTGGCGCTTTCTACAGCGACGACCAAGCTCGCAGAGGGCTCTTGGGGTGTGATACACACAAAAACAGCGCTCCCAAATAAATCAGCCAATTTTTTTTTTTTTTTTTTTGTTCTTCCCTGTAGTCTTCAAATGATAATATTAGAGCTGTGTGGGGCACTATATTGTGAAGTGACATTTCATGTACACACCTGCTCCATGAGTGTGCGCCCCAGCTGCTGGTCCGTGAGACACAGCACCAGGAAGCGTCCCTCCATCTGGTCCACGCGCTTGCCCAGCACAACCATGCGCGCTTCAAACGGCACCAACAGCATCTCCCTGAGGAAGCACAATGTCAACTACATGACAAGGAAACAACTGACATAATAATAATACTGTCTACTTACCAGAAGCACTATTCTGCCCAATTCCTGTGGGTATCAATCCAAGTTGAAGCTTGCTAGCGCTTGTGAAAGAACTCTATAGATAGAAAATCACAGTACACCGTATTTTAGGGACACAAATTGCTATTTTGCCGCCTTATGGTCGTAAGTAAGCGGATTAGCGCTTCAGGGCAAGATTACTGCAGTAGCTCATATTGGTTGAGATAATAAAAATTCCTTGACTTCAAGGTTGGTATGAGGCCGCCCACCCATACTGTAAAAGATGGTTCACTTTGCCAATGTCACCCCTGTTTTAGGAAAGGTCGGCAAAATTTTCAGGGTTTATGTACATTTGTTCTTTATGAGGTTTGGATTTTAATTTGTAAGCACACATACAGCATTTGTAAACACAAACGTACATGTGTCAGTTTGTGGGCATGCATTTCTTATATTAATATATCTTTGCAACTTACTTAGATTGTAGACGATAAGTTTTTAGGTCCTTAAAAAATGTAACAAAAACAGGTGTCCTGTCAAATGGAGCCTACTCTCCAATGGATTTTGGCACAAAAAAGGGGTGTTGGTAGGATTGGTGAATACAGGGAGATTATTAGATTGTTCGGTCATGGCAGGAATAATCAAGAGACACTGAATCACAACGGGGGAGTTGGTTGTACATGAGTGTCTTACTTGTATAGCTCGGTAGCCATCTTGGTGGCATCGCTGATGTTCCTGCAGTCCATGAGCCAGAAGCGGGCCGACACGGTGGTGGTGAAGCTGACGCAGTCTCCCGTCTGCTTGAGGGGCGTGGAGCCCGTGACGTCCTCCCACACGGCGCTGGCCTGCCCGCCCATGATGCTACACAGCAGCCTCACACCCTGCACAACACAACAGACAATGGAATACTCTCAACCGATTGATACTATTTGTAAATCACTCAACTTGAACTCATTTAAAATTGACTGAAGTGCTAACGATGGCTCCAATCAAACTTAAATTTTGAATTTTAAATCTCAATATCAAGCTCAAATGCGTTTTTTACATAAATTGCCTACCTATTAGGCGCACGTGCCTGTATGGGATACACACCCCTGGACTGCCTCATAGTTTTATTGTCACAATACTTCAGATGCTGCTGCTCCGAACAGAGATATGATGGAGTGTCACCTGTGTGTTGGTGGTGGCAGTGGCGGGCAGGGGCATGGTGAGCGTGATGCTGCGGTGGAACTTGCGGCGCCGGGGCTCCACGGTGAGCACGGGGCTGGCGGAGGCCGCCCTGCCCAGGGCGCGCTGCACCAAGGCGGGGGGCGCCGCTTGCGCCTGCAGACCCACGCGGATGCGCTTCGTGAGCGCTGCCGGCGGGAACAGCGCCTGGACCTGCACAAGGAAACAACAATCATAATCAGTACCTTCATTTCACTGTGTAGTTATTAGTCTTGTAAATATGTCAAACGACTGTAACTCCAACCTAAACCTAACAAAAATCAGCAAGATTTTTAAATTTGTTTAGGAATTCTATACGAGAGATTTCAGCAAATCTAGAGGTTTATAACACTTACTGGAGTGCTGTTTTTGGTGAACACATTTTTTTGTGTAAAATAAACTTTCAAGAGTTCTATAGCAATAATATTCAATATTACTCAAAGCAATAATACTCAATAGACTGGCCTTTCGACAAAGGCAAATAAATTTTTGAAACCACATTTTTTTTGTAGAAAGAGAATCAAACCTATGACCTTCCGCTTATGAGTTCTACTAGACCACGTACTGAAATACGAACTTGGGGACAACAATGTGCGGTGCAACATAAGGGAAATATGCAGAATGTATGAGACAATTACTTGGATCATGCCTTTTGCATTGCAACCCCCCCCTCACGCCCTCCTGCTTTATTACGGAATGTCATACTGCATGGGGAGTCCCAATGTGTTAGGATCGAGTCTCAAACCATTGTTCTGGAGATGCCATGGCTCTGCAAGGCCCTTGCAGAGCCATGGCATCACATGGTTCGTTTCGCCGCCAGATTGGTAGTCATATAGTGTGAGAGGATGTTTGTTAGCTTTCATATAATCCAGCGTGGTTTGTCCGGTGATACAACCGGATCTGCGTCAAAACCGGACCGTGTGCTAAGGGGGTGATTATTCACTTGGCCCACCTGTGGGATGGCGCTGGAGGAGATGGTGCCGCCCTCGGGCCCGATGATGTGCATCTCCTGCCTGACGCGGGACACCACAGCAAAGTACTGCGGGAAGTCACACGTGATGATGCGGGCTATCTTGTCTCCGCCAGTCTCCCCTTCCAGCTTGTCCTTAGCCAGGGCCTCCTACAACATAAAATACTTATTAACTTCACAAGCTCCATTCATAATTACAATCAAAGGATATTTCAGTTGGTGACCGGTCAATAGCTGAGTTGGTAGGGTGCTTGCGTTCCATGGCAGAGGGTTAGAGCCCCACCAAGGGTGTCAGAAATTATTTCCTATTTTGATGTTTATTTTGCATACCAAAGATTACAATTTAAAAGTTGTCTATATTCACACAGTGTAACTGTAACTCTGTCGCTATTCCCCTAGGGGTGGCCAGAGCCTCTGCAGAGCTGCCTCCATTTCTTGCTATCCTTACATACCTTTTTCAATTCATTCTTATCCATCACCTTTTTCATGCATTTTCTTCTTCTGCGCTCGCTTTGTACATGCCATTCTTTCACAATCCCCACAATCTGATCACTCCACACTTTTCTCGGTCGTCCCTTACCTCTTTTTCCTTTCACACTACCTATGTATACTAGCCAACCGCTGATAATGCCCATCGGAGCAATGGGCCAAACTGTCCGGAATAAATCAACCAGACCACGGCTACATAGCCCGAAAAAAGTGATTGTTATGTCAACAAGTGAAAGCTTCAATGTACAATTATGTATACATACTTTGTCAGTCTATCATCATTCATTCTTTCCACATGCCCAAACCATCTCATCACATTCTTTTGTACTTTTCTTTTGTAACTTTCACATCCTCTTTCAATTACATTCTTTCTTTAGCCATTCATTCCTAACTCTATCCCTCAGAGATTTTCCTGTCATGCTTCTCAAATGCTTCATTTCCACCGTACATACTATGCTTACTTCGCTATCGTTCACTGTCCAAGGATTGAAAGAATCCTGTAAACATGCAGATTTATTTGTAGTTTCTCTTTTTCAAAAGCATCATAAAGCCGAATATGTAGAATATTGCAGGTACCTGTATCATCTGGTTATCGTTGTTGTGCAGGTAGTGGTCGTGCCAGGTCTCCCCTGTGTCGGACCTCAGGACGACCAGCTCCCTCTCCCGGCACTGGCATGTGAAGGAGGGCACCTCCAGCACCAGCGGACTAAGGAATATTAAGCATTACATGGTAAAGCTCCAAGGCAATACATCTGATACATCATATAGATAAGCAAAAGGAAAGGATTATACAATACTAACTTTTAAGTTTTGCAAGAGAGACAGCTAATGAAGACAATGGATTAGACATGAAATTAAGGTTTTCTCGGCAGGTAAGCTAAAAATAAAGACCCTAGCCACATAGCACGCCTACGTTACATACTGGGGGCCCTGGTACAAGGAAAAGCTCCGAGGGAAGAAGCGAGGGGCCGCCTATGTGACCCCCCCCCCCCCCCTTCACCACATATTTTTTCACAACATCATAGATACATACCTTTTCTGAAAAAAAAAAATGTTGAAATGTTTCCTATACAATATTTTTAGCCTTTAGGGGCCCCCCTTGGTCCGGTATATCTCATAACATTCAAAATATAACTCAGCTATTTAACATCTAATCTAATCTAAGTTGCAAAATATAAGCAACATTAGAGATTCACATTATATGCATTTTCACAAAACAGACATGTTTAAGTTCGTGCTTAAACATGTCACATGCAGTCCTACAATATAAAAACCCGAATCTCAAATGAACATACACCCTGCAACTCCTGCCGACCTTCCCTGAACCAGGGGTGACATTGGCAAAGTGAACCATTTTCTACAGCATGGGTGGTCAGCCGCATACCAACCTATAAGTCAAGAAACATCACTCACATTAAATAAAAAATGGATTCCGCATAATCAGGGGTATTTTCTAGTTCACAGCACTGTGAGCCCATACACTTGGTGGTAATCCTAAACACAGTACGGTGCACTTTGGTGCCTTTTCAAATTACCTATTGTAAGGAAGTTATGACGCTCTGTACTGTCTGCAGCTTGGCCAGGTGACATAAAATATATTCCCCAAGTTTCAATTATTCTGAGATTATTACCTGAGGAAGGTCTGTAGGGGCGGCGCTAGATGCAGCAGCCTAGCGGCCAGGGCCTCTCCCTCCATGAGGGGAGGGGGGTGGGCGGGGGCGCGTCTCGCATGCCTGCAGGTGATGCGTGTGGGCTGGGCCACGGCCCCGGCCGGAGCCACCACCGCGAGACCGGCACGACGGGCTGAGCGCATCGCCCCACCACGAGCATCCACCACAAACGAAGCCAGGAAGCTGGAACAACAGAGGCAAGGTGAGTATTATAAATTTGTTATAAAAACAATATTTGTAAGTATATTGATCAGAAACATATTTTTTAAGTAGTGCTGAGCAGGAGTAAGTAAAGAATACATGGAAGTTTGTGTTGCCATTTACGCTCACTGGAGGCCCTGCTGAATATTGGTATGCAGTGAGCGTAAATGCACTAATTATTTTAGAAGTAGGGGTACAAGTAGTTGATGGTAGCTCACCCGATGTGCAGCGGCTCCCGGTCTATGTTGACGTTGTTGGCAGAGGCCAGCAGGGGAGGCGCCACGTCCGCCACCTCCCTCGGGCGCTCCGCCTCCCTCATGTAGCGGTACTGCTGCTGCTGCTGCGCCGGGCACTCCACCTCTGCAACCACAACACACCACGTCATACTTCATTCTTACCCACAGGGGACTGCACTCTGAGTGCAAAGCATTTACATAAACTCCTCTCTGCGATCAAAACGGTAAAAATGCACCTACTAAGTGACTTAGTTTCCACACAGTTCATATTCTTCTCCTTCAATGTTTCTACAGCCCATATCTCTCCTTGTTCTCCGTTACCCTCAGTCTCCATCCTTCTCTAGTTTTTTTGAAGTTGATGAATAATTTAATTTGATTTTTTAGTTTTTGTCAAGCATTGGTCCGGTCGATAGCTCGGTTGGTAGAGTGCTTGCATTCCATGCCGTGAGCTCGGGTTCGAATCCCACCAAGGGTGTCAGAAATGATTTCCCGTTTCGGTGTTTATTTCAAATCCCAAAATAAAATACCGACAAGGTTCACTCAGCCTTCACAAGAAATGAGTACCAGCACCCTCGGGAGCTGGGAAACCCCCACTTCAACTGAAGTGGTTGGCGTAAGGCCGGCCCCCTTACCTGTAAAAATAAATAGGTTCAACTCGCCACATGCGACCCCTTCGGGGATAACGCGGCAAGAAGTTACACTATATGTGTAGCTTAGTTGCGTTATAGTTGCGTTTATTGGTGTAATTTATTGTACTTTTGGTTTTATATTTTGTTGAATTTTTTTTATTTGCCATTTTAATATTTGTTTTGTGCATAAGTTTAAGATAATATTAATTATTTTTTCTGTTTTTACAACTATGTAAAGCGCCCTTGAGATGATTGATCACAGTACGGCGCTAGAGAAATTGTCCAATTTATTTATTTATTCTCTGTCCTGGACCACTGTCCTCCAGCTTTAGCAGGAATAGAATGCAGTTAATATAAATAAAGTGCTTACATTCTGCTTGGTTCTTAGTCGTCTAGTTAGTTGTGACGGTATTTTATTTTGGATTTGAAACAAACATCGAAATGGGTATTTATTTCTGACACCCTCAATGGAGATTGAACCCCAGACCTCTGACATGGAATGAGTGAATTTTGAATACGAGCACGGCCGGCTGATGATGCTGGAGAGATTTTTTCGGGATCTGTTGCCGTGGTCTATGTGAGCTGGAGCTTCCGGACGTTTCGCCTATGTCTACAAAGCCCATCATAAACATGGGAGAAACGTCTGGAAACTCCAGCTCCCATAAACCACAGCAACAGATGATGATGATGATGATTTCTTTATCAGTGCCGTTTCGTAACTCAATGTCACTCCAAGGGCGCTTAAAGATCCCAGAAAACATCACTCCAGCATGTTTTTTTTTATGAACTGAGCTATACGCACTGGCCTGACATCCTGGTGACTATAATTGAATGGATCAACAAACCTCCTTCATCCTCGGAGTCGCTCATGAATGTGTCCTGCATGAGCTCTGGTGCGGCCACCCGGTAGCGTCCCTCAGGTCCGCCGCCGGTGTCTCCGGCGGCCTGGCTGACTGTGTGCTCCGTGACGGGTCTCAGCGCCTCCACCACTCCGATGTAGCCCAGCCTGTCTGCTACTCCGCAAGCCGTCTGTCCCGCCTGCACAATACCAACACTGTCACTGCCTTATCTGGGGTAACTGATATCACTAGTGCTATATTATTATGCATCATTATTTCAATGAAAATTTTAATGGATTCTCAAAGATATTGATTGTTTTTTTTTTTAAGAAATCCTGTGCGGGAGACTCCCTAGATTCTAGAGACTCTAGGAGTCTATGACACTAGTTGTAGTGCCGCAGAGGTGTACGAGCTTGGTCGTCGCTACAAAGCGCCAATACTCAAGCAAGACCCAGTTGCTGTAAGCCTGGATGGACCTTTTGTGACCGGTCATTGGTAAAGGTTTATGAATTTTTCAACCCAGCGCAAGAGCAAATTTGAAAATATAAATGGTGTATTTTTTGTGCTCCGCCGGGATTCGAACCCACAACCTCCCCATTCAGAGTCCGCAGTGTTACCACTGAGCTACAGACCGGTCAATTCAGTATGCTAGGTATCTAAGCTGCATTATTGGATTTAAGCTGTTCCTTGTTAGTCCCTATTTCCTGAAGGCTGTCGGATCCTTTGTGAGTTAAAATAGACACTATATCCGTTTCAACTTACTTAACCGAAAATCGCCCTAAGTTAGAAAGAGAACAAAGAGTTCTACAGTATCATTTTGTTGTAAACAAAAAAACTGGGGTGAAATTTACAAAATCACGCCTGCACGAACATTGTGCGCATGCATTATAAATCATTTGATCAGTAAATTTGACAAATTTTAAATGAAAAAGGCATTATTTTAAGATATTATGGCTTGTGTAATGATTGAGTGTGGAAACACAAAAAGGAGAAAGCAAGAAAACAGTGGGTTTACAGGTGAGAACATGTTTTGTATGACTACACAACTGCTGTGTTTGACAGGACTGCGGACACCTGTGCCCCATAATATGTATCAATGCCGTACATTAGTTTCTGCTCCTCTAGATTATAATGCAATGGTTGAACCATTACCATCTTGCCTGTCGCATCTTCTGTCAGTCGACCAGTCAGATTCAAGGTCAAAACTCTTGTTGAAATCAATCAAATAAATACTACTTTCTTCAATTACCATTTTTAACAACTGGTAGATGAAGACCGAGAAAGGTATGGATGGACCAAATTTCCGAAATTGCGAATGAATGGAATATCCGGAGTCATAATAAAAGGAGAGCCTGTATGAAGAAGGTTATGACTCTGGAGGAAGGTTTTTTTTAATTAGAATTTGTTTTCTGTTAGTTTTTGATGTCTATACATGTTATGATTTGTTGATATTAAAAATGTAATTTGTTGCGTATGTTCCTTGATTTATAGGTTGGTATGCGGCTGACCACCCATGCTGTAAAAATGGTTCACTTTGCCAATGTCACCTCTGTCTCAGGGAAGGACGGCAAGAGTTGCAGGGTGTATGTCCATTTGAGATTTGATTTTTATGTTGCAAGTTCACATGCGGCGTGTGCAAGCGCGAACTCGTACGTGTCTGTTTTGTGAAAATGCATATAATGTGAATTTCCAATGCAACATATATTTGCAACGAGATGTGGTCGTATAGAAGGCTTCTAGGAATTTCCTGGAGAGACCACACCACAAATGAGGAGGTTCTCCAGAGAATCGAAGGAGGAAGGCACCTGCTCAGGACTTTGTCTGAAAGGCGTGCAAGATGGATCGGCCATGTAATGCGACAAGAAGGTCTCTTGCATGCCATAATGGAGGGGATGACCGAGGGGACCAACTCTAGGCGACGCCCACGCCAAGAGTACCTGGAGGACCTGCTGGTGGACGTGCGCTGCTCAACATATGCAGAGCTAAAAAGAGCCGCACAAGACAGGGAAGAATGGAGAAGAAGAGTAAAAGATATTGCTGCAAACCAATCCTAGGATTGAAACAGGAGAAGGAGAAGAAGTGTCTTAGCAGCCTTTAATAAAAGCCCTACAGCAAATGGTTCTTACTTGAGTTGATGCTCTGTAGAGATGACCAAGCTTGCGAGGGGTCCTTGAAGTGTGATTCACACAACAATTGCACTCAAAACTACATTAAATCTATGTTATATGCAAGAGAGAATGATGTTGGACTGTGTACATGTGCTAGCACATTTATTTGAGGAGCTCTGTTCCTGATAACACAATAAATGCTCAGTACCATTGAGTTATAATACAGAGGAGTAGAAACTAGCTTACTGCAGTGATACATACTATGGGGCACAGTTGTCCCCAGTCCTGTCAAACACAACAGTGGTGTAGTCATACAAAACATGTTCTTACCTGTCAAATCTTAAATTTTTTTGCTTTCTCCATTTCTTATTTCAACACTCGAGAATTACACATGCCATACATACATTTTTTAAGAAATTCTGTGCAGGAGACTCCCTAGATTTCCGAGACTCTACGGGTCTATGACACTTGTTGTAGTGCCGCAGAGATGTTTAGGAGCTTGGTCGTCGCTACAAAGCAAGACCCAGTTGCTGTAAGGCTGGATGGCCCTTTTAGTGACCGGTCTTTGGTAAAGGTTTAATGAATTTTTCAACCCAGCGAAAATCACATATTTGAAAATATAAATGTAATTTTTTTGTGCTCCGCCGGGATTCAAACCCACAACCTTCCATTTATGAGTCCAAAGTGTTACCACTGGACTACGGACCGGTCAAACTGTCTTAATATAATGCCCTTTCCATTTCAAAATTGTCAAAGTGACCGATCAAAAGATTTGTAATGCATGCGCAGAACATTCGCACAGGTGTGGGCTTCAAAGCTACCAAACTTCTAGAAAGATTTTCATAGTTTCACCTCAATCTTTTTCCTGTATTTACAACAAAATGGCACTGTGAAGATCATTGTTATCTTTCTAACTAAGGACAATTGGCAGCTGTTGAAATTGAAGTTGAAACAGATATAAGTGTCAATTATAGGGTAGACTATATTTTTAAAAATACATCTGCGTTTTTAAATTATATTATGTTTTTATATGTGACTTAGTTTTTAAATTATAGCTCTTAAAAATTAACGTATTTTTGATTTCCGCTAAAACAGGTCATTTTTTTATTTGGGCGGATATGACGTCGATGGATCTTCGGAGTGTAGGTATCGACGGGCCGTAATCGGTTTGCCAGGGACGTTTGACGTCAAACGCCCCTGGCCGTTCACGCTGCATTTTTGGCGGCATTCAAATTCTCCGCAATTTATTTTTCAAAATTATCAATGATATCTTGATTTTTACTACTTAAAAAAATATATGATTGTGATCCTTGAAATGTACTGTACACAATCATATTATTTTCACCCCTTTTCCCTACCACTGCAATTACCCTATTTGCGTTAAAATAGTTTCTAGTCCACACATATCATAAGTCAATGCTCAGTACTCATATAGTACAGAGTAATAATAACTAATTGCTCATGATAATAATTATATGGGTACAACAGATTTTACAGGGTCATAAATAATAACCGCAAGATATAAATAATCAATTTTCACAGAGCCCTGTGCTTCTTGGTGATAGGATAGAACAGCAAAAAAACAAAACTCAATGGCTCAGTGCAGTTTTCTAAGTTTAGAGAAAAACTCACTTTTGTAGAACACAACGCAACTAAGCTGCACATATAGTTGACCGTTCCGTAGTCTAGTGGTTAACACTTCTGACTCGTAAATGGAAGGTTGTGGATTTGAATCCCAGCGGAGCACAAAAAAAAAAATATACTATTTAGATTTTCAAATATGCTCTTAGCTGGGTGAAAAATTCCTATTCCTGTATCAAAGACGGGTCACTAAAGGTACATCTAGGCGTACAGCAACTGGGTCTTGTTTGAGAATTGGCGCTTTCTACAGCGACGACCAAGCTCGCAGAGGCCTCTTGAGGTGTGATTCACACAAAAATAGCGCTCACCAAATAAATCATCTTAAAATGATTATTATCATTATAACTCCTTGCCGTGATATCTCCAAAGGGTTTCGCATGTGGCGAGTGGAATCTATTTATTTATACAGGGAAGGGGGCCGGCCTTACGCCAACCAATTCAGTTGAATTGGGGGTTTCCCAGCTCCCAAGTGGGCTGGTACTCATTTCTTGTGAAGGCTGAGTAAATCTTGCCGGTGTTTTATTTCGGGTTTTAAAATAAACACCGAAACGGGAAATCATTTCAGACACCCTCAGTGGGATTCGAACCCGAGCTCTCGGCATGGAATGCAAGCACTAAGCTATCAACCGGACAACTGATGATAATCACTTTAAGTATTTTTATACAGGCTTATATTTTATTGGCTTTTTATAAAATCAAACTTACGTAATCTGTAATGAATTTCACGCATTGATAAAAATACTATTTTATCTGTGTGGCACATTTAAATCTTAATCGTATGATAACAGGGATAAGTGTGTACCTACTTGAGAATGTATTTGCTTCAATGGTAAATATTTGTATGCGAAGGTGTAATGGCATTGAAATGATGTCGGCCCTTCACTTGAAATATCTAGTAACTATTATATTATCTAGATTTTCAGCAGTTACTTCGTGAAAGTTCATTTTAATACAATAAAATAAAAATTGCTTTGTTTTAATTCACATGAGTTTATTTTTGGACACGACCAGTTTCTTGAGAAGCAGTACCTCCCATCTTCTTTTTACTTACACCTGAATTTACACCAGTTTCTATTTACACCTGAAGATGGGAGGTACTGCTTCTCCCGAAACTGGTTGTGTTCAAAAATAAACTCATGTGAATTAAAACAAAGCAATTTTTATTTTATTGTATCTAGTAACTAAATAAGTTTAATAATTTACTCATGTAACGAGTAAACTCTAAATTAGGTGTGCAGATTAGTGATAAACGGTGTTATCTTCAAACAGTTAAGCCATGGCTCATCCGCAGCCTACGGTGAATTTTCCATGCATAAAATTGATGATTGGTAGTGCATCAAATCTATCTATAATAATCTATAATCTAAGTTGCAAGGATATATTCATTCAAAGCTCTCAGATGTATGCCCACAAACAAACACGTGTAGTTCGTGCTTACAAATGCTGATTGTGTACTTACAAATAAAATCCAAACCTGAAATGAACATAAGCCCTGCAACTCTTGCCGACATTCCCTGAAACAGGGGTGACATTGGCAAAGTGAACCATTTTTTACAGTATGGGTGGTCAACTTCATAACAACCTATAAGTCAAGGAATACGAGTAATAAATAACATTTAAGTATAAGAAAACAACAAAACCTTAAAAATAAATCTATACAAAAAAAGTCAAAAATGTCTTATGCAAAAAATGTAGCAAGCTAATAAACCAACATTACAAATCAGCATTGCAGATTAGCCGCCACTTCTTCCTGTCCTTGCATACTTCAATGTTTTGTGAATAAGTGTGAATGAGTTTGAATCGTATTGTTAAGAATATGAGTATTGTGTAAGTGTAATAAGACTTTCTAGAAATAAATAGACACTTACGGTGCTATTCTTAGACATTTTGGTCGTCCGTTGAGCCCACGCTTTGACAAACTAATGATGCATTTGTATGAAGACCTGTCAATCCACGATGGTCGCAAGAGAACAGCCGATTAGTCTTCATACAAATATTACCAAGGTAATATTTGTATGAATTAGGTAGGTAAAATGACCGTGGTGATGAGATTTCCAGCCCAGGCATCATTAGTTTGTCAAAGCGTGGGCTCAATGGACGACCAATATATCTAAGGATAGCACCGTTAGGTATTTAATTTGTATTTGTTTAAGATTGGTTGAATCAAATGTTCTGGCAAAATCTAGCAAGTAGTGATTTTCCATGATTTGAGAATGATCTTTATCTTCAATATAAATTAAACACCGAAATCCCATGTAGCTTCAGAAATCATTCAACGGTCATACCATACTGTTTTTTTCATAGTGCACAACCGGTTACCCTAATTACAGTGCAAGCTCTCAGCCATCAACACGCTGGGAGGAACTCTTTCTCCATGGATTGAAAGGTGTCTTAGACTATATTGAAACATACAATCTTTGATTTGACACTCCGAGTTAAAGGATGTTGCGCCAAGGCATCAGTGCGACTCATCGGTACATGAAATAAATCATGACCTTGAGTCTATGGTGTATTTGCTGGTACTTACAGCAGTGAGGGCGTTGGGATCCGCCTTGTTCTTCAGCAGCATGTGGATGACCAGGGTGTGGCCTTGCTGCGCAGCCTGGTGCAGAGGTGTGTACCTGAAGATAAACAAATATTACAATGCCGGTAGAAGACTGAGCAACAAAACTCATTCTTCTCATATCAAAATAGGTTTGCTAGTGTTCAAGGCTCTGCGTGGGACTGCACCAAAATATCTCGTAAGCCTGAAGGCACCGGCAACAACAAGCAACAGGACCTCAACACTTCCATCAGCCGCATCATGCCGCAGCCAAATAGAGTTTCCAAGGAGAAATATCAAGACGGTATCTCTCAGTAACTTGTAATTGCTTTTCACTCGCAAGAAAACTTTTCTTGTCAAGAAAACATTTGTGGCTCTTTACAAACTTAGAAATTTTGCAAATTGTACTTTTTGGCTCTTCCGACTCAAAAGATTGCCGACCCCTGTCCTAGTCCCCTAGAGTCTCTTTAAATCTACGGAGTCTCCCGCACAGGGTTCCTTAAAAAACAAAAAACATAAAGTTACAGTTACTCGCGGTCCGGTCGATAGCTCAGGTGGTAGAGTGCTTGCATTCCATGCCGAAAGCTCGGGTTCGAATCCCACCGAGGGTGTCAGAAATGATTTCCCGTTTCGGTGTTTATTTCAAACCCCAAAATAAAATACCGGCAAGGTTTACTCAGCCTTCACAAGAAATGAGTACCAGCACTCTCGGGAGCTGGGAAACCTCCACTTCAACTCAAGTGGTTGGCGTAAGGCCGGCCCCCTTACCTGTAAAAATAAATAGGCTCAACTCGCCACATGCGACCCCTTCGGGGATAACGCGGCAAGAAGTTACACTATATGTGTAGCTTAGTTGCGTTTTTAGTTGCGTTGCGTTTACTCGCCACGTGGAAACCTCTTCGGTGATAACGCGGCAAGAAGTTACACTATATGTAGCTTAAATGCGTTTTACGATACACTCCTGTGGGAACATAAAAATAGTTTCTGAGAGGTTGTTGTTGTATTTACCCGATGGCGGTGGCAGCGTTGGGATCGGCGCCCTTCTCCAGGAGCATCCTGACCACGGCGTGCTGCCCAAAGTGGCTGGCCACGTGCAGCGGGGTGTAGCCGTCATGGGTGCGCGCATCTAGCGCCGCTCCCAGCCCCAGCAGGGACTCTGCAGCCGCCACGCGACCTTCCTGCGCCGCCAGGTGGAGGGGAGTCAAGCCTGGTGATGGCAAGCAAAGCATTGAAATAGCTTGTGTTCTGTGACCTTACTTTTGGACTGGCTGGACTTGTAAGCATTCTATAACATTTGTTGAACGAGGGTCAAAGTTATTGTCGATAGGATACGGCGTAGGTGGGGTTCGAACAAGCCCTAGTGTAAATCAAGTGTTAATGCCATATCTCTTTGACCATCCCAGTGTTGAATTTTTTTTTTTCGTAATACGGGCTTTACCAATCTTGTGTATGAAAATACAATAATCCCTTTCACACACCAATATATCCAAAAAGTAGCTGGTACAGGAACAATGAGAATAAATTACTACTGGAATTAACAGACGTTTTCAGAGTACCTACCAAAGACACCATATCTAGAGCAACTTCTGTTTGTAATGTTTATTAAAAAAAAAGTTTAACCGAGATAGATTCAGAGGATCACTTCTCCATCTTATGATTTGGTTCAACTACTGAGATATTTTCAGAGTGCAACAGGGATCACATCTAGGTCTACTTTCATTTATTATATTTATAGACTCAATGAAAAGCTTCAACAAAACTTTCAAATTTATTTCTGCATCATCTGACTCACCATTATTAGCTTGTTCATTGACATTGGCCTGTCGGTCCAGCAGCATCTCCATACAATCACCGTGACCTTCCTGGGCGGCCATATGCAATGCGGTGAAACCAGCGCGGGATTTGACACCAGGATCAGCCCCTGCAAATCAAAGATATCATTTATCCCTTCATGTTTTGATGATGTTAAAATCTAGAAGTGCCATGCATGTGCTTGGAGATAAAAAAGAGTTTGAGTGATCATGTTGCAATCTTGAAAAATAACTACTCATTGCAAATAATTGACCAAAATTTAACAGTGCTTTTCCCAAAACATTAAATTCATGGCTATGGATCATTGTTTTTTTGTATGAAAAATTCACTGTAGGCTGCGGATGAGCCATGGCTTTCCTGTTTGAGAATAACACCGTAAGAGTCCTATTCAAAAGATACTGTTTGAATTTTTTTTTGACAAAATCATATTTTTACTGTTCAGGGCAGTGGTTTTTGACCTCAAGTCAATGAGTGCCTTGGAAGTGGTCAACGGCAGGGTCATGCAGCAGACGTAAAAGAATTGCTAAGGGCAAGATTTTTTTAAAGTAATGTTCTCCAATTATAACAAAACCATCAAAGAGATCTCTGGTTAAAATAAAATAGTCAAAGTAATTACGTTACACTACTAATGCTATGCATATAGTGTTACTCCTTGCAGAAAAGTGCTTCAGGTCTCAGAGGCAGTAGCGGCTCTAGCTAAATCCTGGGAGAGGGGATGATCTTGTAAGATAGTCTGGTGCTCACCTGACCATGTACTCCACCAGGGCGCCAGCCCACACCTACACTACATACATATCACCAGGCTGGGCACTGTGCAGGTCCTCGCCTCTTAGACTCTACGTTTTTTTTTTTTTTTTAACAGATATTATTAAGAACTCAAGAACTTAATGTTAAAAGGTACTTAATTTTCCTATTTTGTAAATAGGGGTCATCCCCTTCATCCCCTAATGGCGCACCGCTCCTGCTCATAGGCTAATAGCTTTTTAATAGCAAAATAGCTATTTTTTTAAAACTGTATTCAAAGCCAATAAGCGGCACTACAATCTGATCAACAGACACAAAATTGGAAGCTCGCCATTGTTGCATATGGGAGAAAGAACGGGTGTAAATGAGTGTGATACATGTCAGGAGTACATACCATGCTCTAGCAGGGCGAAGGCAATGTCGGGGTGGTTGTGTCGGCAGGCCACGTGCAGGGCCGCGTGGCCGTTCTTGGCCAGCGAGTGGGGGGAGGCGCCTGCTCCACGCACACACACACACGCGGGCAGGGGGGAGATAAAACATACAGACTTCACAACGGGTACAGTCAATGGGGGTTAGTTGTGTGCGTGTGTATGTGTATCACAACTCCGTAGAAGCAGATAAAAGCAAAAACAAAATGATGCGGCCTTACAATATGTATTATTCATACAAACACAATCCTACGTAAAATATTGTGGCTTTAAAATTCAATGGAATGAAACTTTTGTCTTGGAGGGCAAACATCATACTTAATAATAAATCATAATATTAGGATGATTTGTATTATTTGTTGAGCGTTGTTTTTGTGTGAATCACACCTCAAGAGCCCAAGGTCAAGGTCATGTCAAGGTAAACTTATTTTTAAGTCTACTTTTGACATATGAAGTTGGTCGTAGAATTGAATCCCGGCGGAGCACAAAAAACATACCAAACATATTTTCAAATATGCTCTTCGCTGGGTGAACAATTCCTATACTTTAACCAAAGACCGGTAACTAAAGGTCCATCCAGCCTTTCAGCAAATGGGTCTTGCTTGAGAATTGACGCTTCCTACATCGGCGACCAAGTTCGCAGAGGGGTCTTGAGGTGTGATTCACACAAAAGCAGCGCTCACCAATTGAATCATCCTAATATTTATGATAACATAAATTCTTGCCTTTATACGCCTCTTTGGAGTGCTCGTCTTTTTGTATGCTTGATGTATGTACAATCTTTTACCTCAAAGTTGACAGAAAAATTAAATACACTGAATCTTTTAGAAAGGAACGATTGCTTAAGATTTAAAATACAGGGATTTCAATGATTAGGTTATGACACCTGAAAACACTGAAATCTAAGTTGCAAAGATATATCAGTACCGAATGCTCATGTGTAATGTATGCCCGCGAGCAGATACGTGTAAGTTTGTATTTCCACATGTAACATGTGTACATAAAAGAAAACCCAAGCCTCACATGAACATAAACTTTGCAACTCCTGCTGCTTTTCCCTGAAAGCAAGATATTGGCCAAGCCACCCCTAGCGGAATGGCGAGAGAGTTACAGTTACAGTACTGTAATCAATAAAGGAGGGCATGTATGAAAAGAGCAATAAACTAAGAAAAAGTGAGAAAGAAGTATACAAAGATAGTGCTCAATAGAGAGACTGACCACCCCTAGTGGAATGGGGGCAGGTAATAGTTGCAGTATATATTATTTCACTGTCAAAATTGATGTCAAATTACTGTCAAATAAAGCTGTTAGTGTGGTGTGAACTTTGTTTTTAAAAGTAAAAATAAAATGTGTGCTATTTCATGTTTTAGAGACAAAAAGTCTAAACTAATTAATTATTTAAAAAAACAAAAACATGGTGAAGTGACAGGAGTTTAAATTACAAAATGTTAATCAAAAATAACTGTAATAATGTCATAGTAAAAGATCTAAAATCTACCATACAAAGTATCTCTGCAAATAATATTGATGTATAAAAATTCCAGATTTTTGTGAGGATTTCAAGGCTACAAAGGCAATCTTAAATGTTCAACCCATCATCCCCTAAGTGCTCGTTTGTCGTATCTCCAACTGCAGAAATTTCACATGAGCAATGTTTGCACGTGGACTGGACCAATGTGTCTTATAAATGCTGGAAATTGATTTTGAAAATATTAAAAACAACTCACACATTATCGTGTTTTACATTTTTTTCTTAGCTCAGATCAAGTAGAATGTGATTCTTAAGACAATTTTATTCAAAGGTCATGTTTGAATCAAATTGTAGATAAGCCAAACAAGCACTTAGAGGACGCCATGTTATAATGGGCATGTAAAGTCGATAGGCTTCAAAACTCTTTATACATCAATAATCAATATCTTTCAATCATGCCCAAATTCCGACTGCCATTTTTACTCACCATTTTATTCATCACAAGAATTTAGATTTATAAACTGCTTCACAAAATTAAAAATTAGAATTCACAGATCATTGACAGCCCCACCCTGTTAGAGAGTTTTAAGCTACGGCCGGCCGGGGAAGACGGCATGAACTTCTTCATGTTACCGCTGTCCCGTACCGACATCATGGCACAACATGCCTTAACTCGGAGTGTTACTCTGATTAATTCCGCTGACACAGACATATCACACGTATAATAATAAAGAGCAATAACTCAAAAAACATGAATGTTGGGAAATCACGTTTGAAGATCAGAAAACCAGTACTTACAACTTGTATGGGATGAAAAAGGCGGCCGATGTTTTATCTCGGTTATATTCGTCCAAATTGAACGGCTGTCGCATTCTACCTATTCTTCTCGCATTGTTCTTGCGTTTTATTACAAAATCTCGATTTCCCCAATTTTCGAGTTATTGCTCTTTATTATTAAACGTGCGATATTTTACATTAACTAAGAATCATTCAAAGATCTAGTTAAAGAGTTCCTCCCAGCTTGTTAACGACTGTGTGAGGGTGCACTGTAATAAGGGAAACCTGTTGTGCACACAAAAAAAAAAGTGAATGGGATCCTTAGTAACCAATAATAAAATGGGTATCTTATGGTGCTCTCTCATAAGGTCATCAACGGCTTAATAACAAACCCACCCTGTTGGAGGGCTAAAGGTTGTATGTACCAACGACTACACCCGAGGATGAGGGCATGATCTATTTCATGTACCGAAAAGCAGTACTGATGTTGTGGCGCAACACCCTGTGACTCGGGGTATAAAGCTCTTAAATAAGTTTAATACAGCCATTTTGAAGTGTTATTTATTTAGATTTAAAAATCTAGCAGTAGAGCGTTCCTCCCAGCATGTTGATAGCTGTGAGGGTGCACTGTAATTAGGGTAACCTGTTGTGCACAAAAAAACATACATATTAGTTAGCCTTCGCCTAAACAACCCAGCCGTATAACACCACAATTTTGTGATTGCCAATCAAAGTGTGAACTGTCCTAACCCGTTCGCGGACGAAACGGTTATAGCCGCTCTATGAGCTTGTCTAGGACTGGACGAAACGGTAATAGCCGTCGTGATAAAACATTATTACTAGGGACGAAACGGCTATTTCTGATAGAACTTGCATACATGTAGCATCCGTGCGTCCCTACAGAAATCCAAAGAACACGGCAATAGCCGTTTCGTCCCTGGATGTCAAAAAAAATAAATAGATAAAAAAATTATAATAAAAATACAATTTGAGATGATGAAATAAGTGTGTTTTTTCTAGCCTACTTCACATTTCGTGTGTCCCCGAATGGGTTAAAAAGGTACAAGTCACTTTTATTTGTTTTTATTCCTGACTAGCTGTACCCTGCCACCCCTTGTGGTGGCTCATCTTACTCTTCGTACTGTATCATGTCGCCATTCTGTTAGTGGTGACCAGTATTTCTGCAGATGAAAATTATTTGTACTCCTTGACTTATAGGTTGGTATGAGGCTGACCACCCATACTGTAAAAAATGGTACACTTTACCAATGTCACCCCTGTGTCAGGGAAGGTCAGCAAAAGTCATAGGGCTTATGTTCATTTGAGGTTTGGATTTTATTTGTAAGTACACATTCAGCATTTGTAAGCGCGAACTACACGTGTTTGTTTGTGGGCATGCATTTGAGAGCTTTAAATGAATATATTCTTGCAACTCTTTCCGTGTTGCCGGGCCAGCGGCATGGAATGCTCTCCCAGAGAGGCTGAGAGTCCAGGAAGATGAGACAGCCTTCAGGAAGATGCTCAAAGCATTCCTGTTTTCCTGCTAGAGCCCACATGCGCCTTTGTAGTGATGTAAATCACAAAAAGGCGCATATAAATCTAGTTTATTATTATTATTAACTTAGATTATAGATAGATAGATATTATAGTCTCTACTGTGTTGTATCTTTTCACACTTCCTTCAGTCTAAAATCTCTGTCATAAGGTGAAAATAGTTTAAGCATATTTCTGCTTTCATTTCCTTTATTGCTCCAGTTTTTTTATACAGAAGCCTAAGTTGGCATGTACGCAATAACTCACATAAATTTCATCGCTATCAGTTCAGTAGTTTAGGAGTCCATACAGGACAAACATACATACGTCCGTTTGATTTTATATATTAGAGATTTGGGCAGGTTTGAAAGATACCAACACTCATTATGAATTAGTCAATAAAATAAAGCGAAAACATAAACTCAATCTCAACATTCTTCTTTGAAGATGAAAAAACAATTTTAGGGTAAAAATCTTGCAAGCGATTGTCACCTTTATCCAGCAGGAGCAGCGCTATATCCGGGTGTCCGTAGTAGGTGGCCATGTGCAGCGGAGTGATGGCATTCTTTCCCTGGGCGTCCACCATGGCTCCCTGCTTCAAGAGCTGCCTGGCTACTCCAGCGTGGCCGTACTTGCCGGCCAGGTGGAGCGGGGTGAAGCCCTTGCGGGTCTCGGCTTCCACTCCGGCGCCATGCTCAAGCAGGATGGCTGCCACTTCTTCCTTGCCTGAAGAGTAATATTATTGTTGAAAGTCACGTAGGCATTTTCGGCACACGCATGTTAGAGATCAATGACCCCTTGAAATGTAAACAAAAAATTTTATTGCTTGTGTGAGTGTATTGTAAAGAGATTTAGAAGATCAACTTTTTTTACAGATTTTTTCAAGGTCAACTACATTTTTTTACAAATAAACACCAACAAAAATGAATGATTTGCTTTTATTGATTAGTTATATGCTATAAGGGAATTTTAAACACTATTTTCAATCTTATTTCTGTGTGACTACTAAAGAAAAACAAAAAAAAAAATGCTAAATAAGTATATAGAGCCCCGATCAGCGTTCTGGCAGTTGAGGAGTTAACGGTTCGGGCACTGATCCCTTCAAAGCACTGCAATCTGTATTTATAGGTGACTAAGGCTATTCCAGCATACACCAGATCATGCCACAAAAGGCGACGAAACGTCAGCTGAAAGTCTTCAAGAAGTATCAAGAAAGAAGAAAAAAGAAGAAAAGAAGCAAAAGCTATGGAGCACAGTCAAAACCCGGAACCAAAAAATCAAGCAATCATAAGTAAACCACTTACAGACATACATTTGTTACACTATACTCTAACTATAACCTTGTAATACTTGTAGAAGTAATAGTATTTGGCCCGTCACCTTCTTTGGCTGCGATGTGCAGGGGTGTGTAGGCGTCCTTGGTCCTGGCCTCAGCAGCTGCCCCGTGCTGCAGCAGCAGGGAGGCGATGTCTGCGTGGCCCAGGCGCGCGGCCACATGCAGGGCGGTCTGCTCCTCTCTAGCACGCGCGTCAACCTAAACAATAGAATAACAAGGGGGTTGCTGAAAGGACGAACAGTGACTGATCAAAAGAGTGAACAAAAGGTACGTAAATTTTTATTTTATTTTAAAACTTAATTTAAATCGAATATTTAACGAACCGTTCGGTGAGAACTTACATTATTCTCTACGTTTCGTCAGCGACGTAGCCGACGTCTTCAGGAGAACATCCTCTCTGTACGGCGACTGAGGATGAACTGAATTTGAAAAACACTTTGTCACAAATCACTGCCTACCTTCGAACGAAGGTAGTAATTATGTTTTGGTCTGTTACACATACCACTTTCATCTTGTGTGTATTCCACATCACTAGATGGTATTATGTTACCTGTACACACCGCACTAATAATATCGTTGTCCCTGACGAAACGTAGAGAATAATGTATTTTCTAACCGAACGGTTCATTAAATTAATAAATTAACTAAATTAAGTTTTAAAATTGTTCAGTTTTAAAATATAAAAAAATATATAATTGTCAAAATGTCAAACGACCGTAATTCTAACTTAAACCTAACTAATAAGGTATGTAAAAGTTCAATCTGGAACTAAAACTCCCGCAGATGACTTATTTCATGTACCGAAGGGCGTTACTGATGACGTCCCGTAATATACTGTGACTCGGAGTAGAAAAGCTCTAGAATAAGTCTAATGCAGACATTTATAGGTGTAATTTATCTATAATCGAAGATGATTAGATAATATATTAACATTTAAAATTCATATTAAATGTATTCCCACAAGCAGACAGCTCCTTGACTGATAGGTTGGTACGAGGCTGACCACCCGTGCTGTAAAAATCGGTTCACTTTTGCCAATGCCACCCCGGTTCAGGGAACGGCGGCAGGAGTTGCAAGGTTTATGTCCATGTGAGGTTTTCTTTATTTGTATGCACACATGCAGAATGTGTAGGCGCGAACCTACATGTGCTTGTCTGTAGGCATGCATTTCATATGAGCCTTAAATGTTAACATATCCTTGCAGCTTAGATTATAGATAGATAGATAGACACATATAAGTTTGCGCTTACACAGGACGCAAAGAATTATGTGTACCTTCTAAATAAATTATGCTTGTATATACGAGTATACATGGGTGACTTTGGCAAAATTAACCATTTAATCTGTTACTGTTACTGTATCCTGCCGCCGTTCCGCTAGGGGTGACCGGTGCCTCTGCAGATGCGTCTCCATTTTATTTTGTCCTTGCATACCTCTTTCATCTTTTCAACATTCATCACTTTCTTCATACATACTCTTCTCTCATTCTCACTCTGCAGGTTCCATTCTTTCGCAATCTCACCTGTTTGGTCTATCCATTCCTTCCTCGGTCTTTCCCTTCCACGCTTTCCTCTGACATTTCCTCTGTACACTTTCTTCGTTAGTCGTTCATCATCCAGTCCGAACCATCTCTCAAGGACCGGTCCGTAGTCCACTGACAACACTTCGGACTCGTAAATGGAAGGTTGTGGATTCGAATCCCGGCGGAGCACAAAAATATACCATTTATATTTCCAAATGTGCTCTTCGCTGGGTTGAACAATTCATAAATTTTACCAAATACCGGTCACTGAAAGGTCCATTCAACCTTACAACAACTGGGTCTTGAGAATTGGCGCTTTCTACAGCGACAACCCAGCTCGCAGAGGGCTCTTGAGATGTGATACACACAAAAACAGCGCTCACCAAATAAATCATCCTAATATTATTATTTATCTCTAATAAGATTAACAAATCTGACAATACAGTTCCTCCCAGCGTGTTGATGGTTGTGAGGACGCACTGTAACAAGGGAAATGCTTTGCTAGTGGTGTTACCTGCGCCCCATTCCTCAGCAGCACCCTGATGAGGTCAGTCTGCTGCGCCCTGGCGGCCAGGTGCAGCGGGGTCTCCCCTCGGGCGGTGGCCCTGTCTGCAGGCGCCCCCTGCTGCACCAGGTGGATGGCCACGTTCAGGCAGCCCATGAAGGCCGCCACGTGCAGCGGCGTCAGGCCCGACTCCGTGGTGGCCGAGATGTCTGCAACAGCAACAAACCACAGTCAAATTGTTGACAAAAGTAACAACAGTGCAACCTCTTTTAACGAGTAATTTGCATAACAAGCAAAACAAAAAATTGCTCCCTTAACAAGCGACATTTTCCGTAACGAGTGACACAGAAAGGGGAAGTCACATAACGTATGACAGCCTCATATCAACCTATAAGTTAAGGGATTTATTGATTTATAAAAGGACAAATTACAGGATTCGAAGTCTGGGTCTGGCCAATTGGCATGTGATGCAAGAAAAACGTGGAGGCAATTCCTTGAGGAGGCCAAGACCTACATGGGTTGTAGCACCAATAAGATTTTGGAAAGGAAATGATAAATTAGGACCATACGATTGGTGGAATGTGATGATCTGAATAGAAATCATGTACTCACTTGCGCCATACTTGAGCAGCAGCTCCACCACCCTGAGGCGGTTCTTCTTGCAGGCGATGTGCAGCGGAGTGAAGCCATTCAGGGCGCGAGCATTGGCATCCGCATTCCTGTCCAGCAGCAACTTCGCTACCTGCACACACACTGAGTTATAATATGGCTATCATCCTCAGTCGTCGTGCAGAGAGAGTGCCTCCTGAAGACGTTAGCTACGTCGCTAACAAAATGTCGAGAATAACGTAAGGCCTTTTTATAACAGTTCGTATAATATCCGAGTAATAAATTTAAACTGTTAAGTTATTATTAGGGCCCGGATTAATATGTAAATACATATTTTTTATTTCAATAGTTTCCATTAATTATTTAGTTTTCTACATAGATTATGATGTTTTGAGCTGGAAAATGCAGATTTTATTTTCCATATTTTTCCATATTTCTAGGTTAAGACCATATTTGCACACGAAAATCACATTAGTCCATATTTTCAATGTTTGGTACTTAAACTAGAGAGAACGGAATAATTTTTGCTTTCATAGCGCTTCGGAAATAATAAGTTCGCAGTTTGGCGCGGCAAATACTGAAAACAACGAGTAAAAAATGAACGAATCGTTTAGCCGTTCACTGCTCGGCCGGGCGTTCGCCCGAAGGCCGAACGTCAGCTCGTCGTCAGCCAGTCACAACTTGTTAATCGTCGCGCGTACTCGTGTCGCCTGCTTGTGTCGCGCACATTGAATTTCTTTGTCTTGCGTCGTGATTTAAGTATTCTCCTGCATATTATTATATCCGAATTATTTAACTGTGCCCATTGAAATAATGCCCAAGGACAAACAACCTTTGCGGTTTAAATTAGGAAAATATATTGAAGATTTCCCAAACCAGTCTCTGAGTACAGATGGTAATGTACTGTTTTGTAATGCTTGCGAAAAATCTGTTTCGACTGAGCAGCGTTTCTTAATATCACAGCATGTATCTACCACAAAACATAAGATGAATATCTCAAGGAAAAGCAAATTCAAACAACAATGTTTTTCTGAAGCAATAGCCAGCGGTTCTCAAAGTGATACTTTCTCGAAAGATTTGTGTCATGCCATGATGAGTGCAGATATACCTCTGTGGAAAGTAAACAATCCTGTATTGAAAAGCATTCTTGAAAAGTACTCAGGCAAATCTATTCCCGACGAATCCACATTTCGGAAAAAAATCGTAAATGATATTTTCGAGGATTGCTTGGCATCGATTCGAGAAGAAATTCAGGACGGACTTATATGGGTTGCAATTGACGAGACGACGGACGCCATGGGCCGGTGCATAGGAAATGTGATTATTGGGCTCCTAGTGGAAGAAAAATCCAGCAAATCTTTTTTGATAGCATGCGAAGAACTTCCTAAATGCAACCATCAAACATCAGCCAAGCTGTTCAACGATGCAATGAGTGTTTTGTGGTCCGATGGTGTTAAACATGAACAAGTTAGATTAGTTAAACATGAAAAAGATAGACGCAGAGTAAATATAAGGCACTTTAAGTTCTTTGATTTTATATTTTATGTTCTTTGATGTTAAAATAAAGGGTTTTGTACTGGGTAACAGTTGTTTTTTATTCCATATTTTTCCATATTTCAGTTTTTTATATCGAATGATTTTATATCGAATTTTTTATATAGAATGAATAGTTAACTAGTTACATGGTTCAGATTGATATAGATTTCTCAAATATTACCAGATACAGCTTTGAATTTCAGCTTTAGAAGATTCAAATTTAAATTTAAATTTAAATAGGTGCTTCTCTTGCATTGAAGCTATTTGTCGTTTAACTAACCTTGACATGTCCGCAGTGTGCCGCGACATGCAGGGCCGTCAGGTAGTCCACGGTGACATCATCGATGGGAGCACCGGCAGTTAGGAGCGCCCGCGCCACTTCCACATGCTCTCCTTGCACCGACATGTGCAGCGGGGTGAGGCCATTCTACAACAAATGAACAGGTTAATAAATGTCTATTTTTAGAGCACAATATTTTTTCAAATAAGTACATTACTGGTGATGTTTTACTTTGTTAGGCACTAAAAAATCTTTATTTCACTGTTTTTTGAGATAAACAAATCAGATAGGAGATATGTTTAGTATCTTTGGAGATATTCAATATCAAAACCAAGAGTTGGGTGGCTGGATTACGACAGAAAATCGCTGGCACTCTAGATCACGACCTTCCATTTACGAGTCGGAAGTGCTAACCACTAGACAATGGACCAGTCTTTTTTTTTTTTTTTTTAAGAAAATCCTGTGCGGGAGACTCCCTAGATTCTACAGACTCTAGGGGTCTATGACACTTGTTGTAGTGCCGCAGAGGTGTACGAGCTTGGTCGTTGCTACAAAGCGCCAATACTCAAGCAAGACCCAGTTGCTGTAAGGCTGGATAGACCTTTGGTGACCGGTCATTGGTAAAAGTTTATGAATTTTTCAACCCAGCGAAGAGCACATTCAAAATATAAATGGTATATTTTTGTGCTCCGCCGGGATCCGAATCCACAACCTTCCATTTACGAGTCCGAAGTGTTGCCACTGGACTACGGACCGGTCCTTGAGAGATGGTTCGGACTGGATGATAAACGACTAACGAAGAAAGTGTACAGAGGAAATGTCAGAGAAAAGCGTGGAAGGGGAAGACTGAGGAAGGAATGGATAGACCAAATAGGTGAGATTGCGAAAGAATGGAACCTGCAGAGTGAGAATGAGAGAAGAGTATGTATGAAGAAAGTGATGAATGCTCAAACCCTCCTCGTACCCGTCCTGTATGTATGTGTCAGAAGGACCCACAGCACATGGACGCTCATGCAAAGCTATATATTTTCTCAAGTGGCGAAAGGCCTTCCCGTGAAGTGAAAGCAACGGCACGACAAAACAAGAACCTCTAGGTCAGAGGCGTGCCCATGACTCTAAAAGTAAATGGTTCGATGTTACTGAAGCTAATAGCATACCTCGGGTGGCACTCCTTGTGGGATTGTTGCTAGATCACGAGTAGCGTGAATAATGATACACATAATACGAAATAATAATAATTTAAATCTAAGGACAGGATTACTGTGAATCCGCTGCGGATGCAGCTTGGCAAAATGAAGCGCAAAATCGCTCAAAAGCGGAGAAATTTGATTTTGTAGCAACAAAGTTTGCGTAACCGACTGGGCCAATGGCCAGCCGTACTGCAGCAAGGAGCGCACCCCGATCAGAGTGTCGCAATGGACAGTACCATAATATATGAGGCACGTCCTGGGAGCTGGCGCCGCAAGGGCACTCTGCTGATAAGATGGATGGGATACCCAGCTGGTGTAGTTTGGCTTTAAAGTTTCCGTGGCCAGTTAAAAACTGGCTGGTAAAGTGGTTCGGGACAAGCCACTTTGCAGCCAAGCGCTGCTCGACGGAGGGGAAAAAAGAGTACAATATGTTGTTCTCGAACTATTCCACTCTCGCTGCCATTGCCGTGTCGCGAGGGAAAAAAGAGTGTCTTTAACGGCTTGCGTTACGCGCCCCATGGGAGGTTCGACAATTGTGGCATCGATCGCCGCCGAAAGGCTGCGTCTGAGAAGACCGAAGGCAGCTGAGAGTTGTAGCTGGAGATCTAGTGGGAAGACCCCCGCTAAGACTGGAAGAGCCACAGTGGAGGTCGTTCTATACGCTTTAGTCATTAGTAACAGAGCCCGTCTCTGACCAGAAAGAACTGCGCGGCGCGTGTTGCCTGAAAGGCACTTGTCCGCCCAGCATATTGACGCGTACGCAGCAATACCTAGGAAGACTGAGTCATAAAGGATCCGAAGAGCGCGGCCTTGCAGGCCCCACTTTACGCGCGATAGACGGGTGACCTTTCCGTAGGCATTGCTACCTCGGATAGTGATCGCTTTGGCGTGCTGAGTGAAGCTCAGTTTGGTGTCTAGCTTGACTCCAAGATACACCACAGATTGCGAAATTTTTACACGGGTTCCCTGAAAATCTATTATTGGGGGGCGCTTTGGATCGAGTTTACCCTTGAGGAGGATAGCTTCGGTCTTGTGCGGAGCAAAAACAAGCTTGTTCCTGTCTCCCCAGTCAGCAATAGACTGAAGAGATGATCTCGACAGTTTCTCGATCTCGGAACGAGATTTACCTTCTACTGTCAGAAGGGCGTCATCTGCGTAGGCTCTCACCTCGCAGCCTGGGGGCAAAGGGAGCGACAGAAGGTCGTCAAACAGGATGTTCCAGAGGAGTGGTCCAAGAACAGAACCCTGGGGACATCCCCTGGATACATCCCTTTCTATGATTGTGGGGCCTGCGTCAATTATTACGCGGCGGTCTGAGAAATAGGATTGAATACAGCTATATAAGTTGGATGGTATTTTGTGAAGCCTAAGCTTCGAATGTTGAAAAGATGAAAGAGGTATGCAAGGACAAAATAAAATGGAGACGCATCCGCAGAGGTACCGATCACCCCTAGCGGAACGGCGGCAGGATACAGTAACAGGACTACGGACCGGTCCAAGATGCCAACGACACGCGGTGTACCTGAGCGGTTACCCATCCAAGCACTGACCACGCCCAATGTTGCTTAACTTCGGTGATCTATGGGAACCGGTGCTTTCAACATGGCTAACGTCGTTGACAATATGCCCTTTTAGATGCCCCCTAAATCTGACGCATACCAGATAGACAACAATAAGATTGGGTAGTAGTTACCTTTGTCTTGCAGGCTATTGGCGCCCCCTGGTGCAGCAGGCGCGCCACCACGGCCGTGTGACCTGACCTGGCGGCACAGTGCAGGGGAGTGAGGCCGTCTCTGGTCACCGCCCCAATGTTGGCACCTGGAACACACAATAGTATGCAATGTTGAGCATATTGTAACATACGAGTATCATTGCGTTATATCTCGTCACTTAATTGCTTGTTTGTCTTATCTCCAGCAGAGGTAATTTCACATGAGCAATGTTTGTATGTGTACTGGATCTAAGTGTCTTATGAAAACCGGAAATTTATTTTTAAAAAACTCTCACCGGTCGATAGCTCAGGTGGTAGAGTGCTTGCATTCCATGCCGAAAGCTCAGTTCGAATCCCACCAAGGGTGTCAGAAATGATTTCCATATCGGTGTTTATTTCAAATCCCAAAATAAAATACCGGCAAGGCTTACTCAGCCTTCACTAGAAATGAGTACCAGCACTCTCGGGAGCTGGGTAACCTCCACTTCAACTGAAGTGGTTGGCGTAAGGCCGGCCCCCTTACCTGTAAAAATAAATAGGTTCAACTCGCCACATGCGACCCCTTCGGGGATAACGCGGCAAGAAGTTACACTATATGTGTGGCTTAGTTGCGTTTGCGTTGCTCACATTAAGGTGTTTTATGTCTTTTTCTTAGCTCAGATTGTGCAGAATGTGATTCTTAAGATAATTAAATTTTAAGGTCATCTTTGATTCAAATGCTAAATAAGCCAAACAAGCACTGGGGTAGGGGACTTGTGTGAAGTGGTGACAAAACCTTTTCACACGACACAATTCGGTGCCGGATCCAAAGTCTAGTACTGTTTTTTTTCTTAAGGAATTCTGAGCGGGAGACTTCCTAGATTTCAGAGAATCTAGAGGTCTATGACACTTGCTGGAGTGCCGCTGAGATGGGTGCTGGTGATTTGGCTGTTTATGTCCTAATCCTTTGTAGCAGGCGTGTTAGCTGGGAAGTATTGTGTTGTGTTGCCTTTGCTTTGAGGCTGGATGGACTTTTGTGACCGACCTTTGATAAAGGTGTATGAATTTTTCGCCCAACAAAGAGCATATTTGAAAATAGAAATGGTATATTTTGTGTGCTCCGCTGGGATTCAAACCCACAACCATTTACCACTAGACTACGGACCAGTCAACAGTACGTGTCAAGTGTACAGGTGGTCGCTCACCGTTGTCGATGAGCATGTCCACCATGGCGGCCTGCCCCCACTTGCTGGCCACGTGCAGCGGGGTGATGCTGTGCTTGGCCGCGTGGTTGACGTCTGCCCCCCGCGCCCTCAGCACCGCCGCCACCGCTGTGTTGCCGTAGTGCGCCGCAATGTGCAGCGGCGTGAAGCCCGACTTGGAGCACGCGTCCGGGTTGTGCTCGTTCTGAAATAAAAACAATGTTTGGAGAGCGTGCATTTGCAGTTGCTGGAACCACCTGCCTCATCATGTGAGAGAGATAGAGGAGCATGGGGAAGTTCTGAAATGCACTGAAGACAAGCTAATAATCGGATAACTGAAATAAATAAATATCCGCATCCGTAATCGTAACTAATACAGAAGTTTCAGTAAACTTCGGAAAGGGGTGGAGACCAAATGTAATTTGCTATGACAATTCAAGTGTTCAAACCAATATGAAAGCTTAAAAAAAAAAAAAAAAAATTATTTTAAAAAAAAAATAGATTTTTGGAAAGGAATGCAATCCACCAACCTATTTTGCCTGGCCAGTTGTCTTCATGCGAAAGCAGAAGCTTGTGTGCATGCAACGGCATCTGTTGAACCAGGGTAGAAGTTATCGTCGCGGGATTCGAACCAGCGTTATCCGGTTCCAAATAACCTGTCTTGATCCCCGCGGCCATAACATCGACATATCTTGAATTGGTTACAATACGAACTCTCTGAAGCTACACATGTAATGTAACTTCTTGCTGTGTTTTCCCCAAAGAGATCGCATGTGGCGAGTGGAACCTATGAAAATTTTATTAAGAAGAAAACTGTTTTCCTTGATGCATACTTAGATAATGGTAATATTTTATTGACTTTGTAGTACGCAAGTAATGATGTATGAAGACTGATTGATGTGTCGTAATAATTCCTATAAACATATTGAATAATGCATCGATATAAATAATATACATAGATGGAGCGCGTGACTGTTTTCCTATACAAACGGTTGTGCCAAAAAATTGTAGGCACATAATGAAAGAAAGAGAAAGAAACATTATAAATTCTGTTATGTTTCCGTCTCTTTCATGATCTCCATGACAACGTTAGGGGCCGTACTCAGGCCGCCACATATAAAAATACATAAAAGTTATTTTTTGTAAGCAAATATATTTATTGAAATAATGAATAATTTAATCACAGCGACTTACATTTTTCACAGTTCGGTTAAGACTTGAGAATGGAATAAAAATGTGCCATATTATATTTACATAATTCTTACAATACATCAATTGAGGCCATGAGAGCCAGAGCGGCCTAACTTCTTAAACAAAAGTTTACAGTATAAAGGGAATAAAATGAACTCTGATTTGAAATAAGTGTAACTTTAGTAAATAAATATATTTCATCATTATTTGCTATCTTACTCTCTAATCTAATCTAATCTAATCTAAGTTGCAAGGATATGTTACATTGAAGATTCACATTACATGCATTCTCACAACCAGACACGTACAAGTTCGCGCTTGCACATGCCTCATGTGAACCTACAACATAAAAATCAAATCTCAAATGGACATACACCCTGCAACTCTTGCCGTCCTTCCCTGAGACAGGGGTGACATTGGCAAAGTGAACCATTTTTACAGCATGGGTGGTCAGCCGCATACCAACCTATAAGTCAAGGAACACACACACACGACAAATTACATTTTATACATCATTAAATAATAATATTCAAATACAAAATATCCATTTACAAACAAAAACAAATTCCAATTTAATAAACCCTATTCGCCAACATTACAGATCAACCGCCATTTCTTTCTGTCCTTACATACTTCTTTCATTTCCTCCAGAGTCATAACCTTCTTCATACAAGCTCTTCTTTTATTATGACTCTGGATATTCCATTCATTCGCAATTTCGGATATTTGGTCCATCCATACCTTTCTCGGTCTTCCTCTACCACGACATCCATCTATTCTACCAACATATACTTTCTTCGTCAGTCTTTCCTCATTCATTCTCTCCATATGCCCAAACCATCTTAACAAACTTCTTTTAATCTTCACTTTCACACTTTCTCTTGCACCACATTCTTCTCTTACAAAATCATTCCTCACCCTGTCACTCCGTTTTTTCCCAATCATACTTCTTAGAAAGTCCATTTCAACAGTATGGACTTTACTAATTTCACTTTCATTCACCGTCCAGGCCTCGCTTCCATACATCAAGGTGGGTAAAAGTATGCCACTGCGTACCGCCAATCGAGCATTTTTTGATATGTTTTGATTTTTGGCGATACAAGCTGTGGCACCCAGTACACACCTGCCCTTCATTACTCTTCTTTCAAATTCACCGGTCATTCTTCCATCTTTTTCAAACTTACTTCCCAGGTATACAAACTCATTTACGACATCAACATTCATTCCATTAATTTTAAATTCATAATTCATACTTTCATCATCTCTTTCAAAAATCAATACTTTCGTCTTACTTGCATTCAACTTCAGATGGTTACCTAACAAAGCTTCATTCAATCTAGAGAGCATTGTTTGCAATTCTACTGCTGAATCAGATACAAGAACTGCATCATCTGCATACAGTAGAACACTCACTTTGCTCTCTCCTATCATCAATCCACAATCATTAAGTCTAGCATCTCTGACACACTTGTCCATGACTATGTTAAATAGCCATGGACTCATCACACATCCTTGCCTCACACCCTTATAAACTTCAAACCACTCGCTATACTCACCATCAATACGAACACATGCCTTACTATTTTCATAGTTGGCATGCACCGCACCTAGGAGAGCCCCATTCACTCCGTATGCTTTCAAAACATCCCATAACATACCTCTGTCTACTGAGTCAAAAGCCTTTTCCAGATCTACAAAGGCCGTGAACAGCTTCCGCCTCACCGACAATTGTTTTTCAACAAGTTGTCGTAGAGTAAAAATCTGATCAACACAGCCTCTACCGGCCATAAAGCCGGACTGTATATCGGAAACCCTTTCACTAGTAGTCAGAATCACATTTTTTATAATCACCTTACAGAAGACTTTTCCTGGTATACTGAGTAGACTGATTGGTCTGAAGTTCTGACAGTCTTTTTTGTCCCCTTTACCTTTGTAAATGGGAACAATGACTGCCTTCCTCCAATCCATCGGTACTACTCCTGCATTCACACAAAGCTTACATAATTCGTACATCCAATCTATCACGCATTCACCTCCTGCTTTCAACATTTCACCATTTATTCCATCAAACCCAGCAGACTTTCCATTCTTCAAACATTCAATAGATACTTTTATTTCTTCTTTCAAAATCCTAAATTCATTCTCTTCTGTCATTTTTCTAAACAAATTTCTTTCGCCCCGACCAAACATCCCTTCAAAATATTCTTTCCATCTCTTACATACTTCATCATTCTCCCATACCATCTCACCAACAGCACTTTTGATTCCTGGGGTGGTCAATGCAGAATCTTTATTCCTAATCTCTTATTATGTAATATTCTCTAGGTATTATTTTTAGGCCATTGTGGCTCTACGAGTTACCGTTTACAACAAAATTTTCAAATAAAATCAGTATTGAAAAAATGACAGGCCGCTCTGGCTCTCATGGCCTCAATTATCATCGTAAGTGGCGAGAAAATATTATTATTTAAGGTATATTTTTAATACATGCCCACAAGCAGACACCTGTAAGTTGACGCTAACACATGCTGCATGCTCAATAACATTAAAAATAAATTAAAATTGACATAAGCGCCACAACTTTTTCCCGAGAAATTTCAGATATGTTTTGTTTTTTTTTATAACACTTTTTTTTTTTAAGAAATCCTGTGCGGGAGACTCCCTAGATTCTAAAGACTCTAGGGATCTTTGACACTTGTTGTAGTGCCGCAGAGGTGTACGAGCTTGGTCGTCGCTACAAAGCGCCAATACTCAAGCAAGACTCAGTTGCTGTAAGGCTGGATGGACCTTTGGTGACCGGTCATTGGTAAAGGTCTATGAATTTTTCAACCCAGCGAAGAGCAAATTCGAAATATAAATGGTATATTTTTGTGCTCCGCCGGGATCCGAATCCACAACCTTCCATTTACGAGTCTGAAGTGATGCCACTAGTACGGACTACGGACCGGTCCAACACTGTTTTCATTCATTACTTTTTCACAGAAACCAATCTATCGTATCGTCAATGTTTATTGAGACTGTCTGTATCATTTTCAACATCATTTTTTTGTCACTGAAAATATTGAAATCCTAAATGCGCCCCTGTTAAATACGTCAAAAATACCGCGCTCTGTGAAGAAAGCCTGACAGGTGACCTTGCAACTCTTAACTAAGGGCTGATGTCTCACAACATGCGTTTCCCACAATGTAAGGAAAAATAATTGAAAACAAATACATATACATATTATAATTTATTCAATGGATAATATTCAAGCATCGATATAAATGAAATATGAACATAGAGCCCGTGAGTTTTTTTTACCATATAAACCTTCCTGCCGAAATTATGTAGGGAAGTAATGAACAAAAGAGACAGACACATAGCAATAGTCATAACAATACGTCATGGGGCATCCACACGCTTGCCAAGCCATTACAAGCCAAGCGTGTGGACGGCCGTGGGCGTGGTTTGTGCCACCTTGGCTTGGCTTGTCGCCGATCCGACCAGTGTCGGTTTTTGACGCAAGTCAAAGGGAATTTGTGCATGCACATGCCAGGCACCCACATACTTGTGCGCGCGCATTCTGGTACGGTACGGTTTCTATGAATTTTGATCATCCACCATCGTCTTTGCCGAATTATTCGTTTCTTTTTAGTTTCTCTCTGTGTTTTGTTTTTTTCGGTCCTGTTACGGCATTTTTTCACCACACATTTGGGCATGCTGTTTGTTTTTTATTATAACTAAATGTTTCCTTGCCGACGGTTGCTAGACAACTGATTCAAAGAGAACTGATTCATTTATTTCATTACATCAACTTAAATAACATATTTCTACTATATGGGGAAATTTCAAAAATTTATGGAACTGTCAGGCTATCTTCACATGATATTCGTCTTCAATTTACATGTAGGTACCTCGATGTTTCCTTGCCGACGCTTGGTAAACAACTGATTGCAAATGGGGCGTACACTATCATTTAGGGCAACAATGATGTGGATCGGATATATACGCTAATGCTCCATCTATATATTTTATTTAAATCAATGGAATAATGTAACACAAATGACAAATGTCAATTTAGTTTATTATGATATTGTTTTTAAGTGAAAAGCTATAATAATCACTCATACAACTGATAGCAAAACTAAAAGACAACCTAGAAATAAAGCCTAAATTTACAATGTTTTTTGTAAGTATTTTATAATCTTATATCATTTACCAAAAGTATACAAAATAATCCCATATCCATCCATTAATAATTTCATACAGTCCAGTCGATGGCTCAGTTATGTGCTTACATTCCATGCCGGGAGCTCGGGTTTGAATCCCACCGAGGGTGTCAGAAATGATTTTCCGTTTCGGTGTTTATTTCAAAACCCAAAATAAAATACCGGCATGGTTTACTCAGACTTCACAATAAATGAGAACTAGCCCTATCAGGAGCTGGGAAACCTCCACTTCAAATGAAGTGGTTGGCTTAAGAACGGTCCGCTTATCTGCAAAAATAAATAGGTCCCGAATCACCACATGCGACACCTTTGGGAATAACGTAGGCAAGAAGTTACACTACGATGTTTCCACCAAGATGTTTGAAGATGAAATAATACTTATTGTTTACCGTCAGGCATCTAAACACATTGAACTAAAACAGATCCTTTTAAAAAAAATCTTTCTCAAGCCACTGAGCACATGTTGATTGAGACCGCAGCTTATCATTTGCTATACACTAATGTCAAGGTTGACAAACAAATTTCTTTGAGGGATCTTTTGATAGAACACAACATTTGAATAAACAAGGTAAGAGAACAAACAATGAGTCTTACTTCCAGCAGTAGTGTGGCAGCTTTGACGTCGTCTTTTTTTGCAGCAATGTGCAGGGCAGGAAGTCGGACCTTGCCTCTTGTGTCGGCTTCCAACAGTTCCGCCACCACTCGCTCGTGTCCTTGCTGCATGGCTACAGCCAATGGGGTGAAACCATCCTGCAAACAAATAAACACTCCAATGAACATAAATATTACAAAAAATAGTGGGCCTAGGTAGGATCCTTGGGGGACTCCATTTGTATTTCTACAAAATTTGAAGCAATATAAACCTTTTAAAGGAAAACATGACACAATTAACATTTCAAAACCTACATACAAATCATAACTAGTCTATAATAGACTGAATCAGCATCCAAAAATGAATTATAAAATAACGAAAATATCCTAGCCACGGCAAAGATGATCAATATGGTCAACAACACAATTTTAGTTCAACTGTACTTCATCAAAATGTTGTTGTGAGAATGCACTTCATGCTTCGGAGTACATTTTTTTTCAATGGGATGAGGTCACAGGTCTAGGTGACTAGGGTTTTTAGCAAGCAATCACAAAATACATGTCGGCTTTTTCCATAGCAGCCTAGTTAGATGACGCCCCTTCTAAAATCTAAATCTAAATCTAAGCTGCAAAGATATGTATCATTTGAGATTCATATTAAATGCATTCCCACAAGCAGACATGCATAATTTCGCGCTTACACATGCTGCATGTGGACCTACAATATAAAAACCCCAATCTCAAATGAACATAAGCCCTGCAACTCTTGCCGACCTTCCCTGAAGCAGGGGTGACATTGGCAAAGTGAACCATTTTTTACAGTATGGGTGGTCAGCCGCATACCAACCTATCAGTCAAGGAGTAAAAATGTGAAATTGATGTGACAAATGCCCTCCCCCCAAAATATGAAGCATATCCTTTAAATCAAATACTTAAAACTCCTTCTGCGAGTGCCCTGTCAAGTCCCCCTGACATTGGCATCACTGTGGCGAAGGCTTTGTGGTCCTGCACTGTTGGGAACAACAACCCTACACCTCTCATCCTGGCCCATTCTCCTACATTGCGCAGCCACGACGTCTGCCTTCTACCAGCTTCCCGGTGTCCCTCTTTTTAAAACTACATTGTTGTTTTACCTCAGTGGCCAGTGCTTGGCTGGCGTTGTGAGACAGCAGTAGCCGCACGCAGGGAGCATGCCCCTCCTGCGCTGCCATGTACAGCGGGGTGAAGCCCGCAGCGCTCTGGGCGTCGGGAGCCGCTCCAGCGCCCAGCAGGGCCTTGGCCGCGGCTTCCTGACCTGCCAGCGCTGCAATGTGCAGGGCTGTGTTTCCTGCACACAAAACAAAACAATCATTCTAGCTTTATTTGAAAGATGCCTCGAGACAACCATTCCATACCTTGTATGTAAAAACGCACATTGATTATAAGATGATGAAGGTATGTTACCTTTTTTGGTGGCTGCATCAACGAGGGCACCTCTGTTGAGGAGTTCCTGCACAACTTCCACATGCCCATCTTTGGCAGCGAGGTGGAGAGCGTTTAAGCCATTCTGAAATCAATACAAAGTTGATACGAAGATTGCGAGCATGTAAGTACATCAATAAGCTATAATACTTCGCCGTCCGACCTGAAAAAGTGAAATTCCTATAAAGCAAAAACCAAGACAGTTATGCTAGCTGAACAGACCGCATTCATGTAGATTAAAAAGGAAAGGTCTCCACAAAATGCCCAACGTTCAAGAGACGTAGAAGTTGCATCCAAAGCTTATGGAAGAAAATCAGCCACCTGTCTACTTGATACCCACTCATCATGAATAATTATTTCAGAATGGCCCTGTATTCATTATTTCACATTCCGAATTCTTTATGTTCTTTGACTAATAGGCTGGTATGAGGATAACCTTCATTCCCTGTTTAAAGGATTCAACCCTTTTCCTGGCAGGTGATTCTAGGAGGATGGTCCTGCAATGGTGAACGCCCCAAGGCCTTCCTATACGCTCCTTGTATCTAATCCGTTACTGTATCCTGCCGCCATTCCACTAAGGGTGGCTGGTACCTCCGCAGATGCGTCTCCACTTTTTGTGTCCTCACATATCTCTTTCACCTCTTCAACATTCATGACTTTCTCTATACATACTCTTATACACTCTGCACGTTCCATTATTTTGCAATCTCACCTATTTGGTCTATCCATTCCTTCCTCGTTTTCCTCGCTACACTTTCTGGGTTAGCCGTTCATCATTCATTCTTTCAAGATGTTTGAACCATCTCATTGTGCTTTTTTGTACTTTCATTCTTAAATTCTCTCTTATACCACACTTGTTCATCACCCAATCATTGAAAACTCTATCATTCAGTGTCTTTCCAGTCATATAAACACTCCGCGCCATTCCTGCAAAAACACTGAGAGACCGATTGAGGAACTCAGAAATCAGAAACATGTGCGATACTGAGGACATTGTCAGATGGAGCAAGAAGAGGAGACGGTTCTGGATATACCATATAGACCGCATGAACGCAGGAAGGATAGCCCGAGTCGTGGCACAGGAGATACCAGACAGCCAGCGTCTACCAGGTCACTCTCCCAAAAGATCTAAGAACAGCTGGTCTTCTGCATCACAGGAGGGGGTTCCACAATAAACAGATCATAGATAACAAGAGGCAGAAGAAGAATATCTCAGGTAAAGCATTTCAACTGTACATACTTTCTAGATACAGACATATGCTCAAACCCTCCTCGTACCCGTCCTGTATATATGTGTCAGAAGGACCCACAGCAGATGGACGCTCATGCAAAGCTATATATTTTCTCAAGTGGCGAAAGGCCTTCCCGTGAAGTGAAAGCAACGTCACGACAAAACAAGAACCTCTAGGTCAGAGGCGTGCCCATGACTCTAAAAGTAAATGGTTGGATGTTACTGAAGCTAATAGCATACCTCGGGTGGCACTCCTTGTGGGATTGTTGCTAGATCACAAGTAGCGTGAATAATGATACACATAATACGAAATAATAATAATTAAAATCTAAGGACAGGATTACTGTGAATCCGCTGCGGATGCAGCTTGGCAAAATGAATCGCAAAATCGCTCAAAAGCGGAGAAATTTGATTTTGTAGCAACAAAGTCTGCGTAACCGACTGGGCCAATGGCCGGCCGTACTGCAGCAAAGAGCGCAACCCGATCAGAGTGTCGCAATGGACAGTACCATAATATGTGAGGCACGTCCTGGGAGCTGGCGCCGCAAGGGCACTCTGCTGATAAGATGGATGGGATACCCAGCTGGTGTAGTTTGGCTTTAAAGTTTCCGTGGCCAGTTAAAAACTGGCTGGTAAAGTGATTCGGGACAAGCCACTTTGCAGCCAAGCGCTGCTCGACGGAGGGGAAAAACGAGTACAATATGTTGTTCTCTGAACTATTCCACTCTCGGTTCCATTGCCGTGTCGCGAGGGAAAAAAGAGTGTCTTTAACGGCTTGCGTTACGCGCCCCACGGGAGGTTCGACAATTGTGGCATCGATCGCCGCCGAAAGGCCGCGTCTGAGAAGACCGAAGGCAGCTGAGAGTTGTAGCTGGAGATCTAGTGGGAAGACCCCCGCTAAGACTGGAAGAGCCACAGTGGAGGTCGTTCTATACGCTTTAGTCATTAGTAACAGAGCCCGTCTCTGACCAGAAAGAACTGCGCGGCGCGTGTTGCCTGAAAGGCACTTGTCCGCCCAGCATATTGACGCGTACGTAGCAATACCTAGGAAGACTGAGTCATAAAGGATCCGAAGAGCGCGGCCTTGCAGGCCCCACTTTACGCGCGATAGACGGGCGACCTTTCCGTAAGCATTGCTACCTCGGATAGTGATCGCTTTGGCGTGCTGAGTGAAGCTCAGTTTGGTGTCCAACTTGACTCCAAGATACACCACAGATTGCGAAATTTATACACGGGTTCCCTGAAAATCTATTATTGGGGGGCGCTTTGGATCGAGTTTACCCTTGAGGAGGATAGCTTCGGTCTTGTGCGGAGCAAAAACAAGCTTGTTCCTGTCTCCCCAGTCAGCAATAGACTGAAGAGATGATCTCGACAGTTTCTCGATCTCGGAATGAGATTTACCTTCTACTGTCAGAAGGGCGTCATCTGCGTAGGCTCTCACCTCGCAGCCTGGGGGCAAAGGGAGCGACAGAAGGTCGTCAAACAGGATGTTCCAGAGGAGTGGTCCAAGAACAGAACCCTGGGGACATCCCCTGGATACATCCCTTTCTATGATTGTGGGGCCTGCGTCAATTATTACGCGGCGGTCTGAGAAATAGGATTGAATACAGCTATATAAGTTGGATGGTATTTTGTGAAGCCTAAGATCAATGTCGGTACCAGTATGTAATCGGTGTTCACTATTGAGATTGGAGGCGCTTACCGAGTTGCAGGTGTTGATGTCTCTGACGGCCGCCGTGTCCAGGAGTTCCTTCACAGCGTGCAGTTGGCCGGCCCGGGCAGCGCGCAGGAACGCGGTGCTCGGCTCCATCTGGGAACAGGACAGAAAACATACATCATTGTGGATGCAGCTCACCAAAGGAATGTTGAATATCTATAATAATAATTATTATTTTTTTTTGTTTTTTTTTTTTATATATGTAATTTTATTTGATTTGTTTGCCATGCATTGTGATTGAATTTTACATGATTTAATTTTTTGTTTCTTTCAATATTGTCTTCCACATAACTTGTAATTTTGTATTTTTTACCACCAACTATTTTCTATTTAAAAAAAACAACAAATGATGCAAAGCGCCCTTGAGGGGATTTTTCACAGTACCGCGCCAAACAAAAATTGACATAGACATAAAAAATTAATTAAATCAATAATCTAAGTTGCACAGACATATTGACATATAAGGCTCCTTCAAGTTCCTTGACTATTAGGTTGGTATGAGGCTGCACCACGCATATTGTAAAAAATGGTTCACTCTGCCAATGTCACCCCTGTTTCATGGAAAGTCAGCCAGAGTTGCAGGGCTTGTGTTCGTTTGAAATTGGATTTTTATGTTACAAGTCCACACACGGCATGTGTAAAGCGCTAACTTAACGTATCTGCTTATGGGAATGCACGCAATATGAATCTCATATGAAATATATCTTTGCAACTAAGATTATAGAAGCTCATATTTATTGTATGCCCACTAGAAGGCACATGTAATTTCCCGTTTACGCATGCTGCATGTGTACATACAAAATAAACCAAGCCTCACATGAACATACACTTTGCAATTCCTGCCGCCTTTCCCTGAGACTGGGGTTGTCAAAAGTGAACCAAGTTTTTACAGCATGGGGGGTCAGTCTCATACCGACCTATTAGTCAAGGAAAAAGAGTACATAATTGTGAGTATCTTGTTATTTAGTACAGTTGGAAGATGGACCAATAAAATAATACAAATTGAATTAACCCTTCTCTCAAATCTGACCTTGAAATTAATTTGATTAACACAAAACAAGTTGTCAGGTCAGAATTGGATTTTCATCTTGTAAAAATTAGTTAATTTTTGTAATTTCAATTCATTAATGAAACTTAAATGAAGAGTGGATTGGTCCGGTCGATAACTCGCTTGGTAGAGTGCTTGCATTCCATACCGAGAACTGGGGCTCGAATCCCACCGAGGTTTTGATTTCAACAACCCAAAATAAAATACCGACAAGGTTGACTCAGCCTTCACAAGAAATGAGGGCCAGCACCCTCGAGAGCCGGGAGACCTCCACTTTAACTGAAGTGGTTGGCGTACAGCCAGCCTTACCAGTAAAAATAAATAGGTTCCACTCAACACATGCGAAACCCTTCTGGGATAACGCAGCGAGAAATTGGATTATATGTGTAGCTTAGTTGCGTTTTTCTTTGGGTGGGAGTTAGTCCCCTTGTCCCTCGTCCTCTTGGATGGGGATTGGGTATCCCTCCATATTTGGAAGCAATGGTAAGGCTCTGAAACCTTCCTTGATCCACCATACCTCGCATTGACCCCCCTCCTACCTAATATGGTTGCTGTTATATTCCTCTGTGATTTAACATTTAACCCTTTGGGTGGGACTTAACGATGATAAATGACCTTCAGTTTACACATTATCAGGCCCAGATTAAGGGCAGTCCGAGCGGTGCGATCGAACCAGGGCTCCGAAGTCCAAAAGTCCCCCAAAGGGCCAAAATAAATCTAATCTAAGTTGCAAAATATATGCAACATTAGAGATTCACATTATATATGCATTTTCACAAGCATAAACGTATAAGTTCGCGCTTAAACATGCCGCATGTGGTCCTACAATATAAAAACCCGAATCTCAAATGAATATACACCCTGCAACTCCTGCCAATCTTCCCTGAAACAGGGGTGACATTGGCAAAGTGAACCATTTTCTATAGCATGGGTGGTCAGCCGCATACCAACCTATAAGTCAAGGAACATGCACAACAAATTACATTTTTAATATCAAAAAATTATAGCATGTATGGACATCAAAAACTAACAGAAAACAAATTTTAATTTAAAAAACCCTAGCCGCCAACATCACAGATCAACCGGCATTTCTTTCTGTCCTTACACACTTCTTTCATTTCCTCCAGAGTCATAACCTTCTTCATACAAGCACTCCTTTTATTATGACTCTGGATATTCCATTCATTCGCTATTTCGGAAATTTGGTCCATCCATACCTTTCTCGGTCTTCCTCTATACTTACAATACAAAAAACCCAAATCTCAAATGAACATACACCCTTCAACTCTTGCCAAAGACCGGTCACTAAAGGTCCATCCAGACTTACAGCAACTGGGTCTTGCTTGAGTATTGGCGCTTTGTAGCGACGAACAAGCTCGTACACCTCTACGGCACTACAACAAGTGTCATAGACCCTATAGAGTGTCTAGAATCTAGGGAGAGTCTCCCGCACAGGATTTCTTTAAAAAAAAATTTTTTTCTGAAACAGGGGTGAATTGGCAAAGTGAACTTTTGAGTGAATTCCTTGACTTATAGGTTGGTATGAGGCTGACCACCCATACTGTAAAAAATGGTTCACTTTGCCAATGTCACCCCTGTTTCAGGGAATGTCGGCAGGAGTTGCAGGGCTTATGTTCATTTGAGTTTGGATTTTATTTGTAAGTACACAATCAGCATTTGTAAGCGCGAACTACACGTGTTTGTTTGTGGGCATACATCTGAAAGCTTTAAATGAATATATCCTTGCAACTTAGATTATAGACTTAGATTATAGAACCATTTTTTTACAGAATGGGTGGTCAGCCGCGTACCAACCTATAACGCTCCCCCAGTTCTTGTTTATCGTATACGCCAATCTTGTCAAATATGACTTTTTCATGCAGTTGTCTTAAGGGTGCGCTCCACGCATATTCAAGATTTTTTTTTTTAAAGTATGTTTTCATTTATTTTTTTAGAGCATCATTAAGACATAAATTAATATTTCAAAAAATTACGTAAGATTAATCAACATTTAAACTATATATCATATTTTTTTCAAAAGTCAAATAAATTATTTACGTATATAAATCAAAGCTTAATCTGGACTTGTTTTTGCTAGTTGCCGAAAGAGCTTTGCTAAAAAGCATATCCTCCAAAAACAAAAAAAAAATCTTTTTCTATGATAGAATAATTTTAAAAGAGTTTGTTGATGGCATGATCAGATTACTTTTTTGAAATTTGATATTGTTTTCATTATTTTACCTTTTGAATATTGCAAAATTTCTTTTTTTTTTGTATTTTTCGTACACGTTTTTTTCCGACATTCAATGTTTAAAAAAAAAAATGAAAAAAATCCCATGTAGATAAAGTCTTTTTTAAACCTATAACAACAAAACAAATAGTCAAAATATTTTTTTTCATGGATTTTTTCCTTATTTCGCAAACCTTTAAAATTCTGTTCAAAATTAATCAGTCTCCCTTTGTTCTTCAAGGGGCTCGGACGTGGGATCTGTGCCGCTTGCTTGTCCAACCTCTCTACCGCACGGTACTTCTCCCTCACACACGCAGAGCATATGGGTTAAAGACAACGTGTATTACAAAAACTATCTCCTCGTCTGCTGCGATACGAGCGTAAAAAAATACGAATAAATATTGAAAATAACACATTAAAACTTTGAAGCCGGAAAGTTTTCTTTCTTTTATTAGTATTGTTTGTAAACACAAAGCAATTGTATGTGGTCAAATAGGTTCAAAACGCACATCTAAATCTAAGTTGCAAATATATGTATCATTTCAGATTCATATTAAATGCATTCCCACAAGCAGACACGCATAATTTTACGCTCACACATGCCGCATATGGACCTACAGTATAAAAAACCCAATCTCAAATGATTATAAGCCCTGCAATTCTTGCCGACCTTCCCTGAAACAGGGGTGACATATTGAAAAAGTAAACCATTTTTTACAGTATGGGTGGTCAGCCTCATACCAAATAATAATAATATTAGGATGATTTATTTGGTGAGCGCTGTTTTTGTGTGTATCACACCTGAAGAGCCCTCTGCGAGCTTGGTCGTCGCTGTAGAAAGCGCCAATTCTCAAGCAAGACCCAGTTGTAAGGTTGGATGGACCTTTCAGCGACCGGTCTTTGGTAAAGGTTTATGAATTTTTCGACTCAGCGAAGAGCACATTCGAAAGCACACTGGTATATTTTTTGTGCTCCGCCGGGATTCGAATCCACAACCTTCCATTAACGAGTCCGGATGGTTGCCACTGGACTAGGGACCGGGGCAAGATGCCAACGACACGCGGTGTACCTGAGCGGTAACCCATCCAAGTACTATCCGCGCCCAATGTTGCTTAACTTCGGTGATCTATGGGAACCGGTGCTTTCAACATGGTAACGTTGTTGACCTATAAGTCAAGGAATTTATTTGTTACACATAGGTGTAATAAATTTACAGTATGGGTTCCTTGATTAGTACGTTTATTAATTTATTTAATAAAAAATATTATAACTGAATGAAAAGTTGATATGCGAAAAAACGTGTTTTTTTTGCTCCTGGCGAGAAATTGAATTTTATTTATTGGTAAAATTGACCGGTCCGTAGTTCAAATGGTAACGCTTCGGACTCGTAACTCGAAGGTTGTGGGCTCAAATCCCGGCGAAGCACAAAAAATATACCATTTATATTTTCAAATTTGCTTTCGCTGGGTTGAAAAAATTCATAAACCTTTACCAAAGACCGGTCATCAAAAGGTCCATCCAACCTTACAACAACTGGGTCTTGCTTAAGAATTGGCGATTTCTATAGCGACGACCAAGCTCGCAGAGGGCTCTTGAGGTGTGATTCACACAAAAACAGCGCTCACCAAATAAATCAGCCTATTTTTTTTAAGCCTACAGCTCCACAGTAATAGGGGCTTTCTCGAGAATAGGTGCATTCCATAGCGACGGTAAAGTTCGGCTCTTGAGGAGTGTTTCGCATCACCTTAGAATAAACACAACTAAGCTGCACATATGGTGTAACTTCTTGCCTGCGTTAACCCCGAAAGGGTCGCATGTGGCGATTCGGGACCTATTTATTTGTACAGGTAAGGAGGCCGGCCTCACACCAACCAGTTTCAGTTGAAGTAGGGGTTTTCCAACCTCCGGCTGGTGCTCATTTCTTGTGAAGGCTGAGTAAACCTTGCGATCGAACCCTTTCTCTCGGCATGGAATGCAAGCATTTTACCAATTGAGTGATTCCTTGACTTATAGGTTGGTATGAGGCTGACCACTCATACTGTGAAAAATGGTTCACTTTGCCAATGTGTCAGGGAAGGTTGACAAAAGTTGTGGGGCTTATGTTCATTTGAGGTTTGGATTTTATTTGTAAGTACACATTCAGCATTTGTAAGCGCGAACTACACGTGTTGGTTTGTGGGCATACATCTGAGAGCTTTAAATGATTATATATCTTTGCAACTTAGATTATAGATTATAGAGCTATCGACCTTTTTACGAGCTTGGTCGTCGTCGCTACAAAGTGCCAATTCTCAAGCAAGACCCAGTTGCTGTAAGGCGGGATGGAGCTTTTGTTACCGGTCATGAGTAAAGTTTTATAAATTTTTCAACCCAGCGAAGAGCAAATATGAAAATATAAATGGCATACTTGTTGTGCTCCGCCGGGATTCGAACCCACAAATTCCATTCAGAGTCCGAAATGTCACCACTGAACTACGGACCGGTCATCACCAGAATAATTTCTATTATAAGGATTATGAAAAAAAATACATTTTTTTGTGCAAAATGTCGTCATTGTAATATTATGTCTTTCAATGGAAATAGGATAATATGTTAAACAATGGTTCTTTGTTCAAATTTTACCTACCCCCATAAAAAGGATTCTCGATTTTTGAAAGACATTTTTCTATGACTTATGCTTACCAAGTGATCTTATCTAAACTGCAAGGATATGTTACATTGGGGATTCACATTATATGCATTCTCACAAGCAGACACGTACAAGTTCGCGCTTAAACATGCCGCATGTGTACCTACAATATAAAAACCCGTATTTCAAATGAACATAAGCCCTGTAACTCTTGTCGTCCTTCCCTGAAACAGGGGTGACATTGGCAAAGTGAACAATTTTTACAGCATGGGTGGTCAGCCGCATACCAACCTATAAGTTAAGGAATATACACGACAAATTACATTTTTTAAATCAATTGTTAAAATTTGGCCAAACGCTATATTTTTTGTGCTCCGCTGGCATTCGAACCCGCAACCTTTCATTCAGAGTCCGAAGTGTTATCATTAGACTACGGACCGGTTTGTTTTAAAAATTATAAATTATATTCCTTTGCACTCCGTGGGGATTCGAACCCACGACCCTTCATGTCAATTTATTTATTTTTAGATTGCCGCCTTTGATTCTATACGACTCATCTATAATAGACTTCAGGTAGAGTCTTTTGAATTACCAACAAAGAAATTAACAATACATTAGTCCGACAAGTTAAGCTGATTCCTAGAAAACCCTGTCTACCTTAGGACTCATTTTGTTGACATAATGACTTGTGTTTATAGTTACTTGCAGATTGATTTTTCTGGTTTTTATTTGGTTGGCACTGTGTGACTGTATAGTCACAGATTTCATTTAAAAAAAAAGAAAAATATATTTTTTTCCGGTCGATAGAGTGCTCGCATACTACCCCGTGAGCTCGGGTTCGAATCCCACCGAGGAGGGTGTCAGAAATGATTTCCTATTTCGGTGTTTATTTCAAACCCCAAAATAAAAATACCGGCAAGGTTTACTCAGCCTTCACAAGAAATGAGTACCAGCCCCCTCGGGAGCTGAGAAACCCCTACGTCAACTGAAGTGGTTGGCGTAAGGCCGGCCCCCTTACGTGTAAAAATAAATAGGTTCAACTCGCCACATGCGACCCCTTCGGGGATAACGCGGCAAGAAGTCACACTATATATGTAGCTTAGTTGCGTTTTAATCTAATCTAATCTATATCAAAAGGTACAAAATATTTTATTATGTATTTATCTACTTTTAATTAGTTACTCTATTCAAATGTCACTATGAAATATGTAATATAATGTCGGTGTTATAGCCGCGGGGATCGAGTCAGGTTATTTGGAACCGTATAACGCTGGTTCGAATCCCGCGCCGATAACTTCGACCCTGGTTCAACAGATGCCGTTGCATGCACACAAGCTTCTGTTTTCGCATGAAGACAACTGGCCAGGTAAAATAGGTTGGTGGATTGCATTCCTTTCCACAAATCTATTTAAAAAAAATAAAAAAAATACTATAGTAGCCATTTATAAAAGTTCAATATATCTCAAATTCATAAACCTACCTGCTTACATTTTCGGGATAAAAATAAGTACAAAGTGGAAATTATGGGAAGAAGCAATGGATATAAATGAACTGAGATCAGTATGTAAGGATAGAAAAAAGGAGAGGAGACTTTTCTAGAGGCTTTTTTTTTAAGAAACCCTGTCCTATAGTCCGGTCGATAGCTCAGGTGGTAGAGTGCTTGCATTCCATGCCGAAAGCTCGGGTTCGAATCCCACCGAGGGTGTCAGAAATGATTTCCCGTTTTGTTGTTTATTTCAAACCCCAAAATAAAATACCGGCAAGGTTTACTCAGCCTTCACAAAAAATGAGTACCAGCACTCTCGGGAGTTGGGAAACCCCACTTCAACTAAAAGTTGTTAGTGTAAGGCCGGTCCCCTTACCTGTATAAATAAATAGGTCCCGAATGGCCACATGTGACCCCTTAGGGGATAACACAGGCAAGAAGTTACACTATATGTGTAGCTTAGTTGCGTTTTTTTTTTGCGTGATGGGAGATCCACAAAAGTCGTATGTAAAAAAAAATCTTCAAACGGCAATAGCAAGTCGAGCATATTTTGTGGGGCTAAATCCATACGGTCTGAGGCGAAAGGGGATGGGGGGAAACGGGTCGCAACTTTGACAGCTTTCGGCGCGGTGCAACATGAGAGCGCCCCCTTAAGAATCAAATTCTACACAATCTGAGCTAAGAAAACCCGTACAACTCGATAATGTGAGAGTTCTTTTAAATACATTTTAAATAAATTTCTTGTATTCATAAGACACATTGGTCCAGTACACATGCAAACACTGCTCATGTAAAATTTTCTCAATGGCGTATACGGTAAACAAGAACTAAGGCAGCGATAAGTCAAGGAACATACACAACAAATTAGACATAATATTGTCACCCTTTATGTGTACCAAGTACAAGATATGACTTCCGTACAACAGACAATAACTGCCACAGCGGGTCAACATGATTTTTATTGCATTTCTGAAACGGAAGCGCATGCGCCCGTCTCAGTATTATATTGAAATTTAAATTATTTAATTTTGTGAAGGGTGGGTGTCATTTTAGATCGTATCATTTTATTATTCTTTGACTTATAGATTGGTATGAGGCCGAAACCCCGTGCTGTAAAAATTGGTTCACTTTTTCCAATGCCACCCCTGTTTCAGAAAAGGTCGGCAAGAGTTGCAGGGCTTATGTTCATTTAAGATTGGGTTTTTTATAATGTAGATCCACATGCGGCATGTGTAAGCGCGAAATTATGCGTGTCTGTTTGTGGGAATGCATTTGATATGAATCTCAAATGATACATATCTTTGCAACTTAGATTTAGATTTAGACTTATAGGTTGGTATCAGAGTGACCACCCAAACTGTAGAAAACGGTTCACTTTGAAAATGTCACCCCTGTTTCGGGGAAGGTCTGTAAGAGTTGCAGGGTTTATGTGCATTTGAGGTTTGGATTTTAATTTGTAAGTAAACATGCAGCATTTTTTAGCGCGAACTTACACCTGAATGTTTTTGTGGCGAGTGGAATTTATTTATTTTTATAGGTAAGCCTTACGCCACCAATCATTTCAGTTGAAGTGAGTGTTTCCTGGCTCCCTACTGTCATGATTGTGAAGGCTGAGTGAACCTTGCTGGAGTTTTATTTTGGGTTTGAAATAAACACCGAAACGGGAAATCATTTCCGACACCCTCGGTGGGATTCGAACCCGAGCTCTGGGCATGGAATGCAAGCACTCTACCGACTGAGCTATCGACCGGACTTGAATGGAATACAAATTTTAGAAAATGTTTTTAGATATAGATATAGGTCGGAACATTTTTGAATTTGGAACCTTTTTCTTTCCTGGAACAAACTTCAGTCTTGAATGGGACTGCAGTCCTTAGCAGCCGATAACAAAATATTTCTATGCGTTTTCCCTAGCAACCCAGCCGAGTGACAACACAATTTTGTCTACGTCAATATTCACGTGCGAACCTTATTTTCTAAATTGAGCGATGACGTCATCTCGAAGCACCTGCTAATCCACGTGAAACAATGGGAGATGATCTTCACATACAAAAAACATTCATAGCACAACCCACACAAAAGCGAAAAATATTTGCTCAGAACATCTGTTTGTATACAAATCAAAAGGAATCATTATCCCTTTCGTTCTATTTAATCCACGTGTTAAATGAGAGGTAAAAGATCTGTACATAAAAATGTATCTCATGTATTTTGCATTCTAAACACTAAATTCATTCTTCAATATGTCCCATTTGTGTGCATGTCAAATAGTAAATAGTTTTTTTGTATTCCACGATAATTTGAACCGAGCTCACGGCGCGGGATAAAAGATCTCCGCATAAAAAATAATTTGGTGCAATTTGTTACGCGAACAAGTGTACATTGTTTCGGTAGCGGCAATTTGTGTGCATGTCATAACAGACGGTTCCGGTATGACGACATCGTTTGCAAAATGTGTGCGGCACAATAACGTAATGGTCTGTGCATAAAAAAAAGGTTCAATGAAATTTATAAAAATAAACAAAAAATGTAATTGTTGTTGTTGCATAATTGTGTACGAACATGTACTTGTTTTAAAACGTTCCATTTTCAAACCAACCGAATACTGCGGTCAAAGATTTATTTCCATACGTATGATATTATTTTACTGAAATTGTATTGTTTTTTTTTAATCCTGTGCGGGAGACTCCGTAGATTCAAGAGACTCTAGGGGTCTATGACACTTGTTGAAGTGCCGCAGAGGTGTACGAGCTTGGTCGTCGCTACAAAGCGCCAATACTCAAGCAAGACCCAGTTGCTGTAAGGCTGGATGGACCTTTAGTGACCGGTCTTTGGTAAAGGTTCTATGACTTTTTCAACCCAGCGAAGAGCATATTATTTTGGAAATATAAATGGTATATTTTTTGTGCTCCACCGGGATCCGAATCCACAACCTTCCATTTACGAGTCCGTACTGTAACCATTCATAATTTTGCTAAGGGTGGGCAGTGCCTCATGAATCTCTACATTGTTATAAGCCTGTATTCACATATTTATTTAATTAACTCGACGTTCATCTCTTTTTTCGTGTGCAAACGCAACTAAGCTACACATATAGTGAAACTTTTTGCCTGCGTTATCCTCGAAGGCATCGCATGTGGCGATTCGGGACCTATTTATTTTTACAAGTAAGGGGGCCGGCCTCACCTTCAGTTGACGTGGGGGTTTCCTAGCTCCCGAGGGGGCTGGTTCTCATTTATTGCGAAGGCTGAGTAAACTTTGCCAGTATTATTTTGGGTTTGAAATAGAAACCGATACGGAAAATAATTCCTGACACCATCGGCGGGGATCAAACCCTGGCTCTCGGTATGGAATGCAAGCATATTCTACCAACTGAGCTATCGACCGGACTTTCTAAGAGCTTGGTCGTCGCTATAGATAGCACCAATTCTCAAGCAAGACCCAGTTGCTGTAAGGCTGGTTGGACATTAGGTGACCGGTCTTTGGTAAGGGTATATGAATTTTTCAACCCAGCGAAGAGCATATTTGAAAATATTTTCTTACCGGTATTCGAACCCACGACCTTCCATTTACGAGTCAGAAGCGTTGCAATCTCGCTTTATTTACCAATATGTACTTTCCTCAATCACGCTTACCTATGGCATTCTCAGTTTTAAATTCAAAATACTGTTCCAATTTCAAAAAGCCGTCGAATGCATTCCAATTTCAAATTTAGCTTACGCTTGAAACAATACGTATTCAAAACTTAAGATGTGTACATAAAAAAGAAGCAAAATACAAATAGCATGAATTGATATTACAATTTTATCGAGAAAATTTTATTTGTGTACAAGCAACCGCACAGCCGCCAAATATTTTCGGTGGGATATTATTGCGATTGCATTTTTGTATGGCATCATCTCGCTCGCTCTTGCGCGAGCTCGAATCGTCCATCTCATCATCCCGGATGAGACGGATGGATTGAGAATTAAATGGTCGAGCGAATTGGGAGTTGGGACATAATATTATGTATTATATTTATGTTTTTTTTTTATACATTTGAATCACTGTGTTGTCTATTGCTCTGAAACAATAGTGCAACTAAAACGCAACTACGCTAAACATATAGTGTAACTTCTTGCCGCGTTATCGTCGAAGGGGTCGCATGTGGCGAGTTGAACCTATTTATTTTTACATGTAAGAGGGCCGGCCTTACGCCAACCACTTCAGTTGAAGTGGAGGGGGGGGTTCCCAGCTCCCGAGGGGGCTGGTACTCATTTCTTGTGAAGGCTGAGTAAACCTTGCCGGTATTTTTGTGGTTTGAAATAAACACCGAAACGGGAAATCATTTCTGACACTCGGTGGGATTCGAACCCGAGCTTACGGCATGAAATGCAAGCACTGTACCAACTGAGCTATCGACCGGACTGTGCCTCGAACCGTGCTTCGTAAAAAAATGAAATCTAGCTGCTATCCCTCGACTAATAGGTTGGTACGAGGCTGACCACTCATGCTGTAAAAAAAATTGTTCACTTTGCTAACGTCATCCCTGCTTCAGGGAAGCTCGGTAAAAGTTGCAAGGTTTATGTTCATTTGAGATTGGGTTTTTTATACTGTAAGTCCACATGCCGCATGTGTTAGCGCGAACTTATGCGTGTCTGCTTGTGAGAATGCATTATTTATAAATATCTCGAATGATATATCTTTGCAACTTAGATTTAGATAAGATCCCTTGACTTATAGGTTGGTATACAGCAAAAAAAAAAAAAAAATTAGGCTGATTTATTTGGTGAGCGCTGTTTTTGTGTGTATCACACCTCAAGAGCCCTCTGCGAGCTTGGTCGTCGCTGTAGAAAGCGCCAATTCTCAAGCAAGACCCAGTTGTTGTAGGGCTGGATGGACCTTTTGATGACCGGCCTTTGGTAAAGGTTTATGAATTTTTCAACCCAGCGAAGAGCAAATTTGAAAATATAAATGGTATATTTTTTGTGTTCCGCCGGGATTCGAACCCACAACCTTCCAGTTACGAGTCCGAAGTTTTACCACTTAGACTACGGACCGGTCAGCTAACCACCCATGCTTTACAAATATGGTTCCTTTGTCAATTTCACCCCTGTTTCAGGGAAGCTCGGTAATAGTAGCAGGGTTTATGTTAATTTGAGGTTTGTTTTTTAATTTGTTAGTACACATGTAGCATTTGTAAGCGCGAACTAACACGTGTCTTTTTTAAATGTTAATATACCTACCTTTGCAAGCCTTGTAGTAGGTATGTGGGGTTTACATTCAGTCCTGTTCGGACGGGAACTAAGCAAGACAGTGAGCAAAGCAAAATGTAAACACGTTCCTCCCACTGATGTTGCTCATGCTAAATGCGCTGCCCAGTGATACAGATTTTGTTGTTTTTTCGGCGGACTTTAAAGTACCCGTTCTTTGCCAAAAGTTCATCCAACCTAACAGCAATTGAGTCTTCCTTGAGAATCTGCGCTTTCTACAGCGACGACCAAGCTCGCGGAGGGCTCTTGAGGTGTGATACACACAAAAACAGCGCTCACCAAATAAATCATCCTAATATTATTACTATGAAAAGACCTTGAAAGCACGTACATAGGTACTAGCTCAAATGCGCTTCGTAGTGGCAGTCTTTCTTATTCTTAGGACGTATTGTTTCACTTTAGTGAGTATATATTATGTATTACAAAAGCAAGCTGTAGACAGCTCGTCCCCTTAGTGCTTGTTTGTCTTATGTCCATCAGAGGTAATTCGAAATTAGGCTCTAATTTCACATGAGCAATGTTTGAATATCCACCTATGGCTTGGAGACAAAAGGGCTCACTAAGTATAGCACCAACAGACTGAGGACGTGCCAAAGAGCCATTGAAAGGAGGATGCTGGGAATCAGTCTCAGAGACAGGGTTCCAAATCAGGAGATCCGTAGACGCACTGGTGTCACTGATGTCATACAGTGGGTGGCCTGCTTAAAGTGGCGCTGGGCTGGTCACGTCGCAAGGCAGGACCATGACATGTGGCCGAAAAGGATCGTTCAGTGGCGACCCAACTGAGGTGGCTGGACGACATCAAGAGAATTGCAGGCAGAGGATGGCTGAACACAGCAGCCGATAGACAAACATGGAGAGGATATGAGGAGGCCTACGTCCAGGAGTGGACAGAGAAAGGCTGAGGAAGAAGAAGAAGAATATTTGAATGTGTTTTGGACCAATGTGAAAACTGGAAATTGATTTTAAAAATATTTAAAACAACTCTCACATTTTAAAGAATGAAAAAAAAACGGATTTTACTGACCGTGCAAAAGAGAAGAACGATTCAACAGTTCGTGGTTCCTCCTTATAGAGGACACACGTCTCCTGAGGACGTCGGATATGACTCCCGACGAAACGTAGAGAAAATCGTTCTTCTCTTTTGCACGGTCAGTAAAATCCGTTTTTTTCATTCTTAAAAATGTCTAACGACCGTAATCATAATTTAAAATCTTTAACTCTCACATTATCGTGTTTTAATGTTTTTTTTCTTAGCTCAGATTGTGTTTTTTTTTTTGTGTGGGAGGCTCTCCAATTATTGAAAGTCTTGGGGGTCTATGTCACCCTGGAAGGGTGCCGCAGAGGTGTTGCTTGAGTTCTTGCTTCTATCGTGAGGCGCTGCAAGGAAGTGGCGATTGATGTTGGTTTTGAATAAAACCGGATTAAATTGGGAAGGGAACACAGATACTGGTAGATCATTCCATAAACGGGCAGTTTGGCAAAGGAATGAGTCATGAAAACGCCAAGTTCTCATAGTTTTGAGATCGACTGCAAAGGGATGAATGAGAGTCGTAGTACGAGTTTCCCTTCCTGAAACGTAGTGTAGAATGTGATTCTAAGGACAATGCCATTAAGGTCGTCTTTGAATCTAATGGTAGATAAGGCAAACAAGCGCTGGTGGCACTTCCTTTGAAGTCAGTCCACCGGCACTGATGCGCCTTTGTTATCGATATCTGCCACACAATGCCACATGTCGCTGACATAATCTGCGCCACCTAACTAACTACCGCCACCTGTGTCTACTGTTTACCAAACAACTTGCGAACCCATTCTTCTAACAGCTGATTGCATAACAAAGATTATCCGCGCGGTGTGTCACGCCCATGAATAATGCAACTTAGATTATAATAAGAGTCGCCGTCTCTAGTTTATAAGACATGTATTTTCATTGACTTAGGTATAGGTTTGTATGAGGCTGACCACGCAACTAAGCTACACATATAGTGTAACTTCTTGCCTGCGTTATCCCCGAAGGGGTCGCATGTGGCGATTCGGGACCACCCACACTGTAAACAATGATTCACTCTGCCAATGTCACCCCTGTTTCAGGGAAGATCAGCAAAAGTTGTAGCTGTAGGATTTATGTTTATTTGTTACAAAGATAAACACATTTAAAATTCATATTAAATGCATGCCCATAAGTTCGCGCTAGCAAATGCTGCATGTGTATTGTGTACTTACAAATTAAAATCAAAACCTCAAATTAACATAAATCCTGTAACTTTGCCGACCTTCCCACAAAAAGGGGTGACATCGGCAGAGTTAACCATTAGGCCGTTTGTCCACCGCACGCCGTCACCGTCACGTCACCGAGAACGAGATTATTTCGGGCCGAGTTTAATTGATGTGACGGCGATCGTTTGTCCACCGCGACCGATTTCGCTGGTTATAGGTTATGTATTGTATTGCCTATAACCAGGCAATACAATAAATACATTACATGTACCCCTTCTTCGGCGCCGTCATCTCGTTCCCGGTGACGTGACGGTGACGGCGTGCGGTGGACAAACGGCCTTAGTCTTCTTTTTCTTCCTCAGCCTTTCTCAGTCCACTCCTGGGCATAGGCCTCTTATAATCCTCTCAATGTTTGTCTATCGGCTGCCATCAGTTCTCAGTTCATCAGTTCATCAGTGTTCAGCCATCCTCTGCCTGCAGTTCCCTTGATGTCAGCCAACCAACGAATTGACTCCACAAACCATTAGTAAAAACTAAAATAAATAATAACATTCATTTCCATTACAAAAAAGTCTTAATCTACACGATTCATCAGTTTTTAACACGTTACACGACAGCTGATATTGTCTCGTGTGACTAACACGCACCTACGAGTATAATATTATATACAACGTTGTCTGTCGACACAGAAAAATGGCGGAGTATTACTCATCTCTCCTCCGTCTTGTGTGTGCGTGATGTACTCTTATTTAGAGCCATTACGTGCGTCCCTACAATTCTGCATATTGTAGAATAATATTAATAATAATAATATGTTTTGTATGTAATGTCATTATGGATTCCATGATAGAACGGCACAGTGCCAAACAACGACACACGACAGAACATCACATGAGAGAACGACACATGACAGACCATCACAATGACTGCACGTCACATGACAGAATGAGACATAACAGAATGACACATGACAGAACGACACATGACAGAATGACACATGACATAACGACAAATGACAGATTGACACATGACATAAAGACACATGACAGAATGACACATGATATAACGACACATGACATGACACACGACATAATGACACATGACATAACGACAAATGACAGATTGACACGTGACAGAACGACACATGACATAAAGAGACATGACAGAATGACACATGACATAACGACAAATGACAGATTGACACGTGACAGAACGACACGTGACAGAACGACGCATGACAGAGCGACACATGACAGACCATCACAATGACTGCACGTCACATGACAGAATGAGACATAACAGAATGACACATGACAGAACGACACATGACAGAATGACACATGACATAATGACACATGACATAACGACACATGACAGAATGACACATGACATAACGACAAATGACAGATTGACACATGACATAAAGACACATGACAGAATGACACATGATATAACGACACATGACATAAAGACACACGACATAATGACACATGACATAACGACAAATGACAGATTGACACGTGACAGAACGACACATGACATAAAGAGACATGACAGAATGACACATGACATAACGACAAATGACAGATTGACACGTGACAGAACGACACATGACAGAACGACGCATGACAGAGCGACACATGACAGACCATCACAATGACTGCACGTCACATGACAAAACATCCCTATGACAAAATATCACAGGAAAGTACATCACAATGACAAAACAGTTATGTACATGTGCCGTTAATGGTATGTGATGTTTTGTCATAGTGATGTATTTTCTGTGTTGTTTTGCCATGTGATGTACTGTCATTGCGATGTTCTGCCATCTGATGTTCTGTCATGTGTCGTTCTGTCATGAGTCGCTTTGTCACTGTGCCGCTCTAATATGTCACCGTCATCATGGCAGGGTAGGTACTACACATTTTGTCGGATGCGTCCTTGAACCCGCGATCTGGCTTATAGCAAACGAGCTGAAATGTTAACACTTTATTTGAAAAAAAAAACATTTATATTTGTAAAGAGAATTTCTTGACTTATAGGTATTCCTCGAATTATAGGTTGGAATGAGGCTTACCACCCATACTGTAAAAAATGGTTCACTTTGCCAAGGTCACGTCACCCCTGTTTCAGGGGTGACATTGGCAAGTTTTATGTTATTTATAGTTTTATTTTTTTCGAGAGAAAACACTAAAAAAGTGTGAGAATCCAGTCGTTTAGAAGTCGTCTTTCATAAGCACTTCCTTATACATAATTAGTTCACGTACTATGAAAAGTTACACACAATAAAATGTTTAATCCACGATTTCTCAAATCAATTGAATTAGCACTTATTCACTTTAACCCGGTGGCGATATGATGCAAGAATGGATGGATGTCAAGGCAGAAAAACACCGAGAAAAGTATGAAACGACAATTATAATAATAGCGATTGAATACAGAGTCATAATAGTGGGACAGCATTCGTGAAAAATGTAATAAACGCAACTAAGCTACACATATAGTGTAACTTCTTGCCGCGTTATACCCGAAGGGGTCGCATGTGGCGAGTTGAACCTATTTATTTTTACAGGTAAGGGGGCCAGCCTTACGCCAACCACTTCAGTGAAGGGTGGAGGTTTCCCAGCTCCCGAGGGAGCTGGTACTCATTTCTTGTGAAAACTGAGTAAACCTTGCCGGTATTTTATTTTGGGGTTTGAAATCAACACCGAAACGGGAAATCATTTCTGACACCCTCGTTGGGATTCGAACCCGAGCTCACGGCATGGAATGCAAGCACTCTACCAACTGAGCTATCGACCGGACATAATCTATAATAATCTATAATGTAAGTTGCAAGGATATATTCATTTAAAGCTCTCAGATGTATGCCCACAAACCAACAAGTGTAGTTCGCGCTTACAAATGCTGAATGTGTACTTACAAATAAAATCCAAACCGCAAATGAACATAAGCCCCACAACTTTTGCCGACCTTCCCTGAAACAGGGGTGACATTGGCAAAGTGAACCATTTTTTACAGTATGCGTGGTCAGCCTCATACCAACCTATAAGTCAAGGAACATAGCTCTGGATTAAAGAAGTATGCAATAACAAAAAAGCATAGGTAAGCGCAAACTCACATGTGTTTGCTTGTGAGCAAGCATTTTGCAACTTAGACGATTTACGCAGGAACCTTCTCCTCTAAATTGTCGCAAACTTTAACACGCGTGCTACCAAGTGCAGAGATCGCTGGCTTGTTCGCAATAGGGTTTCGTCTATAAATGGGGTACCTCGCACGTACCTCATACACAGAGAGCATGACATCATTAGCGGCAATGACGTCACGGCTACAGTCACACCGCTGCTCTATATAATTGTGATGTTACATTAATGACATACAAACCATGTGTACCTACCTACCTCCCTACACATCATTAGTGAAAATGTTTACGTTTTGTATGAAGAAAATATTGGGCAAAATGGATATACTGACACTTCATACGGTCCGCAGTCTAGTGGTGAACACTTCTGACTCGTAAATGGAAGGTTGTGGGTTCGAATCCCGGCGGAGCACAAAAAATGTACCATTTATATTTTCAAATCCTTGACATTATATGCATTTTCATAAGCAGACACGTATAAGTTTGCGCTTACACATGCCGCGTGTGAACCTACAACATAGAAACCCAAATCTCAAATGAACGTATGCCCTGCAACTCTTGCTGAATTTCCCTGACATTGGCAAAGTTAATAATTTTTTACAGCATGGGTGGTCAGTCGCATACCAACCTATGGAACAATGACAAATATATCAATGACAAAAACCTGAAAAATATTTGTCTATAATCTAAGTTACAAAGATATAATATTACATTTGAGATTCATATTAAATGCATTCACATAAGCAGACACGTATAAGTAACCTTCTCAAATACGTTTTCGCTTTTTCTAAATACGACCACTATGCTCCTTGACTGATAGGTTGGTACGAGGCTGACCACCCGTGCTGTAAAAATCGGTTCACTTTTGCCAATACCACCCCGGTTCAGGGAACGGCGGCAGGAGTTGCAAGGTTTATGTCCATGTGAGGTTTTCTTTATTTGTATGCACACATGCAGAATGTGTAGGCGCGAACCTACATGTGCCTGTCTGTGGGCATGCATTTCATATGAGCCTTAAATGCTTACATATCCTTGCAGCTTAGATTATAGATTATAGATAGAAATATGCTCTTCGCTGGGTTGAAAAATTCATAAACCTTTACCAATGACCGGTCATAAAAAGGTCCGTCCAGCCTTACAGCGACTGGGTCTTGATTGAGAATTGGCGCTTTCTACAGCGACAATCAAGCTCGCAGAGGGCTCTTGAGGTGTGATACACACAAAAAACAACGCTCACCAAATAAATTATCATCACTATAATCTAAGTTGCAAGGATATATTCATTTAAAGCTCTCAGATGTATGCCCACAAACCCACACGTGTAGTTCGCGCTTACAAATGCTGAATGGGTACTTACAAATCAAATCCAAACCTCAAATGAACATAAGCCCTACAACTTTTGCCGACCTTACCTGAAACAGGGGTGACATTGGCAAAGTGAACCATTTTCTACAGCATGGGTGGTCAGCCTCATACCAACCTATAAGTCAAGGAATACAAGCAATTAATTACATCCAGTTATACAAACAAACAAACACTATAAAAACTAAAAAACATCTATAAAAATGAAAATTTATTCTACGTGATAACCTTAAAATTTTATATGGCTAGTCACGTATTGCACCATCCGCGTGACTAGGCTGGAATAAAGAGATATTTTTATTATTATTATAGGTAAAAAAAAGAATGTTACTTGAAAGAGGATGTGAAAGTTAAAGTACAAAAGATGTGATGAGATGTTTTGGGCATGTGGAAAGAATGAATGATGATAGACTGACAGAGTATGTATACAAAGAAAGTGTGAAAGGAAAAAGAGGGAAGGGACGACCGAGAAAAGAATGGAGTGATCAGATTAAAGAGATTGTGAATGAATGGGATATACAAAGTGAGCGTAAAAGAAGAAAATGCATGAAAACGGTGATGGATATGAAGGAATTGAAAGAGGTATGTCAGGATAGGAAAAAAATGGAGGCAACTCTGCAGAGGCTCTGGCCACCCCTGGCGGAATGGCGACAGAGTTACAGTTACAGTATAGGTACCATACGGAACGCATGGCAACACCAAAAGAGTTGTGTTCGTGGGTTGGCACGTATTGGAACTAAATTTAGATCCAATTCTATAATTTGTATTCGATATAATAGCAGACACAAAATTAGACAGGGCCGATTTTAGGGGGGCAAGACAAAAATAATAAATCGATATTTAAAGTTAAGACCAATCACGACGTACATAATATGTCTCAATTCTGATGGAGTTATCTAATCTAATCTAAGCTGCAAAGATATACATCATTTAAGATTTAAATTAAATACATTCCCACAGGCAGACATGTAGTATAATTTCGCGCTAACACATGCCGCATGTGGACCTACAATATAAAAAGCCCAATCTCAAATAAACATAAGCCCTGCAACTCTTGCCGACCTTCCCTGAAGAAGGTGTGACATTGGCAAAGTGAACCATTTTTTACAGTATGGGTGGTCAGCCGCATACCAACCTATCAGTCAAGGAATACAAGCAATTAATACATTCAAATAAATAAAACAAATAAACTCTAAACAATTGAACAGTATAAAATTAAAAAACTACAAAACATATTTAAAAAAATAAAAATTTAGAAACCTCAGCTTTAACCGCCAGCATTACAGATCAACCGCCATTTCTTTCGATCCTTGCATACTTCTTTCATTTCATCCAGAGTCATAACATTTTTCATACATGCTCTCCTTTTATTATGACTCTGGATATCCCATTCATTCGCTATTTCGTAAATTTGGTCCATCCATACCTTTCTCGGTCTTCCTCTTCCACGACATCCATCAATTCTCGATTCATCAATTCAATTGAAAGAGGTGTGTAAATACAGAAAAAAGTGGAGACGCATCTGCGGAGGTACCGGCCATCCCCAGTGGAACGGCGGCAGGATACAGTAACAGTAACAGATAGAGTGAGAATAAGAGAAGTGTATGTATGAAGAAAGTGATGAATGTTGAAGAGATGAAAGAGATATGCAAAGACAGAAAAAGTACCGGCCACCTCTAGTGGAACGGCGGCAGGATACAGTAACAGATAGAGTGAGAATAAGAGAAGTGTATGTATGAAGAAAGTGATGAATGTTGAAGAGGTGAAAGAGATATGCAAAGACAGAAAAAGTACCGGCCACCTCTAGTGGAACGGCGGCAGGATACAGTAACAGTAACAGATAGAGTGAGAATAAGAGAAGTGTATGTATGAAGAAAGTGATGAATGTTGAAGAGATGAAAGAGATATGCAAAGACAGAAAAAGTACCGGCCCCCTCTAGTGGAACGGCGGCAGGATACAGTAACAGTAACAGATAGAGTGAGAATAAGAGAAGTGTATACATATGAAGAAAGTGATGAATGTTGAAGAGATGAAAGAGATATGCGAAGACAGAAAAAGTACCGGCCACCTCTAGTGAAACGGCGGCAGGATACAGTAACAGTAACAGATAGAGTGAGAATAAGAGAAGTGTATACATATGAAGAAAGTGATGAATGTTGAAGAGATGAAAGAGATATGCGAAGACAGAAAAAGTACCGGCCCCCTCTAGTGGAACGGCGGCAGGATACAGTAACAGTAACAGGGTGTGAATGATGTTGTCGTTCTACCAGGGCGTTGGTTTTCCTACACCAGCTCTGTGCAGAACGGCGGCTGATCGAGGTCGTTTGGGTTATAAAAATATTATAAATAGTTATATTATAATATTATAAATAGTTACGGGCGCTGGACGACGCCGGCGGATCCAAAAATTACATTACAGATGAAACACCTCCGAGATTTGCGAGTTGCATATTATGCTATACGCAACACTCTGGGCACGCCTCTGACCTAGAGGTTCTTGCTTTTACTTCACGGGAAGGCCTTCCGCCACTTGAGAAAATATATACCTAGCTATGTATGAGCGTCCATGTGCTGTGGGTCCTTCTGACACATACATACAGGACGGGTACGAGGAGGGTTTGAGCCCCTACCAGAAATGCTTTCTTTCAAAGCTTTTAATGGGTACCCTAGGGGCCCGTTGCACCAACCCTGAATCAATATTGATTGATTGACACACCAAATTTGATTGCTTAATAATTCTGGTAAGGACTTCGGTTAAATATTTCTCGGAAGTGGGATATGATGGAATTTGAACAGGAACGATGATGTGCATCAACTGAACTTTGATGGGAGAAATCACACTTCTAATCTAATCTAATCTAATCTAAGCTGCAAGGATATACCTATACCATTTAAGATTTGTATCAAATGCATTCCCACAAGCAGACGTGTATAATTTCGCGCTAACACATGCCGCATGTGGACCTACATTATAAGAACCCATCTCAAATGAACATAAGCCCTGCAACTCTTGCCGTCCTTCCCTGAGACAGGGGTGACATTGGCAAAGTGAACCATTTTTTCACAGTATGGGTGGTCAGCCGCATACCAACCTATAAGTCAAGGAACTTTATTTTGATTTTTGTCTGATTGGACTAAAGCTGTTTTTTTTGTTTCTTTATGGTCTTAGTAAAAGAGTCAACCCAAAATAAAATACCAGCAAGGTTCACTCAGTCTTCACAAGAAACGAGGTACCAGCCCCCTCGGTAGCTGGGAGGCCCCCACTTCAATTGAAGTGGTTAGCGTAAGGCCGGTCTCTTTAAGTCCTTTCGGACGGTAAGTCCATAAGCGGCATTTGAAAGCGCGCACTTATACATATCGGCTTATGGAAATACATTTAATATGAATCTTCAATGTAATATATCTTTTCAATTTAAATTAAAGACATGCAAATATGAAAGGTTGGTAAGCACTGCTCCACTCGGTCGCTAGACAGTGTGGCATATAAAAAACAACTTTTTAGCTGGGTCAAGAATTTATGTAGAGATGTCATAAATGTTTCACTGTCTGGACATTGTTTATTATTCAAATTATTTAAAACCAAAGACGACCATCTAGGATTATTTCGAACACGTCCGGTCGATAGCTCAGTTGGTAGAGCGCTTGCATTCCGTGCCAAGAGCTCGGGCTCGAATTTCATCTATAAATGATTTCCCGTTTCGATGTTTATTTCAAACACCTGAAAGTTTCACTCAGCTTTCACAAGAAATGAGTACCAGCCCTCTCGGGACCTGGGAAACCTCTTCTTCAACTGAAGTGGTAGGCGTAAGACCGCCACCCTATCCTGTAGAAATAAATAGGTTCACTCGTCACACGCGACCAGATAGATAAATATACAGAAACACCTGGAAATGGCATTACCTTATATTCCATACACACGTCTAAGAGAAAAAGAGGTAAGGGACGACCGAGAAAAGTATGGAGTGATCAGATTGAGGAGATTGTGAAAGAATGGGATGTATAAAGCGAGCGTAAAAGAAGAAAATGCATGAAAAGGGTGATGGATTTGAATGAATTTAAAAAGGTATGTGATGATAGAAAGAAATGGAGGCAGCTTTGCAGAGGTTCTTGCTATCCCTAGTGGAATGGCGACAGAGTTACAGTTACATCTAATTTAAAAAAAAAAAAACTTTTTTGCCTTTGGTTCTATGCGACTCATTTTTTTTAATGAAAAAGGAAGGATCGGTTTCGGTTTTGGCTTAAAACCGGTCGAGACGCGTTTTTGTAAAAACATTTTCCGGTTGTGTTTGCCAAAATTACAAACGGGACAAAATTACACAGATTACTAATGCAAGTAAAATGTACATTTAAGTATTATTAAAATATGGAAACATAGTCGAAATTTTGACGAATATCAATTTGGCCTCTTTGTCTCGGCGGGCAAACTAATCTAATCTAAGTTGTAAAGATATGTTACATTGGAGATTCACATTACATGTATTCTCACAAACCGTCACACTTATTTGGCAACCTTTAGCAAGATATTTGTTCGCTTTTTCAGAATCCCATACAAGTGTGACGGTTTTCCGTTCATTACTATTATTGACTTATAGGTTGGTATGAGGCTGACCACCCATACTGTAAAATATGGTTCACTTTGCCAATGTCACTCCTGTTTCAGGGAAGGTCGGCAAGAGTTGCAGGGCTTGTGTTCACTTGAGATTGGATTTTTATACTGTAGGTCCACATGCGGCATGTGTTAGCGCGAAATTATACACGTCTGCTTGTGGGAATAATATGAATCTTAAATGATGTGTATCTTTGCAGCTGAGATTTAGATTAAAATTTGGGCCCAGTCCATTCGGTTTCGGTTTCGGTTTTTGTACAACAAAATTTATAGTTGTTCACATCACTAGCATGGTATTGACATGCCTTTAATTTTGCCATATTTGGATCGAAAAATGCGGGCTGTCCTTTTGAGACAGCCAGCGAAGGACAACCATTTTTTATATGGACGCTGACTTTATGAACGCTTTATTCATTTTAAAAAAAGTAAGCAGTCAATAAGCATAAAGTAGGTAACGCAACTAAGCTACACATATAGTGTAACTTCTTGCCTGCGTTATCCCCGAAGGGGTCGCATGTGGCGCTTCGGGACCTATTTATTTTTACAGGTGAGGGGTCCGGCCTCACACCAACCACTTTCAGTTGAAGTGGGGGTTTCCCAGCTCCCGGGGGGGCTGGTTCTCATTTCTTGTGAAGGCTGAGTAAACCATTGAGATCGAACCCCTGCTCTCGGCATGGAATGCAAGCATTCTACCGATTGACCTTTGTACTAGATTGATCGTTTGTACTCCTTGACTGATAGGTTGGTATGCGGCTGACCACCCATACTGTAAAAAATGGTTCACTTTGCCAATGTCACCCCTGCTTCAGGGAAGGTCAGCAAGAGTTGCAGGGCTTATGTTCATTTGAGATTGGGGTTTTTATATTTTAGGTCCACATGCGGCATGTGTAAGCGCGAAATTATGCATGTCTGCTTGTGGGAATGCATTTAATATAAATCTCAAATGATGCATATCTTTGCAGCTTAGATTTAGATCGTCGTCGCTACAAAGCGCCAATTCTCAAGCAAGACCCAGTTGCTGGAAGGCTGGATGGACCTTTGGTGACCGGTCATTGGTAAAGGTTTTTTGAATTTTTCAACCCAGCGAAGAGCAAATTTGAAAATATAAATGGTATATTTTTTGAGCTCCGCCGGGAATTCAACCCACAACCTTCCCATTCAGAGTCTGAAGTTTTACCACTGAACTACGGATCGGTCGGTGATATTTTTTAATAAGAATCAGGCTGATTTTTAACGAATCGTAGCTTTAGAAAGCGCCTATCGACTCAGCACTAGTTCTACATCGTATGTACATCCTCGGATAACCTTAAAAAACGGTCGGAAAGCAATAAGGACGACATATCGCAAGACCAATCGATTCATGAACCGAGTGAAGGAGAACATAGTCAATGAAGAATCCTCCAGTTTTTCCAAAGTGCATATGAATTTTAGGGTAACCTTGAGACTTGAGATACCTCGCAAAGGTGGTTCTGAAGCGCTATTCTGCTAAATTTCTTACGCCCTTGAGGCGACGAGATAGCGATTCGTGTTTAGAAATAAGGTGAAAGCGGTAGCAAGTTCCGACTTGGATTGATATCCGAAGTGCAAAGGATTTAGCAGAATAGCGCTTCTGGACACGAGAAGTAAGTCAGCTTTCTGAGTGTAAAAGCTAGTGCCAATCGAGATGACACAGTTGCGCAAACCCATCCTCATACCCGTTCCGTTTGTACACTTCCATACATCGGGGAAGCGTATCACAGAACGCTCTTGCAATGCTTTATTTTTTTAGAGGCGGAAGGCCTTCCCGATGGTCGTGACCCGACCCAGCAATGCTTCTAAATCTACCTGTTCGTCTATGGAGAAAAAAAGGCTAAATCCGAAGTTACTGACTCGCTGCAACTGCATCGGGATGCGCTCCTCGCTATTTATCACAAAACACAGATGACACGTCTGAGAAGAGATGTTAGCAAAGCACATCTGATGCTGGAGTGAAGTTTTCCGGGATCTGTTGCCGTGGTCTGTGGGAGCTGGAGCTTCCGGACGTTTCGCCCATTTCTACGATGGGCTTCTTCAGCGTGAAGTATGATGATGATGAAGATCTTGATGAGAACTGTGATGTCAGTGAGTTGTCAGTTCTCATCAAGATCTTCATCATCATCATACTTCACGCTGAAGAAGCCCATCGTAGAAATGGGCGAAACGTCTGGAAGCTCCAGCTCCCACAGACCAGGGCAACAGATCCCGGAAAACTTCACTCCAGCATCATCAGCCGGCCGCGTAAGCCTAAGGCCGTTTGTCCACCGCACGCCGTTACCGTCACGTCACCGAGAACGAGATTATTTCGGGCCGACTTTAATTGATATGACGGCGATCGTTTGTCCACCGCGACCGATTTCGCTGGTTATAGGTTATGTATTGTATTGCCTACAACCTGGCAATACACAAATACATTACATGTACCGCTACTTCGGCGCCGTCATCTCGTTCCCGGTGACGTGACGGTGACGGCGTGCGGTGGACAAACGGGAACGAGATGACGGCGCCGAAGTAGGGGTACATGTAATGTATTTATTGTATTGCCTGGTTATAGGCAATACAATACATAACTTATTACCAGCGAAATCGGTCGCGGTGGACCAACGATCGCCGTCACATCAATTAAACTCGGCCCGAAATAATCTCGTTCTCGGTGACGTGACGGTGACGGCGTGCGGTGGACAAACGGCCTAAGGCTGGTTTTAGTGTCGCGCTGACAACGCGCTGACCGTCAGCGCTGACCGTTCAAAATATATGAACTTGTAGGAAGCGTTTTAGAATGGCGCGTAGCTGTCAGCGCGACAAGTTTATATATTTGGCTGTCAGCGCTGACGGTCAGCGTGTTGTCAGCGCGACACTAAAACCAGCCTTAAACTCTTATTCAAAGCACATCTGCCTTGCTTTCTTCTCGTGGTGCATTCTGCAACACTGCAAGCGCGCGCCTGCATAGTTCGCATCCTCCTACGTACTCCACATTACGGATAATTGCTCTCGATTTGATCTTAATTGGCGAACGGCACGGAATCCACAATAGCGACAATTATATATGTATGTGCTCATGGCGATGCACCGAGTGACCCAGAGGCATGGACACTTGGCTTCATTTCATCACGGCCGATCGACGATAATTTACCGGATTCTTCAATAAGAGAATCACAGTTTAAATGGTGATGATACTCGTATTTCTTTAAAGAGTCTACTGTTCTTTCTGCACGTTGCTGCAAAGGATTTGTATCTAAAAAAAAATGCCAAAATAGTTCATACAAAAATTATGACTACGTTGTCAAAATGAGGAACTTACAAGGTCATTCACAACCAGGCCCGGATTAACCCCTCTGGGGGCCCTGGTGCGAAATAAAATCTCGGGCCCCCTATAGCCCCCCTCCCTCCCCCCTTATCACAAAATCCCCTCCCCTCCCGCTTATTTTTTTCAGAACGCAAAATATACAATTTACGAACATGCTAATTGAATGGTTGAATTCATTGTTCCTATTCTTGACTTTTAGGTTGGTATGAGGCTGACCACCCATACTGTAAAAAATCCCAACACATTTGATCCAAAGCTAAACTCCACGTTAGGTGGTGGTTGAGCCATGAACTTGCTGAGTGTGAATAACACCGTTAGGAACAGGATATAGTTTTTTTTTTTTTAAATAGATTTGTGGAAAGGAATGCAATCTACCAATCTATTATGCCTGGCCAGTTGTCTTCATGCGAAAGCGGAAGCTTGTGTGCATGCAATCGCATCTGTTGAACCAGGGTCGAAGTTATGGTCAAGTGGGCAGGACGCAAGATTCGAACCAACGTTAATCGGTTCCAAATACGCTAGTCGAACATGCGCTTCTACCCCTCGGCCATAACACCGATATTAAAATATTTATTTTAAATTTTTAACCAAAAAGGAACTGCACGGCATCTATAAGATCCATGGTACGAGTATCTCAACACATATTTAGTCAACGACGTTACCATGTTGAGCACCGGTTCCCATAGATCACCGAAGTTAAGAAACATTGGGCACGGACAGTACTTCGATGGGTAACCGCTCAGGTACACCGCGTGTCGTTGGCATCTTGGACCGGTCCGTAGTCCGTAGTGGCAGTAAATGGAAGGTTGTGGATTCGGATCTCGGCGGAGCACAAAAATATACCATTTATATTTCCAAATGTGCTCTTCGCCGGGTTGAAAAATTCATAAATCTTTACCAAAGACCGGTCAGTCACTGAAAGGTCCATCCAACCTTACCACAACTGGGTCTTGCTTGAGAATTGGCGCTTTCTACAGCGACGACCAAGCTCGCAGAGGGCTCTTGAGGTGTGATACACACAAAAACAGCGCTCACCAAATAAATCATCCTAATATTATTATTATTATATGATTGAGATTAGCAGGGCATGCGCAGAGGATTCCAGATTTTCGTGTCCAGAAAAAAATTCAGAATGGATGTCGAGGTGGAAAGAGATTGATGGAGAGGCCCGGCGCTGCAGAAGACGATAAAGTAAGGAAGAATGCCAAACTGCTTCATCAGCAAGTGGGGAATTTGGGATGTGGTGCTGCAATAAAGGGGTTCATCTGTCCATCCTTCATCCGTCACATGTTAAGACGCTCAGAATCACTTTGCATTTTTGTTTGTAAATTTCAATCCTCGAGCCCAAAACCCTCACGGCTATAACCTTTCAGTGATTTTTAAGCCTCCTCGCTTTGTGCAAACACTTAGGAAAGTGGAGCTTCTCGGGAGGGCTTTCTGCCACTCGCATCTCACATAACGTTTTGCATGCGAGTCCTGTGACACATCCCCGGATGGGATGGATATACAGGGCGTGGGTCAGTGGAGGGGAGACTGACCCTGAGACAAGGTGTTGTCCATCTAATCTAATCTAATCCAAGCTGCAAGGATATATACCATTTAAGATTTATATTAAAAAATTGTATGCATTCCCACAAGCAGACATGTATAATTTCGCGCTAACACATGCCGCATGTGGACCTACATTATAAGAACCCATCTCAAATGAACATAAGCTCTGCAACTCTTGCCGTCCTTCCCTGAGACAGGGGTGACATTGGCAAAGTGAACCATTTTTTCACAATATGGGTGGTCAGTCGCATACCAACCTATAAGTCAAGGAACTTCCTTCCGTTATTTGTCCATCCTTCAGTTATTTGATTACTTGCTGGCTCAGATAACCTTGAGAGGCTTGTGATAATCGGAAGCCAGAAGCGAGCACAAAGAGTAGTTCAGTGTATGAGCATCAGCCGATGGAGGAATTGTAGTTAAGTTGTAAGAGGAATCCAGCAGGGTGGTCACACATCGGAGCAGATTAAATTATTGCACATTGCTATCCAAGATAATGTGTGATTTGGTGTCGACATTTTCTGCAACCCGGAGGTGAGCAGAAACAGCAGAGGCCGATACATATATCAAGCACATGAAATACCTTAGACGTGCGCGCTGCCGGAGCGGCCATCAGATGTACGGAGCGGTGTGAATTGTAGTAAACACTCTCCAATTATCACTTTTAATAGTTTTAATTGGAGCTGGCCCGATGAGGTGAACAAAACACACACTCACCTATAACATGGACGTACACATTTCTAGCGCCTGGGCTGGAAGTCTCATCACCACGGTAATTCTTGCCTACCGAATATTGGAAATATTTATATGAAATATTATATGGACCGGTCCGTAGTTCAGTGGTAACACTTCGGACTCTGAATGGAAGGTTGTGGGTTCGAATCCCGGCGGAGAACAAAAAATATACCATTTATATTTTCAAATTTGCTCTTCGCTGGGTTGAAAGATTCATAAACCTTTACCAATGACCGGTCATTAAAAGGTCCATCCAGCCTTACAGCACCTGGGTCTTGCTTGAGAATTGGCGCTTTGTAGCGACGACGACCAAGCTCGTAAAAAAGTCGATAGCTCAATTGGTAGAATGCTTGTATTCCATGCCGAGAGCAAGGGTTCGATCTCAAGGTTTTCTCAGCCTTCACAAGAAATGAGAACCAGACCCCCCGGCAGCTGGGAAACCCTCACTTCAACTGAAAGTGGTTGGTGTGAGGCCGGCCCCCTTACCCGTAAAAATATAAAGGTCCCGAATCGCCACATGCGACCCCTTCGGGGATAACGCAGGAATTAAGTTACACTACATGTGTAGCGTAGTTGCGTTTAAGGACCTGCCAATCCAAGATGGCCGCAAGTGAACAGCTGATTAGTCTTTATGCAAATATTACCGATATTCGGTAGGTAAGAATTACCGTGGTGATGAGACCTCAGCACCATTCGCTGAGCGGCCTTAAGTCATCATCAGTCAGGATCAGAAACCGTACAGACGTCTTTAATCTATAATCTAAGTTGCAAGGATATATTAACATTTAAAGCTCTCAAATGCATATCCACAAACAAACACGTGTAGTTCGCGCTTACAAATGCTGAATGTGTACTTACGAATAAAATCCAAACCTCAAATCAACATAAGCCCTACAACTTTTGCCGACCTTCCCTGACACAGGGATGACATTGGCAAAGTGAACCATTTTTTACAGTATAGATGGTCAGCCTCATACCAACCTATAAGACAAGAAATACATGCCTCTACTACATGCACTACTACATGCACCAAAAACAACTTTGGCTATTCAAAAAAATATTTATAGGGTTAGCTTTCTATATATTTAAAAGAATTGAAAATATATTTTTTTTTTTTTTTCCTTCAAATCAGCTGGTAATATGCCAAAAACCATTTAAAAAAGGCTGACTTTCCAGCGCGACTCACTTGTTATTCATAAATATTTCAATGCCAAATATTTTATTTTTCGATAAAGTATTTATTCAGTTAAATTGAGACGATTTTCGAAAATTCATTTTTTACTTATTTACTGAGTTATAAATTTTGTTTGAAAATGTGTTTACGTAATATTTTTTGTACGCGTTTTCAGTTCCTCCTGATCATTTTCCGAAAAAATCAATCGTGGTTAAGTGAAACAAATGTTTTTAATGGTTTTCGTACATATTTCATTTGTCTAACAAAAAGAGGTAACATGTAAAGGCCGCTTGTAATTTTCGATTTTTGTTAATTTTCTATTTTTTACATAGATGGCGTTGGCCTACCCAATTTGATGGTTAGGCCGACAGAGGTGAAAAAACAGTTTTCTTGAAGACCGATCGGGACACATGCATACATATTATGTTCACATATTATATACGTATAAAATATGCAATAGGTATATGTGCAAATAAAATATACAGAATACGCGTAAAAATTCCGATATATCGCACGTTTAATAATAAAGAGCAATAACTCAAAAAACATGAATGTTGGGAAATCACGTTTGAAGTTCAGACAGCCAGTACAACTTGTATGGGATGAAAAAGGCGGCCGATGTTTTATCTCGGTCATATTCGTCCAAATTGAAGGGCTGTCGCATTCTACCTATTCTTCTCGCATTGTTCTTGCGTTGCTTAGATATTTTTGTAGATTTTCTAGTGTTTGTTTGTTTGTACAATTAAGTACTATCTTGGTAAACAGAGAACAGTGCCCGTAGTACAAAATAATGCGTAAAACTCACCTCGATTGCGTAAATAATAATAAAATGCATGAAAATGTAATCACCCTCTAGGAGTACCATAGTTTATTCCATACATTTTTCATTGACCCAATCGGGGTGAGTTTGACTCAATATTTTTACACTCGGGGCGCAGGTTGTCTTTCAAAGTCAAATGATAAAAAAATTCCAACCAAAAAATCAATGTTTTGTGAATGAAAAAAATATATATAATCTTTTATATATATATAAAGGTGTGTTCACGTGTTTATTTGGACAAGGGGAGTGTTGATATCGACGGTTAAAAGGAAGAACGGCATTAGCGACAAACACTGAATTGTTCAGGAGAGCAGTTTAAAGTTTGAAATTGCAGAAAAATGTCATAACTTTTTTTATTTTTTATCATCGTTTTAAAATCCAAACAGCTCTAAAATAAAAATAATATAGGCTACAACATAAAAACCCAAATCTCAAATGGACATATACCCTGCAACTCTTGCCAACCTTCCTTGAAACAGGGGTGAAATTGGTAAAGTGAACCCTTTTTTACAGCATTGGTGGTCAGCCGCATACCAACATATAAGTCAAGGAACATACATGACAAATTACATTTTTAAAAGCACTAAATTATAATATGTATGGACATGAAAAACTAACAGAAAACAAAATTTTAATATAAAATCCTAGCCGCCAACATTACAGATCAACCGCCATTTCTTTCTGTCCATACACACTTCTTTCATTTCCTCCAGAGTCATAACCTTCTTCATACAGTCTCTCCTTTTATTATGACTGGATATTCCATTCATTCGCAATTACGGACATTTGGTCCATCCATACCTTTCTCGGTCTTCCTCTACCACGACATCCATCTATTCTTGCGTCAGTCTTTCCTCAAACATTAACAACAACAAAAATCATTGTAAAGCTATGGGAGTGAGCGCATTAAAAAGAGTGGAAAATTTCAAGTAGGATAGCATTGATAACTCTCATTTTTTACCCAAAACGTCGCTTATGCCCTGCTTCCTTTAGAGCGTCGATATGATCGCCCAGGTATATGATGTGAATTAGATATTGTGCTTTGGTGTGTGTTGTGAACATGGCTTACTTAATTACGACAAAAAGGTGGGAGTGGATTTCTATTAGCGGGCCGACTATTTTATTCTGGCGCCTGACCGTTAAATTGCACGTTAATTATTCTATGGACTACATCCACCGAAAACAATGCTGTGAAGCTTGCGAAGAGGGAATATTTTGTGCTAACTTCTTCGTGAAAGTTACCAAATGATAGAAGATACCACTTACCATTAACCACATGACGACGACTAGAGGCTTTCGAGATGTGGTCATATATTTTTTTTTTTTTTTTTAAGGAATCCTGTGCGGGAGGCTCCCCAATTCTTGAGAGTCTTGGGGGTCTATGTCACCCTGGAAGGGTGCCGCAGAGGTGTTGCTTGAGTTCTTGGTTCTGTCGTGAGGCGCTGCAAGGAAGTGGTGATTGATGTTGGTTTTGAATAAAACCGGATTAAATTGGGAAGGGAACACAGATACTGGTAGACCATTCCATAAACGGGCAGTTTGGCAAAGGAATGAGTCATGAAAACGCCAAGTTCTCATAGTTTTGAGATCGACTGCAAAGGGATGAATGAGAGTCGTACTACGAGTTTCCCTTTCTGAAATGAGAGGGGGAGGGATTAATGAATGGAGCTCATTAGAACAAGCTCCGTGGTAATATCGATAAAAAAGACTGAGCATTCCAACCTTTCTTCTGTGCTGGAGCGGCTGCAGATCGGATGTCAGAGAAGGATCACTGATCAACCTCACTGCCCTCCTTTGCACAGAATCAAGTTGGTCACTCAACTTCTTGGACATACCACACCAGAGATGGCTGCCATATTCGATAATGGGGCGGATTTGGGATTTATACAGAGTCAATAATTGGGCTGAAGTAAAAAACCTACGGGCTCTGTATAATATGCCGAGTCGCCGGAAAGCGGAAGTTGTGCGAGACTCAATAGCATCATGGTATTTTAACTCTGATGACAGAGAAACACCAAGAAGATTTAAGTGTTCATGGTTAGAGAGGGAGACATTGTCGAAAGTTGGGAGATAGTTGTTTGGAATCCTCTTTAAGGATATCAGACATGCTTGAGTCTTTTTGATGTTGAACTCTACAAGGTTGTCAGTGCCCCAACGGCTGACAGCCCTGAGATCTGTATTGATCTTTGAAGCTAATGATTCACGAGCAATAGATATCGCTGAACTATTTGGGGGCTTTGTAAAAGAGAAACCGTCATGAATTGTACTGTCATCGGCATAGCAGTGGATAGGAGCACAGGATAGTAAATCATTGATGTGTATAAGAAAAAGTGTCGGAGACAAGACAGATCCTTGGGGGACACCGGAATTGATTGGTAGCAGAGCTGATTTACTACCATCGATGACTGTTTGGATAGATCTGTCTTTAAGAAAGCTGGAAATCCATTCTATGAGGAGGAGGGGAAGTCCAAATGATGACAATTTGTTAAGGAGGCTGGAGTGCCAAACTCTATCAAAGGCTTTGGAAATATCAAGAGCAACAGCCTGCGTTTCACCCATAAGATCAAGGCGTTGGCCCCAGACGTGTGTGACACAAGTGAGAAGGTCACCGCTGGAGCGGTTACGGCGAAAACCGTATTGGTGGTCGCTAAGCAGTTTATGGGTTTCCAGATATTCCATAAGCTTATCGTTTATGATCCTTTCCATGACTTTTGAAAGTAAGGAAGTGATTGCGATTGGACGATAATTGGCAGGGTCAGAGCGAATTCCCTTCTTGGGGATGGGATGAACGGTTGCAACCTTCCAGTTAGAGGGCACGGTACCGCATCCAAGGGACAGTTTGTAGAGTTTATAAAGGGGAGGAGCTAGTTCATTTGCGCAGTTTCTTAATACTAAGGCTGGAATACCATCAGGGCCGCTGGATTTGCGTGTATCTAACCCTTTTAGAGCAGTGAGCACATCTGTGTGTGTTATTTTGGGCATCTCCATAAAGGAGCCGCTATGGGGAATTGATATAGGTGATTTGCCATTATCGTGAAGTGTGGAATTATTGGCAAACAAAGTACACAGAAGATTAGCTTTGTCCGGACCGGAGTGGGCTAATGTGCCATCAGGCTTAGTTAGAGGAGGAAAAGACGAAGCGCAAAAGTTACGACTAATCAGAGCAGACAAAGACCAGAAAGATCGATTTCCGCTGGGACAGGCGGAAAGTTTTTGGCTTATTCTGAAGTCGTGATCAAGTTTAGCTCTATTAATGGTGGCTTTACACTCTTTGGACACTTTGTTGAAGGCTTTTTTATTTGCAGTGGTGTTTGATTTGGTCAAAGTTTGATACGCAGAATTTTTGCGTTTGACCGCAACCGAGCATTCTTGATTAAACCAGGGATTGGTTTTAGACCGCAAGGGTTTGTTTGTGGATATAGAAGGCTTCTAGGAATTTCCTGGAGAGACCACACCACAAATGAGGAGGTTCTTCAAAGAATCGAAGGAGGAAGGCACCTGCTCAGGACTTTGTCCGAAAGGCGTGCAAGATGGATCGGCCTTAATGTAATACGACAAGAAGGTCTCTTGCATGCCATAATGGAGGGGATGACCGAGGGGACAAACTCTAGGGGACGCCCACGCCAAGAATACCTGGAGGACCTGCTGGTGGACGTGCGCTGCTCATCATATGCAGACCTTAAAAGAGCCACACAAGACAGGGAAGAATGGAGAAGAAGAGTAAAAGATATTGCTGCAAGCCAATCCTAGGATTGAAACAGGAGAAGAAGAAGATACAAGCTTTTGAGATATTATATGCTATCTATCTATAATATATAATCTAGGTTGCAAATATATATTGACATTTAAGGCTCATATTTAATGCTTGCCCATAAGCAGGCACACGTAAGTTCGAGATTACACATTCTGCATATGTACATGCAAAATAAACCAATCCTCAAATGCACATAAACTCCGCAACTCCTGCAGGTTTTTCTGAAACCAGGGTGGCATTGACAAAGGTGTTTACAGCATGGGGGTCAGCCTCATACCAACATATAGTCGAAATAAACCAAACCTCACATGAACATTAACTCCGCAACTCCTGCAGGCTTTCCCTGAAACCTGAGTGGAATATTCAAAGGTGTTAACAGCATGGGGGTCAGCCTCATACCAACATATAGTCAAAATAAACCAAACTTCACATGAACATTAACTTTGCAACTCCTTCTGCCTTTCCTTGAAACCAGAAGTCATTAGAAAAAGTGTTCACAGCATGACGGATCATCCTCATATCAACTTATTAGTCCAGGAAGTTGGATAAGAATGGATAAGATGGTGAAGCGACGTCCAAGGACAAAAAATATGTCAAGAGGAATCCAAAATGGAGGTCAAGATCTTTAGTGATGAGGCAAACAACCGCATAAGATAAATACGCAACATACATATTGCACTACGTAGTATGTATATTGCAGTCTCTTGAAGCTGGCTTGATAGTCTGCCAAAAGTACTTGAGATAAAAGTGCAATAATTAACATAAAATCAAAACCGTGTTATAAGTTATCTATCTGGAATCTATAATCAAACGGGGATATTCTTAGACATTGTAGTCGTCAGTTGAGCCCACGCTTTGACAAACTAATGGTTTCTGCGCTAGAAGTTTCATCAGCACGGTCATTCTTACCTACCGAATTTTGTAATATTATATACATGTCTGCTTGTGGGAATGCGTTTATTTTGAATCTTAAATGATATAAATATCTTTGCAGCTTAGATACAAGAACGACGATAAAGAAACTCCGTATAGCACAAAGAAAAGATGAAAGATCTATGCTACACGTAAGACTCTCCGATAGAATAAGGAACACAGAGCGACGGTCGTGAGTAACCGATGTCATAGAGAGAGTGGCAAAGCTAAAATGGTCCTTTGTGGGACATGTTGCTAGAACCACCGACCAGAGATGGACGAAGAGATTGGTAGAGTGGAGACCTCGGGAAGATAAGAGAAGCAGAGGGAGACCTCCCACGAGATGGTCTGATGATGTAAGAAGGCTTGCTGGAGACTGGATTCAGAGAGCGCAAGACAGAGATTCATAATTTAATTCATAAGGTCTTTATTGTTTTATCAATATGTACAAAGTATTACAATAAAAATAAATTTTAAAAATCTAATTACAATAAATACTCCCCAAAGTAAGCATAGCTTGTGTTTTGGGGAGGATAAACAAAAATAATATATACACCATTTAGTCATTTACTCAGCAAAAACAGAAAGACAAAAAATAAAATAAAATAACATAAAGAGGTAACATGTTTAAATAGAAAATACAGAAATAGGAATTATACATATATACACATATGTAGATATATGAAAAAAATAACAAAAATAATAATAATAAGAATAATATACAAAAAACCAATTAAATATAAACACTCAACTATTTACACCTCTTTCAAATATTTGCTGATCATGTACTTAATGGCCTTAGGATCTGCGTGCTTATCATGCTTATACCTGGAAAAAAGTGCATTGTACCACCTTACACCCAAATAATCGTAGTGATGTTGGCCGGTTGCTGTATATAGATGGATGGAGAGATATCGGGGAGGCCTATGCCCAGCAGTGGGTGGAGATGGCTGTATAAGAAGAAGCTTAGATTTAGACCTGGCATAAGACTAACACATGATTGTATTGTCTATCAGTGTTATTCATTAGATTCCGCTCATACCTGTTTAGTGCGAGATTTTCAGAAACCAATTTAAATCTGTACCAGCCCGCTAAACCAAAATAAATAAAAAGGTGATTCATTAGCGAAATACGTACATTTTTTTTTTGGTTTACCGAATCCTACTTAAACAGACTTCCGGTAGCTTTTTCTGTATGAAAAAATACGAAATGCTCGACATTTATGTAGGTATTTTGGTGTCTATGACATTTTTTGAGGTTTTTGTGGGTTTTTGCATGCTTTTTGACAACTTTCGGAGACGCTCGGAAGAATTCGGGTAAACGCCCCCTCCCGAACGTTTCTCGACACTCCAGCTGTCAAACTCATGTCGGCTGCGACTTCGAATGAACTAAAAATGGAAACAAGTATTTTTCAAAGCATGACTTCATTGTGGCTTCAGGTTTTGGCTGTAGGCATCACGAAGAAAATCTCAAAGATGGGCCTGCATACTTCATTTACAAGAAAAGTGACAGTTTTACAAAATTGGCGACTTGAAAAATAACACGACGCGGCATCTGTCACTTTTTTTCTTGTCACAGTTTTTATATTTGTTTCGTTGCTGCATGCCCTCAATTTGTTGTTATAGTGTAAAATTCTAATGTTTTAAAGTTACTGTAAGTAATTGCTGAAACTCTTATTTGATTCATAAATCTTTTATTCTGAAAGTTATCTCGTACATTACGATCAGCTGGTAAATGAGGAAGATCGCCATTTTGCGTATGTCGATCTAGTTTAGAACGAAATAAACCTACTCGGAGGTGGTTTACAAATGTGATCATGTTTTGAAACACGTTTAGTGTTAAACTGAATTATAAAGTTTTTATGAATCACCTTTTTTGTAAATTGAGATTAAATCGAAAAATTAAACCAGATCTCTAAAGAAATCTGGTTTAAAAATTCTAATGCATAACACTGATTTTGTTTACGTAAACTTGTACGTAAAATGAAAGCTTCAACAAAATCGATCCCCGCAGGCGAGTATAGTATGTATGCGTGCTGTATGGGAATAAAACACGTACTCGTACGTTTGTGAATGTGACAATGGAAACGGATCCTAACACCATGGAGTGACGTCATCGCTAGCCAGACAAAATGGCAGACATGAAAACTAATAGTAGAGCACTTCTCTACAAAATACTCGCATTTAATTATTTTTTCTGGATAAATTTGTACATATTATTATTTATTTAAAAAATGTAATCTGTTGTGTATGTTCCTTGACTTATGGGTTGGTATGCGGCTGACCACTCATGCTGTAGAAAATGGTTCATTTTGCCCATGTCACCCCTGTTTCAGGGAAGGTCGGCAAGAGTTGCAGGGTACATGTTCATTTAAGATTTTGGTTTTTATGTTGTGGGTTTACATGTGTCTGCTTGAGAGAATGCATATCGACGGTTAACAGGCAGTAGGCATCGATATAAATAAAATATTTTATTTACATCGATTCCTTGACTTATAGGTTGGTATGAGGCTTACCACCCATACTGTAAAAAATGGTTCACTTTGAAAACGTCACCCCTGCTTCGGGAAAGGTCTGTAAGAGTTGCAGGGCTTATGTTCATTTGAGGTTTGGATTTTATTTGTAAGTACACAATCAGCAGTTGTAAGCGTGAACTACACGTGTTGGTTTGTGGGCATACATCTGAGAGCTTTGAATAAATATATCCTTGCAACTTAGATTATAGATTATAGATGGCAGTAAGCGACAATAATAATAATATAAGTAATAAGCGACATAAACTAAATTGTTCAGGAGAGCAGTTTAAAGTTTGAGATTGCAGAAATGTGGCTTAACTTTTTTTATTTTTTATCATATCGTTAAAATCAAAACAGCTCTAAAATTTAAAAAAATAAAGGCGTTTATCGGCATGCTTATTAATGTGGTTTAACGATTTTTTATGTCACAAGATTCCTTGACTTATAGGTTGGTATGAGGCTGACCACCCATACTGTAAAAAATGGTTCACTTTGCCAATGTCACCCCTGTTTCAGGGAATGTCGGCAGGAGTTGCAGGGCTTATGTTCATTTGAGTTTGGATTTTATTTGTAAGTACACATTCAGCATTTGTAAGCGCGAACTACACGTGTTTGTTTGTGGGCATACATCTGAGAGCTTTAAATGAATATATGCTTGCAACTTAGATTATAGATTATTATAGATTATAGCGCCTTTTGGACCAAAAAGGCCAAAACCTTGTCGGTTACTCCAAAACCATACTTCGAAAACGCAGTTGTTTGCTTGGGCATAAACCACACAAAAATCATCGTAGATCATTGGGAGTAAGCACATTAGAAAGAGCGGAAAATTTCAAGTAGGATAGCATTCATAACTCATTTTTAAACAAAATGTCTCTTACTGCCTTTTAAAACCGTCGATATAATGTGAATCCCCAATGTTACGAATCTTTGCAACTTATATTAGATAGAAAAGTACTTACATCGATCTCAGTTGTAACTTTATAAACTTAATTTATACAATATTTTACAACTGAAATCTCATAGGACCTTTGGATCCATAATATGAAAAATATATGCAAATTAATGCACGCCTACTTATAAGCAAACACGTGTAAGTTAGCGTGTCTTTTCTCGACTAAAAAAAACGCTACTAAGTTACACATATAGTGCAGCTTCTTACCGCGTGGCGACTGGAACCTATTTATTTTTACAGGTACGGGAACCTCTACTTCTGTTGAAGTGGGGGTTTTCACAGCTCCCGAGGGGGCGGTACTCGTGAAGGCTGAGTAAACCTTGCGGGTATTTTGTTTTGGTTTTCAAATACACACCGAAACGGGAAATCTTTTCTGACACCTTCCGTTGGATTCGAGCCCGAGATCTCGGCACAGAATGCAAGCACTCTACCAAATGAACTGTCGACCGGGCATTGAAAAAGTGAATCAATGCGCGCTGGTCGCCGCTGTAGAAAGCGCCACTTCTCAAGCAAGATCCAGTTGGTGTAAGGCTGGATGGACCTATGGTGAAAGGCACATTAATTTTTCAACCCAGCTAAGAGAATATTTGAAAATATAAAAGGTATATTTTTTGTGCTCCACCGGGATTCGAACCCACTACCTTCCAGTCACGAGTCCGAAGAGTTAACCACTAGACTACAGACCGATCATATCTTTAGTTGGTGTGGTGTGACTATGAATAAACCATACTAATACCGTATTATTTTTTAGAGTGGTTTATTTGCTTCGCTTTAGGTACTCCAGTGATGCCCAACAATTCTAACGTGCGTAAAAAGAATTAAAAAAAAATGAACGGATCAGGTCGTCCGATAGCGACCAAGGATGTCTAACCAAGAGGTGGAAGTCTCCACGGCGATCGATGGGTCATACCATACCATTTTAATCTTAGATTTTAATTTGCAAGTACACACGCAGCATCTGTAAGCGTGAACTTACACGTGTCTGCTTGTGGGCATGCATTCAATACATATTTGCAAATTAGATCATAGATGAATATTATGGCCTTATTTTATTGGGTGGTTTCAAAATTTACCGACATCGTTGCTGAAAAATTTAAAATAGGGAACAGTTTTACATTTGATCACCATCAAACTTCACAGGAACCATCCTTAGAATATTTGATACGTCTCCTCAAAACTTCTTCAAAATTGGATAAGCGGTTTAGGAGTCTATAGAGAACACACACACACACACATACCCATACATTCTATTTTGTAGATTTAGATATACAGTCTGTCCGGTCGATAGCTCAGTTGGTAGAGTGCTTGCATTCCATACCGAGAGCCCGAGTTCGAATCCCACCAAGGGTGCCAGAAATGATTTCCCGTTTCGGTGTTTATTTCAAACCCCAAAATAAAATATCAGCAAGGTTTACTCAGCCTTCACAAGAAATGAGTACCAGCCTGCTCGGAGCTGGGAAAATCCCCACTTCAACTGTAGTGGCTGGCGTAAGGCCGGCCCCCTTACCTGTAAAAATAAATAGGTTCCACTCGCCACGTGCGACCCCTTCGGGAACAACGCGGCAAGAAGTTACACTATATGCGTAGCTTAGTTGCGTTGCGTAACTGTAACTCTGTCGCCATTCCACTAGGGGAGGCCAAAGCCTCTGCAGAGCTGCCTTTCTTCCTATCCTTACATAGGTAGGTACCTCTTTCAACTCATCCATATCCATCCCCTTTTTCATACATTTTCTGTCACACTATCCTCAATATGTACCCTTAGTACGAGTTGCAAAACTTGAGAAAAGTAAAGTTTACGGAAAATATAAAAGCGTGATTTTTCACAAATCTGCCGTTTTTGTTTCTTACACTTTGTGGTCTTAGCAAATGAGTTGCAGTGATGAAGAAAATCAAGTTCAAACAAACAAAAACGGCAGATTTTGGGGGAAATCACTCTTTAATTTTTCTCCGTAAACTTTACTTTTCTCAAGTTTTGCAACTCGTACTAGGGGTACTGATCACTCCATACTTTTCTCGGTCGTCCTTTACTTCCCGAATTGCATAAGATGCGTCACACAAATAATAAAAATGTTGCCCTTGGCTGCCGCCCCCGAGGTGGGTACTACCCACTACCCAGTGTAATTATTTGTTACGGTCCGGCGGGCACACGTTTCTCGATATTATTATTAGGGTGCACCAAAACATTACAATACCATTACTACAGTAATGATTTAACAGTGTAGGTCGTTAGCCCACAGGCTATCATCGTCATCAGCAGCAAGCCCACATGCTACTAAGCTGCACATACAGTGCATTCGCTGGGATGGTCAAGGGGATAAGGCGTCGGCGCTGGTTCGAGCCCCGCTTGCGTCGTGACATCATTAAAATATTACATTATGAATTATTAATAATTGCTAACGTTGTTACTGGTCAGGCAAAATAGATTGGTGAATTGCATTATTTAATAAAATCTCCGAAGGAGTGGCATGTGGCGAATGGAACCTACTTGTTTTTACGGGTAAAGAATAGAGTGGGCATTCCGTCAATCCCTTCAGTTGAAGTGGAGGTCTCCCAGCTCTCGAAGTGGCCGGTACGCATTTCTTGTGAAGGCTGAGTAAACCTTGCCGGTATTTATTTTGGGTATGAAATCATTTCGGACACCTTCGGTGGGAGTCTTACCCGAGTTCTCGGCATGGAATGCAAGCACTCTACTAACTGAGCTATCGACCTGACATCTACCTTTACCAAAGACCGGTAACCGTAGGTTTATCGAGCCGTAGATACAGTAACTGAGTCTTGCTTGAGAATTGACGCATTCTACAGCGACGACTAAACTCGCGCAGGGTTTTTGAGGTGCCATTCACACAAAAATAGGGCTTACCAAATAAATCATCCTAATATTATTGTTATTATTACAGCTTCCGTCTTGTAAATGGAAGGTCATGGGTTTGAATGCCGGCGGTGCACAAAAAATATCCCATTTATATTTTCAAATAAGCTCTTCACTGGGTAGCAAAATTCATAAACCTTTACCAGAGACCGGTCACCATTGGTCTATCCAGCCATAGAACAACTGGGTCTTGCTTGAGAATCGGCGCATTCTACATCGACAATCAAGCTCGCACAGACTCTTGAGGTGTTATTCACACAGAAACAGCGCTCACCAAATAAATCATCTTAATATTATTATTATCGGGAATTGCTTTGGAATTTCATATGCGTCTATTTATATCCCCATACATCGGCCAATCAGAGCATTAATATTCGTTCAATAGATCTGTTTCATAATATTACTCAATACATAAATAATATGCTATACATAGGTACACGTTTCCAATGCCACAATCTACAAACCATTTCTGGATGTGAGTCTCTACCAAATGCAACTCTACTTCCCTCACGACAAATACGTGACTTCAGATTCATTTTCTTCATCCACATTGTAGTGATTTTGGGTTCGGAAAGTCTCTAAATTAAAACATACAGGTCTTCTTTCAGGATCTTTACTTTCACTTAATTTATTTTTACAATTTATATTTATTTTTAACACTTTTAGCAACTCAAATTTACAGTTCAGCACCACTTACACTCTTCAATCAAAGGCAATACTCTAATGTTGGTTTATTAATTTGCTGCATTTTTTGCATAGGAAATTTTTGACTTTTTTTGTATAGATTTATTTTTAAGGTTTTGTTATTTTTTTTGTATTTAAATGTAATTTATTATTCGCATTCCTTGACTTATAGTTTGATATGAGGCTGACCACCCATACTGTAAAAAATGGTTCACTTAGCCAATGTCACCCCTGTGTCAGGGAAGGTCGGCAAAAGTTGTGGGGCTTATGTTCATTTGAGGTTTGGATTTTATTTGTAAGTACACATTCAGCATTTGTAAGCGCGAACTACACGTGTTGGTTTGTGGGCACACATCTAAAAAAAAAAAAAAATATATTAGGCTGATTTATTTGGTGAGCGCTGTTTTTGTGTGTATCACACCTCAAGAGCCCTGTGCGAGCTTGGTCGTCGCTGTAGAAAGCGCCAATTCTCAAGCAAGACCCAGTTGTTGTAAGGCTGGATGGACCTTTTGATGACCGGTCTTTGGTAAAGGTTTATGAATTTTTCAACCCAGCGAAGAGCAAATTTGAGAACTTTAAATGAATATATGCTTGCAACTTAGATTATAGATTATTATAGGTAACACACCTGTTCACCGGTGACCGGTCCGTAGCTCAGTGGCAACACTGCGGACTCTGAATGGGAAGGTTGTGGGTTCGATTCTCGGCGGAGCACAAAAAATATACCATTTATATTTTCAAATTTGCTCTTCGCCGGGTTGAAAAATTCATAAAACCTTTACCAATGACCGGTCACCAAAGGTCCATCCAGCCTTACAGCATCTGGGTCTTGCTTGAGAATTGGCGCTTTGTAGCGACGACGATCAAGCTCGTAAAAAGGTCGATAGCTCAATTGGTAGAATGCTTGCATTCCATGCCGAGAGCAAGGGTTCGATCTCAAAGGTTTACTCAGCCTTCACAAGAAATGAGAACCAGCCCCCCCCCCCACCCCGAGAGCTGGGAAACCCTCACTTCAACTGAAAGTGGTTGGTGTGAGGCCGGCCCCCTTACCTGTAAAAATAAATAGGTCCCGAAGCGCCACATGCGACCCCTTCGGGGATAACGCAGGCAAGAAGTTACACTATATGTGTAGCTTAGTTGCGTTAAGTTTTCACCTGTTCACAGTTGGAAGGTTACCGATAGACTGAATTTGGTTTTTTTGATGATGAGTGGGGTAGCGTATTCTAATTCTCAGCCCATCCAGTTCTATATATCGATGCCAGTAAGTGTAAATTACAATTATTAACATAAAAAAACACTCGCAAGATTTATATTAACACATGTTGTTGCAGCTAAAATACACAATTAATGCCAAGCTGAATTGTCGTACACAATTAATTCGTAGCTGAATCAAAAAAGTGTTGCCACTAATCCAACCGTGGAGCTAGAACGTGAACGCTCTGGCGGTCATCTCCTCTGCAACGCTTTCCTCTCAAATTATCTCCGAACACTCTCTTTCTCTGTTAATTATGGAAACTCATTCATTCATCCTTTTACGGCAGACAAAGAAATCCGTCTCCGATGTGTGCGCCAAATTTCTTTCACTTCCACTTATGATAATAATGCATGCTTTTCGCATTTTTAATGAAATTTGTATTTTGTTGGTTGAATTTTCTAATGATGATGATGATGAGTTGGTGGTTTCTTTAAAGCGCCGTTTCGTGATGTAGTCACTCCAAGGGCGCTTGTGCATGTGATGCCAGAAATTTGTTTGTCTTCAGTGCATTTCGTCGACCCAATTGTCATCTCATACTCTCATTGTTCCTTGACTTATAGTTGGTATGCGGCTGACCACCCATGCTGTAGAAAATGGTTCACTTTGCCAATGTCACCCCTGTTTCAGGGAAGGACGGCAAGAGTTGCAGGGTGTATGCCCATTTGAGATTTGGTTTTTATGTTGTAGGTTCACATGAGACATGTGCAAGCGCGAACATTTTTTCGTGTCTGGTTGTGGGAATGCATGTAAATTGAATCTCGAATGTAACATATCTTTGCAACTTATATTAGATTAGATGATGAGTTCGGTCGATAGCTCAGATGGTATGCACAACTGCTTGCATTCCATGCCGTGAGTTCGGGTTCGAATCCCACCGAGGGTGTCAGAAATGATTTCCCGTTTCGGTGTTTATTTCAATCCTCAAAATAAAATACTGGCAAGGTTTACTCAGCCTTCACAAGAAATGAGTGCCAGCCCTCTCGGGAGCTGGGAAACCCTTACTTCTACTGAAGTGGTTGGCGTAAGGCCGGCCCCCTTACCTGTAAAAATAAATAGGTTCAACTCACCACATGCGACCACTTCGGGAATAACGCGGCAAGAAGTTACACTATATGTGTAGCTTATTTGCGTTTTTTTTATGAGTTGGTAATTTCTTTATAGCGCCGTTTCGTGATGTAGCCACTCCAAGGGCGCTTGTGCAAATGATGCCAGAAATTTGCTTGTCTTCAGTGCATTTCGGAACTTTCCATGGTCCTCTAGCTCTCTCACATGATGAGGCAGGTGGTTCTGGCTGGCCAGAGGACCAGCAACTGCAAATGCACGCTCCCCAAACACTGTGTTTACTCTCCTGATCGGCTCTTCAATGCGTGACTTGGCTCCGGTTTCTGCCGAGCGTGTGTGAGGCTTTTTTGTCGAGAGCGACGGGTTTTTTTTAGAAAATCTTGTGCGGGAGACTCCCTAGATTCTAGAGACTCTAGGGGTCTATGGCACTTGTTGTAATGCCGCAGAGGTGTTGACGAGCTTGGTCGTCGCTACAAGGCGCCAATACTCAAGCAATATCCAGTTGCTGTAAGGCTGGATGGACCTTTTAGTGACCGGTCCAATAAATTCCAACAACACGCGGTGTACCTAGCGGTCACCCATCCAAGTAGCATCCGCGCCCAATGTTGCTTAACTTCGGTGATCTGATGAGAACCGGTGCTTTCAACATGGTGTCGTCGGTATTGATGGTATCGTGTTACTAGAAATGATATCACAATTGAATATGTCGGGGTTATAGCCGCGGGGGCCAAGAGGGCTGATCTTTCTAGCGTGTTTCGAATGGAACAACGTTGGTTCGATCCCCGCTTGGGTCACTTGACTTTAACTTTGACCCTGGTTCAACAGATACCTGTTTCTGGCCAGGCAGAATAGGTTGGTGTATTGCATTCCTCTTCACAAATCTATTTTTTTTTTTAAATTAATAAAAAAAAAAAATCTATAATCTATAATCTAAGCTGCAAGGATATGTAAGCATTTAAGGCTCATATGAAATGCATGCCTACAGACAGGCACATGTAGGTTCGCGCCTACACATTCTGCATGTGTGCATACAAATAAAGAAAACCTCACATGGACATAAACCTTGCAACTCCTGCCGCCGTTCCCTGAACCGGGGTGGCATTGGCAAAAGTGAACTGATTTTTACAGCACGGGTGGTCAGCCTCGTACCAACCTATCAGTCAAGGGGCACACTAATAATAATAAATTAATAAAAATTAATATGTAAGATGATTTGATGTATTATTTATTATACTAATGGTAAAACAACACGGTCTATCTTGGACAGGTAAGTACGAGTATGTGTACCTGTAGCCTCTCGACCTTGAGAGCAAGAAACTAATTTGCATAAATGCCATACATAAAAATATCATCAACATATACGTACCTGTACATAATGAACTTCCTCCATAAAATTCACTTATGTAATCGCACGTACTTTGTACTTGTATTTTTATTATGATCGTCGCATTTAAATATTTTGTAATGAGGTCGGATCATTTTTGAATTTGGAACTTTTTTCTCGGCGGGCAAACTTCGACCCATTTTTTGCTATGATGACCTTTAAATGGATTTGTCTTAAAAATCGAATTTCACAAAATCCTGATCTAAGGAAAACATTACCGGCGTCCTAATTTATAATCGAAGTTGCAATGATATATTAAAATTTAAAATTCATATAAAATTCTTGCTCATAGACAAGTGTAAGTTCGCGCTTACAAATGCTGCATGTGTATTTAGAAATTAAAATTCAAACCTTAAATAAACCTAAGCCCTGCAACTTTTGTCGACCTTCCCTAAAACAGAATAACGCAACTGGGGCGACAGGACAACAGGGGTGATATTGGGAAATCAAACCATTTTCTACAGCATGGGTGGTGAGACGCATACCAACCTATAAGTTACGGAACATAATATACAAATAATAATAATCAAGAAATAGTCCATATAAATAACAAAACAATTACAAATCCCAAATACCAATTTAAATTTCATTAACAACTCTAGCCCTAGCTGCCAACATTACAAATCGACCGCCATTTCTTTCTGTCTTACATACTTCATTAATTCCATCCAGAGTCATACCCTTTTTCATGCAAGGTCTCCTTTTATTATGACTCTGGAAATTCCGATTAATATAGGGATCATTCGCGCCTTCATTGTCTACCTCGTACATGCTATGCACACATCATACCAATGTTGCCATACAAAACCATCAAGCAATTTACCATAGAGTACCCGCAGTCAAGTGGCTGTTGGCAATTGAATAACAATAGCCAGGCCATCCATTCAAATCATATTACGTACCTACATAGTACATGTACATACCTACCCATCAATATTGAATCTGACAGACCGACGTCACAATAAATAAATCACAAAACTAATAGATTTTTTATCCTACTTCTCAATAACGCCAACTAAAAATATTGATTTCTTTCAAAATATTTCGATTTCGTTTTATTTTTACCTTAAATAGTATTTACGATTCTTTTATGGGATGTCCTTAGCAACCAATAGCATTTTTTTGTTTGTCTTTTCCCTAGCAACCCGGCCGGGTGACGATACAATTAAATCTTCGTTAATTCACATGCCGACCTCATTTTTATGAATGGTCGACCGGATTCGAAACGCAAAAAAGTACAAAACTTTTTCTATCCATCTACGTATAATCTATGATACAAAGATGTTTTTCTCGTTTGTATTTAAATTAATTATTTAAAAGTTTTATTTTGTCGGAGAAATACGAATGGCAATCGGGTTATTTACCTTCATTTGACATTTTAAAGTTCCATAAAACAAAAAAACACGGCGCCTATTAAAAGCGAAGGCTAGATTAGGTCATTGCAACCAATTTAAACAAAATGTTCATTCGGAATAGCTAACAATGCGGCCAAAAACACAACACAAAATACTGGATTATGAAGTCACACTAAATTGGTTGGAAATATAATATCAAAACATTACTTACGTGTGCAACACAGATGTGTTTGAGATAATGTAAAAAAAATAGTGTTTCCCTTATGAATATCTGTATAAACAAGGTGAATTTAAAATATTCAAGAGTTTTTAGTATTTATTCAGCCATCGTCAGGAGCTATGTAACTGAGGTTAGAACAATTTATAAAATAAAGGGTAAGTGGGAAGACTTTTAATGGGTAGGTATAATTGCTGGTAGAGGTATTTAATTATTTGTTTTTTTTTTTCATTCTTAGGGTTCAAGACCGATGGACTGGGCATAAATTCCAAAGACATAAAAATGTGACGACATACGGCCGGATTGTGATGGGAAAGTCCGACTAATACTTTGTTATTGGATGCTATGACCCTAGTCATTTTGTCGGAATAGAGGTCTGAACATTTTTGAATTTGAAACTTTTTCTCGGCGAGCTTGCGTTATTACGTTTTTAGCAAGCAATAACAAAACATTTATTTGCCTTTTCCCTGGCAACCCGGCTGGGTGATGACACAATTTTGTCTATGTCAATTCTTGTGTGAAACTCATTGTGACGTTTGCCGAGAAAAATAATTGTAATCACGATTTTTGTTGTTGAATTGATTAGATGTAGCCCTTGCACCCTACCTAGAGCACCGTTTTAAGAAACAGTAAATTCAATTAATATTTAAATGAATTTTCAAATGTGAAAACATATTATTCAGGTAGGTATATTGGAACACAGCTATTTTCTAGTGAATGTATAATGTGTAAAATAAATTCACCGCAAGAAACATAAATTATTTAAATCTAGATGCTGTTCTAAATTCAAATTCACACGGAAGACAAAAGCCGAACAGCGGTGTTCTTTATTTGACACTTGAACGTTTTCGTTGCCCGCTTTTGTGTTGATAGTGATTAATAGATTTTATTTTAGTCCGTGATGAATATAATAATAATATTCGGATTACATTATGAAATGAATGGTTTCAGAATCATGTCGGTGCGTGTTTATATCGAGCGCAATGCTAGGATTAGGTCATGTTTATATCCCCATGTTTATCGGGTGCCGTCCAGCGCTGCGCGGAACACCAAAAATAGGTCAACTCCCCTTTTGCTGTATGGCCAGCAACCAAGACACCTCACAGCAAGAGAAAATGTCGATCCACGCATTACAACTTCACCAAAATACACTCAACACCCCACCGAATCAAACATCACTACATACTCCAACCTTTTCATACAGAATTCACAAGAATATTACTGTTTTGCGCTCACTCTATTCCTCCCTGTCAATAAAATATCTGCTTTACGTTTCGCCTTGGAATTTTTGTACGTTTTATTTATAAACTGCGATTTTAAAACGCACATAGTAATACTTTTATTAGGTAGTTAATTTGTTTAGGTATTATTTTAGGCGGTTGTGTGGTGTTGGTTTTATCGTGTGTTGTTATTTTTTTGGTTTTTACCTGTTTCGTTGGCCTGTCAGCGCCGTTGGTTTTCGCTTCTTGTGTCACTTCATTTTGTTCCTCCCGATTGTCTCCGGCTTTGACGCCTTCCAGAGCCATGATGTGGCCTCTGCACTGCTAAATTAACCCACTTGTAACTTTGCACGGCACTTTACACTCGGTTGGGGTACATTGGCGGCGTCGGGACCCCTTTTTCGTATTTATTTTAGCGACCGGGACGAACTAGCACCGCCGGAACGCGCTGAGGAATGAGATACACTAGAGACGCGCTCACAGTCACATTACAAAATCGATAATATGACATCATTCTGTTGCATTCACAGCAGTCATATAAAATATTCACTTCAACTACCATTTTATCGTATTTCATAACAACTAAAACATTTTATTTATTATTTATCTCGCAGAAAATCATTCTATAAATAAAATACGATATAATTTTAACTCATTCGTTCATTACTAATACTCTTTTTATCACATTTTCACATACAAAACATTGATTTTAATATGATCATTTCTATGTGGAACAGAAAGAAAAGTGTTTAAGGCTTACACGGCCGGCTGATGATGCTGGAGTGATGTTTTCCGGGATCTGTTGCCGTGGTCTGTGGGAGCTGGAGTTCTCACAGTTCTCATCAAGATCATCATCATCATCATACTTCACGCTGAAGAAGCCCATCGTAGAAATTGGCGAAACGTCCGGAAGCTCCAGCTCCCACAGACCACGGCAACAGATCACGGAAAACAGCACTCCAGCATCAGAAAGAAAAGTGTTCTCAACTAGTAAATTCATAAGTTTTCACTATTTAATTGTATACAGAAAATGATAATAAGTTGCCTACTTCCTATGAAAATTAAATGACAAAAACCTTAGAAGATAATGGTGCAATAAATGTTTAAAATTCCCTCAAACCTCCATTGATTTCTATAAATAATTAGTTTTAAAAGTATTAGTTTAAAAACAAGTCGTTACTGGTATCGTAAAAGATTATCTTCTGTACATCACTACGGAACCTGTCATACAATGCTGCATCTATAAAAATACAAATTGACCAAAAATATTTTTTTAATGGTGGCAAGGTTATTCGTAATTTGAAAATTTTCTTCGATAGAAAAGAAAACTTCCTTTTATAATTTTCATTACATACTCAAGTACGAAATTAAAGTTTAATGGGTAAGATAAAATAACAATTAGAAAGAAATAAAATGTATTCAATTTCCTAAAATGATTGACCTTTTGTAGTGCAAACATAGTGCAAAGGTAAAAGTTTATAAGAACAAATACTAAAACCATGACTAAAACAGATATATAAATCAATAACGAAGCACTATCTTTTGATTTCGATTTAAAATTTACATCCTTTCACAAAGTAAATAATATTATGTACTGCATTATGTACTATTTGTATAATATTTCTTTATAATTCGCTTGGTTTCCGAAAAAAAATAAAACGCTGCTGCTTTTATCTTTTCAATAATACCATAATTTTTTATAATAATCGATTTACTACGCATAGACATCTATAGGAAAACTTCTAAAGCTTTTGGGTGTTCTGTGTGCTGCTGTAATTATGCTTAGCCAGCAGCTGGGGCACAAACCATTTTTAAATAATAGTTCCTAGAAATTCCAACAGGATCGTCACAGACCCACACCCCATTACATAACATGCTTGGTAAATATGTACAATCGGTGTTATTCACACACAGGACACATCAAATCCATGGCTCAACCTCTACCTAACTTGAATTTCCATTAAAAAAAGTATGATCTATGGATCAAATATATGTACTACGATAATTTATTTATAAGGTACCTACACATAAAAAGAGCGCCCTCTTTCAGGGAACGTTGGCAAAAGTTGAAGGGTGTAAATGTCCATTTGAAGTTTGCATTTTAATTTCTAAGTAAGCGCCTGCTTGTGGGCATGCACTAAATATGAATATTAAATGTTAACATATTGTTACGAACTATGAGTTTGTGTGTACCTCATTGACATATGGTGTACCTACATGTACCTATCTAGGTATGTGCGCCTAAGCACGATGATGTGTGTCGGACAATCTGGAAGTGTTTCGAAAAATCCATTAAAGAAGTACATACATATGTGAAATAATCTAGAACATGCAAGAATCGTCTCTTTCGCACCCATATATACGAGCCGCAATTGTGCGGAGGGCCAGAGACGCTTGAAACATTGTGACGCGAAGACGATAGAGTTAGAGAAGTAGTTACTGTGTAAACATGGTAAGGATGGAACCCTGTGGTATGGAAAGCAGGCATTCTACCATCCGAGCTTCCGTCCGGACACTTGCATTTGTAGGTAGGTACTCAAATTACATAATGTTAAAAAAGATAAAGCTAATTATTTTTGAGTCGTTATTACCTACTTCCCAATACATGGGCAGTAACCATTATTTGTTATTTGGTATATTACCATTACCAAGGTAATTACGCAAAAATATACTAATTAGTCGTTGCTAATTGCTGATTTCATGACTTGTGCAGTTATGGCAAATTTTTGTCGTCATAGTAATTCCTTGACTTATATGTTAGTATGAGGCTGACCACCTATACTGTAAAAAATGGTTCACTTTGCCAATGTCACCCCTGTTCCAGGGAAGGTCGGCAAAAGTTGCAGGGCTTATGTTTATTTCAGGTCTGGATTTTTTTATTTAAAGAAATAGATTTGTGACGAGGAATGCAATTCACCAACCTATTCTGCCTGGCCAGAAACAGGTATAATTATCAACAATTAATAATGCATTGTTGTTTATCTGAATGAATTAGATATTAATTAACAATTACCCAATAACATCTGTTAAACCAGGGTCAAAGTTATGGTCAAATGACCCAGGTGGGGATCGACCCAACGTTATTCTATTCCAAACATTCTAGAAAGATCAGTCCACTTGGCCCCTCGGCCAAAGCACTGACTTCAATTTGTAAGTACACATTCAGCATTTCGCTGCCTTAGTTCTTGTTTACTGTAAACGCGATTGAGAAAATTTTACATAAGCAATGTTTGCATGTGTACTGGATTAATGTGTCTTATAAAGACAAGAAATATATTTAAAAAATATTTTAAAGAACTCTCACATTATCGAGTTTTACGGTTTTTCTTAGCTCAGATTGTGTAGAATTTGATTCATAAGACAACTGCATGAAAAAGTCATTTTTGACAAGATTGGCGTATACGGTAAACAAGAACTAGGGGAGCGATTTGTAAGCGCGAACTTACGCGTGTTTGTTTGTGGGCATGCATTTGATATGAGCTTTGAATGTTAAAATATCCTTGCAACTTAGATTATAGTGCCAAGTCAGCAGGTTACATGAGCTGGGTCTCATTCAGCGACTGGACTGTACTGGACATCAGTCAAGTCATTGTTTCCCTGCAAAGACAGTGTTGGCTGCGGTTGATCAAGGAGGCAAAGACCCATCCCGATTTGTTGTGCCATTGATGATGATTTTTTTTTGAGAAGTAGGTTGACCACAACATTCTGGAATTGCAGTGATAATAATGATGTTTATAAATATAGGTACTAAATATTGCACAAATAATATTAAAGTAAATGACAATATTTTTTAGAGATAAACAATCCAGGCATTTTATTTTAACAAATGAGAGAAAAATTTCAAAAGCCTCTCAAACTTTTCCTTGCGTTTAGGTATTTACTTTGATATTTTTAAGTGGAGCTGGACATTTTATTTAAACTCCCTTTTCGTGGTTTCATCTAAAAAAAATATGTTTTTTTTTTCATTTACTCACATTTTGTATGCTCTCCGGGAGGTAAGAATTCATTATTTTTTTGATCAGGACCAGGATCCCTTGACTTATAGGTTGGTACGAGGCTGACCACCCATACTGTAAGAAATGGTTCACTTTGCCAATGTCGGACCAAATATCCGAAATTGCGAATGAATGGAATATCCAGAGTCATAATAAAAGAAGAGCCTTTATGAAGAAGGTTATGACTCTGGAGGAAATGAAAGAAGTATGTAAGGACAGAAAGAAATGGCGATGGATCTGTAATGTTGGCGGCTAGGGTTTATTAACGTGAAATTTGTTTTATGTCTTAGTTTTTTGATGTCCATATATATTATTATTTATTGATTTAAAAAATGTAATTTGTCGTGTATGTTCCTTGACTTATAGGTTGGTATGCGGCTGACCACCCATGCTGTAAATATAGTTCACTTTGCCAATGTCACCCCTGTTACAGGGAAGGACGGCAAGAGTTGCAGGGTGTATGTCCATTTGAGATTTGGTTTTTATGTTGTAGGATCACATGAGGCATGTGCAAGCGCAAACTTGTACATGTCTGGTTGTGAGAATGCATGTAATGTGAATCTCCAATGTAACATATCTTTGCAACTTAGATTAGATTAGATTAGAAACCTGTTTCAGGAAAGGTCGGGCAAAGTTGCAGGATGTATGTTCATTTGAAATCTGTTTTTTGACTTGTACCTAAGTAGGTACACATGCAACATTTGTAACCGCGAGCTAACACGTGTCAGCTTGTGGACATGCATTTATTATGAATTTTAAATGTTCATATATCTTTGAAACTTAGATTATAGATAAGTAGTAATCATTATTCTTTTGCTTACAAATAAATTCAATATACAGATTACTTTGTTATGCATCCTTTCAGAAGATACTAGATACCTATATTTCATTGATTCTATTAAAATTTAATGATTCAATATACTCTTTCAATATAAACAAAAACGACACACGATGTCCACAGTTCAATTGATTGGATTATGACATTTTTTTAGACACATAAACGTGTGTCACTCGCCGTAAATAAAATATATTCTCAAATTTGTGCAGAAGACCATTTCCCAGACAAAAACAACGTTAAATATTTCTCGAATTTAAAAATCATCTACTTACTATATATTCATATTCATATTTCCATTTTTATTTTTTTTATTCAAATTTTTGAGATTCAGCCGATTTCGAGTGGTGCGCTTACCAATGAACAGCATTTCATCTTTATTAATTAGAAAAATATTAGCTTTGTAAGAGTGTTTTGGAAACCGTGTATTTTTTTAGTCGCTTGTTTGATTTTATTTAACAAATTAAGTAAGAGGTCACCAGGGTCTCATTCGTGTTATTTTTTTCGATAACGACTAAATTTATAAAAGACTGTTGAAGAAATTGCGTGACATTGGGTGATAGGAGTCGAGAGGTGCGAAGAGGCATCAGACATTTTGATATACTTTTTCAAAATGGCGTCCTTTTCGGTGTTTTTCTTCTTCGTCTTTTTGTTCTTCCAGTCGGTGCATTCCGGTGAGTTATTTTACAAGTAAACATGAAAATTATGGATCATTTTCAGTACTCCTAATTTGTATTATAATTTATAAGGACTGTGTGACTATATAACCATCTAATCCAATCTAATCGAATCTAAGTTGCATAGATATGTAACATTGGGGATTCACATTATATGCATTCTCACAAGCAGACACGTACAAGTTCGCACTTACGCATGTGAAACTACAATATAAAAACCAAATCTCGACATACACCCAAAATGGCCATACACCCTGCAACTCTTGCCGACATTCCCTGAAACAGGGGTGACATTGGCAAAGTGAACCACTTTCTACAGCATGGGTAGTCAGCCGCATACCAACCTATAAGTCAAGGAAACCATGATGTCATCATTTGATACAGTTAGAAATCTCGAAAATGTTTCAAAGAATCCACTATTAGATATTTATTTTTGTGTTTTTATTATTTCAGATATCTGTGTGGATGACCAAAGTAAGTACTTTATAATAATCTTATAATGTAAATATATGTAACATTTAAGATTTATATTCATGCATAATCAGACACGTATAAGTCCGCGCTTACACATGCCGCATGTGGACCTACAACATAAAAAAAAACCAATCTCAAATCAACATAAGCCCTGTAACTCTTGCCAACCTTCCTTGAAACAGGGGCAAAGTTGGTAAATTGAACCCTTTTTTACAGTATGGATGGTCTGCCTCATTCCAACCTATAAGTGAAGGGATACAAACATTAAATAATAATGATAAGTTTATTTTTAAATTTAATTCATCGAACCCTCTTATTATTCACATATATCGACGGTTTAAAGGGCATGCGACGTTTTGGTCAAAAATGAGTTATGAATGCAATCCTATTTAAAAATTTCCGCTCTTTCTAATGCGCTCACTCCTATAGCTATACGATGATATTTTGTTGTTGTTTATGCCCAAGCCAACAAATACGTTTTTCTACTCCCATTTGGTAATTTACTTATTACAAAACGGCTAACGCAATCACAATGACATACATTTCTACACCCGTTGCGTAATGTAACATTACGCAACGGGTAACCGTGTTGAAATGAAAATGTGCGCATGCGCATTGTCAGAATTGGAACCATTTTTTAATTTCAAATGTCAACCTTGTATGGGGGTATAAAGACCTGTCAATCCAAGATGGCCGCAAGCGATCAGCTGATTAGGCTTCATACAATATTAGTGATATTCGGTAGGTAGGAGTTACCGTGGTGATGAGACTTCCAGCCCTGTTCAGATGAAAATAAATATATTTTATGTGTAGAGTCAAATAAAAATTGTTAATAGTGCTAAAATTTATCGAATTTATTTATCGGAATGCTCCAAATAAAGCTTTCCTTTTTTCAAAGGAAAATAAAAGGCTTGAAAGGAAAACAATACAAAAATTTTCACCGCAAAAAATAAACAAACTCAAAAAGTTACTTGGTTAATAGGTGGGTATTAGGTTGATCACCTATGCTGTACAAATTTGGTTCACCTGCCAATACAACTCCAGGGCATATGTTTATTTGAGTTTTGGGTTTGAATGTTTAAGCTTATATGCAGGATGTAAAAGCGCGACCTTATATGTGTCGGATTGTGGGCATGAATTCAATATGAAACCTAAATATAATTGATCTTTACAACTTAGGTTAGATTAGATAATCGAAGGGAATGATAAATTACACGTTTTGACAAAGGTAAGGTTTTAATTACTTCAAATGGACGAGTACATTATAATGACTATTATTCACTATTTTGTTTATTCTTTCATGGTCGTAGAAAAAGTATTGTATGCCACTGCACGTAATAAGCCTTTGTAACACTCGTACTTTCTATTGTGCCATTCGGCTGCGCCTCATGGCACAAACTAGCACTCGTGTTACAAAGACTATCATTACTAGGCAGTGGCATAAATAACTATTTCAAAGTATGGTTTTGGTGTAACCGACAAGATTTTGGCCTTTTTTGTCCTACTGGCGCTTGTGAAATAAATAAAAAATCGAACAACATCGTAATGAAACTTTAATAGGAATGCCAATAAATGCCTTTATTTTTTAAATTTAAGAGCTCTTTTGATTTTAACGATATGATAAAAAGTTAAAAAAGTTATGCCATTTTTCTGCAATGCCAAACTTGAAACTGCTCTCCTGAACAATTTAGTTTTTGTCGCTTATGCCCTATTGCCTTTTAAGCGTAGATATAAAATAAAACATAAAAAGATAATTTTGCGACCGCCATTGCTTACTCCAAGCTCGTCCTACAAAATGATAATGCCGAGTGAGCTTTTTGAAATAAATTTTGTGATGGGCGCATGAATGCTATTCACGAGCATTTTTAAGTTTACTGTAATCAGATTATTATGAAACTCCATCTGAGATCTACACCGTCCATTTCGAGCAGTATTCTGTGATCTAGTCCGGTCGATAGCTCAGTTGGCAGAGCACTTGCATTCCTATTGAGGGTGTCAGAAATGACTTCCCGTTTTGGTGCTAATTTCAAACTCATCATAAAATACCAGCCGGCATTTTGCAACTCAAATCTAATCTAATCTAAGTTGCAAAGATATGTAACATTGAAGATTCACATTATATGCATTCTTACAAATAAACGTCGGTGCTATGGCCACGGCGGTCAAGACGCTTGTTCAGCTAGCGTATTTGGTTCAGATAACGTTGGTTCGAGCCACGGCTGGCCCCTTTGACCATAACATTGACCCTGGTTCAGATGTCGTTGCATGCACACAAGCTTCTTCTTTCGCATGAAGACAACTTGCCGGGCAAAATAGGTTTGTGAATTGCATTCCTCTTCACAAATTTATTTAAAAAAAAAAAAAAAAAAACACGTACAAGTTCGCGCTTGTGAACCTACAACATAAAAACCCAAACCACAAATGAACATACACTCTGCAACTCTTGCCGACCTTCCCTGAAACAGGGGTGACATTGGCAAAGTGAACCATTTTCTACAGCATGGGTGGTCAGCCAATTCAGGAATGAAATTTAATTTTTCGTAAATGTGTATTTTTCAGATGTCTATCCTTTGGTCAATGACGTCATGGGCTTTATCAAAACCTACGAAACAGACTTCCTCAAAAACTACGGCTTGAACTATGACAAGTTCTACGACACCAAAGTCATTGGAAAGCTGGACAAAAAGTACCAGAAGACCTTCGATATGCCAATTATGTTCACCCACGGCAAAGATGTGTACCCCAGAAAGTCGGGTGATCAATTCGTCATGGAGAAACGCATCGGCGACAAAATCCTGACTGTTGACAAGACGACAGGGGAAAAGTATTTCACTTTGGATGTCAATCCCACAAACACAAATGATCCAACATTTGCAGCAAGGTTCAATGTTGTCAAAGACGGCATGTTCTTCAACAAAGACATCATGATGAGTGACAGCACAGACAAGAAAGATCTGAAGAAGAACAAGAAATATGACGAGCACACCATGGTCAAAAGTGGCGACACCAAGAATGTGAAGGAAACGGACAAGAAGTTCGACAGCATGTACACTGATACCAAATTTATGGATTCAGGAAGGAAATTCACAAATGATAACACAAAGTTTATGAAAACTGATGACGTTGATAGATTCATGAACACTGATAGAAAGTATACGGGATTTGATGATAGATTCATTGACACTGATAGACAATACCCAACCTACATGAATACAGATAGGTCAGTCTATGCAAACAGATTCTTCAACAATAAAATGTACACCAATCAAGATTTCTACAACCGCAACACGGATTATGATAGATTTTACGACATGGACAAATACACAAATGGAAACAAATTCTACGACACAAACAAATATGGTTACGGAAAATATCTTGGGCAAGATGCGTATCGCTACAAGCGAGATCTGAAGACAGTCGAAGATCAGCATGTCAATAAAGTGGAATTCATGAATTTGGACAATCAGTTTGAGACCACATTTTTCGACAGGGTAAGAAAGATGAATACCTGATTATTTTCATAGCATTTTTAAAATCAATACTCATTTGGAACACAAGGCCAAACCATATCTCCATAACGACTCTTGATAAATGATCCACTTGAATTTTGGCCTCTGTTGGCCAAAAGAAAGGAAAGGTAGAACAATAGTCCATTGCCAATACAAATTAAATTTTTACAACCAATCAAAATCATCACACTTAAAAGATTTTAGATTAAAGAACACCCATTCGGAACTTAAAGCCAAACCACATCTCCACAATGACTCTTGATAAATGAGACATTAGTATTTTGGCCTCTGTCGGCCGAAATAATACAAAGATTGAACAATAGTAAATTGCCAATACCAACACAATTTCTACAACCAATCAAAATCAGTGCACCTTAAAGATTGTAGATTAAAGAACACCCATTTGGAACATATGCCAAACCACATCTCCACAATGACTCTTGATACATGAGACATGAGTTTTTTGGCCTCTGTCTTTGATATTTGTGGTTGACAGGCTACTGTAACTGCAACTGTAACTGTAACTCTGTCGCCATTCCGCTAGGGGTGGCCAGAGCCTCTGCAGAGTTGCCTCCATTTTTTCCTATCCTTACATATCTCTTTCAATTCATTCATATCCATCACCTTCTTCATGCATTTTCTTCTTTTACGCTCACTTTGTATATCCCATTCTTTCACAATCTCCTCAATCTGATCACTCCATACTTTTCTCGGTCGCCCCTTCCCTCTTTTTCCTTTCACACTTTCTTTGTATACATACTTTGTCAGTCTATCATCATTCATTCTTTCCACATGCCCAAACCATCTCATCACATTCTTTTGTACCTTAACTTTCACATCCTCTTTCAATTTACATTCTTTTTTTACCCACTCATTCCTAACTCAGAGTTTTTCCTGTCATGCTTCTCAAATGCTTCATTTCCACCGTACATACTTTACTCATTTCGCTATTGTTCACTGTCCATGCTTCACTTCCATACATCAAAGTCGGTAACAATATGCTATTGTGTACCGCCATTCTCAGATCCATCGTCAATCGCTTGTTCTTTGCTATTCTTCCTATTGCACCGACCACTTGCTTGCCCTTACACATCCTATTCTCAAGTTCTCTTGTCATCTTTCCATTCTTCTCAAACATACTTCCCAAGTATCTAAATTCATCCACAATTTCAACTTTCGTACCATTCAACATAAACGTGCATTCTTCATTTTCATCCGTTCTGTCAAAAATCAGTACTTTCGTCTTACAAAGGCTACAAAGGTAGATAAGTAACCAATCGCTTAGGTAGACCTAATAATCCCATGATTCATATTTAGAGAAACATTATACTTCACCTCGCTCTAGAGCCCATATCTCTCCTTGGCCTCTGTTATTTTCAGCCTCCATCCATTTTTGTCCTCAGCCATGGTCCTCCAGCTGCTAAGCTGCATGGTTACCTGCAGTAACCGCATATCATTCCCCCTCACCTCATCTTCCCACTTCAGCCTTGCTCTTCCGACCTTTCGTCTTCCTCCTGGGTGCCCATTCATAATACGTTTGGGTAACCGTAGTTGGGCATCCTTTGTATAAGTCCAGCTCAGCTTAATTTCTGCAGCTACATATGTGTGGAGATGTTGGGTGTCTGGTATATCATGCACAACTCATAGTTGCGTCGGATGCACCATTGTTCTCCATCTCTCACATCACCATCAAGATCGTTGGCACGACAACCCGGGGTGGGTCTTGGCCTCCTTCATCAACCGCTACCAGCGCTGTCTGTCCAACGTCTTCCGCCTTCAGTCACATATTCCTACTGCACGGCAATCCGCCACCACTCCATCCAGCCATCTTGTTTGTGGTCTTTACACTATTCTACGTCATTCTGGGTTCATCATCACAATGGTCTTCTCCAGGCTCCGATGTAGTCTGTTGACCTCTATCTCTCACGGGCCCACAGATTCTACGCAGCACTTGATTAGTCTCCAAATATATATTGCCTTGTAAATTTCACACAGAGCGATGTTGACAAGACGTACAGAAGGAATTTCTTCAAGGACAACTTCACGAACGTGAAGACCAAGAGTGAATGCAAATGCGTCTGCCCCAACATCATCCCTAAAGGAGACCTCATGGATGACGTGGTCGTCGATCTCACACAGAAGTAAGTCATCAGTTTTTTTAGCTTTCTTTTCACTATCTCACGTTGCTTCACTTATAGGTTGTTATGAGTCTGACCCCCGTGCTGTACAAACTTGGTTCAATTCGGTAACGCCACTCGGGTTTCAGGGAGCAGCGGCAAGAGTTGCAAAGTTTATGTTCATGTGAGGTTTGGTATATTTTGTACGTCTTCACGAGACACTTTTCTGCTCGACGACTGAGGATGAACTCATGCGCATTCTTCTAGAAAGTCACACGGTGGTTTTCACACACAGCGAATACATGGCTCAACTGCTACCTAACGTGATTTGGTCATACAAAAAAAGATGATTCATATAGCGCTGATATTGTACTTTTACATCACCTCGACCAGAAAATCTATACGGAAAGTGCCTAAGTATTTTTTATCCTAATCCACTACATAAAAGTAATCTAAAAGTGACATTATTCCTCCTTAGCGAAACCATTAAATTTTTCATGATGCAGTCACTATATTGGTTCATTTAATTTTTCACGATGCGTAACTCACAACTAGGCTACACATATAGTCTAACTTCTTGCCTGCGTTATCCCCGAAGGGGTCGCCTACCTATTTTTACGGGTAAGGGGGCCGGCCTCACACCAACCACTTTCAGTTGAAGTGGGGGTTTCCCAGCTCACGGGGGGGCTGGTTCTCATTTTTTGTGAAGGCTTAGTACACCTTGAGATCGAACCCTTGCTCTCGGCATGGAATGCAGCATTCTACCAATTGAGCTATCGACCTTTTTTTACGAGCTTGGTATATGTCTACCAATTCTCAAGCAAGCCCAGTTGCTGTAAGGCTGGATGGACCTTTGGTGACAGGTCATTGGTAAAGGTTTATGCATTTTTTAACCCAGCGAAAAGCAAATTTGAAAATATTTATAGTATATTTTTTGTTCTCTGCCGGGATTCGAACCCACAACCTTCTATTCAGAGTCCGAAGTGTTACTACTGAACTACGGACCGGTTATGATGCAGTCACTAGATTGGTTCATTAAATTCTTCATGATGCAGTCACTAGATTGGTTCATTCAATTATTCATGATGCAGTCACTAGATTGGTTCATTAAATTCTTCATGATACAGTCACTAGATTGGTTCATTCAATTCTTCATGATGCAGTCACTAGATTGGTTCATTCAATTCTTCATGATGCAGTCACTAGATTGGTACACCGATCAATTCTTCATGATGCAGTCACTAGATTGGTACACCGATCAATTCTTCATGATGCAGTTACTAGATTGGTATACCAGTCAATTCATTCAATTCAAAATGATGCTGTCACTAGATTGGTGCATCATTTCATTCAATTTTTCATGATGCATTCAATCTATAATATAAGTTGCAGAGATATATTAACATTTTAGGCTCTCAAATGCATGCCCACAAACAAACACGTGTAGTTCGCGCTTACAAATGCTGAATGAGTACTTACAAATAAAATCCAAACCTCAAATGAACATAAGCCCTACAACTTTTGCCGACCTTCCCTGACACAGGGGTGACATTGGCAAAGTGAACCTTTTTTTACCTTATGGGTGGTCAGCCTCATACTAACCTATAAGTCAAGGAATACAAATAATATTTTTTTTGTAATATTGCAGGGACATCCTGAACAAGATCTGGAACAGCCGTGCCATGCCTCGTCTCTCTGTCGGCGGCAAGAGAATGAAGAACGCCATCCTCAGCATGGTGAACAGCGAGGATCCCATGTACAAGCAGCACGCATTCGTCGCTTCCATCTTCTTCTTCGGAACCTTCTTGAACAATGACGTCACCACAGACTACTGCCCCTTCTCCACGGTACATTATTTATTATTTAAAACTTGAATCAAGGTGTACTTTCAATCCTGTGACGATATTTACGATGGCGTCCATCGGTGCTCTTCTCAAACAGGCAACAGCAAAGCCATGGCTCATCTGCAGCCTACAGTGATTTTGTTGTGCAAAAAATTGATGATCCGTAGATCAGTTATGAATCAAATGTTTTGTGAATAGCACTGAATGCTTCAACGAGTTATTTGTTTCAAATCTGCCTCGGAGACTCCTTCATTACACACTTTTATTAATTGATCTACCATCACAATATATTATAATAAAAAAAATTCTCAGAAGCCTGTGGCTCTTGAATCCGGGCGAGCTTCCCGCTGCGGATAATATTTTCTTTTTCTATTTCATGTTGAAAATTTATTTTATTGATAAATCCTTTCGTTACAATCCGTGTTTCCCCATAACATCTTTGTTTATTTTATTTCCTACAGATAATCAAGGCATCACTCATGGACACCAGATACAACGAGAGATTGGTCAGAGAGACCTTCATGGTGGCCAGATCCTTCATGAACGGATTAAAGGTCATCGGGAACACGGGACTCGTCAACTCTGGATGCGACGTCGTCACGACCACCGTAAGACATCTGTTCTCTATTTTTATAGACTCTGATTTTTCTTTAATTTTGTGCTGTTGTTCTTTGTAAGCTTCCTTCCTATTATAATGTTATGATTTTATTTGGGGTTCTTTTTTAGTTAAACGTCTTTCTTTAACCTCCCATAAACATTTTTCTTAAACTTCCTTTCAGGTCTTTATCATCTTCCTTCAAACTCACACATCGAATTGCCATTCCGCTGTTCTTTTTTAATCTCTGGATGGTACAGAAGCACTATTCTGCTAAATTCCTTGCATTTTGGGTATCAATCCAGGTTAGAACTTTCTAGCGCTTACGAAAGTACTTAGATAAAAATCACAGTACCAGTGGCAAAGGGTGCCATACAAGCCGGTTCCCATCGGCTTCCCTTTTAAAATGATGTAACAAAGTAGTTAAAAAATATAGGCACAAGTAAAAAAATACATTCAAAACCTAAGAAACAATACGTATTTTTTCCATGCAGTCTACTTTATTATCATTTTAAACGGGAAACCGATGGGAATCGGCTTGTATGGCACCCTTCGCCACGGCACAGTACACCTTATTTTTGAAAATGAATTTCTGGTTCGCCACCTAGGGGTCATGAGAAATTTAGAAAAATCGTTAGAATTCTTGAAAAATCGTAGAAAAAAAAATAACGCTTCAGGTCCTATAGCCGTCAAAAAAACAACTTCTAACACATTTTGATGCTATTTTGATTGATTTCCAGGTTGATCACGACCTGTGCCACCCAGAACAGCTGGACTACGACTTCGACGCCGTATGGGACCTGGAGGGCTCCACCTTCCCCGCCGTGTACCGCCAGGCCGCCTACACGCTGTACAGATCCACGCTGATGCAGGATAGGATCCTGGCTGCCATAGTCACAGCCTCTCTCACCAAGCCCGTCAACGATGTAGTGATGAAGTTTGATCGCTACTCCATGTTTGAGGTGAGCACATGATGAAGATGATGATAATAAGCCGGTGATTTCTTTGTAGTCACTCCAAGGGCGCTTGTGCATGTGAAAAAAAATTGAAATTGAAATTTGCTTGTCTAATGTACATTATAAAGAACAGTGGCCCCAAGAAAGAGCCCTGTAGAACACCTGTATCCAAGATTGTTGGAGATGAAACACGTTAATCCTTACCAAGAGATTGGAGTCTTGCAGGTTCAACAATTCACTCCAAAGCTGTTCCGCCTATTCCGAGACTCTTATTAATTTTTTGAAGAAGTATGCTGTGATCGATGGAATCGAATGTCCAATAATCATATCACGTTCATCTAGTTTCCAAACCATAACAATTTATCTCTTATTCCTTACTGTATTGAAAATACAGTAGGAAGTAAATTAATTAGATAAATATTATGATGGTCACTGGGATGGTCGAGGTCTAAGGCGTTGGCGTTCGAATTTTCGTTATTGACACAAGCACCGGTTCGAACCCCACCTGCGTCATGTTCTCTCGACAATAACTTCGAATTGAGTAAGTCGTTTGACCAATTTGTCCACAGCTGAGTGTGTCGTTTGACCAATTTGTCGACAGCTGAGTGCGTCGTTTAAACAATTTGTCTACGGCTGAGTGTGTCGTTGACCAATTTGTCCACAGCCGAGTGCGTCGTTTAACCAATTTGACCACGGCTGAGTGTGTCGTTTGACCAATTTGTCCACGGCTGAATGTGTCGTTTGACCAATTTGTCCACGGCTGAGTGTGTCGTTTGACCAATTTGTCCACGGCTGAGTGTGTCGTTTGACCAATTTGTCCACAGCCGAGTGCGTCGCTTAACCAATTTGCCCACGGCTGAGTGTGTCGTTTGACCAATTTGTCCACGGCTGAGTGTGTCGTTTGACCAATTTGTCCACGGCTGAGTGTGTCGTTTGACCAATTTGTCCACAGCCGAGTGCGTCGCTTAACCAATTTGTCCACGACTGAGTGTGTCGTTTGACCGATTTGTCCATGTTGATCTGCTTACATGTTGGAATGTAATTCACATGAGGCCTTCCTTTCCTTCCAGATCCTGAACTTGCAGACCCTGGACCAGCTGCCGTCCTGCTGCTGCGCCTTCACCAAGCTCCGCATGATGGAGCTGTTCCATGACATGCCAGAGAGGATGACTATGACCTTGAAAAGGATCACCTATGGAATGTAGAAGAAATGAATTAGAAAAAGAAATAAACAAATAAAAAATTATGCGTAACACAATGATGTTTTTTTTTTGAAATGGGAAAAAGAACTAATCGTCACCTTTATGTCATCAGAGGTGATTTCACATGAACAATTTTTGTATGTGTACTGGACCAATGTGTCTTAATAAAACTGGAAATTGATTTTGTAAACTGTAACTGTAACTCTGTCGCCATTCCGCTAGGGGTGGCCAGAGCCTCTGCAGAGTTGCCTCCATTTTTTCCTATCCTTACATATCTCTTTCAATTCATTCATATCCATCACCTTTTTCATGCATTTTCTTCTTTTACGCTCACTTTGTATATCCCATTCTTTCACAATCTCCTCAATCTGATCACTCCATACTTTTCTCGGTCGCCCCTTCCCTCTTTTTCCTTTCACACTTTCTTTGTATACATACTTTGTCAGTCTATCATCATTCATTCTTTCCACATGCCCAAACCATCTCATCACATTCTTTTGTACCTTAACTTTCACATCCTCTTTCAAATTACATTCTTTTTTTACCCATTCATTCCTAACTCTATCCCTCAGAGTTTTTCCTGTCATGCTTCTCAAATGCTTCATTTCCACCGTACATACTTTACTCATTTCGCTATCGTTCACTGTCCATGCTTCACTTCCATACATCAAAGTCGGTAACAATATGCCATTGTGTACCGCCATTCTCGAAGAGAAATTACATTAATCTCGATGCTTAGTAAGCGATGTAGCCACCGTCTTCAGGAGTCACTCATCCTCAGTCATCGTGCAGATAGGATGAGAAATGGCAGATAATCCAAACAAGCACTGTGTGACGCAATAACAAAATATTTGTTTGCCTTTTCCCTAGCAATCCAGTCGTGTGACACAATAAATTTGTTCATGTTCATTCATGTGCGGACTTCATTATTTTATTTTATTCACAACTAAAACACAAATCGGGGCTGTTCTTAAACATTTTAGTCGTCGGTTGAGCCCACGCTTTGACAAACTAATGATGCATTTGTATGAAGACCTGTCAATCCAAGATGGCCGCAAGTGAACAGCTGATTTGTCTTCATACAAATATTACAAAATTCGGTAGGTAAGAATGACCGTGCTGATGAAACATTCAGCTCAGGCACTATTAGTTTGTCAAAGCGTGGACTCAACCGACGACTAAAGCGTCTAAGAATAGCCCCGATTGGAACTAAGCGGCTACACCGCGGTTTAACAGGACTGGGGACATCTGTGCCCCATAGTATAGTACGAACCCATAGTATCATCATCATCATCATTGGCACGACAACCCGGGGTGGGTCTTGGCCTCCCTCAGCAACCGCTGCCAGCGCTGTCTATCCAACGTCTTCCTCCTCCAGTCCCACATTCCCACTGCACGGCAATCCGCCACCACTCCATCCAGCCATCTTGAACGTGGTCTTCCCACTGTCCGGCGTCCCTCCGGGTTCGTCATCACAATCGTCTTCTCCAGGCTCCGATGGTCCATTCGCTGAATAATGTGCCCCAGCCAATGCAGTCTGTTGACCTTTATTGAGCGGACCACATCAGCGTCCTGGTACAGCTTACACAGTTCGGAGTTATATCTTCTTCGCCATATGTTTCCGTCCTTTATTGGACCATAAATACGTTGAAGTATTTTCCTTTCGAAGACGTTGAGAGAGCATTGGTCACGCTTGGTCAGTGTCCAGGTTTCGGAGGCATAGGCCCCATAGTATCTACCAATGCCGTAAGTAAGTTTCTACTCCTCTATATTATAACTCAATGGTAGAACAGTCCTCATTAAAGGAAATTTACTCGGACCGGTCCGTAGGCCGTAGTGGCAACACTTCGGACTCGTAAATGAAAGGTTGTGGATTCGGATCCCGGCGGAGCACACAAAAATACCATTAATATTTCGCATGTGCTCTTCGCTGGGTTGAAGAATTCATAAGCCTTTACCAATGACCGGTCACCAAGGGTCCATCCAGCCTTACAGCAACTGGGTCTTGCTTGAGTATTGGCGCTTTGTAGCGACGACCAAGCTCGTACACCTCTGCGGCACTACAACAAGTGTCATAGACCCCTAGAGTCTTTAGAATCTAGGGAGTCTCCCGCACAGGATTTCTTAAAAAAAAAAAAAAAAAAATGGAAGAAATATTCATGTGTAGTGAGCATAACAATTTTATTTAAATAATTCACTAGAAGTATAGTAAAAGCTTTCGTCAGTTTTATGCAGAGATCTCTGTCAGAGTTATTTATAAAAAAAAAAACATTGCAAAAAAGTAAAGAATTAAATCTATCTATACCTAATCTATATCCCAAGTTGCAAAGATATATTGACATGAACGGTTCATATTTAATAACTTTAATATTGATACAAATTAAAATCCATACATCACATAAACATACACCTTGTAACTCCTGCCGCCTTTCCCTAAAATGGGATGACATCGGCAAAATGAACCAAGTTTATACAGCATGGGGTTAAGCCTCAACCTATAAGTCACGGAGTCTTCGATAGGATACTTCAATTGATGAAAATAAGTTATTCGTTTCACTTTTATCCATTCAGAGAAAATGTTACAAGTCCGTACATTATCAATAAAATAAATTTACTTATTTAATAAAACTTATGATGAAGTCAGATAGATGGCACTTGTACTTTTCATGGTATGATAAGCTAGCCACCCTTCTTCTAGGGGTGGCCAGTACCTCTGTAGATGTGTCTCCTCTTTGTTCTGCCCTGACAAACTTCTTTCATCTCTTGGATATTAATCAGCTACAAGGTCGAAAGAGACAAGAAAGGCCAAAAAATGCGATGGATGGAAGGTACAGTCCACGTAGATGCAGCCAACGCAGTTTCACGACAAATCGGTGACAGACAACTCCTCCACAGATAGCCGGCAATGGACAAATCGGTCATACGACAGTTTGTCCAGCACATTTTGGTCACATATATGTTATACAGACAAATCCACCACACAAAACTTTCTCCTTATTTTTGATTTTTCCGAGATCTGTTGCCGTGGTCTGTAATAGCTCCCGCGGACGTTTCTCCCATGTCTACGATTGGCTTCTTCAGTGTGAAGGTGTAATTTTTATTTTATTTTTTATTTTTTTATATTTATTACAGAAAACAACAGCACATACACATAAAACAAGTAAAGATTTATAATAAATACATATAAGGCCAATAATAGTTTTCTTAAATAAAAATAATTACAATAAAAGCTTGTCTACAGCAAATGTAACAGCAAACGAAAAGAACAAAAGAAAAAAAATAAGAATGCAGAGGTTTTTATCAGAGAAGATTTGGGAAAATAGGATAGAAAGGACGATGGAAGGGGAAGAGGATGCCATTCAATCAGTTTTGCATTTTCTCAAGTAGTACATCCGCACCCCTTGAAGAAATGCGTTTTTGGACAAACAAAAAATGTCCAGGTGATTAAAATTTGAGTTATAACAAAACATAGCTCTCGTTAAAGTCGAGTTCCTGGCATAATTTGTAGTGTGCGCTCCCGTATAAAAAAGTGAATTTAACCTAGTGCGCCTTGTAGGTACACGCAAAGTGAGCCCCTCACAAAGAACGGTGGAGTCAATATGGCCGTGTACTATATCGTACAGAAAAGCCATATCTAATAGCGTTCGACGGGCTTCTAGGGACATAAAACCGTGATGACGGCAAGCATCATGATAATTATTAAAAGTTAAATGTTCCCTGTAATTTAGATGCTTTAGAAATTTATTTTGTATAGCTTCTATTTGTTCCTTATAAACACTAATGATGAAGATGATCTTGATGAAAACTATAATGATGACATGGGCCATTGTAGACGTGGGCGAAACGTCCGGAGGCTCCAGCTCCCATTGATCACGGCAACAGATCCTGGAAAACATCTCTCCAGCATCATCAATTGTATTATTTTGTGATGAAGGGGTCCTCCGATGTTGGCGACCACTTGTGAGAAGTCTCCTTCAGATGGGCATCTGAATTTATAGGGCTATAATTTTATTTTTGGCGCATTTTCAAACATTTTAAAAACTACAAAACTTTATGGACTCATCACAAAATGTAAAATTCGTATTTTTCTCTTCTGATTCATTGACTTACAGGTTGGTATGAGGCTGACCATCCATACTATAAGAAAGTTTCAATTAGCCAATGCCACCCGTTTTTTTCAGGGAAGGTCGGAAAAACTTTCTGGGCTTATGTTCTTTGGAGGTTAGGTTAGGTTAGGTTAGGTTAATTTTGTGAATTTGTAAATACACATGCAGCATTTCGATAACTTAAAGGTAAAACTAAATAAGTGCCGGCATATTAAGGTAACATGGATTTTCAGACAAATGCACCCTTTTTCCTATTTTCTACGAGACGAAAAACTAAAAGAAACATGGAAAAGTCTGTAATTTAGAACTTTTTCATTAGCACTTCCTTATAATTAGTTCACTTTCTATGCGAAGTTACACTCAATAAAAGGTTAAAGCTTTAGTTAGAAAGCCGGTGATTTCTTTGTAGTCACTCCAAGGGCGCTTGTGCATGTGAAAGAAAATTGAAATTGAAATTAGCTTGTCTAAAGTACATTATAAAGAACAGTGGCCCCAAGATAGAGCCCTGTGGAACACCTGTATCCAAGATTGTTGGAGATGAAACACGTTGATCCTTACCAAGAGATTGGAGTCTTGTAGGTATAAAACAATTCACTCCAAAGCATGGCCGTCGGAAGAACACAATCTAGGGGGGGGGGGGCAACTCACAATTTTTGTACACGTACCTACCTACTTATCAAAAATCTAGCTTACCTGATCTACGTCGCAACGCAAACGCAACGCAAAACGCAACTAAGCTACACATATAGTGTAACTTCTTGCCGCGTTATCCCCGAAGGGGTCGCATGTGGCGAGTTGAACCTATTTATTTTTACAGGTAAGGGGGCCAGCCTTACGCCAACCACTTCAGTTGAAGTGGAGGTTTCCCAGCTCACGAGAGTGCTGGTACTCATTTATTGTGAAGGCTGAGTAAACCTTGCCGGTATTTTATTTTAGGGTTGGAAATAAACACCGAAACGGGAAATCATTTCTGACACCCTCGGTGGGATTCGAGCCCGAGCTTTCGGCATGGAATGCAAGCACTCTACCACCTGAGCTATCGACCGGACAAGTCGAAAAGGCGAATACCAGTTTTCTTGGTGTTTGACCGAAGATGCCCATCACTTTAACCGTAAATGTTGGGCAGCCCGTCACCTTTTCCCTGTGCACACTCATCATGCATAGTCTATTGAGTCTGTTTTCTTTCATTGTAGGTGTTCGCCTTGATGGCACCGTCGCGTAAGTGGCAGGTGCATCATCCTTAGTTCATTCATATTTTAGTAAAGCTTCTATAATATTTACTTAGAAGAAATCATTGGGAATGTTTGCTGGCTGCTTTGCTGGTTGTATCATCTTTCCTGCCCTTCGAGATTTCCACGTTAAATATCCACGATTTCTCAAATCAGTGAATTCAACTTTCAATTTAGTGAATCGGTGGCATATATTCTTCTTCTTTTTGTGCCACTTCTAACGAAGATCGGCGATCATCATAGCTATTTTGATTTGAGATGCTGCGGCTCGAAACAGGGACTTGGTGCTTCTGCCGGACCACTGTCGCAGGTTCTTCAGCCACAATGTCCTTCAGCGTCCCTGAGATCTTCTCCCCTCAATCTTACCCTGAATGATAAGCTGAAGGAGACGGTACTTCTCATTTCTCATTATGTGACCGAAGTACATAAGTTTTCTCTCCTTAATGGTTGGCGGGAGCTCCTTTGTAGTGCGCATTCGTTGAAGGACTTCTTCATTGGTGACTCGATCACGCCAAGAGATCCGAAGCATTTTTCGGTAGAGACACACCTCGAATGCTTCAATTCGTCTCTCCAGTGCCTGCGTGAGAGTCCATCCCTCCATACCATACAGAGCGATTGGGAAAACGTAGCACCTCACTATGCGCTTCCGGAGTTCAAGGCTTAAATTTCGGCACAACAGTAATTTGCTCATTTTAGCGAAGACATTTCGGGCTTGCTCTAGTCTGCTTCTGACTTCTTGACACATGCCCCACTTTTCGTTGACCACACATCCAAGGTACCTACCTGTACCTGGCATTTATTCAGTTTTACCTTTAAGTTGGCGATTTGTAAGCGCAAACTTACCCTTATCTATAAATATTTAAAAATTAAAATGGTTACCTAACCATTCATGGTTAGGTAACCATTCTGCTCCTAAAGATGCCTCATTGGGCGAAAATGTTTGAGCAAAACAAAAAGAATAAAGTGAATTAAAACCATGTTTTACCATTTTAATTTTTAAATATTTATAAAAATGGACTTTCACTGTGTTAACAGATCAACACTAAAAATATAATTACCCTTATCTGCTTGAATATTTTTAAACGTTAATATATCTAGCAACCTAGATTGCAGATCATGGGCAAACGTCAGTCGTTGTGACTAGGGTCCTTAGCAACAAATAACAAAATATAAGTCAATCTTTGTTCTAGCAGCACGGCAGTGTGACGTAACAACTAAGTCTACCTATTTATTGAAATAGATCAGTCTAGTCGTCTACCTATCTTAGGATAGCTATTTATTGAAATAGATCAGTCTAGTCGTCTACCTATCTTAGTCTAGCTATTTATTGAAATAGATCAGTCTAGTCGTCTACCTATCTAAGTCTACCTATTTATTGAAATAGATTAGTCTAGTCGTCTACCTATCTTAGTCTAGCTATTTATTGCAATAGATCAGTCTAGTCGTCTACCTATCTTAGTCTAGCTATTTATTGAAATAGATCAGTCTAGTCGTCTACCTATCTTAGTCTACCTATTTATTGAAATAGATTAGTCTAGTCGTCTACCTATCTTAGTCTACCTATTTATTGAAATAGATTAGTCTAGTCGTCTACCTATCTTAGTCTAGCTATTTATTGAAATAGATCAGTCTAGTCGTCTACCTATCTTAGTCTACCTATTTATTGAAATAGATTAGTCTAGTCGTCTACCTATCTTAGTCTACCTATTTATTGAAATAGATTAGTCTAGTCGTCTACCTATCTTAGTCTAGCTATTTATTGCAATAGATCAGTCTAGTCGTCTACCTATCTTAGTCTAGCTATTTATTGAAATAGATCAGTCTAGTCGTCTACCTATCTTAGTCTACCTATTTATTGAAATAGATTAGTCTAGTCGTCTACCTATCTTAGTCTACCTATTTATTGAAATAGATTAGTCTAGTCGTCTACCTATCTTAGTCTAGCTATTTATTGAAATAGATCAGTCTAGTCGTCTACCTATCTTAGTCTAGCTATTTATTGAAATAGATCAGTCTAGTCGTCTACCTATCTTAGTCTAGCTATTTATTGAAATAGATCAGTCTAGTCGTCTACCTATCTTAGTCTAGCTATTTATTGAAATAGATCAGTCTAGTCGTCTACCTATCTTAGTCTAGCTATTTATTGAAATTTTTTTTTTTTTTTTTTTTTTTTTTTTTTTTTTTTTTTTTTTTTTTTTTTTTTTTTTTTTAAAATAGATTTGTGAAGAGGAATGCAATTCACCAACCTATTCTACCTGGCCAGAAACAGGTATTAATATCATCATTTAATAATTCATTATTGTTAATTATTAATGAATTATTAAATAATAATTACCCAATTACATCTGTTGAACCAGGGTCAAAGTTAAAGTCAAGTGACCCAAGCGGGGATCGAACCAACGTTGTTCCATTCGAAACACGCTAGAAAGATCAGCCCTCTTGGCCCACGCGGCTATAACCCCGACAAATAGATCATAGATCATAGAAATAGATCAGTCTAGTCGTCTACCTATCTTAGTCTACCTATTTATTGAAATAGATTAGTCTAGTCGTCTACCTATCTTAGTCTAGCTATTTATTGAAATAGATCAGTCTAAAAGGTTATGACTCTGGATGAAATGAAAGAAGTATGCAAGGACAGGAAGAAGTGGCGGCTAATCTGCAATGTTGATTTCTAATGTTGGTGTATTCATTTGCTACATTTTTTGCATAGGAAATTTTTGACTTTTTTTCTATAGATTTCTTTGTAAGGTTTTGTTCTTTTTTATATTTAAATGTAATTTATTATTCATATTCCTTGACTTATAAGTTGGTATGAGGCTGACCCCCCATACTGTAAAAAATGGTTCACTTTGCCAATGTCACCCCTGTTTCAGGGAAGGTCGGCAAAAGTTGTGGGGCTTATGTTCATTTGAGGTTTGGATTTTATTTGTAAGTACACATTCAGCATTTGTAAGCGCGAACTACACTTGTTGGTTTGTGGGCATACATCTGAGAGCTTTAAATGAATATATCCTTGCAACTTAGATTATAGATTATATTATTATAGTCGTCTACCTATCTTAGTCTACCTATTTATTGAAATAGATAAGTCTAGTCGTCTACCTATCTTAGTCTATTCTATATTTTCTTAGCTATTTAATGAAATTTGCAGACTTCATGCCTTCCTCAGCAACCCTCTTATTTTTGTATTTCTACGAATGAAAAAAAAATACACAGATTTATCTAAAAGTATTTATTTTTATTTAAATTTGCTTATTCAACATCGGAATTTTTTTTTTTTTAATTTTATCTCTTATTGTTTTATTCTTTTCAGCTAGGTACAGTAAAGAGGTCGTTGACCGAAAAGCACAAACAAAAAAAAAATTGTGTGCTGAAATATCTTAATTGCTTGTTAGTCTTATTGCTGATATATAATGTAAAACGTGAGTGTGATTGGGTTATGTTATGTGTATTTTAATTTTATAGATATAGGCACAAATAGGTACTGGTGAGAAACGAAGATCCGGTAATGGATAGAAAATCTAAAATCTAATCTAAGTGGCAAAAATATGTTACATTAGGGATTCACATTATATGCTTTCTCAAGTTCGCGCTTGCACATGCCGCACGTGAACCTAAAACATATTACAAACACAAATCTCAAATGGATATACACCATGCAACTCAGCCGTCCTTCCCTGAAACAAGGTTGACATGGGCAAAGTGAACCATTTTTTACAGTATGGGTGGTCATCCGCATATCTACCAACCTATAAGTCAAGGAAGGTATGATCTAAGTTGCAAAGATAAATTGACATTTAAAAATCATATTTAATGTCATTAACCTATAAATTAAGGAACACTAAACCAAGATGGCTTCGAAAGTAGGTATGTACAAAAGGTAAAGTCCATGTCACGACAAAATATCCATTGACAGAATGTCCACTGAAACATTGTCCATTGACGAAATTCCCGCACGACAAAATGCCTACGCGACAAATGTCCACCGACAAAATGTCCACGCGACAAATGTCCACCGACAGAATGTCCACGCGACAAATGTCCACCGACATAATGTACACGCGACAAATGTCCACCGACAAAATGCTCACCGATATAATGCCCACCGACAAAATGTCCATCGTCAAAATGTTCACCTGACACAATGTCCACCCGACAAAATGTCCACGCGGCAATTGTCCATCGACATAACATCCATCGACAACCAATGTCAACGACGATACCATGTTGAAAGCACCGGTACTCATTAGATCACCGAAGTTTTAAGCAACATTGGGCGCGGATGCTACTTGGATGGGTGACCGCTAGGTACTGGACCGGTCCAATGGAGGGTTTGTTCGAGTGGCAACAGTTTGGGCTCGTAAATGGAAGGTTGTGGATTCGAATCCCGGCGGAGCACAAAAAATATATCATTTATATTTCCAAATGTGCTCTTCGCTGGGTTGAAAAATTCATAAACCTTTACCAAAGACCGGTCACTGAAAGGTCCATCCAACCTTACAACAACTGGGCCTTGCTTGAGAATTGGCGTTTTGTACAGCGACGACCAAGGTCGTAGAGGGCTCTTGAGGTGTGATACACACAAAAACAGCGCTCACCAAATAAATCATCCTTATATTATTATTATTATCGACATACTGTCCACCGACAAAATGTACACCAGACAAAATTTGCAGGGTTTATATTCATGGGAGGCTTGGACTTTAATTTTGTTAACCCCTTCGGGGATAACGCGGCAAGAAGTTACACTATATGTGTAGCTTAGTTGCGTTTGCGTTGCGTTTTGCACATGCAGATAATAATAGATTATAGAGGTCATAGACATGAAACATTTGCAAGCGCGAACTTACACGTGCCTGCCTGTTTGTGGGCTTGCATTTAATATGAATTTTAAATATAAATGTATTTTTGCAAATCAGTTTATAGATTAACATATTGAAATTCTAGCTTGTATAAATTACAAAAAAATGTCCTCATCTTCGGCATGAAAATAAATAAAACAAAAACAATTGATTACTGCATATCTGCTTTTTAATTGTTTATTTGTTTTTACAATTTTTAATCAAGTAAGCAAGTAGGTGATTAGTGATATAATATTTTATTTTGTTCATACATTTGTCACAATTTATGATTGACGTTTAGAAAAATTTGTAAAAATAATCCACAGAACGCTCGAAAATTATAAGTTCGGAACATTGAAAAGGGTGCGAAAATAAACCTCGTCATTTAGCCGGATGCCTTCCAAATCTTATAACTAGAGTCTTTGGGATGGTCTTGGGGATAAAGCGTCGGCTCTTGAATTTGCGTTATTGACTTAAACGCTGGTTCAAGCCCCACCTACGTCATGTTCTACCGACAATAACTTTGACCCTGGTTCAACAAATGTCCTTGGGTAGTTGTTAATGATTAATTAAAAAAATATATTAAATCAATTATTAATTGATAACGTTTCCTGTTTCTGGCCAGTAAAATAGGTGAATGGTGAATATAACAATAAATAATTAATATAAGGCTGATTACTTGGGTGAGTCTGTGAGTCACAACTCAAGAGCCCTCTGCAAGCTTGGTCGTCGCTGTAGAAAGCGACAATTCTCAAGCAAGACCCAGTTGGTGTAGGGCTGGATGGACCTATGGTGACCGGTCTTAGGTAATGGCAGATTAACTATTCAACCCACATATGGGTATCGCCGTCGAAATTTGTACCTTTTGTCTTGTGCGTGTGTCGCCTAATGATTTTCAGTGTTGCGACCCCTTCGGGGATAACGAAGCAAGAAGTTATGCTATATGTGTAGCTTAGTTGCGTTTTTTTAATTTTAAGTAATTATAATTTTTTAACCAATATTAATATGCCTTAATCTCACAAATGTGACGTAGCGCGGTAACGGTTACGGTGGCGTTCGTCAATAAAAAACCCGCCCGACATGATCCTAAAATCGATTTATTTGAAAACTAATAATACCAGCGACTATAAAAACACACAATCTTAAGCAGCACTAATGTCTCTAAGTAGACAATACACAATTGACAACAGATTCCGATATTAAAACCCTAATAATTCCAAGCTAAGTCCCACTCAAAACAATCACGACAAGTGTACGGCTGAGACGTAAACCCTCTCAGAAGAAAATGAAGGTAGCGAATCAGTTTTTTAGTGTTTTCCATACTGCATCAAAGAGTTACCATACGCGAAAAAATACTTAGGGATGCAAGATTTTTGTCAGTTTCAATGAAAATGGTAACACACTAAAAGAAAAAATTCGGAACCAAAAATGGAGACAACCATAAGCAACTAATATTTCGTGTATAAATAAATAAATATTATTGTGGCTAGTACAGAAAACAAAATATACGTTACTAAGGTATATGAAAAAATACTCAACTTTATAAAAAAATTACTATTTTTTATCGTATCTAGCCATCAAAGGGTCAAAAACGGATTGCGGACATGTAAAATTTGTATGAGAATGGAAAAAAGGCGATTTTGTTTTATTTTTTAATTACATCGCCACTTTATGCTTTTTGCAGTTATTTTTTGAATTTCGATACGCTTTTCAAATATTTTACTCTAATAAATCTAGAATTCAGTAGACATCACCAGTTTTTATGAAAAAACTGAAAATCATTAGGCGACACACGCACAAGACAAAAGGTACAAATTTCGACGGCGATACCCATATAGTATAACATCTCATTTACGTGGTACTCACGTGGTCGCGCTGGTACTCATTTATTGTGAAGGCTGAGTAAACCTTGCCGGTATTTTTATTTTTGGGGTTTGAATTAAACACCGAAACGGGTAAACATTTCCGACACCCTCGGTGGGATTCGATCCCGAGCTCACGGCATGGAATGCAAGCATTCTACCAACTGAGCTATCGACCAGACAGCGAAGAGCAAAAAATGAATTATTTCGTGCTTCGCTGGGATTCGAACCCATTACCTTCCAATCACGAGTCAGAACTGTTAAACACTAGACTACGGAGCGGCCTGTAGCGCCATCGGAAAAATAATGTGACCAGCCCTACGCTTATTAGGTTCTTGTATCGCAGTGGGGATTCCTCTGGGACGTGTTATAATTTCTTTCGAACCTTGCCGGTATGATGATTCGGGCTTGGAGAAACCCTCAACGGAAAGACATATCTGACACTCTTTATCTAAATTTAAGTTGCAAAGATATATATCATTTGAGATTCATATTAAATGCATTCTCACAAGCAAACACGTATAAGTTCGCGCTAACACATGCCGCATGTGGACCTACAATATAAAAACCCATCTCATATGAACATAAGCCCTGCAACTCTTGCCGACCTTCCCTGAAACAGGGGTGACATTGCAAAGTGAACCTTTTTTTACAGTATGGTTGGTCAGCCTCATACCAACCTATAAGTCAAGGAATTTGTAGGAATCGATATTGTGGCTTTGAAGGTTAATGAATGACAAAGTTACTCGCTTGTAAAAATAGAGAAAAGAAAGAAATATGTTGAGAAGGCTATGCTTCTAAGCTACACATTTAATGTAACCTCTTGCCGCGTTTTCTATGTGGCTTCGGGGCAAAGGCGGCAAGCGTTACACTATGTAGCTTAGTAGCATAGCGAGTGGAACCTATTTACTTTTACATGTAAGTGAGCCGGCTTTTCGCTAACCACTTCAGTTGAAGTGGGGGTTTCTCAGCTCCCGAAAGGGCTGGTACTCATTTATTGTGAAGGCTGAGTAAACCTTGCCGGTATTTTATTTTTGGGGTTTGAAATAAACACCGAAACGGGAAATCATTTCTGACACATTCTCGGTGGGATTCGATCCCGAGCTCACGGCATGGAATGCAAGCACTCTACCACCTGAGCTATCGACCGGACAATAAGAGAAGGCAAAAGATAAATACGTATAAAAGAGAAAAACATCGATAAGCTTTGATGATGATGATGGATGATTTCTTTCCTGTGGCGCCATTTAATGGTCCAGGACCATCTCAAGGGCGCCATGGCTTCTGGAGAAAATTAGTGTCTTCAGTCCCTTTCTGAAGGTGGTGGTAGGCTGGTTCGCGCGAACACCGATGGGCAAATTGTTCCAGGCAACCGGCCCGGCCACCGCAAAGCTTCTGTCTGCAAAAATTGAATGATCAAATGGAGTACAATGACATAAATAATGTTTTATAATACGTCACAGTTACTTAATTAAATATTAAAAAGCAAGTTCAGATTGCGGAAAGTAAGAGGTTATCTGGGAGTTGTGTAAGTTGGAGGAGAAGCGCACACAATCTACCTAAGTGTATCACTGTGCGTAGTGACTGATAAGTGTTACAAAAATACCGACACCTTGAAGGTAAAACTGAATAAGTGACATATCGCACGCCTAACAATAAAGCGAAATAACTCAAAAATTGGGAAAATCGAGATTTTGTAATAAAACGCAAGAACAATGCGAGAAGAATAGGTAGAATGCGACAGCCGTTTAATTTGGACGAATATGACCAAGATATAACATAGGTCGCCTTTTTCATCCCATACAAGTTGTACTGGTTGTCTGAATTTCAAACGTGATTTCCCAACATTCTTATTTTTTTAATTATTGCTCTTTATGATTAAACGTGCGAATTATGTAGCTTATAATAATAATAATATTAATATTGGTAGAAAGAAAAAATGGTAGAAAGAAAAGACAGGGTTGGGAACCCATAATAAAGGAGGCACTCTCCCACCACCTCCCACCCAGTTCATACAACTCATGCGGAGTTGCTTCACTCGGTGAACAACATTACAATTTTTTTTTTCACGTGGCTGAAGGTCTTTCCGATGAAGTTAATCAGCTAGTGTAACTCTATTCGTGTCAAAGAAAAGAAAGTCCTCCAGATCAGAGGCTATTGCATGACTCTAAGGAACCCCCCCCTCCCCCGAATTTCGATGTTACTGAAGCTAATGTGCCTGACGGGAAAGCCTCCCTGACGGGTATTTCGCGAGGAGCCATCTGCGCTCAGCGCAGTATATCAGTGTGTATGGGAAATATACCGGAGAGGACTACAACTCACAGAAATTAAAGTCGTGGTTTTTTTTAACACGTCAGCATTTTATATTCGTCAAAATTTACACGCGCCGGCAACACAACCTGCTTGTTCAGAGGTCGGTATATATATATATATATGTCAGGCTTATTTATTTTAAATTACACATGATAAGAGAGCGCCGTTTTTGTGTGTGTCACACCTCAAGGGCCCTCTCCGATCACGGATAAGACTTTTTGAAAAGGTGCGTCTTGAGAGCTCCGCAAAATATACCCATAGATTCGGAGTTCTTCACTCCGGGTGGCAGTCTGTTCCACTCCACCGGACCCGCAACACGGAAAGCACGGTCTCCAAAATTTGTACGGATCTGACGGTGCGGCTGAACCAAATTGATTGCACCATCGCTCGCGGATCTGAGTGTCTGCCTCCTCACACCCATCTCAACAGGCGAAATCATGTCAGTCAGATAAGGTGGAGCCAAGCCATTGATGGCTTTATATACCATCAGACAAACACGGTAGACCACCCTCTCCGGGAAACGAAGCCAATGTAGTTTTTTTAACAGCGGAGTGATGTGAGCGAATTTGGATATCCCGAATATAAGCCTTGCTGCTGAATTCAACACAGATTGAAAGCGGTTGAAATGCTTCTTTGGCTGACCACTATAAAGCGTTGAGCAATAATCAATCCGAGACATCACAAACGCACTCACCAGGGTCTTAACCGCATCTGATGGAAGACACTTTCTAATTGCCTTTATTTGGCGCAGTGAAAAAAAAGGAGGAAGCTATTGTGGCATCTATTTGCCTTTCCAATGTCAGGTTCCGATCCAGTAAGATTCCTAGAAGTCTCACCGAATCGGAAGGCTGGATCAGCTTACCTCCTATGGAGAGTGCTACCCCATTAACCAATAGATGGTCGCGCCTAGATGTAGCTGCCCAGAGTATACAACACAGAGAGAGCTTACATTCGAACTGGCTAAAGACACGAAAACGTCCTTTTTATTTTTGATAGCTATTAGCGCATTATTCTGTTTAGTATGACGTATTGTTAGGCTAGATTCAGATCAAATATAGTAGGATGTTTTTTTTTTTAAGGAAGCCTCCCTTGCGGGAGACTCCCTAGATTCAAGAGACTCTAGGGGTCTATGCCACTTGTTATAGTGCCGCGGAGGTGTTGGTGATGTGGCAGTTCGCTCCCCCAGTTCTTGTTTACCGTATCCGAGAGAAGTATGCAAGGATAGAAAGAAATGGCGGTTGATCTGTGATGTTGGCGGCTAGGGTTTGTTAAAGTGAATTTGGTTTTATGATTTAGTTTTTTATGTCCATGTATATATTGTTATTTTTATTCTTTGATTTTAAAAAATGTAATTTGTCATGTATGTTCCTTGACTTATAGGTTGTTATGCGGCTGACCACCCATAATATAAAAATTGGTTCACTTTGCCAATGTCACCCCTGTTTCAGGGAAGGACGGCAAGAGTTGCAAGGCTTATGTTCATTTGAGATTGGGTTTTTATATTGTAGGTCCACATGCGGCATGTGTTAGCGAGAAATTATACATATCTGCTTGTGGGAATGCATTTAGTATAAATCTTAAATGATATATATCTTTGCAGCTTAGATTAGATTAGATTAGTATCCGCCAATCTTGTCAAATATGACTTTTTCATGCAGTTGTCTTATGAATCAAATTCTACACAATCTGAGCTAAGAAAAACCGTAAAACTCGATAATGTGAGAGTTCTTTTAAATATTTTTAAAATAAATTTCTTGTTTTTATAAGACACATTGGTCCAGTACACATGCAAACATTGCTCGTGTAAAAAATTATCATTGGCGTATACGGTAAACAAGAACTAAGGCAGCGAGTTGTCCTTATCCGGTTGCAGGGACGTTAGCTGCGCAGTGCTGTGGTGTTTGAGACACTGAGCGAAAATGGCGATTGATGTTGGATTTGAAAGCGTAAGTTTAAATTGGGATGGAAACACAGATACCGTTAACTCATTCCATAAGCGGGCAGTTTGGCAAAGGAATGAGTCGAGAAAACACCAAGTTCTCATAGTTTTGATATATCGACTGCAAATGGTTGGATGTGAGCCGTTCTACGAGTTGCCCTTGTTGTGACGAGAGGACGGGGTATAAGTGAGGATATTTCATCAGAATTTGGTGAGCGCTGTTTTTTTGTGAATCACACCTCAAGAGCCCTTTGCGAGCTTGGCTGTCGCTATAGAAAGCTCCAATACTCAAGCAAGTCCCAGTTGCTGTAAGGCTGGATGGACCTTTGGTGAACGGTATTTGGTAAAGGTAGAAATTTGAAATTTTCAACCCAGCGAAGAGCATATTTGAAAATCTAAATGTTATATTTTTTATGCTCCGCCGGGATTTGAATCCACAACCTTCCATTTGTAAGTAGGAAGCATTACCACTAGACTACACACCGGTCCAACATGGATTTCTCAGATAGATGCACCTTTTTTCATATTTTCTACGAGATTCAACACTAACGTATTTAGACATTTTAGTCTTTTTTTTAAATAAAATTATTTTTTAGACTTTTTAAAGTTTGTGTATTCACACAGTGAAAATTCATTTTTATAAATAATTATAAAAAATTATAAAAAAACAGAGTTTTATTTTTTTTTAATTTAAATTAAGTTTAAAATCTCTTGATAATGAAAAGTTCTCAGTTCAATATTCAGGTCATTGTCTCTTGATAATGACCTGAATATTGATGGTCGAAAGTGCTCGAGATATAAAATATTATTGTGAAAATTAAACTACGTTAAAGAAAAAATAATTTTATGTAAAAAAATGAATTTTCACTGTGTGAATACACAAACCCTACAAAATCTAATTTTAGTCTTTCGTTGAGCCCACGCTTTGACAAACTAATGATGCATTTGTATGAAGACCTGTCAATCCAAGATGGCCGCAAATGAACAGCTGATTAATTTTTATACAAATATTACTAAAATTAGGTAGGTAAGAATGACCGTGGTGATGAAACTTCCAGCCCAGGCATCATTAGTTTGTCAAAGCGTGGGCTTAAACGACGACTAAAATGTATCAGAATAGCCCCGTAAATATGTGAGAAAATTCTTTAGCTTAGAAGTTCTTCGTGAGCTACAATCTATTATAATCTTAGTAGCAAAGATACGTTCACATTTAAGATTTATTGACGTTAAATGCATGCCCACAAACAGGCACGGGTAAGATCGCGCTTAAAATTTAATGCTGCATTTTGCAATGCTGCACAAATTAAAATCCAAACTTCAAATGAACATAAGCCCTGCATCTTTTGGCGACCTTCTCTGAAACAGGGGTGACATTGGCAAAGTGAACCATGTTTATAGTATGGATGGTCAGCCAGGAATTAGTCAATGAAAGTACTGCCTTATAATTAATCACTTACTTTATGAAGTTACTGCCAATAAAATGTTTATTCACGATTTCTCAAATCAGTGAATCAGCACTTATTCAGTTTTACCTTTAAGGTGGCGATATCATCATTAAATCATATGTGGAACTTGGTACCTATTTAAAATCATTAAAAGGACATTAAATTTAAAAATGCAGTTAACGCCACCATTACAGATTGTTGCTAATCAATTATTTATTTCCGAATTTCTCGATAATGGTATGAGACTGCATTTTTAAAATGTTTTTTTTTCCAGTAATTAATGATTATTAATTATTAAATTATTTATTTTTTAAGGTTTTACACTATTATTACACTGTTTTATATTATCACGTATAAGTGAAAGTGAAATTAGTAAAGTCCATACTGTTGAAATGGACTTTCTAAGAAGTATGATTGGGAAAAAACGGAGTGACAGGGTGAGGAATGATTTTGTAAGAGAAGAATGTGGTGCAAGAGAAAGTGTGAAAGTGAAGATTAAAAAAAGTTTGTTAAGATGGTTTGGGCATATGGAGAGAATGAATGAGGAAAGACTGACGAAGAAAGTATATGTTGGTAGAATAGATGGATGTCGTGGTAGAGGAAGACCGAGAAAAGTATGGATGGACCAAATATCCGAAATTGCGAACGAATGGAATATCCAGAGTCATAATAAAAGGAGAGCCTGTATGAAGAAGGTTATGACTCTGGAGGGAATGAAAGAAGTGTGTAAGGACAGAAATAAATGGCGGTTAATCTGTGATGTTGGCGGCTAGGGGTTTTTTAAATTAAAATTTGTTTTATGTTAGTTTTTGATGTCCATACATATTGTAATCTAGTGATTTTAAAAATGTAATTTGTCATGTATGTTCCTTGACTTATAGGTTGGTATGCGGCTGACCACCCATACTGTGAAAAAATGGTTCACTTTGCCAATGTCACCCCTGTCTCAGGGAAGGACGGCAAGAGTTGCAGGGCTTATGTTCATTTGAGATGGGTTCTTATAATGTAGGTCCACATGCGGCATGTGTTAGCGCGAAATTATACATGTCTACTTGTGGGAATGCACTTGATATAAATCTTAAATAATATATATCCTTGCAGCTTAGATTAGATTAGATTAGATTAGACGTACTTATACAATAATTTATTTTTATTTTACAAACCTTTTTGATCTTTAATCATCGTCAGGTATAAAAAAAATTGGAAATAAAAGTCATAGTGGTGTATTTAAGAAAGAATTTAATGAATGTTTAATTTAAATCCTAAAAAATAAATAAATTATCGAATATGAATATTCACTGTGTTAATACACAAACAATACAAATGATTGTTAATTATTTCACTTTGCTATCACTTCTCCAATAAATTACTTTTAATATGTTTTTCATCAAATTCAACTTCGTTGACATTGTTTTGTCATTTTTATTACGTTGTATCCAATCGAAATCATTCAATTTTTTTTTGCGCAAATTTGGACGTCGATTTTTTCTCGGCGAAAACCGAGCACTTGAACTGATCCGTAGTCTAGTGGTAGCGTTGCGGGTTCGAATCCCAGCGGAGCACAACAAATGTACTATTTATATTTTCAAATATGCTCTTACGAATGGGTTCTGAATGAATGCGGAGTATGAGAAAGCGTGAAAGTGAAAGTTCAAAGAAGTGTGATGCGATGCTTTGGACGTATTGAAAGGATGAATGAAGACCGCCTGACAAAAAAAGCGTATAAAGGGAATGTAATAGGTAAGCGTGGAAGGGGAAGACCTAGGAAACAATGGATTGATCAGATAAGTGAGATTGCAAATGAGTAGAATTTATAGAGTGGAAACAAGGAAAGAGCATGCATGAAAAGAGTGATGAAATTAGATGAGATGAAAGAAGTAAGCAAATACAGAGTCAAGTGGAGGCACTTGTGTGGAGGTACCGGCCGCCCCTAGAGGAATGGCGGCAGGATACAAGACAAGACAAGCTAAATGAAAAGCTAAACTGAAATAAAAACAGTGTTTAAATAAAAGAAAAAGGTGTTGTTTTTTTACTAACCAACTTAAAAAACATGAATTTTTACAGTGTTAATACACAAACCATAAAAAATATAATCTTAGCTCTTAGGTTGAAAAATTCGTACACAATCAAATCAAAGTCCGGTCACCAAAGGTCCATCTAGCCTTACAGCGACTGGGTAATGCATGAGAATTGGTGCTTTCTATAGCGACGGCCAAGCTCGCAGAGGGCTCTTGAGACGTGATTCACTCTGAAACAAAGCTCATCAAATAAATTATCCTATTATTATTATTATTATATTATTTCCTAAGTAAGTTCCTTGACTTATAGATTGGTATGCGGCTGACCATCCATTCTGTAAAAATGGATCACTTTGTCAATGTCCCCCCCGTTTCGGGGAAGGACGGCAAGAGGTGTAGGGTGTATGTCCATTTGAGATTTGGGTTTTTATGTTGTAGGTTCACATGCGGCATGTGCAAGCGCGAACTTGTACGTGTCTGCTTGTGAGAATGCATATAATGTGAATTCCCAATGTGACATATCTTTGCAACTTATATTAGATTATACGCGACCAATATTAAAATATTTGTTTGTCTTTTTCCTAGCAACCCGGCCGAATGACATCACATATCCCCCACCCGCTTCCATTCAAATGTGCCGAGTCAATTCACATTTCTTGTACAGGCTTGGTTAGACCATGTCATGATAGTCCGGTCGATAGCTCAGTTGGTAGAATGTTAGCATTCTTTTCCGAGAGCTAGGGTTCGAATCTCACCGAGGGTGAAATGATTTCCCGTTCACAAGGAATGAGAACCAGCCCCCTCGGGAGCCACTTCAACTGAAGTGGTTGGTGTGAGGCCGGCCCCCTTACTCGTAAAATAAAAATGTCCCGAATCGCCACACGCGACCCCTTCGGGAATAACGCAGGCAAGAAGTCACACTATATGTGTAGCTTAGTCGCGTTTTTTTGCGTACAGTGGACTGCTCGTGAAGCGTAAAATAAGGTTGTTCTCAGGTCATCGTCAATTTTCATAACAAAATAATTAGTTTGTTTTATTAATTTTTAAATCAAAACATTTTGCAAAATATATTAAAAAAACTTAGATAGGTCGTAGATACATCGTTCTATATTTACATATTATATTTTTAAGGAATCCTGTGCGGTAGACTCCCTAGATTCTAAAGACTCCATAGGTCTATGACACTTGTTATAGTGCCACAGAGGTGTACGAGCTTGGTCGTCGCTACAAAGCGCCAATACTCAAGCAAGACCCAGTTGCTGTAAGGCTGGATGGACCTTTAGGACCGGTCCGTAGTCCGTAGTGGCAACACTTCGGACTCGTAAATGGAAGGTTGTGGATTCGGATCCCGGCGGAACACAAAAATATACCATTTATATTTCGAATGTGCTCTTCGCTGGGTTGAAAAATTCATAAACCTTTACCAAAGACCGGTCACTGAAAGGTCCATCCAACCTTACAACAACTGGGTCTTGCTTGAGAATTGGCGCTTTCTACAGCGACGACCAAGCTCGCAGAGGGCTCTTGAGGTGTGATACACACAAAAACAGCGCTCACCAAATAAATCATCCTAATATTATTATTAGTGACCGGTCTTTGGTAAAGGCTTTTATGAATTTTTCAACCCAGCGAAAAGCACACTTGGAAATATAAATGGTATATTTTTGTGCTCCGCCGTGATCCGAATCCACAACCTTCCATTTACGAGTCCAAAGTGTTGCCACTGGTCTACGGACCGGTCCAAGTTTATTGTGACTCTGGATATCCTATATCTCGCTGGAAAAATTATTATGTGAGAAATTACAATTACTAACTTCATGCAATATAAGTCAAAAACTAACCTTATGAATTCGGCAAAAAACCATAAACAAAAAAAAACAACAGACAGTCAAATAGCAAGGGAAGTCCCACCAATATTGTTTACTGGATTGTTCCTTTGACATTAGGGTAAGACAGATCTGTGACGTTTGCCCGCCGACGAAAAATATATTGGAATTATGTATAGAGTCCATAGTAACTGGTTGAATCCAGATGCTCATTTATTTTCAACAGTATCAAAATTTTACATAATATGTGGGAATTGAGTTTTAGTCATTCCAATTCAATAATGCACCAATGTAACAATAAGTGAATCAATGACAAATCGGAAGCTAATGGTTCGATTATTAAAATGGCGTGGTCGCTTGTTTTGCTTCGATATCTCGGCAGCTCATTGAAAAGAAAGCATTATTCGCATGTCGACAATACAACCAAATTTGGGTGGTAGAGTGCCAAATTGCTTGGCGCTGATAACCCCGATAACCCGTGAATATTGTTCAAGAAATTTCGCTCAGAGGTGATAACGAGGGTTGATTAGAAGCCGGCCATTGAGTGCTCGCATATAAAAGCTGCCGGCGACCAGAGGAAGGCATCTGGTGATCTGACCAGCTCCTAGCAGCAACATGGCCTACGTTCCGTTCCTGTTCTTTGTGTTCTTCTTCGTCCAGGCTAGTCTTGGTGGTAAGTTGTCCACGGTGTCTCTAACTGCCATCATCAAAATCCACATTCACGGCTTCCTCGTTGATTTTGAAAAGAATAAACGAACTCTACACCAGATCTGATCTCTAAATTGATCTCCCCATTTAAAAACTTGCCTTTTTGCTTAATTTCTTATGTGACAGAAAGATTGTGCTCTTTTAAAATGTTTAATCTGTTGAATCTTTCATTTCTATTGGTGTTATTCATACACAGCTTATTGAACTGATCTCTCCATTTCAAAACTTGCCTTTTTGCTTAATTTCTTATGTTACAATCATTGACATGTTTCTATAATCTATAATCTATTTGAATTGACAGAAAAGATTGTGCTATTTTAAAATGTTTAATCTGTTGAATCTTTCATTTCTATTGGTGTTATTCATACACAGCTGATCGATACCTTAAAGGTTGTATGCCAAATTAAGCCAAAATGGGTTTCTCAGATAAATGCATCTTTTTTCCTATTTTTAACTAAAGAAAGCACTAAAAACGTGTGAATATCTTGTAATTTTGAAGTTTTTCAAGAGCACTTTCGTACAATTAGTTCACTTGCTATGATAAGCTACCCCAAATCGATTTCTCTAATCGGCACTTATTCAATTTTACCTTTACGTGAATTTTTCAAACTAAAAACTATGCTTTAGGGATCTGCTATGGATTGAATGTTGTAAATAATCATGTATGTTTTACGGTTTGATTCCAATATTATTTAAAAAAAAAACCTATTTCCATCTGTTTTACTTTTAAACATGAATTCGGTGACTTACAATGACCGCAAGTGAATTGGCATAGACAATATTATGTCAATTGTACATTAAGGCTTTCACGGCCGGCACTTGACACAATCTTAAAATTTTTCTCGGGTTGTGTAGCCATGTTCTATCGGAAGTTTGTTACACTTTTTTCCGGACGTTTCGCCCATTATCTGCGATGGGCCTCCTCAGCGTATTTTTTCTTCAGGCGTTCTGATTTTCTTAGCACGGAACTGTGACAATATTATGTCGTCACCCAGCCGAGTTGCTGGGGAAAAGGCATCGAAATATTCTGACATTGATTGCCAAGGATAGCAGTCCCATACAAGACTGCCGTTTACCCCAGATTTTTTTTTTCAAATTCAAGACCTCATTGGTTTGGGCCAAAGACTCTTTATTTGTTCCTATATTTTAACGTCAAATTATTTTATTGATCCAAAAAATTACATAAAACAGCTGACTTCATATTACGTTCTATTATTTAGAGAACAAATGTCATACCTAATTGGTGTAACATTATGGTTTCGAGATTCTTTTGCAATTATTTGATGACCATGTATTTTTTAGATTCTCCTTTTCAACTCATTCATCCCATGATATTACGTCGACCACGAAACTGACATTTTATTTATTTCCCGTCTTCATTCACATGTCTGCGAAATTTCCGCCAGATTTTGCAAATACTAATCCTTCTGCTTTATTTTTTCAGCGATCTGCGTCGACAATGATCGTAAGTATATATTTTTGTCTATTTCTGCATCCATTATATTACAAATCAACTATTTTGTTTGTTAATCTATTTGGGATAGAATACACAGCGTCTTGTTGACCCTGGTGATTCATGTGTTTTTGTTGTTTTAGATGTCTACCAAATCGCCGATAGAGATTTCACCACCAGGAGCTACTATGGAGTAGACTTCTTCAGGAATTATGGCTTCGACAGGGACTTCTATGGAAAGAACTTCTACGGCAATAACTTCTTCAACAAGGACGTTTACAACAAGGACTTCTACGGAAAGGACTTTAACGGCCAGGTCTACAACAAGGACTTCTATGGCAAGGACTTCTACGGAAAGGACTTCTATGGAAAGAACTTCTTCGGAAGGGACGTCTATGGCAAGAACTTCTACGACAAGAACTTCTATGGAAAGGACTTTTACGGAAACGATGTTGCTTCCAACACCTATAGGAAAGACTACGACAATGGCATGAACTACGGAACTGTTGGCTACACCAGGAACTTCCTGAAGAGCCCCTTCTTCTTCTCTGGATACTATAACAAGGACTTCCTCGGATACAACAAGGATTACTCCTACGGATACAACAAGGACTTCCTGGGATACAACAAGGATTACTCTTACGGATACAACAAGGACTTCCTCGGATACAACAAGGATTACTCCTACGGATACAACAAGGACTTCCTCGGATACAACAAGGATTACTCTTATGGATACAACAAGGACTTCCAGGGATACAACAAGGATTACTCTTATGGATACAACAAGGACTTCCTTGGATACAACAAGGATTACTCTTACGGATACAACAAGGACTTCCTCGGATACAACAAGGATTACTCCTACGGATACAACAAGGACTTCCTTGGATACAACAAGGACTTCAAGCACGGATATAACAAGGACTTCGTAGGATACAACAAGGACTACAAATATGGATACAACAAGGACTTCCTCGGATACAACAAGGATTACTCTTACGGATACAACAAGGACTTCCTCGGATACAACAAGGATTACTCTTACGGATACAACAAGGACTTCCTCGGATACAACAAGGATTATTCTTATGGATACAACAAGGACTTCAAACACGGATACAACAAGGACTACACCTATGGATTCAACAAGGACTACACCCACGGATACAACAAGGACTACACTCACGGATACAACAAGGACTACACCTATGGATTCAACAAGGACTACACCCACGGATACAACAAGGACTACACCCACGGATACAACAAGGACTACACTGTTGGTTACAACAAGGACCTTTATCAGGGATACGGAAACAAGTACGACACCGTCTACAACAAGGACTACAACATGGTCTACAACAGGTACGGAAAGGACTTCGACAACTTCAACTATGGCAAGACCTTCAACACCTTCCTGAACCGTTACTACAAGAACGACTTCGACTATTCCTACAACAGATACGACGATAAGTTCTACAACTACTTCTACGGCCCCAAGACCGTCGGAGATGTTGACTACAGGCGTTTCTACGATTTCGACTTCCAGACCGACGTTCAGAGGGTAAGGACTCTTTTCCCGTCAATGACATGCATCAGAATTTTGTAACACAACGTAAGATGGGGGTGCTCATTCTTCTTTTCTTTTCCCACAGACCGAAGTCGACAGGACCTACAGGATGGACTTCTTCAAGGACACCTTTGGAGTTGTCAAGACCGCCCAAGAGTGCGACTGCGTCTGCCCCAGCTTCTTGCCCAAGGGCGATCTCCACAACCCTGTCTTCCTTGACTTGACCATCACGTAAGTCATTGATGTATTCTGATGGCTTGATCAGCAAATTCAAATGCAGGGCAAAACAAACCCTCATATGAAGACTTCAGAGGATGAACAAGGAATGTCAGTTGAAGAAAATTATGAGTAAATCAAATTTGAAATCATGGTTATTGCCTGTCACAAAGAATTGGAAATACCTCCATAAACTGTGATAGAGACTGTTGTTGCAAATTGCTGTACACATTTTGCATAGCTTTAGATACACACAGATGCCACTGGATTTTTTTTTCTTACGAACTCATTTGCTTCTTTTTGCTGACATTCCTTGTTTTTTCCCTAGCTGACATTCCTTGTTTTTTCCTTCCGAATCACCTAGAAGAGTTGGGCCTGCACGGTTTCCAGTGTCTGTCTAAATCGATTTATTATTCTTATCGATTTTTAGCTTCTCTGACCAGTTTTAAATTAACTTAGAAGCAAAAACCATAACGATCGTATATCTTGTCAACAGCGAAATCGTCAACAAGCTGTGGAACAACAAGAACTTCCCCCGTCTGACCATCAACGGAAAGCGCATGAAGAACGCCATCCTGTACCTCGTCAACAGCGACAACCCCATCTACAAGAGACACGCTTTCATCATGACCACCTACTTCTTCTCTTACTACCCCCACCTTGACCTCAAGATCGACATGTGCCCTCTTGCTCAGGTAGGACACTGTTTGCTTATCATTAACTTATTTGACATCAAGAATCCGCGCTCTCTATCGTGAACTTGACCATTCTAATTATCTTTTGAATTGACCATATTCCCCAGCACCTCCTTCCACTATTCTTGTTTTCTATAGGCACGCTCAATCCCTTTTCTTGAAACACATCGACTAAAACCTTTAACACGATTTCCATTGAAACCTTTGATTCCTTAGCTACCAAACAACATACAATCACTGAACTTGATAATACATGTTTCACTCTCAATTTAGAAAAGAGATTGAATGCTTCGGACTGCAGCGTTGATGGATTCGGATGAGAACGCTGTTGATTGGAACCACATGTGCACAATTTTAACTTGATTTGCTTTACTTTGTTTGCAGTTCATTGATGCTTCCATCGCTTTCAAGAAGACCCACGACGTTAAGCTGCTGCACGATGCCGTCGACAACTTTGCCGCCTTCGACCGCGATTCCACCCGCCTGGTCTTCAGAACCAGCCTGTATCACGGACAGTGCCAGATCTACAACCCCCTGGTAATTTACATCACAATCGACTCACCATTGTTTTCCAAATAGTAGTTTAAAACCAACAATCTTCACGCAAATCATTGTAACCATGTCTTCATATTATCTTGTTGGGAAATTGTCTCGAGCTGTAGGTATAATGAGCAGACAATCCATATACATGGTTTTAACTTCCACAACAAATAAGTTCAACTAGCCAAGGGTTTAAAAACGTAAAGTTTAACGGCATGCTTTACATTTTTGCTTCTTATTCAGTCCTGGCTTAAACAAATGATTTGAGCACTTTTATGGACCCTCATATTCTCTCAAATGTTGTGCATCTAACTCATTCTGTCTCTCGCAGTCATCAACTCATGACCAACACATTATATCTTCCTACTAGCTTTCTGAAGAAGTTGCTATTCAGTCCCTGCTTGCACAAAAGTTCTAAGCACTTTAATTAACGGACTCTAATTTTTTCTCAAATGTTGTGCCCCCAACTCATTCTATCTTTCGCAGTCATCAACTCATGACCAACACATTCTGTGCTCCAACTCGCTTTCTAAAGAAGTAGAAATTCAGTCCTTGATTTAACGAAAGTTCTAATCACTTCTATCGACTCTCACTTTCTCTCAAATGTTGTGCCTCCAACTCATTATGTCCTTCAACTAGCGTTCTGAAGTTGTATAGGTAGCAACTCTAATCATTCAATTCTCGTGGTTTCTTCTCAATTCTGTTTCTACCTTGGACTATGTAGCTGAATTTACATTACCAACTCTTTCTTTCAGATCACCCGTCGTGAGTGCCAAGGAGACGGAACCGTCTACCAGTTCGAGGAGATGTGGAGCATGGAAGGAGGTTCTTTCCCTGCCTTCTACAGGGACGTTGCTTTCGATCTCTACCACTCCGACCTGTACGTCGACAAGATGATGGCTACCATGGCCACCGTCACCCTGTCTCCCCAGTTCTACGAGTACCACAAGAACTTCGACATGAACATGTGGATCGAAGTGAGTAACGATTGCCCTCATTTGACATTCATAACATTCACTCTTTCATAAATTCTGCATTAAAAAAATGTGAAAATGAAGACTACGGGGGAAGAACAAGGAATGCCAGTTGTAGAACATTATGGGTAAATCAAAATTGTAAATTTGGTCCATCCAGCCTTACAGCAACTGGGTCTTGTTTGAGAATTGGCGCTTTCCACAGCGAAGACCAAGCTCGCAGAGGGCTCGTGAGGTGTGATTCGCACAAATACAGAGCTCACCAAATAAATCAGATTATTATTATTATTACAACCGACTAACCTTTCGCTTTCCTTGTTGCAGTACCTGAGGGTGCTGAACTTCGACGTCCTCCCCAGCTGCTGCTGCGGCTTCATGAGCCACAGGATGCACGAGCTGTACACCATGATTGATCAGCAGATCGTCCACAGCGTGGAGTACTTCAAGGGAGTCTACAGCGTCTAATTCAAGTCATCATCAGCGTCGCTTTCTTCCATCTTCATCACAGTGACCTCGCCAAACGGACCACGATCGTCTTACAACACTTAGATTTAAATAAACTTATTTGTATATATTTAATGTATATTTTTTAATATTAAATGAAATCAGACCAATAAATTATTTGGCTACTTCCAAAAATATTCACACTCTTTCATTTTATTGACACTTATTTTTGTCCCCACACAAAAAAAAATACCTGCCTCAATATGTAATTCACGAAAAGGCAACAATTTTGAAAACAAATTATTGATGAGAAACCTGAAAAAAAAAACATAAATGTAAAACTGTTTTCAACCACATTAATTGCAATATTCAAACTTAAAAACCTTTATAAAAAGATAAAATGAACCTTAAATAGTTTAAAAATAGCATAATATTTGTAATAGTAGCCTACCATTACCAAAAGGCTGTTTAATTTTTCATCATGCCACCCTACTGAGAGGAAACGTCAAACTTCCTTCAGAAATCAACATAACCTCAAAATGTTGCGTCGCTCGTAAAACTCTTCAATCGCCTGCATTTCGCAGTGACGATCTTCACCATTGTTTTCCCGTTCTGTGTTTACTCAGTGAAATAATTTAATTAATAAATATTCTTAATATCGTGTCGGTGACATTTTTTGTGCGTCATTGCTGAAATATTTTTGCAAGGTAAGTCAGCTGTTTCGTTACGATAGAATGACGTTCTGGGCAGGTTATTTGTACAGGTGTTGCGTATTTGAACTCGTTTCGGCTGTCTGAGGAATTATATAACTTAAAAAGCGAATGACAACTCGTCAGATGAAATCTCTGAGGTATTTTTAACATCGCATCTGCCAGACATTATTTCGTAGGTACCTACTTTGAAGGTAGGTATGTACTTATTCACATACAACGCGAAAGATAAGCTTGCATTTTACAAAATAAATAAATCACTTTTGTTTTCTTTCGGGTTTGGCAATGTTCCACTTGCAGCTCCCACATCTGCCGACGTTTCGCTTTCACGAGCAGAAAGCATCTTCAAGGCGAGTTTTCAAAGCGCCGTGGTGGTTTTCGTTGTCTTCGCGGACGTGCGGAACACAAAAGTGATTTATTTATTATTAACACCGGCCATGAAAGTGAACGTGAAAGTTGTAAACTTTATTTAATTGCATTTTACAGTTTTAATTTTTTATGATTTGTATTTTACTCATTGAGGATTTTACTGCATTTTTTATTGATATTCTTATTATTATGTTGTACTTAGGTATTAATGTTTCTCGCTTATAAGGTTGATATGAAGCTGACCCCCCAAGTAACCACTTTAGTCGTCCTACGTTGTGAAAATTGCCTTTAGGTCTAAGAAGTCTCCTAGAAAGGTTAATGCTTTGCTATTCGGTCATATTAATGGCTTGAGAATAACTTATAAGTCCTAAAACCAACTGGTTATTATTGCATCATTATTGGTATCTAGAAGTTGCTGACAAGAGGTTAAATTAACGTTATTTTGACTTGTGTTTCAAGAGCTAATTGTCCGTGCATCTTAAGGTTGTCTTAGACTCCTGATTAGGTTCTAGAGAGGTTGACATACTTTGCTAAATGGAGAGCCAAAGAATAATTATTTAATATTATTACTACCATAAAGCTACGGAATGTTGAAATTGCTTTAGGTTATATTAGGCTGTGTTCAAAAACCAAACTCCCGTTATTTTTAAAAATATGTTTCTTATACTTTATGGCCTTAGTTAAAAATTGACATCAATGAAAAAAATCACGCGTGGTAAATAATTTTGCATCTTAATTTTAAAGTTAGTTTTTTATTATAACTTAAAAAATGAAGCCACAAAAAAATATTTAAAAAAACTCGTTTTTTGTACAATTTTTTACTCGCATTTTGTTGTTTTGTATTTTGGAAATACTATTTTTCTTTATAATTATAGAATTATATAAATTCTACTTTGTGGTGTGATTTTTAATAGAATAATGTGAATGGTTATTGAGATAATATGAAAAAACTGTTTTCAAGAATTAAATAAATTAATTAGTTTCAGTTTTTTCATATTATCGCAAAAACTGTTCACATCATTCTACTAAAAATTACACCACAAACTAGGATTTGTATCATTCTATAATTACAAAGAAAAAAAATATTTCCAAAATACAAAACAACAAAATGCGAGCAAAAAAATGTAAAAAAAACGAGTTTTTTTAAATATTTTTTTGTGGCGTCATTTTTAAAGTTATATACAAGTAATTAACTTTAAAATTAAGATAAATAATAATTTAACACGGGTGATTTTTTTCATTTATGTCACTCTTTAACTAAGGCCATAAAGTATAAGAAACATATTTTTAAAAACAACGGGATATTTTTTTTTGGACGGAGTCATAATACTTGTCTAGGCAAACAAATTAGGACTGCGTGGTAAGAATCCAAACCAATAGGTTATCTTAAGAAGCTACACGTATTTTATAATGCTTTATTATGGCATTCTCAAGAGCTGTTATTTTTCTACGGAATTTCAAAGCAATATCCGTTGTCTTGCAAGATGAACCGACACAGGGTGATACAAAAAAAACGGAATGGAAATTTTAAACGTACAGTCCGTATTTTTTTTTTACTAATAATGGATACATCAGTAAGTTTTAGTGCTTAAATCATCTATCAAAGTGAATCAAATAATTTGTATGCGCGTAGTAAAGTAGGACTAAGAGCTAGATGTACGAAACCTTACCTCATTTACTACCAGGCAGAGACATGGTCAGGCTGGTAGTTTGCATCGAGTACATCATTTTTTCACTAGTCTGCCTTTTCCTATGCTGGAGCGTTTTGGAAGCGGCCTCTCTTTAAGGCGTGTTATAAAGCCAAATATGCCATTTTTGTTTCTCACAGTAAGAAACAAAAACGGCAGATTTAGCTTTATAACACGCCTTCCCAAAAAATGGTGCAAACTACCTCATCGACTACCAGGCAGAAATATGTTTGGGAGGTGTCCGGCATCAAGTACATGCCTTTTCTGCAGATTTTGGTGATCCTACCTTGGAGCGTTCTGGATGCCGCCTCTTCAAAGAAGCCTAAAAAATGGTACAAACTACCTCATCGACTACTAGGCAGAGACTAGTAAGAAATGATGACCTACATTATTTACCTGCTTTTTGCATTAAAAAAAGTACTCCAAACCTGGAGAATTTTGAATGCGGCCATTTTTTTTAACAAATATATAAATCGATCTTTTGATATAAGTTGTATGAGTCATGAGAATACAGAAAAAAAAATTATGCTACGTTCATTACTAGTAACAAGAAAATGAACATACTAAAAATTTGTATTTCTAACCCTTCTGGTTCAGGAGAAACGGGGGTAAAACGGTATTTGTTACATTATATTTTACAACTCAAAATCAAAGTACAATAATTGAAATTTTTGTACGTCAAAAATAAGAACATTAAATTTAAAACAATAATGGTCTCGTATATATTCTTTTTATCTGCTATAGTTTCACGGGAAATGAATTTTAAAGTCAAATATTTTCCAAAAAACTTTACGTCGAGTCCCGTTTTTGGTCAAAATCTGTCTTAAACGCCTCAGTACTTTATTTTAACACAAATTAAAAAAAAAATATCGTAAAAAAGATTAAACAAAGTATTTTAAAACTTCATTTTTACTCCCTTACTTATAATAAAGGGTTGTATTATGTTGTATAATAATTATCTGTTCTGTCATAGTTAGAATGTTGAAAATAAGTATGTATATACATACTCGTACCTTCGTAGCGCGAGGGATATGCGTGTTATCGTCGATGTAGAATTTGCACGGATGGGCGACGAAAGCAATCTTGTGAAACGTAAGAATTCCCAACGCGCGTATCAGAAATTAAATGTACAGTGGACTGCACATGACTTTTCAGCATAAAATAAAGTTGTTTTGAGGTGATATTTAATTTTCAAAACAAAATGTTTAATTTGTATTTTGTATTTGTATTATTTTTCAACTTTTTTCGCTTCATACTTACCAATTCCTTTTGTGCTCCTCTTTTTACATCTCCTATCATTATTCTCGAGCACAGCTAATAGTATTATTAATGAAGGCAATCTGCTTAAGTAATTTTAGTTTTGCGGTATGATCATTTTCCTTGCCCTATAGATTGGTATGAGGCTGACCACCCTTACTGTAAAAGATGGTTCACTTTGACAATGTCAACCCTGTTTCATGGAAAATAGGCAAGAGTTGCAGGGCTTAATTTCACTTGAGATTGGGTTCTTATATTCTAGGTTCACATGCGGCATGTGTAAGCGCGAACTTATACGTGTCTGCTTATGAGAATACGTTTAATATGAATCTCAAATACATATAATGGCTTTCAAATTGGCTGGCAATAATTTTTGATTAACCCTTCCGCTGCCGAGAAATTTTAAAATTTTGTTACTTTATAGCAGTCCGAAGGAGCTATAAAGTATTGTATTCGACCGAAAAAAAAATTAAGGTTTCAACGGAAATGAGTTGTCCTGCACCAGAACATGCAAAAAACCTAATTTGTCGAACCTGTCCGTATGTATGTATGACCGTATATCCCAGCCGAATCTACTGATCGCAGAGACACCAATTTTTGGATTAAGAGAATTGACAACCACAGATTTTGATGGGCCGACTGGCATGGCACCAACCTGGAAATTCAAGAGGGCTGCGATACAAAAAAAAACATTAAATTGCACTTTTCTCAAAAACGGCTCTAACGATTTTCTTTAAAATTTCAGTGTGATCGTTTCTGTTTTTAGAGATGAAGTCTTTTTATATCTTACACCAATTGACCGGTGTTGGATATGTTTTTATACTTACGTCTTTTTATACTTACGTCATTAATTTTTTCCACTTTTTTCGCTTCATACTTACCAATTCCTTTTGTGCTCCTCTTCTTACATCTCCTATCATTAATCTCGAGCGCAGCTAATAGTGGTTTGTGTTTAGCACAGCTCCACGGTATCTCGAGAGTCTCTTACATCCCCTCTCATTCGTTCATCCACACATATGTAATCAATGATTGTTCGGTTGCCCGCTCTGTTCTGCCACGTATACAAATGTATACTTTTGTGGTTGAACCTGGTATTAGACGTAAAGAGTCTTTGCTCCATTTATAGGCTTATTAGCGCTCTACCATTATCATTGGCTACGCCTTTACCACTCGGTCCTACCACATTTTCGCTATAATCTTGTCTCATACCTACCCATCCATTAAAATCTCCTTGTAGAATCGTTCTTTCATTTTCTTCTTTCTTTCTCATAACAATGTTAACTTTCTCCCAGAATTCTTCTTTCACTACTTTGCATTCCGAGTCCACTGGGGTGTATCACGCAATCAGTAGAACTTTCATCCGTCCAAATCTCATTCTCACTAACAATATTCTCCGGGAGACTCTTTCATACTTAGTAATACAACCTTTCGCTTTTTTACTTTCTTGCTATAGCTGAAGGCTATAAAGAAAGTATTGATTTGGTGTGAAAATTTGTTTTCGAGGTTTTCACGGAAATGAGTTATCCTGGTGCAGGACATGCCAAAAAACACTATCTTTCAAAAACGTCCGTCTGTATGTGTGTGTGTGTGTGTGTGTGTGTGTGTGTGTGTGTGTGTGTGTGTATGTATGTGTGTCACTTTCCAAAGTATAAGACTTAGAGATACCAAATTTTGGCTACATCAACTTTTTTGGACATGTATTAAGTATGAATAACATGAAATTACACCAACTTGAAAACTCAAGATGGCTGACATACAAAAAAAACATAAAATTGCACTTTTCTCAAAAACGGCTGCAAGAATTCTTTTTAAATTTTCATAGTTGCCACAAATTAATTTTTAACTTAATAAATTATGTATGTCAACACTCTTGCTAATCTGTGTCTATGGGCTGCCATATGAAAAAAACAAACAATCGTGATTTTCTCGAAAGTTAAGGGGTTAAAAAAAATATAATGTTAGACAATATTATAAAAAATATAAATTTCTACAAAGTTAAAAAATAAATATTTTTAAAACAATATTATAAAGCACTGTTTACACGACCTCAAATTTTAAATCGAAAATATAACAAAAACCCATTAAAATTCAAGATATTTAAATTTGTTTTATATTTAATAGAAAGAACAAGTTTGTCACTACAATTCATAAGGAAAGATTTTTTTCTTTTTTGAAAATTCAAGATGGCTTCCAAAGAGCTGAAAATTTTAAATGCGATTTTTTCAAAAACGGCTCCAACGATTTTTCTCAAATTTTCTGTGAATTCGTTAATAAAATAGTGCTATCTACTGATAATAATCATTGCTTCATCATGATCTCAATTTAGGGAGTTGCCATACAAAAGAAAAAAAAAATGAAAAATCCTCGGCAGTTAGAGGGTTAATAAAAAATGATGTTGTACAAATGTAAAACAATAATAATAAGGTATATATTGTCATCATTATTTTTTCCAAAAAGTGAATTAGAAGTATAGCCGCCATACAAAGTGAAAATTTTCCATACAAAATGTTTTAGCAATTTTCTTGGTAGTCAAAGGGTTAAAATAAGATAAAAGGCTGCGATTCTTAAAATTTCATAAATATCAATAATAATCAGTCGTTACGTTTTTAAAATATAACTAAAAAGTTTACCCACCATACAAAGTCCTAGTTTGCATACAAAAGGGTTCAATGACCATCTATATATCTATATATCTAGATTCAAGATTCTAAAATCTAAGTTGCAAAGATATATTAAAATTAAAAACTCATATCAAATGCATGCCCAGAAACAGACACGTGTAAATTCGCGTACAATTTACAACCAAATCTCAAATGAACATAAAACCTGCAACTCTTGCCGACTTTCCTTGAAACAGGGGTGACATTGACAAAGTAAATTATTTTGTACACTATGGGTGGTCAGTTTTATACCAACCTATAAGTCAAGGATCTTTCTTGTGTAATTGGCGCTTTTTCCAGAGAAGACCAACCTCGCAGAGGGCTCTTGAGGTGTGATTCACACAAAACGGCGCTCAACAAATAAATCAACCAAATATGTCTATTCATTTAAGTATTTATATGGCTATATCCATATTGTACGAGTATGCAGGTATACACCGCGGTGGAATAAAATTGATTTATAATTGATATATTATATATTTTTTTGAAACGACATATAAGCCGGTAGATGATTCTAGCTTTACATACGTCATACAGTGGGTTAATTTTTGCAAGAAAGTCGAGTACAGATTCTGTGCAATTTATTATTAATGATAACACCTACTGTCTGTGAGCTCCAAAACATAATATAAATATTTTGTATTATTTTCAAAACAATTCAAAGATTTCAAAATAAAATTGACAGTTAATTGTGACCGTTTTGTAGTTCAGTAGTAACACTTCAAACTCTGAATGGAAGGTTGTGGGTTCGATTCCCAGTGGAGCAAAAAAAAAACATCTATATTTTCAATTTTGCTCTTCGCTGGGTTGAAAATTCATAAACCTTGACCAAAGACCGATCATCAAAAGATCCATCCAGCCTTACAACAACTGGGTCTTGCTTGAGAATCGGCGCTTTCTACAGCGACGACCAAGCTCGCAGAGGGCTCTTGAGGTGTGATACACACAAAAACAGCGCTTACCAAATAAATCAGCCTAATTTTTTTTTTTTAAGAAAGATCCTTGACTTATAGGTTGGTATGAAGTTGACCTCTGTACTGTACTGTACTGTATCCTGCCGCCATTCCACTAAGGGTGGCCGGTACCTCCGCAGATGCGCCTCCACTTTTTTCTGTCATCACCTTTTTCATACATACTCTTCTCTTATTCTCACACTGCAGACCCATTCTTTCGCAATCTCACCTATTTGGTCTAACCATTCTTTCCTCAGCCTTTCCCTTCCGCACTTTCCTCTGACATTTCTTTTGTACACGTTCTTCGTAAGTTGTTCATCATCCATTCTTTTAAGATGTCCGAACCATCTCATCGTCCTTTTTTGTACTTTCATTCTCATATTCTCTTTTATACCACACTCGTTCACCCAATCATTACGTACTCTATTACTCAGTGTCTTTCCAGTCATTGCTCTCAGGTAAGCCATTTCAACCGTACATACTGTTATGAAATTAGGGTTCAACAGTCTTTCAATTAAAAATACTAGTCTTCTTATACAGTTGTTTATTTTACACTTTTAATAATTTATTTGCACAAAGATATTCTCGACTATTCCGTTACACTTGGTTTTTGTTCACTGGTTTTGGTTCAATGTATATAGTGGTAAAGCTTGTAGAATACTACTGGCCCTGCAAGCCACTCGCACCCTTCTTACATTCTTTAAAACAGTACAATCTAGACCTATATTTGCTAGACAGTTCCAGAAAGGCATAGTAATTATTATTTCTCGATGCTTCACGTATTTTATTCAATGATTCCTACCCACACAATACAATACAGAATTCCTATAACTAATACCTACTTATTTTAAATATTTATATTTCATATTTACATAAGAATACTTTACTCAGCTCACATTCATTAAGCCTCACTTCCACCAACCAATATGCCATTGTGGACCGCCGATCTCATATTCTTCGTAAGCTTCCTATTTCTTGCAATTCTTCCAATCGTTCCCATTACACTTCTTCCTCTACTAGCGCGCTTTTCCAATTATTTCGTTAATTTCGCATTCGACTCAAACTTGCTTCCCAGATAATCAAATTCTTTCACAACCTCCACTCTTGTTTCATTCAGTCTTATCTCAATTTCCTCGCATTTCTCAGTCCTCTCAAAGTGTAAAAAATAATTCACTTTGTCAATGTCACCTCTGTTTCAAGGAAGTTCGGCAAGAGTTGTAGGTTTATGTTCATTTGAGATTTGGTTTTAATTTGTAAGCACACATTCAGCATTCGTAAGCGCGAACTTACACGTACTTTGTCGGTCTTATGGCCGCGGGAATCAAGACAAGTTATTTGGAACCGGATAACGCTGGTTCGAATCCCGCGACGATAACTTCGACCCTGGTTCAACAGATGCCGTTGCATGCACACAAGCTTCTGCTTTCGCATGAAGACAACTGGCCAGGCAAAATAGGTTGGTGGATTGCATTCCTTTCCACAAACCTATTTTTCTAAAAAAAAAAAAAAAAGCTTGTTTGTGGGCATGCATTTGATATGAGTTTTGAATGTTTATATTTCACTGCAACTTAGATTCTAGATTACTATAGATGGTCATTGAACCCTTCTGTATGCAAACTAGGACTTTGTAATGTGGGTAAACTTTTTAGTTATATTTTGAAAAAGTAATGACTGATTATTATTGGTATTTGCGGTGGCCGGGCCGGTTGCCTGTAACAATTTGCCCATCGGTGTTCGCGCGAACCAGCCTACCCCCACCTTCAGAAAGGAACTGAAGACACTACTTTTCTCCAGAAGCCATGGCGCCCTTGACATGGTCCTGGACCATTAAATGGCGCCACAGGAAAGAAATCATCCATCATCATCATCATCATTTATAAAATTTTAAGAATCACAGCCTTTTTTCTAATTTTAATCCTTTGACTACCAAGAAAATTACGAAAACATTTTGTATGGAAAAATTTTCACTTTGTATGGTGGCTATACTTTTTATTCACTTTTTGGAAAAAATAATAATGACAATATATAGGTTATCATTATTGTTTTACGTTTGTGCTATTTTATTTTTTTATTAACCCTCTAAGTGCCGTGAATTTTTCCTTTATTTTTTTCTTTTAAATGGTAACTCCCTAAACCGAGATTATGATGAAGAAATGATAATGACTATTAGATAGCACTATTTTATAAATGGATTCACAAAAAAATTAAGACAAATCGTCGGAGCCGTTTTTCAGAAAATTGCATTTTAAGTTTTCAGCTCTTTGGACGCCATATTGAATTTTCAAAAAAGTAAAAAATCTTTGATTGCAAATTAAAGTGATAAACTTGTTCTTTCTATCAAATCTAAAACAAATTTAAATATCTTGCATTTTAATAGGTTTTTCTAATATTTTCGATTTAAAATTTCAGGTCGTGTAAACGGTGTCTATAATATTGTAGAACATTATATCTTTGTTAACCACTTAACTTTCGAAAAACTCAAAATCGTTGGTTTTTTTCATATGGCAACCCATAGACACAGATTAGTAAGAGTGTTGCCATAATTTATTTATTAAGTTAAAACTAATTAGTGGCAATTTTGAAAATTTAAGAAAAATTCTTGGAGCCGTTTTTGAGAAAAGTGCAATTTTATGTTTTTTTTGTATGTCAGCCATCTTGAATTTTCAAGTTGGTGTAATGCCATGCTATTCATACTTAATACATGTCCAAAAAAATTGATGTAGCCAAAGTTTGGTATCTCTAGGTCTTATACTTTGGAAAGTGACACACATACACACACACATATACATACACACACACACACACACACACATACAGATGGACGTTTTTGAAAAAGATAGTGTTTTTTGGCATGTCCTACACCAGGACAACTCATTTCCGTGAAAACCTCGAAATTTTTTTTCCACACCAAATCAAGACTTTCTTTATAGCCTTCAGCTATAGCAAGAAAGTAAAAAATAAAATCTAGCACTGGTTTTTGGATATATTGTATAATATGTAGATTAGACTCATCAAATGCCAAGTTTTCGAACTCGTACATTTTTGTAATTACCTGTTGCCCCGAAAAACTGAATATTTTTTCAATATTTCTACTTTTTTATTTTAATTTTTTGTTCTAGAATAAAATAATTTCCTCATTTTTAAAGATTATTACATTTTCAACAAAATTGGAAAAACAAGTTTTTTCATATTACGAATGAGTTTGAAGTTTCACGAGATAAAAAAAGATATTTTCAATGAATTTACCACTTTTAAAAAAAATCTTAATATCTTGATTACGTTTCTCGAAGAGCGCATTTTACAAAAACATAGAATATTACATTCCAGTTTTAAAATTGTAATCAATAAAATAGAGGAATTTTAAGGTTTAAAACTTGGCATTAGCTGAATGTTATCATCTTGTAAAATATAATATGCAAAACCCGATACAACATGTAGTAGGTATTGCAAATATACAAAGATGAAGAAGATGGATGACCAGTCCGTAGCTCAGTCCGTAACACTGCGGACTCTGAATGGGAAGGTTGTGGGTTCGATTCCCGGCGGTGCACAAAAAATATGCCATTTATATTTTCAAATTTACTCTTCGCCGGGTTGAAAAATTCATAAAACCTTTACCAATGACCGGTCACCAAAGGTCCATCCAGCCTTACAGCAACTGGGTCTTGCTTGAGAATTGGCGCTTTGTAGCGACGACGATCAAGCTCGTAAAAAGGTCGATAGCTCAATTGGTAGAATGCTTGCATTCCACGCCGAGAGCAAGGGTTCGATCTCAAAGGCATACTCAGCCTTCACAAGAAATGAGAACCAGCCCCCCCGGGAGCTGGGAAACCCCCACTTCAACTGAAAGTGGTTGGTGTGAGGCCGACCCCCTTACCTGTAAAAGTAAATAGGTCCCGAAGCGCCACATGCGACCCCTTCGGGGATAACGCAGGCAAGAAGTTACACTTTATCTTTAAACATCTTTAAACCTGAGTTTTAGCGATTTAAATTAAAAAAAAATAAACAATACAATAATGTATTTTTTCAAAGGGATTGAAAAATAAAAACTTACTTGCACTTTCTGAGGAGCCTGTAGCTGTTAGCACACTTTCCGTAAACACGTGATCCAAGCACCATCCACTAACACCATCAAAACATGCAAGCAACATTTTTTTCTTAGCGGCTACTTTCGCGGCTGATAAGTCTTGAAAAGCTCTTGGCAATAACTTTTAGCTCTTATTTAGGCACATTTTAAGAGATTCTAGTTGTTATAGTTCTAAAAAGGTTCATTTTAATGCTTACTAGTAATTTTCTTACGGCAGCCATATTTTTTCGTTAAAAAAAAATAACTATCTTAATCAATAGCAATATTTTAATTCAATAAGGCAAAATTTTAATAAGGTATGCTATGCGATTTAAAATACATGCCTTTTTGTATTAATATAAGTTTTATTTATAATGCAACTTCCCACCAAACACCTGATTTACAAAAAATATATATATTAAAATCTAAATTTTTTTAAGTTACGAAGGGCCCGTGTCGTATACAGAACTATTATCCTAAAGTATCACGATAAAGTGCCATTCGCAGTATGTTTTACATTTCCCTGATTTCTTAAAGCCATTTATTATTTTGTTTGAATTCAACTCATACTTATCTATCCATTTTGAAACTTGGTAAGACGCGCACGCGCCATTATAATATGTATTTCAATTCACGGCTGTGTAAAAAATCTTCCACAGAAACATCTCGCTCTAGAGCGAGATGTTTCTCGGGTTCTCTCGCTCTCGCTCACCCGAGCGAGAGCGAGAGAACCCGAGTTGCAAGTTGTGTAAGAGTTAAATCCAAAACTAATTTAGTACGTAAAAGCTGTCTTGCTAGGTTATATTGAGGTAAAATTAAGGTTGCCGAGGTTATATTTGAGTTCTGCCGTAGCTCTTAGAGCGGTTTTGTATTTGAGCTATAGGTTTTGGTGTAGCTCTCTGCAAGGTTCTAAAACTGGGGCCCTTTTAGCACTCACGAGGCTAGTATAAGGTTAATATAACGTTATTGAGACTATTAAGACTTACGTGCCGATTTCCATACAAAGGTTCTGGGACCATTTTGTAACCTTTTTAAAACCTAAATGGTTACTTGGGCCCCATGCTGTAAAAAGTTTGTTCACTTTTGCCAATGCCACCCCGGTTTCAATGAAAGGCTGCATGATTTGCATATTTTATGTTCATGTGAGGTTCGGTTCATTTTGTGTGTACACATGCAGCATGTGTAAGTGCAAACTGTCTTGTGACTGCTTGTGGGCATGCTTTAAATATGAGCCTTAAATGCATTATATACATATCTTTGCAACTTAGATTATAAATAACTATTTCTAACAAAATTTAAATAGATATTTACTTTCAAAATAGTCAGAGAAATTGAGTTTATCGCTTTCTCAAAGTTTGGCTGATCGTTTAGTCATCTTCTTCAGGAGTCTTTCTTGCGTAGTGAACAAGAAAGAACTCAACCACTAATTCTTACAAACCAACAGTTTGTACTAAATATTCAACTTAAATTTGTTATAATATAAATACTAACTGACATTTCATACTAAATTCTGTTAAACTCTGCACAAAACATCCCAATCTCAACAGTTCTTCCAGCCCTAACATAAACTGATGCTGACTAGCAGCAACCAGGCTCACAGGAAGCTCTTGACATGTAAATAATTTAATAGTTAGCCTTATTGGAATGCTACTATTTCATAGACTGGATGGAGAGAGACGAGTAGTCCAAGTATAAAACATACTAGTTAATGCCCACATGTCATGGAGAGCAACAAAATATATGGAAGTTCATGTTGCCATTTCGTCCCCCCAGTGCTTGTTTGGCTTATCTACCATTTGATTCAAAGATGTCCTTTCCATGAAATTGTCTTGAGAATCACATTCTACATACTCAGAGCTAAAAAAAAACGTAAAGCACGGTAATTTGAGAGTTCTTTAAATTATTCTTAAAACCAATTTCCAGTAGGTCAAGACACATTGGTCCAGTACACATACAAACATTGCTCTTGTGAAATTACCTCTGATGAACATAAGACAAACAAGCACAAGGGGACGAATTTCATGCTCATTGAAGGCGGTGTTCAGTCTTCCATACAAAGATTCAACAGCGCCGCCAGTAAGCGTAAATGGCAACACAAACTTTCATACATTTTTTAATCTCCCGACGTGTGAGCATACCGTTTTTTTTTTTATTAGTGGCAAAGAATTATGTCTCTCAACTAGTCTTCGTCTTCTTCGATGTCCTTACAGCTCACATCTCCCCTTGGCCTCCATTAGCCTTCGCCTCCAACTCCTCCTGTCTACCGCTGCGGCTTTCCAGTCTGTCATCTGCAGTAGTTGGTTTGCGTCCTTCCTCACCTCATCCTCCCATCTCAGCCTAGGTCTGCCAACTCTTCCTTTCCCACCCGGCTGTCCCTCAAGGATCCTTTTTGGTGGGTACCAGGCGGCGGTGAAGTGAAGACGGTATTCTTAGCCTGTTTAATTTAGCATGTACAGAGAGCCTGGGAGCCTCATAGATGTTATATAGCTCTGCGTTGTATCTTATTCTCCAGGTTTCGCCATCATTCACGGGTCCCAGCATTTTCCTTAGAACTCTCCTCTCAAGTCTATCCAGCATATCTGCAGACTTTGCTAGTAAATAAGAAAAAAAACACTTTTGTTGGATGCTGGGAGGTGAGTGAGAATTCCCCTGCAAGGTTTGTCATCAAGTATAAATATTTTAGGTCATGTTCGGTCGATAGATCAGTGGGTAGAATGCTTGCAATCCATATGAGCTATGGCTCCACCTCCTTGTCAAAAATTTGTCATTTATGTCACTCCGTGTCATAAATGATTTCCCGTTTTGGTGTTTATTTCAAACCCAAAATGAAATACCGGAATAGGTGTACTCAGCCTTCACAAAAAATTAGAAACTAGCCTCCTCGGCAGCTGGAAAATCCCCACTTCAACTGAAGTGGTTGGCATGAAGATATCGCAGGCGAGAAGTTACATTACATGTGTAGCTTAGTTGCATTTACTCAGGCTGTACAAGAAATGAGAACCAGTCCACTCAGGAGCTGGGAAATCTCATAATAATATAAAAATAAGGATGATTTGGATAGTGAGCGCTCATTTTGTGTGAATCTTCAGAGTCCTCTGTGAGTTTGGTCGTCACTTTAGATAGCACCAAATTTTAAGTAAGACCCAGCAATGTAAGGCTGCTGGGCCTTTGATTAACTGTCGTTGGCAAAGGCAAATGAATTTTTCAACCCAGCGATATTTGATAATACCAATATTTTTATGTGTTTAACCAGGACTCAAACTCACAAAGTTCCAATTACAAAGCCATAGCGTTAACATCACTCCATGAGCGTAAATCAACTATGTCAACTAAATTATTATTTCTTCCTTCGTTCGCATTTCTTAACATATACGGCACCATCTACAGTTTAAAATTTCAATATATTTTTAAATTTTTTAATTAATTTTTTATGCCTTAGCTGTAGGTATTTGGATATGTTTAGTCAAGACCCAAACCAAAACCATTTATTTAGCTTTGAAGGAGAAAACCTAGATGGCCTTTATGATTTATTCAATAATTAAAATGTGAAATAATGGAATTTGAATTTTTTTTCAACACTACACATCATAACTACAATTTTTTTATTGACTTTCACATATCCTTGAGTTGACTAATAGGTTGGTATGAAGCTGACCGCCGATGCTGTAAAAACTTTGCTTTACTTTGGCCAATATGCCACCCCGGTTTCCGGGAAAGGCGGCAGGAGTTGGGAAAGTTTATGTTCATGTGAGGTTTACTTTATTTTGTAATGTTTTGCATGCAGCATGTGTAAGCGCGAACTTCAGGCTTACATTAAATATAAGCCTTCAATCCAAAGCTCAAAATATAACTTAGATTATTACAGATTATGTAAAGAGTACAATTGAAATACAAAAACCATATTGCCTTATCGCTTTGTTTAACCATTTCCTTTCTTGTGATTGTTTTGTATACATTTTCTTTTAATGCTTTAGTTCAGTGGTTCCCGAACTTTTCATTTCGCGTACCACTCACGAAATTATAAATCAGTAGCGTACCACTGAAGTGTAACAGTTAAAAAATCGTTCAAAATGGTAAAGTAATAAAAACTGCAGCAGCTGTTTAGGGGCTGTCCATATATTACGTCATTCGCATTAAGGGGGGGGGGAGTCTGGTCTGCGGATGATGGGAAATGATGTACGAGTACCAAAAGTGACGTCGTTCTTGTAAATACAAATTTCTACAAAATATACAAAATATTATGTAAGTAATATAACATTATTAATTATTAAGCTCATCCATTATTACAGCAAGAGGGGGGGGGGTCATTGGATAATGACTATAGGATGATTGTAAGGGGGGGGGGGGTCGAAAATCGGCCAAAATCGATGACGTAATTTATGGACGGCCCCTTATGACAACATTATGTTCATGTATTAATTATATCATGTATTAATTATAGAAAAAAAAAACAATACTCTTAGGACGAAAAATGGTGCTGCATGTTCAAGACAAGAGAGGAAAATATATTTGGCTCAGTTGTACTTAATTTTAAGCGCAAATTAGGGTTCATGCTAAGCTTATTACGGTATTTGTTTTTTATTATCAACATAGCAGAAAATCTGATACGTGGTTGTAAATGGAATTAGAAACAGTAATGCTTTTCTGGACAGCGATGGATATTCATTTTTAACTTTTAGCCAAAATTCACACAACTCCAGTTTGTTGAATTCCTCTTGCAAACCTCCATCGCAAGATAAATAGTTCTATCAGAGATTCCTTTCTTTTCTCTAATTATTTACTATGTTATGTCCTATGGCCATGGCGGCTTGCGTACCACCTTCTTGAGAAGCGCCGCGGACCACTGGTAGTACGCGTACCATAGTTAGGGAATCACTGCTTTAGTTGTTAGACACACTTTAAAAAACACTTCTCTGCAATAATTATAACTTCATGTTAATGGCTTTTTGTGAATTTTATGAATAAAAACATAGGATGCTGGATCAGACAGACATCTTGTATTGCAAAATTATAGGATGACATAAATAAATATTTAGTCGAGATTACAAATAAATGAACTATTTTACAGCTGCTTTCTGCGCTGGGTAAACTTGTATCTAAAGCCCCATATGAATTAAATATGTATAAGCCGTAAGAGCCCGTTCCCACTTGTCGGGTGTCGGATCCGTATATTCATCGGAGGTTCCAGTTGCATAACATTTCGGAGAAAATTGGTTTCCGACAAGTGTGAATAGCTCCATACATAATGTTCTGCCACTGGAACCTCCGATTAATATACGGATCCGACACCCGACAAGTGGGAACGGGCTCTTAGGTCCAATAAAATCAAAACCTGACTATGAATTTATAGGACAGCCAGCGCTGGGACTGCTCGAATAGGAAGTTTTGTAATATTTGTTAAAATAAAATGTCAATATATCTTTGAAACTTAGATTATAGGTAAGTCTAAGACATAAGGTAGTCTATTTTTGACCGACCCCTCTTTGCATTGACTTACATAATCTGGCTCACGATACTTGAAGGCTCAGGGCCTCCCGCACCACAATCCTCCAGGACTCTCTGTCTTGTGCTGCTTCCCTCCATGGTCCCCTCACTCTTAGTCGGCCTAACACGTCGGCCTTGACATTGCCTGCCACCATGCGAGTGCTCTGATACCTTAGAGGGCACCATTCCAAATTATCCTAGAGTCCTCTGCACGCACCACACTGGCAGACATTTGACATAAACTAAAATATTATTTTTTAGTGTTGATCTGTTAACACAGTGAAAGTCCATTTTTATAAATATTTAAAAATATAAATGGTTAAACATTGTTTTAATTCACTTTATTTTATTTGTTTATGCTCGAATATTTTTTTAATTTCATTATACCTAACAATAATGCATTTGTGAATCTTACATTTGTGCTTAAAAAAAAAATTTTTGTCTATGAATTTTGCTTTTGTTTTGGAAAAAAAGTTGTTTTGAAAATTGTTTTGAAAATTATTTTATAAAAATATATTTGTAACCATTCTGCTCTTGAAGATGCCTCATTAGGCGAAAATATTCGAGCACAAACAAATAAAATAAAGTGAATTAAAACAATGTTTTACCATTTATATTTTTAAATATTTATAAAATATTATTATTTTATGTGACCAAGCTAGGTCCTGTGTTGTTTTGTCATTGTGATGTTAAGTCATGTGATGTAATTTCAAGTGTTGTTTTGTCACCGTGCTGTTCTATCCTGTTACCATTATTTGCTGATCATCATAGTCATATTAATTGTCTATGATTCATTGAATTATAATTGGTATGAGGCTGACCATCCACACTGTAAAAAATGGTTCACTTTGCTAATGTCACCCCTGTTTCAGGAAAGGTCGGCAAGAGTTGCAGGGATTTATGCTCATTTGAGATTGGGTTTTTATTTTGCAAGTCCACATGCGGTATGTTTAAGCGCGAACTTACACGTGTTTGTTTTTGGCATGCATTTGATATGAGCTTTGAATGTCAATATATCTTTGCAACTTAGATTTAAGTCTTATTTGTTGATGATATTCCGTAATGAAAAGACGGAATGACGTCAGAGTGACGTAGGTGGTACACAAGCCCACACAATGCAGGTGACATTGGGACTCTGCTAATATTTGAACTTTTGAAATATTTGCATACTTTTCGCTTGGCAACTTTTTAATTATTCAAATCGCACCTGCTGTCATTGGACTGTGTGTTCTTATTTGATGAATAAATAAACCATTTTTCTTTTATGACTATTTTATAGGTTTTAAGGAATTCTGGATGGAGATGTTTTTTGTTGTTGGGTATTTTGGTTTTTCCTTTGCTAATAGATGCGGGTCTTTTTTTCGATGAGGGCTTGTTCTAAACTTCTAATGAGCTCCATTCATTAATCCCTCCCCCTCGCATTTCAGAAAGGGAAACTCGTAGTACGACTGCCATTCATCCCTTTGCAGTCGATCTCAAAACTGTGAGAACTTGGCGACTCATTCCTTTGCCAGTCAGCCGCATACCAACCTATTATTCAAGGAACATACACAAGAAATTACATTTAAAAAACAAACAAAATAATAACATGTATAAACATTAAAAACAAATACTAAATTATAATTTAATTTTTTTGAAAACCCTAGCCCTAGCCGCCAGCATTACAGATCAACCGCCATTCCTTTCTGTCCTTACATACTTCTTTTATGAAAATACTTTCTAAATATTTAAGTTCATGAGCCTTAAATGCTTACATAACCTTGCAGCTTAGATTATAGATTATGGATAGATCCAACCCATGGGCGCCAAATTGTTTTTTGGGAATCTAAAGGAACTCTTCCCGTATTAAATCGCACGCTTAAATAAAGAGCAATAACTCGAAAATTCGGAAAATCGAGATTTTGTAATAAAACGCAAGAACAATGCGAGAAGAATAGGTAGAATGCGACAGCCGTTCAATTTGGACGAATATGACCGAGATAAAACATCGGACGCCTTTTTCATCCCATACAAGTTGTACTGGTTGTCTGACTTTCAAACGTGATTTCCCAACATTCTTGTTTTTTGAGTTATTGCTCTTTATTATTAAACGTGAGAAATGATAACAGTACCCCGAGTACGAGTTGCATGTTTAGCAAAACTTGAGTAAAGTAAAAGTTTACGGAAATATTTAAACTTCGGTTTTAGTACCCATGTAGTTATCATGTTTAAAGTTGGAAAGTTGTTTAAAGTTGCGTGTTGGAAAGTATTTTTTCTACTCCCATTTGGTAATTTACTAATTACAAAACGGCTAACGCAATCACAATGCTATACATTTCCACACCCGTTGCGTAATGTTACATTACGCAACTGGTAACGGTGTTGAAATGAAAATGTGCGCATGCGCATTGTCAGAAATGGAACCATTTTTGAATTTCGAGTATCAACCTTGTATGAGGCTATCCTTCTAAGCGACCGATAACAAACTATTATTGGCCGTTTCCATAGCAACCACGTTTAAACGTCAGCCATTACATGAATATTTTCAATTTATTGATAGTTCCTCCCCACTATGTTCAATCTTTGTTCAAATGAAAATGAATATATTTTATGCGTAGAGTCAAATAAAATTAGTTAATAGTGTAGTAATTCATCAATGTTATTTATCAAAATACTCCAAGTTGTAGCTTTCCTTTTTTCGAACAGAAGGCTTGAAAGGAAAATAATGCAAGATATTTTCACCGCAAAAAAAATAAACTTAAACAGTTACTTGGCTAATAGGTCGGTATGAGGTTGACCATCTATGCTGTAAAAACTTAATTCACTTTGCCAATGACACCCCTGCTTCAGTGGTTGCAGGGCTTATGTTTATTTGAGTTTCAGGTTTGAATGTTCAACCTTATATGCGGCATGTATAAGCGCAACCATATATGTGTCTGCTTGTGGGCATAAATTTAAAATGAATCCCAAATATAATATATCTTTGCAGATTAGATTAGATAATCGAGGGAATGATAAATTACACGGTTTGACAAAGGTGGGGCTTTAATTACTTCAAATGGACGAGTACAGTATCTAATCTAATCTAATCTAAGCTGCAAAGATATATATCATTTAAGATTTATACTAAATGCATTCCCACAAGCAGATATGTATAATTTCGCGCTAACACATGCCGCATGTGGACCTACAATATAAAAACCCAATCTCAAATGAACATACCTAAGCCTTGCAACTCTTGCCGTCCTTCCCTGAAACAGGGGTGACATTGGCAAAGTGAACCAATTTTTATATTATGGGTGGTCAGCCGCATAACAACCTATAAGTCAAGGAAGGTATAATGACTATAATTTACTATTTTGTTATTTATTTCATGGTCGTAGAAAAAGTATTGTATGCCACTGCACGTAATTAGTCTTTGTAACACTCTTGCTGTCTATTGTGCCATTCGGCTGCGCCTCATGGCACAAACTAGCACTCGTGTTACAAAGACTATCATTACTAGGCAGTGGCATAAATAATTATAAACGTATGCTAAACATGCAGCTCGTACTCGGGGTACTGAGCTATACATAGCTGATCTACGGATCATTCACCGTAGGCTGCGGATGAGCCATTGATTTGCTGTTTGAGAATAACACCGTAAATTTTCTGGTCAACTGCGTCACAAAAAAAACAGCTGTAAAAATGTTTAGTTAATTGCTAGCAGATTTTATTTGTTTGGTTTATTATGTCGTCATTTCAAGCATATATCGACTGAATCAGTGACATATGATTTCTTAGACCGGTCCAGTGGCAACACTTCGGACTGGTAAATGGAAGGTTGTGGATTTGAATCCCGGCGGAGCACAAAAAAATACCATTTATATTTCCAAATGTGCTCTTCGTTGGGTTGAAAAATTCATAAACCTTTACCAAAGACCGGTCACTGAAAGGTCCATCCAACCCTACAACAACTGGGTCTTGCTTGAGAATCGGCGCTTTCTGCAGCGACGACCAAGCTCGCAGAGGGCTCTTGAGGTGTGATACACACAAAAACAGCGCTCACCAAATAAATCATCCTAATATTATTATATTAAGTGTTAACCACTAGACTACGGACCCGGTTAGTTGTTATGTCTTGTTATGTATCTTTTTTATGTCGTATTTGGCCATTGCCTGCGTCATCTTACACAATACGTGATCAGATGGAATCAATGAGAAACAACACATGTGGTTTTATTTATCGCCTCACAACCTTTGACCCTCCCCGCCCCCTGATTGTCACCGTTGACCTTGAAAAGCAAACTACGGTGGGTTTTGGTCACCTTTATTCATTGATGTCCAAGCTGGTAATGAATCCAATGTGGAATCACATGGGATAACAAAACATGAAAATGCCAACGTCAGCATCGTCCGGTCGATAGCTCAGTTGATAGAGTGCTTGCATTCCATGCCAAAAACTCGGGTTCGAAACTTTCAGAAATGATTTCCCGTTTCGGTGTTTATTTCAAACCCAAAATAAATACCGGTAAGCTATATTCGGTTTACACAGGAAATGAGTACCAGCCTACCATTTCACTGAAGTGGTTGGCGTAATGCCGACCCATTACTTGTAAAAAAAAGAAGGTTCACTCGCCACATGCGAGGCTTTCCAGTCTGTCACCTGCAGTAGTTAGATTACGTCCCTCCTCACCTCATCCTCCCATCTCAGCCTGGGTCTGCCAACTCTTCTTTTCCCACCCGGACGCCTCTCTACGATCCTTTTTGGTGAAGACGGCATTCTGTGCACATGTCCGGCCCATCTTAGCCTGTTTAATTTAGCATGTACAGAGGGCTTGGGAGCCTCATAGCTGTTATATAGCTCTTCGTTTGATTTTATTCTCCAGGTTTCGCCATCATTCACGGGCCCCAGGATTTTCCTAAGCACTCTCCTCTCAAATCTATCCAGCATTTCTGCTATTATATTCTAGGTAATATTTTGTTTGTTGAATATATTTTTGATGATTGTTCAAAACGTGGAATCACAACAAACATTTTATGGCATATTTATAAACATCGCTTGCGAAACAGCTGATACTGACGTTCGTAATAATATATGTGGCGTTGTATTTCAAAATCAGTTAGACGTATTACCGTTGATTAGGTGATTTCAAGGACTGTCTCAAAACACAGTTTGCACTTGGACAGTGCAAAGGGTTCCATGCTAGAACGACACAGTGATACAACGACACATGACCTAACGACACATGACAGAACGACACTTGACACAACGACCGATGACAAAAAGCTACATGACATAACGACACATGAGAGAACGAAACTTGACATAACGACCCATGACAAAAAGCTACATGACCTAACGACACATGACAGAACGATACTTGACACAACGACCCATGACAAAAAGCTACATGACATAACGACACATGAGAGAACGACACATGATAGAACAACACATGCTGAACATCACGATTTCAGTACATCACATGACAAAACATCACAAAACAGAAAACACCATAAACGGCATAAGAAAAAAGTGAGACATGAAAAAATGGAACTCATGTATATTTTATTTGGTAAAGCTTACAAAAAAATTAACGCCCCCGATTATCATTATGAGATAAAAAAAAGCCTAACCAAGCTACACATAAAGATAAACTTCTTAACGCGTTATCGCCAATGAAGTCGCATATGGCATGTGGAAGCAAAATGTAAGTGTTGTCATGTGATGTTTTGTCATGTGATGTTTTGTCATGTGATGTTTTGTCATGTGATGTTTTGTCATGCGATGTTTTGTCATGTGATGTTTTTTCATGTGCCGTTTATGTTATGTTGTTGTGGACAAGTGGATAAACAGACCCCACGGGGGAAGAAAGGTCACAGTTGAACCTTCACCATCTTGCCTTCAGCATCTTCTGTCCGTAGATTATTCGGATTCAGGGCTCAGATTCAGAACGCTTGACAATAAATTAATCTAATAGTAGTAAAGAATAATTTTCTTGAATGATGAAAAATGACTCACGGCAAATCTTTGTCGAATCTGTGTAGTTGAATTCATGTAGTCTTTAGCGTATTATAAATATATCATCGATAATTCCTTGACTTATAGGTTGGTATGAGGTTGACCACCCATACTGTAAAAAATGGTTCACTTTGCCAATGTCACCCCTGTTTCAGGGAAGGTCGGCAAGAGTTGCAGGGCTTATGTTCATTTGAGATTGGGTTTTATATTGCAGGTCCACATGCGGCATGTGTTAGCGCGAAATTATACATGTCGCACATTTAATAATAAAGACCAATAACTCAAAAAACATGAATGTTGGGAAATCACGTTTGAAGTTCAGACACCCAGTACAACTTATATGGGATGAAAAAGGCGGCCGATGTTTTATCTCGGTCATATTCGTCCAAATTGAACGGCTGTCGCATTCTACCTATTCTTCTCGCATTGTTCTTGCGTTTTATTACAAAATCTCGATTTTCCCAATTTTCGAGTTATTTCTCTTTATTATTAAGCGTGCGATGTCTGCTTGTGGGAATGCTATTTAATATGAATCTCAAATGATACAAATCTTTGCAGCTTAGATTTAGATTTTAGATTTAGATGGATAAAGGTTAAACTTGTCTGTTTTCGAATCTAAACTGCTGAAGTCCAGAAGAGTATTCAACCTTTAAAATACAGGTTAAAGAAGGTGAAGTTGCGGTAGGGTGGAGGGGTGCAAGGGGAAGTGTGAGAGGGGAGGTGGGGCTATCAATTATAATAATAACGAGGTAAGTAGTAAACTATATAAGTAATAAGTGCCTGCTCACGTAGCAACTCAAACACCGAACACGCGATATCAGCGGTTTATGAGATGTTGCATCAGCCACCGGCCCTATCACACAACCAGCTGGAAATATACAGTGCAAGGAAGGATCTGGAAGAAAATAAAAAAATGGAACTAAGCTGCATGTATAGAGCAACGTCTTACTGCGATATTTCCGAAGGGTCTATAATCTATAATCTGAGTTGTCTAAATTTAAATCTAAATCTAAGTTGCAAAGATATGTATCATTTGAGATTCATATTAAATGCATTCCCACAAGCAGGCTTGTATAATTTCGCGCTCACACATGCCGCATGTGGACCTACAATATAAAAAACCCAATCTCAAATGAACATAAGCCCTGCAACTCTTGCCGACCTTCTATGAAACAGGGGTGAATTTGGCAAAGTGAACCATTGTTTACAGTATGGGTGGTCAGCCTCATTCCAATCTATAAGTGAAGGAATTTATAATCTATAAAAAACGCAAGTAAGCTACACATATAGTGTAACTTCTTGCCTGCGTTATTCCCGAAGGGGAATGAAGGGGCATGTGGCGATTCGGGACCTATTTATTTTACGGGTAAGGGGGCCGGCCTCACACCTACCACTTTCAGTTGAAGTGGGGGTTTCCCAGCTCCCGGGGGGCTGGTTTTATTTCTTGTGAAGGCTGAGTACACCTTGGGATCGAACCTTTGCTCTTGGATTGAATGCAACCATTCTACCAATTGAGCTATCGACCTTTGTACACAGTTTATTTTAGGATTGACTGACATTTGGTTCACAGTTTATCTTTCGTATTATCTTGCTCAACGGCTCGGGTACTAAATGCTCCTCCAAAGCATTGTGGTCTGCATTTACAGGAGAATAAGGGCTACTCCGGCATACACCAGACCACCCCAGAAGCTTCGAGCTAACACTAGTACCTACAACCATCCAATTACCTACGTCTAGAGACGCCCTCACACACAATCATAAGTAAACATACACAGATATAGAATAATAGATTCGCAACAATATTTAATTGTGATTTAGTTACCACACGATAACGTGCAGTTTTCGTACGTTATCGTGTGATGAGGCTGCGGTGCAACGTCGCCCGTGCTGACGTCACAGAGGCGCGCCTGCTCTCAGCCAATCACAGCGCTCCGTGGTGGAGGCTCGCCATAACGGCAACCATGCATTCCTAGCAGTCGCGGACCTGGGGAATATAATTTTATATTAAATATTTATTGCATTTAGGTATAAAAAAATCACTTGCATTGTCCCTGACTAATAGACAAAACAATGAATAAAATATAATGGTCTCAGCATTTTTTTTAATTTTGATTTTTTTTCTTGGCGGTCACACCATAACGGGCGACTAAAAAGTCGCCCGTTATGGTGGGGGTTTCCCAGCTCTTACTCATTTCTTAAGGGGCCGTCCATAAATTACGTCATCGATTTTGGCCGATTTTCGACCCCCCCCCCCCTTACAATCATCCTATAGTCATTATCTAATGACCCCCCCTCCCCCTCTTGCTTTTATATTGGATGAGCTTAATAATTAATAATGTTAAATATCTTACATAATATTATGTATATTTTGTAGAAATTGGTATTTACAAGAACGACGTCACTTTTGGTACTCGTACATCATTTGCCATCATCCGTAGACCAGACTCCCCCCTCCCCCCCCTTAATTCGAATGACGTAATATATGGACGGCCACAAACGGGGAATCCTTTCTGACACCCTCGGTGGGTTTTGAACCCGAGCTCACGGCATGGAATGCAAGCACTCTGCCAACTGAGCTATTGACCGGACTATCCATTTTGATCAACAGTTATTGAAATGATGCCGGCGAGTTGTTTTCCGGGATCTGTTGCCTGGTCTGACGTCCATCGACAAGACGACGGACCGGCCCGTAGCTCAGTGGTTTACTCAGCCTTGACAAGAAATGAGAACCAGCCCCCCCGGGAGCTGGGAAACCCCCACTTCAACTGAAAGTGGTCGGTGTGAGGCCGGCCCCCTTACCTGTAAAAATAAATAGGTCACGAAGCGCCACATGCGAACCCTTCGGGGATAACGCAGGCAAGAAGTTACATTATATGTGTAACTTAGTTGCGTTGCGTTTGCGACAGATCTTATCGTATCTAGATTAAAATTAAAAGTACTTCGTTTTCATTTGCAAATACACGCAGTAAGATTTCCTGACGACCGTCGAGACTCCCACCCCAGGGGGGGAATAAAACATGGCGGCGTATCAACAGCTGATCCATTTCATACAGAACATCGATCAGCTGTTCAAGCATCTCCGTGTTTTATTCCATCCTATCTTCTAATATATACCGTAAGATCTAAGACCCAGAGAGGCCCCAAAAAATCATTAACAAATATTTTAGTTGGCAAAAATATATACACAGTACAAAGCCTTAGTCCATTCCTGTTTTAATGCCTTTTCAAATTCTGTTCAAGGTTCACGTGTTCATAGAACCAAAGGCTTATGTGGGTTTTGGAATACTTACAAAAAATTGCAAGTCGTAAATTACGATAATATATATGAAATTAAATTATCATTTCCTTTGATAACATAGCTGGATGAATTAAATTATAAATGTAGAAATTTCGCGATGATAATTTCCCTGTTTCAGGGAATGTCGGCAAGAGTTGCAGGGCTTATGTTCAATTGAGGTTTGGATTTTATTTATAGGTACACATTCAGCATTTGTAAGCGCGAACTACACGTGTTTGTTTGTGGGCACACATCTGAGAGCTTTGAATGAATATATCCTTGCAACTTAGATTATAGATAAGGAAAGTGGGAGAAAGACTAATAGAAAATATAAATTACCGGCCCCTAGTCTAGTGGTTAGCACTTCAGACTTGTAAATGGAAGGTGAAGGTGGTGTGTTAGAATCCCGGCGGAGCACACTAAATATACCATATTTTATATTTTCAAATATGCCCTTCGCTGGATAAAAAAAATCGTATCTAAGTATCTTATCTATTCCTTGACTTATAGGTTGGTATGAGGCTGACCACCCATACTGTAGAAAATGATTCACTTTGCCAATGTCACCCCTGTTTCAGGGAAGGTCGGCAAGAGTTGCTGGGCTTGTGTTCATTTGAAATTGGGTGGTTTTTTATATTGTAGGTCCACATGCGGCATGTGTGAGCGCGAAATTATGCGTGTCTGCTTGTGGTAATGCATTTAATATGAATCTCGAATGATACATATCTTTGCAACTTAGATTTAGAGTTAGATTTAGTATACCTTTGCCAAAGATCGATCACTAAAGGCTAGTTCGGACAAGGCGACTATTTTAGTCGAGTAGCGAGTAATTAAGTGGTGGGTGGGGCGCTACTCGCCCCTTAAAAATAGAATAAAATGTATCGACACGACTAAATCATTGACTAAATTACTCGACTAATTTTTTGTGGTTCGCACACATTTGGCCACTAAATTACTCGCTACTCGACTAAATAAGTCCCCTTGTCCGAACTAGGCTTAAAGGTAACTGAGCTGAGGGCTAAATAATGATAAAAAGAAATAGGTTTTTCTTTGAGAAAATGTAATTTGGACGCGTCATTTCTGACCTGGTGGAATGCATTCTTTTAATAATAAGTGGTTTTAATTTTGCTGACTTATTAGCACATGACTTTCATCGTTTCCTAGAAAAGCAATCTTGGTAATGATTGTTTCCCGCGCGGCCCTTTTATATGGACGTGAGACGAGAACAGTTGCTTTCTCTGAAATGATCAACGCGCTCCATACACGTGGGAAATAGCGGTAAACAACAGCTTTTTCGTGAAAGATTATAAGCTAAATAAAACGTGGATATAAAAATGGGTAGCGACTAAATTTCTAACAAAATTAAGATGACTTCCAAAGTTTCCATCTATTATAGTAAAAATGAAGTGTTGTTCGTTGATGACGGTATAAATCGAGAAAAGTTGAAGCGTTTTGGCTGTTTTCCATTCCCGAATAAAGTTTGTAATCTAGGAAATTTTTGAGCCTTCAAAAAAGTTGGTAAAATGTCGCATAACATGGTCAAATTTGCGTAAATCTTAACGTCGTTTTTCTTAAGAGCGCTCTCGAAAATTTTTAATTTTAAAATCTGCGTTCGCTTAATACCTATCTATGCCACAGCCGCGCGCTCGGAGCTCTTATTTTGTAGTTTTTGAAAGGTACGTATATTAACTTATAATATCTGTGGACTAGAAATTATTTTAACCAAAAAAGACATATATATATATGTCTCAACTTACTTACGAAAATGGTCATTAGTAATAAAAATAACAAAGAACTTCACAGTTGCATTTCATTAGTAATAAAAATAACAAAGAACTTCACAGTTGCATTTCCATGTGTACAAAAAACTCGGCACAACGAAAAAAAAATCTTGAATGTTGGTGCCATTTCAAATAACGGCTGCCGACTAGACCGGAAATAACTAGAGTTGACAGATAACACACGTTATAAATATTGTGATCGCCAAAGTCGTGGCAATATTTCATATTTCATATTTTAACTTTATCACTTTTCATTTCATATTTCATATTTTAACTTTATCACATTATAACCACTGCAACGTGTGACAGGAGAGAAACGCAAGTGGTAGCATGTCGCTGCCTTTGTTCTTGTTTGCCGTAGAGACCATTAAGCTAATTTTACATTAGCAATTTTTGCATGTGTACTGGACCAATGTGTCTTATGAAAACAGGAAATTGATTTCAAAAATATTTAAAACAACTCTCACATTACGAATTTTACGCTTATTCTTAGCTCAGATTGTGAAGAATTTTATTCTTATGACAACTGCAGTATGTATCAAATCAGCACGTTAGTTTCCGCTCCTCTATGTTATTACTCATAGTAGCTTGCAGTACACTTTTTGGCAGCCATTTTTTTATGCCGGTCAGATAGACTCAACCTTTTCCATCCTTCAACATCAAAACTAAAAATGTTCAACAATAAATCAATAGTTTCGCAAATTATATTTTTAGTAATAATAATATCAGGATGATTTTTGCGAGCGCTGTTTTTGTGTAAATCACACCCCAAGAGCCCCCAGCGAGCTTGGTCGTCGCTAAAGAAAGCGTCGATTCTCAATCAAGACCAAGTTGCTGTAGGGCTGGATGAACTTTGGTGACGGGTCTTGGTAATGGTTTGTGTATTTCCACTTTATTAATTCATTAGAACTTTGAAAAACATTAAATAAAAAAAAAACAAGTTTTTAGTTACTCGTAAGCGTAACTACAGATGTTATGGATATGTGAAGGTTCCAAGGAATTTTATGAAAAAAGTGGTCAATATAGTGCATACACGCAGAATTTCTTAGTAAATATTTAGTTTTTACATACTGTAAAATCGTTTCCTTTCTCGCAATTTCGCTTTCTTGATGACTAAAATTATTTTTTAGCGTAAAATCCGTAGGAAGTAGAATGTCGACCGATTATTTCTAAAATAGTAATAATAAATTTCTAAGTTAAGTATCAAAGTCTTAATCTAAATTAAAGTTGCAAAGATAAATATCATTTCAGATTCATATTAAATACATTCCCACAAGCACACACATAGAAGTTGAACATAAGCCCTGCAACTTTTGCCGACCTTCCCAGAAACAGGGGTGACATTAGCAAAGTTAACCATCTTTGTACAGTATGGGTGGTCAGCTTCATACCAACCTATAAGTCAAGGAATGTATTATTAAGAAATTGTTGATTGCAAAAAATAATATTTTTGTAAAAATGTAACATGGAAAATCGTAAAATGTTCTCGCTTCGAAAATGTTGCATATCACTTGCCGACGAAACAAAGGTTTGTTATGAGATAGTTTTAGCGAAAAAAAAAAAGTGCCGCAGGTCCCGCCTTCTGTGAGCGTTGGCGCTCGACTGAGGTTTACCCCGCGAATCTCGCATTTAAAAGCCATTTGTAAAATAATAATAAAAAATACATCTTGTGAAATAATTTTTTTTAAAAAAAACACAACTAAGCTCAAGATTATATTGTTCAATATTTGAAAATAATTGGGCACAAATAACCATTTTTTGAGATTTTATTCGAAGATACAATGTACACTTTTTTGTCCGTTTTTGCTTCTAGATTTTTTTTTTTAATTCAGTTTTCTTCATCTGAATCACATTTTAAATCACACCACGAACTAAAACAGGATATAAAGTAGATTTGTAATTTTTTTTTAGATTTCAAAACACCACCAATTTACAGAAAAACTGGTTCAAAAATTGTATGTTTTCCACTTACCGCAAGAAGGTGTTCGTAATTTATATTTTTTCAAGTAATAAAAGCGTTTATAGACATATATTATTTGATGCATATTGCAAATGAAATGTTTAACTAACACTTAAAGTTATCAAAAATTTATATTTGTCCATATTTATTGAAAAAAAACCACGTCAAAAACTGTGTTTTCGAGAAATTTCCTAGCACCCTCTTAAGGAATCGATCATTTCCAAGTTATCACTTAATCTAATGATATATTTTTTGTTCCAAAATCAAATTTCTATAAAATGTGGTCGGTTTGATATATTTTAATAACTTACATCGACACCTTAAAGGTAAAAGGTTTTAATTAATAAAAATATTATAAAATTAAAGGTAAAACTTAGTAAGTACTGATTCACTTATGTGAGAAATTGTGAATGAAATTTTTTACGAGTATTCTCTTTAATTTCTCATAGGAAGTGAACTAATGCTAAGCAAGTGCTCATTAAAAAGTCCTAAACCACAGGATTTGCCCATTTTTTGTGTGTTTATATCGTACAAAATAAGAAAAAATGTGAATTCATCCGAAAAACACATGTTAGCTAAATACGTCACTTATTCAGGCGACATGACAAATAATTATTAAAATAAACAAGTAGGTACAATAATACGATCACTTCGAAATATGTTTTCTTCTCATCCTTAGCATTTTTCAACAGCCGTTTCCAAATTTACACATTTACCTAACGATTATAAATATATTATTCAAGTAAAGGCAGGACAAGGTCTGCCGGGTGAGCTAGTAAGTTTATAGTTGTGCAGTTTTTCTTACTATGCAGTTGTTGTGTTCGTTTTTAACAATAGAGAAGTACGAGTATCTGCCTTGTGATGTTTTAGTTAGTTTTTTTTTATGATTTCTCCTTGGCCGTATTTGAACGATCAATCTATGAAGTGATGTCAGTGGAAGGTGCACCGATATATAAATGAATGGAAGCATTTTTATTGATTTTTGAATTGTTTGGCCTTCGGACAAGTTGCTATTTTGATCTACTTTTATATTTTTATAGAATTTCCAAGGTAAGGAGGTAAATTATTTAAATTATCTTAGTTTATTTTAATTTTCATTTAATTTTAAGTTGAGTTCCGCACGTGAGTGGCATAGAAAATATTGTGTTATCACCCGGCCGGACTGCTAGGGGAAAGGAATACAAATATTTTGTATGCCTTTTCTGTATTATCCGTGGACTAGAAACTATTTTAACGAAAAAACTACTACTCGTATATCCGTTTCAACTTACTTAACCGCAAATATTCTTTAGTTAGACAGAGACAACAGATCTTCACAGTGTCATTTTGTTGTAAACAAAAAAAACTCGGATGAAACAACGAAATCTTTCCAGAAAGTTGGCAGCTTTGAAACTCACGCCTGCGCGAAAATTGTGCGCAATCTTTTGAGCGCGAAATTTGACGGTTTTTAAACCTACGTTACATTACATTACCTACGCACAAGGCATTATTTTTACACATCATGGCATTTGTTATTGGGTGCCGAAACACAAAATGGAGAAAGCAAGAAAACATAGGATTTCACAGGTACGAACTTGTTTTGTATGACTTAAAAGTATATATATTTTTTTAACGCTGTTGGTCTTCCTAATAAAAAAAAAAAAAAAAAAAAAATGACTACACCCATTGGGCATTGACTTGTAACATCTGTGGACTAGAATTTATTTTAACGAAAATAGACAAATATATCTGTTTTCAACTTGCTTACAAAAATGGTCATAAGTAAGAGAGAGAACGAAGAACTTCACAGTCGCATTTCCATATGGACAAAAAACTCGGCAAAACGACAAAAAAAAACTTGAATGTTGGTACCAATGGCTGCCGACTACACCGGAAATAGCAAAAATTGACAGATAACACGCGTTATAAATATTGTGATCGCTAAAATTGGTGTCAATATTTTATATTTTCAAGATGTATATTCATATTTTTTTTTATCACTCATTTCATTATAACTATTGTGGTTATTGATTGCGTAATTCTTCTCTAACATTTGACAGAAGAGGGAACAAGTATGTATCAATTCAGTACGTTAGTTTCCGCTCCCCTATGTTTTGTATGACTACACCACTGCTGTGTTTGACAGGACTGGGGACAACTGTGCCCCATAGGAAGTATCAATGCAGTAAGTTAATTTCTACTCTATATTGTAACTCATCGTTTGGTATGCGGCTGACCGCCCATACTGTAAAAATGGTTCACTTTACCAATGTCACCCATGTTTAAGGGAAGGATGCCAAGAGTTGTAAGGTGTATGTCCATTTGAGATTTGGTTTTTATGTTGTAGGTTCACATGCGGCATGTGCAAGCGCGAACTTGTGCGTGTCTGCTTGTGAAAATGCATGTAATGTGAATCTCCAATGTAACATATCTTTGCAACTTAGATTAGATTAGATTAGAGCGGTGTAGCACATGTATGAAGTAGCACTTTACTAGTAAACACCAGTACCGCAGTGCCGATCCACACAATGTAGCGTGACAACTCATTTCGACAGCTAAGCTCAACCTTTTAGATTTAGAGTACCATAGAGTACATTGACAACGACCAGAGGACAATTTCTGAAGCGCTATTCTACTAAATTTCTTACGACCTTAAGGCAACGAGATAGCGATTCGTGTCCAAAAATAAGGTGTACTGTGATTTTGTTATCCATGGAGTTATTTCGCCAGCAGCGACATGGATTGATATCCAAAGTGTAAGGAATTAAGTAGAATAGCGCTTCTGATCTATAAATAATCTATAAACTGAGCTGTAAATATATATATGAACATTCTAATCTAATCTAATCTAAGTTGCAAAGATATGTTACATTGGAGATTCACATTACATGCATTCCCACAACCAGACACGTAGGGGCCGTCCATAAATTACGTCATCGCTTTTGGCCGATTTTCGACCCCCCCCCCCCCTACAATCATCCTATAGTCATAATCTAATGACCCCCTCCCCCCCTCTTGCTGTAATAATGGATGAGGTTAATAATTAATAATGTTATATTACTTACATAATATTTTGTATATTTTGTAGAAATTGGTATTTACAAGAACGACGTCACTTTTGGTACTCGTACATCATTTGCCATCATCCGCAAACCAGACTCCCCCCCCCCTTAATGCGAATGACGTAATATCATTACTTTGTCAAAGCGTGGGCTCAATTGACAACTAAAATGTCTTAAGAATAGCCCCGTATATATTTTGTCCTCGCCAATAAAAATGAAAAGGTTGTCTATCGCACCTGTAACCCATTGCGAATATCAGTGTCGTATATTGTACCGATAGATCAAGTTATACACATTAGAATAGTGTAGCGAGGTATGAACCACTAGTATACTAACGTGAAAACGCTCAGTGCAGCTCGAAACTTCGTCGGGTGCGGACGCGCATCCGATTTTACTGTAAAACATATATATACACGAATAACAACATAAAAATATCAAGTAAATAATCCGTACATTCATAAATATATCAACTGAAAAAAAATCGGTGTAAAAATAAGTTAATACAGAATAAAGTGTACCGTTGGAAAATAAAATTAGTTTTTTTTCGGAAGGAAATTTTTTGATTAATTTTCTTTTGTTGATAAGTGTGCTGGGAAATTGTAATTTTGTTTCTAAGTGTGGAAATTCATTTATCAAGTTATTGTTATGTAAGTTTTTATTTATTTATATACTTTTTTCAATTTAATTAGTTTTCATTCAGTCGTATACTATCAATTTGTTATTCACTAAGGCCCGGTATTTTCATCGTTAGCATAGCGACTTTATACTGAATGAAAAGTACGCACTTATATCAATCGTGTGTGTAGTTTTTATTTATCAGTTTAAAGTCACATTAGCTAACGTTGGAAATACAGGGCCTTAGAATAAGTATTTTTAGCGTTAGCTAATGTGGCATTAAACTGATGAAAAAAAAACTACCTAGACACGATTGACATAAGTGTTTCCTTTTCATTCAGTATAGAGTCGCTATGCTAACGTTGAAAATACTGGGACTTAGCTTGACTTGAAAGTAGGTTTAAGTTACTTGATTATATTTTGTTGTATTGAAAAATCATAATTCCATCGATAGCTCAATTGGCCGAGTGCTTGCATTCCATGCCGAGAGCTCGGGCTCAAATCCCACCGAGAGGTATCAGAAATGATTTCCTGTTTCTGTGTTTCTCTTTCAAACACAAAATAAAATATTGGCAAGGTTTTCTCAGCCTTCACAAGAAAAGAGGATTACGCCGCCTCAGGAGCTGGGAAATTCCCACTTCAATTTAAGTGGTTGGCGTAAGGCCGGCGTTGTTACCTGAAAAAATAGTAAGGTTCAACTCGCCACATGCGACCTCTTCAGGGGAAACGCGGCAACAAGATCCACTATATGTGTAGCTTAGTAACAAAACTCATTGTTTTGTACGCATTGTTTAAAAAATGTCGCCTTTCGTTGTATGCATCTTATATATGTAATATTGAAATCACCGATTTGAACGGAAATAGTTGATCTTTATTTTGAGTTAATTTACTTTATAAAGAACACATGCAGCATGTGTAGGCGTTAATATGCACGTGTCTGCTTGTGAATCTGCATGGTAAAAGGACTTTAGGGCCCTGTATTTTCAACGTTAGCACATGTGACTTAAAACTTATGAATAAAAAGCTACCCATATCATTAACATAAGTGCGTCCTTTTCATTCAGTATAAAGTCACTGTACTAATCTAATCTAATCTAAGCTGCAAAGATATATATCATTTAAGATTTATATTAAATGCATTCCCACAAGCAGACATGTATAATTTCGCGCTAACACATGCCGCATGTGAACCTACAATATAAAAACCCAATCTTAAATGAACATAAGCCCTGCAACTCTTGCCGTCCTTCCCTGGAACAGGGCACTTTACCCACCTCCACCCACCAAGTTCATACAACTCATGCGGAGTCGCTTCACTTGGTGATACTTCACTGGGTGACATTGGCAAAGTGAACCATTTTTTTACAGTATGGGTGGTCAGCCGCACCATAAGTCAAGGAAGGAAAATGCCAAGCCTAAATGCCAATAAATATTTACAACGCGTTCTAATGACTAATAAGTAATAATTAATTTATTGATACCGAAAAGATAAAATAAAAATGTACGTAGTCCTACCTCAAAATAAGTACTGATGACTACATAATATATTGTCCTGTCCAATTTTACAAATCACTCAAGATGAATGTGGGTTACAGCATCTATAATCTAAGTTGTAAAGATTTATTACCACTATAAGACACGTGTAAGTTCGCGCTTGTAAATGCAATTCTGAATGTGTAATTACAGATTTCAATCTAAACTTCAAATGAATAATAAACCCACAACTTATGCCGACCTTCCCTGACACAGGGTCGACATTGCCAAAGTTAACTATTTTTTACAATATGGGTGGTCAGCCTCATACCAACCTATAATATAAGTCAAGGAAATCAAAACATCAAAACATATTTTATTGATCTTGAACTTTCTGAGTACATTAGGGTGGATCGTATGTTTTTGATGCAAAAAAAAAAAACTTAACACGTCATGTAACTAGAGGTGGCCGTTTAAACGAAAAGCAGTTTAAAATAGCTGCTTTTTATTTTAAGCAACTAAGCGCGCTTACAATTTAAACGAAAAGTCGTTTTGAAAAAAAAGCGTATAAAAAGTTGCTTCTCGTGTTATAAAGCTAAATCTGCCGTTTTTGTTTCTTACACTTTATGGTCTTAGCAAAATAGTTACAGTAATGAAAAAAATCAAGCATGTTTATTAATTTTTTATCTTAATTACAAAGCTTAAACAAAATATATAACTTAAGAATTGCCACCACAAAAAAATAATTAAAAAAACCCGTTTTTTTTACATTTTTAGTTTTTTTTTCGTGTGTGCTGTATTTTGGATTTTTTTTTTTGCTTTTTACTTACAGAACTATACATTGTTTAGTTTCAATACTCAACATTTTTTCAATAATGTCAATAGTTTGTGAGTAAATATGGAAAAACTATGTTCTTTGATTTAATTAAAATTTAATTCATTTAGTAGTTTCAGTTTTTCCATATTTACTCAAAAACTATTGACATTATTGAAAAAAATTTGAGTATTAAACCTAAACAATGTATAGTTCTGTAAGTTAAAAGCAAAAAAAAAATCCAAAATACAGCACATACGAAAAAAAAGCTAAAAATGTAAAAAAAACGCGTTTTTTTGAAATATTTTTTTGTGGTGGCAATTCTTAAGTTATATATTTTATTTAAGCTTTATAATTAAGAAAAAAAATTAATAAACATGCTTGATTTTTTTCATTACTGTAACTATTTTGCTAAGACCATAAAGTGTAAGAAACAAAAACGGCAGATTTAGCTTTATAAGTTATAACACGCCATTAGCGTTTGAAAAAGCGGATAAAAAAAGCCTTACAGAACTATACATTGTTTAGGTTTAATACTCAAAATTTTTTCAATATTGTCAATAGTTTTTGAGTAAATAAGGAAAAACTGAAACTGCTAAATGAATTAAATTTTATATTTACAATAAACCCAAAAAACGAAAAAACGCTTTTTAAGCTGCTTTTTTAAAAAGCGTAAGCGTTTTTTCGTTTTTTTTACTAAGCCGTTTTTTCCATCTCTACATGTAACCATTGAGTTATAACATAGGGGAGCGGAAACTAACATACTGAATTGACACATACTTGTTCCCTCTTGCGTTCCTCTACTGTCAAACGTTGCCGTGGTTAAATATCACAATGGTTAGCAGACATGTATAATTTCGCGCTAACACATGCCGCATGTGGACCTGCAATATAAAAACCCAATCTCAAATGAACATAAGCCCTGCAACTCTTGCCGTCCTTCCCTGAAACAGGGGTGACATTGGCAAAGTGAACCATTTTTTTTTTTTTTTTTTTACAGTATGGGTGGTCAGCCGCATACCAACCTATAAGTGATAAAATTAAAATATGAATATACACATTGAAAATATGAAATACTGACATCAATTTTGGCGATCACAATATTTATAACGCGTGTAATCTGTCAACTTTAGCTATTTCCGGTCTAATCGGCAGCCATTATTTGCAATGGTATCTACCAACATTCAAGATTTTTTTTTTCGTTCTGCCGAGTTTTTTGTTCATATGGAAATGCAACTGTGAAGTTCCTTGTTCTCTTTCTAACTAATGACCATTTTCGTAAGTAAGTTGAGACAGATATATATGTCTATTTTCGTTAAAAGAATTTCTTGTTCACAGATGTTATTAGTCAATGCATGTAACATGCATTTCTAATGTTGTTTCACTATTATTTCAAGTGCAAAATTACTATTGCAGCCATGGAGGAAGTATAGTAAAGAATGGAGGGGTCGTAAATGTGATTTAGTACCAATCAACATGATGCACCATCTTTGTCACCATACACTGTTTATAATGCTGTCTCGCTCACGACATATGAAATGCTTTTCTCATTTTCTATGTAAGCAACGTGTCTCTACTCCGTCTTCAATCTATTTACAAATCACCAAGGAAACACATGAGATCACTATGGTAACGGATTTGTTAGTAGTGTTTTTGCAAGTATGAAGATATCTGATAAATTCCGAATTCAAAAATGTTTCCACCTCATTGTGTACGGGATGATTTCCACAAGTATCTATTACCGCGAGCATAGAAGTTACATACTTGAAGCAGCAAGTACCATTATATTTTAACATCACTAGTTCTAGAAATGGCTGTCACTTTTACGAACAAAATATTTCGACAAACGAAAAATAAATTTTATCAACGTAATCATATAGAATAGTGATTAAAGTGAAATATTATTCCATGTTCTACAACACATTTACTCTATTTTGTTGCCACGTTTAGAAAATACCCAGTTTGACATTTATATACATTTTTTCCCAATTAGGTAACACACCTGTTGACAGTTGGAAGGTTACCGATAGACTGAATTTGGATTTTTGTGTGATGAGTGGGGTAGCGTATTTCTTATTCTCAAAGGATTGATTTCTTAGCCCATCCAGTTCTATATATCCATGATTGCAGCAAATATTTGTTTGTTTATCATGAAGTCGTGACGAAACTGCTGATAAAAAGTCTACATTGTAAATGTATCACTTTTTTTGCCGTAGATTTTGCCAATTCAGAGAAAAAAACAACGCAAAATATGGCAAAATATCACGTTGATTGATTTTTAGATTTTTTTTTTGCTTAGAAATAAAAAAAATAACGTGGCCTGTTGAATAAGCCTACCCGTGCTGCGCATGAAAATTGTTGCTGGGCTAGACCGGCCTTTTTCTGTGTTTTCAATTATTTTGTTGCCTCGGAGGTTTCAGTAGAAAAAATAGTGAAAAATGTCAGATGCATTCATCCAATTCTAAGATCTTAAAATGAGTAAGATTCACATTTTTTTTTTTTTGCATAACAGGTTACCCTAATTACAGTGCACCCTCACAGCCATCAACGCGCTGGGAGGAACTCTATTGTTCTATTATGTCAGCAGCTTGTCGGACAGGAGGGACAACACCGCAGGTGCTCCATAGTTTGCTGAGCTCCACACTCACATAGTGTAGGTAGAGTCCTCCCGTCCCAGAAATCCCCAGGTCAACATGTTGGCCCGGGCTCTTCCAACATTGGTCCTCAATCTGTTCATAGATTTCCACACGGGCCACTCGAGGTTCTTTCCTGGAGGTAGGCTCTCTGCAGGCTGCACAAAGCTCTCCGGGCATTCCTCTTTCCACATTTGCAATCTCATATGTAGGTTACAATCAAATAGGTTTTTATAAAATACGTGTTTATCTTATTTTTGCTTTTATTTTCAACCAGGGTTGTCTTTCGAGATTAAAAATTAAAAAAAACGCGTCGTGCTAATGTCAAAATCAAAAATTTTGAAAGAACCGTCAAATTGTCCAGCTGTTATGAAGCGTCTCATTTTTAAGTGAAATATATTTAAAGATAATTTGTTTAATTTTTTTTCTGCAAAGAAAATTGGCCGGGATTTTGTGAAACGTCTGAATGGAAACTTTTGTAGCGAAAATAGCACATCATTTTTCACGGCTGATCGTATGACAAGACTTACATGAGTTTTTCAGCGCGATCTCTCTGTTTTAATTATGTTTTCAGATACATAACACAACTGAGAAAAATTACAAGTATTTTCTTAAGAACATCTTATCCGTCGAGGCGATTTCATAACAGGCTCAGAATCATTTTCAATTTAGTTTTTTTTTTTAGTTTATTTGAGATTCATTTTTTGGGTAGGCCCCACACGCGGTATGTGTGAGCGCGAACTTATACGTGTCTGCCTGTAAGAATGCATGAATCTTATGTTATACTTAAAATGTGAATGTAACTTTCCCACTTAAATTATAAATAATTATAAATCTCATTTAAAAAAAAACTGATTTCTCAGTTAAATGATTTACTTTATCCTTGCTTTCTTCTGACCTAGAACTTCAAACCGACAAGGTTTAAACAGCATTCACTAGAAATAACAAACATTGGTAATAGAGCAATTGCTGTAAGGCTACCTTATCCATGAAATGGTTGGACACGCCAATGCTACTCCTACGAACATAGAGAATTTTGATCACATTTCTTTAAATCAGCATTTATTTATTTGTACCTGAAGATGATCGAGAGATTGAAATCGTTCGTGTATATTAATTAAAATAAAATTAATAAATCGAGTGAAAGTACAAACCAATTCATGTATTTTTTTTATTAACAGTGCTACTACACAAACCATACAAAATATAATTTATAGGTTCTATACATCGATGTTTATAGTATTGTTTATTTTGATTTCCATAGTTTTCTCTCAATGTGAATCAACCCCTGGATCCGACGTTCCTCTAGCGAACAGTCGTTTCTATCTCGAGACGATTTTTATTTATTTTTAGTGTGCTCTAATCTATCAAAAATAGTAAGGCATTATTTTAAGACATAATGTCGTGTGTAATTAATAGGTGTCGATAAAGATAATGGCAAAAGCAAGAAAATACAGGATTTGTCATGTAAGAACATGATTTTTAAATTGTTGTTTTTGACACGACTGGAGACAAGTGTGCTTCAAAGTATGTATTGTAATGTTTTTGGTTCGAAATGTCTCTAAATTAAAACATACTTGTCTTCTTTCTGAATATTTATTTTCACTGAATTTATTCTACAATTTTACATTTATTTTTAACACTTGGATTTATTTAATAACACTGGTTTTAGTTCACTGGTCGAATTTGTTTATTGTATTGGTGGAGTTCACAGATAAGACTGGCCAGTGCAAACAACTTGCACCTTTTTATACTGAGAGAGTGGAACACTCCGGAACATATTTTTGCTCAAAGCTTCTCGAAGTACTTAGTCTAGAGACTTCTCTATTTACATACGATTATCAATCCTACCCACCAATACAATAAAGAATTCCTATAACTAATACTTATACCTATTTTAATATTTACATTGCCTATTAACATAAAAGTATCAATGCCGTAAACTAGTTTCTCATCATCATCATCTTGTAAAGGCAGTGCCTTGTTGTGTCAGCCATTTGTCTCTGTCTGTTGCCATCCTCTTGAGATGCGAATAGGAGGAGACATCCATGAGCCGCTTCACATCCTTGAAGTGTGAAGTTCTTGGGCGACTGCTTTTTCGTCTTCCCAAGATTTTGCCTTCGAAGATGTTGTTAAGAAAGGTGCTATGTCTAATCGAGTGCCCTATTAGCTTGGCTTTCCTCTTCAAAATGTGACTTATGTAAGCTCTATTCTCTCTTCTACGTCCCGCAACACCTCTTCGTTGGATTTTTATTCGACCCATGATGTCTTGGACGTTTTTCTCCAAATCCACATCTCGAATGCCTCCAGGCGGTCTTTTTCATATTTCTGGTTCAGGTTTCGCATCTATACAACAAAATTCTCCAAAGAAATACTTTCACGAATCCCTTTTTTGTTTCCATTTTCAAATGAGTGTTGGTTAAAAGGTTATATTTTTTCATGAATGCTTGCTTATATAATCTATAATCTAAGTTGCAAGGATATATTCATTTAAAGCTCTCAGATGCATGCCCACAAACCAACAAGTGTAGTTCGCGCTTACAAATGCTGAATGTGTACTTACAAATAAAATCCAAACCTCAAATGAACATAAGCCCCACAACTTTTGCCGACCTTCCCTGAAACAGGGGTGACATTGGCAAAGTGAACCGTATTTTACAGTATGGGTGGTCAGCCTCATACCAACCTATAAGTCAAGGAATATGAATAATAAATTACATTTAAATATAAAAAATAACAAAACCTTACAAAGAAATCTATACAAAAAAAGTCAAAAATTTCCTATGCAAAAAATGTAGCAAATGAATACACCAACATTAGAAATCAACATTGCAGATTAGCCGCCACTTCTTCCTGTCCTTGCATACTTCTTTCATTTCATCCAGAGTCATAACCTTTTTCATACAAGTCCTCCTTTTATTATGACTCTGGATATCCCATTCATTCGCTATTTCTTGTTTGGCTAGCGTTATCCTCTTTTTATATCCTGAGTAGGTTTGTTGTCGTAGTGCTACCCAGAAAGCAGCTAGTTTCTACTCTATAATATAACTCAATGGTCCTTTTTCTTCTCTTTACCAAGCTGGAGGCGTGTCATTTTTTTACTTATCAAATCATCAAAAATCTTAACGAAGCACTGCTGATCTCTACGTCAACAAATCTTAAAATATTTTGCAAAGAGCCACATTGTAATTTCATGTGACGGACTGACGTAACATTTCGCAAGGGGTATAATTATAACAGAGTCTCTCTTTCATAGACTCGCCGACGTCACGGACCTGAGAGCTAATGATATTATTATTTGTCTCCTATCATCAGCATCAGTATCACAAATCAGGCGGTCTTAAGCCAGCTCGAAATATGCAGTAAATATTTTAAGAATAATTGTGTTTGCATGGTAAAGTCTTACAATAAAAGTTGCTTTTTGACGTTGTAAATATTCCTTAATGTCATTTGATAATAAGTACTCGTACAAGATGTTTGAGCCGTAATTGTTAAAGATTACCTATGATACTTAATAAAATTTTCAACACTGTATGCTTATTTTCATTAACATTTGGAAGGTTTTGGTCATTTTCTATGTCTCTACTCAATTTTCAATCTATGTGCATATCACCATAAAAACCTAAGAAATCACCATAGCAACGGTATCCTTTATTATATTGTCCTTCGTGGTCGTCTTTCGTCGTCGAGTTTCGATTTTCAAAACCAATGCCATCACAGCAGATGAAACACATTCATGACCTATGGCAAATTAATTTTTGTATATATGCTGCAATGCTGCGAGCTTTCGCGTGTGTGTTTACAAATGTATGAAAACTTTTAGCAATAAATCTGTTTGTTCATACTGAAAATGTATGGAACTATATTGACATCTAGCGGCAAAACGCGAAAGTTTTTTTTACATTTTCTTTTATTTCATGCAAATTAAAAAAAAAAAAAAAAACAAATAAAAATGGATTTCAATCTGTAATCTAAGTTGCAAACATATATAACATTTGAGATTCATATTACATGCATTCTTACAAGCAGACATGTATAAGTTCGCGCTTACATATGCTGCATGTGTACTTACAACATAACAACCCATTCCAAATGAACATAAGCCCTGCAACTATTGCCAACCTTCCCTGAAACAAAGGTGAAATTTGCAAAGTAAACCATTTTTTTAAGTATGGGTGGTTAGCCTCATACCAACCTATAAGTCAACGAAATTATTTTGTGTATTTCTTTACATAATCTAAGTTGCAAAGATACATACCATTTGAGATTCATATTAAATGCATTCCCACAAGCAGACAGGTAAAAGTTCGCGCTTAAAAATGCCCCATGTGGACTTACAACAAAAAACCTAATCTCAAATGAACATAAGCCCTGCAACTCTTGCCGACTTTTCCTCAAACAGAGATAAAATTTGCATGGTGAACCATTGCTTACAGTTTGGGTGGTCAGCCACATACTAACCTTTTAGTCAAGGAAATTATTTTGTTTAGTTCTATAATCTAAGTTGCAAAGATACATACCATTTGAGATTCATATTAAATGCATTCCCTCAAGCACACACTTATAAGTTCGCGCTTACAGATGCTGCATGTGTCCTTACAACATAAAAACACAATCTCTAATGAACATAAGCTCTGCAACTCTTGCCCATCTTCCCTCAAACAGGGGTGACGTTGGCAAAGTGAACCATTTTTACAGTATGGGTGGTCAGCCTCATACCAACCTATAAGACAAGGAAATTATTTTGATTTCTATTCTTTATAATCTGTAATCTAAGTTGCAAAGCTATATTACATAGTTATATAACAATGACAAAACGATACATGACCAAATAACAAAGTAACAAAACAGCACAGTGACAAAAAAAGCACGGGGACAAATAAACAGTGAAAAAACAGGAAGGTGACAAAATAGCACAGTGACATAACAGCACAGTGACAAAACAGCACGGTGATAAAACAGCACAGTGTCAAAACGGCACATTGACAAAAAAGCACGGTGACAAAACAGCACAGTGACATAACAGCACAGTGACAAAACAGCACGGTGACAAAACAGCACAGTGATATAACAGCACAGTGACAAAACGGCACATTGATAAAAAAGCACGGTGACAAAACAGCACAGTGACATAACAGCACAGTGACAAAACAGCACAGTGAAAAACAATGACGGTGACAAAACAACACAGTGACAAATCAGCACAGTGACCAAACTACACGGTGACAAAACACCACAGTAACAAAACAGCACAGTGACAAAGCAGCACGTTGACAAAACAGCATAGTGACAAAACAACACGGAGACAAAAAAGCACAGTGAAAGAACAGCACAGTGACACAACAACACGGTGACAAAACAACACGGTAACAAAACAGCACAGTGACAAAACAGCACAGTGACAAAACAGCACAGTGACAAATCAGCACAGTGTCAAAACAGCACAGTGACAGAACAGCACTTTAACCAAAAATCACAGTGACATAACACAAGTACACTAGCAGACTCGTAAAAGTTCACGCTTACACATGCTGCATGTGGACTTACAACATAAACACCCAACTCAAATGAACATAAGTGCAACTCTTTTTGCACTTATGTTCATTTGAGTAAAAAATTTTAATATTTGCATACACTATCGATGTATTTATTATATTAAGGTATAACCGTTTACAGTGCGGGATATATTCCCAGTATTTTTTTGTAATGGCGGATTTACATAAATTTATTTTATCAAAGCCTAACAAATCTAAGTAAATGTTCTTTTACAAAAACTGCGTGTTTTTATTTTACATGTTTTTTAATACTACGAAGTTTAACGCGAGGAAACTATGTGCAATATAAACATTTCACAAATGTTAAGGGGTTGGGCTGCGTAGCAGCCAGGGGCAACGCCCCTAGTTTGTTATGAATACCCCTCTTGTGTTGTTGAAAGTAAATATCTGACCAAATCCGAATTAAAAAAATGTTCCGACCTCATTGTGTACGGGATGATATTTTTTTTTTTTTTTATTATTATTTTTTTTTTTTTTTTTATTGTTTAAACAAGAATACAACAGCATTGAATATAATTTTGTATACATATATAAGATATTTTTTACAATTCATGTCGCCTATTACTGTATTCTACAAATTAATATTTTAAATTACAAATCATGCCAGGTAAATAAATAAAAAGTAAAGAAAAACAAAAAGAAGCAGCATCCAAAACCAAAAAAAAAAGAAATACACAAATCAAAACAGAATAAAAATAAAAATAAAAAATAAATCTCGTCCTCATGATGGGATAAGGAAAGAAAGGTCAGGAGAAAGGAAAGGGAGTAGAAAAACAATGCGCACACCAAACACGTCAATGATGATTAATAAGCAATAAAAACAAAATAGGAATTGAGAATGATTAAAGAAATTAGAAATGAGATTCAAAAATGAAATTCAAATCCTGCTAGATTCAAAATCCTCTTTTTCAATGACTGTGCAGACAGAAAGAAAATGTCCAACTTAGGATCAGTCCTTTGGACACTATTTACTGCAACGCAGGCTCTACTTATAAAAGAATTTTGCTTATAATTTGTCCTGGCTGCACCCACATAAAATAAGGATTTGTCTCGATGAGTTCTGATTGGACAATGAAATGGAAGGAGGCTTGTGAGAGGTGCACTATCGATTTTGTTATTAACTATCTTATATATGAAGCTGATGTCAAGCATATTTCTCCTTGCCTCCAAAGATCGTATACCATAATGCTCCAATGCTTGGGAATAACTATTGAAATGTTGTCTATTGCGAAAGTTCAGTTGCTTGATAAGTTTTTTTTGGACCATTTCAATAGCATTAATATGGACAACATAATTGGGGTTCCAAACAGTCGAACAAAACTCAAGTACACTTCTAATATATGAATTGAACAAGAAGGGCAATACTTGGGGATTCCTGAAAAGTTTAGTATTCCTAACAATAAAATATAACGTCTTCATCGCTCTTTCAGTAATATGCTCATAATGGTTGATAAAACTCAGTCTCTCGTCCAACAATACACCCAAATCATTGACCACTGATTTTCTTCTGAGGCCATCAACACCAAAACTGTAGTCAAAAAGAATTTTACTACGATTTCTAGTGTAAGTAATGACATTACATTTGTCAATATTAAGATATAACTGGTTGGCATTAGAGTAAGAAAGAATCGAGTTAAGATCAGACTGCAATTCTATACAATCCTCGATGGTATTAATTTGTTTAAATATTTTAGCATCGTCGGCAAACAACAGAATATTAGAGTACTTTATTGAGTGAATAATGTCATTAATGTAAACAGTAAATAAAAGAGGCCCCAGGTGGGATCCCTGAGGTACACCAGAGTAAATACATCTATATACTGACTCATAGCCGTGAAGTGCCACTGCTTGGGATCTATTTTTAAGATAGGATACAAACCACCTTAAGAGATCCCCCCTTATACCGATGTGCCAGAGCTTACTCAACAATATATTATGACTTATCTTGTCAAACGCTTTAGAGAAATCACTATAAACAGTGTCTACCTGATAGCCACTATGAATGGAATTGGTTACAACCTGAGTAAATTCTAATAAATTTGTGTCTACAGATTTCTTTTGGCGAAAGCCATGCTGGCTAGGAATAATTATTGTGTTTAGAATAGGGTTTATTTGGTCCATTATTATCTTTTCAAATATTTTGCCCAGAATAGGAAGCTTTGCGATAGGCCGATAATTCTCTATACAGCATTTATCACCACTTTTAAAAATTGGACATATCTGGGTTTTTTTCCACAGTAATGGAAAACAACCTTCCCTAATTGATCGACTATATATGATGGCCAACGGCTTACACAACACTGAGGAGCATTTCTTTATAAATAATCCAGGCAGCTGGTCAGAACCAGGACCCTTGTTCACATCTATATACTCAAGGTATTTTTCCACCAATGCATCATTTATCTCTATACCGCTAATCATTATGCCATTGGCAAGAGATATATCGCCTTCATCTTCATCTTCAACCGAAAACTCTTCAACGACATCACGCACATGAACGGATACAAAAAAGTCGTTAAATGCATTACAGACAGACTCACTACCAATGAAATTTACATCACCTAATTTCATTATTTTAGGAATTCCATTAGTACCACGTCGTGATTTAAGAAATGTGAAAAGTGATTTGGGATTACTTTTCAAATCGCTCTCGACGTTTGATATGTAGATAGAATAGCAGTCACGCTGAAGAGATTTTTGTCTCCTCCTTAACGTTGAAAACGATTGATAATCCATTAAATTGCCATATTTCCTCCATTTTTTATGAAATACATTTTTTTCTTTAATAATTTTTATGAGAGACGTCGAAAACCATGGTGGATATGTATTACTGTGTTTAAGTCTCTTTGAAGGTATATTTTTATGGATACAGGTCATCAAGATGTTATAAAACTTAGCGACGACACAGTCTATGCCAATATCTGAAAATTCAATATTCCAATCAATATTTATAAGTTCGGCATTAATCTTTAAGTAATCAGCTTTGTGATACAACACTACATTACGCGAGTTATTTTTAAAAGTGTTGACCTTATCTGAGCAAATCTGTAACTCTACAATTATAGGTGTGTGATGTTTGTCAGCCCTCACGAGGTATGAATCTGCCTCAGTGACCCCACACCTACAACTCGATATAACCAGATCAAGCAGTTTATCATATTCATTATGTACCATATTGTACTGGGTAAATCCCGTGGACGAGATAAGATCAATAAATGTGGAGTGGGCTGCACCACAATTATGACTTCCAATTTGGGGAAGATCATTATCACCCAAAACCCATTTCAACTGGGGCAGGTTATAATCGCCGACCAGCATATACTCATCATGCAGATTATGCAGGAAAATTCTCTCTACCATTTCTGCATGTGAGGTAAGATTATTTAGATAGTCAGTGCCAGGAGCAAGGTAGCAGCAGCATAAATTGAGGTACTTACGCGGCGAAAGCGGAATTCCAACCCAAATATCTTCAGCTGAAGATGACCAATGTGCTCGGCCCACTGGAGAAAGACTAGACCTCACCGCAATAAGAACTCCTCCGCCTGTTTTAGAAATCGATGCACTTCGATCTCTTCTAAATACTGTATAACGTGAATCAAATAATTCAGCATCAGTTATACCTTGAATCAACCAGGTCTCTGTCAGACAAATTATATCAAAAGTATTACTTAAACAATTCATCATAAAGTCATTTGTCTTACCTCTGAGCCCTCTAACATTCTGAATTTCTAGTGTAGAATCGCCTTTAAATAAATTAAATTATTATTAGTACATATATAAAATATTATTGGAATAATGCAGTGTGATTCTATAACATAGCAATTGAATAAATCAATAACAATATTCAAAAGTATACACTCGTAATATTACCGCGAGCATAGTAGCTACATACTTGAACAATCAAGTACCTACGTCCTACATACTTGAACATCACTAGTTCAAGAAATGGCTGTCATTTCGCTAGCAAAATATTTCGACAGATGAAAAACAAATTTTTTGAAAGTAATCATATAAAATAGTTTTTTTAAGTGAAATATTATTTCTCATTTTATAAAACATTTGTTTTTTTTTTGTCATGCTTAGAAAATATCCAGTTTGGCATTTATGTGGTTTTTTTTTCAATTAGGTAACACATCTGTTGACTGTTGAAAGGTTACCGATAGACTGAATTTGGATCTTTGTGTAATGCACGATCTAGCGCTTTCCCAATTTTAAAAGAATTGCTTTCTTCGCTGTCAGGACCCACGTCTTTTCCAAATCATTTAGACAATTGAAACGACACGCTGGCAAAATACAAAACCTGTATTTTATCATGAGCATCTTTACCTTGTCGCATGCTCTCTTCAATATGATTTTCCAACCCTGATTCGCATCCTGTCGGCTCAATTTCGCACTGCACAAATCACAATGGAGATTACAGCAATCTCCTGTCGTTGCAAATGGATTTATGCAATCAGGAGAGCAGAACGTGTAAGTGGCTAGCAGATCATATTATCTCTAGGTGCTCCAATAGGAACGACTACAACACTAAATCTAAATGACCTTCTTGTGATCCTGTTACCCTGATACTTCCGTCTTACGAGGTTCACAGATTATCTTATAAATAGGAGATCTTCGGTCATTCCTTGACTTATAGGTTGGTGTGAGGAATATCCAGTTGCAATGAATGGAATATCCAGAGTCATAATAAAATAAGAGCCTGTATGAAGAAGGTTATGACTCTGGAGGAAATGAAAGAAGTGTGTAAGGACAGAAATAAAATAATGGCGGTTGATCTGTAATGTTGGCGGCTAGGAATTTGTTTTTTGTTTTAGTTTTGATGTGCATACATATTATTATTTATTGTTTTAAAAATGTTATTTGTCGTGTATGTTCCTTGACTTATAGGTTGGTATGCGGCTGACCACCCTTACTGTAAAAAAAATGGTACACTTTGCCAATGTCACCCCTGTTTCAGGGAAGGTCGGCGAGAATAAGTAAGCCCACTTGCGGCATGTTAAAGCACGAAATTATACGTGACTGCTTCTGGGAGTGCATTTTTATATGAATCGCGAATGGAATATATCTTTGCAACTTAGATTATAGATTATAGACTGAAAATAAAATAAATAACCGGATATTTACACGAACGGTTAGTTAGAGAATTTAAGTGTTCTCGACGTTCGTTGGCCAACACCGTCAGGTGACACATCATTGTCCGGTGGAGGGCAAGGATAAACATTTTTATTTATTTATTCTTTTTATTTTGAGTCATTATACAAAAATGCCGCCCGTAAATCTAACAAAAATTTCATTACAAGACTATGACGTCATCTATTCAATCTCAAATGATTAACCAATCCCTAACAACAACAAAAAACGTACGTATCTTTGTGCTATATTAATAAAAAGTAATGCCCGACCTTGCGACGTGAATTAGCGACAAACCTTTGTATCACTAACATCTGTATAATTAAAAAATAAACATATTATAATACGATGAATTCGCGATTACATTTTTTCCATGTTAAATTACGTACACATGTAAAGTTTATGACGTGCTATATTTTAATTGACATATTTTTCTTCTAAATAAAGAAAAACTTTGTTTATTTTTTATTATTAAAAAATGCGTGTGTTTACCTTGTTTTGTTGTTTGAGTCAGTGACTTTGAGTCAGTTTTTAATCCAACTCCGAAAGCAGTTAGATCCAAAATAAAAAAAATAAAAAAACATGCAATTTATTTCATTGCAATCTTTTTAAATGGTTTTAAACCACTACTACTCAGTTTAAAATATATATATAATGTTTGTGCACGGAAATACAGTGAGTCCAAATACGTAAAACTATAATTGATATAAATAAGAAATATCTTAGTGTGGGGGTATTTTCATAAGGCAGTACATGCATTATGACAGTTGAAATATTTTTTTACATGTTTGTTTTATTTTTTGATGTTATTCGCAACGCAACGCAATGTAACTAAGCTACACGTATATTGTAACTTGTTGCTGCGTTCTCCATTTCATTTTACAGGGGTCGGTCTTACGCCAATCACTTCAGTTGAAGTTTCTTGCTGGTATTTTATTTTGGTTTTGAAATGAACACCGAAACGGGAAATCATTTTTGACATCCTCGGTGGGATTCCAACCCGAGCTTTCGGCATGGAGTACAAGCACTCTACCAACTGAGCTTTCGACCGGACTGTTAATTTTTTCATTACTTTTTGTATTTGATACATATTTTATATGTCTTATACTTTACAAAGAGCGGTTTTCAAAAAGAAACAATTAAGATAGACATGTTTGGATGTGCCAAAAAATGAAATGTGAACCACGTCTGTGCTTAGTGCCAAATATAAATGTTAATTTCTGTCATAGTTACATTTGATTGCCTAAAATTAGCCGTGTTTGAAATCGATCATTTTATTTTAGTTTATCGTTTCTATTTTCGACGTTTTTACAAAGAGGAAATCTGAAATATTTTCTGCAAAGAACCTATTTGTTTTTTAGTATAACTTTAAAACTTCTCTATTTTTTTTGTTTTATCACAAAATTTAGCGTTTATTTACTTTTATTTTTGCCTTCACTGATATCACTAAGATCCACGAAGGTCGTTAAAAATTTTATTCATCACAGTTGATTGTGCTCGCATGATATTTGCTATGTTAAAAAAATAAAAAATATTGACATTCTGATTATTTTTTTACAGATGCAAACCTGACTGAGATAAAAGCAAAGATAAAAAGGCGCGAAAACAAAATCATAGACCACACGACAATGAAGCTTCGACGCCATTTTTTGAATTTGCCTACGTAAGGCAATTTGACACTGAAGTAAAAAAAACAAATCAAGAAATAAAATAATAAATTAAGAGTGAATTTATCTATATCTGGGAAATAATGTCGTTTTAAATATCTTTTGCTTTAAAATTAACACAAAAGTGTGATAATAGTTAAATCAAATTAAATTTATGTGATAGCTTAAATAATATTTAAAACCTGGTGATAAAATAACTAAATTCTAGTATTGCCAAAGTAAAAATATAAAATTAAAGTTTAATTTATTTATTGAAATTAAATTTAACGCTGTGATACATACAAAAAAACACACTCAGTGAAATTAAAATTATAAATTAATTTAATTTATTAAAAATGTGTACGCCGATGGAATCCAGTGGCGTGGGATGCCTAAAAAAATCCAGTTTAAATAATTTTAGTAAATTCGGTGACAGATGTGCCGTGATCACCTTGCCAGCGTCAGACCGCCGGAAGGGCGTCATGGCTGACATGTCGTTGTGGAAATCGATCATTTTTTCTGCTTCATTTTGCTTGTTTGTGGCCGCCATCTTACTTCCGGGGGCAAGAGCTGAAGATAGGACACATTTGCCGCCCACATGCGATAGGTAAGACTCTTTTATTATTCAAATCGCATATTATTCTTTTACATTTTTTTTTTAAATTTATGATGTTCAATTATTGTCACAATGAAGTCCGCACTTGAATTGACATACACAATGTTGTGTCGTCACGCGGCCAGGTTGCTAGGGATACAAATATTTTGTTATTTATTTTGTTATTCCTTGACTTATAGGTTGGTATGAGGCTAATCTCACATACCTACGTAAACAATGGTTCACATTGCCAATGCCACCCCTGTTTCAGGGAAGGTCAGCAAAAGTTGCAGAATTTTTTTATTTTGCGTTTGAGTTTTTATGTTGTAGGTTCACATGCGGCATGTGCAAGCGTGAACTTATATCTACGTGTCTGCTTGTGAGAATGTATATAATATGAATCTCCCTGTGTTACATATCTTTGCAACTTAGATTGATTAGACTAGATTTGGTTGCTAAGGACGGCAGTCCCATACAAGACTGACGTTTGCCGCTGAGAAAAAAAATCCAAATTCAAAAAAATTCTATCTCCATAACCTACAGATGCTTGTTATCATGGGGCGTCCACACGCTTGCCAACCATTCACAAGTCAAGCGCACAGTGTGTCGTCTACAACATGCTAGCTGGACAAAATTTTGTCTGATGGACTCATTTTGTCTAGCTAGCATGTTCTAGACGACACACTGTGCGCTTGACTTGAGATGGGTTGGCAAGCGTGTGGAAGCCCCATAAAAGCTGGACGTCCGCCATGCTTGCTTATTCGAACACACACAGACGCACGCACAAGCGTGTGGATGACCCTGTTTGGTTTTCCAAGCGCTTGCCGCAAGCGTGTGGATGAGCCATCATGATGATATTTAATTTTTAATTTTGCAAGCAATCCAAACCTATTAATAGTACTTTGCAGCTCGTGGACTGAATTCGCAAAAAAAAATCGAAAGTAGACCGAGTATGCCAAACTTGAAACCTAATAGTTTTTTTTGCATTCTGTTCACCTTGATTTAATAAAAATATTATTAAATAAAATCAGTGTCGGGTCAACATTCAACACACAAAATTGAAGTCACGGCAAGTCATTCCTTGACTAATACGTTGGTATGAGGTTGACCACCCATACTGTAAAAAATGGTTCACTTTGCCAATCTCACCCCTGTTTCAGGGAAGGTCGGCAAGAGTTGGAGGGCTTATGTTAATTTGAGATTGGGTTTTTTATATTGTAGGTTCACATGCGGCATGTGTGAGCGCGAAATTATGCGTGTCTGCTTGTGGGAATGCATTTAATATGAATCTCCAATGATGCATATCTTTGCAGCTTAGATTTAGATTTCTAGATTTAGATGGCAAAGCGGACTAGTAAGCACTCGAGTCCTTCTCCTCAAAAATTGAATTTTTTGAGTACTCCACTGGTTTCTATTCACTATTGACTACAGAAAATAAATATTACTGTTCTAACAATAAAAATATTGAAAAATTTCAAAAATTGAATGCCGCAGTCTTGTGGTTAACACTTTTTTTTTTTTTTTAAGTATATTTGTGAAGAGGAATGCAATTCACCAACCTATTCTGCCTGGTCAGAAACAAGTATTAATATAATCATTTATGAATTCATTCTTGTTTTATTTTTAATGAATTATTAAATAATAATTACCCAATACATCTATACCCAACAGCCAGGGTCAAAGTTATGGTCAAATGATCCAAGCGGGGATCGAACCAACGTTGTTCCATTCGAAACACGCTAGAAAGACCAGCCCACTTGGCCCTCTCGGCTATAACCCCTTTACCAGAGACCGATCACTAAAGGTCCATCTAGCCTTACAGAAGTTGGATCTTGCTTGAGAATAGGCGTTATGTAGCGACGACCAAGCTCGTTAAAAGTCCGGTCAATAGCTCAGTTGGTGGAATGCTTAGAGCAAGGGTTCGATCCCCATCGAGGGTGTCAGAAATAATTTCCCGTTTCGGTGTTTGTTTCAAACCCAAAATTAAAATACTGCCAAGGTTTACTCAGCCTTCAAAAGAATTGAGAACCAAACCCCTCGGGAGCTGGAAAACCCCTACTTTTAATGAAATGGTATGCGTGAGGCCGGCCCCCTTACCTGTAAAAATAAATAGGTCCCAAATCGTCAAATAATATTAGAAGGATTTATTTGGTGAGCGCTTTTTTGTGTAAATCACACCTCAAAAGCCCTCTGCGAGCTTGATCGTCGCTATAGAAAGCGCCAATACTCAAGCAAGACCCAGTTGCTGTAAGGCTGGATGGACCTTCGGTGATCTAATCTAATCTAATCTTAGTTGCAAAGATATGTTACAGATTCACATTATATGCATTCTCACAAGCAGACACGTACAAGTTCGCGCTTGCACATGCCACATGTGAACCTACTACATAAAAACCAAATCTCAAATGGGCATACACCCTGCAACTCTTGCCGTCCTTCCCTGAAACAGGGGTGACATTGGCAAAGTGGACCATTTTTACAGCATGGGTGGTCAGCCGCATACCAGCCTATAAGACAAGGACCGGTCTTTGGTAAAGGTATTTTTTCAGCCCAGTGAAGAGCATATTATGTATTTGAAAAATACAAATGGTGTATTTTTTTTGCTCCGCCGGGATTCAAGTCACATCCTTCCAAATTTTTACAAGTCCAAAGCGTTACCACAAGACTACGGATCGGTCAACACTATATTGCTATGTAAATAGTACTTAGGTATAAACAAAATAAATAGGTAGTCGAAGCTTTTGGAATATCATAGACGTTTCCAGGCGAAATTAAGTTCTAGAAAGATTGATAGCCATATCTATAAAAGGAGCAACTCGCCTGCAGGTGAGTCAGTCTCCAAGTACTAGTAGCCTTTACAGGCCAAGACAGCGAAAGTGAACTATCATGTCTTGTCTTGTATCCTGCCGCCATTCCTCTAGGGGTGGCCGGTACCTTCACACAAGTGCCTCCACTTGACTCTGTCCTTGCATACTTCTTTCATCTCATCTAATTTCATCACTCTTTTCATGCATGCTCTTCTCTTGTTTCGACTCTGTAAATTCCATTTATTCGCAATCTCATTTATCTGATCAATCCATTGTTTCCTAGGTCTTCCCCTTCCACGCTTACCTTTCCACATTCCACATTCCCTTTATACACTCTTTGTGAATTGTAAAATAAATTGTGAACAAGATAAATTACTTTAAAATAAATCTCTGCAGTTTTAATCAAGAAGACCAATATTTTAACTTAAAAAAAAACATTAGAACCCTAAAAACACAACAATATGTTACACTATATGTGTAGCTTAGTTGCGTGCGGGTAAAGCGGCAAGAAGTTTCATTCCAACGTGTTATGGAACATGGTTTATATTTTCAATGTTAGTATGCAAATTGTTATATTATTCTTGGTGCAGAAATAATTTCTCTGAATATTTTCGTATTCCTGTCAGTTGGGGTCGGTATGCACTATCAGATTTTGGCGCTAGTCATTCGGGCGAGCGCGCGGGCCAGTGGCTAGTCGTATGAATCAAATGTATTGTTACTCAACATGACGGACTATTCCTGGCGAGTTATTTTTAACGCGGATTGTCTCTTGGGCAGTCAAAACTTTACTTCTTGGACTACGTGCAAAAAAGTTTTGGGCCGGCGCACATCTGGCCACTAGCTGCAGCGATTTGTTGCTGAAGCAACTGGAATTCGCCTACGAAGAATGCATCCTGAAGTCCTATTCTGCTAAATTCCTTTAAAGGCGACAATATAGCGATTCGTGTCCAAAGATAAGGTGCACTTAACCAACACCTTCTCTCAGGGGTCAGTCTCCCCTCCACTGACCCACGCCCTGTATATCCATCCCATCCGGGGATGTGTCACAGGACTCGCATGCAAAAGGTGCACTGTGATTTTTTTTTATCTATGGAGTTCTTTCGCAAGCTCCGGCTTATGTAGATTGAAATCCAACGTGTAAGAAATTTAGCAGAATAGCGCTTCTGGACGTTCCACCAAATTTTGGAGGTTTTTTTTTGACATTTCCTGTAAAAATATAAATCTGTATAATTCGGGTGTTCATTTTAGTTAGTCTTTTATCTCACAATTTTCTTTTTGATAGAAAATGTGTCGAAAAACGAAGAATCCTTGGAGCGCGTCAAAAAAATTCTAAAGCCATTCAATTTTATTGCTTACGTTTTGAAAAGAAAAATATTCCAATTGCAATAAAGAACGTCAAAAAAGTGTGCCAAATTTTCTTAAAAATATCTGATTTCATTCATTTGTGTTCTTATGTAGATTTTGAAGCGTTGTAATTTTTCGCATCATTGGAACTCCGTTTGGTTTTTTGCCAACCATTTATATTATTCACAACAGAAGGTGTTCGCATGGTGAGGTATCACAATGTGAGGTAACTAATGCAACTTAAAAGTGACTGGAATCACATTATAATCTTCGGCGTTTTTTATCTACCGCATCGTACAGGAGTTTTCAGTGTCTTCTTGTAGCATTTTCAAAGAATATTTTAAAGGAGCTCTTTCGAAGCTAGTAGATCTACATGTTTTTTGGTATCTTACATTTTTCCATTATTAATCTTATCTAATCTAATCTGCAAATTTATATTAACACTTAAAGTTTATACTAAATGCATGCCCACAAACAGACACGTGTAGATTCACGATTACAAAATAATGCTGCATGTGTACTTACAATTAAAAAACTAAACCCCAAATGAACATAAGCCCAGCATTTTTACCGTCCTTCCCTGCAACAGGGGTGACATTTGCAAAGTGAAACATATTTGTACAGCAGTGGTCAGTCTCATACCAATCTAATACATTTTATTATTTTACGTTTAAATAACTGAAAGAAATATGATTCTTAAATTTAATGTATATTTGCAACTTAGATTATAGCTGAGAAAACAATTTACTTTGTTTCCGTATCTCATTTTCACAATTATATGAGAATGCCGCCGTTGATTTTATACGACTCTCTGTTTTATTTTACACTAATTTATCTCTGCTTTACTCTTATTAATCATCTCTGCATTGTAAATCTAGATTATCTACTCTTTATTTATCTCTGCTTTTTAAATTATAGATTTTAAGTACATTTAGAACCTTAACGACAATAAACGCTTACAACTTAGATTGCATAACCACAGATAATATTTACAAACAATTTTAGCAAAGCCCAGTTACCACAAAGTTGCAGATCCGTCACCTCACAGTTGCTTCATATGTCAAGGTCTTTTTTTTACCTTGGGATTCGCAATGCCCACTATTGTTTAACTTTTTCACATATTGAAAATGCTTTTTTTTTTGCAATTTGTTCCAAGCGAATCCTGTATGTTTCTTGCAGCTGTTGCCGTGACCCCATATGTCACCTTCGGTTAGGCGGTTTCCGGGTCAAAATATACCGCAAAAAAATTACGACGTTTTACTTCAAGTTTTTTTTACAAGTATGTGTGACCGGTCCGTAGCTCAGTGTTAACACCGCGGACTCTGAATGGGAAGGTTGTGGGTTCGATTCCCGGCGGAGCACAAAAAAATATACCATTTATATTTTCAAATTTGCTCTTTGCTGGGTTGGAAAAATTCATAAAACCCTTACCAATGACCGGTCACCAAAGGTCCATCCAGCCTTACAGCAACTTGGTCTTGCTTGAGAATTGGCGCTTTGTAGCGACAACGATCAATCTAGTAAAAAGGTCAATCGGTAGAATGCTTGCATTCCATGCCGAGAGCAAGGGTTCGATCTCAAAGGCTTACTCAGCCTTCACAAGAAATGAGAACCAGCCCCCCCGGGAGCTGGGAAACCCCCATTTCAACTGAAAGTGGTTGGTGTGAGGCCTGCCCCCTTACCTGTAAAAATAAATAGGCCCCGAAGCGCCACATGCGACCCCTTCGGGGATAACGCAGGCGAGAAGTTACACTATATGTGTAGCTTAGTTGCGAAAAAATGTGTGTTGAAATTTATTTGTTGATTTAGTTAAAAAGGTGCAAAAATTCGTTTATTCTAAAGGGTGAGTGAATCTAATCTAATGTAAGTTACAAATATATGTAACATTAATTGTTCACATTATATGCATTTTCACAAACAGACACGTATAAGTTCGCGCTTAAACATGCCGTGTATATATTGTTATTTATTGATTTAAAAAAAAATGTAATTTGTCATGTATGTTCCTTGACTTATAGGTTGTTATGCGGCTGACCACCCATACTATAAAAAATTGGTTCACTTTGCCAATGTCACCCCTGTTTCAGGGAAGGACGGCAAGAGTTGCAAGGCTTATGTTCATTTGAGATTGGGTTTTTATATTGTATACTTATGTTTTATGTTTTTATATTGGAATACAATGGACTTGATTTTTGTTTTTATTTTTCTTGAATCTAAGGATCGGTCCAGCTTCACTTAGTCACATTATTTTGCTTGTTTATTTTATTTAAAAACCTTAATTGCCATTTTATGAAAATTAAAAAATATAATAACATGTTTTGCACTCTTTTTGCTGAAAAAAATACATTAAAAAATTACCTTGCAGAGTACACGGAAATAAATATTGACATAATACTCTTATGTACACATTAAACCATATTATACAAAAATTAAATTTTCAATTTTGTAAAAACCTGACAAATTGCTGTAATTTTTTGATTTCATATTTAATTCGAAAATTGTTTTTTTTTTTAACAAAATAACTAAAGTACTCGTATTTTTCCAAAAAGTTTCCTTGTATGTAAATTAAAAAAAAATACTATCATGGAAATATTTATATTTTTTAATAGACCTTAAATTAGATAAACTATTTAATTTAGAAAAAAATGTAGAAATTATTTCCTTGAGTACATAATAGGTTTGTATGGCCCTGTTGGTTGGTTGACCCCCCGTGCTGTAAAAGCTTGGTTCACTTTTGCCAATGCCACCCCGTTTCAGGGAAAGGTGGCAGGAGCTGCAAAGTTTTTTATTTTCTTGTGAGGTTTGGTATACATATTTTGTATGTTCACATGCAGCATGTGTCTGCTCATGAGCATGCATTAAATATGAGTCTTAAATGCCAAAATTTCTTCGCCACTTAGATTATTGATTAAAGTAGATTGTTTAGATTTCATTATGATGTAAATCATCTTGGAAATCTTCGAGTGTGACCAGATATGTTTTTTTCTATTTATTACTATGGTAATTTGTCTATTATTTTCGACCTTGAACTCTCTTGAACTACAATTTGTTAGAGGACCACTCACCAAGATATAATGTTATATTATACGCGTTACCTCAACTTTCGAATTATGCTCGTAAACGAAATCAGCCTGTTTTACTCTGGAGGATTTCCTAAGAAAGAAGTGTGTAAGGACAGAAAGAAATGGCGGTTGATCTGTGATGTTGGCGGCTAGGATTTTTTTTTAAATAAGACTTTGTTTGATTTTCTGGTACCGGGTTTTGACCGTGGTCCATGTTTTTGCTTGTCTTCTTCTTTTTTCTTTTTATTCTTTCTTGAAGACTTTCAGCTTACGTTTCGTCTCCTCTGTGGGCGACTTTTTCGAAGTTCTGCTCGCTACTGAAAGTTTTCAAGAAAGAATAAAAAGAAAAAAGAAGAAGACAAGCAAAAACATGGACCACGGTCAAAACCCGGTACCAGAAAATCAAGTATCTAGATCCGGCCGTGAAAGCCTACAAACATTTATAAGACTTTGTTTTCTGTTAGTTTTTGATGTCCGTACATATTATAATTTGTTGATTTTAAAAATGTAATTTGTTGTGTATGCTTCTTGAATTATAGGTTGGTATGCGGCTGACCACCCATCTGTAGAAAATTGTTCACTTTGCCAATGTCACCCCTGTTTTCAGGGAAGGTCGTCAAGAGTTGCAGGTTGTATGCCCATGTGAGATTCGGGTTTTTATATTGTAGGACCACATGGGGCATGTTTAAAAGCGCGAACTTGTGCATTTCAGTTTGTGACAGTGCATATAATGTGAATCTTTAATGTTACATATATTTTGCAACTTAGATTAGATTAGATTATATTAATAATTGGGTGTGTTGAATCTCGTACCAAAGCTTAACCCACCATTTACTATTGAGAATCTGATTTTTACCTGGGTTTGTTTTCAAGAAATCGTTTTGGTTATCTAAGGAGTTTGTCGTGTGTGTGTGTTCCTTGACTTATAGGTTGGTATGCGGCTGACCACCCATGCTGTAAAAATGGTTCACTTTGCCAATGTCACCCCTGTCTCAGGGAAGGACGGCAAGAGTTGCAGGGTGTATGTCCATTTGAGATTTGGTTTTTATGTTGTAGGTTCACATGAGGCATGTGCAAGCGCGAACTTGTACGTGTCTGGTTGTGAGAATGCATGTAATGTGAATCTCCAATGTAACATATCTTTGCAACTTAGATTAGATTAGATTAGATTAGAAGGAGTCGTTTTTTTGACTAATAGGTTGGTATGAGGCTGACCACCTATACTATAAAAAATGGTTCACTTTGCCAATTTGTTTAAGGGAAGGACGGTAAGAGTTGTAGGGATTATGTTCAATTGAGAGTTTATATATTGTATGTCCACATGCGGCATTTGTAAGTGCGAGCTTAATGGGAATGCATGCTATTTGAATCTTGAATGTAATATATATCTTCGTAACTTAGATTCAAGATCAAGACCATTTGGAATATACCATTTATATTTTGAATGTGCTCTTGGCTGGGTTGAAAAATTCATAAACCTTTACGAATGACCGGTCACCAAAGGTCCATCCAGCCTTACAGCAACTGGGTCTTGCTTGAGTATTGGCGCTCTGTAGCGACGACCAAGCTCGTACACCTCTGCGGCACTACAACAAGTGTCATAGACCCCTAGAGTCTTTAGAATCTAGGGAGTCTCCCGCACAGGATTTCTTAAAAAAAAAAAAAGATCAAGAACAATCACTTTATTCGGGCTATGTAGCCGTGGTCTGGTTGATTCTATCCGGACAGTTTCGCCCATTGCTCCGATGGGCATTATCAGCCGTCGGCTAGTCGCTGTGATCTGCTCTGTAAGAAGAATTAAATAAAGCTTCGGTGTCCGAATGAATTGTAAAGCAATCCTTGCCGATTAGTGAGGTTTTTTAGTAGAATATATTTATGACACATTTGATTTGACACAGGTAATTTTGACGGATGATTTTGACAATTTGACCTCTATGATTTGACAATTTCGATGAGGTCATTTTTTCGCGCAAATAGGAGCCTGACCTCCTCATCAATGACCTTTCTATCAAATAATTGTTAGATTCATACTAAAACCATTTTTATTGGACACTTAAACAATAATTGGGATAAGTTTTGATTGCGTCTGAGTCAATTTTAATTGGACAAAAATCGGAGTCAACCAATAGAAACAATTGAAGAAATGGGATATTCAGAGTCATAACAAAAGGAGAGAGTGCATAAAAAAGATTATGACTCTAAATGAAATGAAAGAAGTATGTAAGGACCGAAAAAAATGGCGGTTGATTTGCAACAATGGTGGTTAGGTTTATTTTCAATTTGTGCTCATGACTGATACGTTGGTATGAGGCTGACCCCCCGTGCTGTAAAAATCGGCTCACTTTTGCCAATGCCACCCCGGTTTCAGGGAAAGGTGGCAGGAGTTGCAAGGTTTATGTTCATGTGAGGTTTTGTTTATTTGTATGCACGCATGCAAAATGTGTAGGCGCGAACCTACATGTGCCTGTCTGGGGGCATACATTTAATATGAGCCTTAAATGTTCACATATCTTTGCAGCTTAGATTATAGATAGAAAGTCTGCCGGGAATCGAACTCACTACCCTCCGCTTACGAGTCCATAGTCATTAGCGAGTATTTTGTATGAAAACGGGTAAGAGCTTCTATAACTTCGTATCAATATTTGGAATACTGATGATTTACTTACTTACATCGTAAAAGTTCTTCTGAGTATATCGATACCTTAATGGTAAAACTAAATAAGTGACATTTTAAGCTATCGTGGGTTTCTCAGATAAATGCGACTTTTTTTGGATTTTCTACGAGAGAAAACACTACAAAAGTGTGAAAATTCTGTAGTTTAGGAGTTTCTTATGAGAAGTTACACACAATAAAATGTTTTATCCACGATTAATATTTTTAATGGATGGTCCAAATATCCGAAATTGCGAATGAATGGAGTATCCAGAGTCATAATAAAAGGCGAGCTTGTATGAAGAAGGTTATGACTCTGGAGGAAATGAAAGAAGTATTTAAGAACAGAAAGAAATGGCGGTTGATCTGTAATGTTTGCGGCTAGGGCTAGTGTTTTTTTTAAATTTAGAATTTTGTATTTATTTTGATGTTATTTTTGTGTATTTAAAAAAAAAATGTTGTCCATGTTCCTTGACTTATAGGTTGGTGTGCGGATAGAAGGCAAAGATATGTAACATTGGGGATTCACATTACATGCATTCTCACAAGCAGACACGTGAAAGTTCGCGCTTGCACATGCCGCATGTGAACCTACAACATAAAAACCAAATCTCAAATGGATATTCACCCTGCGAGTGCAACTCCTGCCGACCTTCTCTGAAACAGGGGTGACATTGGCAAAGTGAACCATTTTCTACAGCATGAGTGGTCAGCCGCATACCAACCTATATATAAAAAGTTTATTTAAAATTAATATAATCTGCTTATGAGTAAATTGTTTTTTACTATGTCCTGTAATGGAATACATACATTGTCTTGTCTTGTCTTGTCTTGTATCCTGCCGCCATTCCTCTAGGGGTGGCCAGTACCTCCACATAAGTGCCTCCACTTGACTCTGTCCCTGCATACTTCTTTCATCTCATCTAATTTCATCACTCTTTTCATGCATGCTCTTCTCTTGTTTCCACTCTGTAAATTCCATTCATTCGCAATCTCACTTATCTGATCAATCCATTCTTTTCTAGGTCTTCCCCTTCCACGCTTACCTATTACATTCCCTTTATACACTCTTTTTGTCAGTCGGTCTTCATTCATCCTTTCAATATGTCCAAACCATCGCATCACACTTCTTTGAACTTTCACTTTCACGCTTTCTTTTACTCCGCATTCATTCAGAACCCATTCGTTTCTCACTCTATCTTTCAGTGTTTTTCCTGTCATACTTCTTAAATGAGCCATTTCTACGGTGCATACCTTATTTACTTCTCTTTCATTCACCGTCCATGACTCGCTTCCATACATCAGGGTCGGCAACAATATACAATTGTGTACCGCCATTTTCATTTTCTTTGGTATCCTTTTATTCTTCGCTATTCTACCAAACGCTCCTATCACGCATCTTCCTTTGCTGGCACGCTTCTCTAATTCCTTCGTCATCTTACCATACATACATACATACATACAATCGAATATTCGAGAAAACAGTTTACATACATTAATCTTATTTACGGAAATCAAAAATCAATTTAAAAATCAACCTCATATATAGCATGAACACGTCATATAGGTCTATAGCTGTATATATATAATACTTAGGATATATTTATGCTTATAATCGGTAGATATAAAATATGCAAATCGAACCAGTCCCTTGACTTATAGGTTGGTATGAGCCTGACCACCCATGCTGTAAAAGAATGGTTCAATTTTCCAATGTAATCCCTGTTTCAGGGAAGGTCTCAAAAGTTTTAGGGTGTATGCTCATTTGAGGTTTGGTTTTTAATTTGTTATTACACATGCAGCATTTGTAAGCGCAAACTTACACGAATCTGTTTGTGGGAATGCATTTCATATGAATTTTGAATGTTGATATATCTTTGCAACTACTTAGGATCATAGATTTTAGATATATATAGGAGAGACGGTTTTTTCTTTATTTTGTGCATTAAAAATATGAATATTAAATGAAAATATCAATACCTTAAAGGTGCAACTGAATAAGTGCCATATTAAGCTAACATGAGTTTCTCAGATAAATGCCGCTCTTTCCTATTCCCTACGAGAGAAAACACTAAAAAAGAAAATCCTGTAGTTTAGGAGTTTTCCATGCGCATTTCCTTATAATTAGATCACTTACTATGAGAAGTTACTCGCAATAAAATGTTTCATCCACGATTTCTCAATTCAGTGAATCAGCACTTAAGCCCCCTTATTCATAAAAAGGTTTTAATTTTTAAACCAGCATAAAGTTAGTTTACCCATACTAATAAGCTGGTTTAACTCTCTCCCTCCTGTCCGACAAGCTGCTCCATGGATGATCTCTTTGCGAAGAGCTGTAGACATTGCTCGTTACTGGGCCAATACGGTGTGAAGCTGACACGAAGAAGAAGAAGACTCGGGGCTTAGGCTCAACCAATCTAATGAAAAAGGCCGATTCAGTTTTACCTTTAGGTGGTGATTATTCCACGCAACTTAGATTATAGATTATTGGCACATTGTTGATGTATAAAATCTAGATTATAACTCTAAGAACAGCTGTTATAAATCAGGGCACGTACAATGTATTTAATACGACATGTGGAATAGATGTGCTAATAAATGCCCTGCAATGCTTTATTTCCTGATTCGTTGTTGATAAACTGCAGACTGGACCGGAACGAGGTGCAGACAATAAAGGCAATCGCCGTGGGCGCCAGTTACTTAAAGTATGGCCGGCAAGCGCAAAAATTTATTGGTCATTGGGCCGCGTCAGAGGTGAAGATCCAAGCCCTCCATCCACTTCCCTGCTCCTGGCGTGGCTTCGTGGAGGTCTTCCAGGACAGGAGGGTGTCTTCTGATGCGGCACTCCTCCACTATGTGTCGAACAGTCTGGTGCTCCGCCCCACAGTCACATCCTGGAGATGGAGCTGATCCCCATCTATGGAGCAAGGAGTTGCAACGGCCTTGCTCTGTAACTGTAACTGGTACTCTGTTGCCATTCCGCTAGGGCTGGCCAGAGCCTCTGCAAAGCTGCCTCCATTTTTTCCTATCCTGACATACCTCTTTTAATTCATTCATATCCATCCCCCTTTTCATGCATTTTCTTCTTTTACGCTCACTTTGTATATCCCATTATTTCACAATTTCCTCAATCTGATCATTCAATACTTTTCTCGGTCGTCCCTTCCCTCTTTTTCCTTTCACACTTTCTTTGTATATAAACTTTGTCAGACTATCATCATTCATTCTTTCCACATGCCCAAACCACCTCATCACATTCTTTTGTACCTTAACTTTCACATCCTCTTTCAAATTACATTTTTTTTTTGTTCGGACCATTGTTACGGTCGTCCACAGTCCTCTTCGAAGATTGAACCCTCGGACCTCCTGGTGTAGCAGAGGGATCAGATCTTGGTTTTAAACCTTGTCTCCTTCCATATGGACTTTAAATAGAATGCAGCATCCTCAATGCGAGCGATGCAGTCTTGACCAAGTCCTGACACTCGGAGTATAAATATACAAATGCTGTATGTGCACTTCAAAATAAAAACCCAAATCTCAATTTAACATAAACCTTGCAACTGTTGCCAACCCTAGAACAAGGGTGCCGTTGGCAAAGCGAACCATCTAAAAAGATAAAAACCTAACTATAGAGTTCCTCCCAGCGTGCCGAGCACAAAAAGTACACCGGATATTGACTTCAAATTCTTTTAAATCTCTTGAGCTTAGATTGCAGATTGTTATCAAATCTTCTGAAGTTTCGGCCACCCCTAGTTCTAGCATCGTCATAGTAACAGTTCCAACTTGATTAACTTGTGTGTGACAGACATTGAGTTACAATATAGTGGAGTCGAAACTATTTTGACGCAAGTAGACACTGTATCTGTTTCAACTCACCTAAACACAAATCTTCGTGAGTTAGAAAGAGAACAATGATACTTCGAGTGCCGACACTTTGTTATCAGGTAAAAGGTTCAGTCGTTAGAATTTCGTTCTCCATTATTGTCTTTACTAGAATGTTTTTGCTGCGCGCAAAACCTGCGCACCCGTTGCTCTTATTATGGTCGGTGAATTTGTGAATTTAGAAGGAAAAATAGTTTTTTTATAATACATAACGGCATGTGTAATTATTGAGTGTCGAAACACAAGATGGGGAAAGCAAGAAAACATAGGATTTTACATGATTATCAAGTAGTTTGACAGCTCTGTGTTGACAAGTCCGGTTGACAGGCAGGACAATACTTGTTGTTTTGAATTGTCGGGGTTATAGCCGCGGGGGCCAAGAGGGCTGATCTTTCTAGCGTGTTTCGAATGGAACAACGTTGGTTCGATCCCCGCTTGGGTCACTTGACTTTAACTTTGACCCTGGTTCAACAGATCTAATCTAATCTAATCTAATCTAATCTAAGCTGCAAAGATATATATCATTTAAGATTTATACTAAATGCATTCCCACAAGCAGATATGTATAATTTCGCGCTAACACATGCCGCATGTGGACCTACAATATAAAAACCCAATCTCAAATGAACATAAGCCTTGCAACTCTTGCCTTCCTTCCCTGAAACAGGGGTGACATTGGCAAAGTGAACCAATTTTTATATTATGGGTGGTCAGCCGCACAACAACCTATAAGTCAAGGAACATACATGACAAATTACATTTTTTTAAATCAAAGAATGATGTTATTGGGTAATTTTATTTAATAATTCATTAAAAATAAACAATAATGAATTATTAAATGATGATATTAATACCTGTTTCTGGCCAGGCAGAATAGGTTGGTGAATTGCATTCCTCTTCACAAATCTATTTTATTAAAAAAAAAAATACATATCAGTGCCGTAAGCTAGTTTTTTCTCCACCTATATTAAAACTCAGTGATCCAAAATATATACTCGGGAGAACTTTTACGATGTAAGAACATCAACAAGGATTCAAAATTTGTAAAAAATAAGTTTTGTTTCAAAGTTATAGAAGCGCTTTTCCATTTTCGCACAAAACTTGGAATACTAAGGCTGGTTTTAGTGTCGCGCTGACCGTTCAAAATATATGAACTTGTAGGAAGCGTTTTAGAATGGCGCGTAGCTGTCAGCGCGACAAGTTCATATATTTGGCTGTCAGCGCTGACGGTTAGCGTGCTGTCAGCGCGACACTAAAACCAGCCTTAGGTCATGAGTTTCGATACACCGTACTTACACTTGCCAAGTATTTTATGGTATTTGACAGCTCTGCGGATGACAAGTCCGGTTGATATGTAAGCCTCATAGTACTGTTACGAATTTAGGGTTCAAAAGTCTTTCAATTAAAAATACTGGTCTTCTTATACAGTTGTTTATTTTACACTTTTAATAATTTATTTTCACAAATATAGTCTCGACTATTCCATTACACTTGGTTTCTGTTCACTGGTTAACTTAGTTCAATGTTGTCGTAAAGCTCGTAGGATACTGGCTCTGCAAGTGATTTGCACCCTTCTTATACTCTTCAAAACAGTACAATCTAGATCTATATTCGCTAGACAGTTCCAGAAAAGCGTAGTAATCATTACTTCTCGATGCTTCAAGTATTTTTATTCAATGATTCCTATCCACACAATACAATACAGAATTACTATAACTATAACTAATACCTACTTATTTTAAATATTTATATTTCATAATTACATAACAGTACCTATGCTGTAAGCTAGTTTCTTCTCCAGCAATATATTACTTGACGGTGTCAGTACAATGCTTGTCATTACCTCTGGGATGTAATAATGGTTTTGTTGACTGGCAGGTTGTCCCGCACGCCCGTGCTATATATCATCATGCAGTCATGTGATAAAAAACGGAAGTAATTTTCTGTGAAGTCTTATAAATAAACCAATCATTCCATTCAATGTATTCTACATATTATTCAAATACAATATGATCTCTGTCATATTATTGTTGTGCACTGCCGATCTGTTATATATACGTATAGACGCATGCGCAAACTTATATGTGTAGTTCTAAATCTAAATCTAAGCTTCAAAGATATGTATCATTTGACATTCATATTAAATGCATTCCCACAAGCAGTAATGCATAATTTCGCGCTTACACATGCCGCATGTGGACCTACAATATAAAAAACCTAATCTCAAATGAACATAAGCCCTGCAACTCTTGCCGACATTCCCTGAAACAGGGGTGACATTGGCAAAGTGAACCATTTTTTACAGTATGGGTGGTCAACCTCATACCAACCTATCAGTCAAGGAATAGAAGCAATTAAATACATTCAAATATATAAAACAAATAAACACTTAACAATCAAAGAAAAAACCTACAAAACATATTTAAAAAAAAAAAAAAAATTAAAGCCTCAGCTTTTTAACCGCCAGCATTACAGATCAACTGCCATTTCTTTCGGTCCTTCCATACTTCTTTCATTTCATCCAGAGTCATAACCTTTTTTTTGTAGTTCGCGCTTACAAATGCTGAATGAGTATTTACAAATAAAATCCAAACCACAAATGTACATAAGCCCTACAACTTTTGCTGACCTTTCCCCGACACAGGGGTGACATTGGCAAAGTGAACCATTTTTTACAGTATGGGTGGTTTTGATAAATTTTAATATTTGCGTATGGAACTAAAGAGCCGCATGTGGCTCGCGAGCCGCAGGTTGCCGACCCCTGGCCTAGACTCATGTCCACACGAACTCATACATTCATAACAATGATATAAAAAGCAATCTGTTAAATTGTTGTCATTTTGTTTTCCAGCCTGATCTACTGCCATGGCCCCCTCATCCACACGGTGCAGATGGCCGGCATCTACAAGGACTCCAAGACCTTCGTGGACATGAAGATGCGCCGGCCGGCCGACGTCACGCTGCAGGCCTTTGAGCTGATGATGAATAGGACGCTGAGGAGTCCGCAGAAGGACGACATCGCCAGATTCGTGTCGGAGAACTTCGAGAAGGAGGGGTCAGAGTTTGAGGATTGGGTGCCGAGCGACTGGAAGGTTCAACCAGGTAAAGGAAACAAACCTCCTTACATTTGAGTCGTATAAATGCAAACTCCGTCAACTCCTTACGCGATGATTTTGAGAAAGATAAACTTGTGTTTTGAACGCAATGTGGAACCAGTTGGAGATGACGGCGTTTGTTACGAAATTACTAAGGATTAAGTGAGGTTTTCATCACATTGCACACAGCAAATGATTTGTTACACTACGCAGAATCAAATTCAATAATTATCTCAAAAATCATAAAATTTGGAGATGACGGCGTTTCCAGTTATAGGACTCAATTTTACTCTTGTTGATTTTTCAATGACATAAAAGGCAAAGAGAAGTTAGTATGAGTATTTCCCACCAAGGTAATTTCATCAAATTTATTTTCATGGTAATCATTGTGACAAAATGTCCATAGACAGAATGTCCACCGACAAACTGTCTGAACTAGCATTTTGTTAAAACGTTCACAAACATAATGCCCAATTTTTTTCAGTGGACATTATGTCGCGTGTACATTTTGTCGCATGGACATTTTGTCACGTGGATATTTTGTTCCTTGTCTTATTCCTTGACTTTTAGATTGGTATGAGGCTGACGACCCATACTGTAAAAAATGATTCACTTTGCCAATGTCACCTCTGTGTCAGGGAAGTTTGGCAAAAGTTGTAGGGTTTATGTTCATTTGAAGTATGGATTTTATTTGTAAGGGGCCGTCCATATATTACGTCATTCGAAATAAGGGGGGGGGAGTCTGGTCTGCGGATGATGGCAAATGACGTACGAGTACCAAAAGTGACGTCGTTCTTGTAAATACCAATTTCTACAAAATATACATAATATTATGTAAGTAATATAACATTATTAATTATTAAGCTCATCCATTATTACAGCAAGAGGGGGGAGGGGTCATTAGATAATGACTATAGGAAGATTGTAAGGGGGGGGGGGTCGAAAATCGACCAAAATCGATGACGTAATTTATGGACGGGCCTTAAGTACACATTCAGCATTTGTAAGCGCGAACTACACGTGTTTGTTTGGGGGCATGCATTTGATATGAGCTTTAAATGTTAATATATCTTTGCAACTTAGATTATAGATTATAGACATTTTGTTCCATGGACATTTTGTCGTGTGGACACTGTGTCGGTGGAACTGCTATTACCTACTGCTTAGAAAGAAAATAAAATGGATAAACTCTTCGCATGTATAATTGATCTTGATATTTATTAACAGTATTATCTAAACTCTATTGCACAAGTCGCTCTAATGGAACTGAATGTGCTTTCAGCTTTCCTGGAGAGGATCAAGGACATAGAGCTGAGGAAGTGGGCGGCGGAGCTGCACCGGCTGTGGCTGCAGCTGGGCAGGAAGATGAGGCCGGAGGTGGCGGCCAACCCTCACCTCTACTCCATCATCTATGTGCCACATCCTGTCATTGTGCCAGGTAATAATAATAATAATATTGGGATGATTTATTTGGTGACCACTGTTTTTGTGTGTATCACACCTCAAGAGCCCTCTGCGAGCTTGGTCGTCGCTGTAGAAAGCACCAATTCTCAAACAAGACCCAGTTATTGTTAGGTTGGATGGACCATTCAGTGACCGGTCATTGGTAAAGGTTTATGAATTTTTTCAACCCAGCGAAGAGCACATTCGAAATATAAATGGTATACTTTTTGTGCTCCGCCGGGATCCGAATCCACAACCTTCCATTTAGGAGTCCGAAGTGCTGCCACTGGACTACGGACCGGTCCAATTTGTAATTTTCTATGTAAGCAACGTGTCTGTACAGTGTCTTCAATCTATGTACATATCACCAAAGAAACCTGTAGAAATTACCATAGCAATGAAATTTGTTATGAATACCCGTCTAGTGTTGTCGAAAGTATGAAAATATCTGATTAATTACAAATTCTATTGTATTCTATTTTTGGTGGTTAATGCTTTCAGGTGGCCGCTTCAGAGAGTTCTACTACTGGGACTCTTTCTGGATCGTCAAGGGCCTGCTGCTGTCGGAGATGAGGCAGACTGTCCGTGGAATGCTGGCCAACTTCCTGTCCATCGTGGACACTGTGGGACACATACCCAATGGTGGGCGCATCTACTACAACATGAGGTACACATCCACACTAAATCTAATCTAAATCTAAGCTGCAAAGATATGTATCATTTGAGATTCATATTAAATGCATTCCCACAAGCAGACATGCATAATTTCGTGCTTACACAAGCCGCATGTGGACCTACAATATAAAAAACCCAACTCTCAAATGAACATAAGCCCTGCAACTCTTGCCGACCTTCCCTGAAGCAGGGGTGACATTGGCAAAGTGAACCATTTTTTACAGTATGGGTGGTCAGCCGCACTATCTAAGTTGCGAAGATATCGCCACCTTAGAGGTAAAACTGAATAAGCGGTGATTCAATGATTTGATAAATTGTGGATAAAACATTTTATAGGGTGTAACTTCTCATTGTAAGTGAACTTATTCTAAGCTCATGGAAAACATGTAAACTACAGGAATTTCACACTTATTTAGTGTTTTCTCTTATGGAAAATAGGGAAAAAGGTGCATTTATCTGACAAACCCATGTTAGCGTTATATGTCACATTTCTGGTTATTGATTTGTTGCAGATCGCAGCCGCCGATGCTGGTGCCCATGATGAAGACCTACATCGACGAGACCGGAGACCTGGACTTCTTGAGGAGGAGCATGACCACCATGGAGAAGGAGTTCAAGTTCTGGATGAACAATCACACCATCAGTGTGCAGAAGGACGGTGTCAGGTGAGAGGATAATTGCTATTTTCTTGCTTCTGGAATAACCACTTAAAATGTTTGTTCAGATTTTTGGCAATCCGGCAAGGAACCTGTAGATATTTCTGCTGGTTTCAGATCCAAACACTCTTTTGGTTTGTTCTTAGTTTCAGCTTTATTCTTCCTTGTAGTTTGGGTAAATAAAAGAACCTAGGGGTGGAAGTCTCGACGGCCGTCGATATATCTTACCGTATCTATTTGAAGATGGGACGGAATAACAATAATGGGACAGTAACAAAAAAGTACGATGAGATGGTTCGGACATCTCGAAAGAATGGATGATGAACGACTAACGAAGAAAGTGTACAAAGGAAATGTCAGAGAAAAGCACGGAAGGGGAAGGCTGAGGAAAGAATGGTTAGACCAAATAGGTGAGATTGCGAAAGAATGGCATCTGCAGAGTGAGAATAAGAGAAGAGTATGTATGAAAAAGGTGATGAATATTGAGGAAATGAAAGTGGTTTGTAAGGACAGAAAAAAGTTGAGGCGCATCTGCGGAGGTACCGGCCACCCCTAGTGGAACGGCGGCAGGATACAGTACAGGTGTGGGAGCAGCTGATCGTTGTACCCCTCACCTACACCTACACCTACCCTCCACCCCGAAACGAAGGACAATGAGCAAGACTCGACAACACTCCGACCAGTTAGCAACGACAGGCGACCGAGGAGACAGTGAAGACCGCCACGCCGTTATAACTAGCCTTGAAAATGCCTTCTACTCGTGAAGGTGAAATGTCGGCAGATAAAAAAGCTGCATGTAGACCATGGTTTAACCCAAAAAACCACAAAAACAATTCATTCTATAATACCGACCATGAAAGTGTTAGTGAAAGTTTAAAACTTTATCTAACAAGGTTATTTTTCTGAGCTGGAATTCTGGGAGCAAAATATTATTTTGTTATTATCTTTTATTGTTTCTTGACTTATAGGTTTGTATGCGGCTGACCACACATACTGTAAAAAATGGTTCACTTTGCCAATGTCACCCCTGTTTCAGGGAAGGACGGCAAGAGTTGTAGGGCTTATGTTTATTTGAGATTGGGTTTTTATAATGTAGGTCCACATGCGGCATGTGTTATCGCGAAATTATACATGTCTGCTTGTGGGAGCGCATTTAATATAAATCTTAAATGATATATATCTTTGCAGCTTAGATTAGATTAGATTAGATATTAGCCTGCCCCCTGTATGCTAGATTATGAAAATAAATAAAAAGCATAGTTTATTAAAATTGTTTTTCTACTGTTATAGCTACCGCTTGGCCCACTACGCAGATGGCTCTAAAGGCCCCCGACCTGAGAGCTATCGGGAGGACATTGAGAGCGCCAGGTAATTCTACATTGAGAGTATTTAAAGAAAAAATGTAAATAGAGCGAAAAAGGGATGTTGTCGCATGAGGAGCTTTATCTCACCTGATTGATTCACCATGGCAGTGTGATGTTGCCTTTGCCCCGATTATAAAACGTTGCGTAAATTTAATCTCGATGATGTAAATCAAAAACTTGGGGCACTTATCACACAAATAATATACCTTATACATAACCAGTCTGTAATAATCACAAGCATGTATGTAGCCTCGATTCCTGTCACAGCACAAAAAGAAATTGTTCAATTTTCAAAGTATGTCCTTTGCAGGGTTGAAAAATTCATATGCCTTTACCAGAAACCAGTTATCAAAGGTCATTCCAGCCTCACAGTAACTGGGGTCTTGCTCGTGTATTTGTCGTTTTTTATAGCGACGACGCTTGCAGAGGTCTCTTAAGGTAGGCATTACACAGCACTCACCAAATGAATCATCCTAATATTTATTCATTTATTTATCATGTAAATTATAACTGAAAATAGAGTTTCAGTGATAAATTATTGTTTGCTCCAGGTTCTTTGACACGAGGGACAAGAAAGAGACCTACTACGCTGAGCTGAAGGCCGCGGCTGAGTCAGGCTGGGACTTCTCCACGCGGTGGTTCATCTTGAATGGAACCAATAAAGGTGAGTTAGGAAGAAGCAGCCAGCTGATATACTTGCTTTACTGCAAATAACAAAATCCGCCACTACAAAATTGAGTGTTGGGTGTAAGGCGAGTGGCTTGCTTAAAGTGGTGTTGGACAGATCACGTTGCAAGGCAGGACCATGACAGGTGGCTGCAAAGGATTGTCCAGTGGCAGCCAAAAATGCTCAAGTGGGGAGTGGGGAGACCCCAACTGAGGTGGCTGGACGACATGAAGGACGACGAGATACTAAGGGGCAGCCACATCTAGGCGCGACCATCTATTGGTTAATGGGGTAGCACTCTCCATAGGAGGTAAGCTGATTCAGCCTTCCGATTCGGTGAGACTTCTAGGAATCTTACTGGATCGGAACCTTACATTGGAAAGGCAAATAGATGCCACAATAGCTTCCTCCTTTTTTTCACTGCGCCAAATAAAGGCAATTAGAAAGTGTCTTCCGTCAGATGCGGTTAAGACCCTGGTGAGTGCGTTTGTGATGTCTCGGATTGATTATTGCTCAACGCTTTATAGTGGTCAGCCAAAGAAGCATTTCAACCGCTTTCAATCTGTGTTGAATTCAGCAGCAAGGCTTATATTCGGGATATCCAAATTCGCTCACATCACTCCGCTGTCAAAAAAACTACATTGGCTTCGTTTCCCGGAGAGGGTGGTCTACCGTGTTTGTCTGATGGTATATAAAGCCATCAATGGCTTGGCTCCACCTTATCTGACTGACATGATTTCGCCTGTTGAGATGGGTGTGAGGAGGCAGACACTCAGATCCGCGGGCGATGGTGCAATCAATTTGGTTCAGCCGCACCGTCAGATCCGTACAAATTTTGGAGACCGTGCTTTCCATGTTGCGGGTCCGGTGGAGTGGAACAGACTGCCACCCGGAGTGAAGAACTCCGAATCTATGGGTATATTTTGCGGAGCTCTCAAGACGCACCTTTTCAAAAAGTCTTATCCGTGATCGGAGAGGGCCCTTGAGGTGTGACACACACAAAAACGGCGCTCTCTTATCATGTGTAATTTAAAACAAATAAGCCTGACATATATATATATATATCAAGGGAACTGCAGGCAGAGGATGGCTGAACGCAGCAGCCGATAGACAAACATGGAGAGGATTAGAGTTGGCCGATGTCCAGGAGTGGACTAAGAAAGGCTGATGAAGAAAGAACGGAAGGGTGTAAGGCGGGCTTCCTTGTCTGTGAAAGTAAATAAGTTTCACATGGCAAGATAGTGATAAGATGTCAGATACCAATGTGTAACTGAAAAATCATTTTATAGGATCTACCTTCTAAACCTATCTTTCATAGCTTATGTAGATGACTGCAATATCATAGGCCCTTTGTTGAGACCGGTCATAAAAATTCATCCAGCTTTATGTCAACTGGGTCTTTCTAGAGACGACGCTCTGTAGTGCCGGATGAACTTGCAGAGGGCTCTTGAGGTGAGGTATGGTGATAATAGTGCACACTTTATCTAATAGACTTTACAAAGAAGTTTATACATGTTCGCAGGCAATCTTACAAACCTGATGACCCGCTCCATAGTCCCTGTTGACCTGAACTCCATCATCTGCTGGAACGCCCAGCTGCTCTCCGAGTTCCATGATATGCTGGGGAACCCATCGCAGGGAGACCAGTACCGCATCATAGCCAAGGAGTGGATGGAGTCCATCGACAAGGTAACATAACCTCAAATCTATAATCTATAGATATCAAATCTAGAGATCTATAATCTGCTTCACTCTTTTTAAAAAGTCAACTTTGAATCTAATTTGAGTTGCAAAGATATGTAACATTGTGGATTCACATTATATGCAGTCTCAGAAGCAGACACGTTTAAGTTCGCACCTGCACATGCCACATGTGAACCTATAATATAAAAACCCAAATCTCAAATGAACATACACCCTGTAACTCTTGCCAATCTTCCCTGAAACAGGGGTGACTTTGGCAAAGTGAACCATTTTCTACAGTCAGCTGCATACCTACCTATAAGTTTTAGGACATACATAGACAATAAATTACATTTTTACAATGTAAACTAATTAACAACTTCCATGTTATATTATCCAGATATTATGGCATGAAGAGATCGGCGCCTGGCTGGACTACGACATCCACAACGGCAGGAAGAGAGACTACTTCTATCCCACCAACATTGCTCCCCTGTGGACGGGCAGCTACGACTCCAGCAGGAAGGACTATTACGTCACCAGGGTCATGAAGTACCTGGATAACACCAAGGTGAGATTACGTACAACACTTTCCAGGTGACACCTCTTTAAATTTGGTGACACTGAAGGGAAGTGGCGGTTGATATTGGTTTTGAATAGAACAACGAGAGGAGGAGGTATAAGTGAGGATATTTCATCAGAACAGACACCGCTAGAGTACCAATAGAAGAGGATGAGCATTCCAACTTGTGGATTCAACAAATCTGTTACTGTTACTGTATCCTGCCGCCGTTCCACTAGGGGTAGCCGGTACCTCCGCAGATGCGTCTCCACTTTTTTCTGTCCTTGCATACCTCTTTCAACATTCATCACTTTAACCATACACACTCTTCTCTTATTCTCACTCTGCAGGTTCCATTCTTTCGCAATCTCACCTGTTTGGTCTATCCGTTCCTTCCTCGGTCTTCCTCTTCCACGCTTTCCTCTGTACACTTTCTTCGTTAGTCTTTCATCATCCATTCTTTCAAGATGTCCGAACCATCTCATTGTGCTTTTTTATACTTTCATTCTTAAATTCTTGTTTATACTCGTTCATCACCCAATCATTGCGGACTCTATCATTCAGTCAACATATTAACAAATGATTGATGTTCTTATATTTCAGATTGACAACTATGCGGGAGGCCTGCCCACATCTCTGGAGCACTCGGGAGAGCAGTGGGACTACCCTAACGCCTGGCCCCCGCTGCAGCACATGGTGGTGTCAGGGCTGAGGCAGGCGGGGGTGCCGGCAGCCACGCGCCTGGCCCAGGAGTGGGCCACCAGGTGGATCCGCTCCAACTACATGGCCTGGAGGGAGGCCGACGCCATGTTTGAAAAGGTTTACCTCGTCTTCTTCTTGTGCCCCTTCAGGAGTTTTAGGCTTACGTGGCTGGCTGATAATGCTAGAGAGTTGCTTTGCGGGATCTGTTGCCGTGGTCTGTGGGAGCTGGAGCTTCCGGACGTTTCACCCATGTCTCATGCCACACGTAAACCTACACCATAAAAACACAGAGGGCGTCAGATATGATTACCTGTTTTGATGTTTATTTCAAATCCAAAATAAAAATAATGACAAGGTTTAAGTACTCAGCCTACACCAGAAATGACTACCAGCCCCCTCGGGAGCTGGGAAACCCCCCCCCCCTTCAATTGAAGTGATTGTGTAAGGCCGGTCCTTTAACCCTCCTTAACCTGTAAAAATAAATAGATTCCACTCACAATAACACCATAAACTGTGTACCTTATTTGAATAACTTGAATTGAATAAAATTGAATCCCTAAAGTAGACCAGGTTAAACATGACCTCTTTTTTGTTGCAGTACGATGCCACGATTGCTGGAGGCTACGGGGGAGGCGGGGAATACGAGGTGCAGCTGGGCTTTGGCTGGTCCAACAGTGTGGTCATGGACTTGCTCGACATGTACGGCGGCCAGGTGACGTCCGCGGATGAGTTTGACACCCACCAGCTGGACAGCGAGGCGGTGGACATGACAGACAATGACATCAATGCCACGCACGACAGCGACGGCAGCGTTACGGTGGCCGGGGCCAGTAGTATAGTGACGTTTGTGTTGGCCGTCGCTGCGTCACTCACCGCCGGAGCTCTAGGGTGAGGTTGGTATCTCTGATTATTTTTATTTCAATGTGTATTCATTTCATAACCTAAAAAATAAAGGAGATGATGGGCTAAAATTGTTAAAAAATCATAGAAGCGTTTGATATCTATAATCTAAGTTGCAAAGTACATTAACATTTAAGACTCATATTACATGCATTATTTGTGAGACGTATAAGTTTGCACTTGCACATGCATGTGAACTTGCAACATGAAAACCCAGTATAAAATGAACATAATCCTAGCAACTCTTGCCGGTTTTCCTGAAATAGAAGTGACATTGGCAAAGTGAAACATTTTTTAAAGTATGGGATGTATTTGTGCATAGAATGCATTTAATATGAATCTGAAACATAATATATATTTTCAACTTAGATTTTAGATTTCTAGACCCATGGATCATCAACAGATTCAATGTTTTTGTAATTCTTTTATCACTGATTTGATCGCTATCCTGTAACACAGATAATCTTGGCAGATCTGTTTCATGGTTTTATACTGTGTTACCGTCACTGAAATCTTTTTTCCCATTCTTAGACTAACGGATGTTTTCTCTGTTTTGTTTCAGATATTTGAGACTCTAGGTGTTGCGGCTTAGTAGAGATTGCTCCACACACAAGTGTTACTGTGAGATCTCCCCATGTTGCTTGTATAATACAGTTATCATGCATGTCTGTATACGTGTAGTGTGTGCAAAGCATTATTCAATTCACAACTGACCTAAAGACACGGTAAAACTTCAAAATAACCTACAAAGTATGTGAAGGAAATCCACTGCAAAAGACAAGGAACTTTTTCTCATAGTTTTTGTTTTATCGGATAAGGAGTCAACACTCAAATTTGCGGTATCGAAACAATCGCAAGTTCGAACTCCGCCTGGGCTGTGTCCTATTGACAAACAACTTTGAGGTTCAAAAGATGTCATTGAGTAATTATATTAATAAACGCAACTAAGCTACACATAAAGTGTAACTTCTTTCCTGCGTTATACCCGAAGGGGCCGCATGTGCCGATTCGGGACCTATTTATTTTTACGGGTAAGGGGGCCGGCCTCACACCAACCACTTTCAGTTGAAGTGGGGAATATATATATTTAATAATTCATTAAAATAGTAAATAATGAATTATTAATTTGATAATGTTCATGACTGTTTCTGGCCAGGCAGAATACGTTTGTGAATTGCATTCCTCTTCGCAAATCTATCTAAAAGAAAACTTTTCAAATCCATTCGCCATTTGTGCAATCGAAAATGAAAAATTTGCTGGTGTTGCGTTTTTAAATATTTTTTTCCTTGCCGCCTATTTTGTAGTTATGTTTTTTTGTGGTTTTACTGTCTGTTTAGTTTTTCATCCTCTGTCCATCAGTTTTTTTGAGAGATATGATAAAGTAAAAAAAAAACAGCTTTTTAAAAATAAAAATAAATTCTGTAGGTAGGTATATCAGTTTAAGAAGACAAAGGTATATTTTTGATTAAAAAAAAATTAAAATATCAAAAAGGTTTGTCCTAGTGATTTCAATTCAACTTCTCATATTATTTCACGTATTTAAAGTTGAAGCCTTTTTAATTTTTCTGCAACTGGTATGCCTGCAATTTAGGCGGCCATTTTTGTTTAAAACAAGTACTAAAACAGTGCCAATTGCATAAAAAGAATAATTTAAAATTTAGATAAGTAATTATTTGTGATATTTTAATAATAATTTAAATTAATAGAATAATTGTAACAAATAGTATATATATTTTTTTAATGGTGTAAATGTAATAGGAAATGGTTAATATGAATAAGAACTTAGTTTAAATATTAATTAAGTAAAGGATATAATACAGACAAACTATCCCATAGTTGCTCTGTCAAAACTGGATGACTCCATTTTTATTATATCTCCAATATTGAAATTTACGGCAACAAGAAAAATTCAAGTTTTCCTTTTAAAAAATAAGTTATCTAGATTTGAAATAAATAACAAACATATAGAATGAGTCGTACACAACCAAATACGGCAATCAAGGCTTTTGTTTCCAAAAATAAGATTTTGTTGTTTTCTGTTAGTTTTTAATGTCCATACATGTTATAATTTGTTGATTTTAAAAATGTAGTTTGTTGTGTATGTTCCTTGACTTATAGGTTGGTATGCGGCTGACCACCCATGCTGTAGAAAATGGTTCACTTTGCCAATGTCGTCACCCCTGTTTCAGGGAAGGTCGGCAAGAGTTGCAGGGTGTATGTCCATTTGAGATTCGGGTTTTTATATTGTAGGATTACATGCGGCATGTTTAAGCGCGAACTTAAACATGTGTGTTTTGTGAAAATGCATGTAATGTGAATCTCTAATGTTATTTATATTTTGCGACTTAGATTAGATTAGATTAGATGATTGCATGAAAACATAGAGAATGTTTTTTCTTGTGTGTGAATACTTAAAGGTAAAAGTGAATAAGTGCTGATTTGCTGATTTGAGAAATTGTGGATAAAACATTTTATTGGGTGTAACTTCTCATAGTAAGTGAACTAATTCTAAGGAAGTGCTCATGAACAACTTCAAAACGACATTATATGAGTGTTTTCTCTCCAAGAAAATAGGAAGCTGCATTTATCTGAGAAACACATGTTACCTTAATATGTCACTTATTCAGTTTTACCTTTAAGGTATCAATATATTTAAGTATCTCACAAACACAACTAAGCTGCGCATATAGTGCAACTTGTTCCGTTGCATGCGGTGTGTTGAACCTATTTATTTTAACAGGTAAGGACACCGTCTTTACGCCAACCGCTTCACTTGATGTGGTGTTTACCGCTCCCAAAAGGGCTGGTTCTCATTTCTTATGAAGGCTGAGTAAACCTTGCCTATATTTTGATTTTGGGTTTGAAACACCGAAACTGATGCTCTTGATAGGGATTGAACCCTTGAAGCCTTCTAGCATGGAACACAAGCATTTTACCAAGTGAGCCATCGACCAGACTGTTTTCCGGACTCATTTTGGAAAACATCCTAGACTGCCGTTTTTGATTCCATACAACGTCCCCCCCAATGCTTGTTCGGCTTATCTACCATTTGATTCAAAGATGACCTTTCAATTAAATGGTCTTATGAATCGTATTCTACACAATCTGAGCTAAAAACAAAAAAACGTAAAACACGATAATGTGAGAGTTGTTTTAAATATTTTGAAAATCGATTTCCAGTTTTTATTAGACACATTGGTCCAGTACACATACAAACATTGCTCATGTGAAATTATCTCTGATGGGCATAAGACAAACAAGCACTAAGGGGACGACAATGAAATATTCCTTATATCATCCAAAATAAGACATTTACTTAAATGATAATTGAATTCTACTATGTTTTTTAACATATTGACGCTTAAAAGGCAGTAGGGCATAAGCGACATAAACTAAATTGTTCAGGAGAGCAGTTTAAAGTTTGACATGGCAGAAAAATGACATAACTTTTTTATTTTTTATCATATCGTTAAAATCAAAACAGCTCTAAAATTAAAAAAAATGAAGGCATTTATTGGCATTCCTATTAATGTGGTTTTACGATGTTTTACGATTTTTTTATGTCACAAGCGCCTGTAGGACAAAAAAGGCCAAAATCTTGTCGGTTACACCAAAACCATACTTCGAAAACACAGTTGTTTGCTTGGGCATAAACAACACAAAAATCACCATAAAGCTATGGGAGTAGGATAGCATTCATAATAGGGAAATTTCACAAAAAAAAATTCTTGTGGATTTAAATTCCTTTATATTTGCTTATCATTAAACTTCTTGAATTTTATTTTTACTTGCTTTTTTTACAAAGTTATTCATGTTCAAAAAATGAAGTTTGAATTTAGGCGCCAAAACACTCCTTGGATTGAATTTTCGGCTGTGACGTCATTTTCTTTGACTTTTTATAGCCATCGCAATACCAGCAGCGTTGTCGGTACAAGAAAATGACGTCACGGGGGCTACAAATTTCGTTGACGGATCGCACATCCGTTTCAAAACCGGTCAAAATTTTCAAAAGATCTTTTTCAAATTTAAAATTATATAAATTTATTTTGGACTTGAAATTAGGCCCTTGTTTATATGCTTATCGTAATCTAACAAAATTATACACTTTTTACCAAATTCCTCACTATTGCAAATACCCTATTCATTTTTGACCAGAATGTCGCTTATGCCCTACTGCCTTTTAACCGTCGATATCTACATTTAGCAATGCTTGGGTGTCACGGATTATAAAATGCTATGGATTTTGTAATTCTCAGTTTCAAGTAGTTTCATCATTTTGGGTTTTTTTTCAACCATTTACCATCAAAGCTTTTTGGGCATAACTTTGGAATGCTTCATAACGTAACCTCTTGTATCCTTTCATTAGTTTAACTTTTTATTTATTTAGTCTTTATGGTATGTTACCCCTGTTTCAGGGAAGGTCGGCAAGAGTTGCAGGGCTTATGTTCATTTGAGATTGGGTTTTTATATTGTAGGTCCACATTAGCGCAAAATTATACATGTCTGCTTGTGGGAATGCGTTTAATATTAATTTTAAATGATATTTATCTTTGCAGCTTAGATTTAGATTAGATTAGATTTCTTGTATGAGTTTTTTACTGGCACAAAATAATATGCTTGTGTCACCAAATTTTAACTTAATTATTTATTAAGGCTCTGTTTCACGTATGGCACATGTGAAATGTCCAATGGAATCAGTACAAAAGACCAACACTAAAAAATTGTGAAGTCACACAGCTGGGTCGTTAAGGTCGTCAGGTTGCTAAGGATCCTACTTTCTAGACTTGTGACGTTTGCTCACAGGAAAAAATCGAATTTGTAAATATACATAAATTCCCATCCAAGTTTATCTATGGATGGTTCAATTCAACAGCTGTCAGATTTTTTTTCTCAATCCAAGGGCATTTGTCTCCATCATATTATAGTCTATGGCCCTTGGCCTGTACAAGAAAGTTGGAAATAAAGTTAAATTTGAATTATTTCACAGGCCTATGTGACTGGAGTTCTTAGCAACCAATAATAAAGTATTAGTTTTCTTTCTCCTCACCAATCCGCGTGGTAACATAATATTTTCTAGTTTGTGTATTTTATGTTGATTTTAATGTTGTCCTATATTATGTGAAGGAGCCATTAATTCTTAAGTACCTATCTGTCACTGTTGATTTCTGTCCAATAGAGCAATTTTGACAGATAAACTCTTACAAAGAAATTAATTCCAAAATTAAAAACATACCTACGAACCTAATTGACAGTTGAAATGTTCCTTTCGTTATAAATTTGATTGAAGTACCTATGTACCAAAAATAAAAATTAAAAATAATCTTCTTAGGATCTCATCAAAATAAATCTCCTCTTTGATCTACCTTATTTTTTAGCATGGTTTCCAATTATATTATTATTTTATTTATATTTTAATAATAATCATTGTAAGGGATTTTTTTCATAGTAGGGATGGATTTTCATAGTAGGAAACAAACTAAATTTTATTGCCTGGGCTTTGAAAACTTTTTGGTTTTCAAACTTTTGAGGTTAGGTATAGATTCCCGATGTATAATAAAAATACAAGCTTATTGTTTCTTTTCATTAAATAACAACCGACCGACCGACAACACTCACAGTATTCATATTCATCTATATTTTAGTTTTATACAGTTGCCCAACATTGTAATACACATTTAGGCCCGGTAGTTTAAACGTTAGCAAAGCGACTTTATACCGAGTGAAAAGGACGCACTTATGTCAATCGTTTGCATAGTTTTTTTATGAGTTTAAAGTCACATATGCTAACGCTTAAAAAATCTGGCCTTAGCACAATTTTTATCCAAGCATTCTTGCCTTACTACATTTCTGTACCTTAGAGCATAAACAACGGTAATCACATTAAGTAAAATGTTCAGGAGACGATTTTTAGTGAAAATGTCCACTTTTTTTAAACCATCATAACTTCTAAACTAGACGAGATATTTTTGATCTGTAAAAACTGTTTATCTTCTTTTATCAATATTTATTTAATATGAAGTAATGTGAACAACGTATGTGGAACTTCCGTGGTTTATGCTCGCACCTTTATGTGCATCCCATATTTATTACACTTGATATCTCAGTAACTATGAGTCCGAGGACTCCAATATTTTTACCACTGATAGAACAGCTAATTATAATAATTTCTGCATCATTAACTCAAAAACGCAAAAAAGTGGACTTCCGTTGTTTATGCTCTAAGGTACAGATTTTTTGTTTTTTAAAAGATACATAAGTTTTTCAAACAAAGTTTTAGGATAATTTTTAAGAAGTTTAGTTCATTAATATAATTTTATTCAAATCAATGTGATTTATAAGTAGTGAGATTATAATATAGATACATGTTTAGTTTAGCACTAATAATGTGAAAATAGACAAAAACATATTCATAGTTAGGCTGCAAAAATAACTCTATAATGTAATGGAGTATAGGTAACTCTATAAAGTCACCCGGCCGGATTGCTACGGGAAAAGCTTACTAATATTTTGTTGTTGATTGCTTAAGACCCTCTTTTTGACCGGTCTGTAGTCTAGTAGTAACGCTTCTTCCGACACATAAATGGAAAGTTGTGGGTTTGAATCCCGTCGGAGCACAAAAAAATACCGTTTATATTTTCAAAAATGTTCTTCCCTGGGTTGAAAATTCATATATCTTAACCAAAGACCGGTCCATCCAGCCTTATAGCAACTGGGTCTTGCTTGAGAATTAGTGCTTTCTGTAGCAACTAACAAACTCGCAGAGGGCTCTTTAAGGTGTGATTCACAATAAACAGAGCTCACCAAATAAATCATCCTAATATTATTATTATTATTATAGTCACCCTAAATTTGGAACTTCATTCCGATTCCATCATCGTTTTTGATCAAGCGTCCATTTATTGATGTTAGCATGTGTTTGCTCATAATCTGAGTATATTTATTCACTTCATTGTTGATCTTCAACTATTTAGTTCTTCTTTATTCAATTTTGAAGAAATGGTAATTACGTAAATGAACTCACCACAAATTTAAAAATATAATATTTTCTCCGCTGGCAAACAACACTTGTGCATGTGACTACGGTCCTTAGCAACCAATAGTAAATGTTTGTGTGCCTTTTCTCCAGCAACCCGACTGTGTTACATCATAATTTTATTTATCTATGGAAATTGTGTCAAGTCCATTTTCATTAAATTAATAGTTTTATTCATTAATTCCTACATTCCACTAAGTTCCATATTAATCCAAAAACTATATTTTTAATTATAACTTACATGGTATCCATTATTTTGGTTTTAATTATTTTATTAACTTACATTAGTAATTAAAGAAACTGCACGCTTAATTAAAAGTAAAACTAATTTTAGTTAGTGAAATATTCTTGTTTTCTTTTTGTGAAATGTATTTTTGAATAAAATAAATTGTTCAACTTATGATTTTTTTGTTTTTTGTTTGAATGTTTTGTGCAACTAACTGTCATTATCTATGGAGGCCATCTTTGTTGACCTTGAAATGAAACAACCTGATTGGTAAATACATCTATCAGAGAAAGAGTGAAATGGTGAACAATGGAGTCCGCACATGCTTTATTTACTGAAAAGTTGTGATGTCACACTTCCAGGTTGCTAGAGAAAAAACATACTAATATTTTGTAATTGCTTCATGGTTGCTTGGAACACATTTGCCTGCAGAGAAATCATCAATCAATATAATTGACATAGATGGCTGACATCTGTTTTTTTCCGTACTAACAAACATACCAGAAAATGGAATTATAGATAAACAAGGAAAAAATGAGATATAAGATATCAACGTCGTACGTCAAAAAGAGACATAAACATGACGTTTGCCCGTCTAATCTAATCTAATCTAAGTTGCAAAGATATGTTACACTGGAGATTCACATTACATGCATTTTCACAAGCAGACACGTACAAGTTCGCGCTTGCACATGCCGCATGCGAACCTACAACATAAAAACCAAAACCTGTTAATTAAATATATAACAAGACTTTGTTCGTATGAAGCATACGCCCTAGGGCGCATTATTTTTTTATATACAAATTGGCTCAGATGCTCCACCTGTATATTTTTTGTTGATCGATGCGAGAACTGGAATATCCATGTGGATTTCTGTCATGAATGGTCATATTAAAAACCTCTTTCTTTTGTTTTTGCATTTGCAAACTATTTTTTAAAGCTTCACCTAAAACAATGTCATTGAAGGCTAATAAAATATAATATTACTAGTTCCTTTGAACTAGATTCATTGGGATACAACTTTTAGTATTTGAGAAAAACAAGTCCATGTGAAACTAGGATTTGAATTGATAATGTCAAATCATGTATTAAATCTAATGGAGTTTTAAAACTGTTTTTTTTCTTGAGGTGGAAACATCACAGGTCTATGTGACAGACTCCATTGTAATATTTGTAATTTCTCTTTTCAGGGTCATCATGTACCGCAAGCGTCATCAGCAGATTGGCCGACCTGGAGGGGACGGTGTGAGGCTGTTGAGAGGGGAAAATGGGAAGAAGAAAGCATATACGGAGCTCAAGAACATCAGAAGATAGAAAATTATAGGTTATGATATCAAAATCTTCAGATAGAAGTCAAAAATTATCAAAACGTAACAATAAAGGTGGAATACCAGGATCTAAAGAAGATCTCAGCTCAAATTTCATGACATAACCCTCAAATTTCATGACATATTCATATTATACTTTCATGACATAACCTCAATCTTTTTGACATTTATTAAATTTTCATGACATTATTAACCGAGTGAATATTATTTATTTTAGTAAATTCATAAGATGCCAACTTTTATGACAAACTTCATCTTTCATTGCGTACTTGTCGGTGGTTTACAAATCAATTTAAAATTATAGTGTTAATTTTAACTAAAAAAACAGATTCCTACATACCTACTTGTCTTGTCAATGAAATCAAATTTAGATTAACGCTATTCCACAATACATTTAATCCATAGTTGATCCATTGAGTTAGCATCCTTTTGGTGGCTAGTGCCACTTAAATGGCGCTATATTCATTATTCTTTATAAGTTGATAGCCTCCTTGTATATTGCAGCAGCACCCTTACTTAAATGTCAACTACATTAAAATCTGTGTACTATGATATTTGTTTAAGAAAAACACAATTATGCCGATTCATTTTGTATAAAACTGGCCAATTATTATTATTATTATTTATGGTTCATCGTTTTTAAAAAAACTAGTATTAATATAAAAATACCCTTTATTCTTACCTACTGAGGTATTAAAAGTTACTATTATTTCTAGCATAGGTAGATAGCTAAATTTCAAATGAAACAATACTCTTTAGAGATGTATTTAAAAAAATTACAATCAAAGTATATTTAATAAGAACTGATGTATTTTTTAATGTTAATCAACAAAGTGCCTAATTAAGTGTAGACAAAAGATATATAAAACCTTTTAGAGTTTGTGTATTTTAACAGTGAAAATTCATTTTTATGAGAAGGTTTTCTTTTACCGCCCTACCCATACGAATGTACGTGATATGTTCGCTGTATTGTCGTCCGAAAGCAACAAGCCGTATCAAGCCGTATTGTAGCGTTGGATGGACCTTTCAGTGACCGGTCTTTGGTAAAGGTTTATGAATTTTTCAACCCAGCGAAGAGCACGTTTGGAAATATAAATCTAATCTTTATAAATAATTATAAAAAATTATAAAAAACACAGAGTTTTATTTTCACAAATTGAGTTTTTATTTCCACCTCAAGTACTTTCGACTTATTCACGTCATTATCAAGAGGATACTCTTGAGTATCCTCTTGATAATGACGTGAATAAGTCGAAAGTACTTGAGGTGGAAATAAAAACTCAATTTGTGAAAATAAAACTCTGTGTTTTTTATAATTTTTTATAATTATTTATAAAAATGAATTTTCACTGTGTGAATACACAAACTTTAAAAAGTCTAAATCTAATCTAATCTAAGTTGCAAAGATATGTTACATTGAAAATTCACATTACATGCATTCTCACAACCAGACACGTACAAGTTCGCGCTTGCACATGCCTCATGTGAACCTACAACATAAAAACCAATTCTCAAATGGACATACGCCCTGCAACTCTCGTCGTCATTCCCTGAGACAGGGGTGACATTGGCAAAGTGAAAATACATAAATGGTATATTCTTTTGTGCTCCGCCGGGATTGGAATCCTTAACCTTCCATTAACGAGTTCAAAGTGTTGCCACTGGACTACCGACCGGTCCAAGAAATTATATTTTGATAAAAAAACTTTGACTTTTAAAAAGTGAGGTTAGGGACGTCGTGTTAGAAAATAAACAGTATTTTGTCAAAGAAAAACAAAATGGTGCCCATTGATTTTATCAGTCTGACGCTTTCAATATAACATCAGTGCCCTTGCTCAAATGTCACTATGTTCACTTTGATCCATCCACATCTTGTCATTTAAGTGCTTGTTTGACTTATCTCTAACAGAGGTAATTTCACATACACAATGTTTGTATGTGCACTGGAACAATGCATCTTATGAATACTGGATATTGATTTTGAAAATATTAAAAACAGCTCTCACATTAACGTGTTTAACATTTTTTTCTTAGCTCAGATTGTGAAGAATATGTTTCTAAAGACAATTTTCATGGAATGGTCATCTTTGAATCTAACGGTAGGTAAGCCAAACCAGCCCTGGGGGGACAATCTGTATATCATTTTTATAGTATCCAGGCACGGTTTTGATGTATTTTTTCACTTGACTACCCATTTTGAAATTCTTCAACTTTATTTTATAACGCTTCATTGTTAAGGGGCTGTCCATATATTACGTCATTCGCATTAAGGGGGGCGGGGAGCCTGGTCTGCGGATGATGGCAAATGATGTACGAGTACCAAAAGTGACATCGTTCTTGTAAATACCAATTTCTACAAAATATACAAAATATTATGTAAGTAATATAACATTATTAATTATTAAGCTCATCCATTATTACAGCAAGAGGGGGGGGGAGGGTCATTAGATTATGACTATAGGATGATTGTAAGGGGGGGGGGGTCGAAAATCGGCCAAAATCGATGACGTAATTTATGGACGGCCATTAAGTCAATTTCAACATATTTTTAGCGTACATTAAAAATGAAATTCAACAATATAAAATCTGTGCCTTTTCATGTATCAGTTGTATGATATCTAGGGCCAATAGATATTAAGTACATTAAGTAGAAATAATAGCCTATATTTTTGCTTGAGTTTTGCTCAAATAGTTTTATTAGCTCAATATATATTTATATAATAAGTTTGCTTTCCCATTAGAGCGTAATGGACTCCGAAGATTCAAAATATTCTTTGGTTATGTGACGCCATTCACAGAAAAATTAAAAAATTAATTCCCATTAAATTTTCAAGATTAGTTACCTGTAACCCTTGTAAAACATTTGAGTGACTTCCCCTTCCTTCCTTTCTCAGCCTTTCTCAGTCCACTCCTGGACATAGGCATCCTCCGATCTTCTCCATGATTGTATATCGGCTGCTGTGTTCAGCCATCCTCTGCCTGCAGTTCCCTTGATGTCGTCCAGCCACCTCAGTTGGGGTCTCCCCACTCCCCGCTTGGACATTCTGGGTTGCCACTGGACAATCTATTTCGGCCACATGTCATTGTCCTGCCTTGCGACGTGACGTGCCAAGCGTTACTTGTTCAAACAGGAAGTTACCCACAGGATAGTGTAAATTAAAAAAAAAATGTGTTGAAGATACTACGGCACCCCTAGTGAATGATTAAGTTTTAATGCATTTTTTCTATTTACACAACGGTGGGGAATATATGTGATGTTTTACAAAAGGGGTACTGTTAATATTAGGGTCTGTAACATAATTGAGTTCCATATGCTTTTAGTCCCCAACTTGAAAGGAAGACTTGTTTAATTTTTTGGAAAAAAAAAATGACTCCAAATGAATCTCCAGGTAACATTTTTGGATGAAAATTAATTTATTTTCCGCTTAATAAAAAAAGACAGTGAAAAACTAACAACCCTTTTGATAGGATAGCTAAAAACAATATTGATTAATTTAAGTAGAGAAATGCTATTTATATAAGTGTATATTTTTTAAAGTTCTAGTAAAGTTTTAACCTGCATAGCCTCATTATTTCAAATAGTATTATTTTAAAATTAAACTGAGATTATAGATGTTTAAAAACAATGTAGGAATAATTCAACTGTGAAATAAATATTGTGACAAAAACCAACAGTTTTATTTTCTTACCTTTATTTGTGTCATCACTTTGTTCCAGCCTTGCAGACTTTTTTCATCTCCTCAATGATCATCACTCTCTTCTTGTCTTGTATCCTGCTGCCATTCCTCTAGGGGTGGCCGGTACCTCCACACAAGTGCCTCCACTTGACTCTGTCCTTGCATACTTCTTTCATCTCATCTAATTTCATCACTCTTTTCATGCATGCTCTTCTCTTGTTTCCACTCTGTAAATTCCATTCATTCGCAATCTCATTTATCTGATCATCCATTGTTTCCTAGGTCTTCCTCTTCCACGCTTACCTATTCTACCTACTCTCTTCAATAGTGTTAAATAACAAATACTATAAATGAATAAGAGTTTAAGGCTTACACGGCCAGCTGATGATGCTGGAGTGATGTTTTCCGGGATCTGTTGCCGTGGTCTGTGGGAGCTGGAGCTTCCAGACGTTTCGCCCACTTCTACGATGGGCTTCTTCAGCGTGAAGTATGATGATGATGTTCAGTTCTCATCAAGATCAAATAAACACCGAAACGGGAAATCATTTCTGACACCCTGGTGGGATTCGAACCTGAGCTCACGGCATCGAATGCAAGCACTCTACCAACTGAGCTATCGACCAGACAAGTTAATTAAAAAAGAAAATAAAGTATTTTATTTGCAATTTTTTTTTATTAACAAAATTAATAATACATAACAGCACTTTAATTCATAATTATTTAGCAACAATTAATTTAGATTTAGTTGATTTCCATTAGGCCTACAGTCAATTTCATTAATCTTGCCTAATGTTGGGGGGCCCCTCGCTTATAAATTATAATCACTACAGTCATAAATTAAATATTATATTTCCTTCCACCTGGGCGAGTAAAAATAATGTGGAATAGTCAAAAAGACAAAAAAATGTTACACTTTTTTTTTTTTTTTGTTCTGGCAATGTTTTAAAACTTAAAATTAAATAATAACAACAATTTCAAATTGTCAGTTGAAAGAAAGAGAATTGTACTATTTAACAAACGAAATAATATTTATAAAAGAAAGATTTAAATCTCGCAACACTACAAAAAGTGGATGGCAGAGAAAATCATCAAAAAGATATCAAAATTCTTCAGTATAAAACATTGCAAAACTTGCCAACGTTAGAAAATCAGTAAATAGAAACTATAAATGGAACATACCGCTGCCCTAGTTCAATACTCAGACATCTTACACAAAGCTAGTTTCGAGAAAATCGAAAAAGAAGGTTTGTAATCGCTATGATAATAAAAGGAGGACTTGCATGAAAAAGGTTATGACTCTGGATGAAATGAAAGAAGTGTGCAAGGACAGGAAGAAGTGGCGGCTAATCTGCAATGGTGATTTTTAATGTTGGTGTATTCATTTGCTACATTTTTTGCATAGGAAATTTCTGACTTTTTTTGTATAGATTTATTTGTAAGGTTTTGTTCTTTTATATATTTAAATGTAATTTTTTATTCATATTCCTTGACTTATAGGTTGGTATGAGGCTGACCACCCATACTGTAAAAAATGGTTCACTTTGCCAATGTTACCCCTGTTTCAGGGAAGGTCGGCAAAAGTTGTGGGGCTTATGTTCATTTGAGGTTTGGATTTTATTTGTAAGTACACATTCAGCATTTGTAAGCGCGAACTACACTTGTTGGTTTGTGGGCTTACATCTGAGAGCTTTAAATGAATATATCCTTGCAACTTAGATTATAGATTATTATAGATGATAATTACAGTTAACTTTGTTTTAAAGTCACTTAATGCAACTAAGCTACACATTGTTGCGTTAAGTGACTTTAAAACAAAGTTAACTGTAATTATCATAGCGATTACAAACCTTCTTTTTCGATTTTCTCGAAACTAGCTTTGTGTAAGATGTCTGAGTATTGAACTAGGGCAGCGATACAACAGCACCCCTGGTGAGTAATTTAGTTTCCATTTTTTGTTCTTCCATAAACGCAACTAAGCTGCACATTTAGTGCAACTTCTTGAGCATCATTCACGAATCATGTGCCGAGTAGAATCTATTTATTTTGACAGGTAAAAGGGCCAGCCTTACACCAACACACTACACTAACTTGACGTGAGGGGGTTTCCCAGCTTTCGAGGGTACCCATTTCTTGTGATGTCCCTCTATCCAAGAGGACTAACTCCCACCCAAAGAAAAAACGAAACTAAGCTACATATATAGGCCAATTTATCGCTGCGTTATCCCCGAAGGGTTTCGCATGCATCGAGTGGAGCCTATTTATTTTTGCAGGCAAGGGGCCGGCTGTACGCCAACCACTTCAGTTAAAGTGGAGGTCTACCAGCTCCCGAGGGTGCTGGCACTCATTTCTTGTGAAGGCTGAGTAAACCTTACCGGTATTTTTTTTGGGTTTGAAATAAACACCAAAACGGAAAAATCATTTCTGACACACTCCGTGGGATTCAAACCAGAACTCACGGCATGGAATGCAAGCACTGTACCAACTGAGCTACCGAATGGACTGAGCCAATTTGCATAAAGATAAGACCTTGCCGGTATTTCGATTTTGGGTTTGAAATAATTATTGACAACCTTGGTGAGGATCAAACCCTAGCCCTGTGTGCAGGCATTCTAAGAACTGAGCTATCGGCCAGATGCAATGTTTTTTACTAGGGAGATACTTGATAAAAAAAAAAACATTTCCACGGCAAAAAAAATATTCCTTCGCTTAAAAAAATCATGCGAAATTTCAACAATACTTAGTTAAGCTTATATTATGCTACATAAATTATGTATTCAAAGCGTACATTATTCTTTCAAAACTATCTTATTCTTTCTCTATTACTTTGTTCATGAATATACAAAAGTTTTAGGCTTACACGGCCGGCTGATGATGCTGGAAGGACGTTTTCCGGGATCTGTTGCCGTGGTCTGTGAGAGCTCGAGCTTATGGACGTTTCGCCCATGTCTACGATGGGCTTCTTCACTGTGAAATGGTGAAGATGATCTTGATGTTCACAGTTTACATGTCTTATCACAGTTTTCATCAAGATCATCTTCATCATTTCACGCTCACGCTGAAGAAGCCCATCGTAGACATGGGCAAAACGCCCGGAAGCTCCAGCTCCCATAGACCACGGCAACAGATCTCGGAATACATCTCTCCAGCATCAAAATACAAAAGATTCATTTCATTTCAGATATTATTAATTCACTTTTAAGACACTGCATTTTCATGGCACTATGCTTGGATCGCAAATTTAGCAAAATTAGAAAACTTCATTTGTAGCTTTCTTCACAAATGAGAAATACCGAATACCAATGGATGGGGAACTTATTCCACAGACGCTTAATGGCCGGGTTGCTAGGTTCAGGTCGCGTCATGTAAAAAAAACCCTTGCAGCAAGCTGCGCAGTAGGCGATTTATCGGTCTATTTGGTACGTTCGACTGTAGCCCATGCGCAAACACACCGCCTCCACTTCTTCTCAGCGTTCTTTTAACATGACGCGACCTGTTTGTCAAAGTAATATTTTGTCATTGGTTGCTAAGTACCGTAAGTCACATAACCTGTGATGTTTGCTCCACGAGGAAAAAAACTAATGTGATGTTTGCTCCACGAGGAAAAAAACTAATTTCAAATTTTTTGCTGAGACCGTTCGCAGAGGCAAATGAACGCCATACAGACACAAAATAAATATACTAAATTATTTACTTAAAAACTAAATGTTAACTTTGTATATCAAGCTTACAAATATTTTAATAAATGCACATTCCTACAATCTAAACAATCACCATTGTTTGAAACTGGGAAGTAGATTCTACAATGAGTATTTAAATTGTGGGGAAAAATGATTAAAGATTTCAACTTATGATTATAGTTAGACATTTTTTGGAATGATTGACAGTGTGTAAAGAGAAGAACAATTTTCTCTATGTTTTGGACGGTTTCATACAAGGATCTTGGACCGGTCCGTAGTCCGTAGTGGCAACACTTCGGACTCGTAAATGGAAGGTTGTGGATTTGGATCCCGGCGGAGCACAAAAATATACCATTAATATTTCGAATGTGCTCTTCGCTGGGTTGAAAAATTCATAAACCTTTACCAATGACCGGTCACCAAAGGTCCATCCAGCATTACAGCAACTGGGTCTTGCTTGAGTATTGGCGCTTTGTAGCGACGACCAAGCTCGTACACCTCTGCGGCACTACAACAAGTGTCATAGACCCCTAGAGTCTTTAGAATCTAGGGAGTCTCCCGCACAGGATTTCTTAAAAAAAAAAAAAAAGGACATAATATCGTCCTTCTGTACAAGTGGAGCTGTTACGACATCTATGGAAGCATCACCGAAGGTCAATAAATGTACCTACAACCTTCGACCTCGAGCAAACAACAATAATTCAACAGTTCGCGTTTCTTCCTTGTAGAAGACACACGTCTCCTGAAGACGTCGGATATGACTCCAATGAAACGTAGAGAAAATCATACTTCTCTTTACACACGGTCAGTAACATCTGCTTTTTTTTTCATTCCAAAAAAGTGGGGAAAAATGTTTTTTTCATTTGGCAAGGCTAGAGACAGGACAGAGCGTCATAATTTCAACACATAGTATGTAAGCAGTTTAAAAAGACGTATAGTGCACCGTACCGCGTTCGGCATTATCGCCAACTGCACATGTTTCAGTGATCAATCTATAATCTAAGTTGCAAGGATGTATTCATTTAAAGTTCTCAAATGCATGCCCACAAACAAACACGTGTAGTTCGCGCTTACAAACGCTGAATGTGTACTTGCAAATAAAATCCAAACCTCAAATGAACATAAGCCCTACAACTTTTGCCGACCTTCCCTGACACAGGGGTGACATTGGCAAAGTGAACCATTTTTTACAGTACGGGCGGTCAGCCTCATACCAACCTATAAGTCAAGGAATAAACTTGAAAAAAACCCTGATGATAGGGAATCCATTTATTTTATGTGTTGACTAATAGGTTGGTATCAGGCTGACCCTCCATGCTGTAAAAACTTGGTTCGTTTTTGCCAATACCACCTCGTTTCAGAGAAAGGCGGTAGGAGTTGCAAAATTTATGTTCATCAAGGTTTGGTTTGTTTTGTATGTACACATGCAGCACATGTAAGCCCGAACTTACACGTGCCTGCCAGTGGACATGCATTTAAATAAAAATTAAATTAGGCTGATATATTTATTTATTTGGTGAGCGCTGTTTTTGTGTGTATCACACCTCAAGAGCCCTCTGCGAGCTTGGTCGTCGCTGTAGAAAGCGCCAATTCTCAAGCAAGACCCAGTTGTTGTAAGGCTGGATGGACCCTTTGATGACCGGTCTTTGGTAAAGGTTTATGAATTTTTCAACCCAGCGAAGAGCAAATTTGAAAATATAAATGGTATATTTTTTGTGCTCCGCCGGGATTCGAACCCACGACCTTCCAGTTACGAGTCCGAAGTGTTACCACCTGGACTACGGACCGGTCAAATATTTATAGTCAAATATACCGGCATTTTATATTTATGAGCCTTAAATGTCAATATATCTTTGCAACTAAAGACTTGCTTTACCACTTCAAGGTATTTATGCCACGCCTCCACTTCAACTGAGGTGGTTGGCGTAAGATCGGCCCCCTTACCCCTAAAATATAAATAGGTCCCGAATCTCCCCACATGCGACCCCTTCGGGGATAACGCAGGCAAGAAGTCACACTATATGTGTAACTCAGTCGCGTTTTCATTTTGTGTAGAACGAATATAAACATCCCAGATTCAAATTACACTATCGGTGTTATTCCCAAACAGCAAAGCCATGGCTCATCTGCAGCATACACAGAATTTTCTCTAGAAAAAAAAGCAATGATCCGTAAATCAGCTATAGATCAAATGGTTTGTGAATAGCACTGTATGCGTTTCAAGCTGCAATACAAACATTTACAAATAATAAATTATTATTTTAACAATGAAGACAATCGGATTTCCGGCCGGCAAATTGTTACATTCACATGAAACTTAAATATATAAAAAAAACATGTTTCTACATTTTTTTAATGTACTTACATTACTTAATAATAATTCATATTTTCAATACGTCTATCTGATTCATTAGTGATACACAGGCTAGCCTAAATTTTTTTGATTTTATAAAAATCAGTGAAAAAATATATTACTTTAAAAACACTGTGAATTTTTGTTGTTGTTGATATGTTAATTGTATTATATTTCTTTTATTAGTTACAGAGCTTTGAAAGTTGTTTTATTTTTTTGCAAAAATTAAAAAAACAGTGGCTTAGTTGGTAGTGCATTTATGACTTTCAAATTTAGAGTCCAGGGTTTGAATCTGACTGAATTAAAAATTAGTACTGAAAGCGATAACGTAATTTTTTAAAATAAAATAAAAACTCATTCACAATTTCAAGAGAAAGAATTTAAAAAAAGAGAGGCAGTTCAAGGTTTCTTAGTTAAATTTGTTACGAGCCAATCTAATGTTCTTATCGTTTCAGTAGCCTGGAGGCAAGGCGGAATGAATTTTTGATAGTTCATTTTATCCGCTTGATTCGTGGTGAGATTTGTAATCCCGCTCTTCTGGGACAAATTGATCTGTATGTTCCCGACAATTATTGTAGGCAACGTGAGCATAGACTATTGCTACTCCCAAGATGCAGGACTAACCTACCTAGGGTTATGACTGTGGGAAGGGCAATGGCTATGCTCAATGAGATCTCCTCTTCGGTTGATATTGTTATGTAAATATGAAATGTAAATATTGAAATAAGTATGGGTAGTTATAGTTATAAGAATCCTCATAAGTATTGGTGGGTAGGATCGATAATTGTGTATAAGTGTAGAATTCTCTAGGCTAAGTAGGTATTTGTTATAATTATAGGAATTCTGTATTGTATTGGTAGGTAGGATTGCTGGTTGTAGAGAAGTCTCTGGATATTACGTGAAGCATCGAGAAATAATAATTACTATGCCTTTCTGGAATTGTCTAGCAACTATAGGATCTAGACTATACTGCTTTAGAGAGTATAAAAGGGTGCAAGTGGCCTGCAGGGCCAGCAGTATCATACGAGATTTACAAACACATAGAACTAACTTGATCAGTGAACAGAAACCAAGTGGAATAGTCGAGAAAGCTTTGTGAAAATAAATATGTAAAAGTGTAAAATAAACAACTGGATAAGAAGACCTGTGTATTTTAATTTGAAAGACTTTTGAACCCTAATTTCGTAACAATATCTTCCACCTGAGTGAAAATCAGCTTAGACAGAGGCTTCCGTTTCTCCTAAGCTGATTTCGGTTACTTATGAATGTTTTTAATTATTGTATGTTTTAGGTTTAACCTGTCATGTACTAAAATGTGTGAAAATAAATCTATCTATCTATCATTGAGTTGTAACATAAAGGAGTAGAAATTAGCTTACATTATATGGGGCACAGTTGTCCCCAGTCCTGTAAAACACAGCAGTGGTGTAGTCATACAAAACATGTTCTTACCTGTCAAATCCTATGTTTTCTTGCTTTCTCCATTTTGTGTTTCGATAATAACAATAATAACACATGCGATAGTGTCTTAAAATAATGCCTTTTAAGTTTTTTTTTTTTTTTTAAGTTACCAACGAAAAGATTTATAATGCGTGCGCACAATGTTTGTGCAGGGGTGAGTTTCTTAGCTGCCAACTTTCTGGAAAGATTTCATAGTTTCACTCAAGTCAAGAAATGACATTGGGAAAATCTTTGTTTCTCTTTCAAACTAAGGACAATTTGCGGTTCAGTATCTAAGTTGAAACGGATATAGTGTCTATTTTTGTTAAAATAGTTTCTAGTCCACAGATATGGTTTTCATTATGCCTGAATTTAAAAACATATGCCTCATATTATATACTGAAAAAATTAGTACATTTCTTTATCTATACATTACATTTATATTGATAATGAATATTTACATTAATTTAATGTATCACTTAAACATACTTAGTACATTTACCTAAAGCTAAGAACTATTTATAGCAAAAAAAACTATATTTAATCTGCTACCTTTTGAACCCACGTTAAAATTGCTACTTATACTTGTAATACATATAAAAATACTTAGAGCTTAGCATCGATTTGAAAAAGTAAGGTTTTAACTATATACAAATAAAAATGATGGATCTGTGACATTTCAAAATCCCAAGTCGGTACCATTAAAATATTCCCTGAAATCAGGGAAAAAATAAAACTGTTTTAACCTCTAAGGTAGTATGGCCGTACCCGTACGGCGGTAAATGTCATTGCAAATCGAAGTATGGCCGTACCGGTACGGCTGTGGTCATACAGGCTTTATTCATAAGTAAACGTCAGAAATGGATTAACCAACGGCATCTAGCGGCTTTCCCCCATAATATTTTAAAAACTAAACGAAGTTAGCGGTATTATCGACTTTACAAAAGCGATTTCAAAGTATGTGTGACGTCACAATCATCTTTCGTGGTGCTCGAAACCAGTTTGAACATGTGCGCGCTTGTCATCGCGTATACGGATATTTCTCCCGCGAAAATTGCATTTTTATACAGTTTTTCTTACGTAAATTGTTTGGTGATAACTTTTTGAAAGTTTTTGAACAAGGTTTTATTTAAAAAAAAACGTATTTTGTTTGGTGTTTTTGTGTTTTATTGACAATATTTTTATTCTTTGCATACCTTTATTTACGTACTATTTGATAGCAAGAGCCCGTTCGTAACTTAGTGTTGTGGAATTTTTGTGTTGTAATTTTTCTTTTATAAATTATCTGTCCCTCAATTTACGATCATGTCGCATAAGGTTAGTGAAAAGGACATCTTCGATGCTTTAGTTGAAAGCGAAGATGAAGAGTTATACGAAAATATTGACGATTTACCTATTGAGTCTGATAGCTCTTCTGAAGAATCTTCATCGTCAGAGGTAGAAGATGACCCTGAGCCGTCTACATCTAAACGTAGAAGACAAGAAGCGCGTAAACCGAATGCATCAGGAGGAAGAAGGGTTGAGGATGTGCCACTACGACTAACGGAAAGGCACTTCCCCTTCCCTGTTCCCCAAACACAGGCACAAGGAAGCAGGACCCAAAGAAAGTGTCACGTGTGCAGTCATACAACTGTACGACCAAAGTGTCGAAAAGACACAAAATTCATGTGTGAAGTGTGCAACGTCGCTTTGTGTATACATCCATGTTTCAAAGCCTACCACACTAAAAAACATTATTAGTCATTTTTGTGTTTCATCTATGTATTTATATGTATTTTTAATTATTTTTTAAGTGTAAGTTTTCAATTACTTTTAGTGAAGTGAAGATTATTTTACTAGTGTACGAATATTTTGACACCGCAACCAATAGTTGACGACACCTGAAATAAACATAGGATTTTTCAATAAAAACTTTGAAAAATGGTAAGTTTTAATATTTATTATTGTGTTGAAGTCGTTAAACATAATACTTTTTATTTTAACCCTTTATATAAAAACTCACTCCGTATAGGTATTTACATCATACCAAAACTCACTACCTTAGAGGTTAAAAGATGGTTTGGGGGACCGATGAGTAATGGAAAATATTGACGGTTGAAAAGGATCTATATAGGGCATAAGCGACAAAAATTAAATTGTTTAGGAGAGCAGTATAAAGTTTGAGATTGCAGAAAAATGGACATAACTTTTTTATTTTTTATCATTGCATTAAAATCAAAACAGCTCTAGAATTAAAAAAAAAAAAAAGGCATTTATATTGATGTGATTTTACATTGTTTAACAACGTTTAATGTCACAAGCGCTTTTAGGACAAAAAGTCCAAAAATTTCATCGGTTACACCAAAACCACACTTCAAAAATGCAGTTTTTTGCTTGGACACAAATGAAAAAAAAAGTCATGGTAGAGCCATGGGAGTGAGCGCATTAGAAAGAGCGGAAAATTGTAAGTAGGATAGTATTCACAGCTCATTTTCAACCAAAACGCCGCTTATTTCCTTTTAACCGTCGATGCAGTTTTAGTGACAAAGCTGAAGAGGCGCAGGGCAGAGGGAAGACTCGGAGCAAGATGGCTGGACGAAAATGGTGGTGGACTCTTTTGTGGTTGAGTATGGGACTGGACGAGGAAGGCATTGGAGAAGCAACGGTTGATCGAGGAGACTAAGGCCCACGCAAAGTTGTCTTATAAGCAAAGAGATTAGAAAACTATTATGAAAATCATATAATCGCGCCCTGTATAACCATCCCGGATGGGATGGATATACAGGGCGCGGGTCAGTGGAGGGGAGACTGACCCTGAGAGAAGGTGTTGTTACATCCCAAATAAGATTTTTTGAAATATCGCAGGTCCATTTTCTCTACCCCCTACAAGGTCTTGGATAAATTATTCTTTTCCTGCAAAAATTTTACAATAATAAATCATTCATGAGCACGCACATCTTTTCTTATAACAATTCTGTAAGTACGTCCCCCCAGTGCTTGTTTGGCTTATCTACCATTTGATTCAAAGATGACCTTGCAATGAAATTGTCTTAAGAATCACATTCTACACAATCTGAGCTAAGAAAAAAACAGAGATGTTAAGACACATTGGTCCAGTGCACATACATACATTGCTCATGTGAAATTACCTCTGATGGACATAAGACAAGCAAACACTAAGGGGACAAGGACATATTATTTTGATGGAGATCATAGGGTTGGAATATGAAATATGCATAAAATTTAGAATCACAAAACTGATTTCTAATATTATTATATGAAGTAAATTTTACAATTTACAATGTAGCAATGACAATTTGAGATTCTCACCAACAGTCGCTTGTCAAAGCTCTAAAAAACAAAACTGAGCATAATTTTTTGCATAAAGAGTTTGTATATTTCCTTCCGCACAATTGATTACAAAGCAGAAAGCTTGGGTTTAAGTTATTGAACAAAATCAAAATCCACAAAAAAACGCTTCATTTTAGTGTAACTTTTTGTCGCATTTTCCACGGATGCGCGGTCGCACGTGGCGATTTGTGACATAATTATTTTCACAGGTAAGGGGGCCAGCCTTACGCCCAACACTTGAGTTGAAGTGGGGACTTCCCGTCTCAGGAGAGAGCGGTACGCCTTTCTTGTAAAGGCTGAGTATTTATTTCGGGTTTGAAATAAACACCGAAACGGGAAATCATTTCTGACACCCTCGGTGGGATTCAAACCTAAGTTCTCAGTATGGAATGCAAGCACTCTACAAACTAAGCTATCAACAACGCAACGCAACTAAGCTACACATATAGTGTAACTTTTTGCCGCGTTATCCCCGAAGGGGTCGCATGTGGCGAGTTGAACCTATTTATTTTTACAGGTAAGGGGGCCGGCCTTACGCCAACCACTTCAGTTGAAGTGGAGGTTTCCCAGCTCCCGAGAGTGCTGGTACTCATTTCTTGTGAAGGCTGAGTAAACCTTGCCGGTATTTTATTTTGGGGTTTGAAATAAACACCGAAACGGGAAATCATTTCCGACACCCTCGGTGGGATTCAAACCCAAGTTCTCAGCAAGGAATGGAAGCACTCTTTAAACTGAGCTATCGATCGGGCAAAATAAAAAATACTCAGGGTCTGTGGCCTGGATAAGAAAATTAAAACCTGCTTTTCCGGGAACGGGTGAAACTGAATGCTAGAGAGCTCTTGAGGTGTTAAATCAGTCTGATATACAAGATAATGCTTCTGTCTCAAGTGACATAGATTAAAATGGGAAAACCAATTTCATGAACACGGCTATTTTATTTGACGAGTGAGTCAAATAGAATCAAAGGCGACTATCTAGGATGCTACGCTACTAAGCTACATATATAGCTTAACTTCTTGCCGCGCAGGTGGTGAATGTAACCTATTTATTTTTACAGGTAAGGAGCCTGCCTTACGCCAACCACTTCAGGATGGGATTGTTTTTAAAAAAGCAGGAAATCATTTTCTCAACATTTCTATAATCTATAACCATAGTTGCAAGAAACATTAACATTTAAAATTCATGTTAAATGCATGCCCACAAACAGACATGTATAAGTTTACACCCTTGCAATTTCTGCGTAATGTGTAATTATAAATTAAAATCTAAACCTCAAATGAACATAAGCCCTGCAACTTTTACTGACCTTCCCTGAAGCAGGGGTGACATCGGCAAAGTGAAAAATTATTTTTAGTATTGGTGGTCAGCCTCATACCTACCTATAAGTCAAGGAACAGTCAAAATATAAGTCAAAATAATCAATTTTTTACAGTATTGGTGGTCGGTCTCATACCAACCTATAAGTAAAGGAATGAAGCGTTTAACTCATTAAAAAAACAATCCTAGATTTGCCGCCTCTGATTCTATGGGACTTAAAAAAAACTTATAATACCTGGGACTTATAATAGCATAAATAATTTAATTTCATTTTAAATAAAATAATGATGAAAAATCATTTTTCAACAAAAGCAAAAACAATTATTCTCTCAAAAAAAAAAGAAGGTATAAATAAGGTTAAATTTACCATAAAAAATGGTATAGTAAGCTTGAACGTACCAAAAAAATGGTAAAATAAGGTTCACTTTATGTAAAAGGCGATTTAGGACTAATTGTACGTAGCAACAGTGATATTATGTATTACACTATTGTTAGCATTATACATTTCAAGCGTAAATGTAATAATAATCTATCTAATGTTTTACAATTTAGTTACGTTATACAACAAGCAACTTACGCAGTCATTAAGCGTCAAAAAATAAAACTGGGCATCTATTTTCATTATTGTACATTTACGCATAATAAAAAATAAGCCAGTTTACGCAACAGTTGTAAATTTAAGCGTCGTTTGGGTGGCTAGTGCGGCGTTGTAAAAATTGTAAATGTACTATTATTATTATTAACAGCTTTCTATACATTTATTAAGGCATTGTTGTATTGCTTTTCTAGAAGTAGAAACAACTAAAAATAAAAATAGCTGCGTAAAACATTTATTTCGTAAATGACATTTGCTACGACTGCGTAAGCGTAAAAAGAAAATAAAGCCTTCAGGATTAAATATGCCATAGTCATTTCTTTTTAGGACTGGGCGTAGTGGAGTGGCTTCTAGTTTGCACGCCCTCTTTCTTCACAACCGTCGGCGTCAATTTTTTTCTCGACGCTTTGATTTTAAACAACCGACTCCCCTGAGAATCTACCCCGTCGTCGCTCGCTATCTTTATCTTCTCCGGGTTCAAGCACTGGTCCATGGGTTCCGGGCTTTTCGATTTGGCTCGCCGCGTCGTCATCTTCGCCGGCCCACTCACGTAATCAAGAATCGTCAGTGCGGCGTTACCGTCTGTTTCCGAGTCCGACGTGTTACACTTCCACGTGCATTTCGTACACTTTTTACTAATCGCGTTTCCGTCTTTCAATGTCCGGTTGCCTCCGTTCAGCGAGCAGCTTTGCGTCAGCGTCGTAATCGATGACGCCGAATTAGACTTCATTTCCGCGGGGAACGCATTTGCATCCCACGCGGTCTGCGTTGATTTTGTCGTGGATTTCTTTGCGTAAAACTTTAGCCCTGTCCTTCCGTTGGTGTTGAACGAGCTAGCTAAGTTGGCGCGGTGTATAGCCTGCTTGGGATGCTGCGCTTTGGCTGACGGGCTTCCACCGATGGTTCTCCCGGCTCCAGGTGACCTGGAACTGACCGCAGGCTTGAAGGTCTTGTACCCTTCTGTTCCCAGTGATCCACTGGCGATGACCTTGGGTTGATTCGTCAGCTTGCTCGATTGGTTTTCATCGTAGGACTTTGTGAACCGAGGTTTTCTCCTCTGCAGTTGATGCGTTGCCACGGAAACCTGCGCCGGTTTATGAGAGTTGATGATGGAGTCTAATTTGACAAAGTCTTCTTTGTGTTGCTTCTTTTCTGGTTCCAAAGAGGTCACCGCAGCAGTCCTCTGGAATAAGGCATTCTATTAGATGAATCATTCACTAAATGCCTATTTAAATATTCATAATAAAACACAAATTCAACACAAAAAGAAAATGGAAACTAATACAGCGTTGATTTATTATTAAATAGATTAATTGAAATGATTAATCATTTTGCATTGAGTAATAGATTACTTTGTTAAAGATGAAGCAGAATTAAGCTTACAACAGATCTATGAAATTTGTTTGAAAAAAAGAATGAACCGCAAAGAAAAGTTTGTTTGCATCCTCAATGAGAAAGTTTAAATTTGGGCCTTTGATTATTATTTGTCACTGACATTTCTGTTGATTGCAAAGTGTCCTAGTAAAATGTTGTAATATTTCAAAAACCCCCAGATTCTAGGGAAAATTCCTCGTAATGCTGATTATTACATTTAATGCCAATATTGTCACATGTCCATTATTATGACATTTTACATAGGAAATTTTAAAATTAAATAGTAATTCTTATTTTTTGTGCACAACAGGTTTCCCTCATTACAGTGCACCCTCACACAGTCATGAACAAGCTGGGAGGAACTCTTTAATTAAATCATAAGATTTTTTAAATTTATCTGAAATATTTAGGGCCGGTCTTATAAACGAGAGACCAAATATCCGTAAGTATCTCGGCAAGTTACTAACGGATGGACGTTTACGGACTGATCTTACCGATGGTCGTCCTATAAAGCTTTTTAACCGTCCATTAGTTCTCAATAATGCACTCGTATTTTCGATGATTTTTTACGTGCATTCATGAACATACGTCATCCGTTTGCTGTCAAAGACGAAACATAACCTAAAGTTGCTTTTGACAAATAAGGAAACGACTAAGACAGCGCAAGTTTAATGAATTATCCATCACTTTCGGAAGAAATTATCTTCAACAGGATAGAGCGTAGTAGTCCAATGACACGCAAAACTCACCGCAAAGAAACAATGCTTTGACAGCTAACCTAACCTCAAACCTGAACTAACCGGCCGGTATCTGCCATTAATCGATGGGTCGGCTGCCGGTAACTTTTACGGAAATAAAACAAACGGATTCTTATAAGATGAAAAATGTGACGTTTGTATTATATTTCGGTAAATTTGGTACGACATTGAACTAACGGATGTTTATAAGACCAGCCCTTAGAAGTTTATTGGAGTTAAAGTATGTTGCGTAATGACATCAGTCCGGGAGAGAGATACATAAAAAAAAGATTATGCACTCTCCCCCGACTGTATCCATCAGGCACATATAGCTGGAAACTCTCCAACAGGGTGGAACTATCAACTATTAAGAACAAAATAAATAAAAATAACCCAATGTGCAATTATTCACATGATAATCTACATAAAATAAAAGCACCAACACATAAAATAACAAGTGTGAACAACTACAAAAAAAAAATGTTAAACCTGTTAAATTAAAAAAAAAGAACACAATTTTTTTTGCAATAGTAAAACCATGGTAATAAATTTGATGTTAGAAACATTTTTATTTCATTCTTATTTCTACCTTAATATTCTCTCTCAACACAAAGCAAAGCAGAAAATGCATATGACACTTGATTCTGTGAGAAAGTGGGCTCATGATGTATGTAAAATCACCTGACGTATAGGGTTTTTTTTTGTAAGTAAAGAAGTAGACAGTCGGTGGTGGTAGCTTATCTGGAAGAAACCTGGTGTGAAAGAAGCAGGACAAAAAAAGTCAAAGGAAAATAAATAAAAATTATAACAAAAAACACTGATAAGGGGCTGTCCATATATTACGTCATTCGAATTAAGGGGGGGGGGGGTCTGGTCTGCGGATGATGGCAAATGATTTCCGAGTACCAAAAGTGACGTCGTTCTTGTAAATACCAATTTCTACAAAATATACTAAATATTATGTAAGTAATATAACATTATTAATTATTAAGCTTATCCATCATTACAGCAAGAGGGGGAGGGGGGGTCATTAGATAATGACTATAGGATGATTGTAGGGGGGGGGGGGGTCGAAAATCGGCCAAAATCGATGACGTAATTTATGGACGGCCCCTAAGTAGAAATAAGAGTAAAATTACAACATAATATAAGCCGTATGTACGTTTCCTTATAACGTAACTGTCGCTTTTCCGCTAGGAGTGGACAGTCTCTGCAGAGTTGCCTAAATTATTAAGGGTCGTAATTATTTCAATTGAATTCTTTTGACGGTTGGATGGACCTTGGAGAATTGCAATACGCCTCTTAGCTGCACATTTAGTGTAACTTCTTGCCACTTTTTCCCTGAAGGGATCGCATGTGGCGAGTGGAATCTATTTATTTTTATGGGTAAGGGGTTTTGCCTTACACCAACCACTTCAGTTGAAGTGGGGATTTTCCCACTTTCTGAGGGGCTGGTGCTCATTCCTTGTGAGAGCTGAGTAAACCTTGCTGGTATTTCATTTTGAGGTTTTGAAATAAACATCCAAACGGGAAATAATTTCTGACACCCTCGGTTGGGATCGAACCCAGGCTCTCAGCATGGAATGCAAGCACTCTAACAACTGAGCTATCATTAGGACAGGATATTTGAAAATATAAATGGTACGGAAAGAAGAAGCTTTTAATTTGTGAAAGGGCTGTTATACATGTACATCTTACATTTGGTGTGGTGGTCATCCTGCTACCGTCGGTCTCCTTGGTCTTCAGGTTTGGTGTGCCGGCCAGGGGATACACCCCGTGCTTGAAGGGCTTCACTTGCACCACCCCCTCCCTCTCCCTCATCAACTCCCCTTCCAGAAGCATCTTTGATTCGATTCTGGAAAAATAATACAGAGTTAAGAATGAATGGGTGAAAGGCAGATGCAAGTTGAAAGAGGATGTGAAAGCAAAGGTACAAAAGGATGTGATGAGATGGTTAAGTGTTTGATGGACTACGTAGACCAGTGGCGGCTCTTCATTTGGGGACAGTGGGGAATATCCCTATGAATGAAATTGGAAAGATAAAATTGTATGAGAAATAAAAACTGAGAAATCTGTAAATTAGAAAGTATTTTCTGAACAATTACATATACTGACCGAAGAGTCTAAAATATTTCATAATAGAACTACGCAGTGAGTCACACGAAGATCTTTGTGAATATAAAAATAATAATATTTGTAAAACAACAGGACCAATGACCATATTATTGTTTTCCTAAGGATGATTTATGAGCCCCTCTCCATTCCTTCCTCTTACCTACCTCGTTCTCTGCGCGAACGCAAACAAAGTGATTCCGGCTGGTTCGGGTGGTAGGGGTTTCGATTCGGATCCCGCGTACAGTTTTGTCTCAGTGTGTGTGCATGTGACTCAATCAGTACAACGCAGGTTCAATACATAGCTTTTGACGCCTACGTATATATCTTTCCCATATATCGCCCATAGGGATTCTTGGTAAGGTCCCGCAGCGGTAGGTATGTCAATGGTATGACGCGTTAAAACAAAGGCACATTATATTATGAGTGAAATTATTGTGTTCGGGAGCTCCCCGACCCGATATTAAACAAGGAGTTGCCATCTTCCACAGTCTACACAAATATAAAATTATTTCATTGGTTATTAACTTCAGTTGCCTCGCGTTTTTAGCCATGATAAGATGCAAGTAGCATATCAGTACTTTCCGAAATCGAAAATGTTTGAGTAAAAAACTTTTTTGATTGAAAGATTACATCTAAATAATCTTTTTTGTTTTGTACACGTAGTTATTTACTTTTTTGACTTTATCAAGTGTGTTGATTTGCCTTGTTACAATGAATCATTGATGCAATGAATGAAATAGACTATCTTTTGGTTAATAAATTTAGTCATTTAAATTTTGAAGAAAAATATAAGTGAAGAGGCTGTGGACCTCACCAACCTAGTGATTATAAGTTTGAATTTGTGACACTTTTGTGACTTATTTTTAAACATGAATGGTTAAAAAAAAAGTGGCTTACGTGTAGTATTCTTAAGAAAACGTTATTTTGTTTTGACTGTGTTCTTTTTGGTGGTGATCAGGTGTGGTCAAGTACTGGATATTCGGATTTTAAAAAAATATCGGAGAGATTAACTAAGCATGAAAATTCAAACTGAAACTTGGGTAAGTAGGTCCTTGCTTATTATAGTGATTTTTATTTACTAACAACCAACCTATTTACTCTCTTATGTGCAGCAATTGAACGGATAAAAGAAAAGCAGCTTTGTTTTCGATTACGTAAGTATATGTATTTTTATACCACAACCGGTTTCGGAAACATCCGTTTGCATCGTGGCTTAGATTCTTAAATAAAAAAATCGTTGGTGTACGAGACGTGGGGTGCTATAGGGTAGACATCAAACTATCTTGCAATTCATCCCCTCTCCCGGATTGAAGCCAGAGCCGCTACTGACGTAGACGCAAGAGTGTCAGCTCAAGCAAGATTCAATTGCTGTGAGGCTAGATGGACTTTTTTACTGGTCTTGAGATGGCCACATAAATTGTTTAACCTCTGGTGTGCCGGCGATTTTTAACAAATATCCAGCTACCGATCTCTTAGTTTTGATTTGAAATATCTCCAAAGATACAAAACATTCGTTCTATCAGTTTTTTTTTATCTCAAAAGACAGTGAAATAAAGTTTTCTTTAGTGCATAATTTATTAAGACGTCATAAGTGAGGTAATCACTGCAGTGTCTCATAATATTATTATTACGAAAAAAACATTTTGTTCTAAAAATACACTATAATATTATTGTTATAAGTCAAGTACGCATTTTCGGCACATACATGTTACAGATCAATGACCCCTTGGAATGTAAACAAAACATTTGATTGTTTATGTGTGTGTTTTGTAAAAGGATTTAGAAGATTAGAAGAACTTTTTTTACAGATTTTTTCAAGGCCAACTACATTTAAAAAAAAAAGATATTTTCAATCTTATTTCTGTGTAAATACTAAAAAAAAACAAAATAAATCGCAATAAGTACATAGAGCGCGGATCCGCGTTACGGCACCCTGGAGGTTAAATAAGTAACAGACACAAACGCGTGTACCTGCTGATATTCTACTAAAAGTGGCTTCTTAGGTAAAAGGTGACTGGTGAGGAGGTCCTGGCAGATGGATGCGGAGAGATGCCGGGATACGACTACAAGTGACAGGAGGAGGTGAATATGGATGGAAGTGACTTACTTCTCGAGGAAGTTCTGCTGGTGGCCGATGACGGAGCCGGGCCGGCATATCCTCAGCCAGGCGATGGCCTCGTGCGCTGTGAAGTTGTAGTGCTTCATCATGTAGCAGGCTATCAGGGTGCCCGTCCTGCCAAGACCAGCTGGAATACATACATTATATTTATTATGGAATTCATATTTTATTCATGTCTTATAAAAAAAAAAAAAAAAATTAGGCTGATTTATTTGGTGAGCGCTGTTTTTGTGTGTATCACACCTCAAGAGCCCTCTGCGAGCTTGGTCGTCGCTGTAGAAAGCGCCAATTCTCAAGCAAGACCCAGTTGTTGTAAGGTTGGATGGACCTTTCAGTGACCGGTCTTTGGTAAAGGTTTATGAATTTTTCAACTCAGCGAAGAGCACATTCGAATTATAAATGGTATATTTTTTGTGCTCCGCCGGGATCCGAATCCACAACCTTCCATTAACGAGTCCGAAGTGCTGCCACTGGACTACGGACCGGTCCAAGGTCCTTAGTCCTTATACCAGATTTTTTGTCTCAAAAGGCAGTGAAATAAAGTTTTTTTGCGCATAATTTAGTTAAACTAGAGAGCTTTGGCCCTTATTTTATAGCAAGAATAAGGATCATTCTTGAACCATTGGGAATTGGAACATGCGAGACATTACTAGAACATCCGACCAAACACTAGAGCAATCTCAAACAATATCAATTATGCAAATTATTGTTACGATTTTAGGGTTCAAAAGTCTTTCAATTAAAAATACTGGTCTTCTTATACAGTTGTTTATTTTACACTTTTAATAATTTATTTTCACAAAGATAGTCTCGACTATTCCATTACACTTGGTTTCTGTTCACTGGTTAAGTTGGTTCAATGTAGTTGTAAAGCTCGTAGGATACTGGCTCTGCAAGTGATTTGCACCCTTCTTATACTCTTCAAAACAGTACAATCTAGATCTATATTCGCTAGACAGTTCCAGAAAGGGGTAGTAATCTTTATTTCTTGATGCTTCAGGTATTTTTATTCAATGATTCCTACCCATACAATACAATACAGAATTCCTATAACTATAACTAATACCTACTTATTTTAAATATTTATATTTCATATTTACATAACATTATATAAGAAGCTAATACTTATTTATTTCTAGAGAGACTTCACAGACTTTATTATAACACAGACAAACAAAACACACAATTACATATTCGTAACGATACCTTTGCAGTGCACGGCAACGGCTCCCTTGGCCTCCTCGCATATCTTTATGAACCTGGCGACAATGGCTTCCGACGGGGAGGATCCATCAATGAAGAACAGCTCAAAGTGATCAAATCCCAAGTCTGTGAACATCTTGGCTTTGTACGACTTTTTGTTTAACCTGAAAGTAACAGCAATAGACAATAATCAACAATCAACACATCATTTGCACACCGAAAAAAAGTTCTAAATTCAAAATCATCATAACATCAAGTTGGTAGCACTTTCAAAATCACTGTTTCTCTGTCAGGTAGATAAACACAAAAGGAGAATACTAAGGTTTGGACATGTAGAAAGAATGGATGATGAAAGACTTACAACGTGTATATACAGAGGAAATGTGGAAGGGAAAAGAGGAAAGGGAAGACTGAGAAAAGTATGGCTGGATCAGATTGATGAAATTGTGTGAATTACAGAGTAAGAATATGTTTGAAGAAAGTGATGAATGTTGAAGAGATGAAAGAGATATGCAAGGACAGAAAAAAGTGGAGACGCATCTGCGGAGGTACCAAACCCCCCCCCCCCTAGTGGAACGGCGGCAGGATACAGTAACAGTGTAAATCGGATATACAAAGCGAATGTACATAAGAGAGGGCAATGTATGAAAAAGGTGATGGACATGAATTAATTGAAAGAGGTATGCAAGGATAAGAAAAAAAGGAATAAAATTTACAGAGGCTCTGGCCACCCCTAGCGAAATGGCAACAGTTACATGGCCTAACGACCAAGAAATTTGTTACGCTTGCCGGCCATACACAAATTAAAGTAAAGTACAGTTACAGTATTGGATATGAGTTAATAATAAATAATAAATTAGGCCGATTTATTTGGTGAGCGCTGTTTTTGTGTGTATCCCACCTCAAGAGCCCTCTGCGAACTTGTTCGTCGCTGTAGAAAGCGCCAATTCTCAAGCAAGACCCAGTTGTTATAAGGCTGGTTGGACCTTTTGATGACCAGTCTTTGGTAAAGGTTTTATGAATTTTTCAACCCAGCGAAGAGCAAATTTGAAAATATAAATAGTATTTATTTTTTGTGCTCCGCTGGGATTCGAACCCACAACCTTCCAGTTACGAGTCCGAAGTGTTACCACTGAACTATGGACCGGTTATGAGTTATTTATTACCTGACAATGGTGGTGACATTTTTTGACTTGAAGTACTTGTGGTAGTGGTACGGGGAGTGCAGCGGGTAGCCATCTTTGATTTCACTCTGGGCGTGCGGCCCGGAGAAGGCGAGGACCTTTTCCGGAATGATCCAGTTCAAATCTCCATTCAGGACTTTCTGTAACGGGTTATTGTAAAATAAACAGTGTGAAAAATATTATTAACGAAATAATGAATTCTATGGCATAAGCCCTGCAACTCTTGCCGACCTTCTCTGAAACAAGGATGACATTGTGCAAAGTGAACATTTTTTTACAGTATGGGTGGTCAGCTTAACACCAACCTTTAAGTCGAGGAACACAAATAATTCATTACATTCAACCACATAAGAAAAAAAATCACTAAGTTAAACTGAAATGTACCAAATATCCGGTTGAAAGCTCAGGTGGTAGAGTGCTTGCATTCCAATGCCGGGTTCGAATCCCACCGAGGGTGTCAGAAATGATTTCCCGTTCGGTGTTTATTTCAAAACCCAAAATAAAACACTGGCAAGGTTTACTCAGCCTTCACAAGAAATGAGTACCAGCCTCGTCAGGAGACGGGAAACCACCACTAAAACTTAAGTGGTTGGCATAAGGCCGGCCCCCTATCTGTAAAAATAAATAGGTTCCGCGGCAAGAAGTAGCGGCGCTGTATGCATGTATAGTTTAGAAGCGTTTTTTACAACTTTCCTTATCCGCAAACATAACAGATCAACCACCATTTTTCAGTCATTACATACTTCCTACATTTCATCCAATTTAATCTAATCTAATCTAAGTTGCAAAATATAAGTAAAATTAGATATTCACATTATATGCAATTTCACAAAACAGACATGTTTAAGTTCGCGCTTAAACATGCCGCATGTAGTCCTACAATATAAAAACCCGAATCTCAAATGAACATAGACCCTGCAACTCCTGCCGACCATCCCTGAAACAGGGGTGTCATTGGCAAAGTAAACCATTTTCTTCAGCATGGGTGGTCAGCCGCATACCAACCTATAAGTCAAGGAACTGATTTCTTAAAAAAAAAATGGAAAACACAATGATGCCTTCACCTCGTAGAACTCATACTCCTTGCAGTCGAAGGACCTGAAGTTGAACATGTTGAGCTTGTGCGCCTTGGCCAGCCCGCCCAGAACGTCGTCCAGCGCCACCTTGAACAGGGCCGGGCCCCCGGAGGCGTCGCGGAAGGTCAGCAGCTCCCAGCTGGAGCCACAGGTCACCATGCGGTACGCCACGCGGGGCGCATAGTCGTGGCACACAATCTGGAATTCAAAATATCACATTGGTCGTACAACGGTGAGGAGATGCAATAAATATAAAAGAGTAGTCTTGACCAGAGCTGTCCCTCAATAATCTGACACTTTGAAACAGTCATACTCCGGCTAGAGGCTATATAATCTTTAATAGTCCGGTCGATAGCTCAGTTGGTAGAGTGCTCCCATTCTACTCCGTGAGCTCGGGTTCGAATCCCACCGAGGAGGGTGTCAGAAATGATTTCCTATTTCGGTGTTTATTTCGAACTCCATAATAAAAATACCTCCAAGGTTTACTCAGCCTTCACAAGAAATGAGTTCCAGCCCCCTCGGGAGCTGGGAAACCCCCACTTCAACTGAAGTGGTTGGCGTAAGGCCGGCCCCCTTACCTGTAAAAATAAACAGGTTCAACTTGCCACATGCGACCCCTTCGGGGATAACACGGCAAGAAGTTATACTATATGTGTAGCTTAGTTGAGTTGAATCTAAGTTGCAAAGATATATTAACATTTAAAGCTCATATCCAATGCATGCCCACAGACACTTGTAGTTCGTGCTTACAAATGCTGAATGTATACTTTCAAATTAAAATCCAAACCTCAAATGAACATAAGCCCTGCCACTTTTACTGACCTTCCCTGAAACAGGGGTGACATTTCCGTGATTTGAGAGGGCCCTTGAGGTGGGACATATAAAAAAACGGCGCTCTTTAATTATGTGTACCTTATAAATAAATTATCCTTGTATATATATATTGGCAAAGTGAACCATTTTTTACAGTATAGGTGGTCAGCCTCGTACCAACCTATAAGTGAAAGAATTTCATAATAATGTATGCCTATTTTTACAACATGATGTTTTATTAAGAGGCTGTGCAGTAAATATGTCATTTCTGATTTTTTACTTTATTAGGCTCCCCTGTTTCAGGGAAGGTCGGCAAGAGTTGCAGGGCTTATGTTCATTTGGGTTTTTATATTGTAGGTCCACATGCGGCATGTGTGAGCGCGGAATTATGCGTGTCTGCTTGTGGAAATTCATTTTATATGAATCTCAAATGATATAGGACCATGGAAAGTTCCGGAATGCACTGAAGACAAGCAAATTTCTGGCATCGTTTGCACCAGCGCCCTTGGAGTGACTACATCACGAAACGGCGCTATAAAGAAATCATCAACTCATCATCATCATCATCATGATACATATCTTTGCAACTTAGATTTAAATATAAAACTAAAAAAGTTCTAACCACGAGACATCAGACCGGTAAACTTACAAGGTAGCCGGCTATGAGGTAGGCAGCGTTGAGTCTCAGGAACTTGTCCTCGCTGGTGTGGAAGACCAGCATGACGTCGCGGGCGGTGGCCTCCATGATGGAGTTGACCTGCTGGCAGAAGTAGTACAGGTGGCCCAGGTGGTATGGGCCAAAGTCATTGTAGAAGCTCTCGTAGTAGATGTTCTCCTTGATGGTGAAGAAGCGGCTGGTCTTGGTCTTCAGCGGCGGCTTGAAGCCGCTCTTCAGCGTGGCAAAGTACAGCCGGCCTGGAACAACAATACAAATTAGCATCGTTCCAATTTTAGTAGCAATGCCAAAGCAAGTACCAAAAACAACAATCATCTGTAATAGCAGAGTAAAATAAACACAACAAAGCTACACGTATAGTGTAACTTCCATCCCCGAAGGATTTTGCAATGAACGCAACGCAAAAAAGGCAACTAAGCTACACATATAGTGTAACTTCTTCGTTATCCCCGAAGGGGTCGCATGTGGCGAGTTGAACCTATTTATTTTTACAGGTAAGGGGGCCGGCCTTACGCCAACCACTTCAGTTGAATTGGGGGTTTCCCAGCTCCCGAGGGGGCTGGTACTCATTTATTGTGAAGGCTGAGTAAACCTTGCCGGTATTTTTATTATGGGGTTTGAAATAAACACCGAAATAGGAAATCATTTCTGACACCCTCCTCGGTGGGATTCGAACCCGAGCTCACGAGGTAGAATGCAAGCACTCTACCAACTGAGCTATTGACCGGACATCATTGCGTTTTGCAATGAGGCGAGTGGAAACTATTTATTTTTCAGGTAAGGGGGCAGGCCTTACGCCGACCACTTCAGTTGAATCGGGGGTTTCCTAATTTCCGAGGGGGCTGGTACTCATTTCTTGTAAAGGCTGAGTAAACCTTACCGGTATTTAATTTTGGGGTTTGAAATAAACACCGAAACAGGAATCATTTGGTTAGTTGAAAGGCAGCAGAAGTTGCAAGGTTTATGTTCATGTGCATGCAGCGTGAACTCGCACGTGTCTACCTGTGGGCTTGCATTCAATGTCAATATATCTTCGCAACTCAGATTATAGGATACTTGTGTGAATTGTGCAGAGTCAACCAAATAGATGGCAGATGACGCACTCTTTGTTCTGCACAGGGTGACGCCGTAAATAGGCTTAAACTGCCGCTTCAGCAGAACAGAATGGGTTTCAGGGACGGGGCTTTTAGTTGGGCTGGTCCATCCAGCTGGAACAGTCTACCTCTGGAGTTGAGAACAGAGACCAGTGTTGGCAGTTTCAGGAAGTTGCTTAAGACACATTTGTTTAACAGAAGCTTCAACACATAAAAGCATCCTTGGGGTGATTAGTGCCACTAAACGGCACTACACAAAAAAATTATCCACCTGATGATGCGAACGGATGTTTGCGAAACCGGTTGTAGTATATAAAAATAAATACTCACGTAATCGAAAACAAAACTGTTTTTCTTTTATCATTTGAAAATTATTATTATTCTTATTCTTATAGACAAACATCACAAGCCTAAGGCCCCGTATTTTCAACGTTCGTATTCCGACTTTATACTGATTGAAAAGGACGCACTTATGTCAATTGTGTGGGTAATTTTTTTTTAATCAGTTTAAAGTCGCACATGCTTACATTGAAAATACCGGACTTTAGTGAATACGGTCCTTAGCAACCCAAAACAAATGATTACTCTTTGTCCTAGCAACTCGTCCGTGTGATGTCAGAACTTTTTTCTGTCAAATGTGCGGAAATACCTTCCAAGATGGCGGTCGCTGATATTATTTCGCTGCTGTTGTCGTCCATGCTGTCGCCCCAAGACTCTTTGGTCCAGGAATTTATGATGGACCATCAAATTCCAAACAAAATCAATCAGAAGTGACAGCCAAGTAGTTGTGAAGGTTCTAACCTGGAAAATACAAATAAGGGCAAATTAAAAAATATAAATATAGTTGCCGTTGATCAAAAATGTGTTAAAATTGAACTTGTTCATAATGTAAAATAGGATATTTTTGAAAAAGGAATACATTGTATTATTTAAAAATGGAATACTGAGATAGGTATATTTAACTGGACTTGGCACAAAAATCAAAATGGTATTTTTTTCTCGGAAAGCAAATGCTACAGGTTTATGTGACGAGTCCTTAGTAACCAATAGAAAAAAATATATTTCCTGTTTGCTATTAGCCCAGTCGTGTGACGTCACAATTTTTTTGTCTTTAAAAATCTAATCACTATTGAAATTTGTGCGGAGTCCATTGGTTTTGATTTTTGTAGTTTGTACCAAGATTATTTTAATTTTCTGTATGAAAATACTAGACTCTACAATTTATACCTCGCATTGTTTTTGTACTCAATAGACGATGCGTGTCGTTAGAAAATTGAGTAGGAAGATTTTTTTACCATAGAACTCATTTCATGTGGCAGATTCATGACAAAACGTTTATTTCAAATGTAAATAAACAAATATTAAGTTTAATAAATAGTGTGCGGCAGTGCTTACGTAAAATCAAATGCGCTGTTTGTATAATATCGCAGAATAAACAAATATATTTTGTAATTTCAACTGGCGGTTGAGGAATCCCAACGAAACGGACGGCCGTGATTCTAAGCTTGAATTTCAAAACTTAATTAATATGGCGTGGGTGTCAATAGGCGGACGTGGGAAGAAGACTCGGTGTTCCAAGGTAACACGGAGCAGGATGCCATTTTAAAAGCGTTTATTAGAGGTAATAATCCTCCGACACGTACGGGCCACCATCAACTTTACGTTGACATTTTTTTTCACTGCGTTCTATTTTTAAAGCTTGACATTGCAACGGTAAAACATGTCCGCATACATCAACACGGTCACAAATTACTGTGATTTATTAAATTAACAACAGATAACACCGCACAATATTTGATTGGATTGAATTTTGTACGTTTTCATTCATACAAAAATATTACAATAATTATTTTGGATTTTTCAAACCGACACCAGTTAATTACAGGTTGAGTGCTGTGATCCGGTTCACAAAATTTCCCGATACTTTTTTTTTTAATTAGAAAAATCACTCAATCGATGAGCAATTTTAAATAAACCATCCAAAACACTAATTTTAAGAAACCTGATTTTTTTTATTTTTCAACTAGTGGAAATTTAAAAGTCGTTGCTATGTTTTTTTTTAAAATAAAAAGAAATATTCACATATATGTGGGGTATTTTTTTGTAGTGAGCTATCAGCATTCATTGCTTGGCATGCAGAGTCACCTGGCGAGAGATTAGTAAACTAATACAACAATAATATTATTATTTTTGTACCTACCATAGGCTCAGTTTAGACACACGAAATTTTTTTGAAAAAGTTTCGATAGTGACGTCAGACAGCGATTTTTAGCGGCAACTATCGGTTTTCCGTCTCCACACATATTTGAACAAAATATTTTTTGAACAAAACAGAATCTTTTTCTTCTAATGGCATTTAGCTGTTGCGGTTTATTCAAACATCGAATGGGATTAAATTAATAATGTAGGAATTAAATTTTTTTACGTGTTAAGTTTAACTATGCGTCGGTAAAAAAAAGAATCATACAGAGAATTTAAAATTCATCGTGGTGTTGTACAAACTGGCTAAATATTCCAATGTTAGTTGTGAAAATATATTACGGGTTCTTAACCTCAAAAATATTTTTTTGAAACAGAATGCAATATATTAATATTGCATTGGTATTTTATATTGTGTTCACATTATATTGTGTCATTGTTTTTGGCGCTTATTTGCCGAGACTACATTAAATTTAATTTTCCCTTACGACTGAAATTATTAACGACTTTAATTAAAAATAATTGAGTAACATGTTTCTTCCGTGAAAAGTTTCACGGAATCATTTCATAATTAAAACGTTGCAATGGAAAAAACACCGTTGTGAAATAAAATTGTTTTTAATCCAAAAGTAAGAACAAACTCAATTTAATTATTACCTACTTCCTTTTTCTTTTCAAGGGGTTAACAATTATTTTATATTTTCCAAATTGTTTTTAGTTTTCACAGAAAATAAAGGTTTTCGGGTTTTAAATTAACAAAAACATTTAAAATACCTACCAAAATTGTCGAGTCCATAGCATTATTGTCTTTGACTTTTCAGACATTTTAACTCCGAAGTGGAAATGTCTGAGAACTCAGTCTGACCAACATTACGAAATAAGCGGGTCATGCGGCATTTTTTAAAAATCATCATAATATCAAAATTGCCAGCAACTGTCACTGCGGAGCGGCCATCTTGCTTGACGTCACTATCGAAACTTTTTCAAAAAAATTTCGTGTGTCTAAACTGTGCCATAGATGATAACTATTTGTAAAATAATAATATTATGTACTTTACATCTGAGGATTTTTATTGTATGGAAAAAATATTATTATGAGATCATGATGATATACATCTACACTTATGATATTTTGTATGTAGGCGTACAAAGAAAAAAATAATCAATCATAATTATATCCAACAAAATATACAGTAAGTAAATATACAATTTTCTAATATGGCAAAAAAATTAATGAGCAAAAGAAAGGTTTAAAATATTTAAAGTATTTTTTGTGAGAGTGATTCTACTTCGCTAAGCTTTATATCAAAGAGCATTGAATTTCAAATTGAAATCAAATTGCATTTTTTTTTTTGAAAGAGATGATGAAAATATGAATTATGAATTTAAAATTAATGGAATGAATGTTGATGTCGTAAATGAGTTTGTATATTTGGGAAGTAAGTTTGAAAAAGATGGAAGAATGGCCGGTGAATTTGAAAGAAGAATAATGAAAGGCAGGTGTGTACTGGGTGCGACCGCTTGCATCGCCAGGAACCAAAATCTCTCAAAAAATGTTAGATTGGCGGTGCACGGTGGTATACTAGTGCCAACCTTGATGTATGGAAGTGAAGCCTGGACGGTTAGTGAAAGGGAAATTAGTAAAGTCCATACAGTAGAAATGGACTATCTAAGAAGTATGATTGGGAAAAAACGAAGTGACAGGGTGAGAAATGATTTTGTAAGAGAAGAATGTGGTGTAAGGGAAAGTGTGAAAGTGAAGATTAAAAGAAGTATGTTAAGATGGTTCGGGCATTTGGAGAGAATGAGTGATGAAAGATTGACGAAGAAAGTATATGTTGCTAGAATAGATGGATGTCGTGGTAGAGGAAGACCGAGAAAAGTATGGAAGGATCAAATCTCTGAAATAGCGAATGACTGGGATATCCAGAGTCATAATAAAAGGAGGACTTGTATGAAAAAGGTTATGACTCTGGATGAAATGAAAGAAGTATGCAAGGACAGGAAGAAGTGGCGGCTAATCTGCAATGTTGATTTCTAATGTTGGTGTATTCATTTGCTACATTTTTTGCATAGGAAATTTTTGACTTTTTTTGTATAGATTTCTTTGTAAGGTTTTGTTCTTTTTTATATTTAAATGTAATTTATTATTCATATTCCTTGACTTATAGGTTGGTATGAGGCTGACCACCCATACTGTAAAAAATGGTTCACTTTGCCAATGGTCAAAAATGCAAATTGGGTGATTGCATCAAATGCAATCACCCCTGTTTCAGGGAAGGTCGGCAAAAGTTGTGGGGCTTATGTTCATTTGAGGTTTGGATTTTATTTGTAAGTACACATTCAGCATTTGTAAGCGCGAACTACACTTGTTGGTTTGTGGGCATACATCTGAGAGCTTTAAATGAATATATCCTTGCAACTTAGATTATAGATTATAGATTATAGATTGGCTTTTATTTATGAATTATTATTATTCAATTTTATTTAGGTAATGTATTTTTATGATTAGTTTTCAACCAGAATAAGATAAATATTTCTAAGTAAAGTTTTAAGCTTTCACTAACACTTTCATGGTCGGTAATTGTAATTTTTTGGGTTAAACCAACATGCAGCCTTTTTATCTGCTGACGTTTCGCCTTCCACCCTGAAACGAAAGACAATGAGCTAGACTCGACCAAACTCCAACCAGTTAGCAACGACAGGCGACCCAGGAGACAGCGAAGACCGCCACGCTGTTATAACTCGCCTTGAAAATGCTTTCTACTCCTCAACGTGAAACGTTGGTAGATAAAAAAACTGCATTTAGACCATGGCCTAATCCGAAAAACCACAAAAACAATTCATTATTAATATATCTGTACTGTTAAGCAATGGACTTATCGATCAGTCGACAGTCAAGTAGTTAGCGCTTCAGACTCGAACTTGGAATCGTGGGCTCGATTTCTGGCGAAGCACAAAGAATTATCATTTTGATTTCAAAATATGCTCTTCTCCGCTGGGTTGAAAATTTCATTTGCCTTTACCAAATGCTAGTTATCGAGGGGCCATCTAGTCTTAGAGTAACTGGATCTTGCTTATGAAATTAATGCTTTCTATTGCGATGAACAAACTTGTGACGGGCTCTTGAGGTGTGAATCACACAACAAACAACTTTCTACAAATAAATTATTCCAATTTTGATGTATATTTATTCATTTGTATTCATTAATTTGTATTCCTTTATTTTGCGAGATAATCTATCTCTAGCAGCCTGACCGGATGATGTCACAATATTTTTCCCCTGTTTATTTGTGCCTTGTTCATTGTAGAAGTACTTGATGTTTAAAAATATGTTGCTAATGTGAAAGAGTAGTTTTTGATAACATTCATATTTTATTTTTCAAGAATACATATATATATATATAAAATCAGTTAACAAATAATATATAAATAAGGACACTTAATACATACATACATACAAATTTATTGAATAGAAGACAAGCAAGGAATGAAAAAAGAAACACTATTCAAATGGCAAACAAAACACCAATAGAAAACAATTATTTATACAAATTGTTAAGTTTCAGGTTTCACCTGCATTTTGTATTAGTCGCGATATCAAAATTGAAATTTTGACTAGAGCAAAGGTACTAGGTGTAAAGGGATTTACAGATCTACACGTCTTTAAATAAATTTAGAGGACAGCTAAAGAAGGGCGCTGTTGCGACTTGGCAGTCTTGATCAGCCTCCTTTAATCAACGGGTATTATTTTGTTTTACTTCAACCAAATACTTCTTCAATTTTAGCAATTCAGCTAACATTGCATTGATTAATCAAAAGTGACGTTTTACAATATGGCGATGTTAGTCCCAATTTTCACCACATTCAGTTAAAGCCATGTCGATCGTGCCTTTTTTTGCCTTTGAATCAAATTTGTTGTTTCTTTTTTATTAAATACTTAAAAGTCTATTCATTCTAGGCTGAATTCCGTGTGGTTTATGTCGGTTTTATAATATAAGGTGAGACTGGTGTTGATGATTTACAGGAAACGGTCCATCACTCTGTTGGTGAAGAATGTGTTGACGAAGTTGTCGGTGAATCGGTTGGTGTGTGCGGTGTCCACGGTCAGAAATTGGACGGTCCTGGTAAAGGTGTGGTCGATTTCCACGGTGGTGTGGTCAATCAGCTCATCGAAACGGAGATTTCTGAAGGTGCAGCAGCATTCGGGGACGGTTTCAGTTCCCATCATGTTGATCATCTGGAAGTGAACAGAGATTTTTAGAAAGAAGCCTATCGCCGACATCCAGAAGGTTCGGATCCTACAGACCACAGCAACGTATACCGGAGTACGATGAAGAAGAAGGAACAGGAAGTAAGCAAGGGTACCAGCTTTGCATTAATAAAATCTCAAGTAAAGTTTAGAGACTGTAAGTTTGAGAACCTTTTCTGATCGTAATGGATAATGTTTTTTAGCGTATTGGTAGTCTGCCTCATACCAATAAACTAGTTGAGGTGGGAGAATGCTTTAGATTTGAAGGCAAGTTTTGATAGCTGGATAAACAGTTAAAAATATTTGTATTAAAAAAATTAAGGATGTACTTTTGAAAAATAAGCTCTTACATCCCCCTATAATATAAAATGCAACGGCCTTCCCATACAAAATAGTTGTGCGTTAATGGCATTCAAACTGAAGAACTCCTGAACAGATGCACGTCATATTCACAACAAATATTGTTCAGGACTTGGGATGTGCTTCCTCATCATTAGTAGATTTTAAATTGTTTTTTTTTAAATAAATAAACATGATCAATCACAACACCTTTTTATGTAAAACCTATGCGAGAAACAAAACTCATTTTGACATTCGAATTTCAAATAAATTGCCAGCACTAACATAGGCTTCAAAGTTGCCATCGTTGCCATTGCCAAGTCGATTCTTTTTCGGTTGAATTCCGTTGAGTACCTACCTATATTCTTTATTTATTTCAAAATTATACTTCAACCAGTTATAACATGTATTTTTTAGAAATAATGAAGATCGATTAGGTCAACTTTTTATATGAAACCGTACTTATTGCGGCATTTAATTTTTTTAATGTATTATTACAATATACAATCTAAGTTGCATAGACGCATTAACATTTATAATTCATATTCAATGCACTCCTCTTCGGAGACACGAGTGAGTTTGCGCTTACAAATCCTGCATGTGTATTTACAAATAAAAATTTCAGCCTCTCATGACCATAAGCCCTGCAACTTTTGCTGACCTTTTCAGAAACAGGGGACACATTTGTTAAGTGAACCCATTTATGCGATATGGGTGGTAAGCCTCATACTAACCCTTAAGTCAAGGAATTTGAGTTTGAAAAATCCTTAAACAATGGTAATCTTAATTTATAATCTAAAGTTGCAAAAAAAGTTATTTGATGATTCAAATTGAATGCACGCCCACAAACTGGCAAATGTCATTTCACGCTAACATATAGTTGTGGCGCTTGAATTTTTTTAAATATTAGAATATATAATCTAAGTTGCATAGATACAATAACTTTTATAATTCATATTCAATGCATGCCCCCCTGGAGACACGAGTGGGAACGCGCTTATTAATGCTGCATGTGAACTTACAAATTCAAATTAAGGCCTCTAATGAACATAAGCCCTGCAACTTTGGCCAACCTTTTCAAAAACAGGGGGAACATTTGTCAAGTGAACCATTTTTTTCGATATGGGTATTCAAGCTCATACTTACCTATCCGTCAAGGATTTGAGTTTGAAAAATCCTTCAACAACGTTAAATTTAATTTATAATCTAAAGTTGCAAAAAAAGTTATTTGATGATTCAAATTGAATGCACGCCCACAAACTGGTAAATGCCATTTCACGCTAACATATAGTTGTGGCGCTTGATTTTTTTTAAATATTATTAGAATATATAATCTAAGTTGCACAGATTCAATAACTTTTATAATTCATATTCAATGCATGCCCCCCTGGAGACACGAGTGGGTACGCGCTTATTAATGCTGCATGTGAACTTACAAATTAAAATTAAGGCCTCTAATGAACATAAGCCCTGCAACTTTGGCCAACCTTTTCAAAAACAGGGGGAACATTTGTCAAGTGAACCATTTTTTTCGATATGGGTATTCAAGCTCATACTTACCTATCCGTCAAGGATTTGAGTTTGAAAAATCCTTCAACAACGTTAAATTTAAATTATAATCTAAAGTTGCAAAAAAAGTTATTTGATGATTCAAATTGAATGCACGCCCACAAACTGGCAAATGTCATTTCACGCTAACATATAGTTGTGGCGCTTGATTTTTTTTAAATATTAGAATATATAATCTAAGTTGCACAGACACAATAACTTTTATAATTCATATTCAATGCATGCCCCCCTTAATTAGCGCGTACCCACTCGTGTCTCCAGGGGGGCATGCATTGAATATGAATTATAAAAGTTATTGTATCTATGCAACTTAGATTATATATTCTAATATTTAAAAAAATTCAAGCGCCACAACTATATGTTAGCGTGAAATGACATTTGCCAGTTTGTGGGCGTGCATTCAATTTGAATCATCAAATAACTTTTTTTGCAACTTTAGATTATAAATTAAGATTACCGTTGTTTAAGGATTTTTCAAACTCAAATTCCTTGACTTATGGGTATTCAGGCTCATACTTACCTATAAGTCAAGGATTTGAGTTTGAAAAATCCTTCAACAACGTTAAATTTAATTTATAATCTAAAGTTGCAAAAAAAGTTATTTGATGATTCAAATTGAATGCACGCCCACAAACTGGCAAATGTCATTTCACGCTAACATATAGTTGTGGCACTTGATTTTTTTTAAATATTAGAATATATAATCTAAGTTGCACAGATACAATAACTTTTATAATTCATATTCAATGCATGCCCCCCTGGAGACATGAGTGGGTTCGCGCTTATAAATGCTGCATGTTAACTTACAAATTAAAATTAAGGCCTCTAATGAACATAAGCCCTGCAACTTTTGCCAACCTTTTCAAAAACAGGGGAAACATTTGTCAAGTGAACCATTTTTTGCGATATGGGTATTCAAGCTCATACTTACCTATTCAATGCATGCCCCCAAGCAGACATGAGTGACTTTGCGCTTACAAATGCTGCATGTTTAATTACAAATAAAAATTTCAGCCTCTCTTGACCATAAGCCCTGCAATTTTGCCGACCTTTTCAGGAACAGAGAAACATTCGTTCAGTGAACATTTTTTTAGGTATGGGAGGTCAGCCTCATACCTCATGCTTCATACAAGATACTCAGAACATGAAAGAACTAAATAACCCTTTTACCGCAATTTTTTTTTCAAATTACTTCTTAAAGCATTTAATTACTATGAAGGAGGTCTGAGGAAAAATTATTGCGAAGCCAGACTTACACTGCCCGAAGGGCCTAGCAGACAACCGTGCGCAGTACGGTCAGTCTGCTAGTATCTTTCTAAAATTTATGTTTCAAAGGCATATCAACGTTTTAGATTCATATTTAATGCCCACAAGCAGACATGATGTGTTAGTTTGCGTTTACACTTGCTGCATGTTAACTCTACTGAAAAACTGTAATGAACATTCACCCTGCTATTCTTGTTGCCCTTCCCTGAAACAGGGGTGACATGCACAAAGTGAACCATTTTTTTCAGCATGGGCGGGTAGACTCATATCAATCTACAAGTCAAGGACAATCTATTTAATTAAATGAGTACCTATTTACCACATATTATCACGTTCATGTGAGGTTCTTTATTTTTTATTTGTATGCACACATGCAGGATGTGTAGGCGCGAACCTACATGTGCCTGTTTGTGGGCATGCATTTTATATGAGCCGTAAATGTTAACACATCTTTTCAGCTAAGATTATAGATAGGCAGATCATAAAAAAACATTGTGTTAAAATAAATTACCTCAAACATGGTGTAGGTATCGAAGTTCTCGACGAAGACACCAACTTCCTTGACGAGGACGAAGGTGGCAACGGTAGCCATGAACCTATCGGGAACGTAGGTGGATTTGAAGAGGTCCTCGACCACACGCCTGTAGGTCACGGGAAGGAACTTTCCATAGCGGGTCCAGACAGTGTTGAAGACGGTGACCACATCAGTGTCGACGTGGCATACGTCAAAGGTTGTGTCGAAGGTCACGAACTTGGTCATCTGCAAGACATAACTCTCATGAATACCTGTATTACTCAAATAAGATGGCAGCCCAGTCATGTGACAACACAATCTTGTCATTGTACATTGAAGCTTTCACAGCCGGTAGGCGGTAGTTGACATAATAATATTTTTTTTCGGGCTTTGTAGCCGAGGTCTGGTTGGTTTTTTCCAAACAGTTTTACCCATAGGCTTCAATGGGCATTATAAACGGTTAGCCAGGCGCTTCAATCTTTTCAGAAGTTCTGGTGTAGGTACTCGAAACGGCGCTGGCTTTTGAGTTACTGTTGTAAAACCTTCTCATTATTGCCACAGATCATAGATGATCTTAATTTCAAAGTTGAATCCGTTTTTTTGGCATAGATGCCTTCCTTTGCCTGTATGAAATCCTTGCTCCTGAGCTATCCATATAGAAAATGGGAGTCTGAGATCAGGAAGCTGATATCAGGCAGTGATCAGGTTAAGATTATTTTATAATTTGAACACAATCTTTACTGACTGATCTGGAAGATGATCAGATAGATAGTGATCAGATTAGGATTCTTGAATATTTGAACAGACTCTTTGCTGACAGATCCGGAAGGTTTTATGTACGAATGGATATTGGATAAAGGTTCTTACGACGTTTGTGAAGTGGCACTTTCCAGTTTCGGCAGTGGTGACACCCATACGCTTGACGGTGGTGTCAAAAACAGTGCTGACGAGATGGACAAGGTCCCTCAAAACGGTTGCGTCATGAGTCAGCTCGTATTTGACAGACAAGTCGATAACCTGCAGAGAAATGTATTTGGAATATTAGTTGTTTATACCTTTAGCACCATTAGAGAGAAAGATGTTGCAGCTCACTTACAATGTCGGTCTGTTCATTACAGCTAGCAAAATACCATATGAAGACTACAGGGGAAAAACAAGGAATGTCAGCAAAAATAAGAAAATAACCTACTAATGCTATCTACTTAGTGGCATCTGTGTGTATCTGAAGCTCTGCAAAATTTGTAATGCAACATCAGTCACGTTTATGGTGGTATTTCCGGTTCTTTGTGACAGGCAATAACCATGAGAAATACAGATTATCAAATTTATAACTTTGATTTACTGAAAATGTTCTTCAACTGACATTTCTTGTACTTCCCCTGTAGTCTTCATATGATACACAAAAACATTTAACATCTAACAAAAAGGTATCTATCCAGATTTTTCAAAAAAAAACTGTAAGTCAATACAAATGAATATTTTTAACACTCAATATTTGACACATCCAGGTAGAAATAGTTTTGATATTTTGTCAAAATTTTACCCAGGTTTTAAAATGTTACAATCCAGGTATTAAAATTGTATCAAAAAAAGTATGCAAAGGTAGAAAGAGGTGGAGGCGATCCTACGCTCTTAGCTCCATTGACTTGTGGAATGTCAATGGAGCTAAGATAACATACAGGTATGTGTTAACCCTTCAACTGCGGGTGACACGTATAGGCGTCATCATAGTCATAGAAGTCATCCAACTTTGAACCAATCCCTGACATCTCGCTGCCTTAGTTCTTGTTTACCGTATACGCCATTGAGAATTTTTTACATGAGCAATGTTTGCATGTGTACTGGACCAATGTGTCTTATAAAAACAAGAAATTTATTTAAAAAATATTTAAAAGAACTCTCACATTATCGAGTGTTACGGTTTTTCTTAGCTCAGATTGTGTAGAATTTGATTCATAAGACAACTGCATGAAAAAGTCATATTTGAGAAGATTGGCGTATACGGTAAACAAGAACTGGGGGAGCGATCTGTGTTCAAGAATTCAAAAGTCTGCAAGTGGGAATATGTGCTACACTTTTGTGATTTTTGATCTTGAATGACTTATATATGTGACTGTTCACATAGTTTGAAGTGTCGTTAATCAATTAAGGTAGGAAATCAAAAATGGTGCTTGAAAAAGTATTCCGTTCTGGGGTATTCATATAACCACAGTATTCAGAAGCGAAAAGGTTAAGAAAGTCAATGCAAATTTTTAGACTTCAACATCTGAAAGAGTAAGAGACATTGTTTCTCACCTTGGTGAACACGCAAGTTGTAGTGGAGTCAATGTGGTTGAGGTGAGCGTGCATGAAGGTGGTGAAGAGGAACGCGACCCTCCTGAGGACATAGTCGTCGCTGTTGGCCATGGACAGGATGACGAACTTCATGCGCTTGCCGAGGAAGCTGAGCTTGGGGAAGTTCTTGTTGTTGTACACCTTGTTCACCAGGTCGCTGCAGACAAAATAAAATATTATCCATTTGGGTCCGGTCGATAGCTCAGTTGCTTGAGTGCTTGCATTCCAAGTCGTGAGCTCGGGTTCGAATCCCACTGAGGGTGTCAGAAATGATTTCCTCTTTCGGTGTTTATTTCAAACCCCAAAATCAAATACCGGCAAGGTTTACTCAGCCTTCACTAGAAATGAGTACCAGCCCCCTCGGGAGTTGGGAAACCCCTACTGAAGTGGTTGGCGTAAGGCCAGACCTGTTACCTGTAAAATAAATAGGTTCCACTCGCCATATGCGAAACCCTTTGGGGATAAAGCGGCAAGAAGTTACACTATATGTGTAGCTTAGTTGCGTTTTTGGCGAGTTGTGTGGGAGGTACAATTTGGATTGATGTAGATTTTTTTTCCGCGTATAGAGGAATTTATAAATTTGAGGCAACGCAACTAAACTACACATATAGTGTAAGTTTTTGCCGCGTTATTCCCGAAGGGTTTTGCATGTGGCAAGAGGAACCTATTTATTTTAAAAGGTAAGGGGGCCAGCCTTACGTCAACCGCTTCAGTTGAAGTGGGGGTTTCCCAGCTCCCGAGGGGGCTGGTACTCATTCTTCGTAAAGGCTGAGTAAACCTAGTCGATATTTTATTTTCGGTTTAAGCTCCCTATTCAATATCAATGTGTATTCCGACTCTCAGATTGTCAAATTATTGATTGAGTTAATAACACATCACACTTGATGCTTTAGATTTGTGAGGATTTGTAGAAATGTAAGCAGAAAGCACCGTTGTAAAAAAATCCAAGAGAATGCTTTGTCACAAAAAAATACCATGAAAAAATGTAACATTGTTGTTTTGACTTACGTGACAACGAATTCTCTGATGACCTTATCATTGAAATCTCCGGTGGGGATGGTGTTGGGGCAGACACAGTCGCAGTCTGTCTTGGTCCTGATCACATCAAAGTTATCCTTGAAGAAGTTGACCCTGTAGGTCCTGTCATCGGTCATGTCATCGGTCCTCACAACGGTCTGAAGCAATGCAGACAATTGTCATGAGTAAAGAATAAAAAGAGTCATATGTAATTAAAAATTTTAAAGGTAAGCAATTGATTGAAGAGATTAACGTTTTAAACTTTCACTTTCACTTTCATGGTCACTGTTAAATTATATAGTTTTTCTAACTTTATTCTAGCTTTTCCAGTTGCCAAAAGCAAACGGAGGATAAAGGTGCCTCGTCGCTTCGAGCCTTGAAAATGTTCCCCGCTTGAGGGAATGAAACGACCGCAGACAAAACATGGTCTAACCCGAGAAAAACGATACCATTAATATTTTACTTTAAAATAGTAAAAGGTTACAAAGGTTTCAGTCAAAGATATAAGAGGTAGAAGTTTTAAGCATGGAGAAACAAGTTATTATTATGGAGGATTGCTCGAAAGTAGAAATTGTAAAAGCGGGTACAATATTTAAAGATGAGGAATTGTAAAACTGTTAGAATTGCTCAAAGAATAGACATTTTACAGTTGGAAGAAATTCTTGAATAAATATTAGCGTAAAAAATGGGGAAAATGTATTGAAAACAATGGGAAATTTCTAAGAAAGAATTTAAAAGTGCAAGGGTAATTTCGCATGTTAAGTTATATGTTCTTACCCTGTCAATATCGAGCCCGACAATATCCAAGTTTCCAACTCCCTCCACGGTCCTCACATAGTCTCCGACATCATTGGAGAAGTCAAAGACACGGGTGTGATCTCCCAAAAACCTCTTGTGTATCAGGAAGTCATCATCCACGACACGTTTGCCGAAGGTGGTGTCAACATCCCTGTAGGTATCGAAGAATGGAGTCCTGACATCCTTAACAGTCCTGAAGGTATCAACGAATGGGGTCCAGGTATCCCTGTAGGTATCGAAGAATGGAGTCCTGACATCTTTAACGGTCCTGACGGTATCATGGAATGGAGTCCTGGTATCCACAAAGGTATTGAAGAATGGAGTTCTCACATCCTTAACGGTCCTGAAGGTATCGACGAATGGGGTCCTGGTATCCTTGTAGGTGTCGAAGAATGGAGTCCTGACATCCTTAACGGTCCTGAAGGTATCAAGGAATGGAGTCCTGGTATCCATGAAGGTATTGAAGAATGGAGTCCTCACATCCTTTACGGTCCTGAAGGTATCAACGAATGGAGTCCTGGTATCCATGAAGGTATTGAAGAATGGAGTCCTCACATCCTTTACGGTCCTGAAGGTATCAACGAATGGAGTCCTGGTATCCATGAAGGTATTGAAGAATGGAGTCCTCACATCTTTTACGGTCCTGAAGGTATCAAGGAATGGAGTCCTGGTTTCTTTGTCGAAGACGGTCTTGTAGAAGTGTTTGGATCCAGTGCGATAGAAATCGTTGTCGAAATCAACAGTCTTATGGAATCCAAACCTCTTTGTTCTCACATGGTCAAAATCGTCCACAACGGGGAAAACAACTAAAAGCAAACAAAAATGATTAGGGGTCAAACATTGCAAGTCAAAGGGTGTTCAAAAGTGAGATGGCTATTGCCTATATTTTCTGAAACATAAAAAAAGTTATCTTGAACAGATCTTACTCAAACTTTATCAAGATAATCATTTAGGTATATTTTAAGCAAAGAAGCAAATTTAAAAATTGATCTATTTCATAGATGGCAGTGGACATTCAAGTAAGTTGTACTCAGATCCCCTTAATGCTTTTTCAAGAAACTATTATAGAAAAGAAAATATCTTATTGTTGAATAGGAGCAGATTGTGTTAAAGTTACCAGTGTTTTCGACGCATATTTCTGAAACAAAAGAAAAACAGGAATCAGTTTAATTAACAGAGTGGGCATGGATTTTAAAGCTGCCAACTTTCTGGAAAGATTTTGTAGTTTCACCAAAGTTTTTTTGTTTTGAACAAAAATACACTAAAGATCTTTGCTCTCTTTCCAAGTAAGTAAGGAGAATTTGCGGTTAAGTTGAAAAAGATTATTAAGTACTTACTTACTTACTAATATTTTTTTTGTACAGCTTTTTTTTAATATGGGATATAGTGTCTATTTTTATTAAAATAGTTTATAGTTCACAGAATTAAATGTCAATTTATAGAACAAATGTTACATTTGGGTTTTCATGATTAAGAAGGGAAGTAGATTTTATTTTTAGGTTATAATATTTTTGTCAAAATATACAACATTCAAATTTGACAGCCTGAATGATTGTAAAATAGTTTGTAGATGATTTATAGCCAAATTTGAGCAAGAAGCTAGAGATTAAAAGGAAAATGGCTTTAGGAACAGATTAATGGGTTCGTTGATCAAATGTAGACCATGTCGTAAATGGAAAAGGAAAATTTAAAGAAGTATTTTGTTTTCATACCAGCCTGGACGAAGAAAAACACGAAGAAGAAGACGAGGAAGAAGAACGGGCAGAAGAACTTGGCCATTTTGAGAGCTGGGTATTGCTGTTTGTTGAGCTATCACCAGATACTGACTTCTCCAAATTTCACCCAGCTATTTATACCAAAAAGCTTGCAATGCATTTTGTTTGATAAAAAGCATTTAGTGTAATCTTTTGCTTTTAATTTCGAATTAATAGCCCCAATTTAATGATTTTTTTATCTTAATTTGTTGCCAACTTTGACTCGCATTGCAAATTTGGTAAGATTTTATCGATCTTTAATTTGTAAATAGCTTTTTAATGCTTTGCCGCCTTTATTGAGAAGAACTGACATGTATGGGGCTTTGGTCGTTTACTGTTACCTATTTGAGAACATTTTGAAGAAGTTGTTTGTGCATTCCGGCACCCCAATCCTATCCGGTGGCTTATGTCCCTCCTTGCACTATGGGAATCAAAGCCAATACCTTTTGATTATAGGTGGCCACAGTCACCTCAAAGGTCCTTTGTGTGTAACTCCGCACAGTTGGGTTCTTTTCTCCTGACACTCCTCAACCTCAATCGGAGGCTCCCTCCATCTCTACAGAGCGGCATGGTGCGATCCTGGAAACAGGTGCGTCTTAAGGCTTCTCCTGAAGCCTGCCTTTGTCGGAGACTCCTTCAGTTATGCAAACAGCGCGTTCTAGGCCACCGGTGCAGCTGTGCCAAAAACAGCACAGTCTCCAAACACTGTCCTTATAAATCTTTTTGGGATCTGGAGGAGAGTCTTGCTCGAGCTTGATGATTGTAGGGTCTGCCTACGCGCTGTCACCACCATTTTCTCCGGTGACTCAGATAAGTATTCTGGGGTGGATCCATATTGAGCTGTGTAGGTTAATAGACACAGCTTATACCGGACTCTCTTCAGGATTCTAGGCCAATATAGTTATCTATTGGAAGGTGTTTTGTAAGATAATTAGATCTGCAAATATCAAAATGTCAAAAAAAAAAGTGATGTTGCACCGCTGGATCACAAAGGCTAATAGTTGCGTAGATGTACGACGTTTGTCCGCAGAAATAAATCAAATTTTGAATCTATAATCTAAGTTGCAAAGGTATATTAAATTATCTAGATTTTCAGCAGTAACTTCGTGAAAGTTCATTTTAATACAATAAAATAAAAATTGCTTTGTTTTAATTCACATGAGTTTATTTTTGGACACGACCAGTTTCGGGAGAAGCAGTACCTCCCATCTTCAGGTGTAAATAGTGAAGATGGGAGGTACTGCTTCTCCCGAAACTGGTCGTGTCCAAAAATAAACTCATGTGAATTAAAACAAAGCAATTTTTATTTTATTGTAAGGTATATTAACATTCAAAACTCACCAAATGCATGCCCACAAACAGACCGATGTAATTTAGTGCTTACAAATGCTGAATGTGTATTTACAAATTTAAAAAAGAACCTCAAATGAACATAAACCCTGCAACTCTTGCTGACCTTGCCTGAAACAGGTGTGACATTGGCAAAGTGAACCATTTTTAACATCCACGCAAATAAAATTCTGCCTCCATTGCCAATGATAATGTGACTGGTGACCTATGACTGTCAACCGTATCTAATACACATGTTTTGATTTTTTTATTGCTCGGTATCACACATGATTGCCTAAATACTTACTTACTAATTATAACTACTTAGTGAAAGATAACAAAAAACAACAGCAAGAAAATAATTTAATTGTTCAAGGTTTGTGGAGCGATGTTTTAAAAATGGAAAACAATTTAAGTAATCCTATTTTAGTTTTTGATATTATTTTTTAGGTTATGTAGTCCACAGATAATTCATCTGCTTTCAGAGTTAATATTTTTGGGTTCAATTCAACTTATGTAAGTAAGGTACACATACAAGTGCAACCACGCTTTACTTATGCTCACAAGCAAGGGGATCAGCCTTACACCAACCTCTTCATTTGGCAGAGAGAGAGAAGGCATGTTTTCATTTCATGTGAATGCTGAGTAAAATTGCCGGTATTAAAATTATGGATTTACAACATTGAGTTATGATATCTGTGGGCTCCATAGGATTAATTATTCTCTACAGAGGTACTTAGTGTGAAAGGAAAAAGAGGTATGGGACGACCGAGAAAAGTATGGAGTGATCAGATTGAGGAGATTTTGAAAGAATGCGGAATATACAAAGCGAGCGTAAAAGAAGAAAATGCATGAAGAAGGTGATGAATATGACTGAGGTATGTAAGGATAGGAAGAAATGGAGGTAGCTCTGCAGAGGCTCTGGCCACCCCTAGCGGAATGGCGACAGAGTTACAGTTACAGTTACAGTATGATAAAAGAGCGCCGTTTTTGTGTGTGTCACATCTCAAGAGCCCTCCCAATCACGAATGAGATATTTTATAAAGGTGGCATTTCAGTGCTCCCTCAAAAATGCCAATTAATTCCAAAACCCTCACTCTGGGTGACAGTCTGTTCCACTCCATTGTTCCCGCAATCCAGAAAGTGTGATCCTCAAAATTAGTGTGTATTTGTCGGTGAGACTGCATCAGTATCCGCCCCCTCAAATTCACCTCAACGGGAGAAAGCATGTCTGCCAGATATGACGGAGCCATACCGTTTAGGGCTTTAAATACCATCAAACACACACGGTAGACCACCCTTTCAGGAAAATGAAGCCAATGTAGTTCTTTCAACAGCAGAGTGATGTGAGAGAATTTGGACATCCCGAAGATCAGTCTAGCGGCTGCATTCAGAACAGACTGAAATCTGTTTAGTTGTTTTTTTGACTGGACTATATAATTGCATTACTTTGGGCTCCACTGAAATTCAATCCGTATGATGCTGACACGAGAAAATCCTTATAAGTAAATGATTATTTCCCATTGTTTGAAATATTGACACCTGCGGCAGTTTCACAATTCTCAGAATGTATCAGCAAAGTATAGGATCAAATTTCCAGCTAAAAATATCAAACAAAGGTTTGAAAAGATAGGCAAAATTTTAAATGGAAAAAAAGTATTTTCAATACATAGGTATTGCTTTAACATTAAACATAGTAAGTTTATTTTTACAATCAAAATGATTTTGTACAAGTTCTTCTTGGGTTTTCCTATATTGTATTTTTGTGCAGGATGTGTTCGTTCAAGTGAGGAAAGTATTCTGGACAATGATGAAAAAGTTGATGTTATTTTTAAAGTTAAGCGATCATCAAATCATTCTTTGTACGATGAAGATAAAAGAATTGAAAACTTTTGGAAGGAATACAAGGTGTGTTATTGTTTTTTTTTTATATTATTAACATCAGGTGGTATTGTAATAATATTAGGATGATTCATTTGGTGAGCGCTGTTTTTGTGTGAATCACACCTAAAGAGCCCTCTGCGAGCTTGGCTGTCTCTATAAAAAGCGCCAATTTTCAAGTAAGACCAGTTGATGTAAGGCTGGATGGTCCTTTGATGACGGGTCTTTGGTAAAGGTGTACCTATCAATTCCTGTGACACATCCCCGGATGGGATGGATATACAGGGCGTGGGTCAGTGGAGGGGAGACTGACCCCTGAGAGAAGGTGTACCTATCAATTTTTCAACCCAGCGAAGAGCGTGTTTGAAAATATAAATGGTAGGTATATTTTTGTACTTTGTTGGGATTCGAACCCATAACCTTCCTTTTACAAGTTCGAAGCGTTACCACTAGTTAACGAACTGTAACTGTAACTCTGTCGCCATTTCTCTATGAGTGGCCAGAGCCTCTGCAGAGCTGCCTCCATTTTTTCCTATCTTTACATACCTCTTTCAATTCATTCATATCCATCACCTTTTTCATGCATTTTCTTCTTTTAAGCTCGCTTTGTACATCCCAATCCTTTACAATCTCCACAATCTGATCACTCCATACTTTTCTTGGTCCTGCCTTACCTCTTTTTCCTTTCACACTACCTCGGTATACATACTTTGTCAGTCTATTATCATTCATTCTTTCCACATGCCCAAACCATCTCATTTCATTCTTTTGTAGCTTAACTTTCACACCCTTTTTCAAATTAAATTCTTTCTCCTCCTAAACTCTATCCCTCAGAGTTTTTCCTGTCATGCTTCTCAAATGCTTCATTTCCACCATACATATTTTACTTACTTCGCTATCATTCACTGTCCATGCTTCACTTCCATACATCAAAGTCGGTAACAATATGCCATTGTGTACCGCCATTCTCAGATCCATCGTCAATCGCTCATCCCATTTAAACAAGGCGAGCAGTTCCTTTGTGGGGTTGGCCGTGTGTGGTCTGGCATAGTCGTGAAGCAAGCAGACTCAATTTGTCAGCATGCATCTCCTATTGTTCTGAATCGCCCTCCGCTATTTTTTTATTGTCTCACAGTATCTTGCAGAGTTGATTGTCTCCCCTTTAGGCTTATATTCAATTAAAATTATGCCTTGACATGGTTGGAGTGGTTGGGGTAATTCTCGGCCCATACCTGTAAAAACAAATAGGGTCCATTCGCCACATGTGATCGCCCTTCGAGGAAAATGCGGCAAGAAGTTACACTATATGTGTAGCTTAGTAGCGTTTTCTTTAACCTCATGTGACGGGTGTTTCAACCGTAACAAAGTCAGTTTTGTGATACCAACTTTTGTATTGTTTACTTGCAGATTAAGTTTGATAAGTTTTATATGACCAGAAGCCACGAGAGGGCTGCTAAGAAAGCCTGGCTCTCCAATATGGGCCACATAGCCGATCACAATGACAAGAAAAATACTTCCTTCAAACTGGCACCTAATCAACTGACGGACTTGGTAAGCAACATAACCTAACTTTCCTTGGATTGATTAATAGACTTGGTAAGCAACATAACCTAAAGGCTAGTTCCCACAAGGCGACTATTTTAGTCAAGTAGCGAGTAATTTAGTGGCTAAACGTGTGCGAACCACAAAAAAATAGTTGAGTAGTTTAGTCAATGGCTTAGTCGAGTCGATCCATTTCACTCTTTTTTTCGGGCGAGTAGCGCCCCCCACCACCGTCTGTAGCTGAGTAGCCACGGACAAGTCCGAGTCCGAGCGGCCACGGAGAAGCTCAAGTCCGGGGCGAGCTCATAAGTGGCCGCTCCATTGGCGGGACTCACTCTTGGCGGGGAAATGGAAATGCATGAATGGCGGCAAATTTAAATTGGCTGCAGTTTGAAAATATAAATCAATCATTAGTACCAAGCCACAGCCAATTTTGAATTTGCCACCAATATAGAAAGGGCTTTATAATAACATGATTTTAATACTCAATTAATATTTTCAAACTGCAGCCAATTTAAATTTCTTGCAAACTTCGCACTTGTGTACCTACTGTACTGGACCGTAATGCGAACGCTTCATGGGTGAGTAGCGCCCCGCCCACCACTAAATTACTCGCTACTCCACTAAAATAGTCGCCTTGTCCAAACTAGCCTTAACTTTTCTTGTATTGGTTAATAGACTTGGTAAGCAATATAACCTAACTTTCCTTACATCAATTAATATAACAGATAATTATATAGACTTGGTAAGCAACATAACCTTATTTTCCTTATATCAATTAATATAACTGACATAGATGGTGCCATGACCAAGCGGGTAAAGCGGTAACTTTGAATAGCATGTTTGAAATAAAAAACAGCATTGATAATAATAAATATAGCTTTGACAATAATTTTGACCCTTGTTCAACAGATGTAATTGGGTACTTAATAATTAATTTAAAAAAAAGATGAATGGACTCCACGCATGATTTGACAAAGACAATATGTGAGGTCACCAGGCCGAATTGCTAGGGGAAAAGTCAAACAAATATTTTGTTATTGGTTGCTGAAGACATACAAAAGTGACATTTGTATCCCGAGAAAAAAGTTCCAAATTGAAATTTCTTCTTAGTTCATTATTAATTGTTCATGGGCACACCTATTTCTGCTCACGCAAAAGCAGTTTGGTGGATTGCATTAATCTTCACAAATTTATTTTTAAAAATGCTGGATCCCACAGATCTTACTTTTCTTAAATTTATTTGCAGACATTGAAGCAATACCTGAAACGGGTAGTCAAACTTATATCTGATGAAAATAAGCAAGAAAGCAACCATTCAGGAGACGTGTTGGATCGAATCTCTCACCATATAGCTCTTCCTACTTCAGTGAGTCTCGTGTTATTTACTAATTATTTATGTAAGATATTTGTTAGGGTTTGGTGGTTCATTTGTTAGGGTTTGGTGAGTATGGGATTGGTAGAGAAAGGCAGCGCTGGCTGCTGTTGATCAAGGACGCCATGACCCATTCCAGGTTGCTGCGCCATTAATGATGATGATACTTATGAATGCTCACAATATTGGCCTTTATATGTACCTAGATGTCATTTAGAAAACTATATTTCCTTAATAATAGCTGTAGGCTTACACGCCCGGCTGATAATAATAATAATAATATCAGGCTAATTTATTTTAAATTACAAATGATAAGAGAGCGCCGTTTTTGTGTGTGTCACACCTCAAGGGCCCTCTCCGATCATGGATAATGCTGGATGATATTTTCCGGGATCTGTTGCCGTGGTAACAAACGTCCGGAAGATCCAGCTCCCACAGACCACGGCAACAGATTCCGGGGAAACATCCCTCCAGGATATATTTCCTTATTTATCCTCAAAAAGAGTCGGTACTTTAAATTTTGAGAACATTGCAAACTATTTAATAATTAGGTTCTAATCTATTCTAGGTTGACTGGAGATCCCGGGGTTTCTCCCCTGACATTAAGGCCCAGGGTAAATGTGGCGCGTGCTATGCATTTAGCGTGGCTCATGCCTTAGAAGCTCAAATCTTCATGGCACACGGAAACCACGTTGCTCTGAGGTATGTATTCTCAATAAAACATGCATTTGTATAATGTTTTTTGTTACGAACATGGTTACACAATATTTTATTTTAGTTATTTTTGAGTAAATTTATTTTCTTCACTTAATATGCTTAAATAATAATAATATCAATTAATTTGACCTTTATTTCGACCGGTTTGTGGTTGAATGGTTAACACTCCTGACTCGTGATTAAAAAGTGGTCGGATTGAGTCCCGGCAGAGCACAAAAATAGACAATTTTTTATTTTCAAATATGTTCTTCCCTGGATTGAAAAATTCATATCCGTTTAAATAGCTTCAACTCGCCACATGCAACTCTTTTGGGGATTGCGCGGCAAAAAGTTACACTTTATGTGTAGCTAAGTTGCATTTTATTTTATTTTACCAAGGACCTGTCACCAAATGTTCAAAAAAGTTGATTGAGAATGGGCACTCTCATGGTGACGACCAAGCCCGCAGAGGGCTCTTGAGGTGTGGTTCACACAAAAACAGCGCTCACTAAATAAATCATCCTAATATTCTTATTATTATTACTACATGAAGTAATTCCTTGTTTCAGTGAGCAGCAGTTGGTAGATTGTGGAGTGGGCCACGGGAATTATGGCTGCGGAGGTGGCTCCTTGTCCAGTGCCATAAGATACCTGAAGGAGATGGGTGCCATGGCTGAAAGAGACTATCCTTATCAAGCCAGGGTAAAAGATTCAACTGCATCTGTGTGTGGCATTTGTGTGTATCTAAAGCTCCGCAAAATTTGTAATGAAACAATAGTCGCTATCACAGTTTATGGCGGTATTTTTGGTTCTTTCAAATTTATAATTTTAATTTACTCAAAATGTTCTTCAACTCAACTGACTTTTCTTGTTCTTCCCCTGTAGTCTTCAATTTAAAAATCATGTTCTTACATGTGAAATCCTGTATTTTCTTGCTTTTTCAATTATGTTTTTCGACACCCAATGATTACACATGCCATAATGTCTTAAAATAATAACAAAAATTCTGATCAAAAGATTTATAACGCGTGCGCACTATGTTCGCGCAGGAATGAATATCAATGCTGCCAACATTCTGGAAATATTTTTTAGTTTCATTCAAGTTTTTTTTTAATACAACTAAATTACACAGTGAAGATCTTTGTTCTCTTTCTTACTAAGGACCATTTTCGTAAGTAAGTTGAAACAGATATAATTATAATGTCTGTTTTCGTTCAAATAATTTCTACCTATTCCACAGATATCGGAACTCAATGGCTTTTTTTTAGGTGCTTTCTTAAGACTGAAAATCTTCTAACACTTACAAACTGGTTTGTCCACATTCCAGCTAGGAAGATGTCTCTGGTCTCCAGATTTGGTGGTTGGGAATGTTGCCAGTTGGGGGGCGTTGAGGAGAGGAGACGAGGCAGCTCTGAAAAGAACTGTTGCACTTCTGGGACCTGTAGCTGTGTCAATAAACGCTGCACCAAGATCCTTCCAACTATATCAGTAAGAATACATTTATTGAATAAACTTTTAAACTTTCACTTTCATGCTTGATTTTCTGGTTCCGGGTTTTGACCGTGGTTTTTTATTCTTTCTTGAAGACTTTCAGCTTACGTTTCGTCTCCTCTGTGGGCGACTTCTTCGGAGTTCTGCTCGCTACTGAAAACTTTCACTTTCATGCTCGGTGTTAAATGTGATGGTTTTTCTCGGGCTAGAACATCTTCTATTTGCAGTATTTTTATCTGCCAACGCTTCATTCCCTCGAGCGGGGAACATTTTCAAGGCACCTTTATCCTCCGTTTGCTTTTGACAACTAGCTGGCTGCTGGTGCTCTGCTTATCTCCGTCATATATCTGCATTGTGATTGACTGGGCGGCTGCGCACGCACAGGGGTACACACGGGCGTGCGTACAGGCCTGTGTGCAGGGAGGTGCGCAGGCCCCGGTGTATGTTTATGCGCGGGTGTCAGTACGTCAGCGTTGTCGGTATAGCACCCCCTTGCGCACCCACCTGCACAATCACAATGAAGATAGAAATTGGATCAAAAAGCGTTTTAAATAACTTATGTTTGATGTTTTCAGTTCTGGCGTGTATGATGACCCACTCTGTCACAGTGACCATGTGAACCACAGTGTCCTCGTGATGGGATACGACCAGGATCACTGGATAGTTCTCAACTGGTGGGGGCAGCACTGGGGACAACAAGGCTATATGAAGTAAGCCATTGCTACATTACGTTCAACTATTCTCAATGTTTCGTTTGCGACTTAGAACCAATGTCTTCAGAAGACACTCTTTTTGTACGATGATTGAGGATGAACTGAGAATGATTTTTTTTCTTTTCAGGATAAAAATGGGAAAGAACCTTTGTGGCATTGCTAATCACGCTGTTTATGTGACAAGTATGTAGGAAGGATCCAATCATCATCATCGTCATGAGGCTCTTTGAATGTATTTTATAATAATAATATTAGGATGAATTTTTTACTTAGTAAGTGGTGTTTTTGTATGAATCACACCTTTTGGGTTTTTATATTGTAGGTCCACATGCGGCATGTGTGAGCGCGTAATTATGCGTGTGTGCTTTGTGGGAATGCATTTAATATGAATGTCAAATGATACATATCCTTGCAACTTAGATTTAGACACCTCAAGAGCCTTCCGCGAGCATAGTCCTCGCTATAGAAAGCGACAATTCTTAAGCAAGACCCAGTTGCTGTAAGGCTGGATGGAATAAGGTTTACCTATGAATTTTTCAACCCAGCGAAGAGCTTATTTGAAAATATAAATTATAATTTTTTTGATCTCCACCGGGAAACAAACCCACAACCTTCCGATTACGAGTCCGAAGCGTTGATCACTAGACGATGGACCAATCTTGTAATCTTCAACTATTGAAACTGATAGATTCTATGGATTCCAATACGTGTGGAGTTAGGAGTTTAGTTATTACATCAGAGGGATAATGTGTGTCTCATATACTTAACATTTAAAAATAGAAAATCAAAAATAATATTGTAAAATAAATTTATTTCCTGTATAAACATAATTATTTAGATAACAATAAAAAATACTTAAATTATAAAAAAAAACACATCAACAATAAAAAATATTTCAAAATACAATTACAATAACAATAAAATGTTCAGAATCGTTCCAGCGATTCCAAATCATTCTTGCACACAAACAAATTATTCATCACCATACAAAATGTCAAACCCTATTCTATACTAATCAGTTTGTCATCTAAAATAGTTAAATTTTAATAAATAAAAACATTCTGAGGACAATGCTTCACTAATCAAGATAAAATTTCATAAAAACAGTAAGTACCTACCTAATTTTTGACACTTGTAAATGTTTTTTGTCTATGACATAAAATTGACAAGTCAAGCATACCAACTAGTGAATATTGTGTGTCAATGGAATATTGTTTTAAAGATACCTACCAAATGATGGCAGTTTTCAAAGTGTTAAACCATTGAATACCTACATTGATACAGAATGCATTTATTTACTAAAAAACAAACCAATTTCAAGAGTATTATTGGGCTTTAAATATGTAGGTATTTTGCCTCTTAAATAGCTGTCAACATTGTAGTTTTTGCACCATGGAAATTATATTAGATTATCTTAAGAACTAAATGAGCAATATAAAAATTATTTACTTACAATAAAAATCACAAAATAATAAACTTAAATTAAAAAATACACCTATTTTATCTTTTGGGTAAAAATTAAGCTCAAAGGAACTCATGGCGTTTGACAGTTGGATTTAAAATGGCGGACAAATTGAATTTGTAATCATTGTCTAGAAAATGCACTATAAGGGAATAAAACCTAAGATGTAAGTTTTATTTTCACAGCAGATGCCAATGGTATTTTTTATATTTAAAAAAATAAAAATAATACCTATGATTAATTTTTAAGATGAATAAAATAACGTTTAACGGTTTCTCCTTATTAAACTAAAATTTCTTGTAAACAGAAATGAAAGAAAAAGTAAAATCTTGACTTGACTTGAATGAAGACTTGTGAAGCCCAATAAGAAAAGGAAGCCATTTTGATCTATCGATATGTTATTTATTTTTACAGGGTAATCTGCTGTTACAGCATTTCTATATAAAAATAGAATTTAAATAACTTAAAAATATGACTTACTTAAATAGCACCTTAAGTTTAATATATTTACAGTTATTTTGAGTCTTCTTTAGTCGTAAAATAAAAAAATTGAGTTCCCGATTTACTTGTGAGTATTAAGACTTGTCAATCGTTTAATGAAAATCATTAAAAAAAGTGAATTTATTGTTCGTAATGATGAATTGATTCACAAAATTATTTTGTGAAATTGTAGTTTTTTTTTGATATGATGGTTTTAATTTTCATACTTACAGGATTAATTGGGACAATACTATACTAAAATCTTATACTAATGATTGATTCTCAAGATGGCACAGAATTCATTATGAAAGTAATTTTAAAAATCTTACAGAGTATAAAAAAAATATTATGGCATATTCTTTTAAAAATGAAAAAAACTAGACTTGATATTTCAGAGTAGTACCTATAGCTGCAATTAACAAAAAGTGTCTTCAACACATTATTACTTATTTTCATTTAAATATGCGATATAGATCTGTCATTTATAAAAAAAAATATTTCTATTTCTTCATTTAAACATTGGAAAGTATGATAATTTTCATCAGAGGTGGGAGATGAACGGCAACGCCATCTATTGAGAGGCGTCGGTTCGTGTCTCGGCTAATTAATTTGTAGCTTTGCACAGAGATGGCGCTTTTTGTTGGATCCTCACCTCCTGTGTCCCAGTCTGGAAGCTACAGCTGCTGTTAGTCCTGCTCCCTTTCCACTTCCATCCTCTGCCAAGAGCATACTGAACTGGAAATTCAAGAGAACAATATGATGTTAGTGGATGTGTAAGAACCACAAGAAGATTAATGTTATGGGTACATTATAGTAGTAATGACTAATTGTAGTGTTTTTTGGTCTGATTTGTAATTCTAGGAAGTCCGGTCAATAGCTCACTTGGTAAAATGCTTGCATCCATGCCAAGAGACAAGGGTTTGATTCCCATATAGGGTGTCAGAAATGATTTCCCGTAGTTAACACCGGTTAGTTTTACTCAGCTTTCACAAGAAATGAGAACCAGTTCCATCGGGAGCTGGGAAACCACCACTTCAAACTTCCCCGTAAAAATAAAAAGTGCCTGTATCGCCACATACAACCTTTATGGGAATAAAACAGGCAAGAAGCTGCACTATATGTGTAGCTTAGTTGCGTATATGGCACAGATGGGATTATATCTGGCACATATTTATGTGCCAGATATAATCTGAACACCCTCTAACAGCATGGGACTGTCAATAAGGTTATTAATAATCTTGTGACATAGCACCATACCGAGATTCTAAGCTAATCCCGAGAGTGCTGGTACTCAATTCTTGTGAAGGCGGAGTAAACCTTGCCGGTATTTTATTTTGGGGTTTGAAATAAACACCGAAACGGGAAATCATTTCTGACACCCTCGGTGGGATTCGAACCCGAGCTTTCGGCATGGAATGCAAGCACTCTACCACCTGAGCTATCGACCGGACTAATAACTAACACCACGGTAATTCTTACCTACCGAATATCGGTAATATTTGTATGAAGACCTGTCAATCCAAGATGGCCACAAGTGAACAGCTGATTCGTCTTCTTACAAATACTACCTATGTTCGGTAGGTAAGAATTACTGTGGTGATGAGCCTTTCAGCCCAGGTACTTATAAGAATAGTTGTTTACCTGGTGGTTGGGGGCCAGGAGCGTGGTGAACTTGGAGAAGAGGTGCCTCAGCCTGGGGTGGTGCTTGTACAGAGATCCGTCTACTGCGACTGTCACGTGCTCCCAGCACATCCTCTCCAACAGAGCCGCCATGCCTGCGTGACAAACAAATCATTGTTACTATGTGCATTAGAACTACAAAAGGTTTTCAAAAGGATTCAAAAAGTGACAGAAATGTAATGGCTCGAATTAGTGAAGAACGATCAGTACTCGAAGTATGAAGAATTACATAAACCCCCCTTTGTTGCTTTGACACTTATGATGTCTTACACTTATGATGTCTGGACATTTATGATGTCTTATGATGTCTTACACTTATGATGCCTTGACACTTATGATGTCTTATGATAATTCCTTTTTGTTGTTGCTGATTTCCTGATTTGCTACAAATTGATAGATTTACCGACCAAAAACAATTAGAATATCCGCGCAGAGATGACATTTAGTAATGCCAGCATTACAGAGAAATTTCTCTGTGTACAGTGAAGCGACACTGGAAGCACCTTTGTTCTCTTTCTAACTAAAGACAATTTGTGATAACGTGGGTTGAAACAAATATGTCATAGATTAGCATTAAAATAGTTTTAGGTCTACTTATATACATTAATATGTCAATGGTTCAAACCATAGAAGTTGAGGTGGGAGGAATTGGGAACACTGTCATAATGAAAAGGATCCTTAACCAACCCGTGACAGGTCCTAAGTTCTGTGACTCCCACCTCATTCTGACTCTGTGCAGCAAGCCTAGCAGGGGCGTGCATCCCATACAAGCACATGCGCCTAATAAATAGGCAATATATGGTAGACAAACCTAAGCTTGATACCTATTCAGATTAAAAATTAAAAATTTAAGTTCGATTCGAGCCATCGTTAGCCCGTCAGTCAATTTTAAATGAGTTATTTTAAAGGAATGGGAGAATTTTTCAAATCTGAAATGTATTTGCCTATATCCTATGCACGCGCCTGAGGCATGGGTTTTGAAGCATAGTTTTGTTTTAGGGCCCAAGATGGTAAGACTGTGGATTGATAAGTTTTTTTTATACAACCATATCAGTGAATGAGACAAGAATCGTATGCTTACATGCAGCGAGCAGTTGCGCGGCTCTGAATGACACGAGCATGCACACGTGCTGCACAATCAGAACGTCTTCATGGTTGGGGCGTGCCCCGAGGCGGGCCAGCAGCTGCTCCGTGCGCCAGGTCTCTCCCTCCAGGGTATCGCTGGAACAAGGACGAAGATAAAGTCAGTTATGGTTGATTTTGTGAAGAATGACTTACAAATGAGAATCTGGAAAGAGACATGAGGGCTAAGAGGTAAGGGGGTCGGCCTCACACCAACCACTTCAGTTAAAGTGGGGGTTTCCTAGCTCCCAAGGGGACTGGTGTCCTAGACTCAAAATAGAATACCAGGCGAGGTTTACTCAGGCTTCACAAGAAATGAGTACCAGCCCCATTAGGGGCTGGGAAACTCCCACTTCAACTGAAGTGGTTGGCGTAAGGCCGGCTCCTTTACCAGTAAAAATAAATCGGTTCCACTTGCTTCATGCAACCCCTTTGGTGAAAAAAACGACAAGAGGTTACACTATATGTGTAGCTTAGTAGTATAACATGGTCGGTGTTATGGCTGAGGGAGTCAAGTCGCTGTTGTTGACAAGCGTATTTGGAAGAGAATACGCTGGTTCGAATCACGTCTGGCCTATTTGACCATAACTTCAACCCTGGTTCAACAGATGCCAATCTATATACACAAGCTTCTGCTTTCATATGAACACAACTGGCCAGGCAAAATAGGTTGGTAAATTGCGTTCATCAATTTTTAAGAAAATAAAAAACAAGTTATTGACTCACAGTTCCACCTCGCTAACGCAGGCCGTTGGGAAGCTCCAGGGTTTAGTGAGAGAGCCGGCCCTTCCTGCCAACGCTGCCCCGGAGTTGATGAGACCCTCCATGACGCAGCGGGCCACCTCTCCTAGGTACTTGCCGCTGATGTACTTTTCAAAACTGTAACGAGGAAAGTAAAGGTGAGCAGGCAATAATAGACACAGCATGAATCTGAATTAATTTCTCAGTTGCCAAGGTACCTATATTACATTTAAGATTCATATTTAATGCATTCCCATAAATAGACACTTATTAGTTCATAAGCACTGCCACTCTTGCCGACCTTCCCTAAAACAAGGGTGACATTGGGAAAGTATACCTACCTACCATTTTTTGTACAGTATAGGTGGTCAGCCGCATACCAACCTATAAGTCAAGGAACATGAATCAGTATGAATCTGAATTAATTTCTCGGTGGGCAAATGTCACGTTTGTGCGAATCATTTGACTTATAGGTTGGTATAACTGAACTTCCATGCTGTAAAATCTTGGTTCGGTTTTGCCAATGCCACCCTGTTTCAGAGGAAGGCAGCAGGAGTTACAGGATTTATTTTCATCTGATGTGGGAGTCGCTGGGATGGTCGAGGGGGATAAGGCGTTGGCACTAGAATTTGCTTTATTGAAACTAGCGCTAGTTTGAACCCCGCCTGAGCCGTGTCCTATCAACAATAACTTCGACCCTGGTTCAACAGCTGATGTCATTGCATGTACACAAGCATCCACTTTCACATGAAGACAAACTGCATTCCTCTTCACAAATCTCTTTTAAAAAAATATGTCTGCATGCGGACATGTATTTTAATATAAATAAACGGTAGTATATCATTGCAACTTAAGATTATAGATTACAGAATGATATTTATTTATGCTCCGCTGGGAATCAAACCCCCGACCTTCCGATTACGAGTTCATATCGTTAATCACTAGACTACAGACTGAAAATAAATATGAAAATGTATAGAGACAGCACTCACGTGAAGCTAGTAGTGAGCAGCGACAGGTTGTCCACTTGTGTGTCGTACGGCGTCCTCACAAAGTCCAGCACTCCGTTGTCCCCGAAGGCTCCCCACTCGATGTCGATGACCACGTGCTGGGAATCCAGGCTGGCGGCTGACTGGCCTCCTTCCCAGTGAGAGACTCGGTCGGCGCGCTCCAGGAAACAGGCGTTGCTGCCTGTACCCAAGATCATGCCAATCTAGAGAAGAAACAATAAAAAGTAAGGTTAGGTTAGGTGATCAGAATATTGCTGTAATGGTAGGACCAAGTTGAAGCGCTGACGTAGACCCTTGGGAACCCTTCTTGCAGCATTTTCCCTGAAGATAAATGTGGCGAGTGGTACCTTTTTATTTTTATAAATAGGTACTTGTAAAACTAAAAACAGGCAAGGGGGCTGACTTTACGCAAACCACTTCACTTGAATTGGGGGTTTCCTAGCTGCCGAGGGGGCTGGCACTCATTTCTTGTGAACCCTGAGTAGACCTAGCCAGTGTTTTATTTTGGATTTGATACAAAAACCGAAATGGGAAATCATTTCTAACGCCTTTGGTGGGATTTGAGTCCAAGTTCTTGGTATGGAATGCAAGAACTCTTCCAATTCTTAAGCTATCAACGAGACTCCCTTAAAAAATATTCTCTTGATAAAAAATAAAGCATTGTAGAAAGTATGTGGCCAACTGATGGCAAAACAATGGTTTTGTATCACTCGAGATAGGTGAATGTGGAGAAGTCTTGAAGAGGCCTATATCCAGTAGTGGAGAGAAGGAGGCTAGCAATTGAATGACCTGGTTCGGATCACGCCTGGCTCTTTGACCATAACTTCGACCTTGGTTCAATAGATGCCATTGCATGCACACAAGCTTCTGTTTTCGCATGAAGACAACTGACCTGACAAAATAGGTTGGTGAATATCCATTTAAAAAACAATTCAATGAAAGTATGAGTCACTTACGCCTGTGCGATGGTCCAGCCTTGCTCCTGCCACCAATGTTCCTGTTGTGTCATTCAGTAGAGCCACCACGTTCACATTGTGAGCTCCTACGACAGTAAAAAAGACACATTTAATAAAATAAATGGAGTTCTGAATTTTATTAATTGTATTTTTTTTTTAATTGAGGCTTACCGCATTTGTCGAGAGAGTCCCTGAGCATCTGGACGACGTCCTTTTCCCTGCCAACTCCGCTGCAGTTGAAGGACTTGGTCCATGTGAGGAGACTGCCGGAGTTCAAAGAGTGCTGCACCATGGGGAAGGAGAAGGTGAAACCTGGAGACCAAGAGTCATCAGTTATACTCCCAGATTTTTTTTAACAAATGTATGATCTACTTTACTAAACTAACAAAATGTAAACTTTTCTGTAACAACTTTCACTATTTTGTAATTATTATTAGTTTGTAAGAGTCAACTTTCATGTGCCCGTTTGTGAGCATTTGTGAGCAGCTAACAGTGTTATTTACATACAGCAAATCCATGTTTTGACCGCCATTTAACATGAATTTTACATACAAAAATATGACAGTCCATGAATCAACTATGGATCAAATGTGTTGAGAAAAGCCCTGTAAGATTTTACATTCCAAGACCCCTGTTATAATCAACCCATGTTTAACATCTTCAACAATAATAATATATAAGGTTGTTTGCTACTTGAAAATACTTTTTCTTATGAATAACACTACCATCTGTTGGATGATTTGCAAAGCTTAATTTTGTCATCAACCCTAAAAAAATCTTCAGTGTTGAATCATATTATGTAAATAAAATATACTAAAAAATAATAACAATAAAATATTTCAATAGAGTAAATAAAATGCAATTTTATCTTTTATTTAAAAATAAGTTATTGACACTGCCCAACAGATGGCAGTACCATTTTTTGCATACTTGCATTTTTATCTTTAAAAAATAAGTTTTCAATACTGCCCTACAGATGGCAGTGCCATCCATTTTCTTATGATGAAATTGAATTACAGACAAGACTTACCCATGGAAAGTTGCTTGTCTTGCATTCCTTGGAAACGGACAAAATCCAGAACACATTCTGCCAGATAGTCAAAGAGTTCCACCCCGCATCCTATACGCTGCTCATCACTGAAACAACAGAAAACATTGTTATGATTTTACCGGGTTCAATTTATTACAAAATGTGGTTATTTATTTTAGATACGGTTCACATTCAGAGCCAACATTGTACCTACAACTATATGTCGCTTGACTACTCTCCACTACAGACAGCTTTGACTCTTATTTGTAGTAAAACTAAGGACAATTCTTCTCCAATCATCGATATAATTGGTACATGCAAGATTTTATTAGACCAAACACTCAAGCCTTCCCGAAAAATTAAAAAACAATAAGTACCAATAAATGATGCTTAAATTTAAGGTTCTTGGTTTGAATCCCAGCGGAGCACATGAAATATATAATTTATATAATGTAAGAAGGTATAAGGTAAGAAGATCACAGCGACTAGCCAACCGCTGATAATGCCCATCGGAGCAATGGGCGAAACTGTCCGGAAAGAATCAACCAGACCACGGCGACATAGCGTGATTAATTAAGTGATTGTTGTGTCAACAAGAACCGGCCGTGAAAGCTTCAATGTACAATTAATATAATTTATATTTTCAAAAAGGCTCTTTGATGCGTTTAAAAATTCTAAGGTACCTTTACCAAAGACCAATCACTAAAGGTCCATCAAGACTCACAGAAACTGGATCTTGTTTGAGAGTCAACGGTTTCTACAGCGACGACCAAGCTTGCAGAGCGCTTTTCAGGTGTGATAAACACACAAAAACAACGCTCACCAAATAAATCATCCTAATATTATTTACTAAAGTATTGATCCAACCAAATTTACTTATTACTATTAGTAAATTGAGGTGACTGCTCTAACACGTAAGATTGCAACACTTTCCCATTAGCATTATCAGGAATCATTCAGACGCTCAATTTGCCGTCATATCTGGTCGCGTTATTGCGTCTGGCTGTTATCTTGAGGAAAATGGATGATGTCTGACCTCCGTCCCCGCTCTTGGGTCCAAGCGTGGTGAAACGTGACCAACTTTTTGACGGCCAATCAAAATACATAAATCTAATGCCTGCAAACAGATGTTCACTTATGTTTGACATTTTAGCATTTACATAGCTGTGGACAGAACTTAGCATGCCAGAACTTAGAAACCCTGTTTACCAGGGGCGTGCATTGGGTACAGACAAATACATGTCAGAATAAATATTTTCTCCCATTCCTTTAAAGTAACTCATTTGAAATTGACTGAAGTGCTAACGATGTATCCAATCTGAACTTAAATCTGAATATCAAGCGTAAATGGTTTTCTACCAGTGGCGAAGGGTGCCATACAAGCCGATTCTCATCGGTTTCCCATTTAAAATGAGGCAAAAATCATAATAAGGTAGACTGCATGGTTTCAATGGGGAAAAATATGTATTGTTTCTTTGGTTTTAAATGTATTTTTTTACTTTGTGCCTATACTTTTTTTAACTACTTTGTTACATCATTTTAAAAGGGAAGCCGATGGGAACCGGCTTGTATGGCACCCTTCGCCACTGTTTCGGCATGTGCAACCGCGAACTTGTCTGCTTGTGAGAATGCATATAATGTGAACCTCAAATGTTACATATCTTGGTAACTTAGATTAGAGTAGACCTAGACCTGTGAAGTCTACATATACATTATTATAATTAGACTAGTCTGTAGTCTAGTGGTTAATGCTACGGACTCATAATCCAAAGGCCGTTAATTTGATTCGCAGAAGAGAAAAAAGTATATTTATATTTTCAAATATGCCCTTCGCAGGGTTGAAAAATTTGTTTGTCTTCTTTTGATCTTGCTCCGTTCATCTATGACTAAGCTACATATATAGTGCAATTTCTTGCCGCGTTCTCCCCGAAGGAGTTCCATGTGGCGAGTAGAATTTATTGATTTTTACAGGTAACCTATCGCCAACCCCCTCAGTTCTTGTGAGGGTTGAGTAAACCTTGTCCGTATTTTATTTTGGGTTTGAAATAAGCATTGACACGGGAATTTTTTTCTGTGTCAGGTGGGATTTGAACCGGAGCTCTCGGCATGGAATGCAAGCACTCTACCAACTGAGCTATCAACCAGGCTATAGAACTGCCTGTGCAGGTTAAAAACTGTACAATTCTATTACAACATCCTATCGGAGTCTCCGATCTACCTATGCAGGCATACCTCTTTGGTAGACCATACCATGAGTGCCTAGCATAGGGATTCAAACCAGTGATGTCTTGTTGAAACATAATTTTCATCCATTGGTATAAGTATGCACATGCAAAAATGACATGCAAAACTGATTATTTGTTGTCCACGTTTATTGTTTATCTATTTTATAAAAATGTTATCAATAGTTTAAAGGCTATAGTATTAGTATCTGTGTGGATATGTCAAATGAATTAATTTCATTTCAAGATAACGAGTATTATAAGTACCTACTTATTTTTTCTTTTAGCATGTTTTTTTGAAAAATAGATAAAAATATCATTATTATTGTGAATTGGAAATTTTGGCAATTTTGGCAAATTTGGCAAATTTGGCCAATTTGGAATGGGGTTAACAGGAATCCAAAAAACAATAGATAAAAAAATTATGAAATCACGAAATATGATCAGTTTGTTAAAAGAGAAGTCTAATTAATGTTGTATTGTTGATGTAAATTTATTTTTAATTTAATTAAGTTGATTTTAAGTTTTTAATTTATTTCACTTTCCAAAAGGGCTGGGACTTGCTTGAGACTTGGCGAAAGGACCAAGCTAGTGGAGGGCTCTTGAGGTGTGATTCACACCAAAACAGCACTCACCAAATAAATCATTCTAATAAAATGATTATTATTTTTCATAATAAGGTCTGGACATTTTTGAATTTGTGGACTTTTTTCTCGAAGAGCAAACTCCAGTCTTGTATGGGACTTGACTGCCGTCCTTAGCAACTAATTACAAAATATTTGTTTGCCTTTTCCCTAGCAACGCAACTGGGTGATGACACAATTTTGCCTACATCAATTCACGTGCCGACGTCATTAATTCGAGTTCTTACAATAAATCAAATTGAACCATAGATTTCAATTTTAAATCCTTATTCGTATTTCAAAGGTAAATGATTTTTTACAACATGTTTCCAACTTAAGATATACATAGATACATGTGCCTGTATGGGATGCTCGCTCCTGCTTCATAGTATAATTATTTTGTTACCTATATAATTTTTCTAAGCAATTTTCCTTCTAATCTAATCTAAGTTGCAAAGAAACAAAACTGTAATGAGGAAAGTTCAGGCGAGCAGGCGGGAATAGACACAGCACAAATCTGAATCAAATGTCACTAATGTAATCTAACCTAATCTAATTTAATCTAATCTAAGTTGCTAAGATATGTTACATTGGAGATTCACATTATATGCATTCTTACAAGCAGACACGTACAAGTTTGCGTTTGCACATGCCGCATGTGAACCTACAACATAAAAACCCAAATCTCAAATGGACATACACCCTGCAGCAACTCTTGCCGACCTTCCCTGAACAGGGGTGACATTGTCAAAGTGAACCATTTTTGAAGGCATAACAAACTATAAGTCAAGGAACATACACATTTTTTTTTTTTAAATCAATAAATAATAACATGTATGGACATCAAAACTAATACAGAAAACAAATTTCAATTTAATAAACCCTAGCCGCCAACATTACAGATCAACCGCCATTTCTTTCTGTCCTTACATACTTCTTTCATTTCCTCCAGAGTCATAACTTATTCTTAGTAATAATAATAATAATAATATTAGGATGATTTATTTGGTGAGCGCTGTTTTTGTGTGTATCACACCTCAAGAGCCCTCTGCGAGCTTGGTCGTCGCTGTAGAAAGCGCCAATTCTCAAAAAAGACCCAGTTGTTGTAAGGTTGGATGGACCTTTCAGAGACCGGTCTTTGGTAAAGGTTTATGAATTTTTCAACCCAGCGAAGAGCACATTCGAAATATAAATGGTATATTTTGTGCTCCGCCGGGATCCGAATCCACAACCTTCCATTTACGAGTCCGAAGTGTTGCCACTACCGACTACGGACCGGTCCAAGATGCCAACGGCACGCGGTGTACCTGAGCGGTTACCCATCCAAGTACTGTCCGCGCCCAATGTTGCTTAACTTCGGTGATCTATGGGAACCGGTGCTTTCAACATGGTAACGTCGTTGACAAAGTTAGTAAAGTAGTAAAATTAAAAAAAAACCTTGTGTTCTAGAATGAAATGATGCAAAAGAAACGTGATAAAAGTCACGTTTTGGCGACCAAAAAAAACTTATTTTTACACAAAACTGTGTAATATTGCTGTTTAGATATGTAAACCTAAAAACCGAGGTCATAAGGTCGGCTGACAACAAACTTTTGGTCGTCGGAGCAAATTTTCATATCATCGGTGACCCCCAGTTTTGAGAAACTGAATTACTTTTATCAAAAACACGTGATTTCTATTACTTTTCTTTGTTATTGTTTTTTTTATCTAATGGCGCTAATTTATTACATTATAAAAATTATGCGCAGTTAAGAGACCCAGATAAAATAGTTGCATTCGCGACACCTGTAAGTTTTATGATTTAAAGAAATGACATAAAATAAAAGATGCATTGACTTAAACCCTTGAAAATAGACTAGAATTAATAAATTTCTGTTTGTATTAGGAAACAAAGCAGCTATCTTTATAACTGAATTAAAAAAAAAAACACACAGTTATTTGAGTAATAGGGTCTTGCTTAAGTATTGGCGCTTAGTAGCGACGAGCAAGCTCGTAAACAACACCTCTGCGGCACTACAACAAGTGTCATAGACCCCTAGAGTCTTTGAAATCCAGGGAGTTTCCCGCACAGGATTTCATAAAAAAAAAAAAACCTAACTTTTAATCCAGATGTCAAAAATGGTTGAAATTTTTGTTGTATATAAAATAAATTACAAGAAAAGAAGCAAAATAAGAAAAAGCTTTGATGTTTATTCAAAAGATGTCAGAGTAAAATTAAAAAAAGTGTAAATTGATAGAAGATAGGTTGTGTATTTCTGTTGCAAAATAAATAATCTAGGTATAGTTTATTTTCTTGATCTATCAATTTCTTTAATTGCCTTTTGGGCAACAGATTACAGGAATTAGAATAACCTAAATGGTTATGTAAAAGATATTTTTCCGATGATGAAGACGATTCTTTGATGATGATGATTGCTTACCTGATGTGGTAATGCTTCACGGCTTCCCTGACAACGTGACCTTGGCTGAGCTCCAAGAGGAGGACTCGGAAGTTGGTGCCTCCAAGATCCAGGGCCAAGAAGTGACCAGCCTCTGTGAATAAGAAGATAAACCATTGAATTCCTTTAACTTGAAAGATCATCCATTACCTATTTGACTTCTTGCTGGATTAAGTACCTCTAGGAATGGATCTCATGTATGATTTAAAGTAAGGTTAGGTTAGGTCAGATGACAGCGTGGCAGTTAAAGTTTTAGTTTAAAAATTTCTACTGTGCTACTATTTTGTCTATGTTGTTTGCGTCAACTACTTTATAGTATTATGTTGAAGTTTGTGATCCATGTTTTTGTTTAAGTTATGTTCTATGGCATAGTCTATGGTACTTTAACTCTATGAACTGTTAATATTCAGAATTTTAAAACTGTAAAATATTTTTCCTTCTATTTTTAGGAAAACAATTATCACACTTCCAAGGTTAGCTTATGTGACTTTAAACTTAAAAAAAATACCCACACGATTGAGGTAAGTGCATCCTTTTCATTCAGTATAAAGCAGGGGTGTACATGCTATACAGGCACATGCGCCTAATAGGTAGGCAATCTAATCTAATCTAAGTTGCAAAGATATGTAACATTGGGGATTCACATAACATGCATTCTCATAACATGCAAGCAGACACATACAAGTTCTTGCTTGCGTATGAACGCATGTGAACCAAAAACCAAATCTCAAATGGACATACACCCTGCAACTCCTGCCGACCTTACTTAAACCAGGGATGACATTGGCAAAGTGAACCATTTTCTACAGCATGGGGGGTCAGTCGCATACCAAATAGGTAGGCAATATATCGCACGTTTAATAATAAAGAGCAATAACTCAAAAAACATTAATGTTGGGAAATCACGTTTGAAGTTCAGACAGCCAGTACAACTTGTATGGGATGAAAAAGGCGGCCGATGTTTTATCTTGGTCATATTCGTCCAAATTGAACGGCTGTCGCATTCTACCTATTCTTCTCGCATTGTTCTTGCGTTTTATTACAAAATCTCGATTTTCCCAATTTTCGAGTTATTTCTCTTTATTATTAAACGTGCGATATGTATATGGTAAATCAACCAATTAAGCTTGATGTTCAGATTTTAAATTAAAAATTTAAGTTTGATTGGAGCCATCGTTAGCACTTCAGCCAATTTCAAATGAGTTATTTTAAAGGAATGGGAGAAAATGTATTTGCCTATACCCCATGCATGCGTCTGGCATAAAGACGCTATGCTAGTGTTGAAAAAATCGGGCCTAAGAGTAACTGTCATAGAATGACAAGTAGGTAGGTATTGCTTATTTTAATTCAGTCAGATTAATCTGTCGGTCAAATATGCACTAATTTTGAGGACAGCATTTGGGTACCTGTGCCGTCGGGGAGTTCAGGCAGATAGGTGTTCTCCATCTGCAGAGAAGATGGCTTCTGGACCAATCCTCGCACCATCTCATCCGTGAAGACCTTCTGGACCCTTCTCAAGGACGCTCCGGTGAGGCGGAGACCCTTGGTGGCCAGTTCCACCTGGAAAATAAAATAACGATTGATAAACAAATTGGATATCTTTGAATATTTTTATTCTAAGTTCGTTCCTGAAGTACACTAATAGTTCTCAATTGATGTTTTTGTGAAAATAAATCATTTCGTGATTCGCATTCCTTTTCACAATTTTAAATGATTTACAGAATTTTCTAGAAACAATTAATGATAGTTCAATGTTTCCATTATCAAGGTGTCAATCATTTTAAGTAGGCAATTATTTTTTCCAGATAATTTTGGCAAATTGTGCCCGCAGTGCTTGTTTGGCTTATCTGCCATTTTATTCAAAGAAATTGTCTTGAGAATCACATTCTACACAATCTGAGCTAAGGAAAAAAACGTTAAACATGATAATGTGAGAGTTGTTTTAAATATTTTTACAATCAATTTCCATCATTCATAAGACACATTGGTCTAGTACAAAAATGCAAACATTGCTCATGTGAAATTACCTCTGACGGACATAAGACAAACAAGAACTAAGGGGACGAAGTGGCAAATCTTTTAGGATGCCAATTAGATAGTGAACATTGTATGGGATATAAAATGTATGATGGGCGATAATTACACTTGATAATATGCACTTATCAAATTTTACATTCACCATTACAAGTGTGAATTTTACATGCGCCAATACATGTGCAAATGTAAATTTTACATTCACCAACACATGCACAAGTGTAAATTTGAATTATCATCAATTTGAATGTGTGTGTGTGTGTTAAATTTACTGGAAAAATCTAGTATGAACTGGTGAGAGATAATATGTAAGAAAAGAGGGTTGCAGTGAAAAAGAACATTTTTTTTGTGGGACAAAATTAAAGTTTAAACATTTTGTTGCGTTCATGTGAGGTATCGTTTATTTTGTAGGTACATATGCAGCATGTGTAAGCGCGAAATTAGATGCGACTGCATGTGGACATGCATGAAATATGAGACATCATCTTGTCGGTGTTGTGGCCGAGGGTCAAGTCGCTATTCTTGACTATATAATCTATAATCTAAGTTGCAGAAATGTATTAACATTTAAGGCTCTTAAATGTATGCCCAAAAACAAACACGTGTAGTTCGAGCTTACAAATGCTGAATGTGTACCTATAATAATCTATAATCTATAATCTAAGTTGCAAGGATATATTCATTTAAAGCTCTCAGATGTATGCCCACAAACCAACAAGTGTAGTTCGCGCTTACAAATGCTGAATGTGTACTTACAAATAAAATCCAAACCTCAAATGAACATAAGCCCCACAACTTTTGCCGACCTTCCCTGAAACAGGGGTGACATTGGCAAAGTGAACCATTTTTTACAGTATGGGTGGTCAGCCTCATACCAACCTATAAGTCAAGGAATATGAATAATAAATTACATTTAAATATAAAAAAGAACAAAACCTTACAAAGAAATCTACACAAAAAAAAAAAAAAAAAAAAAAAAAAAAAAAAAAAAAAAAAAAAAAAAAAAAAAAAAAAAAAAAAAGTCAAAAATTTCCTATGCAAAAAATGTAGCAAATGAATACACCAACATTAGAAATCAACATTGCAGATTAGCCGCCACTTCTTCCTGTCCTTGCATACTTCTTTCATTTCATCCAGAGTCATAACCTTTTTCATACAAGTCCTCCTTTTATTATGACTCTGGATATCCCATTCATTCGCTATTTCAGAGATTTGATCCTTCCATACCCTTCTCGGTCTTCCTCTACCACGACATCCATCTATTCTAGCAACATATACTTTCTTCGTCAATCTTTCATCACTCATTCTCTCCAAGTGCCCGAACCATCTTAACATACTTCTTTTAATCTTCACTTTCACACTTTCCCTTACACCACATTCTTCTCTTACAAAATCATTCCTCACCCTGTCACTTCGTTTTTTCCCAATCATACTTCTTAGATAGTCCATTTCTACTGTATGGACTTTACTAATTTCCCTTTCACTCACCGTCCAGGCTTCACTTCCATACATCAAGGTTGGCACTAGTATACCACCGTGCACCGCCAATCTAACATTTTTTGAGAGATTTTGGTTCCTGGCGATGCAAGCGGTCGCACCCAGTACACACCTGCCTTTCATTATTCTTCTTTCAAATTCACCGGCCATTCTTCCATCTTTTTCAAACTTACTTCCCAAATATACAAACTCATTTACAACATCAACATTCATTCCATTAATTTTAAATTCATAATTCATATTTTCATCATCTCTTTCAAAAATCAAAACTTTCGTCTTTCTAGCATTCAACTTCAAATTATTACCTTTCAAAGCTTCGTTCAATCTAGAGAGCATCATTTGCAATTCCACTGCTGAATCAGATACAAGGACTGCATCATCCGCATACAGTAGAACGCTTACTTTGCTCTCTCCTATCATTAATCCACAATCATCAAGTCTAGCATCTCGAACACACTTGTCCATGACTATGTTAAATAGCCATGGGCTCATCACACATCCTTGCCTTACACCCTTAAAAACTTCAAACCATTCACTATACTCACCATCAATACGAATGCAGGCCATACTATTCTCATAGTTCGCATGCACCGCATTGAGTAGAGCTCCATTCACTCCGTATGCTTTCAAAACATCCCACAACATACCTCTGTCCACTGAGTCAAAAGCCTTTTCCAGATCCACAAAGGCCGTGAACAGTTTCCCCCTCACCGACAATTGTTTTTCAACAAGTTGTCGTAGAGTGAAAATCTGATCAACACAGCCTCTACGAGCCATAAAGCCGGACTGTATATCGGAAACCCTTTTGCTAGTAGTCAGAATCACATTTTTTATAATCACCTTACAGAAGACTTTTCCTGGTATACTGAGTAGACTGATTGGTCTGAAGTTCTGACAGTCTTTTTTGTCCCCTTTACCTTTGTAAATGGGAACAATGACTGCCTTCCTCCAATCCATCGGTACTACTCCTGCATTCACACAAAGCTTACATAATTCGTGCATCCAATCTATCACACATTCACCTCCTGCTTTCAACATTTCACCATTTATACCATCAAACCCAGCAGACTTCCCATTCTTCAGACGTGAAATAGACACTTTCATTTCTTCTTTCAAAATCTTCAATTCATTCTCTTCATCTGTCTGTTCATAAATTCTTCTTTCACCCTGGCCAAAAATTTCTTGAAAATAGTTTTTCCATCTCTTGCATACTTCTTCATTCTCCCATACCATCTCACCGGCAGCACTTTTGACTCCCGGAGTGGTCAATGCAGAAGATTTATTTCTATCCGCATTGATCCACCTCCAAAATTCCTTCCTACTGTCGGTGAAACTTTTGTTAATCCTTTCATCAATCTTTCTTTGTTCATTCATCTTGCTTTCATAAATTATAGTCTTCGCCATTCTCTTAGCTATCTTATATTCGTCTTCTAGCTTTCTATCATTTCTATCATTCAGCCAATTTTCATAACACTTTTTCTTAACTTTCACAGCTTCTTTCACTCTATCATTCCACCAGGCATCTCCTTTCAATTTTCCACCTTTCGTTACCCCACAAACTTTTTTAGCACATTCAATCATTCCTTCCTTCAGATCTTTCCACATGCTTTCAATATCTTTTCCACACACATTCTTCTCAAGTTCATTTACACTTAAAATTTTGTGGAGCTCTGATACATACTTCTCTTTCACATTTTCTTCATTCAGCCTTTCTACTTTTATTCTAGTCATTCTTACTTGCTTCTTGCGTTTCTTCTTTCTTACTTCACCAAGCATTATTTTAGCACATAAGAGATAGTGATCACTGCCTATTTCAGGCCCGCGGTAGACACGGCTATCTCTTACGGCTCCTCTCAATCTTTCATCCACACAGATGTAGTCAATGATTTTGCGACTTCCCACAATCTGCCTCGTGTACAGATGCACATCCTTATGCCGAAACCAAGTATTCGATGCAAAAAGACTGTGCTCCGCACACAAAGCAATCAGATGTCGCCCATTATCATTGACTACACCTCTCCCACCAGGACCAATAATTTTCAAACATTCATCCCTCTGCACACCTATCCATCCATTCATATCACCTTAAATTACAATGTTTTCATTCTTCTTCCTTTCATGCACAACCGCATTCAGCTCATTCCAAAAACTCATTCTCACCTCCATACACTCTGAATCAACAGGAGCATAACAGGTCACCAAGAAAAGTTTCAAACTGTTAATTTTGAATTTAACAACCAAAATCCTGGGAGAAACTCTTCGGTAACCCGCCATGCATCCCTTCACACACTCACTCACAATCACACCTACACCCTGCCTTTCATTCCCATCTTCCACACCTGACCAAATATACAATTCACCATTCGCTAATACTTTCTCACCATTCCCTTTCATTTTTGTTTCTGTCACACCCATTACTTTTATTCGTTTCTCTTTCATTACATTCATAATTTCTTTCTCCTTGCAATCATTCATCTTCCTTACATTCCATGTCCCGAAAACCCATTCATTCTTTCTATGAAAATTAGTGGTGGCATTTCCACAATGTACAGATTTAAAATTATTGTTGGTGGCCATTGCTACAAAACAAAATGTTAAGAACTAAAGTGAGTTTAAAAATACAAATAAAAAAAATACAGCTTTAAAACATAAAATTAAAACAGAAAAAATATTGTCCATATAAATGTGTAAATTGTCCACTTCACGTCTTCTGCCATGTTGTTAGGTAGGTATTACAGGTAGGTAGGTAGGTATACAATTTTGATTTTTTATTTCTTCTTTCCATTAATTTTGTTCTTGTTCCAAATTATTCAAAAAAAGTTGAGGTTATGTTTCAAAAATGTTTCTTTAAAAAATTTATCGTAATTATTGTCTTTTTAAAAACCTCCCATCCATCCACAAATGTCAATTTCAGTTGTCGAATTTGGACGAAGGCTGCGTGTACAATGTGATTCCCGAAATAATAGATCTTGAAAAACTGTGTAGCACTCACGGCCAATTTTACATTTCAATTTTTTCCACAAATAAGAGATTTTTTGTTATAATTTATGGCCAATAATCACAAACACTTTATGTTCCTCAATTTAGAGTGGATTTATGTTAATTTTGTTGACCCCATTGCCGAATTATAAAACTTTAATTCTTGTTGGAAAAAAACGCTTCCTAGTGATTTGACAGAAACAAGTGAAGGTCTACCTACTTACAAATAAAATCCAAACCTCAAATGAACATAAACCCTGCAACTTTAGCAGACGTTTCCTGCAACAGGGGTGAAATATTGGCAAAGTGAACCGTATTTTACAGTATGGGTGGTCAGCCTCATTCCAACCTATAAGTCAAAGAATCAAATGCAAAAAAAATACTTATGAAAATAAATATCAAAGGTTAACTATGACTTTCATTCATACAATATTTGCCAGCCATTGACTCAATGTTGCCAACTTAAAAATACAGTACTTGCGTCTTTCATGTTATATTGTGAAAATAGTTTTTAGTTTTTTTTATCATTCTTTTTCCTTCCTACGCTTGCAAAAAAATTGGCATCTGAAGAATCATCCAAAGTAAGATGGTTTCAAATATTATGAATGTACTTATTTAATTATTTTTTTCTTATCAAAGTGTGTTAATACAGAAAATGCGTCGTACTTTTTTTATGTAAGAAATAAACTCTTAGATAAAATGTCATAAGTAGAATTTAATTATTTTCTTTATGTATTAATTTAATATCATAAAAAAAGTATAGCAGGTCTGGAAGCAAAAATTTGACGCCTTGAACAAAATACCAATAAAATTTGAAATTGTGTTCAATGATTTATAGGTTGGTATGAGGCTGAGTACCCATACTGTAAAAAAATAGTTCACTTTGCCAAAAACACACCCTTGTTTCAAGGAAGGTCGGCAGCAGGTACACGGTTTATGTTCATTTGAGGATTGTTTTTAGTTTGTAAGTACACGTTTAGCATTTGTAAGCATAGTAAAAATAAAACCTTTGTCTACAAGGATCGAATACGAAAGATTTTTTAATAATATATTCGGAGTCTTAAACTATAATCTAAGTTGCAACGGTGAATTCACATTTAAAATTCATAATAAATGCATGCCCACAAAAAGACACGTATGAGTTCGCGCTTACAAAATAATGCTGCATGTGTACTAACAAATTAAAATCTGAACCTCAAATTAACATACACCTAGCAACTTTTGCAGACCTTCCAGGGGTGAGATTGGAATGGTGAACCATTTTTTTCAATTTGGCGGTCAGCCTCATATCAGCCTATTAGTCAAGACCTAATTTATATATAAATCGGAAATGGATTGTATTGTTATTTTTTCTTCTCGTACCTACATAAACCTATTTTTTAATATAAGTAGCACTTTGAAAATAATATTTTTAATTAAAAAATGTACCATTAATTAAAACAAATAGAGAAGTTATCTATAAAACTAGTTTCTTGAACCTAGTAAAGATATTTCTATTATGAAATGATTAATATGTTTTTATATAATAAACTTCTTGTAGAAAAATAAACTTTGATAAAACTGTTTGTTGAACTGTGAATTAATAATTGTACCTATCTACTTATATTCTTATGGGGTTATTCACAACACATTTGATCCATAGCTGATAAATGAATCATCGTTTTTTTTGTTGTATGGAAAATTCACGTTAGGTGGCGATTGATCCATGGGTTTTCTTTGTGTGAATAGCACCGTTACTGTTTATTATTCATACTTAAAAAAATCCAAACAATTGACCCATAGGGCCGTAGCTGATCTAAGAATCATTGATTTTTTGTGTGGAAAATTCACGGTAGGCTGCGGATGAGCCATGGCTTTGCTGTTTGAAAATAGCGTCGCAAGAAGACAATTGAGGATTTATTTTTAACTGCCGCTAGTTCAGTTGGTAGAATGCTCGCGTTCGAAGGCAATTGACTAGGGTTCAATTCATTCGGGGCTATTCTTAGACATTTTAATCGTCGGTTGAACCCACGCTTTGACAAACTAATGATGCATTTGTATGAAGACCTGTCAATCCAAGATGGCCGCAAGTGAACAGCTGATTTGTTTTCATACAAATGTTACAAAATTCGGTAGGTAAGAATGACCGTGCTGATGAAACTTCCAGCTCAGGCACCATTAGTTTGTCAAAGCGTGGGCTCAACCGACGACTAAAATGTCTAAGAATAGCCCCGATTGAGTTTTTAAATTGATGAAGATAAAACTAGCTTACGGCACTATGCGGCTCACCTGTCAATAAAAGAGCTGTCAAACACCACAATATACTTAATAATCACGTGAAATCCGATGTTTTCTTGCTTTCTCTATATTGTGTTTCAACATCTAATAAGTACCTACACATGCCAAAATGTTTTTAAAAAATCTTTCAAAATTGTCAATTTTATCGACCGAAACACGTCAAAACATTTTATAACGCGTGGACACAGCGTTAGCGCAGGCATGACTTTCTATGCTGCCAACTTTCAGGAAAGATTACGTAGTTAATGGTTCGAATCCACCAATGGTCTCAGACATGCATTTCGGTTTTAAGTGTTTCCAATTCTTACGACGTTACATGTTTTTTTTACTTCACAAAAAATGGTAAAAAAAATCGTCGTGCAGAGATGGTGTCTCCTGAAGACGTTGGCTATGTCGCCAACGAAATGTCGAGAATGATGTAAGTTCTCCCATAACGGTTCGTCAAATATGTACAGCGTCGTTATTATAATCATAAAATTATGAACAAGTTTTTGAGCTCAAGAGAGAGGGGTGAATTTTCTACAGGAATATCATTTGTCACTTTCATTTTTTAAATTTCTCCATAGCGAGTTTGAAAAAAATAGTGTTATGTTTTTAGGGTTATTAAAGAAAACTGGTCTTCTTTACAGGATAGGTATTTATTTTACACTTAGATGTATTTAACAATTTATATTTATTTTTTACAATTCACATTTATGGTTTAGCAATTTAAATTTATTTCACAGTTGGTTTGTGTTCACTTATACTGTCTTTCGTGTTTAGAAGACGAGTGTCGTATATAGACTGACTCCTGCAAGCCGTTCGCGGCTTTTTATACTCCAGCGATAGAATTTACTAGAAGCCAATTTTGCTGGAACCTTCGAGAGAACGGTCTTCCAAAAGCTTCGAGTACCTACATACATAATGGTGATGATTGCTAGTTACTTTCTTATAATAAGTATATCTTACCCTAGGTACTTTTAATAATTATCCTACTTATATACAGCTCCCATCAGCTGCAAATGTTATATCTACCTACCGAAATATTTATGTGTATTTGCTATTGACATAAAAATATGCATGAAATATAGACTTACGCTATCTGCCAACTTTTTGTCCAAAAGACAGATGTTGGGCGCCACGAATTGGGACTCAAAAATCTGTTCCTGTGCGTCCACCATTTTGTCTGAAAAGAGAAAAAAAAAACATCATGTAAATTATTTTGCTATTAGAAATGACGTCGTTTCTCTTATAATAATAATAACTGTACATTGGAGCTTTCACGGCCGGTTCTTGTTAACACGTAACAATTACTGCTGAAACTGTCCGGAAAGAATTAACCAGACCACGGCTTGATTTATTTGGTGAGCGCTGTTTTGTGTGTGAATCACACCTCAAGAGCCCTCTGCGAGCTTGGTCGTCGCTGTAGAAAGCGCCAATGCTCAAGCAAGACCCAGTTGTTGGAAGGTTGGATGGACCTTTCAGTGACCGGTCTTTGGTAAAGGTTTATGAATTTTTCAACCCAGCGAAGAGCACATTTGGAAATATAAATGGTATATTTTTTGTGCTCCGCCGGGATTCGAATCCACAACCTTTCATTTACGAGTCCGAAGTGTCGCCACTGGACTACAGACCGGTCCAAGATGTCTATATGTCTAGCAGAGGTAATTTCACATGAGCAATGTTTGTATGTGTACTGGACCAATGTGCCTTATGAAAACTGGAAATTGATTTTATAAATATGTAAAACAACCCTCACATTGTCGTGTTTTATATTATTTTTTTTAGCTTAGATTGTGTGGAATGTGATTCATAAGACAATTTAATTGAAACGTCATATTTCAATCAAATGGTAGATAAGCCAAACAAGCGCTGGGATGACTATTAATCAAACATGAAATAGGTCCCTAGACCTCAAATATAATAGTTTATATCGATACCTTAAAGGTAAAACTGAATAAGTGACATATTAAGCTAACATGGGTTTCTCTGATAAATGCAGCTTTTATCATATTTTCTACGAGAGAAAACACTACGAAAGTGTAAAAATCTTGTAGTTTAGAAGTTTGTCATGAGCACTTCCTTATAATTAGTTCATTTTCTATGAGAAGTTACACCCAAAAAATGTTTTATCCACGATTTATTAAATCAGTGAATCAGTACTTACTCAGTTTTACATTTAAGGTGGCTATGCATCTATACATGTGACAATTGTCCCTTTAATACAGTTCTAGGTCATCGTTTATAGTTATTTTGATACTAAGGACAACTAGAAATATGTCGTAGCCACCTATTCGATACACAAGCTTTGGTTTTGAATGGGGTAGGTACAATATTGTGATTTTTTTTCGTACGGATTACTTATTTGGTGAGCTCTGTTTTCGCGTGCAATCACACCTCAAGAGTCCTATGGAGTTGTTCGTCGTCGCTACAAAGCGCCAGACTGGACGCATTTGCTGTAAATCTAGAATGGGTGTTTGATGACCGGTCGTTGGTAAAGATTTTTTCTCCTTCTTGTTATTGTAGATCTGTTCTGAACCAAAGGACCATCCAGGCTTACAGTAACTGGGGTCTTGCTTGAGAATTGGCGCTGACCAAGCTCGTAAAAAGTCCGGCGGATAGCTCAGTTGGTAGAATGCTTGCATTCCATGCCGAGAGCTCGGTTTCGAATCCCACGGAGGAGGGTGTCAAAAATAATTCCCCGTTTCGGTGTTTAAAAAAAATACTAGGAAGGCTTCCTCAGCCGTTACAAGAAATGAGTACCAGCCCTCTCGGGAGCTGGGTAACCGGGCCCTTTATCTGTAAAAATAAATAGGTCCTTCGGGAAAAACGCGACAAGAATTTACAATAAATGTATAGTTTAGTAGTATTTTATCCCTTGGGTACTTTCTATGCAATGTATCAATAATAAAATGATATAACTTTGTTTAAGGTTGCTATAGACGTTGTTTAAAGTTGCTATGGACTGCCCGTGTAAGAAAAATGTTTTCCGATGTTGGTTGAAGTAAATAAAGGTAATGGAGTGTTCAAAGAACCAATAAATTATGTGAACTAGTGGAGGATTTATGTACTTAGTTAAAAGTTGCCAATGAAAGGGGCCCTAGTTACATTGTGTATTTTTAAGTAAATAAATAAATAATGATCCTGATTCTTTTGGCCCAGAGGATTATATCGCTTTGGTTTTGACTGAGAAAGAAGGTACCTACATAGTGTCAAATACCACATTTTCACTTCTAAAGTTCCACTCTACATTTCTATATTTAAGTAAATAAACATTACTTAGGATACTTTATTTGGTGAGCGCTGTTTGGTGTGAATATTTTGTACAATAGGTTGGAATGACGCTGTAAAAACTTGATTCACTTTTGCCAATGCTACCTCATTTCAGGAAAACGTGCACTATTGCATAGTTTATGTTCATGTGAGGTTTGGTTGATTTTTTAAGTCCACATGCGTCATTTTTTATTTACAATAACAATACATTTAACTTAACAGTACAGGGACCATAACGTTAAACATCATACGAGCATACTATATTATTAACTTAACAACATAATGTATTTAACTTCTAAATATTACTCAAGCATACGTCTTTCTATTAATTACAAAGTTATACGTGTCTGCTTACGATAATCCATGTATATTATCCATGTATCTTTGCAACTTAGATTAAAGCATATTTCACAACGTGACGACTGACTCAGCAGGATTAAACAAACAAGCAGAAGAAGTTTTCTCTTGCTGGGGCCCCGAGCGCAAATCAATTCTGTTTAAATCCTCCATTAGCCTCGCACCCACACACGGCACCGCCGCCATTTTGAATGAGTGCTAATGAGTCCTTGATCTGTGTAATGAGTAGATTTCAATTGTTGACAATTGAACGCGACACGTGCTTCCAATCGTCCGGTGTACCTACTGCCACCTACTAATGCATGCAGGGATACCGCAATACATCACCCGTTACGTGTCACTAAATCTAAATCCAAATCTAAGCTGCAAAGATAAGCATCATTTGAGATTCACATTAAATGCATTCCCACAAGCAGACATGCATAATTTCGCGCTTACACATGCCGCATGTGGACCTACAATATAAAAAACCCAATCTCAAATGAACATAAGCCCTGCAACTCTTGCCGACCTTCCCTGAAGCATGGGTGACATTGGCAAAGTGAACCATTTTATAGGATACATATTTATAGGATAGGAACCATATGGATAGAACAGTATGGGTGGTCAGTCGCATACCAACCTATCAGTCAAGGAAATACAGAAAATAAAGGGGCCGGTGTTATTAAGCACACTTAATATAAACGTCCTCCTAACATTTCAATGGACTGCTAAGATTAAAAAAATACCTCGGCTATGTGACGTCACCCACACGCAGCTAAGCTACACGTAAAGAGTAACTTCTTGATAGCTTCCCCTTTCGGGGATACCGCAGGCAAGAAATTGGTCGCTGGTGGCGATTCAGATAGTGAGGCCTGTGTTATAAGCACACTGTAACTGTAACTCTGTCACCATTCTACTAGGGGTGGCCAGAGCCTTTGCAGAGTTGCCTCCATTTTTTCCTATCCTGACATACCTCTTTCAATAATTCCTTCATATTTTTCACCTTTTTCATGCATTTTCTTCTTTCACGTCCTTCACACATAAGCGCCCTTCTAACATTTCAATGAACTGATAAGATTCAAAATATCCTTTGGCTATGTGACGTCACCCATACGCAAAAACGCAGCTTAGCTACACATAAAGAGTAACTTCTTGCCTGCGTTATCCTGCCTATTTATTTTTAGATACAGGTAAGGGGGCCGGCCTCACGCTACCCACTTCAGTTGAAGTGGGGGTGTCCCAGCTCCCGAGGAGGCTGGTACTCATTTCTTGTGAAGTCTGAGTAAGCTTTGCCGGTAATATTTTAAGGTTTGAAAGAAACTTCAAAAGGGGAAATCATTTCAGACATCCTCGGTGGTGATCGAATACTTGATCTCGGCATGGAATGCAAGCACTCTACCAACTGAGCTATCGACCGGACAAGGGGGCGATATATTAAATTTGGAATATTATGATGTCCTTCAGTCAATCTAGGCTGGTCCCTATACTAGTGTTTTTAAAGGGATATTATTTCTAGTACTAATTACGGGTACAACTATTTTTAATTATCAATGTTGAATCAATATGTAATCAAAAACTTATGTAAGAGCGATAACCTCAAGAAATTGTATATAATACTTATATCTGATACAGAAGAGAGATTAGATAAGACATAGGTATATATGAAATTAAGGGACTAAAGAAATGCCATTCACCCTTCGATGGAAGAGAAACATGAAGAAATAAAGGTAGTATGCACAAACTCTCCTCACACCCGTCCTGTATGTATGTGTCGGAAGGACCCACAGCACATGGACGCTCACACAAAGTTATGTAGGTATATTTTATTTTCTCAAACCACCATTTAGACCAGTTGTTTTGTTTTAATGATTTTGAATGGCATTGTTATAATTTCTAAGATTTTGGGGCGCGGCTTGTCACTTTGGGAATTCTCTAACTGAATTATTCTGAATAATAGTTTTTTTTATTTGTTATTATTTGATTTGTGAAAAGAAATGCAGTTCATCAACCTATTTTGCCTGGCGAGTCGTCTTCATACGAAAGCAGAAGCTTGTGTCTATGCAATGGCATCTGTTTAAACAGGGTCGAAGCTATGATGGGCCAGACGTTATTCGAACCAACGTATTCTGTCCCAAATAGGTACGCTAGTCAAGAGCAGCGACTTGATCCCACGGCCACTACACCTACATTATACCGAGATAAAGTAATAGTTCACTAAAATATAAGTATAGGTACACTTGAAAATACCGGGCCTTAGTCAAGGAACTAGATGTAGCGGACAAATTTTCGTAGGTGTGAAGAAAAAGTGGGAATGGAGAAGAAAGTCTTTGGATAGACAGCGCTGGCAGAGGTTGATAAAGGAGGCTAAGACTAGCTCAGGGTTATCGCACCTCTGATGATGATGATGAAAATGTTTGAGGTACGACAGGAAAATGGAAGAACCAAGAAAGAAAATAGACTTTCTTTATTTTCTGCTCTTTTCTATTTGTTTCTGTGATGACGCAATGCGCTATAATTTATGAGCATTAAAATCCAGATTCGACTTTTATTTGTGATATTTTGATCTGCCCACTTGACAGTAGGTACAGTCGGAGCCAGAAGTAAATAAGTAACTATTTTTTTGCGCTTTTAAAAAAAAAAGTGATGTGGGCATGTAGAAAAAATGAATGATGAAAGACTTGCAAAGTGTACTCGTATTATACAAATGGAATGTGGAAGGGAAAAGATGAAAGGGAAGGCCGAGAAAAGTATGGCTGGATCAGATTGGTGAAATTGTGAAAGAGTGGGATATACAAAGCGAATATAAGGGAAGGAAATATATGAACAAGGTGATGGATATGAATGAATTGATAAAGCTATAATGCAACGACGATACCATGTTGAAAGCACCGGTTCTCATCAGATCTCCGAAGTTAAGCAACATTGGACGCGGATGCTACCTGGATGGGTAGCGGACCTGACCGCTCAGGTACACCGCGTGTTGTTGTCATTTCTTGGACCGGTCCGTAGTCCCTCCCGGGGGGGCTGGTTCTCATTTCTTGTGAAGGCTGAGTAAACCTGGAGATCTAACCCTTGCTCTCGGCATGGAATGCAAGCATTCTACCAATTGAGCTATCAACCTTTTTACGAGCTTGGTCGTCGTCGCTACAAAGCGCCAATTCTCAAGCAAGACCCAGTTGCTGTAAGGCTGGATGGACTTTAGGTGACCGGTCATTGGTAAAGCTTTATGAATTTTTCAACCCAGCAAACAGTAAATTTGAAAATATAAATGGTATATTTTTTGTGCTCCGCCGGGATTCGAACCCACAAACATCCATTCAGAGTCTGAATTGTTACCACGGAAATACGGACCGGACGTAATTTGTAAAAATGTGTAAATCGACCCAAAGTGTGTGGCAAATATTAAAGCATTTAAATTATGATTACGGTCGTTAGACATTCATTTTAGACAGACATTCATTCCAAAAAAATAAAGCGTCTACAAACATCATTGGCTATACCATATTCAGCGAATGGACCATCAGATCTTGGAAAAAATATCAAAACTACAGGGTGCAACGTAGTGGTAAGACCCAGGTCAAGATGGCTGGACAGAGGGGTGATAGATTGAATATGAGTCTGAAAGAGAAAAGCGTTATAAGCTGTCGATAAACGTGGGCAAGTAACATCAAGAAATAGCGGTCACATTGACATCAGCTGACTTGAAAAAAAATGTGTTTTTGTTTTCGAAATTTTCGGTTACTCTCGTCCAAAGCCGGGCTTATACCGGTCCATTAAAATCACCAATAAATGTGTTTTTCTTCTTAATTTTCTTGCGGATTTTTGGCACAGACTTTGGCGCGTGAATTCTCGTGATAAATCCAACATTACGCATATCCAATTTCTTTTTTTTCTTCTCTCATTTACGTCACCGAAGTTGTTTACTGTGGGAAAATTTAAAAATAATCTGATTTGATTTGTGAGTCTGCCAATTGAATACCAACCTACTTTTTTACCGAATTTTTTTTAACTTCTTTGGGGCCGTCCATAAATTACGTCATCGATTTTGGCCGATTTTCGACCCCCCCCCCCCCCCCCTTACAATCATCCTATAGTCATTATCTAATGACTTCCTCTTGCTGTAATAATGGATGAGCTTAATAATTAATAATGTTATATTACTTACATAATATTTTGTATATTTTGTAGAAATTGGTATTTACAAGAACGGCGTCACTTTTGGTACTCGTACATCATTTGCCATCATCCGCAGACCAGACTGCCCCCCCTCCCCCCCCCATAATGCGAATGACGTAATATATGGACAGCCCCTTTCTCGTTGAGCAAACGTTAGCCTTGTACCTTAACAAGCAATAACAAAATATTTATTTGCATTTTCTCTAGCATCCTATTTCCTAGCTCCTTGACTAATAGGTTGGTATGAGGCTGACCCCCCGTGCTGTAAAAATTGGTTCACTTTTGCCAATCCTGGTTTCAGGGAAAGGAGCTGCAAGGTTTATATTCATGTGAGGTTTTATTTTTATTTGTATGCACACATGCAGGATCTGTAAGCGCGAACCTACATGTGCCTGTCTGTGGGCATGCATTTAATATGAGCCTTAAATGTTAACATATCTTTGCAGCTTAGATTAAAGATCCTAGCATGGAATTGTTGCAACAAGAAAATGTTAAAAAGTTGCAACTTTTTAAAGAATAATAATGCAACAATAAATAGCAGATTTTCTAGCGAGATTTATCTTGACTTAATAGGTTGGTATGTGGTTTACCGCCCATACTGTAAAAAAATGTTCACTTTACCCCTGTTTCAGGAAAGGTCGGCAAAAGTTGCAGAGCTTATATGTTCATTTGAGGTTTGGATTTTAATTTGTAAGTACCTACACGTCATGTAGCATTCGTTAACACGAATTTACACGAGTCTGTGGGAATGCATCTAAAAAGAATTTTACATGTCAATATATATTTGCAACTTAGATTATAGATTATTATATTATCTCTATGTATGAAAGTTACTAAAAACAATATGCATAGGCTGGCAACATTCTTTGCTAAATTCGGTGCTAAGCGTCACATTGATTTCGGATTCCATTCTATTTTTAAAATTCAAATTATGTTCGATTCAGGCGGGCACCTTTGACATTACATTTTAAAACAATCAGGACAACCAACGCGCAAAATAAAAATTAAACAGGTAGGTGTGAGTTTGTATAAATTGATATTGTTTTATTAATATTTACATATTAATTCTTTCAGAAGTCGTCCATCCACCTTTTAAAACAGATTTCTTGTGCTTCAACTAAGTAAAATCTTTCCTTTTCCATTGCCAAGTTTAATTTATAATAATCAGACTTATCAACGATTGCTCCAAATTTTGATCGACTGTGCTCAATTAAACTGGCTCACATTTCTCACTAAACATCTTTTCATATTACACATATTGATTTTAGTGATAAATAAATATTAAATAGTCATTGTTTTTTTCTTTGGTATACCTCTACAAACTTTTGATTCAAAAATTCTTGAACATAAAAAGTTTGCGGAACACCTAAGGGATAAATAAAGTATCAAAATCGTTTCATATGTCACCTACTAGTGAAAGTGCTGTCTAGACATTTGTGTATACGCCAAAAATCATCTTAGCATGCAGTGAACGTAAAAATGTATGGAGACTAAAATAGCGCCTCTAGTTGGCGATTCAGTTTCCCTACATTTTTGATAAAACGCTGTTTAAAAGTTACAAACAGCGTTTAGCTTCTATTATTACCAGCAAAGTGCGGTATGTTTTGGCACTTGTTCAGCCGAACGAAGGCGTCTTAAAATGCCCGCCCGTCATTGGTGGATATTTTTAAAGTTCATTGCCAGCGAAATGTGGTCGGGCAACATTTATTATGGAGGCGCGTCCAGATAATATTGACCGGCAAGGTGGAACCCGTCTTCAAAAACAAAACAATGATATATCACTGAAAACTCCACAGGTGTACAGAATGCAGCGGTGACAAAAATTGTGGGATTAAAATAGTGAAGTATCAGGTTGCTATGGTAATATCATTTCTTGGTTGCTATGGAGTATGGAATGATACTATTTATTATAGTGGTTGCTATGCTTATATAAACAATCTGTAAGCTGGCTTAGAATTAATTTGGTATACTATTTCCTGTCTGTTTTAATTTTTTCAGTAGGTACATTTTTAATACGAAATTTCCTTTGTTGTAAAAAAAAGTTTTTGTGTTTTTTTCGAGTAAGACCATGTTCAATTTACAGCGATTTATATCTGACGACGTTTCGCTTTCGCGAGCAGAAAGCATTCTCGAGGCGAGTTATGAAAGCGACGTGGTGGTTTTTGTTGTCTTCTTTCTTTGTTTTATTCACATTAACAAAATTCTAGTTTATCATTCAAATAAATAAAAAACTAGGCGGGTCAATGGCAAAATGAAAGTAAACTGCATTTAGGTATACACTGCAATTTCTTGCCGCGTTGAAAGGGTCGCATGTAACGTGTGGAACCTATTTATTTTCACAGGTAAGAGAGTCAGCCTCACACCAATCACTCCACTGGAAGTGAAGGTTTTCCAGCTGGTTGTTCTGCTTCTCATTCCTTGTAAAGGCGTATAGTATAAGTACATAAGAGTATAAACCTTGCCGGTATTTTCATTTTTGGTTTGTAATTTGAAACACCGAAACGGGAAATCATTTCTCTTATTTTCCTTGTTGGGGATCGAACCCTCTGGCATGTAACGCAAGCATTCTACCTACTGAGCTATCGACCGGATAAGATTTCCAAAATTTACCAAAAAAGTTTTAAAAAAATCAACTTCTGTAACTCCGTCGCCATTCCGCTAGGGGTGGCCAGAGCCTCTGCAGAGTTGCCTCCATTTTTTCCTATCCTTACATACCTCCTTCAATTCATTCATATCCATCACCTTTTTCATGCATTTTCTTCTTTTACGCTCACTTTGTATATCCCATTCTTTCACAATCTCCTCAATCTGATCACTCCATACTTTTCTCGGTCGTCCCTTCCCTCTTTTTCCTTTCACACTTTCTTTGTATACATACTTTGTCAGTCTATCATCCTTCATTCTTTCCACATGTCCAAACCATCTCATCACATTCTTTTGTACCTTAACTTTCACATCCTCTTTCAAATTACATTCTTTTTTTACCCATTCATTCCTAACTCTATCCCTCAGAGTTTTTCCTGTCATGCTTCTCAAATGCTTCATTTCCACCGTACATACTTTACTCATTTCGCTATCGTTCACTGTCCATGCTTCACTTCCATACAACAAAGTCGGTAACAATATGCCATTGTGTACCGCCATTCTCAGATCCATCGTCTTGATGTTGCCAAATTATTTTTTTAGAACTACACATGGGCGCCCAGAAAAAATCTATTTTAGATTCCAGGCGTCCATTTTTTTCTACACGTCCCGTGACTGGCCTATTTTTAAACAGTAGCTGGCGAAACATTTTTTTATCTTGGATTTCATAAAAAAAAACAGCTACGCACAACAAGACAGGTCTAATTTTAAATATATACATGGCAAAAGTGAACTACAACTGTATTTTTTGTTAAAAATAAATGATTAGGTACGCCATATGTCTTCGGGGACAACGCGGTAAGAAGGGACACCAAATGTGCAGCTTAGTTGTGAAGACATATTATTTTTGTTGATCCTTCGATATGTTGTTCACAAAAAAATGTCAAATGCGTAATGAAATATCAATTTATTTGGATTGAACTTTGAAAATGACAAATCGAATATAATAAACAAAATGTCTGGACGCAATTTGCATCAGTTTAAAATCAATAAATCAATCTAAAACAATAATATCAATGAAAAAAAGATGTATTGACGCGCCGTCCCACCGAAAAAAACAAAATGGCCGCGGCAAACGTCATTCTGACGTTACTGCGCATTTGGAATGCAAAACAATAAGGAACAAACATTGTTAATTATGTTATCCTCTGAACTTAGAAATATAGTTAATGGCAACGTTACTAAACTGCACACACGGAGCAACTTCTTACCACTTTGTTCTAGAAGGGATCGCAAGGGGAGCGTGGAAATAAACTACATATACCTATTTTAAGTTTGATTGCATAGTTTTTTTTTGCAGACGGTTTTTAGTATTGGCGTGTAGAATCAAAGTCAAATGTCATATCATTGGTAATTTTCTTATGGTCTTAATACCAGCAAGGGGCACCAAGAATAACAAGATAAAATATCGTTATTTTAAAAATAAAAATCTCTTAGACGAACTTTTTTTTACGGAAATGAAGAAATTCAGTCATTGGAGAATCATGTTCCTTGACTTATTCAGTTGGTATGAGGCTAACCATCTATTGTATAAAAATTGGATCAATTTTGACACTTTCACCGCTGTTTGAGGGAATTAGGCACAATTCAATAAATAAAAATGAGTTTTGGGTTTTGTTTTATTAGTAGGTACCTACACTTACAGAATATGTAAACGCGAACTTCTATGTTTTTTTTACGAATTTATCAAATTTTAACACGTTTTATTTTTGTAGGATTCAGCTTATTTCTAAATGCGACGACACACCTTAAATTATGCAGAAAGCATACCTCACTAAACGCTAAGAAAAGACAAATTGAAAACACACGACATTCAAACTTAAATCCTATAAACATACGGGTTGTTTTTGTATGTACTAGCACTGTCGTATAAGACGGTTATTGCTCGTACATCAAAATAAGCGCTGCTGTTTATACCTATACTTTATAAAATGCAGTTTGCTTATGATGCAGATATGCATTCAAGTGACTGCGGAGTATGCAAGAGGGGGGGGGGGGGGGAGGTGGGTCATGTGACTGCCAAGCCTCTAAAATACACGTGTACTAGTAATGTGACCGAGCGATGCCCTCTAACAAGTTAACAGGCCTTCGAACTGATAAATACGTGACGTCACACGAGTAGGCGAGTCGCAAACTTCAAAAAGAATATGTTCTTATGCTGAATTCTTGTCTAATTTAATGTAACACACCAAAATTTATAAATTCAACTAACGTGACAGAAGAATGCATTTTTAATTAAGCGTATATTTTTAAATTGAATCATTATAATAGCACAACTTAGCTTCACATAAATTACCTCGAAGGGATTGCATGTGGAAACTTTTTAATTTTGCAGACAAGGGAGGGGCACTTCATTTAAAAGTGTGAGTTTCCCAGCTCCTAAGGGGGCTGGTGCTCATATCTTGTGAAGACTGAGCTCTCAAGCCTGGCTGTTATTTTTATTTTGGTTTTGAAATAAACATCAAAACGAGAAATAATTTCTGACGCGTTTGTTAAGGATCGAAACTTAGGCCTGTGGCATGGAACGCAAGCATTCCATCAACTGAGCTATTGACCGGAGAAAGCGAAGAGGGTTCTAATTTTTATATGAAACTTACATAGATTTAAATCTTAATGTAGATAAGAACGGAATACTTTTATTTGTAAATTATAGCAAATGTATAAATTGGAATTAATTGATAATTACACTAACGAATGTAAAGTTACATTTATTATCGATAAGAAGGATTTTAAATGTTAGAAAAAGTAAACAAATAACGAAAGGAGCATGTCAGAGCAACGTGACATTTTGTAAACATAACCTCAAACAGGTCAAACAGCAGATAATTTTTGTACAATGTTGGCGACAGATCGGCAATGATAACATTGAAAGGTATTTATTTATGATACTTAGCTATGAAGAAAATCTACGCTATGAGAACTACGTACCGATGCTAAGCGTGGAATACAAATCATGTGATTGGTGCTTCCAATCAAAACATTAAATCATTCTTAGATTGTGATTGGTGGTTGCGATTGATACATCCGATCCAATGCTTAAAATTTTCACGTAGTATTGGAGGTTATCATAGTATTATTTATGAATATAAGTGAAATACTATTTTTTTCAAATTTAGATATTTATTACAGAAGTATACAATGTCAAAAAAGAAGGAACCCTAAACATGGCAGCCATAGAATAGAGAGTTTCAGCTTATAGGATCAGTTACAACTTTGCTAATTACCTACATACATATATATTTTCTTTATAGACTGTAGTTTTACTACACAACAGATACTGTATCCTGCCGCCGTTCCACTAGGGGTGGCCGGTACCTCCGCAGATGCGCCTCCACTTTTTTCTGTCCTTACAAACCACTTTCATTTCCTCAATATTCATCACCTTTTTCATACATACTCTTCTCTTATTACATACTCTTCTCTTATAGGTAATCTATAATCTAGATATAACCTAGATAGGTAATCTATAATCTAAGTTACAGAGATAAATTAACATTTAAGATACATGTTAAATGCATGCCCACAAACAGACACGTGTAAGCTCGCCTTAACAAATGCTGCATGTGTACTTACAAATTAAAATCCAAACCTCAAATGAACATAAACCCAGCAATTTTAGCCTACCTTCTCTGAAATATGAGTGACATTGGCAAAGTGAACCATTTTTTACAGTATGGATGGTCAGCCTTATACCAACCTATAAGTCAAGGATCTTTCTTGTGTAATTGGAATTGTCAAGGAATGCAATAATACCACTGGATAATACATAGTTTGAATTTATTTCTGCCTTTCTGAAAAATAGTGAACACTAATGAGGAATCAGCACATTTCATAATCGGCAAGGCCTTTTCTCCTAAGCGACCACGTTTTCTAAATACCTTATTTTTTTCAAAGTAGGTATCTTGTTTTTTTTAATGAAAATACTGTCAAACCGCATGCCATTACTGGCCGCGTTGAATAAATTGGAAATTCCGGTAGGTATGCATAATATAAATACCTACACACCGTCCTCTCCAGGCATTTAATATACCTAGCAGCATTGATGTATGCCGAGTAATTCTGTGGAGTAATTCACTCACTTGAACAAACTTGATCGAGGTCTGGTACACATGGCCATTATGATAATACAGGCGTTTCAAATTGCTGCGATTTTTATGCCGCGTCTAGAAAATTTGTTTGCATTGGAAAACTGCACATGTTTGTGCTGATGAAAACATTAAAGTAATCGCCCACTTTAAAATAAAAGAAGAAGAGTTAAAATATCCTCAAAATAACAGTCTTTACTGTCTTGTTCTAACGTGGTTAAAATATGAATCAGAAGGTGAATTAAACAATAGTAAAAGTAATGGAATGAGGAGATTTTTCCCGATGGAGACGACTGCCAAACAAAGAAAAATATCGATCCCGCCAAATTGGCTGTCAAAATCATAGATCAAGGTTGCAATGTGAAGAAAATTAATGTGTCAGGGTTAACAGCACAATGAATACAAATCCGAATCTTTTTACGGGAATACATTTAAAATTTTTGGTTAGGTACACAAAAAATAAACAAGTTTAATTTAAATAAAAAGAAGCATTTATCAGAGATTAACAATAATTTATAAGAGAAAGGGTAAACAAATGATCTTCAAAGTAAGAGTTGAAACACTGAACCGTGTACCTTTCGTATAGAAATCCAAGACGTCAACCACTAGACACCAGACGAGTTAAATTTTTACAAAAGCCAAAGTATTGTAATATTTGAGAAATGTTGCATCATCTTATATTATTGTGCTCTATGCGATATTTTATAGAAAACGAGACAACATTTTTCTTCCGATTACAAAACGGTTTTCGGGTTATTAAAGAAATGGTAATATTAGATGGTTAAAACTTTTTGTAAAAAGTTGTGCAAACTTTTTCAGTGTTGCTTTTAAAGGCATCTTGTAAAATACTTTAAAGATTTTTCTCAATTAAAACCAATTATGGGATTTTGTTTTTTTGTGTAATAGATGCCTCAAGCGCCTTTGGGGCAACTGATGTCACTAAACGACGCTTTATAAAATTGTCCAATTATTTTTGTATGATTTTTTCGTCAACCATATTTGGTACGATTTTTATGAAGATAAATACATTTTTGAGCACTGTTTTTGCGTGAATCGTACCTGAAGAGCCCTTACTACATGCTTAGTACCTACCTAAGCGACATTTTTTGTAAAGATGGATGACTCTTATGACCAGTCTTTTTGATAGATGTAGATTTCTTTCAGCCCAGCGATGAACATTTTTTGTGGACCGCTGGAGTACCTAGAACCCACTATTTTGGAAGAAACGTTATTTGTATGTTTTGTATCACTATCGTTAAACTAGTCTTTAAATTAAACATTTCTAATCAATAAACATTCAGCACGTTTAAAGATCTTGTAAAGAGATTTGTTGTAAAATATGGTCATTATTAAGGTAAGTAAGTACAGCATTTAAAGCAGTTGAAACTATCATATTAATTCGTCTTTATTGAGCAGGATTGGCTGTGAATTTTGTTTTCGAACAACGCCGGTGTATTGCAATGGAGGCGAATTGAATAAGTAATGATTTATGCATATTTAATGGGTTTACGCAAGTGTCGCTTACGTATATTAAGATATTCAATAAAATATGCCGATAGGTACTTAACCCTTTCAGACCGTGGGTATGTTTAAACATACACAGATTTCAAAATTTTATCATGGTAGGTACAAAACTCATAGAGGCGTGGAATTTTTTTTATTTGCTAGCTGGTATTCTTGCTTACAGCATTATATTTTTTCTATATGTTTCTTGCTTGCATTTTAACCGCCATAACGTCTGTCAACTGTCAAGCCGGCTTGCGTTTCAACTCTGACAATTTTTCCCCTCAAAATCGTCAATTTTCAAGGTAAATTGAAAAAAAAAAAATCTATAATTTTAACACTAAAAAAAAAAAAAAGATTGGAAATTTTTTTAAAAAATATAAATAAAGAAATCCACACTAAAAAATTTTTTTTTTTTATCTAGAAATATGGTCAGGTCTGAAAGGGTTAAAACACTAAGTATTACAAACTTTGTGAAAATTCAATATTTACGTTTTTACTTTTATAATGTTTTCTTTTTAATCTGCTGTCTCGACAGAAAGATTAGTTTTAAAAGAAAACATCATCAATGCGAGAAAAATTAACCAAATATAATTTAACCACTATTAATTACCTCTGCAGCACTCTATTGTTCCCTAAAATCTAAATTGCAAATATATATTACATAATAATAAGCTCCTGCCTACCACCCTCGCTGAAACAGCGGTGACAATTGGCAAAGTGAACCATTTTTTTACAGCATGGGTGGTCAGCCTCACACCAACATATAAGTCAAGGAATTTCCACTCAACAATCAAAACCAAATCCTCTCAATCAAAAACCAAATCCTCTCAACAATCATTGATTTCAAAGAAGTTTTGAAGATTTGAAAAGCCAACTTCATTTTCGAATAACTATTATTTTTTCCTGAAAAGGTTAAATTGGGTACACTTACTTAGATACTGAAGTCTTTTAATGTTCTGCAAAGCTTCTACAAATATTAATCAATTCAACATACTATAAGACGTGTCCTAGACATGATTGTAGGGAAAGGATTAATTTTATTAGGGAGGTTTGAAACTTGATGCGAAATATGAGTTTTACTATTGTATGGAAAATCTGCTTGTTTCTTGTTTTTTAACAATCAAATTGAGAAAATTATGCATTTCTATTAAAACCTAAGCATTCTCTTTCCAAAATTTTAATATGAAAATACGGTCTGCAATCTGATACCGTGCATGCGCAGTTTTTAGTTAGTAAAACAAAAAGTTTTCATACTCAATACTTAGAATTTAGAGCAAAACCTAAGCTTAGATTGTCTGAGCTAAGAACCTGTGCTGACGAAATCTTTGTCATTTTTTTTTTATATATCTACGCGTCAAAAGTCAATAAATTTAACAAGATAAAAGTGTACAGTTACTTATCTAGAATAATTAATCCGAGTTTTAAGTAATCTGATATGAAATTTGGCCATATTTTATCAATCTACATACCTACGCCTTAAATTTTGTGTTCAGATACCGATCATATTATCATTTAAATACCGGATTTTTGTCTTATTCGTTTAATCTCAATCTTTGACATTTTACCTACTTTTTGAGTTACAAACCAACTGATTCGCTCATTCACTGATTCATTCAAATTGAAATTTTAAATATATCTTTTTCATCTTGTTAATTGTATGTTTTTTTTCCAAGTATACATATTTCTACATTAATTTAAAACCAGATCACGACATTTTTAGTACGAGGAATTGTTCTTCAAACATAAAGAGGAATATTATATAGCTTTGTGACGTCATGGGCATTACTGATTTAAATCTAATGGTTTTTTCTGTGCTATTTAATCAAATTGAATAATTTAGGGTGTGTCTTGTGATATAGGGGCCATGTTTTTTTTCACATCTGTCAGAATAGTTGTAAAAACAACCGTATGGCGGCGCCGCTCTATTTGCATATAAAAATAATCAATTTACGTAATATAGTTTTGGCGCCAATGCTCGGTGTTATTTTTTGCCCACATACAAGCTGAGCAAACATGTCAAAAGAAAAATTAACATATTTTATTCTAGAAAAAAGCAGATATTGTGTAGGTGTGAATTAAAATTTAATATACGTAGATAAGTAGGTACTTCAATATATTTAAAAATATTTTCAAACCACACGCACATTAATAATTGACACATGAGGAAAAGGCAGAAATATTTAATTTTTTGGTTGGTACGAACTGTAGATACAAAGATCTGTGACATTTGACTGACAAGAAAAAAAACAAATTTTGAACATCTATTCGGAGTCCATTCAATTAATATTTTTTGAAAATTAAATATTACGACAAAAATACATTTTTATGAGAAGAAATGAAGTATGTCAAGTACAAGAAATTTAACATTTTTTTTATGGAATAGAATTGTTGATAGGTATTGATCTCTTAATTTGATTTTGGAACAGAAGTAAGTACATGAAGTCTAATCTAATCTAATCTAAGCTGCAAAGATATACATCATTTAAGATTTATATTAAATGCATTCCCACAAGCAGATATGTATAATTTCGCGCTAACACATGCCGCATGTGGACCTACAATATAAAAACCCAATCTCAAATGAACATAAGCCTTGCAACTCTTGCCGTCCTTCCCTGAAACAGGGGTGACATTGCCAAAGTGAACCAATTTTTTTACAGTATGGGTGGTCAGCCGCATAACAACCTATAAGTCAAGGAACATACATGACAAATTACATTTTTAAATCAATAAAATAAGTACTTGTGGAAAATTTGAAATTGGAATTCAAGGTTAACCAGAGACAAAAAAACCTGTATCTTAATTATGTGATATTATTAACTAATGTTTATCTAATAGGTTACAGGGTAATAACCAATCAGACAGATAATAATATTTGAATAATATTATTTTGATAAATGATAATGAATCCATCGAGTTCTATTAAATCCATGAATGAATCTAACATATTTTATTATAATTATTATTTTTAATGTACTCTTAACGATTTGAAATGAGTATTTGACGGATGACAGTCTGGAAAACCTGGAATTGACCTCACATACAGAACGAAAGATTCTTTTTTCAAATTTGAGAGATTTGAATTTAATTTTACTTTGAATATTGCCATAGACTAGAAAGATAATGAATTTGTTTTGAGACAGAAAGAGCGTTGTAAACGAAAAAAAAAGTGATAATTAATTTATTTAAAGTTTATAGTTTTAAACAGATTTATATGCATTTGAAGTGCCAAAAGCTACAAATTATAACCATCAATTTATGAGTTTTTTGATCCCTGTAAAACCTGATAAAAATTGAATAGAAATGTATCGGTTTGCTATGCATAAAGACAGAGCAAGTGTCGTATATTTAATAAAAATACAGAAAACTGTAAAAAGATAAGGTTGGTATGAGGCTGACCACAAGTATTGTAAAAATAGGTTCGCTTTACCTATGTATGTCATCCCTGTTTCAGGAAAAGACGCAAATAAGATGAAAGAAAAACTGTCTGAATAAACATTATCTGAAAAGTATTAGGTACTGTTTCTTGAGTAATAGGTTGGTATGAGGCTGAACCCCCATGCGGTATAAACTTGGTGCACTTTTTCCAATGCAACGCCGGTTCCAGGGAAAGGCGACAGGAGTTGCAAAGTTTCTGTTCATGTGAGGTTTATTTATTTTATATGTAGGTACACATGCAGAATGTGTAAGCGCAAACTTTATGTGCCTGCTTGTGTGCATGCATTAAATATGTATTGATACTTTAAAGGTAAAACTGAATAAGTGACATATTAAGCCAACATGGGTTTCTCAGATAAATGCACATTTTTTCCTATTTTCTACGAGAGAAAACACTAGAAAAGTGTGAAAATCCTGTAGTTTAGAAGTTTTTCATAAGCACTTCCTCATAATTAGTTCACTTACTATGAGAAGTTATTCGCAATAAAATTTTTATCCACGATTTCTCAAATCAGTGAATCAACATTTATTCAGTTTTGACGTCTTTTAATTTTAACCTTTACTAAGTATTTTTATCTTATAATGTAGATAGAAACGCTTTTTTTATTTTTTTTTATTTTCGACAATATTAAAACTAGAACAATACAAGTCATAAAAACTTAAATAATGTTATCGAAAGAAAATATAAAATAAGCATAAAAAAATGTAAAAAAAAACTTACATGTTTTACGGATTTCTCGTTTCTTTTGTAGAAAATACAGCTTTTCCCTTATCACACTTTTGATTGATTTTTATTTTATTTTACTAATTTTTATTTTATTTTTTCTTAACAATGTTGAAAAAATATTCACAATTTGATTTAGAGACAGGAAAAAAGATCGACGTTTATATATTTTTTAAATGTTATTATTTCGTAAAAAATATATATTTAATTTTCAAAGTTTTCCCTACTCTGAAAACTCTCGTCGATCTGTTTTGCAAGACTGGTTGAAATTTCACATACGCTCTGTTTATATACCCCAGGCGTAGGGGCTCGTCTCTATGCAGCAATCGGTACTTTTATACCAAAATATATTTTTTTTACTAGAAAATACCATTTAGGGGATATCTAACATCACACAAAGTCTGATCCAAGCAGCAAGTTTAAACGAAGTCAATTGGTATTGTCACATTAATTTTACTTAAGATAATATTAAAGTACCATTTAATTGGTGTTTCGAATTGGAAATCACAAATCAAATGGGTTTGTCTCTGCGCCTATTGGTATTTTTTTATGTATATTCTTGAAGAAAACATAAAAGTACCATTTTATTTCCGTCTCGAGAAAAGCTTTGCAAAGAAAATTAGAAGGCGTGTGCAGAAACTAAATTGGTATTTCCATACTAAACTTTTTTATCACATTAAAAAGTACCATTTTCTTTCAGGACTGAGTTACGAACAGTTTCAAATACTGCTGGTACTTTTAATATTAAGGTATTTTAATCCTTTTTTAATATAAAAGTACCATTTTTTGCAGAAGGGGGCTCGCCGGAGGCACGGCTTCAGAAAAGTGGGGGTATTCTGACCTAATGTCCTTGCTTAGAAGATCTATGCATAATAGAACCAACTCTTTATTTTCAATACAAGAAAACACACCTTATTTACATAAGCAATAAGGTTTATTTTTTTATTAAGCTATTTTGTTATTTGGTTTTTTTGAGTAAAACTTTAATTTATGGCTTTATTATCGCTATTATTGAGAAATTATAAGTGAATTGATACGGCAAGTAATTGTTGCAATTTTAAACCTTATTGACAAGTTCATAGTGCACAAATTTCTGTGTTTCGATTGACAGCAATTTGACATAAAAAAATGTTTGTTTATTACAAAGCACAGACGAAATAATAAGTTAGTATTAAAATGGATGTTAATTAAATTTTGTCATTTTTTGATAACTTTCCAATGTAATATTTTAAATAATAATATTTAGATAAAACGAAAAATAGAACAAAGAGGTGGCAAGCATTTCTGAATTTTAAATTTTTTTCTCGAGGAGCAAACGTCAGTCTTGTATGGGATTGCGGCCCTTAGCAACCAAGAACAAAATATTTTTATGCTTTTAAAATATTTTGTTCTGCAAGCCGATCCGGTCGATAGCTCAGTTGGTAGAGTGCTTGCATTCCGTGCCGTGAGCCCGGGTTCGAATCCCAACGAGGTTGTCAAAAAAAAATCCCGTTTCGGTGCTTATTTCAAACCTAAATACCGGCAAGGTTTACTCAGCCTTCACAAGAAATGAGTACCAGCCCCCTCAGAAGCTGGGAAACCCTCACTTCAACTGAAGCGGTTGGCGTAAGGCCGGCCCCCTGAACTGTAAAAATAAATAGGTTCCACTTGCCACATGCGAAACCCTTCGGGGATAACGCGGCAAGAAGTTACACTACATGTGTAGCTTAGTTTTCGTCGGTCTGAAAAAAGTGTTCCTCTCTGAATATCATAGTAACAATTTTTTGAATACGAACTTTGTACCTACTTGTTTTGTTATTTAGAATTTATTTACTCTTTCACAAATAACAACATTCCAAATTGTTAAACAATATTTTTTTAATGACCTGAGTGTGTGTCGGGTCATTTTTTTAATCATTTTTTCAACAACAAAAAATTATAGGGCAGAATATACTGAAGGAATTTATTGGAAAAACCTTGATAAAAGAGAAGAGAATATATTTTTGCGAACTTAAAATACGTGCGCTTATACACACAAACCTACATCAACATGATTACACACACTGAAACACGAAATACAGAAAATTCTAGTAGTATTCGTGCCTTGGAATGACATTCTAGTGATTGTGTGTGCGTAAATGTTCTGGTGGTGGAATATAATCCAGAAATACCGAGAAAGAGCCCTCCGGTTTACTATATAAGAGGTCAAAATTGCAGGACAGCAGAAGTCGTAAGAGAACAATTCACTAAGCAACACATATACACACATACATATATTGGACCGGTCCGTAGTCCGTAGTGGCAACACTTCGGACTCGTAAATGGAAGGTTGTGGATTCTAATCCTGGCGGAGCACAAAAATATACCATTTATATTTCGAATGTGCTCTTCGCTGGGTTGAAAAATTCATAAACCTTTACCAATGACCGGTCACCAAAGGTCCATCCAGCCTTACAGCAATTGGGTCTTGCTTGAGTATTGGCGCTTTGTAGCGACGACCAAGCTCGTACACCTCTGCGGCACTACAACAAGTGTCATAGACCCCTAGAGTCTTTAGAATCTAGGGAGTCTCCCGCACAGGATATCTTAAAAAAATAAAAAAATATAACCAGTGCCTGTCAAACTGTGAAATATATTGTGAAAAACAAAAATTCTTTAAAATATAAATTCTGCGATTTTAATTAAAAATAGAATCCAGCATAAAACGTAGCAATATCATGTTTTCAGTAAGAAAATAAATAATTGTCTAAAATAACTAACTAACTATGTAACTCTAACGGTTCCATGTTAGAACGACACAGTGACAAAATGACACATGAAATTTAGATCAATAAAATAATACTCTGACGATACCTACGAAAAAAAATATTACAATGATGTTTTATTCTATAAAATTGATTATTTTTCAATTAAAAAAATATATAAAAGAAATTAAAAACTTTGTTTTATTCCACTTTTATTGTTTTTGAGTAAGTTACAAATATTTTCGGAATTACTTCCATCTTCTCTTAGATATGAAAATATAGAGGTGTTTAAATGCGCGTGCGCGCGACGAACCAATCAGATTGTTTCAGTTCGATTAAGCGTAAAGTCGTATAAATACAACCTCATTTGCTCAATAGACGTATTCGCAAATAGTAAAAAAAATAATGAGGAGCGCAGATCCATAAAGAGATTGAAATCCACACAAGCCTAGAAATGCGCGTGCGCACGATGATCCAAAAATGTTGTATGCGTTCCTTGTCGCACAACGTTAAAAAATACAACCTCATTCACACGGGCAAAGCATATTTATGATACGCGTTTTATCCATGTTGCGTAAATTCAACGACCTAAAATTTTATGTTTTCAACACGAGGGGCTATTTTGTAATGCATAGCCTAACATTCCCATACTGGAATGCTTGATTTTATCAGGGAATCAGAATTTGAAAAGAGATCCATCAAAATCCGCGATAGCAGAGACATCTATGATTTGAAATTTTGAACTAAAACAACCTAATGGAAATTTCGAAAGGCGACATCTGTGTACAGCTTTCGAACTAAAGTAACCTCACTTCGATCAGGAGCACAAATGCTTGAAGAGGTAGATATGAAAATAAAGAGGTGTTGCAATGCGCGTGCGCGCGACGAACCAATCAGATTGTTTCAGTTCGATGTAGCGTAGTGTCGTATAAATACAACCTCATTTGCTCAATGAACGTATTCGCAAATAGTAAAAATAATAAATAGGAGCGCAGATCCATGAAGAGGTTGAAATCGACACAAGCCCAGTCATGCGCGTGCGCACGATGATCCAAAAATGTTGTATGCGTTCCTTGTCGCACAGCGTTAAAAAAATACAACCTCATTCACACGGGGAAAGCATACAGACGAAGCGCGTTTTATCCATATTGCGTAAATCCAAAGGTATACAATTTCATGTTTTCAACACGAGGGGCTATTTTGTAATGCATAGCCTAACATTCCAATACTGGAATGCTTGATTTTATCAGGGAATCAGAAAGAGATCCATCGAAAATCCGCGATAGCAGAGACATCTATGATTTGAAATTTTGAACTAAAACAACCTAATGGAAATTTCGAAAGGCGACATCTGTGTACAGCTTTCGAACTAAAGTAACCTCACTTCGATCAGGAGCACAAATGCTTGAAGAGGTCGATATGAAAATAAAGAGGTGTTGCAATGCGCGTGCGCACGATGATCCAAAAATGTTGAATGCGTTCCTTGTCGCACAGCGTTAAAAAATTACAACCTCATTCACACGGGGAAAGCATACAGACGAAGCGCGTTTTATCCATATTGCGTAAATCCAAACGTATAAAATTTCATATTTTCAACACGAGGGGCTATTTTGTAATGCATAGCCTAACATTCCAATACTGGAATGCTTGATTTTATCAGGGAAGCAGAATTTGAAAAGAGATCCATCGAAAATCCGCGATTGCAGAGACATCTATGATTTGAAATTTTGAACTAAAACAACCTAATGGAGATTTCGAAAGGCGACATCTGTGTACAGCTTTCGAACTAAAGTAACCTCACTTCGATCAGAAGCACAAATGCTTGAAGAGGTCGATATGAAAATAAAGAGTCGTTGCAATGCGCGTGCGCGCGACAAAACAATCAGAATGTTTCAGTTCGATGTAGCGTAGTGTCGTATAAATACAACCTCATTTACAAAATGAAAGTATTCGAAAATAGTCAAAATAATAAATAGGAGCGCAGATCCATGAAGAGGTTGAAATCGACACAAGCCCAGTAATGCGCGTGCGCACGATGATCCAAAAATGTTGTATGCGTTCCTTGTCGCACAGCGTTAAAAAAATACAACCTCATTCACACGGGGAAAGCATACAGACGAAGCGCGTTTTATCCATATTGCGTAAATCCAAAGGTATAAAATTTCATGTTTTCAACACGAGGGGCTATTTTGTAATGCATAGCCGAACATTCCAATACTGGAATGCTTGATTTTATCAGAGAATCAGAATTTGAAAAGAGATCCATCGAAAATCCGCGGTAGCAGAGACATCTATGATTTGAAATTTTGAACTGAAACAACCTAATGGAAATTTCGAAAGGCGACATCTGTGTACAGCTTTCGAACTAAAGTAACCTCACTTCGATCAGGAGCACAAATGCTTGAAGAGGTAGATATGAATATAAAGAGGTGTTGCAATGCGCGTGCGCGCGACGAACCAATCACATTGTTTCAGTTCGATGTAGCGTAGTGTCGTATAAATACAACCTCATTTACAAAATGAAAGTATTCGAAAATAGTCAAAATAATAAATAGGAGCGCAGATCCATGAAGAGGTTGAAATCGACACAAGCCCAGTAATGCGCGTGCGCACGATGATCCAAAAATGTTGTATGCGTTCCTTGTCGCACAGCGTTAAAAAAATACAACCTCATTCACACGGGGAAAGCATACAGACGAAGCGCGTTTTATCCATATTGCGTAAATCCAAAGGTATACAATTTCATGTTTTCAACACGAGGGGCTATTTTGTAATGCATAGCCGAACATTCCGATACTGGAATGCTTGATTTTATCAGAGAATCAGAATTTGAAAAGAGATCCATCGAAAATCCGCGGTAGCAGAGACATCTATGATTTGAAATTTTGAACTAAAACAACCTAATGGAAATTTCGAAAGGCGACATCTGTGTACAGCTTTCGAACTAAAGTAACCTCACTTCGATCAGGAGCACAAATGCTTGAAGAGGTAGATATGAATATAAAGAGGTGTTGCAATGCGCGTGCGCGCGACGAACCAATCACATTGTTTCAGTTCGATGTAGCGTAGTGTCGTATAAATACAACCTCATTTACACAATGAACGTATTCGCAAATAGTCAAAATAATAAATAGGAGCGCAGATCCATGGAGAGGTTGAAATCGAAACAAGCCCAGTAATGCGCGTGCGCACGATGATCCAAAAATGTTGTATGCGTTCCTTGTCGCACAGCGTTAAAAAAATACAACCTCATTCACACGGGGAAAGCATACAGACGAAGCGCGTTTTATCCATATTGCGTAAATCCAAAGGTATAAAATTTCATGTTTTCAACACGAGGGGCTATTTTGCAATGCATAGCCTAACATTCCAATACTGGAATGCTTGATTTTATCAAAGAATCAGAATTTGAAAAGAGATACATCGAAAATCCGCGATAGCAGAGACATCTATGATTTGAAATTTTGAACTAAAACAACCTAATGGAAATTTCGAAAGGCGACATCTGTGTACAGCTTTCGAACTAAAGTAACCTAACTTCGATCAGGAGCACAAATGCTTGAAGAGGTAGATATGAAAATAAAGAGTTGTTGCAATGCGCGTGCGCGCGACAAACCAATCAGATTGTTTCAGTTCGATGTAGCGTAGTGTCGTATAAATACAACCTCATTTACACAATGAACGTATTCGCAAATAGTCAAAATAATAAAAAGGAGCGCAGATCCATGAAGAGGTTTAAATGGACACAAGCCCAGTAATGCGCGTGCGCACGATGATCCAAAAATGTTGTATGCGTTCCTTGTTGCACAGCGTTAAAAAAATACAACCTCATTCGCACGGGGAAAGCATACTTATGATACGCGTTTTATCCATATTGCGTAAATTCAACGACCTAAAATTTTATGTTTTCAACACGAGGGGCTATTTTTTAATGCATGGCCTAACATTCCAATACTGGAATGCTTGATTTTATCAGGGAAGCAGAATTTGAAAAGAGATCCATCGAAAATCCGCGATAGCAGGGACATCTATGATTTGAAATTTTTAACTAAAACAACCTAATGGAAATTTCGAAAGGCGTCATCTGTGTACAGCTTTCGAACTAAAGTAACCTCACTTCGATCAGGAGCACAAATGCTTGAAGAGGTAGATATGAATATAAAGAGGTGTTGCAATGCGCGTGCGCGCGACGAACCAATCACATTGCTTCAGTTCGATGTAGCGTAGTGTCGTATAAATACAACCTCATTTACACAATGAACGTATTCGCAAATAGTCAAAATCATAAATAGGAGCGCAGATCCATGAAGAGGTTGAAATCGACACAAGCCCAGTAATGCGCGTGCGCACGATGATCCAAAAATGTTGTATGCGTTCCTTGTCGCACAGCGTTAAAAAAATACAACCTCATTCACACGGGGAAAGCATACAGACGAAGCGCGTTTTATCCATATTGCGTAAGTCCAAAGGTAAACAAATTTCATGTTTTCAACACGAGGGGCTATTTTGTAATGCATAGCCTAACATTCCAGTACAGGAATGCTTGATTTAATCAGGGAATCAGAATTTGAAAAGAGATCCATCGAAAATCCGCGATAGCAGAGACATCTATGATTTGAAATTCTGAACTAAAACAACCTAATGGAAATTTCGAAAGGCGACATCTGTGTACAGCTTTCGAACTAAAGTAACCTCACTTCGATCAGGAGCACAAATGCTTGAAGAGGTAGATATGAATATAAAGAGGTGTTGCAATGCGCGTGCGCGCGACGAACCAATCAGATTGTTTCAGTTCGATGTAGCGTCGTGTCGTATAAATACAACCTCATTTGCTCAATGAACGTATTCGCAAATAGTAAAAATAATAAATAGGAGCGCAGATCCATGGAGAGGTTGAAATCGAAATAAGCCCAGTAATGCGCGTGCGCACGATGATCCAAAAATGTTGTATGCGTTCCTTGTCGCACAGCGTTAAAAAAATACAACCTCATTCACACGGGGAAAGCATACAGACGAAGCGCGTTTTATCCATATTGCGTAAATCCAAAGGTATAAAATTTCATGTTTTCAACACGAGGGGCTATTTTTTAATGCATAGCCTAACATTCCAATACTGGAATGCTTGATTTAATCAGGGAATCAGAATTTGAAAAGAGATCCATCGAAAATCCGCGATAGCAGGGACATCTATGATTTGAAATTTTGAACTAAAACAACCTAATGGAAATTTCGAAAGGCGACATCTGTGTACAGCTTTCGAACTAAAGTAACCTCACTTCGATCAGGAGCACAAATGCTTGAAGAGGTAGATATGAATATAAAGAGGTGTTGCAATGCGCGTGCGCGCGACGAACCAATCAGGTTGTTTCAGTTCGATGTAGCGTCGTGTCGTATAAATACAACCTCATTTGCCCAATGAACGTATTCGCAAATAGTAAAAATAATAAATAGGAGCGCAGATCCATGGAGAGGTTGAAATCGAAACAAGCCCAGTAATGCGCGTGCGCACGATGATCCAAAAATGTTGTATGCGTTCCTTGTCGCACAGCGTTAAAAAAATACAACCTCATTCACACGGGGAAAGCATACAGACGAAGCGCGTTTTATCCATATTGCGTAAATCCAAAGGTATAAAATTTCATGTTTTCAACACGAGGGGCTATTTTGCAATGCATAGCCTAACATTCCAATACTGGAATGCTTGATTTTATCAAAGAATCTGAATTTGAAAAGAGATACATCGAAAATCCGCGATAGCAGAGACATCTATGATTTGAAATTTTGAACTAAAACAACCTAATGGAAATTTCGAAAGGCGACATCTGTGTACAGCTTTCGAACTAAAGTAACCTCACTTCGATCAGGAGCACAAATGCTTGAAGAGGTAGATATGAAAATAAAGAGTTGTTGCAATGCGCGTGCGCGAGACAAAACAATCAGAATGTTTCAGTTCGATGTAGCGTAGTGTCGTATAAATACAACCTCATTTACAAAATGAAAGTATTCGCAAATAGTCAAAATAATAAATAGGAGCGCAGATCCATGAAGAGGTTGAAATCGACACAAGCCCAGTAATGCGCGTGCGCACGATGATCCAAAAATGTTGTATGCGTTCCTTGTCGCACAGCGTTAAAAAAATACAACCTCATTCACACGGGGAAAGCATACAGACGAAGCGCGTTTTATCCATATTGCGTAAATCCAAAGGTATACAATTTCATGTTTTCAACACGAGGGGCTATTTTGTAATGCATAGCCTAACATTCCAATACTAGAATGCTTGATTTTATCAGGGAATCAGAATTTGAAAAGAGATCCATCGAAAATCCGCGATAGCAGAGACATCTATGATTTGAAATTTTGAACTAAAACAACCTAATGGAAATTTCGAAAGGCGACATCTGTGTACAGCTTTCGAACTAAAGTAACCTCACTTCGATCAGGAGCACAAATGCTTAAAGAGGTAGATATGAATATAAAGAGGTGTTGCAATGCGCGTGCGCGCGACGAACCAATCACATTGTTTCAGTTCGATGTAGCGTAGTGTCGTATAAATACAACCTCATTTACACAATGAACGTATTCGCAAATAGTCAAAATAATAAATAGGAGCGCAGATCCATGAAGAGGTTTAAATGGACACAAGCCCAGTAATGCGCGTGCGCACGATGATCCAAAAATGTTGTATGCGTTCCTTGTTGCACAGCGTTAAAAAAATACAACCTCATTCGCACGGGGAAAGCATACTTATGATACGCGTTTTATCCATATTGCGTAAATTCAACGACCTAAAATTTTATGTTTTCAAAACGAGGGGCTATTTTTTAATGCAAAGCCTAACATTCCAATACTGGAATGCTTGATTTTATCAGGGAAGCAGAATTTGAAAAGAGATCCATCGAAAATCCGCGATAGCAGAGACATCTATGATTTGAAATTTTTAACTAAAACAACCTAATGGAAATTTTGAAAGGCGACATCTGTGTACAGCTTTCGAACTAAAGTAACCTCACTTCGATCAGGAGCACAAATGCTTGAAGAGGTAGATATGAAAATAAAGAGGTGTTGCAATGCACGTGCGCACGATGATCCAAAAATGTTGTATGCGTTCCTTGTCGCACAGCGTTAAAAAAATACAACCTCATTCACACGGGGAAAGCATACAGACGAAGCGCGTTTTATCCATATTGCGTAAATCCAAAGGTATCCAATTTCATGTTTTCAACACGAGGGGCTATTTTGTAATGCATAGCCTAACATTCCAATACTAGAATGCTTGATTTTATCAGGGAATCAGAATTTGAAAAGAGATCCATCGAAAATCCGCGATAGCAGAGACATCTATGATTTGAAATTTTGAACTAAAACAACCTAATGGAAATTTCGAAAGGCGACATCTGTGTACAGCTTTCGAACTAAAGTAACCTCACTTCGATCAGGAGCACAAATGCTTGAAGAGGTAGATATGAATATAAAGAGGTGTTGCAATGCGCGTGCGCGCGACGAACCAATCACATTGTTTCAGTTCGATGTAGCGTAGTGTCGTATAAATACAACCTCATTTACACAATGAACGTATTCGCAAATAGTCAAAATAATAAATAGGAGCGCAGATCCATGAAGAGGTTGAAATCGACACAAGCCCAGTAATGCGCGTGCGCACGATGATCCAAAAATGTTGTATGCGTTCCTTGTCGCACAGCGTTAAAAAAATACAACCTCATTCACACGGGGAAAGCATACAGACGAAGCGCGTTTTATCCATATTGCGTAAGTCCAAAGGTAAACAAATTTCATGTTTTCAACACGAGGGGCTATTTTGTAATGCATAGCCTAACATTCCAATACTGGAATGCTTGATTTAATCAGGGAATCAGAATTTGAAAAGAGATCCATCGAAAATCCGCGGTAGCAGAGACATCTATGATTTGAAATTTTTAACTAAAACAACCTAATGGAAATTTTGAAAGGCGACATCTGTGTACAGCTTTCGAACTAAAGTAACCTCACTTCGATCAGGAGCACAAATGCTTGAAGAGGTAGATATGAAAATAAAGAGGTGTTGCAATGCGCGTGCGCACGATGATCCAAAAATGTTGTATGCGTTCCTTGTTGCACAGCGTTAAAAAATTACAACGTCATTCACACGGGGAAAGCATACAGACGAAGCGCGTTTTATCCATATTGCGTAAATCCAAACGTATAAAATTTCATATTTTCAACACGAGGGGCTATTTTGTAATGCATAGCCTAACATTCCAATACTGGAATGCTTGATTTTATCAGGGAAGCAGAATTTGAAAGGAGATCCATCGAAAATCCGCGATAGCAGAGACATCTATGATTTGAAATTTTGAACTAAAACAACCTAATGGAAATTTCGAAAGGCGACATCTGTGTACAGCTTTCGAACTAAAGTAACCTCACTTCGATCAGGAGCACAAATGCTTGAAGAGGTAGATATGAAAATAAAGAGTTGTTGCAATGCACGTGCGCGCGACAAAACAATCAGAATGTTTTAGTTCGATGTAGCGTAGTGTCGTATAAATACAAATAATAATAATAATAATTGGACCATTTGTATACAGCGCCGTTTAGTGGCACTAGCCACCCCAAGGGCGCTTTTATGTGTTGAAGCTTCTGTTAAACAAATGTGTCTTAAGCAACTTCCTGAAACTGCCAACACTGGTCTCTGTTCTCAACTCCAGAGGTAGACTATTCCAGCAGGATGGACCAGCCGAACTTAAAGCCCTGTCTCCGAAACCAATTCTGTTCCGTCGAAGAGGCAGTTGAAGCCTGTTTACGGCGTCACTCTGTGCAGAACGAAGAGTGCATCGTTTTCCACCTATCTGGTCGACTCTGCACAATTCACACAAGTACGATGGGGCAACTCCTCTGAGGGCATTAAAAACAGAAACACATATTTTGTAATCAATCCTCTCTGGGACTCGCAGCCAATGAAGGCGCCGCAACAGAGGAGAGACATGGTCAGTTTTTCGTCCTCCTAAAAGTAATTTGGCTGCAGCATTAAAGACGGACTGCAGTCTAGACTGCTGAAACCTTGGAAGACCCCAGAACAGACCATTGCAATAATCCAGTCTCGACACAACAAAGGACGCAATGAGAATCTTAGCAGCTTCGGATGTCAAACAGTTTCTGACCCATCTCAACTGCCTCAGGTGAAAAAAACAGGAGCTCACAGTCGAGCTTATTTGCGTACTCATGGAGAGAGTGTTGTCAAGATGGACCCCAAGAAACTTAATTGAGCTAGATGGATATACATCCAGGCCCATTACTTTAATTGGTGAAGAGCCAAGCAAGTGTTTCCTACCAGGAGACGACATCCAGATGAATTCTGTCTTGTCTGGATTCATTCTAAGGCGACACCTTGCCATCCACTCAGCCACCACTTCAATGCACCGAACCATCTCAAGACTACAGGCATCTGTCATAGATGGCTGACAGAAACGACAAAGTAGAATATCATCAGCATAAGAATAGTAGCTGGTGCCGTTCATCAGTACAGTGCTCTCAAGATCATTTGTGTACAGGGTAAAAAGTAAAGGCCCGAGTACAGATCCCTGAGGCACACCACAGTCCATGGGCATACCTGATGACTCACCATCAACATCCACAGTCTGACATCTGCCTTTCAGATATGAAGATAGCAACAACCTCATTTACAAAATGAAAGTATTCGCAAATAGTCAAAATAATAAATAGGAGCGCAGATCCATGAAGAGGTTGAAATCGACACAAGCCCAGTAATGCGCGTGCGCACGATGATCCAAAAATGTTGTATGCGTTCCTTGTCGCACAGCGTTAAAAAAATACAACCTCATTCACACTGGGAAAGCATACAGACGAAGCGCGTTTTATCCATATTGCGTAAATCCAAAGGTATCCAATTTCATGTTTTCAACACGAGGGGCTATTTTGTAATGCATAGCCTAACATTCCAATACTAGAATGCTTGATTTTATCAGGGAATCAGAATTTGAAAAGAGATCCATCGAAAATCCGCGATAGCAGAGACATCTATGATTTGAAATTTTGAACTAAAACAACCTAATGGAAATTTCGAAAGGCGACATCTGTGTACAGCTTTCGAACTAAAGTAACCTCACTTCGATCAGGAGCACAAATGCTTGAAGAGGTAGATATGAATATAAAGAGGTGTTGCAATGCGCGTGCGCGCGACGAACCAATCAGGTTGTTTCAGTTCGATGTAGCGTCGTGTCGTATAAATACAACCTCATTTGCTCAATGAACGTATTCGCAAATAGTAAAAATAATAAATAGGAGCGCAGATCCATGGAGAGGTTGAAATCGAAACAAGCCCAGTAATGCGCGTGCGCACGATGATCCAAAAATGTTGTATGCGTTCCTTGTCGCACAGCGTTAAAAAAATACAACCTCATTCACACGGGGAAAGCATACAGACGAAGCGCGTTTTATCCATATTGCGTAAATCCAAAGGTATAAAATTTCATGTTTTCAACACGAGGGGCTATTTTGCAATGCATAGCCTAACATTCCAATACTGGAATGCTTGATTTTATCAAAGAATCAGAATTTGAAAAGAGATACATCGAAAATCCGCGATAGCAGAGACATCTATGATTTGAAATTTTGAACTAAAACAACCTAATGGAAATTTCGAAAGGCGACATCTGTGTACAGCTTTCGAACTAAAGTAACCTCACTTCGATCAGGAGCACAAATGCTTGAAGAGGTAGATATGAAAATAAAGAGTTGTTGCAATGCGCGTGCGCGCGACAAACCAATCAGATTGTTTCAGTTCGATGTAGCGTAGTGTCGTATAAATACAACCTCATTTACACAATGAACGTATTCGCAAATAGTCAAAATAATAAATAGGAGCGCAGATCCATGAAGAGGTTTAAATGGACACAAGCCCAGTAATGCGCGTGCGCACGATGATCCAAAAATGTTGTATGCGTTCCTTGTTGCACAGCGTTAAAAAAATACAACCTCATTCGCACGGGGAAAGCATACTTATGATACGCGTTTTATCCATATTGCGTAAATTCAACGACCTAAAATTTTATGTTTTCAACACGAGGGGCTATTTTTTAATGCATAGCCTAACATTCCAATACTGGAATGCTTGATTTTATCAGGGAAGCAGAATTTGAAAAGAGATCCATCGAAAATCCGCGATAGCAGAGACATCTATGATTTGAAATTTTGAACTAAAACAACCTAATGGAAATTTCGAAAGGCGACATCTGTGTACAGCTTTCGAACTAAAGTAACCTCACTTCGATCAGGAGCACAAATGCTTGAAGAGGTAGATATGAAAATAAAGAGGTGTTGCAATGCGCGTGCGCACGATGATCCAAAAATGTTGTATGCGTTCCTTGTCGCACAGCGTTAAAAAAATACAACCTCATTCACACGGGGAAAGCATACAGACGAAGCGCGTTTTATCCATATTGCGTAAATCCAAAGGTATCCAATTTCATGTTTTCAACACGAGGGGCTATTTTGTAATGCATAGCCTAACATTCCAATACTAGAATGCTTGATTTTATCAGGGAATCAGAATTTGAAAAGAGATCCATCGAAAATCCGCGATAGCAGAGACATCTATGATTTGAAATTTTGAACTAAAACAACCTAATGGAAATTTCGAAAGGCGACATCTGTGTACAGCTTTCGAACTAAAGTAACCTCACTTCGATCAGGAGCACAAATGCTTGAAGAGGTAGATATGAATATAAAGAGGTGTTGCAATGCGCGTGCGCGCGACGAACCAATCACATTGTTTCAGTTCGATGTAGCGTAGTGTCGTATAAATACAACCTCATTTACACAATGAACGTATTCGCAAATAGTCAAAATAATAAATAGGAGCGCAGATCCATGAAGAGGTAGAAATCGACACAAGCCCAGTAATGCGCGTGCGCACGATGATCCAAAAATGTTGTATGCGTTCCTTGTCGCACAGCGTTAAAAAAATACAACCTCATTCACACGGGGAAAGCATACAGACGAAGCGCGTTTTATCCATATTGCGTTAGTCCAAAGGTAAACAAATTTCATGTTTTCAACACGAGGGGCTATTTTGTAATGCATAGCCTAACATTCCAATACTGGAATGCTTGATTTAATCAGGGAATCAGAATTTGAAAAGAGATCCATCGAAAATCCGCGATAGCAGAGACATCTATGATTTGAAATTCTGAACTAAAACAACCTAATGGAAATTTCGAAAGGCGACATCTGTGTACAGCTTTCGAACTAAAGTAACCTCACTTCGATCAGGAGCACAAATGCTTGAAGAGGTAGATATGAATATAAAGAGGTGTTGCAATGCGCGTGCGCGCGACGAACCAATCAGATTGTTTCAGTTCGATGTAGCGTCGTGTCGTATAAATACAACCTCATTTGTTCAATGAACGTATTCGCAAATAGTAAAAATAATAAATAGGAGCGCAGATCCATGGAGAGGTTGAAATCGAAATAAGCCCAGTAATGCGCGTGCGCACGATGATCCAAAAATGTTGTATGCGTTCCTTGTCGCACAGCGTTAAAAAAATACAACCTCATTCACACGGGGAAAGCATACAGACGAAGCGCGTTTTATCCATATTGCGTAAATCCAAAGGTATACAATTTCATGTTTTCAACACGAGGGGCTTTTTTGTAATGCATAGCCTAACATTCCAATACTAGAATGCTTGATTTAATCAGGGAATCAGAATTTGAAAAGAGATCCATCGAAAATCCGCGATAGCAGAGACATCTATGATTTGAAATTTTGAACTAAAACAACCTAATGGAAATTTCGAAAGGGGACATCTGTGTACAGCTTTCGAACTAAAGTAACCTCACTTCGATCAGGAGCACAAATGCTTGAAGAGGTAGATATGAATATAAAGAGGTGTTGCAATGCGCGTGCGCGCGACGAACCAATCAGATTGTTTCAGTTCGATGTAGCGTCGTGTCGTATAAATACAACCTCGTTTCCTCAATGAACGTATTCGCAAATAGTAAAAATAATAAATAGGAGCGCAGATCCATGGAGAGGTTGAAATCGAAACAAGCCCAGTAATGCGCGTGCGCACGATGATCCAAAAATGTTGTATGCGTTCCTTGTCGCACAGCGTTAAAAAAATACAACCTCATTCACACGGGGAAAGCTGTCAGGTAGCTAGCATGTCAGATAGCTACCTGTGGAAAAAAGAAGAAGAAGAAGACATGATCTGTCAAAACATTATACCTGTCAAAGGAAAAATAATGTCACTACCAACTTGAAAGAAATTGAGGCGCATCTTTAGCCACAGAAATTGAACCGGATCAAGATTAGAGGAAGAAGACAGGCTGAGATTGACAGTTAGGAGGGAAACACTTAAAATCCCCCGTTAAGCTCCGCATCGCGCTGCTAGGGAGTTTATAAAAGGCGTCGACCTCCCACAATCGGGGACACAAACTCTGAGGACACAAGCTCTTCAACACCTGAACCAATAACACCTACCAGGCGTGGCCAAGAACATCTATCGGAGAAGGCTTGAGTCGCCGTTGTTGCCTGCACTACACAGCCCCTGGCCGCGCCTGGGTCCCCCGTGGCGGATTCCTCGGAAGGAAGGAGCCCCTGCTTTACCCGTCGCAAGCGCCCGCTTGGCTACTCCTTGATATCCGGAGCCCCGTGCCCAAAGTTCCTCGGGAGGACGGAGCACCGGCCCCGTCCAGCCGAGCGCACCCGTCTTATCGCTGGCTGAGCCCCGTGCCGCAATTCCTCGGAGTGTGGAGCCCCGACATCCCGCCAAAAGCGTTGGCGTGCCCGAGGCCGGCGCCCCAGCATCGACTACCCGCATCCCAGCACCAAGACTTCTCTCCATCCCCGTGAGCTAATCGAAAATTTAAATACATTATCTAATTTCACCTAGAACCAGTCAGTCGTGCAGTTTAGCGTGGTGATGCTCTCATTTCGCTTAATCTCAAATAAATCCCCTCTTTCTCCTTTATCTTGTGTTTGTACTTTACCTTTGACGTATTTAGAATCCGTCATAACCTCAAAATGGTCTGCCTTTCCAGGTAGCGCCATGGAGCGCCTGTAGTGGAGGTTCAGTGGAGTTCAAAGCTGGTCATCACAGTGGCGCCTTAACAAAAGACACCGTTGCTCGATTCACATTGTATCTTCCCCATTAACAAGTAAAGTTTTATTTCAGCAAATTGTGTTCCAACGGAAAAGTGTTGTTTTTGTGTTTCGGGTTTTGTGGTACTTTGAAGTCATTTCCACCTGGGATATTTGTGGTTTTGGTGGTTATGCTTTATCATCTTGAGGATTGTTAACCGTTTTTCGTGGTTTGATGATAATTGGAAGAATTCAAAATTTGAGTTACGTAATTCTAAAATCCAGACACGCATTCTCAAACTTCCGTAAATTTTTTGACAATTTTTTTTTCTTTCCAAATTTTTTTGGGCGTCTCTATTTCCAGAGGCGTAACCATTCGTAAAATTTTAAACAAAAAGTTTTAGGAGGTTCTCAACATTTAAAAAAAAAAAAAAAAAAAATTTTTTTTTCTCAACAAGAACTCTCCGAAAGTTTCAAGGAGAGCCTTGTTCGGGTAGTGGATGTTTTCACGAAATATTTTTGGATATTTCCATTAAAATATGTCACAGCGGCAGCAATAATAAAGAAGCTTGAGGCAAGCATCTTTATTTCCCGGGGAATGCCGAGGTCCGTTGTTTGGGACAACGGTAAACAATCCATCGCCAAGGAATTCGAGGAATTTCTGGAGATGTATGGAGGGCAGACAGGCGGACGTGAAGGGCGAGAGAAAGGCTGTTTGGCTTTTCAGCTGGGAGAATATCACGTGAAGGATATTCTCAAGGCTGGACCTGCTATGGCGGAAGAGTGAACTACTTTCCTACGAGCAAACGAGAAGTAGATGCGTAAACTCATTTACAAACACCTGGACGTCTGCGAAGTACAAGCATGATGTCTTCCTATAAACTGATTAATTGCTCCATACCTTATATTTGCAAATTTCATTTTTTTTTCTGAAATATGACTTTGACCGTTACCCGTTGAATTGCGCCCTCAGCGGGGGGCGCTGTTCGAAGTCATTCCGTTAATTTTTCTTAGCATCAAAACCTTTCTACATCAATACCTACTCGTTTGCTCCAGGGAGACCTGGTTGGTGTCCAATTTTTTTTATTATTTAAATGAATATTTCTTTTTCTTCTCATGTGTTCTTTCAACTCGCATATTCATTTATGCTCAACTGCAGAAAACTGTCTGTTTTTGTCTCCGACCCACAGTATCAACTCCTTGCGAGTTGGATCAGGTAATTTGGCCAGGTCGTGAGTCAGAATCCAGCGGGTTCTCTTCGGAGAATGGATCTGTACTTTCTTTCTTGTTTACATGTTTTGGACGCGGGTTGTCTTTTGATTGCGGACTCAAAGTACACACTCTCATGAGTGATGTCAGGTAATTTGGCCAGGTCACAATCCAAGGTCACCAGCTGTTTATCCAACACTGTACCTTCTTTAATCTGTTTCATTGTTTTTGTATTTTATTACTTTGTCTACGTTTATTGCCTGCATGATTTTTCAACTTTCCAAGTTTTGATAAAAACTTGGTGGCGCTCAAAAAGGGAACGAGAAGGAGAGCTGAGCTAGTCCAGATGTAGACATCAAGAGAACATCTGTGAACATCATAGGCAATACACCTTGACAAAGGTGGTATGCTGCCGAACGCTGTGAATGCGTGGGAAGACGTAGCGAGCACGTCTTGGGAAAGGGTGGAGCCCTTGCCGGTAACGCTGGAGTGCGTTGGAGCAGTCGAAGGGGACTGGACACAATCTGGGATGATTGTGGGGCGCTTGGGAGAAGCGTGAGGAGTGGTTTGACGTAACCGGGATACTCCTGCAATCCAACGGGATTGGCAACGCCAGAGTGCGTTGGAAGTCTTACGAGACTTGAAGTCCGACGGGACTTGGTACCAGTCTGACGAGACTTGGGGGAGTCTGCTGACTCATTCTTTGAAATCACCTTGGAGTGATGGGTACGCCAGGCTTGCATCTTCGGATGGCGCCAACGGATTGTATCCCTGTGTTTATTTATCATGTTATTTATTGACGGAAGGAAGGTTTTCGCCATGTGGGCAAAACCTGAGAACACACTGGAACCCAAGGAGAAGAGTGGTATGAAGATTGACCACCTCCTGAAGCCAGGCCTAGACTACTAAAAGCATTGTTAGCTGGGACAGTCACCACGGCGTAGTGTTTGCCGGGGAGTTTAGCTATTGTCATGTACGTCGGCGTATACTGCACTCAGGCAGTATATACCGAATGTTGACTCACTCAGAAACCCCTCAGAAGGGCTTGCTTCGGGGCGTACGCTAGTTACCACCCTATACCTGCCCGGGCAATGATCAACGCTTCTTCGTTGATTCATTGAAGCAAAAACCCTAGCACCCAACTTTGTGACTAGGGCTAGAGTCCTAAATCGTCGCTGGTCGGAGCGGTCAAGAAATGCCGACAGAATGTGGTCAGTACTGTGTCTTCAGACCGGTATTGTCACATCTCGAGCAGGAGATCTTCACCTCTACTTCAAATTACCACAACATCTGTCTGTCTAATATTTTTGAATTTTCTCATGTAATGTATGTATGTAATATGTATACCCTGTACTTCATGTATATAATATGTATAACCTGTACTTCCCAATCCCAGGATTACCTGTGTTGAATAGTGAGATCAGTGTGCCACGCCCTCTTGCGTTGCACTGGCCAATGAACGGGCCACCTCATTGTTTTTCCATGGTGTTCCTACCTCCGCTCCGCCTCTCTTGGTTTCTTATCGGTTCTTCCAAAAGAGTGTGAATCGAACCGAAGGATCATAAGTAGTTAGATCCTTTCCTTTTGTAACCCACATGTAACAGACAACTTGTTATTGTTTTGTATGAGAGCTCACCACGTTGTGCTTATTGACTGCTTGCTGGATGATTTTGGTCTGTTAGGCAGGTAGCTACCTAAAAATAAATTTCTGTGTACAAAGGCAAAATTTTTGTGTTTTCAAGAGCAATAAGTGAAAAGCGAGCAGCTAGACTTGTTAGTGCTTAGGGTCCTGTACCCCAAATGTGAATTGTGTGCCACCATTAAAACTTAGAACAAAGACCAAATTCTACCACTTAATAATCATGACTTAAATTTTTATTATTTTACAAGAACAAAACATCACTTTTACAATTTTATTTTATTTTGTCTTAACTATGTAATGTACAAATTTGTTTCTGTGTCAATTTCAATTTGCTTTGTCTCATAATATTTTACACCATTTCTTATACATATTTTAAACCTGTTTCAGAGCTACCTGTGTACAATTCATGTCGTCTGCGTACGACCTCTTCTCTGTATGTCTTGTTCAACCACCGCCACCTACGCTTCGCACTGACTGGTATACTGTTAAACATATATTTTAAACTAACTTATGTCTGAACACAACGTCAAAAACTCACTTCGCTGGATTCTCTGCGCGAGGTGCGTTTTTGCCTCAGCGACGAGCGGGAATGTCAGGTAGCTAGCATGTCAGATAGCTACCTGTGGAAAAAAGAAGAAGAAGAAGACATGATCTGTCAAAACATTATACCTGTCAAAGGAAAAATAATGTCACTACCAACTTGAAAGAAATTGAGGCGCATCTTTAGCCACAGAAATTGAACCGGATCAAGATTAGAGGAAGAAGACAGGCTGAGATTGACAGTTAGGAGGGAAACACTTAAAATCCCCCGTTAAGCTCCGCATCGCGCTGCTAGGGAGTTTATAAAAGGCGTCGACCTCCCACAATCGGGGACACAAACTCTGAGGACACAAGCTCTTCAACACCTGAACCAATAACACCTACCAGGCGTGGCCAAGAACATCTATCGGAGAAGGCTTGAGTCGCCGTTGTTGCCTGCACTACACAGCCCCTGGCCGCGCCTGGGTCCCCCGTGGCGGATTCCTCGGAAGGAAGGAGCCCCTGCTTTACCCGTCGCAAGCGCCCGCTTGGCTACTCCTTGATATCCGGAGCCCCGTGCCCAAAGTTCCTCGGGAGGACGGAGCACCGGCCCCGTCCAGCCGAGCGCACCCGTCTTATCGCTGGCTGAGCCCCGTGCCGCAATTCCTCGGAGTGTGGAGCCCCGACATCCCGCCAAAAGCGTTGGCGTGCCCGAGGCCGGCGCCCCAGCATCGACTACCCGCATCCCAGCACCAAGACTTCTCTCCATCCCCGTGAGCTAATCGAAAATTTAAATACATTATCTAATTTCACCTAGAACCAGTCAGTCGTGCAGTTTAGCGTGGTGATGCTCTCATTTCTCATAATTTAAAATAAATCCCGTCTTTCCTTTACCCGGTTTTTTCTCTCCATCACCTATATTTTTGAACCTCTTTAGCATCAGTGGAAAGCGAGCAAGGTGTTGGGCCTGAACACCACCCTGAGGAGTCTTTAGCTAGCCGGGCAACTGCAAAAGCGCGCAACCTAACCTCAAAGGGCCCCCTTGTCAGTAGAACCCGTCCTAACCTCCAAATGGCCTGCCTTTCCAGGTAGGGCCATGGAGGTTCAGTGGAGGTACGCAGTGCTTCATCACAAAGCATACAGACGAAGCGCGTTTTATCCATATTGCGTAAATCCAAAGGTATACAATTTCATGTTTTCAACACGAGGGGCTATTTTGTAATGCATAGCCTAACATTCCAATACTGGAATGCTTGATTTAATCAGGGAATCAGAAAATGAAAAGAGATCCATCGAAAATCCGCGATAGCAGGGACATCTATGATTTGAAATTTTGAACTAAAACAACCTAATGGAAATTTCGAAAGGCGACATCTGTGTACAGCTTTCGAACTAAAGTAACCTCACTTCGATCAGGAGCACAAATGCTTGAAGAGGTAGATATGAATATAAAGAGGTGTTGCAATGCGCGTGCGCGCGACGAACCAATCACATTGTTTCAGTTCGATGTAGCGTAGTGTCGTATAAATACAACCTCATTTACACAATGAACGTATTCGCAAATAGTCAAAATAATAAATAGGAGCGCAGATCCATGAAGAGGTAGAAATCGACACAAGCCCAGTAATGCGCGTGCGCACGATGATCCAAAAATGTTGTATGCGTTCCTTGTCGCACAGCGTTAAAAAAATACAACCTCATTCACACGGGGAAAGCATACAGACGAAGCGCGTTTTATCCATATTGCGTTAGTCCAAAGGTAAACAAATTTCATGTTTTCAACACGAGGGGCTATTTTGTAATGCATAGCCTAACATTCCAATACTGGAATGCTTGATTTAATCAGGGAATCAGAATTTGAAAAGAGATCCATCGAAAATCCGCGATAGCAGAGACATCTATGATTTGAAATTCTGAACTAAAACAACCTAATGGAAATTTCGAAAGGCGACATCTGTGTACAGCTTTCGAACTAAAGTAACCTCACTTCGATCAGGAGCACAAATGCTTGAAGAGGTAGATATGAATATAAAGAGGTGTTGCAATGCGCGTGCGCGCGACGAACCAATCAGATTGTTTCAGTTCGATGTAGCGTCGTGTCGTATAAATACAACCTCATTTGTTCAATGAACGTATTCGCAAATAGTAAAAATAATAAATAGGAGCGCAGATCCATGGAGAGGTTGAAATCGAAATAAGCCCAGTAATGCGCGTGCGCACGATGATCCAAAAATGTTGTATGCGTTCCTTGTCGCACAGCGTTAAAAAAATACAACCTCATTCACACGGGGAAAGCATACAGACGAAGCGCGTTTTATCCATATTGCGTAAATCCAAAGGTATACAATTTCATGTTTTCAACACGAGGGGCTTTTTTGTAATGCATAGCCTAACATTCCAATACTAGAATGCTTGATTTTATCAGGGAAGCAGAATTTGAAAAGAGATCCATCGAAAATCCGCGATAGCAGAGACATCTATGATTTGAAATTTTGAACTAAAACAACCTAATGGAAATTTCGAAAGGCGACATCTGTGTACAGCTTTCGAACTAAAGTAACCTCACTTCGATCAGGAGCACAAATGCTTGAAGAGGTAGATATGAATATAAAGAGGTGTTGCAATGCGCGTGCGCGCGACGAACCAATCACATTGTTTCAGTTCGATGTAGCGTAGTGTCGTATAAATACAACCTCATTTACACAATGAACGTATTCGCAAATAGTCAAAATAATAAATAGGAGCGCAGATCCATGAAGAGGTTGAAATCGACACAAGCCCAGTAATGCGCGTGCGCACGATGATCCAAAAATGTTGTATGCGTTCCTTGTCGCACAGCGTTAAAAAAATACAACCTCATTCACACGGGGAAAGCATACAGACGAAGCGCGTTTTATCCATATTGCGTAAATCCAAAGGTATACAATTTCATGTTTTCAACACGAGGGTCTATTTTGTAATGCATAGCCTAACATTCCAATACTGGAATGCTTGATTTAATCAGGGAATCAGAATTTGAAAAGAGATCCATCGAAAATCCGCGATAGCAGAGACATCTATGATTTGAAATTTTGAACTAAAACAACCTAATGGAAATTTCGAAAGGGGACATCTGTGTACAGCTTTCGAACTAAAGTAACCTCACTTCGATCAGGAGCACAAATGCTTGAAGAGGTAGATATGAATATAAAGAGGTGTTGCAATGCGCGTGCGCGCGACGAACCAATCAGATTGTTTCAGTTCGATGTAGCGTCGTGTCGTATAAATACAACCTCGTTTCCTCAATGAACGTATTCGCAAATAGTAAAAATAATAAATAGGAGCGCAGATCCATGGAGAGGTTGAAATCAAAACAAGCCCAGTAATGCGCGTGCGCACGATGATCCAAAAATGTTGTATGCGTTCCTTGTCGCACAGCGTTAAAAAAATACAACCTCATTCACACGGGGAAAGCATACAGACGAAGCGCGTTTTATCCATATTGCGTAAATCCAAAGGTATACAATTTCATGTTTTCAACACGAGGGGCTATTTTGTAATGCATAGCCTAACATTCCAATACTGGAATGCTTGATTTAATCAGGGAATCAGAAAATGAAAAGAGATCCATCGAAAATCCGCGATAGCAGGGACATCTATGATTTGAAATTTTGAACTAAAACAACCTAATGGAAATTTCGAAAGGCGACATCTGTGTACAGCTTTCGAACTAAAGTAACCTCACTTCGATCAGGAGCACAAATGCTTGAAGAGGTAGATATGAATATAAAGAGGTGTTGCAATGCGCGTGCGCGCGACGAACCAATCAGGTTGTTTCAGTTCGATGTAGCGTCGTGTCGTATAAATACAACCTCATATGCTCAATGAACGTATTCGCAAATAGTAAAAATAATAAATAGGAGCGCAGATCCATGGAGAGGTTGAAATCGAAACAAGCCCAGTAATGCGCGTGCGCACGATGATCCAAAAATGTTGTATGCGTTCCTTGTCGCACAGCGTTAAAAAAATACAACCTCATTCACACGGGGAAAGCATACAGACGAAGCGCGTTTTATCCATATTGCGTAAATCCAAAGGTATAAAATTTCATGTTTTCAACACGAGGGGCTATTTTGCAATGCATAGCCTAACATTCCAATACTGGAATGCTTGATTTTATCAAAGAATCAGAATTTGAAAAGAGATACATCGAAAATCCGCGATAGCAGAGACATCTATGATTTGAAATTTTGAACTAAAACAACCTAATGGAAATTTCGAAAGGCGACATCTGTGTACAGCTTTCGAACTAAAGTAACCTCACTTCGATCAGGAGCACAAATGCTTGAAGAGGTAGATATGAAATTAAAGAGGTGTTGCATAGCGCGTGCGCGCGACGAACCAATCAGATTGTTTCAGTTCGATGTAGCGTAGTGTCGTATAAATACAACCTCATTTGCTCAATGAACGTATTCGCAAATAGTAAAAATAATAAATAGGAGCGCAGATCCATGAAGAGGTTGAAATCGACACAAGCCCAGTAATGCGCGTGCGCACTATAATCTATAATCTATAATCTAAGTTGCAAGGATATTTTTCATTTAAAGCTCTCAGATGTATGCCCACAAACCAACAAGTGTAGTTCGCGCTTACAAATGCTGAATGTGTACTTACAAATAAAATCCAAAACGCAAATGAACATAAGCCCCACAACTTTAGCTGACCTTTCCTGAAACAGGGGTGACATTGGCATAGTGAACCATTTTTTACAGTATGGGTGGTCAGCCTCATACCAACCTATAAGTCTAGGAATTATGTTATTATAATAATTTTAATAATAACAATGATCCAAAAATGTTGTATGCGTTCCTTGTCGCACAGCGTTAAAAAAATACAACCTAATTCACACTGGGAAAGCATACAGACGAAGCGCGTTTTATCCATATTGCGTAAGTCCAAAGGTATACAATTTCATGTTTTTAACACGAGGGGCTATTTTGTAATGCATAGCCTTACAGTGCAATATTGGAATGCTTGATTTTATCAGGGAAGCAGAATTTGAAAAGAGATCCATCAAAAATCCGCGATAGCAGAGACATCTATGATTTGAAATTTTGAACTAAAACAACCTAATGGAAATTTCGAAAGGCGAAATCTGTGTACAGCTTTCGAACTAAAGTAACCTCACTTCGATCAGGAGCACAAATGCTTGAAGAGGTAGATATGAAAATAAAGAGGTGTTGCAATGCGCGTGCGCGCGACAAACCAATCAGATTGTTTCGGTTCGATGTAGCGTAGTGTCGTATAAATACAACCTCATTTGCTAAATGAACGTATTCGCAAATAGTAAAAATAATAAATAGGAGCGCAGATCCATGAAGAGGTTGAAATCGACACAAGCCCAGTAATGCGCGTGCGCACGATGATCCGAAAATGTTGTATGCGTTCCTTGTCGCACAGCGTAAAAAAAATACAACCTCATTCACACGGGGAAAGCATACTTATGATACGCGTTTTAACCATATTGCGTAAATTCAACGACCTAAAATTTTATGTTTTCAACACGAGGGGCTATTTTGTAATGCATAGCCTAACATTCCAATACTGGAATGCTTGATTTTATCAGGGAAGCAGAATTTGAAAAGAGATCCATCGAAAATCCGCGATAGCAGAGACATCTATGATTTGAAATTTTGAACTAATACAACATAATGGAAATTTCGAAAGGCGACATCTGTGTACAGCTTTCGAACCAAAGTAACCTCACTTCGATCAGGAGCACAAATGCTTGAAGAGGTAGATATGAAAATAAAGAGGTGTTGCAATGCGCGTGCGCGCGACGAACTAATCAGATCGTTTCAGTTTGATGTAGCGTAGTGTCGTATAAATACAACCTCATGTGCTCAATGGACGTATTCGCAAATAGTAATTTATTTATTTATTTTATTTTTATTTATTTTATTAACGGACATAATAGTCCAATTACATAATAGGGTATTTTCACATTTTTCTTTTTTTTGTGATTTAAATTCGTTTATGCTTTATTAGCCCAAAACTTCTTGAATTTTAATTTTAGTTGTATTTTTAGCAAAGTTATAAGCATTTTAAAATCGATTTTTGAATTTTCGCGCCTAAACGCTACTAGATGAAATTTTCTCGCGTGACGTCACGGTCTTGTGAACAACGCCGTGTCAACTGACAGCCCTCACATTCATGTAATTCAAACATCGCTTTTTAATGTTTACACCGTTGAGGCTGTTATTTTTCAACAAGTTTGTGTGTTTCTTTAAAAACATTTCATTTGTTTCTGTTGTTTTCATTTGTTTCTGTTGTCAACAACACATGTCAACAGAGTATGGAATGTCAATCAAAGAAAGTGACGTCAACATATAACGTCACAGCACCGGAAACAGAAAAAGCAGATCTCATATCCGTTTAAAAACTTGTCCAAATTTCTATATTTTCTTTTTTAAATATAAAATCGAAAAAAAATATTTTCGACTTCAAATCAACATATTATTATTTGATTTTTCGAAATCTATCAAAATAATATACTTTTTATCATATTCCTCACTATTGAAAATACCCTATTATATGAAAAAGTAATTACAGAAAATGACAAAGAAAATAATATAATACAAGAATTAATATTACATAATAGCATAGTCAAATAAATACTTATACTTTCCTCAGCAAAACAAAGCTCTACGGAATCAGATAGTCTCATGCCGCATAAATCTAGATGAGAGGAAGAATTTAAAAGACGACACATTCTGTTAATAGGAGAATAGTATCCTAAATTTGAAGTGTGAAAGTTGAGAGAGAGCAATTCATTTATTCTAAATCTTCGCGTTGGAACATTTAATTTGATACATTGTAAAAGATAAGGTGAGTCGAAAATACTATTAATGATTTTATAAATACATATGAGTTGAGCATGTTGTCGGCGTGTTACTAAAGATGAAATGCCTAGGGTGATCTCTATGTCTTTATAGTCATACTCATCTCTACTTAGACCCAGTTTCCAAGCAACTCGTCTTAGAAAGCGATGCTGTACTGATTCAAGACGATCAATGTGGGTAGCATAGAATGGAGACCAGATAACACTGGCATACTCAAGGTGTGGGCGAACCAATGAACAGTAAAGGATTTTTAAAGTTTGTACATTATTGAAATCAGAAGTGATTCTAAGGATGAAACCTAGAATCTTAAGTGACTTATTAACAATATTATCAATGTGTTCGCGAAAGGAAAGTTTGATATCCAATGTTAAGCCAAGGTCCTTAACAAGTGTGACCGTTGCCAGGTCAACACCATTTAGTTTGTAGACAAAATTTACAGGTTTTTTTGTTTTATAAAAGGACATAATTTTACATTTATCGATATTCAGCTCCATGCAGTTGGCCTTGCACCAATCATTGAATGAATCAATATCTGATTGAAACAGAGAGCAATCATTGTAAGAGCTAATGGATTTCAGCATTTTGTTGTCATCCGCAAAAAGCCTTAATATAATAAATAGGAGCGCAGATCCATGAAGAGGTTGAAATCGACACAAGCCCAGTAATGCGCGTGCGCACGATGATCCAAAAATGTTGTATGCGTTCCTTGTCGCACAGCGTTAAAAAAATACAACCTCATTCACACGGGAAAAGCATATTTATGAAACGCGTTTCATCCATATTGCGTAAAGCCAACGATATAAAATTTCATGTTTTTAACACGAGGGGCTATTTTGTAATGCAGATCCTAACATTCCAATGCTGGAATGCTTGATTTTATCAGGGAAGCAGAATTTGAAAAGAGATCCATCAAAAATCCGCCATAGCGGAGACATCTATGATTTGAAATTTTGAACTAAAACAACCTAATGGAAATTTCGAAAGGCGACATCTGTGTACAGCTTTCGAACTAAAGTAACCTCACTTCGATCAGGAGCACAAATGCTTGAAGAGGTAGATATGAAAATAAAGAGTTGTTGCAATGCGCGTGCGCGCGATGAACCAATCAGATTGTTTCAGTTCGATGTAGCGTAGTGTCGTATAAGGGTAACGCCGATTTGTACCATAACTGTCGACCGGCAAGATTCAAGAAAACGAAAACATCGTGAGTTAAATTAAGGTCTATTCAAAATGACGGACAGGTTCGAAAAATTAGGTTTTTTACATTTCGATATCTCATTTCTTTTTTCGACGACGAATACAAGATTTTATAGCAGTTCGTAAACACTGTTCAGTAAAAAATATAAGAGCACCATTTTGAATGTCTATAAATATGAATGTTGTTTGTCTATGAATGTTTAATAAAAATATGAATACGCACATTTAATAACTACCTAAAATCGTTCGTTTATTGTATTTCAATAAGTTTCCTTGACTTATAGGTTAGTATGAAGCTGACCACTCATACTGTAAAAAATGGTTCACTTTACCAATGTTACCATTGTGTCAGGTAAGGTCGGCAAGAGTTGCAGGGTTATGTTCATTTGAGATTGGGTTTTATATTGTAGGTTCACATGCAGCATGTTTAAGTACGAACTTAAGGTCTTAAATGCAATATATTTTTGTAACTTAGATTATAGATTATCATAGATTTAGATAGATAGGCAATGTTTTTTTTTGCGTACATTTTTCACAGTATCCATCACCGATATAAAAATTAGGTACCTCTGTGGTCCAAATTTCATTTAATCGTTTAGCCCACAGATCACGGAATAAACCTTTTTGCTATTTTGAATAACAAACATCAAATGGTGCATTTAAAATATTAATAGCATGTAGTAAGGTTGATTAGATAGTTTTATGTTTCAATTAGGTACGTAAATGTTATTTGTTAGTCAACCATAAATTAACGGTAAGTAGGTGTATTTTTTTACACCTACGTGAATACACCTTAATACTGGTAACATACGGTAAAGATTGTAAATAAAAAACCGCCCGACATTACCTTAAACTTGTGCCATTTGAAAAATAATACTGTCAGCAATGATAAAAACATACAATCATTAGAAGAATTAATGGATCTAAGTAAAAAATAAACAACTGACAACATATTCGAATACATACCTTAATAATGCCAAGCTAACTTCCACTCAAAACACACACGACAAATTCCCGAGTCTGATGTAAACGTTCTCAAAAGAAAATGAAGGTATCGAATGAGTTTTTTTGTGTTGTCCACACTACATCAAAGAGTTACCATACGTGAACAAATACTTAAGATTGCAAGATTTTTGTCAGTTCCAATGGAATTGGTAACATACTAAAAGAAAAATTTCGGAGCCAAAAATGGAGACAAACCTTAGCAATCAATATTTCGTGTTTAAATAAGTAAATATTATTGTGGCTAGTACAGAAAATGAAAGATACGTTACTAAGGTATATGCAAAAATACTCAACTTTAAAAACGTTTGACTATTTTGATCGTATCATGCCATCAAAGGGTCAAAAACGGGTTGCGGACATGTAAAATTTGTATGGGAATGGAAAAAAGGCGTTTTTGTTTTATTTTTTAATTACATCGCCACTTAATGCTTTTTGCAGTTTTTTTTTGTATTTCGATACGCTTTTTATATACTTTACTCTGATAATTTTAGAATTCAGTAGAGATCACCAGTTTTTATGAAAAAGCTGAAAATCATTAGGGGACACACGCACAAGACAAAAGGTACAAATTTCGACGGCGATACCCATAAATACAACCTCATTTACACAATGAACGTATTCGCAAATAGTCAAAATAATAAATAGGAGCGCAAATCCATGAAGAGGTTGAAATCGACACAAGCCCAGTAATGCGCGTGCGCACGATGATTCAAAAATGTTGTATGCGTTCCTTGTCGCACAGCGTTAAAAAAAATACAACCTCATTCACACGGGGAAAGCATACTTATGATACGCGTTTTATCCATATTGCGTAAATCCAAAGGTATAAAATTTCATGTTTTCAACACGAGGGGCTATTTTGTAATGCATAGCCTTACAGTCCAATACTGGAATGCTTGATTTTATCAGGGAAGCAGAATTTGAAAAGAGATCCATCGAAAATCCGCGATAGCAGAGACATCTATGATTTGACAGTTTGAACTAAAACAACCTGATAAAACAACAATCAGGATGAGGAGGTAAACATCCATTTATAATATAAGTTTGGATTTTATTTGTAAGTACACATTCGTCATTTGTAAACGCGAACTTCACGTGTTTGTTTATGGACATACATTTGAGATCTTCAAATGTTAATATATCCTTGCAACTTAGATTATAGATTATAGCATCTGTATGAAAATAAGGCTTTTACTGCCGCACAACGAAATTTGAATTGGTTTAATTTAACAAATACTTAATTCATTCGTTTCGTATTTTTATTACTTTTACTTTATAGGTTGGTATGAGACTGACTACCTATGGTGTAAACAATGGTTCACATTATTTTTAGTCCAATCGATGTTTCAATAATTCACAACAGCTCATTTTCATTGGAAGAAAATGATTATCTAAATCAATCTAAATCTAAGGTGCAAAGATATGTATCGTTTGAGATTCATATTAAATGCATTCCCACACGCAGATTCGCATAATTTCGCGCTTACACATGCCGCATGTGGGCCTACCATATAAAAACTCAATCTCAAATGAACATAAGCCCTGCGACTCTTGCCGACCTTCCTTGAAACAGGGGTGCCATGGGCAAAGTGACCCAATTTTTACAGTATGGGTGGTCAGCCTCATACCAACCTATAAGTAAAGGAATTATAATTTCAAATCAAATTATTTTTTATTAAACGTTGTTTTATTTTCACAATAATATTTTGAATCTCGAGTACTTTCGACCTTCAATATTCAGGTCATTATCAAGAGTGATGTATAAAAAAATTAAAATTATTAAGAACAAACCATAGATCAAAATTATATAAATTCAAATAAATAGGTAGGTATAGGTACAATAAATATGAACTTAATTAAAATTAAATACAACAGTCAAAAATTAAAAGAAAGAAAACATAAAATTATAATTTGAATGAATTATAATTTGTTCAAATGTGTGTAGAGACGGTGAAATAGACAATTTGTCAATGCAATTGTCACAAAAATCGTCTTCTTCTTCTTCTTGTGCCACTTCTAACGAAGATCGGCGATCATCATAGCTATTTTGATTTTTGATGCTGCGGCTCGAAATAGGGACTTGGTGCTTCTGCCGAACCACTGTCGCAGATTCTTCAGCCACGATGTCCTTCGGCGTCCCTGAGATCTTCTCCCCTCAATCTTGCCCTGAATGATAAGATGAAGGAGACGGTACTTCTCGCATTTCTCATAATGTGACCGAAGTACATTAGCTTTCTCTGCTTAATGGTAGGCAGGAGCTCCTTTGTAGTGCGCATTCAAAAAATCGTGCACAAAAATCGTGCTCAGCCACTATTGGTATATATTCAAAAAAAATATTCTTGTGCGAACTGAGCCTACAGATGTTTTTGGCGCTCTTCAAAATGTAGGCACCTAGATGTATTTCACAATGGACTTTTTGAATTTAGAACTTTGGGCGGGCAAACTAAAAACTTGCCACAATGAAAAGCCAAATTCCCTAATTTATACGATTGTATAGTAGAATGAGAACAAAATAATAAAATTTGTGGAAGAACATTGTGAATGGACAACTCAATGGAATGGACTCGCCAAGAATTCCATAAATATAAACAAAGCAAACAAATATTTATGTCCGTTGAGAAAAAAATGTACTTACTGTACTCGGCAACCAACTTTAAATAAGGTTGTTTTCTACTGTGGATAAACGTCAGAGGTCAAGCAACCAGAACAATAAAATTGTCTGCCTTTTCCTAAGCAGCTCAACCGTTTGACATGTTTTTTGTTTTCGTTTTGGATTTTGTGCCCAACTTTTTATTCAAAGGTTGATATCCTGAAAATCTTAAAAAAAATAATCTTTTGTTCACAAAAGCATTTTTACTCACTTTATTATAAACCAGTACAAGTAAGTAGTTCTAGAAATGAGTGTATGAAAATATTTCCTGTTCTTTTTTAAAATTATTTTCCCTACATTTAGGGGAAATATTTAATAACGTCGAGCTTGATCTGTTTGACTAGGGATGGGCAAATATGATAAATATCGATATATTTTGAATCGATATTTTTAAACACTATCGAAATATATCGAAGGAAAATATCGATATTTTTTCCTCAAAATTTACAACCTGTGAAAACGTCTAAAAAGTTCGCAATTTTTGGTGTTAAAAATCTGTCCACGGGGAGGGGGGGGGGTAGAAACGCGTTTCCTCTAAAAAAATACGGTCACTGGTTTTTTAAAAAATCTGTTGACAGGGTGGGGGGGGGGGAGGAGGGGTGAGAGGGTGGAAACACGATAATTTTCAAAAACTGTTGACGGGGACAACGTAAAAATTTGGCTTCAAAACACAATCATCTGTTGTCATCAAAATCACTTTTGCAAAAAAATATTGTTTTTGAGACGATCTTGATACTTATATCGAAAAAATATAAAATATGTCGAAATATCGATGAATCGGTATGTATAATATCGATAAAAAATATCGTCATTTTTCAAAATCATATCGGTACTTTTGATATATCGATATATATAGCCCATCCCTATGTCTGACATTGTTTTCTATCTGACAGTTCGAATCAAAGTCAAGCCATCTTGTATTGTTTATAAACATAAAAAATCTAAACCAAATAACATTAAAATAACTGCAATACCGTTAAAAATTGGTGTATTTTGTAATATTTGCCGTTTCTATTTGATACAGCATCAAAATGTCCTGAAAGTTGTGGAATTTCGAAAGCAAACAAAAAACTTTGACGTTGGACATGGTGAATCATCATAGTGACCAATTTACGAATACCTAAAAGAATAATACAACTTCCTGATTAAATAAACCACATAGTACAATAAAATAATTGTTTTAACAGACATTTGTAAAAATGACATTTTGTTTTCGTGCCCCGTGAGTGTGTGCAAGAAAGTATTGCTTTCTCCAAATTTTTTTTTCCTGAACCATCAGTGTGAAAGATTCCAGGATTTTTGTTTCAAAATGGCGAGCGGCAGTATCAATTCGACTGTCGTTGACAACACTTGTCAGCCCAAAAGTGGGTTCTTGGACAGTCTAGGTGGACTTTTTGGTTGCCGAAGTAGAAGGCCATCCACTCATCATGTCATCAATGGTGGTAAGAAAGCTATTTTTTTTTTTAAGAAATCCTGTGCGGGAGACTCCCTAGATTTCAGAGACTCTAGAGGTCTATGACACTTGACGTGGTGCCGCAGAGGCGTTTACGAGTTTGATCATCGCTACAAAGTGCCAAGACCCAGTTGCTGTAAGGCTGGATGGACCTTTAGTGACCGTTCTTCGGTTAAGGTTTTATGAATATTTCAACCCAGCGAAGAGCATATTTGAAAAAATAATTGGTATATTTTTTGTGCTCCTCTGGGATTTCAACCCACAATCTTTCATTTACGAGTCAAAAGTGTTATCACTGGACTGCGGACCAGTCAAAGACTAGCAACAATAAATAATAAATTCATCAGATGAAATCAAGCAGAATCATCAGAGCCTTGGGTAATAGAATCTAAGAACCAAAATATTCTAACGGGGCTATTCTTAGACATTTTAGTCGTCGGTTGAGCCCACGCTTTCACAAACTAATGATGCCTGGGCTGAAAGTCTCATCATCACGGTCATTCTTTTTAAGTTCCGAATTTTGGTAATATTTGTATGAAAACTAATCAGCTGTTCACTTGCGGCCATCTTGGATGACAGGTCTTCATACTTCCAGCCCTGGTATCTTGATCTAGCTCTTTTCATGGGCTTTTAGTTTCCCATACTTCTTTCCTATTCCTTGACTTATAGGTTGGTATGCGGCTGACCACCCATGCTGTAAAAATGGTTCACTTTGCCAATGTCACCCCTGTTACAGGGAAGGACGGCAAGAGCTGCAGGGTGTATGTCCATTTGAGATTTGGTTTTTATGTTGTAGGCTCACATGAGGCATGTGCAAGCGCAAACTTGTACAGTTCTGGTTGTGAGAATGCATGTAATGTGAATCTCCAATGTAACATGTCTTTGCAACTTTATTTGATTAGATTAGATTAGATACTCCAGAGTGATGATTCTCTATGATTTCATCTGATGAATTATTTATTTATTGTTGCAATACTTACTTACAAAGTTTTGAAAGTCTTTGACCGGTCCGTAGTCTAGTAGTAACTCTTCGGGCTGGTTTAAGTATCGCGCTGACCATTCAAAATATATGACCTTGTAGGAAGCGTTTTAGAATGGCGCGTAGCTGTCAGAGCGCAAAGCTTCCTACAAGTTCATACAGTTTGGCTGTCAGCGCTGACCGTCAGCGTGTTGTCAGCGCGACACTAAAACCAGCCGCAGACTTGTAAATGGAAGGTTATGGGCTCAAAATCTATACCATTTATATTTTCAAATATACTGGGTTGAAAAATTCATAAACCTTTACCAAAGACGGGTCACCAAGAGTTCATCCAGCCTTACAGCAACTGGGTCTTACTTGAGAATTGTCGCTTTCTATAGCGACGATGAAGCTCGCAGAGGGCTCTTGAGGTGTGATTCACACTAAAACAGCGCTCACCAAATAAATCTTCTTAATATTTATTTATGTTATTGAAAGTGTATATATAGAAGAAATGCGAAAAGAAAAAGAGGAAAAGGAAGACCGAGAAAAGTATCAGCTGGATCAGATTAGTGAAATTGTGAAAGAATGGGATGTACAATATGAATTGAAGAGATGGAAATGTATGAAAAAGGTGATGGATGTGAATGAATTGAAAGAGGTATGCAAGGATTGGAAAAAATTCAAGCAAATCTGTAGAGGCTCTGGCCACCCCTGGTGGAATGATGACAGAGTTTAAGTTACAGTAAATGAGATGAATAAAACCAAAGACGGCGATCTAGAATCTTTTTTAAAATGAGATGAGCATATGGAAAAGCATAGAATGTCATTTGCTATTTTTCCAAATATTTATCTAATTTTTGATAACAATCCTGGATCATCGCCTTTGTTTCTATATAACTCAAATGATAGGCAAAGAAAATAGAGCAAATATATATTATGTGTGATAAATTCCTTATCACACTTTTGTTATTAGTTCACTGAAATCTGACACACTTTTACATAATTTATGGTTTCCAGGCCAATTCATGCAATTGATATAAGGATTGTTTCTGAAAATAGTCCATATTGCTTGTTACTTTAAGGGCCATTTCGCCGTGCATCACTTTTCAACTTGTATCATTGGTGGTATGCAAAAAACGGTCAAGGGTACTATAACCAAACTTGCAAAAATACATTTTTTTTTTTTTTTTTATAAAAAATAGATTTGTGGAAAGAAATGCAATCCACCAACCTATTTTACCTGGCCAGTTGTCTTCATGCGAAAGCAGAAGCTTGTGTGCATGCAACGGCATCTGTTGAACCAGGATCGAAGTTATCATCGCGGGATTCGAACCAGCGTTATCCGGTTCCAAATAACCTGTCTTGATCCCTGCGGCTATAACACCGACATTACATTTAAGATTCATATTAAATGCATTCCCAGAAGCAGACCCATATAAGTTCGTGCTTACACATGCCACATGTGGACTTACGATATAAAAACCCAATCTCAAATGAACATAAGCACTGCAACTCTGGCCGACCTTCCCTGAAACAGGGGGGGCATTGGCAAAGTGAACCATTTTTATAGTATGGGTGGTCAGCCTCATAGTACCCTTCACAGTGCCGTTGCAGTGAACACAGACGGTGCTATTCTTGGACATTTTGGTCATCCGTTGAGCCCACGCTATGACAAACTAATGATGCCTGGGCTGGAAGTCTCATCACCACGGTAATTCTTACCTACCAAATATCGGTAATATTTGTATGCAGACCTGTCAATCCTAGATGACCGCAAGTGAACAGCTGATTAATCTTCATACAAATATGACAGATATTCGGTAGGTAAGAATAAACGTGGTGATGAGACTTCCAGCCCAGGCATCATTAGTTTGTCATAGCGTGGGCTCACCGGACGACCAAAATGTCTAAGAATAGCACCGATAAAACTTTTTTACTTGCCCAATCATTATTATTTGTAAAGAGAAGTGTCAACCCTATCGCACCTACTTCATTCGCATCAATTCAGTTATGTCATTATTTTGTCTCCAGGTTATGTGGAATTCGGAGACATGCACTGCGAAGAGCAGAGGGAGCTCAAGGTGGGAACATTCGCCGGAGTATTCTGTCCCGTCGTCCTCTCCATGTTCAGTGCTCTGGTGTTTATCAGGATGGGTAAGATCACAGTTGCATTTCCATGTGTACCAAAAAAACTGGGGCGAATGTAAAAATGTTTCTAGAAAGGTGGCAGCATTGCTGTACTTATGTCTGGAGCAGTCCGAACATAGACGCATTCAATATAAATCTTGTGATTGATAAAAGTGAAGAATTTTTAAGGTAAAAGGAATTATTTTAAGACATTATGGCATGTGTTATAATTGGGTATCAAAACACAAAATGGAGAAAGCAAGAAAATATAAAATTTGACACGTAAAACCATGTTTTGTATGACTACACAACTGCAACGTTTGACAGGACTGAGGCAAAAGTGGTAACTGTAACTGTAACTGTACCTCTGTCGCCATTCCGCTAGGGGGGGCCAGAGCCTCTGCAGAGTTGTATCCATTTTTTTCTATCCTGAGATACCTCTTTCAATTCCTTCATATCCATCACCTTTTTCTTCTTTTACGCTCACTTTGTATATCCCATTCTTTCACAATCTCCTCAATCTGATCACTCCATACTTTTCTCGGTCGTCCCTTCCCACTTTTTCCTTTCACGCTTTCTTTGTATACATACTTTGTCAGTCTATCATCATTCATTCTTTCCACATGCCCAAACCATCTCATCGCATTATTTTGTACTCTAACTTTCACATCCTCTTTCAAATTACATTCTTTTTTTACCTATTCATTCCTAACTCTATCCCTCAAAGTGTTTCCTGTCATCCTGTCGTAGATAGTATGTATCAGTGCAGTAAGTCAGTTTCTGCTCCTCTATGTTAGTTATTATTCAATGGTAAGAATTCATGCAGCCTCTGAAATTAAAAATCAAATTTTACAACAGTGTCAGCTGTTCAATTATTTGTTAACAATCATGATTTTTTCAATGCTTTTTCATAACTCGTGGTCATCCATCAAAATAAAATAAATATATGGTGTATGTCCGTCTCATCTCATACCAATGCACGTGCCATGAAACATAAGTAGTAATTAATAACAATAACAGGGAAGTCGTAATGTTAGTAGGTAGTAATCATTGAAAATAGGCACTATACTCATTTCAACTTACTTAACTGCAAATCATCTTTAGTAGAAAGAAAACAAAGATATTTAAAGTGTCATTTTGTTGTAAGGGGCTGTCCATATATTACGTCATTCGCATTAAGGGGGGGGGGGGGGGGGAGTCTGGTCTGCGGATGATGGCAAATGATACAGGAGTACCAAAAGTGACATCGTTCTTGTAAATACCAATTTCTACAAAATATACAAAATACTATGTAAGTAATATAATCTAATCTAATCTAATCTAAGCTGCAAAGATATATATCATGTAAGATTTATATTAAATGCATTCCCACAAGCAGATATGTATAATTTCGCGCTAACACATGCCGCATGTGGACCTACAATATAAAAACCCAATCTCAAATGAACATAAGCCTTGCAACTCTTGCCGTCCTTCCCTGAAACAGGGGTGACATTGGCAAAGTGAACCAATTTTTTTTTTTTTACAGTATGGGTGGTCAGTCGCATAACAACCTATATGTCAAGGAACATACATGACAAATTACATTTTTTTAAATCAATAAATAGCAATATATACATGGACATAAAAAACTAAATCATAAAACCTAACAATTAATTAAAACCTAACAATAATCCTAAAAATAACAATTAAACCCAACAAAAATATAACATTATTGATTATTAAGCTCATCCATTATTACAGCAAGAGGGGGAGGGGGGGTCATTAGATAATGACTATAGGATGATTGTAAAGGGGGGGGGGGTCGAAAATCGGCCAAAATCGATGACGTAATTTATGGACGGCCCCTAAGCAAACAACTGGAATGAAACTGTGAAATCTTTCTAGAAAGTTGGTAGCTTTGAAACTCGCACCTACACAAACATTCTACCAAATGTTTTGTAGAAACAGGCTGAAAATGCCACCTCGAGGGAGCAGACCAGGCTTTGGGAATAGGGCGTTTGACTCAGCGGGATCATTGTGCTGGAACCAGCTACCTCTGAAGCTGAGGATGGAGACCGGTGAAGAATGCTTCAAGAAGAAGTAGAAGAGTTACATGTTTTCCAGGAAGCACGCGAAGGATTGGGGACCTTGGGGTGGCTGGAGTCACTAAAGGGCGCCCAAAAGAGAAAACAAAAATCCTACTATTTATAACAATAACCAATCATCACAATAATTGCCATCAATTGAAAAAAGGAAATCAATCTATCGTTTACAAAATTAATAACTATGACAATATGTTGTATGTTTGCAGGTTTTATAATTGGCAACGCTGGTCTCCTGATGACGCTGCTTCAGTTTGCCATCTCGTATGTCATCCTCCTGTTCACCGTCAGCTCCGTGTGCGCCATCTCTACAAACGGAGCCATCGAAGGAGGCGGCGTCTACTGTATCCTCTATAATCAACGTCTTCAACTGCTTCTTGTCTGTGTCCTGTGCAACCTCAAAACATTCCCACATTTGTCATATTCTGGTCTTTTCGGAATGTGGCATGGGGTCTGTCTTCTCTTTTTGTTGACTCTCAATCTTGCCTTTTATTATCAGATGCGGCAATTGATGGTAATAATAATAATCGTTTTTTATTCTTTCTGCTGCTTTTATGGTCCATGTCTCAGTAGCCAACCATGTGAACAAAAAAACTCAAGTGAATGCAAAAATGTTTCTAGAAAAGTGGCAGCATTGCCGCGTGCGTACTATGCCCGGAGCAGTCTGAACATAAGACGCATGCAGTATAAATCTTGTGATTGATAAAATATATAAATTTTAAAGGAAAAAGGCATTATCTTGAGGCATAATGGCATGTGTTGTAATTGGGTGTCAAAACACAAAATGGAGAAAGCAAGAAAACATAAAATTTGACTTGTTTTTTATGACTAGGTACACAACTGCAACGTGTGACAGGACTGAGACAAAAGTGGTAAATAGTATGTATCAATGCAGTAAGTTAGTTTCTGCTCCTCCATGTTATTACGCAATGTTGGAAACCCTTTAAAATTTCTCCATAGGTATACAATCTATTTAAAACTTCATTTTTGGATACTTGATCTGTCCAAGGAAAGGAACTTTTGTCATTATTCCGTAATATTTTCCTGAGCTGTGTACGCAGTCATGATAAGCAGATCTCTTGGTCCTGAGTTTGGAGGCGCCATCGGCACTTTGTTCTTCTTTGCCAACATTGTGTCCAGCGCTCTATGCTTCTCCGCGTGCACCGAGGGACTCATGGAGAGCTTTGGACCTTCAGGTATGTAATGGTTTTTATACGTTTTTATAATTATAATGTCTTTATTCTCGCAAGGTCATATGGCGAGTGCAATACAGGACCTGCAATACAGTTACCTAGAAAACAAATATGAAAGTACAAATAAAATATAAATAGGAATACAATAAATTATATCTGACACTTCATGGATTATGAAGGATCCTGATGACTTAATATCTCTGTTCTGTAACCTTAAATCTAGTTTTCGGAAATACTTAATACGCTGATGCATAGTAGCATATGTGAGGCCTGAGGGAAATATGTCTAACGACCGTTATGTTAAAGTTAAAATTCACCTTAAAATCAACAATTTCACAATTAGTTATTGTTTTCTAGGTTATCTCATCGGCGACAGTGGCTGGAGTCTTCAGCCAGGCCGTTGGTGGCTCGCCCTGTACGGCTCTCTCCTGGCCATGCTGGCCCTGCTGATTAGTCTGGCCGGAGCCAAGTACTTTGCAAGGGCAAGCTTGGCCATCTGGGCCGCGGTGACGGTCGCCCTAACGAGCATCCTCGTCAGCTTCCTGATTCCTGGCGAAAAAGAAGTAAGCTCATTTTAGTTTAACCTTTCGATAGCTCAGTTAGTAGAATGCCTGCGTTCCATGCCACTAGAGGTCCATCTCCACTGAGGGTATCAGCGATGTTATCCCGTTTTAGTGTTTATTTCAAATAAATAAAAAATGCAGCAAGCTTTGGCTGTACGGCTGAATCAGAATGTAATGCAACTGTAATGTAAATGTAAAAAGAGTAAAAAAAAACAAATTTAAAAGAAGGAGATGTATGAAAAAGGTGATGGATATGAATGAACTGAAAGACAGGAAAAATTGAGGCGATACTTTTTCAGGCGCATTTTTAAAAACATTTATTAGTTTAATACTTTAATTGATTGACGACACTTTAAACTGTGTCAACAGTCACATGTGTTATTTAAATCACAAAAGTTTAGCACATATTTCCACTTGCAGACTTTTGAATTGTTGAACACGGATATCAGGGACAAGTTCAAAGTTGGATGACGTCTATGATTGACAGCCGCACTGTATGCAAGTTTACACTTGACGTCTATGTGTGTCACCTGCAGTTGAAGGGTTAATTTTCAGGATGATGCATTAGATTTAGGTTTAGATTTACATAGATGTACTTATAATTATTATGAGTTTTATATAAATAAACATTTTATAATTTTACAGGTTAAAATCCCAGAGTCAAACACGGTAGTCAACTCTACTTTGGGCCCAGTCTACGGCAACTACACTGGCCTATCTGTGGACACCCTGACGGCCAACCTTTGGCCCTTGTACGGCCGTGACTATAGCAGTGAGGGCCAGCAGGTGGACTTTGCTACGGTATTCGGCATCTTGTTCTCCGGCGTCACTGGCGTTATGGCCGGTGCTAACATGAGTGGTGAGATAATATTGTGTATAGAGTTAAAAGTTCTTTAAAATGTGGTGTAGAGAAGAGCAGGTTTCTCCATGTTTTGTTAGAGTTGTATATTGGCATCAAATTCACCAATGAAGCACATACTCGTTGGGATAGAATAAATAATTGTTCTGATGACGTTGGATACGACTTGGACGTAATTTTGAGAAAGGAACTCAAAGGATAGAATGATTTCTCACACAGAATAAATTTCCAGCACATGAAAAGAAAATTCCACGCATGATAGAAGAATCCAGCGCGTTGAATCCAAAGATTCCACAAATCATAGAAAGATCCTACACATCACAGAAAAATTCTACAAATCATAGAAAGATCCAACATCACAGAAAAATTCTACAAATCATAGAAAGATCCAACATCACAGAAAAATTCTACAAATCATAGAAAGATCCAACATCACAGAAAAATTCTACAAATCATAGAAAGATCCAACATCACAGAAAAATTCTACAAATCATAGAAAGATACAACACATCACAGAAAAATTCTACAAATCATAGAATGATCCAACACATCACAGAAAAATTCTACAAATCATAGAAAGATCCTAGACATCACAGAAAAATTCTACAAATCATAGAAAGATCCAACACATCACAGAAAAATTCTACAAAACATAGAAAGGTCCAACACATCACAGAAAAGTTCCACAAATTATAGAAATTGACTTTGTTGTTACGCTATTTTGCAGGAGAGCTGCGTAACCCTGGGCGCAGCATCCCCCGTGGCACCCTGGCCGCCATAGTCTTCACCGGCCTGACCTATCTGGCCCTGTCGCTGTTCACCGCGGCCTCCTGCGACAGGTTCCTGCTGCAGAACAACTACATATACATGCTGCCCATCAACGTGTGGCCTCCGTTTGTTGCCATTGGTGAGAAACATTGGCATGTGAAATTATTTTAACAAAAATAGGCATTATATATCTGTTTCAACCTACTTACAAAAAATACTTAGTAAGAAAGAGAACAAAGAACTTCACAGCTGCATTTCCATGTGTACAAATAAACCTGGGCGAATGTAAAAATGTTTCTAGAAAGGTGGCAGCATTGCCGCGTGCATACTATGCCTGGATAAGTCTGAACATAGACGCACGCAATACAAAACTTGTGCTTGATAAAATTGACAAATTTTAAAGGAAAAAGGCATTATTTTAAGACATGGCAACCCTCCAAAAATCACCCATTCACCAATTCACAACTCGTAATTGCAACTCGCATGGGTTAAAAAAAAACTCCCGTGAACTAAGTATATATATATATATATTATAATTTTTGTAATATATATATATAGTTCATATTCATATTGTAATATAATATATAGTTCATTTTGTAATATATATATATAGTTCATATTATGTTTATAGTTTTTTTATATGAACTATATTATAATTTTTAACACCTTTAACCTCTAAGGTAGTATGGCCGTACCCGTACGGCGGTAAATGTCATTGCAAATCGAAGTATGGCCGTACCGGTACGGCTGTGGTCATACAGGCTTCATTCATAAGTAAACGTCAGAAATGGATTAACCAACGGCATCTAGCGGCTTTCCCCCATAATATTTTAAAAACTAAACGAAGTTAGCGGTATTATCGACTTCACAAAAGCGATTTCAAAGTATGTGTGACGTCACAATCATCTTTCATGGTGCTCGAAACCAGTTTGAACACGTGCGCGCTTGTCATCGCGTATACGGATATTTCTCCCGCGAAAATTGCATTTTTATACAGTTTTTCTTACGTAAATTGTTTGGTGATAACTTTTTGAAAGTTTTTGAACAAGGTTTTATTTAAAAAAAACGAATTTTGTTTGGTGTTTTTGTGTTTTATTGACAATATTTTTATTCTTTGCATACCTTTATTTACGTACTATTTGATAGCAAGAGCCCGTTCGTAACTTTGTGTTGTGGAATTTTTGTGTTGTAATTTTTCTTTTATAAATTATCTGTCCCTCAATTTACGATCATGTCGCATAGGGTTAGTGAAAAGGACATCTTCGATGCTTTAGTTGAAAGCGAAGATGAAGAGTTATACGAAAATATTGACGATCTACCTATTGAGTCTGATAGCTCTTCTGAAGAATCTTCATCGTCAGAGGTAGAAGATGACCCTGAGCCGTCTACATCTAAACGTAGAAGACAAGAAGCGCGTAAACCGAATGCATCAGGAGGAAGAAGGGTTGAGGATGTGCCACTACGACTAACGGAAAGGCACTTCCCCTTCCCTGTTCCCCAAACACAGGCACAAGGAAGCAGGACCCAAAGAAAGTGTCACGTGTGCAGTCATACAACTGTACGACCAAAGTGTCGAAAAGACACAAAATTCATGTGTGAAGTGTGCAACGTCGCTTTGTGTTTACATCCATGTTTCAAAGCCTACCACACTAAAAAACATTATTAGTCATTTTTGTGTTTCATCTATGTATTTATATGTATTTTTAATTATTTTTTAAGTGTAAGTTTTCAATTACTTTTAGTGAAGTGAAGATTATTTTACTAGTGTACGAATATTTTGACACCGCAACCAATAGTTGACGACACCTGAAATAAACATAGGATTTTTCAATAAAAACTTTGAAAAATGGTAAGTTTTAATTTTTTTTTCTTTGAAAAATGGTAAGTTTTATTATTTATTATTGTGTTGAAGTCGTTAAACATAATACTTTTTATTTTAACCCTTTATATAAAAACTCACTCCGTATAGGTATTTACATCATACCAAAACTCACTACCTTAGAGGTTAAACATGTGATCGAGCGAGATTTGGCAGTCGGCAATTTTAAAAACTTCTCAGTTTTATTTTCACTGCGAGTATTAATTATCAATGGTATTATTAACTGGCAAAATGATACTTTCAGATAAAGAAAAGCACACTCGCAACCAAACAAAAGTCACTCGCAATTTGCGAGCTAGCGGGTAGAATTTTCTAGGGTTGCATTATGGCATGTGTTATAATTGGGTGTCGAAACACAAAATGGAGAAAGAAAGAAAACATAAAATTTTACACATACAACCATGGAGGAAGTATTAAATGGAGGGGTCGTACATGTGATTTAGTACCAATCAACATGATGCACCGTCTTTGACACCATACACTGTTTATAATGCTGTCTCGCTCACAACATAAGAAATGCTTTTCTCATTTTCTATGTAAGCAACGTGTCTCTACTCCGTCTTCAATCTATGTACAAATCACCAAGAAAACACATGAAATCACCATGGTAACGGATTTGTTAGTAGTGTTGTTGCAAGTATGAAGATATCTGATAAATTTCAAATTCAAAAATGTTCCCACCTCATTGTGTACGGGATGATTTCCACAAGTATCTATTACCGCGAGCATAGAAGTTACATACTTGAAGAAGCAAGTATCTGTATATTTGAACATCACTAGTTCTAGAAATGGCTGTCACTTTCGCGAACAAAATATTTCGACAAATGAAAAATAAATGTTACCAACGTAATCATATAGAATAGTGATTAAAGTGAAATATTATTCCATGTTCTGTAACACATTTACTCTCATTTGTTGGCACGTTTAGAAAATACCCAGTTTGGCATTTATATGTATTTTTTTTCCAATCAGGTAACACATCTGTTCACAGTTGGAAGGTTACCGATAGACTGAATTTGGATTTTTGTGTGATAAGTGGGGTAGCGTATTTCTAATTCTCAAAGGATTGATTTCTTAGCCCATCCAGTTCTATATAGCCATGCATAAAACCATGTTTTTTATGACTACACATCTGCAACGTTTGACAGGAGTGAGACAAATGTGGTCTATAGTATGTATCAATGCAGTAAGCTAGTTTCTGCTCTTCTATGTTATTACTCATTGGTGTGAAATCATCATCGCAGTATATTCTCGTCCACTGGTAGTCAAAGGTGTACTCACTAATTGAAAGTATTTTTTACAGGTATTCTGACGGCCACATTCTCAGCCGGTCTGTCCAACATGATTGGAGCATCCAGAGTGCTGGAAGCACTGATCAAAGACAACCTTTTTGGTGAGTTCATTTCAATCCAGTTGATTTGTAGTAATAATAAATTATTTTCTACAGCGCCTTGTATCTAAGAAGTTCGCAACGCAACTAAGATACACATATAGTTTAACTTCTTGCCTGCGTTATCCCTGAAGGGTTTCGCATGTGGCGAGTGGAACCTATTTATTTTTACAGGTAAGGGGGCCGGCCTTACACCAACCAATTCAGTTGAAGTGGGGGTTTCCCAGCTGGTACTCATTTCTTGTGACGGCTGAGTAAGCCTTGCCGGTATTTATTTTGGGTTTTTTTTAAATAAACACCGAAACGGGAAATCATTTCTGACACCCTCGGTGGTAGTCGAACCTGAGCTCTCCGCATGGAATGCAAGCTCGCTACCAACTTAGCTATCGACCGGACAAACAGATAAATGGTAAACAGAAAAATCTTGTGATTGCTGAGTAAAGTCAGACGGCAATTCACTCATTATACCAACAACTTTAGAGAGAGAAATTGAATTATCCCCCGTTGTTCTCCAGGCTCCCTGATGCGGTGGTGCAGTGGGCCTGCGCTGTGCGTGCTGGTCTCCTGGATAGTGGTGGAGATAGCCCTGCTGGGCGGGTCCCTCACAGCCATCGCCCGGGCCAACTGCGCCCTATTCCTCCTCAGCTACCTGGCCGTCAACCTGGCCTGCCTCGCTCTGGAACTGGCAGGAGCACCCAACTTCAGGTACGTGTTCTTTCCCTTATCATCCATGTTCACTTTGCCAATGTCACCCCTGTTTCAGGGAAGGTCGGCAAGAGTTGCAGGGCTTATGTTTATTTGAGATTGGGTTTTTTATACTGTAGGTCCACATGCGGCATGTGTGAGCGCGAAGTTATGCGTGTCTGCTTGTGGGAATGCATTTAATATGAATCTCAAATGATACATATCTTTGCAGCTTAGATTTAGATTTAGATCCATCTTGATGCCATTTTCTACATGCTATGGAAAATGGCTCACTTTGCCAATGTCATCCTGTTTCAGGGAAGGACGGCAAGAATTGCAGGGTGTATGGCCATTTGAGATTTGGGTTTTTATATTGTGAGTCCACATGCGCCGTGTTTAAGCGCGAACTTATACATGTCTGCTTTTGAAAATGCATATATTGTGAATCCTTAATGTTACATATCTTTGCAACTTAGATTGGATTACATTAGATGATGATTTGTAGAGCACCCTTTCGTGACTTCTGTGACTGCAAGGGCGCTTTCAGTGTTGACCTGGAAACATTTACGAAACATTTTTACTTCCATTTACGAGTATGAAGCGTTACCACTAGACTACGGACCGGTCCTTCTTTTTTCGTAAGTTTTAAATATTAGTCGGTCGATAGCTCAGTTGGTAGAGTGCTTGCATTCCATGCCGTGAGCTCGGGTTCGAATCTTCCGAGGCGAGGGTGTCAAAATAATTTCCCGTTTCGGTGATTATTTCAAACCCCAAAATAAAATACCGGTAAGGTTTACTCAGCATTTACAAGAAATGAGTACCAGCCCTCTGGGAGCTGGGAAACCCACACTTCATCTGAAGTGATTGGCGTAAGGCCGGCCCCCTTACCTGTGAAAATAAATAGGTTCAACTCTCCACATGCGACCCCTTCAGGATAACGCGGCAAGAAGTTTTTTTTTTTTTTTTTTTTTTTTTTATTGAAATAATATAACAAGTTACATTTCCCAGGAGTTACATAAACTCATTTGGGACTTGGTACTTATACTCTTACACAATACTTGAAACTAGCCATACAATATAATTAAAAAAATATTAATAAAATAACAATTACTGTGTGTAGCTTAGTTGATTGAGTTGATTGTCCTTTTCCTTCAAGTCACTAAGCTATTGTTGAAACATCGCACCACTATAAATATTCTTGTTGCTTGGGCAGACCTTCCTTCAAGTGGTTCTCCTGGCAGTCGTCCCTGTGTGGGCTGGTGGGCGCCCTCTGCATGATGTTCATCGCGGCCTCCGCGCTGGCAGGGGTGGCCATCATCCTGTGCCTGCTGCTGGTCATCAGTCTCCATCTGGCGTCGCCGGCCGCCGCCGCAGCACCCTGGGGATCCATATCACAGGCACTCATCTTCCATCAGGTCAGTCTTACTGCAAAATCATCAAGGTCATCGTCTCTTATTTACTGCAAAAATTGGATTCGTTCATTCAACATTGAATAAAATGATTACCTAAAAACAACATTATGGATGCTGAAGAGCTTTTATAGGTTGCTAACTGAACAGCAGCAGAGGATATAATCTGAGTTGCTAAGATATATTTTAGCAGTAGGGGATAGATAAAATTGAAGGCAGAGGATTGGACCGGTCCGTAGTCTAGTGGTAACACTTCGACCTCGTAAATGGAAGGTTGTGGGTTTGAATCCCGGCGGAGCACAAAAAAATTACCATTTACATTTTCAAATATCGTCGTTGTTCTGGCAATAGGTCATATGTCAAAAAATTTCGACTTTCCCTTTATGATACCATTTTATAGGGAAAGAAACATTTTATACCATTAGAATAACTCCCATGTCATAAACCATACTGTACTGATGATAATGTGTGACATGGGAGGTATTGTAGCTACATAAAATGACTTTTTTCCCATCAAATGGCATCACAAAAAGGCAATCGAAAACCCTTGACATACGACCTATTGCCAGAACAACGACGATATGCTCTTCGCTGGGTTGAAAAAATCAAAAAACCTTTACACTAAGACTGGGCACTAAAGGTCCATCCAGCCTTACAGCAACTGTGTCTTGCTTGAGTATTGGCACTTTGTAGTGAAGACCAAGCTTGTAAACACCTCTGCGGCACTACAATAAGTGTCATAGACCCCTACGGTGCTATTCTTAGACATTTTGAGCCCACGCTTTGACAAACTAATGATGCCAGGGCTGGAAGTCTCATTCCCACGGTTATTCTTACCTACAGACTATCGGTAATATTTGTATGAAGACCTGTCAATCCAAGATGGCCGCAAGTGAACAGCTGATTAGTTTTCATACAAATATTACCGATATTTGGTAGGCATCATTAGTTTGTCAAAGCGTGGGCTCAACGGACGACTAAAATGTCTAAGAATAACACTGCTAAAGCCTCTGTTATCTAGGGAGTCTCCCGCACAGGATTTGTTAAAAAAAGTGGCTCTAGCAGAAGGTACAGTTGCAGTTCCAGTATATTCATACATTTTGTTGTTGTAATTTCTAGGTCCGCAAATACCTGCTGCTACTGGACACGCGCAAGGAGCACGTGAAGTACTGGCGCCCCCAGGTGCTGCTGCTGGTGGGCGGCGCCCGCTCCGCGCCTCCGCTCGCCCGCTTCGCCAACCACCTGAAGAAGGGCGGGCTGCTGGTGCTCGGGCACGTGAGGAGGGCGTCTCCCCTGTGCGCCCCGCAGCCCACGGCTTACGGACCCTGGCTGCAGCTCGTGGACCACCTCAGGGTGAGTCTTGCTTCTTTAGTCTCCTTCTGGTACACGGATCAGCGCTCTGAGCACTTATCGCAATTTTTTTCATTTTTCTTTAGGTACACAGAAATAAGATCGAAAATATTGTTTAACATTCTCTTCTAGGATAAAACTACCCATCAATAAACTCAAAGCTTTAAATTTCGTTTGTGAATATTTGAAAAAAATATTTGTAGTTGACCTTGAAAACTGATGACTTTTAAAGACGAAATTCAATTTTTTTTCACATTACTCACACACGCACAACAAAGAAAAGGGTTTGTTTACATTACAAAGGTCACTGCCCTGTAACATTTATGCACGTACCTGTCTTTGGTCTGTGTTATGGCCGAGGGGGTCAAGAGGCTGATGTTTCTAGCGTATTTGGAATACAATAACGCTGGTTCGATCCCCGCCTGGGTCCATTGACCATAACTTTGACCCTGGTTCAACAGATGTCATTGGGTACTTATTAATTAACAATTCATCAAAATATACAATAATAAATTATTAATTGATGATAATAATACCTGTTTCTGGTCAGGCAGAATAGGATGGTGAATTGCATTCCTCTTCACAAATCTATTTAAAAATAAATTCCATCCTCTTGTTGTTTTCAGGTTAAGGCATTTGTGGAGATCTGTCTCTCCAGCTCAGTCAGAGAAGGATCCCGGCAGTTGGCCCACCTGAGTGGACTTGGGGCCATGAAGCCCAACACCATCATGCTGGGCTTCCACGGAGACACTCCTCCCCAGGATCTGCTGTCCAGGTATCAGGAAACTCTTCTATCTTGGCCTTGTCTCTTTTAAGAATTTGTTGCTGGGATGGTTTTATTTTGACTTTTTTTGTATAGATTTATTTTTAAGATTTTGTTGTTGTTTTTTTTTTATACTTAAATGTTATTTATTACTCGTATTCCTTGACTTATAGGTTGGTATGAGGCTGACCACCCATACTGTAAAAAATGGTTCACTTTGCCAATGTCACCCCTGTTTCAGGGAATGTCGGCAAGAGTTGCAGGGCTTATGTTCATTTGAGGTTTGGATTTTATTTGTAAGTACACAATCAGCATTTGTAAGCGCGAACTACACGTGTTTGTTTGTGGGCATACATCTGAGAGCTTTGAATGAATATATCCTTGCAACTTAGATTATAGATTATAGATGGTCAAGGGGATAAGGCGCCGGTGTTTGAATTTGCATTATTGACACTAACACTGGTTCGAACCCCGCCTGTGTCGTGTCCTATTGACAGTAATTTCAACCCTCGTTGTTCAGCAGATGTCATTGCATAGTTATTCATTAATTATTCATTAAAAAATGTATAAAATATTAATTGATAACTTTAATAGGTACCTGTTTCTTGGTCGGGCAAATTAAGTTGGTGTATTGCATTCCTCTACACAAATCTATTTAAAAAAAAAGATATCACACTTTGCTTGACTAAAATGATTCACTTTTGCCAATGCCACCCCGGTTTCAGGGAAGGCTGCAGGAGTTGTAATATTAATATAATATTCTGGTGAAATCCAACGAAGTGTATTTAATTTTTTTCCATGTTTCGAGAATGATTTTAATAAACTGTATAAATTAGGACCAAGATGCCTTGGAAGAGCAGATGTAAATCAACTGTCAAACTGCTCAAATGTAAAGATTCGGTGTCGGAACCGCAAGTGAGAAAATAATCTAAGTTGCAAGGATATATTCATTTAAAGCTCTCAGATGTATGCCCACAAACCAACAAGTGTAGTTCGCGCTTACAAATGCTGAATTTGTACTTACAAATAAAATCCAAACCTCAAATGAACATAAGCCCTACAACTTTTGCCGACCTTCCCTGACACAGGGGTGACATTAGCAAAGTGAACCATTTTTTACAGTATGGGTGGTCAGCCTCGTACCAACCTATAAGTCAAGGATACCACAGTTTTCAGTAAATAGAACCCGCTAAAATATAATATAACAATAATATTGTTGTTGACATTTCAGAGAAGAATCACCCTTCCACAGCAGTCAGCTAGAGGCCAGTTTCCCTCCCCGCGAGCAGGCAGTCTCCGGACCGGCCGAGTACGTCGCCATCCTGTCTGACATGCTGGCCATGGACAAGAACGTGTGCGTCTGCCGGCACTTCCACAACCTGGACATGAAGCAAGTCGAACGGTTAGTTATATGTATTTTCAATGGTTTTTGTATTCACTTCTAGTATGCCAATGGTTTTTAGCTGTCATCCTATCCCTTGACTTATAGGTTGGTATGAGGCCGATCACTCTTGCTGTACAAAAATGGTTCACTTTTCCAGTGTTACCTACCCCAATTTGAGGGAAGCTCGGAAAAAGTTGCAGGGTTTAAAGTCGACGCCACATAACTTGTCCCGCGGTGGCGAAGTGAGGAACTACAAATGACAGTTTCTCCGTTTGTCAGCTATCATTGTTGCTCCTTGTTGTGTAGTGCTTAAAATATATATTTGAAGATGTCGAAAGTGTTGAAAAGTGGTATGCGTGAAATGGTTTTGAAGGTGAAAGACTTTTGTGCCAAAACACATGTTCTGGCGATCACTGCGCTAGGCTCGCGGGACAAGTTAAGTGGCACTGACTCTATGTTCATTTGAGGTTTGGTTTTTGATTGTATGTTTACATGCAGCATTTGTAAGCACGAACTTAAAAGTGACTGTTATCCAACAAGGAGTGCCATCCAAGGTATGCTACAAGCTTCAATAACATTGAACCAATTACTTTTAGAGTCACGGGCACGCTGTTCTTGTTTTGTCGTGCTGTTGCTTTCACTTCACGGGAAAGCCTTCCGCCACTTGAGAACATATATAGCAAAACAATTATAATAAAACACTGTTTTTATACAAAAACATTTTCGATGTCTCAATCATATTCAGGTCAATAAATACTGGTCCAAATTTAATATGACCAAATTAATTAAAATAATATACCTACCAAGAATAGTAATCTTTTTGTCTTTGGTACATTCTGTTGGGTTGGTATTGCATTTCTGACAGATGTCACAGGCGCATTAAAACCTAACTTCCTTCTGTCTCTTCTGTCTCAATCGTCGCCATGGTAACTTGTCCCAACTGTTCATCTAATTTTATTCACGTAATCCTTTGTAAAAACCCCTTGTAATCTTTATGGAATAAAGGACCATTAAATTGTTTAACTAACTACATCTTTCAAGTCATCTCCACACCCCGCATCACCTCAAAATTAAAGTCAGCACCGAACATACAGTCCACGAGCAAAAACCCGACCATTTTTGGTCCATCGAGCCGCATCGTGACCATTTTTGGTCACTTCGAGCAGGATGAGCGACCTTGTTGCTCCATACCAGCGGATTATTCAGTGAACTAGCATCTGGAGTCATCTGCGTCCACCGAGGACCCTTTTGTGCTCACAAAAAGCGGACTTTTACGCAGCGCGACGGAGAGGAGAGCACGTGGCCCCATACAGCGGGCGCACATTCATCAGCGGGCCGGGCAGAGGGAACCACTCCTTCTGACGAATGCGGAGCGCTGCTTTGTACAAGCAAGCGTCCCCACATCAGTTTGTGAAGCAAACTGAGCCCCACATCGACTGCGCAAGGGCCGCATGGCCTAGTGCGAGAGTCATCCTTCATCATCGGGCCGGGCAGAGGGAGCTTCTCCTTCTGACGAATGCGGAGCGCTGCTTTGTGCAAGCAGCCGCCCCCACATCAGCTGATTGCCATCAGTTGAGCCCATCATCGACTGCGCAAGGGCCGCATGGCCTAGTGCGAGAGTCATCCTTCATCAGCGGGCCGGGCAGAGGGAACCACTCCTTCTGACGAATGCGGAGCGCTGCTTTGTACAAGCAGGCGTCCCCACATCAGTTTGTGAAGCAAACTGAGCCCCACATCGACTGCGCACAGGCCCAGGCCTAGTGCGAGAGTCATCCATCATCATCCACGAGCAGGAGGAGCTTCTCCTTCTGACGAACCAGGAGCGCTGCTTGGTGCAGGCAGGCGCCCCATATCAGCTGACCAAAGCTGAGATCGACACCACGCACGGGCCGCACGAGCTGCCAGACCCAGTACGAGTCACGGGATCACCGAGGATTCCTCCACACAGGCAGGCCAGTGTTATTTATCTATTTATTTGTGATTAGTGTATATTGTGTTTCAAAATGACGACTAGACTGTCAAATTGGACGAGGACATTGTCAGCTAGATTAGCTACCTATGAACAATATATTTTAAAGGAAAATTTAGAAATCTCACTAGTAAAATCAAAACTATGTCAAATCAGAGAAATAATAACAAAATTTAATGAATTGTATAACCATAATGTAGATGCTTTGGCCAATGATGAGGACCTACATAGAACAATGCTACACCAGGAAGAGGTCCTGGTGAATTTAATAGCAAAGTATGAAGGGTTCTTAGAGCAATCTGAGGCCAATAGCCTAAAAATTAATCATATAGTTAATAATGAATTCTGTAACCCCATGAACTTACCTAAATTGTCAATTCCGATCTTTGATGGAAAATATGACAACTGGGTAACATTTAGAGATTAATTTTTGGCCTTAATAGACAATAATGCAAACATTTCAAATATAGAGAAATTCATGTATCTGAAAAATTCGTTATCTCCTCAAGTACAGTCAATCTTAGCGCAATTAGAAGTATCAGGGAAAAACTACCCCCTGGCATATAGTATTTTGGAAGCCAGATACAACAACAAGGAGATCTTAATAAAAACGCATCTAGATAACATACACAGTATTAAATTTAATGTGAGAAGATTCAATGAGATTCACAATTTCACCAACACTATTAGTAGTAATTTAAATGCACTGAACAGCTTGGGGGTTGACACTTCGAACTGGGATGAATTACTCATCTACCAGTTTCTGAAGCAATTAGACCCACCAAGCATTAGCGATTGGAAGTCCCACAAGGACTACAAATCGGTTAATGATTTTTTGGCATTTCTAAAAAAAAAGGCATCTCATTTAGAAATGTATCATCAATACACTCTCGAGCCAACGAATAGCAAACCTGCAACCAAGAAAGCGTTGCTTACAATAGAAGGTGTCAAGTGTCCGATCTGTAAAGGACCACATTACATTCACACATGCAGTCAATTCATACAGTTAAATGTTTCTCAAAGGCGGGATTCCGCAAAAAGTAATAGATTATGCTTCAATTGTCTTCGCATTGGGCACCAAGCATACAAATGCCGTAGCTCAAGCAAATGCAAAAAATGTCAAAGCAATCACCATACATTGTTACATACTATAGACCATAAGATTGCCTTGGCAGCATTTAGTAATTCCAATAATGTTCAAGCTATGTTAACAACTGTAAGCGTACACTTGTATGACTCAGACGGGTCGTCAAGAGCTGTACGAGCCGTTTTAGATAATGGGTCGCAGGCAAACTTCCTAACAAGGGAACTAGCTGACTCATTGAAGCTTCCTAAATCTACGTTAAAAATGCCTATTGAAGGTATTCAACAACAAACAAGTTATTCATCTGAAGCCGTTACGGCTACAATAGCTTCTCGATTATCTGGTTTTAAAACTGAATGTTCATTCCTTGTTGTAGAAACCATAACTACAAATCTTCCCCAAACCAGTTTCAGGTGTGAGGCGCCCGTACCACTGCGCGACCTGGCAGACCCACAGTTTGCCAAGGCTGGCGCAGTCTCCATGCTGCTCGGCGCAGACGTCTTTTGGAGAATCCTGCGCTGCAGCCGGACGTCGCTGTCAAGGGGAGGGCTCCGGTTCTATCCCTCACACTTGGGATGGTTGGCGACCGGTTTGGCACCAATGCAAACTACCTTCGTATCATCGATGCTGACTGCGGCGTCTGGAGGATCCCGAAGGAAGTCTGGGTCCAGCAGAGGAGCGTCAACCGGTCTTCACGGACTGGTAGAAGCTTTTTGGAAGTGTGAAACCATCGAGAATACTAAACATCAATCTTTAGAAGAAAAGGCTATGGAAGATCTATTCGTCCAAACCACAACCCGATCACCGCAGGGGAGATTCCAGACACGCATAGGTCTGAAGTCGGACCCTGGGGTATTAGGCGATTCATTAGCGCGAGCATCAAAATGTCTGATCTCGCTAGAATCCAAACTCAACCGCAATCCTCAGCTCAAGGCGCGGTATGATGACTTTTTATCCGAATATTTAGCTTTAGGACACATGAGTCTTGTGCCCCCACATAACACTCAAATTGCTTATTATTTTCCGCATCACGCGGTAATAAAAGAACATTCCACGACTACAAAACTGAGAGTAGTATTCAATGGGAGCGCCAGAACTACCTCTGGGCTTTCGTTGAATGACATTTTAATGATAGGACCTACTGTGCAACAAGATCTATTTGACATTTTGTTACGTTTCAGAACGCCCAGGTGGGTGATGACAGCTGACGTGGAGAAAGTGTATCGACAAATAGATATTCAGCCACAGGACAGACCTCTTCAAAGAATCCTATGGAGAGACAGTGTGACTCACTTGCCTTGCCAGTATCAGTTAAACACGGTTACATACGGAACCGCTTCAGCCCCCTTCCTAGCTACGAGATGCATCATGCAACTCGCTCAAACAAATAGGGACAAGTACCCTGAAGCTTGTCAAGTTATCGAGTCAGACATGTACATGGACGACTTGATAACTGGACACGACGATATTAATCAGCTCAATTTGATTAAAACCCAAATTACTGAAATATTTAATAGTGCATGTATGTCATTAAGAAAGTGGACAACCAATAGTTCCCTACAATTGCAAGAAAGTGTTTCATCTGTAAATTTTGCAAACCATGACACTTATAAAACTTTAGGATTAACGTGGCAACCTAGTACTGACACGTTGATATTCAATTTACACATTGAATGTAACGAAGCAAATTTAACCAAGCGATCAATTTTATCTGCGATAGCCAGAACGTTTGATCCTTTAGGGTTGCTCTCTCCCATTACTATAATTTCCAAACTCTTTATGCAACGGCTGTGGCAAGAAAGCAGTAAATGGGATGATGAGTTATCTACTCCAACAAAAACTGAATGGTGTAATTTTGTGCATCAGTTCAACCTAGCAGCCTCCATACATGTAGCACGGCATGTATGTGGAACCGATCATAAATCCTCCGTAGAACTACATGGCTTTGCGGATGCCTCTACACGAGCATTCGGAGCATGTATCTATTTAGTTACTCGCAACGAGTTGACTTCCGAAGTTAACTCTCAACTTTTTTGTGCCAAGTCAAAGGTAGCACCTTTGCAACAAATCTCCTTACCCCGGTTAGAATTGAACGCAGCCTTATTATTATCTAAATTATTTAAACGCGTTAGTGAGACGAGTAACCTGGTGATAACAAGGTCCACATTGTGGACAGATTCTAGCATAACACTTGCCTGGATTGCCAGTCAAACTTTTAGATGGACCCCATCACGGTGGTCTATGGGAAACTGCTGTAAAAAGCGCAAAGCATTTATTTAAAAAGTTAGTGGGCAATCATACCCTCACTTTTGAAGAATGTTCTACTTTATTAATCCAAGTCGAAGCTTGTCTGAATTCAAGGCCGTTGACACCCTTATCAGACGATCCTAATGACTTGTTACCATTGACTCCGGGTCATTTCCTTATCGGAGGACCACTGGTCGCTCTTCCCGAACCAGATCTGAATCATATTCCAATCCATGCAGTTAATCGGTATCAACTGTTAAGTCGACTATTCCAGACCTTCTGGAAGCGTTGGACTAATGAATATCTCAATTCTTTGCAACCTCGCAAGAAATGGACTCAGTTAACGACATCTACACTACAAATTAATGATTTAGTTGTGCTTAGGGAGGATAATCAACCGCCCTTGAGATGGAAATTGGGAAGAGTAACAGAATTACATCCTGGTACGGATGGTATTCTGAGAGTAGTATCCATAAAAACTGACTCTGGTATTAAAAAGAGACCAATTCAAAAATTAAGTAAATTACCTATTTGGTAATTCCTAGCAGGATAAATGATTATGTACTTACCGATAATTATTTGTCTTATGTTATCTGTAACTTCACTTTATGTTTTATGTTACTATGCAAGAACTGATCACATTAAATTATGTATTTAATTAATTAAAAGGCTGAGTAATTATAAGTACACTTTATTGAATCCATGTAAATTTGTATGTAAATGCTTACCTACAAGGGTAACTCACCATATCAACTTAATTGAAGTATCATTTGTTGCTAACACAATTGACTACCATACATACAACAAGTAAGATTAATACTTAACTTTCAACTGCTTCAAGGTGTATAAGTCAAATAAATTATTTTCAAAGTCAGAATTCTATTTAAGTTTGTATGCACCTACCATTGTTTTGTATAATCAATGATTCTTAGATCTAAGTGTTGATTTCTACAGACAAGTACCAGTTATTGAAAAGCAAAAAAGAATTATAAATTAGAGTCAATCACTGTTAACCAGTATATTATGACAACCTCAAAAATACAGTCCACGATGTAACATTATGTAAACGAGCTATCATACATCAGTGTGGAGATGACCTCTCTAGTAATATTGCCAAATATTCACCGTTATAACACGGTATTTGCCAATCTGAGGCCCGCCAGTATGGTCCAAATTTAATATGACCAAATTAATTAAAATAATATACCTACCAAGAATAGTAATCTTTTTGTCTTTGGTACATTCTGTTGGGTTGGTATTGCATTTCTGACAGATGTCACAGGCGCATTAAAACCTAACTTCCTTCTGTCTCTTCTGTCTCAATCGTCGCCATGGTAACTTGTCCCAACTGTTCATCTAATTTTATTCACGTAATCCTTTGTAAAAACCCCTTGTAATCTTTATGGAATAAAGGACCATTAAATTGTTTAACTAACTACATCTTTCAAGTCATCTCCACACCCCGCATCACCTCAAAATTAAAGTCAGCACCGAACATACAGTCCACGAGCAAAAACCCGACCAAATACATTGTTGTTTCCAGGAGCTCCCAGCTGAAGTACATAGACATCTGGCTGACGGACTTTGTGCGTCCCTGCAGCGGTGACCCCTTCTCCGTGGCCGGTCTCTTCACCCTCCAGCTGGCCTGCATCCTCAGCACGCAGGCCAACTGGAGGAGGCTCAAGCTCAGGGTCATGCTGACGGACACTGCGGAAACCCCCCCGCAGAGGACCACTCCGTTCATAGTCAATAGAGGTACGCACAATTCCATTTTGGTCTTCTTCTTCTAGTCTAATTGAAGGAATAGAGGGAAGAGCAGACCTCTTTTTATTTGACAAATGGCAGAGGGTGACACACACACAAAAAAAGGTTTTGTTTACATAACAAAGGGTCACTGCTCCCTTACATTTATGTACCTGCTTGGCTTAGGGGCTGTCCATATATTACGTCATTCGCATTAAGGGGGGGGGGGGGAGTCTGGTCTGCGGATGATGGCAAATGATGTACGAGTACCGAAAGTGACGTCGTTCTTGTAAATACCAATTTCTACAAAATATACAAAATATTATGTAAGTAATACAACATTATTAATTATTAAGCTCATCCATTATTACAGCAAGAGGGGGAGGGGGGAATCATTAGATAATGACTATAGGATGATTGTAAGGGGGGGGGGGGTTGAAAATCGGCCAAAATCGATGACGTAATTTATGGACAGCCCCTTACGTGTCTGTTCATGATAATATTACATTTATATTTTTGGAGCAAAATATTCTTTTTTGGAACCATAATATTACAAGGCTGTCCAGTAAATATGTAATTTATGACGTTCTACCAAATTATGCACTAAAAAAACTTTATTTCACTGTCTTTTGAGATGAAAGAATCAGATAGGAGATATGTATAGTATCTTTGGAAATATTCAATATCAAAACCAAGAGTTGGGTGGCTGTTTTACGACAGAAAATCGCTGGCACTCAAATAATAATAACCTTAAATATAAATAATTTCATAATATTTGATTGAGTGTAACAATATATTGTTTTTACAGCGGAAGGCAATGGTTCTGGGGCAGAGGCCGGCCTACTCGAGGAGGCCAGTCCCAGTGAGAGGGAGGTGGCCGTGGCCCGGCTGGCCAGCAGTTCAAGGCCGACGCAGGCCAGGCTGGTGGAACTCCTCAAGCTACTGCGGATACAGGCGGCGGTGCATCAGGTGACATTTAACAATATATTCCCTATCGCTAAAAAAATATAAAATAGTGAATTAAAACTGTGTGTTTTTTTTTAAATAAATACAATGGACTTTCGCAGTGTGAACCACAAAAACCCTAACAATTATATGTGTGGGCTTGTGAGAATACATTTAATATGTATCTTAAATTTAATATATCTTTGCAACTTAGATTATAGATATTCTTTTTTTGTTTTTTTATATTTCTGTTCATTTCTGGTATTTTTATTTTGGGTTTGAAATAATCACATTAATGTGAATTAAAATGAAGGGGATAAAATGCAATTCTATTTTATTTTTACAGGTTGAAGAATGGGCAAACGAAGTGGAGGTCCTTAGATTCACCAAGGTCAAGGATCAGTCGGGGAGACTGCAAGACAGCGGATCAGGAAACCATTCTGGAGACTCCAGGCATCCCCAGCTGCCACCGGCTTACATCCGAAGGTGAGGGCTCCTTTACTTCTCTTTCCCACAATCTCACCACCATCCTCCAGGACTCTCTGTCTTGTGTAGCCTCAGTCCATGGTCCACTGACACCTAGGACTTCAGCGTCATGTGTAATGCTGTCACTTATTTACTTTCTTGGTGTCACTATCACCTTGTAGTCAACCCACCATTCTCCAGGACTCTCTGTCCTGTGCAGCCTCAGTCCATGGTTCACTGATACCTAGGACTATAGTGTCATATGCAATATTGTCATTTCACGGAATTTTATGTGCTCTTGGACTAAAATTGTCATCTCATAAGCTAAGTTACCGTTGGAAGCTAAAAGGTCACTCGTCAACGCTTTTGTAGTATCCAAAGTGGACTACTGTAATGGCATTTATGCAGCCCAACCACAGTGTGAATTAAGTCGGTTGCAGTCAGTAATGAATGCAGGCGCGCGGCTTATATTCAACCAAACCAAACACTGTCACATAACTCCGCTTTTAGAGCGACTCCACTGGCTGAGGTTTCCTCAACGCGTCAAATTTAAACTTGGCCTTATCACATACAAAGCTCTCCATGATGCAGCTCCTTTCTACATCCAAGAGCTGATTGTCTCAAAAGTCCTGGGCTCAAGGGAGCAAACACTAAGATCAGCAGAGAACGGAGCGGAAACCCTGCTAAATGAACCTAGAAGAAAAATTGCCACTGTTTTCGGAGACCGTGCTTTTGCAGTGGCCGGCCCTGCGACCTGGAATCAACTACCACCAGAAATCCGGAGGTCTAAGACGATTGAGGACCTAAAGAGGAGGATGAAGACATTTTTCTTCGCCCAGTAAAATACTAAGCGCCCTTGGAGTGACATTGAGTTACGAAACGGCGCTGATAAGGAAATCATCATAATCATACATAATCATCATAATCTAAGGTGTGAGTGAGTCTATCATGTCTCATCCTGGAGACATGCTCTCTCATCTTACTATGCCCTCTATTTCACAGAATTATGTGGTCTTCCAGATGTACATCGATTCATCATACCATAAGCTACGGTGTGAGTGAGTATATATTCATTCTGGAGAGATGGTCTCTCATCTTACTATGTCCTCTATTTCACAAACTTTATGTGGTCTTCCAGCTGGACGTTGACCAATTGTCATCTCATAAGCTACGGTGTGAGTGAGTCTATCATGGCTCATTCTGGAGACATGGCCTCTCATCTTACTATGTCCTCTATTCTCTAATCTATTAATTTTTAATTTCAGAGTCAACGAGATGATCCGTATGCATTCCTCCGTCGAAACTGCCTGCGTCTTTTTATACCTCCCTCCGCCCCCAACTCCGTCTCCCCAACCCTCCCACCTGCAATCCTGGTCATCGAGTTTCAAGGACATTCGCCGCACCGCCGATCCGTCGAGCTTCAAAGACCCTTTTGGCCTGAGCAGTTCCCCAAGCGACGTCTCCAACACAACCTTAAACGCGGAAAGCGATCAATCCACAATCTACAAGGATCCGTTTTTGAGTCTGAACAATAGTACGATATACGCGTCACAAAACATGTTGAATGAATCGTTGAATAATTACCAAGGCAGACCGAGGAATCAGGATTTGGAAGACTTGCCGATGATGGAGAAACGATTGGCGGAAGAGTGCCAAGATCGAGTGCAGTATATGTCGTTTTTGAAAGAAATCACTGAAGATTTGCCGCCTACCGTTCTGGTGCATGGTTTGAAATCTGTCACTTCGACCGTTTTATAGTTGAAAAACTAATGTTTAGAGAATTGAATTGTTAACTGACTAATGAATTAGGATAAATAAAAAATTCTGTGTTAGTAAATTTTACAGATTTGTCAATTATGATTGACAGGGTATGTTAAGATGAATTATGTTGACTTGAATATGACAAAATAAAATTGTATACTGTATTTCTAAGAATGTTTTAGTGTAGTTGTGTTATTTGTCTTTTATTTTATGTTCGGAAGGGGTGATGAATATCAAAGATGACGAACTAAAAAGAAAATTCATTCAGATTTAGAAAGCCATTGCAGAGTAGAGTATAAAATTTTCAGGTATAATTAAACATACAAATAAATAATATATTTGTGTGAACGAACATTAAAATGAGTTTTCATACGTAGATACTTTATTTTTTTATAATCTCCACAGTTTAATTTTCATGTATATACAATATGCTGTAAAGAATTTTTGACATGACGAACATTTGAGTGGACGAACATTGAGATGGAAGTTTTCATACATACTTATTTTATTTTATATTTCATATCTTTATTTTTTTATAATCTTAAAATTAAATTCCTTTTTTTGCTTGAAGAATAGTTAGTTTTAAGATATTTATCCAACAAATATGTTATAAAGAATTTTTGAAATGACGAACATTCGAGTGGACGAACATTAAGATGGAAGTTTTCATACATACTTATTTTATTTTTCTATAACTCTATCTAAACGAGTATATTACACTTTCCAAACTGAAATCCTTTTTTTGCTTGAACAATATTGAATTTTCAGGTATATGTTGAATTATACATATATTATGAATTGGTAACATGACGAACATTCGAGTGGACGAACATTTACATTATTTTTTTCCACATACACAATATTTATTTACTTCATTTATATGTGATCTATATTTTTGTATAACCTCCATCTATCTATAATCTATAATCTAAGTTGCAAGGATATATTCATTTAAAGCTCTCAGATGTATGCCCACAAACCAGCACGTGTAGTTCGCGCTTACAAATGCTGAATGTGTATTTACAAATAAAATCCAGACCTCAAATGAACATAAGCCCCACAAATTTTGCCGACCTTCCCTGACACAGGGGTGACATTGGCAAAGTGAACCATTTTTTACAGTATGGGTGGTCAGCCTCATACCAACCTATAAGTCAAGGAATAATCAAATATTTAACTGATTTCTCTTTTGAGGCCCGGTATTTAGGGTTACATTCTCAATTAATTATTTTGTAATAAACATATAGATTATTTAAGTACTAATATTTTACATCCACTTCTTCTTCTTCGTGTCAGCTTCACACCGTATTGGCCCAGTAACGAGCAATGTCTACAGCTCTTTGGTTTCCCGCAAAGAGATCATCCATGGAGCAGCTTGTCGGACAGGAGGGACAACACCGCAGGTGCTCCATAGTTTGCTGAGCTCCACACTCACATAGTGTAGAGTCCTCCCGTCCCAGAAATCCCCAGGTCAGCATGTTGGCCCGGGATCTTCGAACATTAAGATGAAAGTTATATTGATGGCTTTAACGGCAAATTGATCTAAGGCATGCAAAATTAGCTCTTACGACAAGTATGAATAAGCTTCATTTCAACAAACTCTTGTAACGTCGCTTGAATACATTTTCCTTTTTTCCTTCAGTATTAAGATTATTTGTGATAGATTCAACTAATTTTCAATTTTATGTATTTTTTTAATAGAGGGACCTATCATTACTCATGTTACATTTAAGTCAATTATTATTTTTTATTAAAATAAAAAAAAAACAGTATCCGAATGGTTAACAAACACAATCTTATATTGGAATACGACAAACTGACCTCTTTTGAAGTTTCTTGGCATACTGCAAGTGAAACCAGTTTTTTTCCGGTCGACGGCTCAGTTGGCAGAGTGCTTGCATTCCATGCCGAGATCTCTGGTTCGAATTCCACCGAGGGTGTCAGAAATGATTCCCCGTTTCGGTGCTTATTTCAAAAACCCAAAATAAAATACCGGCAGCCTTCACAAGAAATGAGTACCAGCCCCCTGTGGAGCTGGGAAACCCCCATTTCAACTGAGTGGTTGGTGTAAGTTCGGCCGCCTTACCTGTAATAATAAACAGGTTCCACTCGCCACACATGCGAAACCTTTCGGGGATAACGCGGCAAGAAGTTACACCATATGTGTAGCTTAGTTGCATTGAGTTGCATTGTCAGTGATGGGCCACATTTGGCCCGTGGGCAAAATAAGCGACGAAATTACACATTTTGTTTTTGTATAAAAATTATAATTAAAATACATGTAAATATAAACAATTATTATTACTATAGACTTTGTATTGAATTTGTATAATCGAACAATGACCATATAAGTAAATAAAGTATTATTAAAAATATATAGGTTTTTAAATTAATTTTTAATGAATACGTTCAAAGTATGACAAATGGACTAACATCGTTTAAAAATGTGGGGAAAAATGTGATATCTTTTGGCCACGATGTAGACAGGAGAGAGTCATAACTTCAATAAAAATTATATAGCTAATTTGAAAAGACACTTAAGTGCTTTGTACTGCATTTTGTCTATAATCTAAGTTGCAAAGATACATTAACAATTAAAATTAACATAAAATGCATGCCCACAAACAGACACGTGTGAGTTTGCGCTTATACATAAATGCTGTATGTGTACTTACAAATTAAAATCCAAACCTCAAATGAATATAAACCCTGCAACTTTTGCCGACCTTCGCTGAAACAGGGGTTACATTGGCAAAGTGAATATTTTTTTACAGTATGGGTGGTCAACCTCATAACAACCTATAAGTCAAGGAACTAATTATGGGCCAAGGGATTTTTTGACTGTGTCGAGTCCATTCTACGAAAATATGCAACTAAACTTCACATGTATGCAACTTCTTGGCTCTTCTTGGCTATTGGGATGGTCGAGGGGCTAAGGTGTTACGCTATATTTTGTTACAGTATGGGTGGTCAACCTCATAACAACCTATAAGTCAAGGAACTAATTATGGGCCAAGGGAGTTTTTGACTGTCGAGTCCATTCTACGAAAATATGCAACTAAACTTCACATGTATGCAACTTCTTGGCTCTTCTTGGCCATTGGGATGGTCGAGGGGTAAGGTGTTACGCTAGGGGCCCGCAAAAAAAAATGCAACTAAGCTACACACATAGTGTAACTTCTTGCCTGAAGGGGAAGCATGTGGCGATTTGGGACCTATTTATTTTTACGGGTAAGGGGGCCGGCCTCACACCAACCACTCAGTTGAAGTGGGGGTAGGCAATAGGCATGCAATAATTAATCGGTCATTGATAAGAAAAAAAGTCTGTCAACGGGGAGGGGGGTAGCAGTGTTGCCACCTTAGTTTTAGTAATGGGGGCAATTGAAGAAGCTAAAAAGGGCTAGATCGGGCTAAAAGGAGCACAAAAAGAGTTGGTGTAAAAAAAGGCTAAAAAAATACCTGGACTAATGATTTCAAATTATGTATTTATTTTTTAGTTTGAATCACAATAATTTTTTTTCAAAATTAGGTTCAAAAATTAAAAATATTAGTTATTTTACAAACTAAAATTAACAAATTTTCCGTTTAGAATCATTTACTTGCCATAGATATGTTGCCATAATCGAACAAATGGTATCTACCAAAAAAATAACAATATATATGACAAAAATCGCGAAAGTTTGATGTTAGCATGGCGCAAATTTCAGATTTTCATACAATATTTTTAAGTAAATGAAAAGGGCTAGATAGCCCTTTTCGGGCTAAATCATTTAATTTTAATTTTAATTTTTTTAAAAGTAGATTTGTGGAAAGGAATGCAATCCACCAACCTATTTTACCTGGCCAGTTGTCTTCATGCGAAAGCAGAAGCTTGTGTGCATGCAACGGCATCTGTTGAACCAGGGTCGAAGTTATCGTCGCGGGATTCGAACCAGCGTTATCCGGTTCCAAATAACCTGTCTTGATCCCCGCGGCTATAACACCGACAACGAGTTCACCTACAGTAAAAAGTGCTAGATCTAGCCCCAAAAGGGCTAAGGTGGCAACACTGGGGGGTAGACACGCAATTTTGGAAATTGATTTTGTCCATAGACGGGGGGCGGGGAGAATAGGCATACAATTTGAAAAATCGCGTGGGGAGACGCCCTCCAGTTTAAAAACCACTGCTTTAGATAGATGAAGAACTTATTAATTAAAATAAATTAGGCTGATTTATTTGGTGAGCGCTGTTTTTGCGTGTATCACACCTCAAGAGCCCTCTGCGAACTTGGTCGTCGCTGTAGAAAGCGCCAATTCTCAAGCAAGACCCAGTTGTTGTAAGGCTAGATGGACCTTTTGATGACCGGTCTTTGGTAAAGGTTAATGAATTTTTCAACCCAGCGATGAGCAAATTTGAAAACATAAATGGTATATTTTTTGTGCTCCGCCGGGACTCGAACCCACGACCTTCCAGTTACGAGTCCGAAGTGCTACCACATTGTTCAATAACAAGATGTCGTTGCGGGCCGTATGTTGGACAGGCCTGGTCTAGTGGTTAACACTTGACTCGTAAATGGAAGGTGGTGGATTAGAATCCCGGCGGAGCATAAAAAAAATTCCATTTATATTTTCAAATATGCTCTCCGCTGGGTGAAAAATTCATTTACCTTTACCAAAGACCGGTCACTCAATGTCCATCCAACCCTACAGGTCTTGCTTGAGAATTGGCGCTTTCTACAGCGGCGACCAAGCTCGCAGAGGGCTCTTGAGATGTGATTCAAACAAAAACAGCGCTCACCAAATAAATCATCCTAATATTATTATTATATGATTTTTATTTTAGTAAAATCAAGCATAAAAAAAATCCATGTATATTTTTTTTAGTAAGTGATTTTAACCTTTATTGCGTACATTAATTAAGGTTGACTTTTCCTAGATTACAAAACACACTTGGACCCACAAAATCTGAACCTCTTATGTCCCCTTTTTATTTATTTTTTACATCTACCACTCTATGATAAAAGTGGCATACAAATATGGAGATGTTCGATGGACGAGTGTGCCTTTGATTTGATTTTATTCTCAAGGATGATATTTCTTTTGATCTAGCGTGCCATCACACTTTTACTAAGGGTGGCCATAATAATTGTACGCTTTTTCCCTCTTCTTTTATTTGGACTTGACTGCACTTGACCAGTTGCATCCCACAAAGAGAAACCCTTTATTTTTGTAAGAATCATCTGAAGATGATTCATAAAAGTCATCCATAGTAGGTATCTAAAGATTGAATAAGGATTATCAAGATTCATCTTTAAATCACCCAAGGGTCATCGTTGGATCATCCATGGAAGGATCATCTAAGGATTATTTTTTAAGAATATCCCAAATCATCTCAAGATAATCAAACGACGCTTAATCCAAAATATCTCAAGTGCCATTCAGAATCATCTAGGAGCATTCAAGGATCATCTACCGAAGGCGAAAAAAATCTTACTAGAACACAAAATCATCAGAATGATTCTCAACAATCATCTAAGAATCATCAAGAATTATCTGTCTAAGAATCACGTAACGATCATACAGAAATCAAAATCATCTTAAGATAATCCAGAATCATCTTAAAATCATGTGAAGATCATGCAAGATCATCCCAAGATTATCAAGAATCATATAAAAATTCCTTTACTCTATCAGAGTAAAAAATTATTCAAATTCTGCATGGGACTCCAACCATGTGTCTTCTGATTAGTAGTTCGAAGCGTTACCCATTAGACTACGCCCTGTTTTTGTAGTGCCATCTCCAGTATCCTTCTTCCTTCTCTCTTAAACAATATTTTTCATCGCTCTTTGACGTTTTGATCCCCTCCAAAAAGCAGTGTTATACAACCATTTATTTTTTCAAATGGATGTGCCAAAAAAATATTTTTTAAATACTGACTTGCGATGATTTGGAATACAAAAGGAAAGTGACCTGTATTAGATATCTGCCTGTTCTAAAAAGAGCGCGTATTTTTTACTTGCTACAGATAAATTAAGCTACAAATATAGTGTAACTTCTAGCCGTGTTTTCCCCAAAAGAGTCCCATGTGGCGAGTGGAACCTTTTTATTTTTTACATGAAAGGGGGCCGGCCTTACGCCAATTAATACTCCAATTTAAGTGGGGTTTCCGAGGGGGCTGGTACTCATTTCTTGTGATGGCTGAGTAAACCTTGCCTGTATTTTATTTCGGGTTTTTGAAATAGACACCGAAACGGGAAATCAATTCTGACACTCTCGGGGGGATTCGAACCCGAGCTCTCGGTATGCAATACGAGCACTCTACCAACTGAACTGTCAAACGGGCGACCACAGAATACGTAATAATCATGTGAAATCCTGTTTTCTTGCTTTCTCCATCTTTTGTTTTAACACTCAATAATTACACACGCCGTTATGTTTATAAGGTCAGTTCCCTGACTGTGTCAGGGAAGGTGGGCAAAAGTTGTAGGGCTTATGTTCATTTGAGGCTTGGATTTTATTTGTAATTAAGTACCTACACATTCAGCATTTGTAAGCGCGAACTACACGTGTTTGTTTGTGGGCATGCATTTGATATGAGCTTCAAATGTTAATATATCTTTGCAATTTAGAATATAGATTATAGATCTACTATTTCATATTTCGTACAATTAAAACCTAGACATTAAAATATAAAAATGGTTCTTCGTAGCTGCTTCCTACAATCGAGTACTATCTGGTATAATATAACGACAAGTATTCAGTGACGGCTCTTGCGTTTGTAGGGAGGGGCGCTAGATATCAGAGGCGGCCTGTCTTTGTAGGCGCAAGTGCTTTGCCTCCCCTTCGTACAAGTGCAACGCTTCAGAATCTGTTTAAAACTGAATAAATCCACTACTTGACGTCACTCTAAAAAAACATATCATTATTTTTATACTCAGATTTTTTTTCAATAAGTTCTGTACTTTTTAAAATGTGAATCTATGATCTAAGTTGCAATGGGCGTAGATTTAATGCTCGCCAAAAAGTAAACACGTTCAAATTCGTGCTTACAAATGCTGCATGTGTATTTAGAGAAGAAAACCTGACCCCCAAAGTAACAACTACTCACTTAATTCAAAATCTAAATTGAAGATACAATTCTGAAGATACAATTCAAATAAACGTTTCATTTTAATAGCCTGCCAACATTGCAGATTAACTGCCATTTCTTCATTTCTTTAATTTATACCTAAAATAAATTTGTAAAGAGGAATAGGTACAATTCCCCATTCCATTGAAGAAGTTGACTGAGAGTACGTACTGGAATACATTTTTTTAGATTAAAATACTTTGAAAAATATTCAAGATACACAAAAGAACATTAATTTGTTTTTTTAAGTTTATAGGATAGTGCTTCGACTCTATAATTTCATATTTTTAAACGCCATAGAAAGGAGTGCACTTTGGTTTTAACTATCTCAGCCTTTGACATGTAAATTTTGCACGAGATCCCTCGACTGCAAATCTAAAAGCTGCTAAATTTGCAATCGTGTTCTGGAATATATTTTTTACATTAAAACAAACAAAAACAATTCAGTTTTTTACAATTTACATTAAAAAAAATGCCAACGTAACTAAGCTGCACATATTTATTAATGTATTTATTCTTAAAGACACCAACAGAACAAATGAGTTGCACAAACACAAAACACATAATACAAATACATAAGTATCTCCAATGCTCCAATAATAGGTATCTATCGCATAATATTATTTTAACAATAATTAATTAGCGGGAGTAGGTATTTATGAGTCGGAGTAGGTATATACACAATGCCGGCGGCTCTATGCTTGAAAACACACATACACAGTTACAAGTGCGGCCACACGCACATATACAGAATATAAGTAACTAATAATTATAATAATAATATTAGGATGACTTATTTGGTAGGCGTTGTTTTTGTGTGAATCACACTCTCAGCGAGCTTGGTCGTCGCTATAGAAAGCGCCAATTTTCAAGCAAGACCCAGTTGCTGTAAGGCTGAATGGAACTTTGTTGACCGGCCTTTGGTAAAGGTACCTATATGAATTTTTCAACCCAGCGAAGAACGTATTTGAAAAATCAAATATTTACAGTACGCTCCGCCGGGAGTCTAACTCTACCTTAAGCACTACCTTCAAATCACGAGCCCGAAGAGTTAACCATTAGACCATGAACTGTTAAAAGTATACGACAGATATAAAAAATCTGATTTTGAAAATAATAATATATTTAGGGTGACGTTAATTTTGGGGTGTATCGAATTTTTGAAACAATTTCTTGGACCGGTCCGTAGTCACTGATCATAGACTTGTCATCCAAAGGGCCATCCAGCCTTTAACAACAATTGGATCTTGCTTGAGAATTGGCGTTTTCTACAGCGACGACTAAGCTCGCAGAGGGCTCTTGAGGTGTGATACACACAAAAAAAGCGCTCACCAAATAAATAATCTTAAAATTATTATAATTTCAAAAGTCCTAGTTGCTGTAAGGCTGGATTAACTTTTGTGACCAGTTTTTTGGTAGTAACTCATGGCCTTGGTAGTAGGTACCTATGTATTAAAGGCAAAAGCCTCACACTACGCTCGGCAGAAACCGGAGCCTATAGTCACGTATTGAAGAGCTGATAAAAAGAGTTAACACAGTGTTTGGAGAGCGTGCATTTGCAGTTGCTGGACCTCTGGCCTGGAACCACCTGCCACATCATGTGAGAGAGTTAGAGTAGCATGGGAAGTTCCGAAATGCACTAAAGACAAGCAAGTTTCTGGCATCACATGCACAAGCGTCCTTGGAGTGACTATATCACGAAACAGCGCTATAAAGAAATCTCCAACTCATCATCTATTTTTGAAATTAAGCTACACATATAGTGTAACTTCTTGCCGCGTTATCCTCGAGGCGTTTCGCATGTGGCGAGTGGAACCTATTTATTTTTAAAGGTACCTAAGGGAACCGGCCTTACGCCAACCACTTCATTTGAAGTGGGGGTGGGAACCTCCACTTCAAATAAACCACTCGGAAGCTGGGAAGCTTCCGAGGGGGCTGGTACTCATTTATTGTGAAGGCTTAGTAAACCTTGCAGTTATTTTATTGTAGGTTTGAAATAAACACGGAAACGGGAAATCATGTATGACACCATCGATGGGATTCAAACCCGGGCTATCGGCATGGAATGCAAGCACTCTACCAACTGAGCTATCGACCGGACCATCATCATCAGATGAATTCAACCCTAAATATCAAACCTGCAAAGAACATATTTTTAGTACCTAATCGGTCCCAATTTTGTCTGCATTTGACAGCTCCTGCCACTTTTAACAAGCCATCATTGACCCTTGACCACCCCTGTACGTACCTACATATTTTATTCGCATGGCGTGAGGCTGACCGCCCTAATTTAAAAAAAAGACGAGGGTGTAAGCGGCACGTTTATACTTTAATTGGCTGGACCGTCAAATTGAACTGGTTCGATGAAATGAGAGTGAAAGGGGAGAACGAGAAAATAATGGTTTGATTAGATTAGTGAAATTTTGAGGGGAATTCTTCAGAGATGGGTGGTAATACTGAAGAAAAGTGGGACTGACTGAAAGGCTTTGGATAAGGCAGCGTTGGCAGCGGTTTATCACGGAAGCCAAGATTAGAAAATAAGAAACCATTTATATTGATGATTCCTTGACTTATAGGTTGGTATGAGGCTGACCACCCATACTGAAAAAATGGTTCACTTTGTCAATGTCACCGCTGTTTCAGGGAAGTTCGGCAAAAGTTGCAGGGCTTATATTCATTTGAGATTGGGTTTTTAATATTGTAAGTAGGTCCACATACAGCATGTGTTAGCGCGAACTTATACATGTCTGCTTGTGGAAATGCGTTTAATATGAATCTTAAATGAAAAATATCTTTGCAGCTTAGATTTAGATTTAAATGATGATGAGTGGTTCATTTTACCTTTAGTTTTCAGCCTGTCTTTACATATGTTGTATGCTCGTAAACGGATTATACGAACCATGTTGTAGAAAAGAACGGGTTTCTCAACGTTTCGCCAGAGTCGTATTCGATATGATGAGGAGACGGTGTCTCTTCTTAGACGAAGATGCACGAATTAGATTGTCAGAAAAAATGGCATCCCTGCTTCAGGGAAGAGCGGCAAAAGTTGCAGAGTTCATTCGTAAGATAAGTTTAATTCTACAGGAACCGCCCTGAATCCGCGCCTGTATACACACATGCAGAAGGCGTAGGCGTGAACCTACGACCGGTCCGTAGTCTAGTGGTTAACACTTCTCACTCGTAAGTGGAAGGTTGTGGGTTCGAATCCCGGCGGAGCACAAAAAATATACCATTTATATTTTCAAATGTGCTCTTCGCTGGGAGAAAAATTCATATACCTTTACCACAGACCGGTCACTAAAGGTCCATCCAGCCTTACAGCAACTGGGTCTTGCTTGAGAATTGGCGCTTTCTACAGCGACGACCAAGCTAGCAGAGGGCTCTTGAGGTGGGATACACACTAAAACAGCGCTCACCAAATAAATCATCCTAATATTATTATTACATGTGCCTGGCTGTGGGCATGCATTTAATATGAGCCTTCAATGTTTTTTTTATTATTTTTTTATTTTTATTTTATTAACGGACATGATAGTCCAATTCATAATTGTATGACACGGTATTTACAAAGAATGACAAAGAAAACAATATAATTTAAGGATTAATATTACATAATAGCACAGTCAAATAAATACCTATACTTTCCTCAGCAAAACAAAGCTCTACGGAATTCAGATAGGCTCATGCCGCATAAATCTAGATGAGAGGAAGAATTTAAAAGACGACACATTCTGTTAATAGGAGAATAGTATCCTAAATTTGAAGTGTGAAAGTTGAGAGAGAGCAATTCATTTGTTAACAAATCTTTGCAGCTTAGATTATAGATTATATAGACAAACACGGTAGACCACCCTCTTCGGGAAACGAAGACATAGAGGGCGTGTCGTTCTGTAGGTATATTCGCTTCTTTGTTTTTTGTGCATATCTACATAATAAAGTGTGCGGTTTTGTAGGTATAGCCATTAAGGCAGGTGCTGCGCTAGGACGTCCAACTGCGCAACTGTTTGCGCATATCAAGGTGTGCATAAAACATCAGTCTAAACTCTACCAAAAGATATATTTATGTAAATTGAAGCAGCGCACCTAGGAAGCGTTTCAGTTTCAATACTGTTTTGGTGGAACGCAATTGTTGAGTCAAGTTTTGTACTGGTTGAGTTGCTTAGGTGAGTGGAGGGGACGGGGGGGGCTGCCATATGCCGGGAAAATCACTAAAACACAGTAGCGGATCATCTGTTACTATTTATACGAATTTGTGATTGTGAGTCTTTGACTTATAGGTTAATAATAATATTAGGATGATTTATTTGGTGAGCGCTGTTTTTGTGTGCATCACACCTCAAGAGCCCTCTGCGAGCTTGGTCAACGCTGTAGAAAGCGCCAATTCTCAAGCAAGACCCAGTTGTTGTAAGGTTGGATGGACCTTTCAGTGACCGGTCTTTGGTAAAGGTTTATGAATTTTTCAACTCAGCGAAGAGCACATTCGAAATATGAATGGTATATTTTTGTGCTCCGCCGGGATCCGAATCCACAACCTTCCATTTACGAGTCCGAAATGTTGCCACTGGACTACGGACCGGTCCAAGATGCCAACGACACGCGGTGTACCTGAGCGGTAACCCATCCAAGTACTATCCGCGCCAAATTGTGAGGGTTTTTCTTTTGATAGTATTCAATTAGGATGTTTGTAATATGTGAGGATATTCACTGCTAACTTTTCGTTCGTTCAAAATCCGCTTCAAGACTCAAGCCGTGCTCAGGAGAACTCTCTCACACCATTTGTGGCTCTGCTACAAATCACTTAATAATATCACTTATAAAACAGATAAGGAATCAAACATTTAAACACACTTTATTATTCCACTATCACAATGTATATACAAAACCACAGCAATATTAATTATGACCAAATTCACATGCTTGTGGCTCACGCCAGGCAAGCTTCTTCTCCTGTCCTTCTGCATTCCTTTGTTTTCCTTTTTCCATTCAAATTCAAATCTCATGTTCCATTCCACCAAACAAACAAATTCATTTCGTTACAATACACCTCCTTCCTCTCATAAAAAAAAATTATTCCCAATTTTTTTTTTTTTTTTTACAATGAGTAAATAATGTATCATAATGCTCAGCCGGCGCCACATATTTTGTTTTATTTTAAGGATAAATTTCAAAAATATGAAAAAAAAAAAAAAAAAACCTGTTTCTGACACATTATTCAGTCATTAATACCTTTTTTTAACAATACCAATTATTTTCATACTTAAAATGAATATTTTATTTTTTTTAACACAAATTTCATATTCAATATTATAAACAAATATTTGTTTTTTTTAAATACCTGTCCTTCTGCATTCCTTTGTTTTCCTTTTTCCATTCAAATTCAAATCTCATGTTCCATTCCACCAAACAAACAAATTCATTTCGTTACACAATGTTGCTTAACTTCGGTGATCTATGGGAACCGGTGTTTTCAACATGGTAACGTCGTTGATAGGTTGACTTATAGGCTGGTATGAGACTGACCACCCATATCTACTGTAAAAAATGGTTCACTTTGCCAATGTAGCCCCTGTTTCAGGGAAGGTCGTTGCCGAAGGAAGTTGCAGGGCTTATGTTCATTTGAGATTGGGTTTTTATATAATAAAACGCACGTTTAATAATAAAGAGCAATAACTCAAAAAACAAGAATGTTGGGAAATCACGTTTGAAGTTCAGACAACCTGTACAACTTGTATGGGATGAAAAAGGCGACCGATGTTTTATCTCGGTCATATTCGTCCAAATTGAACGGCTGTCGCATTCTACCTATTCTTCTCGCATTGTTCTTGCGTTTTATTACAAAATCTCGATTTTCCGAATTTTCGAGTTATTGCTCTTTATTATTAAGCGTGCGATGTGTTAGCGTATATAGCGACCATAAGATTTTCGACCCCCCCCCCCCCCCCTTACAATCATCCTAGTCATTTTCTAATGACCCCCCCCCCTCTTGCTGTTATAATGGATGAGCTTAATAATTAATAATGTTATATTACTTACATAATACTTTGTATATTTTGTAGAAATTGGTATTTACAAGAACGACGTCTCTTTTGGTACTCGTACCTCATTTGCCATCATTTTGCAGTGTCACATTAATTGATCGTATCACTTCAATGTATGTATATTTAGATATTTAAATATGAGTACTTAGGTACATGACATTCAAATGGTGATATTTCACATTTTGAAATGCCTTGCAAATTTCCCGGTTACCGCCTTGCACACTGCCGGGCATGTTTGCCACTGAAAATGGCGTCGTCTGTCAAACAGGACAAAATGGCCCCCGCGGCGCGCGCACACAATGCCCGCCCAAACAGACAGAGACAGAGCATAAACAAACCGCGCAATACACCACGTGTTGGAGGGAGACGGAGCAGTGCACGCAGTGTGGCTGGGAATGGTATTGCTACAGAAGGGAATGAGAGCAACCAGGATTCACGATTTACCATAAACTCACCATGCTATTTTTTTAGGTAAAAATCAAAAGGGGTTTGTTAAAATGGTTTGGACATATGGAAAGAATGAATGACGAAAGACTGACGAAGAGAGTGTACGCTGCAACTATGAATGGAAGCCGTGGTAGGGGAAGACCGAGAAAAGTATGGATGGATCAAATTTCCGAAATAGCGAATGAATGGGATATTCAGAGTCATAAGAAAAGGAGAGAATGCATGAAAAAGATTATGACTCTGAATGAAATGAAAGAAGTATGTAAGGACCGAAAAGAATGGCGGTTGATTTGCAACAATGGCGGCTAGGGCAATAATTCTAAGTGTAATATTAAGTTTAATTTTAATTTTACTTTATTTTATTTTTAATTTGTAATGTGTCTCATGAATTTCTGTAAATCATTTATAATTTTTCGTGCTCCTTGACTGATAGGTTGGTACGAGGTTGACCACCCGTGCTGTAAAAATCGGTTCACTTTTGCCAATGCCACCCCGGTTCAGGGAACGGCGGCAGAAGTTGCAAGGTTTATGTCCATGTGAGGTTTTCCTTATTTGTATGCACACATGCAGAATGTGTAGGCGCGAACCTACATGTGCCTGTCTGTAGGCATGCATTTCATATGAGCCTTAAATGCTTACATATCCTTGCAGCTTAGATTATAGATTATAGATTATAGACCCACCCGAAGTTTGGATGAAATGAAAGAAGCATGTAAGGACAGAAATAAATGGCGGTTTATCTGTAATATTGGCGGCTAGGACTAGGGTTTCCTAAATTATATATTTTTTATGAATTATTTATTTATGTTCCTTGGCTGATAGGTTTGTATGCGGCTGAACACCCATACTGTAAAAAATGGTTCACTTTGCCAATGTCACCCCTGTTTCAGGGAAGGACGGCAATAGTTGCAAGGCTTATGTTCATTTGAGATTGGGTTTTTATAATGTAGGTCCACATGCGGCATGTGTTAGCGCGAAATTATACATGTCTGCTTGTCGGAATGCATTTAATATGAATCTTAAATGATATATATCCTTGCAGCTTAGATTAGATTAGATTAGATTAGATGTAGGTAGGATGTTCCTAAGCTTTATAGGTTGGTATGCGGCTGACCACCCATGCTGTAGAAAATGGTTCACTTTGCCAATGTCACCACTGTTTCAGGGAAGGTTGACAAGAGTTGCATGGTGTATGTTCATTTGAGATTTGGGTTTTATGTTGAAGGTTCATATTACGGCATGTGCACCATCAGGTATACCTCGTTGAAAGACTGTTATTTTAAAAAGTAGTCGATTTTTCTATCATAGACGTGACCACCCATGATGTAAAAAATGGTTCACTTTGCCAATTTCCCCCCTGTTTCAGGGAAGGTTGGCAAAAGTTGCAGGGTTTATATTCATGTGAGGCTTAGATTTTATTTCGTAAGTAGGTACACATTCAGCATTCGTAAGCATGAATTTAAAGGTGTCTGCTTGTGGCACTGCATTTAATTTCAAATATAATACATCTTTGCAACTTAGATTATAGATTTAAAGTTACTCAGTCGAGAACAAGTCTTGTGGGGAGCTGGGAAGCCCTACATAACTGAAATGACTGGCGCAAGGCCGGCCCCCTTCCTGTGAAAATAGATAGGTTCCATACGCCGCACGCGAACCCTTCAGGAACAACGCCGTACAAATACGCTGCACTATACGTGCAGCGTATTTGCGTTTTATTTAAAAAAAAATACAAACTGTTTCGGCCGTTAGTCCATCATCTTGGACCGGTCCGTAGTCCAGTGGCAACACTTCAGACTCGTAAATGGAAGGTTGTGGATTCGGATCCCGGCGGAGCACAAAATATACCATTTATATTTCGAATGTGCTCTTTGCTGAGTTGAAAAATTCATAAACCTGTACCAAAGACCGGTCACTGAAAGGTCCATCCAACCTTACAACAACTGGGTCTTGCTTGAGAATTGGCGCTTTCTACAGCGACGACCAAGCTCGCAGAGGGATCTTGAGGTGTGATACACACAAAAACAGCGCTCACCAAATAAATCATTCTAATATTATTATTATTATTATCAGGTATAGGTACTTATTGACTGACTGATATTTTTAAATTGTGTACATTTTTCTTTCATGTTTATTTCACCCCGCAGTGTGAATCTACCTTGCAACCTTCACACACACACACCTTCATTTATTCCAGGCCACTCCCAGCCTGGTCCGTGCATCAAGCATTCATGAGCCCGCCTCGTACCTATTCGAGTGTTCACTTGGTTACCCGGCCACTGCTCACTTCGGCGGGCTAGGGTTCGAATCCGCCGGCCGACTTCCAAAAAAACAATCCAAAGTTTTTTTTTAATTTTCAAAACGGCCATCTTTTTTTTTGAAAAGGTGTGGACTATTCGAAAATCGGTAAAATAGTTTTAAAATTCAAAAACATTTTTTTTAAAAGGTTAGAGTGATGCAAAAATCGGTTGCAGTTGTGTAAAAAAAACATTATTGTGTATTGTCTAAATCAGTCGGTAGTTTATTTTTTAATCGGTCTGGGTGATGCAAAAATCGGTCGGAGTGTTTTGAAAATCGGTCGAAAAGTTCGAGAATTTAGAGTCGGTGTGATAGGTAGTCAATCGATAAGTTTTTTTTTGTTTGTATTCGATCGATTTGTTTTTTCAGTTCGTCGAGTTATTTGAAAAAATATATTTATAAGGTGAGTTGATTTCATATTCGTTTCCCTTATTAAAAAGTTCCCATATTTTTACACGTTAAAGGTATCTTACGTATTTAAGTTATGAATTATCTTAAATATGTATCTAAATATCTTGAGTATCTAAATATCTTATATATATACGAGTATATTTTGGTATCTTAGGCCCGGCTTTTTCAACGTTAGCATAATATGTGACTTTGAACTTACAAAAAAACTATCCACACGATTGACATAAGAGCGTCCTTTTCATTCAGTATAAAGACGCTATGCTAACGTTGAAAATACCGGGCCTAAAGGTATTTTAAGTAAGTGAGCAATTTAATTTAAAAAAAAAATGAGAAGCTGGTTGTTTTAACCAGTTTTTACAGTGTGGGTGGTCAGCCTCATACCAACCTATAAGTAGATACTTATCTACTGCTTATATATTTTTTATATAAACAAATAGATTTGTGTAGAAGAATGCGATTCACCGTCCTATATTGCCTGGCCAGAAACATCTATTAACTATTTACTATATTTTTTGACATTTGTAATGAATTATCAATTAACTATTACCCAATTTTTAAAACTTAATAATAGGTATGCATTAGGTAGGTATGTAGGTATCTATTTACCTGTGTATGTATGTATTTACGTGAACTTGGGTAAGAAAAAAAATCTTACCTCCATTGCTGTCAGAAAACAGTGGTCAAAGCGTTGTCCAATGTTTATCAACTTTAAAAACGTGTATTTTGTAATTCAAATTATTTAAACTAACTTTTTTATTATTTGTGTCATCTTTAACAAGACTTTAACGTGTTTTTGGCCAGAAAAATGTGTGGATTTCAAAATATTACAATTTTTGTGTGTTTGACACGTAAGCGAATGAAATTTTTTGTGACAACAAGAGTTGGTGAATTTTGTGTTATTCAATATGATAATATGGTATCTATCTTGTCGTCTTTGTTTAAAATTAATGAGGTTTGTAAAACGCTATATTTTCGATTCGCACTTACTTGCACCTTGACTAATCTAATCTAATCTAATCTAAGCTAAGCTGCAAGGATATATATCATTTAAGATTCCCACAAGCAGACATTATAATTTCGCGCTAACACATCGCACGTTTAAAAATAAAGAGCAATAACTAGGGACTGGAAAATTTCGCGATTGCGATAAAACGAAGTTATTCGCGAATTTTGATGTTTTTACGCGAATAACGCGAAATTTTAGGTTTTACGTAAATATCGCGAATTTTCGTACTTTTGGTAGAAATTGTGCGAATTAAGTTGTCATGTATCGCTTTTGCAACGCAACGATTTTGTGGGAAAGAAAAAAATCCTGCGAAAACCCTTTGCAAGGTGCAAAGCACAGGAAAATTGGTCTCTTTCAACGTTTAAACACGCTAGAACGCTAGACGCGGGGTTCGATCCCCACCTGGGTCATTTGACCATAAATTTGACCCTGGTTCAACAGATGTAATTGGGTAATTAAAAATGAATAATTCATTAAAATAAACAATAATGAATTATTAATTAATGATATTAATACCTGTATCTGGCCAGGCAGAGTAGGTTGGTGAATTTCATTCCTATTCACAAATCTATTTTATTAAAAAATAATAATGATAAGCAGAACTGTCCTGGATCATCCAAGCAGACTTGAATCGTGACATCAATGAAGGAAAATACTTCAAGGAGTGAAGCTGTTGCTGGATTAGCCAAGAGCACAACTTGAAGTTTTCATAAAAGCCAACATCCCTTGAAAAATGAGATAACCCTCATCTAGAGACAAAATGCACAAAAATTGAATATTTTAAAAGGATATTTGCAGGGTATTCGGAGTGTCATTGAAATATTACTTTTACTTTTTTCAATCAATGGTTTTTTGTAAAAAAAGATTATTTAAATTTTTTTTTTTTTTTTTTAAGAAACTAAAATTAAAAAACATTGTTTTGTACCACTTGAGTATTTTTTATTGCAAAAACGTTTTCGGCGGGTACTTCCACCATCTTCGGTTGCAGATACTCGTATTGATTCAGATTTTGTTTATTCATTATTTTTGAAGGTACATTTTGTTGTTTACATAATAAATTGTAAATATTAGTAATATATTTTGTTTTGCAATTAAATAAACCTTTATTTTGATCTAATCAACCCTAAAAATTACACCGAATATCCCCGTTTATCATGAAAAATAACGCGAATTTCCCTGTTTTTGATCAAAAATAACGCGAATTTCACAAAAAAATAACGCGAATTTCCTAAAAAATAACACCACTATTTTCCAGTCCCTAGCAATAACTCAAAAAACATGAATGTTGGGAAATCGCGTTTGAAGTTCAGACAGCCAGTACAACTTGTATGGGATGAAAAAGGCGGCCGATGTTTTATCTCTGTCATATTCGTCCAAATTGAACGGCTGTCGCATTCTACGTATTCTTCTCGCATTGTTCTTGCGTTTTATTACAAAATCTCGATTTTCCCAATTTTCGAGTTATTTCTCTTTATTATTAAACGTGCGATATGTAAGCGTGAACTTATATGTGTCTATATGTCTTATATGTGTATAACGTTCGCCTGCAAAACATATTGGCCAAGGACTGGACCAAATTTTTTGACATTTGTATATGTCACTTCCTTTCGCAGTTTTTTAAATTATTTTAATTATAATAATAATCTGATAATAATCTAAGTTGCAAGGATATATTCATTCAAAGCTCTCAGATGTATGCCCACAAACAAACACGTGTAGTTCGCGCTTACAAATGCTGATTGTGTGCTTACAAATAAAATCCAAACCTCAAATGAACATAAGCCCTTCAACTCTTGCCGACATTCCCTGAAACAGGGGTGACATTGGCAAAGTGAACCATTTTTTACAGTATGGGTGGTCAGCCTCATACCAACCTATAAGTCAAGGAATAGGAATCAAAAAACAATGCCATAAAGTACTGCATAGGTACCTAGATATTATTTCTTCTAAAAAATAATAGTCTTCATTTTGAAAATAATAAAGAAAACCTTTTCACTTTTTTGATTTAATTATTTTTTAGGTGGTCACATCTTCAATTCGGCGGCGTCTCCCGACTCCAGGATGTTTGGTGGATGATGGAGAGCATCTGGCAAGAAATATGGCTGCAGACGAACGACATATTCATTCAAAAAATTGAATTCAACCGACAAGAGATTCAAAGAAAGCTTCAAGGTATGTGCCACTTCCTAAATTTTGTGTTTTATTTGTTTCTCATAGATATTATTATGTTTTTACGCGGGCTTTATTTAATGAAAACTGCGGTTTTTATTTATTTTGCGCAATTTTTTTTTTATCACTTTCGGTTCAGAGTGACATTTGCACATAAACAGGGCTATTCTTAGACATTTTAGTCTTCGGTTGAGTCCACGCTTTGACAAACTAATGATGATGCTGGAGTGATGTTTTCCGTGATCTGTTGCCGTGGTCTGTGGGAGCTGGAGCTTCCGGACGTTTCGCCCATTTCTACGATGGGCTTCTTCAGCGTGAAGTATGATGATGATCATGATCTTGATGAGAGCTGTGTTGACAGTTCTCCTCAAGTCCAAGAGTTTATATGACGCCTTAAGGCTGAGGCTTTTCAAAAATATTTTTCACTTTTTTAAACAATAAGTTGTGTAGGTTTTAATTTTTACTGTTTAATTGTTTAGTGTTTATTTGTTTTATATACCTACCTACTCAAATGTAATTAGGTAATTGCTTGTATTCCTTGACTTATAGGTTGGTATGAGGTTGACCATCCATATTGTACAAAATGGTTCACTTTGCCAATGTCACCCCTGTTTAAGGGAAGGTCGGAAAGATTTGCAGGGCTTATGTTCATTTAAGATTGGGATTTTTTATATTGTAGGTCCACATGCGGCATGTGTAAGCGCGAAATTATGCGTGTTCGCTTGTGGGAATGCATTTAATATGAATCTCAAATGGTACATATATTTGCAACTTAGATTTAGATACGATTTAGGTAGGTAGCAGGAAGTTCCTACTAAGGAGCACTTACTTATTGAAAAAAAACACTTATAATAAAAAAGGATTTGTACATCCCAAAATTAATTTGTTTTTCTTGATGTATTTTAATAAAGAAAAACTTTTATAGTTCCTTGGGCACACAAGGGCTGGGGGCGTGGTCTGAAATGGCAGGGGGCGGAGCTTAACAAAAGGGGGAGGGACAAACACATCGCTGTCTCTTTTACTCATATGAAATATTGTATATATATATATTTATTTTTTATATGTGTTAGCAAACGTAGGTACCTACATATATTTGAAGAATATTTATGTATTCAATAAAACTTATGTAGACACTTCTGGCCGTTAGCTCAGTTGGTAGAGTGCAAGTGATCTGTGGTAGAGTGCTTTCATTCCTTACCGAGAGTTTGGGTATGAATCCTATCGAGGGTGTCAGAAATAATTTCCCGTTTAGGTGTGGATTTCAAACCAAAAATAAAAATGCCGGCAAGGTTTACTCAGTCTTTACAAGAAATGAGTAGGTATCACCCCCCTTGGGAACTGGGAGCCCCATCACTGAAGTGGTTTGCGTAAGGCCGGCCCCCTTACCTGTAGGTAAAATATATAAGTTAACTCGTCACATGTGATTCGCGGAGAACGCGGTAAGAAGTTGCACTAAATGTGTAGCTTAGTTGCGTGAAAGAATGCAATTCACCAACCCATTTTTCATGGGCGTGCATCCCATACAGGCACATGCGCCTAATAGGTAGGCAATATTTCGCAGAAAATCGCATTCAAGTTGATATTGAGATTTAACATTCAAAATTTAAGTTTGATTTGAGCCATCGTTAGAACTTTAGTCAATTTCAAATGAGTTATTGTACCTTAACATACCTAAAGGAACGGGAGAAAATATTCATTCTGAAATTATTTCAAAACCACCACCAACATGAGACAGATCGACCGCCATTTCTTTCTGTCCTTACATACTTCTTTCATGCCGTCCAGAGTCATAACCTTCTTCATACAAGCTCTCCTTTTATTATGATTCTGGATATTCCACTCGACAACGACGATACCATGTTGAAAGCACCGGTTCTCATCAGATCACTGGGCGCGGATGCTACCTGGATGGGTGACCGCTCAGGTAGGTACACCGCGTGTTGTTGGCATTTCTTGGACCGGTCCGTAGTCCAGCGGCAACACTTCGGACTCGTAAATGGAAGGTTGTGGATTCGAATCCCGGCGGAGCACAAAAAATATAACATTTGTATTTCCAAATGTGCTCTTCGCTGGGTTGAAAAATCCATAAACCTTTACCAAAGACCGGTCACTGAAAGGTCCATCCAACCTTACAACAACTGGGTTTTGCTTGAGAATTGTCGCATTCTACAGCGACGACCAAGCTCGCAGAGGGCTCTTGAGGTTTTATACATACAAAAACAGCGCTCACCAAATAAATCATCCTACTATTATTAGTATTCGCTATTTAAGAAATTTGGTCCAGCCATACCCTTCCTTAGCCCGAAATTCATTCATATTAACAATTTTATTAATAAAAATATATACCTGGTCTCAGCTGGCACCTTCTCTTGCACAGCATCTTTTCACAAAGCACCTCGCTCATCCATCCATACAGGCATGCTCACTGGCTCGTGCAGCATCCCTCAGGTATTGTATACAACTGTACGTTCCCCCTGCAGTATTGTGAGGGAGGCTTTACTCTCTATATCTCTGTTAGTAACGCTTGCATAGTCTTCACACCTACAGACCTGGCAGTTGTGAACAACCATTTACGTGTTAAGCTTATCCGAAAGCGTTGTTACGATTCACGGGTTCCTTGACTAATAGGTTGGTATGCGGCTGACCACCCATGCCGTAGAAAATGGTTCACTTTGCCAATAATATCGGTTACAAAGTACTGATTACTTTTTCTGGCTCTGCCTATATCGACTTCGCGGGTCAATGTTTCAAGCATCGCTGCCCTCCGCACCATTGTGGCTCGTTTACATAGGTACGAAAAAGACGATTCTTGCATGTTCTAGTAGTGCCGCAGAGGTGTACGAACTTGGTCGTCGCTACAAAGCGCAAATACTCAAGAAAGACCCAGTTGCTGTAAGGCTGGATGGACCTTTGGTGACCGGTCATTGGTAAAAGTTTATGAATTTTTCAACCCAGCGAAGAGCAAATTTGAAAATATAAATTTAAATATTGAGGAGGTGAAAGAAGTGTGCAAGGACTGAACAAAGTGGAGACAATTATGCGGAGGTATTTGCCACCCAAATGGAATGGCGGATGAATATAGTAACAGTAACAGACATATTCCACACTGGTGGGTTTTTAGGGTTCAAAAAGTCTTTAAATTAACAAAACTGGTCTTCTTTCATGGATATTTATTTTACACTTAGATTTATTTAACAATTTACATTTATTTCTAACAATTCACATATTTTATGGTTTAGCACTTTACATTTATTTCACAGTTGGTCTTCACTTACAATGTCTTTCTTGTTCAAAAGCAGAGCGTCTTATATGGACTGACTGACTTGCAAGCAACTTGCGCTTTAGTACTCCCAAAGACAGTAGTTACTAGAAGCCAATAAATTTTGCTGGAACATTCCAGAACATAAAGCTTCCAATAGGTACATAATTGAATATCTCTTTACACTAGGTACCTATAATAATTACTCCATCTCTCATCGGCTATAACTAATACACCTACCTACCTAACATTTATATGTATTTGTTATTTACATAACAATACGTATGGATCATGAGCGAGCAATCAGTATATATACGAAGAAACCAAGGTAGTTCAGAGTAATTTTTTTTAAAAAAAAAATACATATTTTATTGGTAATAAAATGGTTGGTGACGTCTGACAAATCTGAGGATTATATTTTGTGGATCAGGGGTCGTGTCACGTACAGCGGTGATGTCACAGGACAGGGGTGTCATAGGTAAAAGTAAATACCTAGATAACTAGGTATATAATGTAAAGAAATGGGGATGACTCACATATAGGCAATATACATAATGATGAAGAAGCGAAAAGTGAATGAAATATATATTTTCTGAATATCAGGAACGTGCATAGCATTTCAAGCATGGTTAGGCAATTTTACGAATTTTCTCCAGAGTCATAATAAAAGGAGAGCTTGTATGAAAAAGGTTATGACTCTGGATGAAATGAAATAAGTATGCAAGGACAGGAAGAAGTGGCGGCTAATCTGCAATGCTGATTTGTAATGTTGGTTTATTAGTTTGCTACATTTTTTGCATAATAAATTTTTGACTTTTTTTGGATAGATTTCTTTTTAAGGTTTTGTTATTTTTTATATTTAAATGTAATTTATTATTCATATTCCTTGACTTATAGGTTGGTATGAGGCTGACCACCCATACTGTAAACAATGGTTCACTTTGCCAGTGTCACCCCTGTTTCGGGGAAGGTCGGCAAAAGTTGTGGGGCTTATGTTCATTGGAGGTTTGGATTTTATTTGTAAGTACACAATCAGCATTTGTAAGCGCGAACTACACGTGTTTGTTTGTGGGCATACATCTGAGAGCTTTGAATGAATATATCCTTGCAACTTAGATTATAGATTATTATTATTCGGTTCTTGGAGGGCCAGATATTAATTCATTGCATTTTTTTCTGGAAATTTCTGAAATAGCAAAAGATTGGAATTTCAAAAGTCATGATAAAATGAAAACTTGTATGAAACAGATTTTGGCTCAGGATAAAATGAAAGAAGAAGGATGTAAGGACAGAAAGAAATGGCGGTTGATCTGTTATGTTGGCGGCTAGGGTTTTTTAATTATAATTTTATATTCGTTTTGGTATTATATAGATTATTTGCTGATTGTAAAATATAATTTATTATAAATGTTCCTTACCTTATAAGTAGGTTGGTATGCGGCTGACCACCCATGCTGTAGAAAATGGTTCACTTTGCCAATGTCGCCACTTTTTCAGGGAAGGTCGGCAAGAGTTGCAGGGTGTACGTTCATTAGAGATTTGTATTTTTATGTTGTAGGTTCACATGCGGCATGTGCAAGCGCGAACTTAGATGTGTCTGCTTGTGAGAACGCATTTAATGTGAATCACCAATGTTACATATCTTTGCAACTTAGATTAGATTAGATTAGATCAGACATAATTACATATTTTTCTTACAGACTGTCGCGACAATGTCGCACGTTTAATAATAAAGAGCAATAACTCAAAAAACGAGAATGTTGGGAAATCACGTTTGAAGTTCAGACAACCAGTAGGGGAAGTACGTACAAAATGACATATACGGACAAAATGACACAGTCGTCTTTTTTCAAAATTGGCGCGGTTTAGCGCCATGGTTGACACTTCTATAGATGGCCTCCGCCATGTTTTCAATACTGCCAATCACCAGCCGCCATTGCCTCAGTCGTTCTGTCGCAACAGGAGAACAGGTGTTTGTCTCGCTGAAATGTTTTTTATTTATGTGGATTCCTGCCTAATTTTGGTAAGTTTTATGTTACTTTTTGCGTAGAATCACATTTTTTTGGAAGTATTACTTATTTTACTTGTGATTTAGGCCAGTTACTAAACTACAAACAGCTTTTTATAAAAACTGTGGATTTGCTTATCTTTTGATTAGCGGAAGGACAAAATGACATACAGACTTATCCGGTAAAATGACATACCTGTGTCATTTTGTCCGTCTATGATCGGTTTAATATTTAGTTATTTATTTTTTAGATATAATGCCGCGCGACTATGAGAGAACGACTAATCGTCAAGCTTGGAATCAGGAGTCAATGAAAAAAGCAATAGAGGCAGTCCGAGAAAATCGGATGGGATGGCTGGCAGCATCAAAGATGTTTGGTGTTCCACAAGCTACACTGAGAAGACATGCATTAAATACAAATAAAACTTTACCATCTAACGCAAAAGGCTTAGGAAGGTTCAGGAATACCTTTCCTTCAGAAATTGAAAGACAGTTGGTTGATCATATAAAGTTTTTGGAAACTAGACTTTTTGGTTTAACGCGAACAGCAGTCCAAGAACTTGCCTTTAGTTTGGCAGAGAAGAATGGATTCATTCACAGTTTCAACAGAGAAAAGAAACGTGCTGGACAAGAATGGCTTGATGGATTCCTGAAGAGAAACCAGGACATTTCTCTTCGTACACCCGAAGCAACTTCCGCAGCCAGAGCGCAAGCTTTCAACAAACCACAGGTCTTCAAATTTTTTGAGCTCTATCAAAGTCTTAGTAATGCTCACAACTTTGGGCCACACCGGATTTACAATGTGGACGAATCAGGTCTCACGACAGTACAAAAACCACAAAAGATTTTAGCGACGAAAGGTAGAAAGCAAATCGGCTCCCTAACCAGTGCTGAGAGAGGATCCAATGTCACAGTAGTGTGCTGTACAAATGCTATTGGATCATTCATTCCACCATGCATGATATACCCACGAAAAAACATGAAGAAGGAACTTGTGGATGAAGCTCCTACTGGCACACTAGGTCTTGCACAAGAGTCTGGATGGATGAATACGGAGATATTTGTAAAATGGTTGAAGCATTTCAAAGAACACACTAAATCCAGCTCTCATGATCCAGTCCTTCTCATCTGTGATGGGCACGCCAGCCACAAGAGTATCGAAGCATTGACTTTTGCTAAAGAAAATGGCATTCATATGCTCTGTCTTCCTCCACATTGCACTCACCGAATGCAGCCCCTAGACGTTAGTATCTATGGACCTCTAAAGACCTACTTCCATCAAGAAGTATCAAAGTGGCTAAACAACCACCCAGGGCGAGTCGTGACACATTTGCAAATTGGACAACTATTCAACCAAGCATATGGAAAGACAGCAACAGTTCAAAATGCTTGCAGTGGCTTTAAAAACACAGGCATATGGCCCATTAATCCAGATATTTTCCCTGACTATATGTTTGAACCAGCAGAGACAACAAACATTCCGTTGAACCAGGAAAATTTAGCTTACAATAGATGTGATGATGAGATCACTCCTGGAACTTCATCGACCCAACAAAATGTAGCTGAAAATGGGAATGTTGATGAGGAAACTACTGGAGCTACATCAACCCAAGAAGACGTAGTCGGCAGTGGACATCATGTTGAGGATACTTCTGGAGCCACATCAATCCAGAATGTAGCCGATGAAGCAAATAATGATGAAAAAACGGCTGGAGCTCCATCAACCCAAAAAAAAGTAACTGACGATGACATGTCTGTTTCTTCTATAGAGCCTCATGTGGTAAATGTAGAAGCAGCCGCAAATCCACTCATCCAAGGAAGTTCTGACAATGCTGTTGGGTCTAACCCTTCTACCAAATTACATGAAGATCAGTTTCCTGAAAGAGACAGAAGTGGAGCGACTGACAAAAAAAAACCCACATCGTCAATGCATTTACTGTTTCCTATTGAAGTTCTTTCTCCAGTACCTCAAGGACAATATGTTCAAGGGCAAGGTAAACGAAAGCAGAAAGCCCGCAAGTCTGACTGGCATTTGACTTCTTCTCCCAACCTAGAAGTAGTGAAAGCTAAACATGCACCAAATAATCCATCTGATAAAAGAAAGAGACAAGTTACAAATACGCTTTTCGATGCTAATGAGAATCTACCATCATCTTCTAAAGGACCTGAAAAGAAAAGGAAGAGGGTGGTGAAGGAACCTGTTCGCGATGATAGCTCAGATGAAGATTTTCCCACTGATACCACAGATGATAAAGACGACTGTGCGTGCATTTATTGTAATGACCTTTTTTCACGTTCCAAGCCTCGAGAATGCTGGTTAAAGTGTACCAAGTGTTCTCTTTGGGCGCATGCATCGTGTGCTGACGTTCCTAAGAAGACCAAAAACTTCGTTTGTGAACTGTGCCTTTAATTCGACGGTATGTCATTATACCCGTAACCTATATGTCATTTTGTCCATATAGTATGGACAAAACGGATTTTTCTAGAAACTAAGGTTGATCTCAATAAGTTTTTTTCAATGGTTCCTATTTGATTTTCAGATATATTAGGTATAAGTTGATTAGCCAAAGAAGATTATTCCTAAAATAACTGATTGTAACTAAATAAATAAAAAAGTTATGACTGAAAAACAAAACCCTATGTCATTTTGTACGTACTTCCCCTACAACTTGTATGGGATGAAAAAGGCGACCGATGTTTTATCTCGGTCATATTCGTCCAAATTGAACGGCTGTCGCATTCTACCTATTCTCTCGCATTGTTCTTGCGTTTTATTACAAAATCTCGATTTTCCGAATTTTCGAGTTATTGCTCTTTATTATTAAGCGTGCGATATGTCGACCCATTGTTCTGCTTTTCTACAAATTCCATACGCACGCAAACAATGAACTTTTCATGAAAGTTTATCGCTTTGTCACCTGTCTCTCTCGCACTTGCATACTTTCAATGCGCCCATCCCCCTTCCTCGCGAAAATCGCTTAGTGAGAGCCAGAGATTTATCAACCCGGTTGCCGTGCGTTGTTAAACCAACCGTGACCAATCGCGTCAGAGTAATTGATTGGGGGTGGCATTGGCATGAGCTATTAAAATAGAGGTTATGCAATCCGGCCCCCTCGATGTAATACAACTGTTTTATTAACCCCTCGAAAATTTATCATGTAAGTTTTCAACCTTATGCTCAAACTTAAATGTTGTTCTTTATTAAAAATGTTTACAGATTAAAAAGCGCCTCTATTGAGTGTTTTATTTGTAATATGTGTAGGATTTTTTTGGTAAAACGCTAAATACTGTTAATCTTTCGCAACTACGCTAGGAGTGGTAAAAGCCTCTGTAGAGGTGTCTCAATTTATTCCAATCTTGTCTTGTCTTGTCTTGTATCCTGCCGCCATTCCTCTAGGGGTGGCCAGTACCTCCACACAAGTGCCTCCACTTGACTCTGTCCCTGCATACTTCTTTCATCTCATCTAATTTCATCACTCTTTTCATGCATGCTCTTCTCTTGTTTCCACTCTGTAAATTCCATTCATTCGCAATCTCCATTCATTCGCAATCTATAATCTATAATCTAAGTTGCAAGGATATATTCATTTAAAGCTCTCAGATGTATGCCCACAAACCAACAAGTGTAGTTCGCGCTTACAAATGCTGAATGTGTACTTACAAATAAAATCCAAACCTCAAATGAACATAAGCCCCACAACTTTTGCCGACCTTCCCTGAAACAGGGGTGACATTGGCAAAGTGAACCATTTTTTACAGTATGGGTGGTCAGCCTCATACCAACCTATAAGTCAAGGAATATGAATAATAAATTACATTTAAATATAAAAAAGAACAAAACCTTACAAAGAAATCTATACAAAAAAAAGTCAAAAATTTCCTATGCAAAAAATGTAGCAAATGAATACACCAACATAAGAAATCAACATTGCAGATTAGCCGCCACTTCTTCCTGTCCTTGCATACTTCTTTCATTTCATCCAAGAAGTATGCAAGGACAGGAGGATAACGCATATTATGCGTTATTATTAAAACGCTCTATCTAAGCGTTCGTATCCATCACCTTTTTCATGCATTACCTTCTTTTACATTCACTCTGTTATTCAATTCTTTTCAAATTCCCAAACCTTCTAATCACCTTTTTTCATAACATTACTTCCACATCCTCTTTCAGCATGACTTTCCCTTTTACTCATTCATTCTAATCTCTATGATTTACAGTTTTTCCTGTCATAGCTCTCAAGTGGTTCATTTCCTACGTACGTAATTACCTAACTCTTTTTCTGTCACTTGCAGTCCATCCTTCACTTCCACACATCAATTTCTATGAGAATATTACCATTATGTACCACCATTCTCAAATCTATCGTCTGCCGCTTGTTTCTTGCAAGTCTTCCTATCGCACCTACCACTTGCTTTCCCTTACACACCATATTCTCAATTTCTCTTGTCATTTTTCCATTCTTCTTAAACATACTTCCCAAATATTAAAATATATCAACTATTTCAACTTAAGGGTAAATGAGCATTTTTCCCTGTCTTCGTTTCTATCAAAATTCAATACTCAATCAAAATTCAGAACATCTTCCACTTGCTTTCCCTTACACACGTTATTCTCAATATCTCTCATCATTTTCTCATTTTTCTCGATCATATTTCTGAAGTATTCATCTACAGTTTACTGCAGGAGTTATGGCTGAGTGTAAACGATTGTTTTTTTACTAAGGGGACTGTTGCTAGGATGTCTAAGTGAGTGAGTAAATGGCTTTTATACATGTCAGATTTAATAAGTCTGAGATACCGAACGGCATCAGTACCCTTAGTATCTACGAGTTGCAAAACTTGAGAAAAGTAAAGTTTACGGAAAATATTAAAGAGTGATTTCCCCCAAAATCTGCCATTTTTGTTTGTTTGAACTTGATTTTCTTCATCACTGTAACTCTTTTGCTAAGACCACAAAGTGTAAGAAACAAAAACGGCAGATTTTGGGAGAAATCACGCTTTAAGGCGTATTATAAAGCTATGTCAATAGTTTTTGAGTAAATATGGAAAAACTGAAACTACGAAATGAATTAAATTTTAATTAAATCAAAGAACACAGTTTTTCCATATTTACTCAAAAACTATTGACATCATAAAAAAAATGTTAAGTACGGAACCTAAACAATGTAAAGTTCTGTAATTAAAATGCAAAAAAAAATCCAAAATACAGCACACACGAAAAAAAAGCTAAAAATGTAAAAACAACGCGTTTTCTTAAATATTTTTTTGTGGTGGCAATTCTTAAGTTATATATTTTGCTCAAGCTTTATAATTTAGATAAAAAATTAGTTAACATGCTTGATTTTTTTCATTACTGTAACTATTTTTCTAAGACCATACAGTGTAAGAAACAAAAATGGTAGATTTAGCTTTATAACACCTTAATATTTTCCGTAAACTTTACTTTTCTCAAGTTTTACAACTCGTACTAAGGGTACGTTAAACGAGTACAAAACAATGCTTAAAAGTACTAAGCTATTCTGTAAACAGAGAAGTATATAGAGGAAGAATATTATTTATGTTATTTATTCATATTAAACGGCCAGACATACATTACATAATACTTTTATCACAAAAAGAACAAGAAATCGTAAATCTGTTAAATACACCGAAATACTAAGGCCCGGTATTTTGAAGTATCGTAAAGTTAACTAAAATGCAATTTTAGTTAATCATCATAATATTTCACGCACCGAATTTCGGCAGTAAATATTTAGTAACTTTAACTTTCGATTTTCAAGATGGCGGCGCTTCACTGACAGCAGCTGTTCTTTTTTAATGTAAGGAGACATCAAAATTGTTGCTAACTGAACATTTTTTGGCTCGTTTTTTAGCTTAATGAAGGTTAGGCATATGATTTTTATGAATAGTTGTTTGTTTTAAAGCTTTTGAATGGCATTTTCATTATTTCCAAGATTTGTGGGCGTGGCCTCATACTTCGGTAATGTTCGGTTTTAGTTAACTCGAGATTGAGTATTTTGAATGAAAGTTCAAGTAATAGTTAACTAAAATATTACTACAGTTCAATATACCGGGCCTAAACAATTAAAACAGAAAGTCCTGTAGTTGAGAAGTTTGTCATGAGCACTGCCTTATAATTAGTTCACTTACTATGAGAAGTAACACCTTATAGAATGCTTTATCCACGATTTCTCAAATCAGTGAATCAGTACTTATTCAGTTTTAACCTTGAGTTTGCAAGAATAGATGGATGTCGTAGTAGAGGAGGACCGAGAAAGGTATGGATGGACCAAATTCCTGAAATGGCGAATGAATGGGATATCCAGTGTCATAATAAAAGGAGAGCTTTTATGAAAAAGGTTATGACTCTGGATGAAATATAAGAAGTATGCAAGGACCGCGAAGAATGGCGGCTGATCTGTAATGTAGGAGGCTAAGACAAAGACTCAATTTTCATTTTTATAGATGTTTTGTAGATTTTTTAGTGTTTCTTTTTTTATAACAGGATGTAATTAATTCCTTGTATTCCTTTATTTATAGGTTGGTATGCGGCTGACCACCCATATACTGTAAAAAATGGTTCATTTTACCAATGTCACACCTGGTCCAGGGAAGGTCGGCAAGAGTTGCAGTGATTATGACCATTTTAGATTGTGTTTTTATGTTGTAAGCTCACAACCGAAACTTATAAACGCGAACTTATACGTTTCTACTTATGGAAATGCAGTTAGTATAAGTTAGGTTTAAGTTAGAATTACGGTCGTTTGACATTTTGACAATTATATTAATTTTAAAACATTGTTTTAAAACTAAACAAATTTCAAAACTTAATTTAACTCAGATATTTCACGAACCGTTTAGAGAGAACTTACATCATTCTAGATGTTTCGTCGGCGACGTAGCCAACGTCTTCAGGAGACTGTTTATCTCAGTTCACTCAGTTCATCCTCAGTCGTCGTGCAGAGAGGATGTTCTCCTGAAGACGTTGGCTACGTCGCCGACGAAACGCCGAGAATGATGTAAGTTCTCTCTAAACGGTTCGTGAAATATTCGAGTTAAATTAAGTTTTGAAATTCGTTTAGTTTTAAAATTAATATAGTTAGTATAAATCTTAAATGTAAAATACCTGTGCAACTTAGATTATGAATAAACACTTGTAACGCAACGCAACTAAAAAAACGCAACTAAGCTACACATATAGTGTAACTTCTTGCCGCGTTATCCCCGAAGGGGTCGCATGTGGCGAGTTGAACCTATTTATTTTTACAGGTAAGGGGGCCGGCCTTACGCCAACCACTTCAGTTGAAGTGGGGGTTTCCCAGCTCCCGAGGGGGCTGGTACTCATTTCTTGTGAAGGCTGAGTAAACCTTGCCGGTATTTTTATTATGGGGCTTTAAATAAACACCGAAATAGGAAATCATTTCTGACACCCTCCTCGGTGGGATTCGAACCCGTGCTCACGGGGTAGAATGCAAGCACTCTACCAACTGAGCTATCGACCGGACACTTGTAATCATCAATATATGAATACTGGGAAATTGGTTTTTCCCTCACCGATATTGGCCGGCAGATTGGGTAAAGCCTATTTGCTGGCACGTGTGATCTCCGCCCCTTAGTCTAATTAGGCGCTCAACCCACCCTTACGCCAAGTCTGAACTACATCAAACCCATCCGCGTCAAGTTGATGACTATAAAACGCTGATGGGTCGGCTATTTGATTGAGGAAGTGATGAATTAAATGCGTGAGAAAAAAACGTATTAGTCTTTAAAGAATTGTGGTTAACTTTTTAGGGTTTAGTTAGCGTGAGACTGATTTTCCATAGTACTGTACCCTTAGTACGAGTTGCAAAACTTGAGAAAAGTAAAGTTTACGGAAAACATTAAAGAGTGATTTCTCCCAATATCTGCCGTTTTTGTTTCTTACACTTTATGGTCTTAGCAAAAGAGTTACAGTGATGAAGAAAATCAAGTTCAAACAAAAAAAAACGGCAGATTTTGGGGGAAATCACTCTTTAATTATTGCCGTAAGCTTTACATTACTCAAGTTTTGCAACTCGTACTAAGGGAACTGGTCCGTGGTCTAGTGTTAAACGCTTCGGTCTAGTAAATGGAAGGTTGTGGGTTCAAATCCCGGCGGAGCACAAAAAAATATACCATTTATATTTTCAAACATCCTCTTCGCTGGGTTGAAAAATTCATCGCTATGCTACCGTTGAAAATACTGGGCTTAAAAGGAATGTTTGCTATTATTATATATTAGAGAAATGGCATGAATGAAATTTGAATCACTTTCTATTTTGAAAATACATAAAGACAAACGTATTACACACCTATTTTGGGGTACGGATTTTTTTTGGCAATACGCAATTCATTGGAGCTTAATTCTCAAAACCTCCCTAATTCCCTCCATTCAGCCACATCCTGCGCGTTCCACATCCCACTTACATAGTTCCGATTCAAAGAGGCCGAAAATCCGGACGACAATATCCTAAATGGTGATAGTTAGAACGGCACAGTGACAAAACAACACATGAAATAACATCACATGACTTTAGATCCCATGAGAGTACCTACATCACATAACAGTGCATCAAATGACAAAACAACACAGAAAATACATCACTGTGACACAACATCGCATACCGAAATAGAACATACCATAAACGGCACATGAAACAGTCTCGTGATGTTTTGCCATTATGATGTACTTTCCTGTAATGTTTTGTCATAGTGATGTTTCGTCATGTGATGTACTGTCATGTGGTGTTCTGTCATGTGTCGTTCTGTCATGTATCGTGTTGTCACTGTATCGTTCTATCATGAAACCCAAAACAACACATGACATAACGTCACATGACTTTACATCCCATGAGAGTACATCACATGACAAAATACCACATAAAATAGATCATAATGACAGTACAACACAAGGACAAAACATCACGTGATAAAAACTCACACACCTAAAACAGAACCATAAACGGCACATAAAAAAACATCGCAAACAACACAAATATTTATTAATTAATACATACTATGCTGATGCCTGGGATTGTAGGTAAAGGCGGCAAAGTTGTGAAATTTGCTCGAAATATATGCATAATATGTTCCATTTTCTTATGTTCCTTTTGCCGTTTTTTGGTATTTTATGTTTTGCGTTTGATGTTTTATCTTGTGATATTTTATCTTTGTGATGTAATTTCCTGTTATCTTTCGTCAATGTGTTGTTTTGTCATGTGATGTATTTTCATTGCGATGTAATGTCAAGTGATGTCATGTGTTGTTTTGTCACTGTGCTGCTCTAAGATGGAACCATCCCAAATAATTCCGGACACTTTGGGACAATAGACAACAACATGCTTAAGCTTCCAGTGGTGTCGGCAGGATCTCTGGATAACTGGTTCTGGACATTTGGTGTCAGGGATAATCCGACTCTGGATAATGGCAGAAGTGTTAGGGGCGGAAGTTTTGTGATATTTTGTTTTCCAATTGAGGAAACAGAGTTGAAAACTGGATTGCATCTGTGTAAGTCATCTGTGCGTCTTATGAAAACTTGAAATTGATTTTAAAAATATTTAAAACAACTCTCACATAATCGTGTTTTACGTTTTTTTCATAGCTCAGATTGTGTAGAATGTGGTTCTTAAGACAATTTCATTTAAAGTTTTTTGATTCAAATGGTAGATAAGCCAAACAAGAAGGAGGGAGGACGAACAGGTACATACTTCTTGGCCTTTCTTCTTCTTTAATATCTATAATATAATCTATAATCTAAGTTGCAATGATATATTCATTCAAAGCTCTGAGATGTATGCCCACAAACAAACACGTGTAGTTTGCGCTTACAAATGCTGATTGTGTACTTACAAAAAAAATCCAAATCTCAAATGAACATAAGCCCTGCAACTCTTGCCGACATTCCCTGAAACAGGGGTGACATTGGCAAAGTGAACCATTTTTTACAGTATGGGTGGTCAGCCTCATACAACCTAACTGGACAATTTTATACAGCGCCGTTTAGTGGTACTAGCAAACCCAAGGGCGATTTTACGTATTGAAGCTTCTACACATAAAAATCACTTTTGCCAATGCTACCCTGGTTTCAGGGATAGGTGGTAGCTCAAGTTATTTGTGTATGTTCATGTGAGGTTTGGTTTATTTTGTATGACACGCAGCACTTATATGTGCCTACTTGTGGGCATGCTTTAAATATGAGCCTTAAATTTCAATATATCTTCGTAGCTTAGATTATAGATTTCTCAGTCCATTCGTGGACGTAGGCCTCCTTCAATCCACAAGAGCCTATAAAATGAAGATTAATATTAAAAATATAAATTTCTGCTTTTCAAAATAAAAATACATTTCAACTCTGGTACCATAAAGGTTATTCACAACACATAGCTGATCTATGGATTAAAGTTTTTTACTATTAAAAATCCACGTTAGGTTATGGTTGAGCCATGGATTTGTGAATAGCACCGTACAACGCAAAAAATTACAAAGATTTAACACTACAAGTGACAAAATTCTTTACAATCATTTTGCCCCACAACACATCAGTATGAGGTCATAATGAAAGCATTTTTGGACCTAGCGTAATTTTTTTTTGGCTCAGATCAAAGGGTCCGTACAGCTTGGGGCTCCCTGGCCGTGTTTTCTTAATCCGCTTTAAAATACAAAACATTTGGCCGTCCCCGAATTACGGAAGGCCTTCGGGTTGCTTTGAAAATATATTTTTTTACATGTTTTTAAATCAGTATGTTTTGACACAATGCTTGCTAATTTATACCTGACATACAATTTTGCGTAAATATTAAAATGTATCGGACTGATCCGTAGTCTAGTGGAAACGCTTTGGTCTCGTTAATGAAAGGTCGTGGGTTCGAATCACGGCGGAGCTCAAAAAAAATACCATTTATGTTTTCAAAAATGCTCTTCGCTGGGTTGGAAAGTTCATTGTCTTTACCAAAGACCGGTTACAAAGGGTCCATCCAGCCTTACTGCAATTGGATCTTGCTTGATAATTGTAGCTCTGTAGCGGCTCAGTTGGTAGAATGCTTGCATTCCGTGCCGAGAGCTAGAGTCCGATCCCCACCGAGGGTGTCAGAAATGATTTCCAGTTTCAATGATTATTTCAAACTCAAAATAATACCGGCAAGGTTTACTCAGCCTTCATAAGAAATAAGAACCAGCCCCCTTGGTAGCTGAGAAAACCCCCCCTTCAAATGAAGCGATTGGCGTTAGACCGAGCCCCTTACCCGTTTAAATATATAGCTTCCGAATCGCCACATGCAGACAATATGTTACACTGTATGTGTAGCTTAGTTGTATTTTTATCTTATTTTTTAAAAATATCCTAGATTGCCGTTTTTTGTTCCGTACTACTTGTATATCTATGTGTCATACACTAAAACAGTGTTTCTAAACCTTTTTTGCTGATCGCCCCTTATTCCTAAATGAAAATAGTGTTAACGGGGGGGAAGGGGTAGAATCACCTTTCTAAAAAACTTTGTCTCCCTATAAATGACCGTCAACGGGTAGGGGGGGGGATAGGCACGTGATTTCCAAGAAAATCATCGTCCAATTTCATCATCTTTCATGAAGGCCATGAGCCAAGGCTTCAGGGTGCTATCTCCCTCCTATCGCTTCATCGCCTCCCAATCACCTCTTTTTTTTTTAAATAGATTTGCTGAAGAGTAATGCAATTCACCAACGTATTCTTCCTGGCCAGAAACCGGTATTTTAATATCATCAAATAATAATTCATTTTTGTTTATTTTATTGAATTATTAATTAACAATGACCCAATAACATCTGTTAAACCTGGGTCAAAGTTATGGTCAAATGACCCCAGGCGGGGATCGAACCAACGTTACTCTATTCCAAGCACGCTAGAAATATCAGCCCACTTGGCCCCCTCGGCCATAACACCGAATTTTAATTATCTCTTAACAACCTCTTCGTAATTTTCGCCCCCCTAAGAGCCCAAATCGCCCCCAGGTTGGGAGCCACTGTTCTAGAAGGTTCATAGTTCAAACAATATGTTCAACAAACGCCATAATAATATTTTGTTTAGATGAAAGAGAAAAAAATCGAGGCATATGTTCAAATATGAAATACGTTAGGGTTAATTTCTCTGCCCTCTTATGAATGCATATTTTTTATTGTATGAAATTTACTGAGGGTAAGCTACTTCTTGAACCGGACCAGTGGCACAAACTCTCGTTTACCGTGTGTGATATTTATTGCATTTTTTAAATTTACAAAAACCAATTCGCCCTGTTTAAAGAATCTTTTAACACGTAAAAAGATTTTCAGTGATGTAGGTTCCATTTCTAGGCTTCTAGATTGGTATGCTTTGGTATGGATTCCTTGACTTATAGGTTGATATGAGGCTGACCACTCATACTGTAAAAAACGTTCACTTTGCCATTGTCACCCCTGTTGCAGGGAAGATCGGCAAGAGTTGCAGGGCTTATGTTCATTTGAGATTGGGTTTTTATATTGTAGGTTCACATGCGGCATGTGCGAGTGCGAAATTATGCGTGTCTGCTTGTGGGAATACATTTAATATGAATCTAAAATGATATATTTGCAACTTACATTTGGATTTAGATGCACTTTGCCAATGTCACACCCGTTTTATGGAAGAGTGGCAAAAGTTGCAGGGTCTATGTTCATTTGAGATTTGTATTTTAGTTAAAAGTAAACATGCGACACTTGTAAGCGTGAACTTGCGTGTGTCTGCTTATGGGAATGCATTTAATATGCATCTCAAATGTAATATATCTTTGCAGCTTAGATTATAGATTATAGGTCTGTTATTTAAGTTTAGGTTCTTTGCTTAATTTTGAATATTTTCGAGTAATCATGTCTGACCGTTTTGCGAATCGAACCCATAACTTTAAGTTATAAAACGGACACTTTGCCAATTGAGCTTCCAATCGGGATACTGCATACGATACGTATAAACGATGACTGACGTTAATCAATTAAAAAGGAGTAAATAAATAGGTTCCCACTTTATTTCATTTAAATCCACTCCAACGCAGGACGTTTTAATATAATCTGTTTCTTACATTGGAATAATGAAATTATGCGCTTTTTGTAGGGTGAAAGGGATATTTATTAGAGTGTTAAGCAATTTATTTTAAGACAATTTTACATGCTATAGCCCACATTTGTTTCAGTCCTGTTAAAAGTTGCAGAGGTGTCCTCATATAAAACATGTTTTTATGTGTCAAATCATATGTTTTCTTGCTTTTTCCATTTTGAGCTTTGACACCCTATTATAACACATGTCATCATAATGTCTGAAAATAATACCTATTTCTTAAAAAATCGTAAATTTTATCGATCACAAGATTTATAACGCATGCGCACTATGTTCGGACTGGTTCGGATATAGTACGCACGCAAAAATGGTGCCACCTTTCTAAGAACTTTTTTACATTCGCCCGAGTTTTTTTTCGTAGGTACACATGGAAATGCGACTGTGAAGTTCTTTATTCTCATTTTTTCCTAGGACCATTTTCGTAAATAAGTTGAAATAGATACTTTATAATAATAAATCTGCCGTTTTTGTTTCTTACACTTTATGGTCTTAGCAAAAGAGTTACAGTAATGAAAAAAAAATCAAGCATGTTTATTATTTTTTTATCTTAATTACAAAGTTTGAACAAAATATATAATCTAAATTTTTTTTTTTTTTTCTTAAACGTAGTTTTATTTTCACAATAATATTTTCTACCTCAAGAACTTTCGACCTTCAATACTCGGGTCATTATCAAGCGTGATGTACCTAGATGTCAAATATTTTGTACTTTTTTTTCTTTTTAATTACAAAACTATACATTGTTTAGTGAAATATCGTTCCATTTTTTTATAATTTCGATAGTTTTTGAGTAAATATGGAAAAACTGACTGCCCTTAAAATAATTTCTAGTTAACAGATATCAAAAGTCGATGGCCGCACCCCACCCAGCCTTCACAATTTGCCATAGATTAGTGGAGGGGGGGCTTTCGCAGAGAGCACGCTGCTGCCTCGTTTTCTCCTTGAACACGTCAACTGCGATCAGACTTATCAAGGCGATCGGCGGGGTTCGAGGGCCGCCGCGGCAGTTCGGATTAAATCTAAAATAAACAGCGCAATAACGGGGCGCTTTACCCTACATAAACTTTTTAGAATATAGATCTGTGAGAATTTACGATACTAATATATTGCTACTGAGATGGTCTATAATCTATGTATAATCTAAGTTGCAGAGATATATTAACATTTAAGGCTTTCAAATGCTGAATGTGTACTTACAAATTAAGTCGGAACCTCAAATGAATATCCAGAGTCATAATAAAAGAAGAGCCTGTATGAAGAAGGTTATGACTCTGGAGGAAATGAAAGAAGTATGTAAGGACAGAAAGAAATGGCAGTTGATCTGTAATGTTGGCGGCTAGGGTTTATTAAATTGGAATTTGTTTTCTGTTTGTTGTTCATAGATATTTTTATTCAGTGATGTATAAAATGTAATTTGTCGTGTATGTTCCTTGACTTATAGGTTGGTATGCGGCTGACCACCCATGCTGTAAAAATGGTTCACTTTGCCAATGTCACCCCTGTTACAGGGAAGGACGGCAAGAGTTGCAGGGAGGGTGTATGTCCATTTGAGATTTGGTTTTTATGTTGTATGTTGTGTCTGGTTGTGAGAATGCATGTAGTGTGAATCTCCAATGTAACGTATCTTTGCAACTTAGATTAGATTAGAAATGAACATAAGCCCTACAACTTTTGCCGATCTTCCCTAGCACAGGGGTGACATTGGCAAAGTGAACCATTTTTTTACAGTATGGGTGGTCAGCCGCATACCAACCTACAAGTCAAGGAATACAAGCAATTAATTACATCCAGTTATACAAACAAACAAACACTAGAAAATCTACAAAACATCTATAAAAATTAAAATTGGTTCTTGGCCTTAGCCGCCTACATTACAGATCAGCCGCCACTTTTTTCGGTGCTTATAATATACTTCTTTCATTTCATCTAGAGTCATAACCTCTTTCATAAAGTGCTGACAAAATACCTTGCTTGTAGATAGTTACTATTTATATTCAAGTAGTTTATGAACCCTCCCCCTTCCGAGTTGTAAGTGGTAAGCTATAAGCTGTTGACCCGTGGACTCCCCCACAGTTTCAGCAAATCCCGGTTAATATTTGTTTATTGGTGTTTATGGATATAAACCCTAAATACTCGTATTTGTATGTAATACTTACAAATGTTGCAATATATTGGAAATGAGGAGAGGCAAATCGGTCCACATACTAATGAGGTCGGAACATTAAAAGGGGCGCGAAAATAGACCTCACCATTCGGATAGATTGCTTCTAAATCTGACCACCAGAGGTGTAAGTCCCTCATTTATACAAAGCTTTTTTATCGTCAAATCTTTTAAAGATTAAATATTTAACAGATTTATTTAATCTTGCCATCACGTCGTTTTAATCTATAATCTAAGTTGCAAAGATATATTACATGTAAGATTCATATTACATGCATTCCAGTAAGCAGACACGTATAAGTTCGAGCTTACACATGCCGCTTGTGGACTGACAATATAAAAACCCTAAAATCTCAAATGAACATAAGCTTTCAACTCTTGCCGACCTTCCCTGAAACAGGGGGGACATAGGAATAGTGAAACTTTTTTTACAGTATAGGTGGTCAGCCTCATACCAACCTATAAGCCAGGGAATACTATCGATAATCTAAGTTGCAAACATTTAATATCCGGTTATTGATTTTGTTATAAGTAATTTTCCAAAGACCGTAAATCTAACGTAAATTCGATTGAGTCTTAAATGTTAACAACCTATAAGTCAAGGAATACAATCATATGAAATACACCAAATCTCACATGAACATACACTTTGCAGCTCCTGCCGCCTTTCCCTAAACCCAAGATGGCATTGCTAAAAGTGAACCAAGTTTTTACAGCGGACATGGGGACAGCCTCAAACCAACTTATGAGTCAATAAAAAAAATGGAATATCATGCTGAAAGGGGGCCAAGTGGGCTGATCTTTCTAGCGTGTTTGGAATAGAACAACGTTGGTTCGATCCCCGCTTTTGACCATAACTTTGAACCTGGTTCAACAGATGTTATTGTGTGATTATTAATTAATAGTTCATTAAATGAAACAATAATGAATTATTTATTCTAATCTAAACTAATCTAAGCTGCAAGGATATATATCATTTAAGATTTATATTAAAAGCATTCCCACAAGCAGACATGTATAATTTCGCGCTAACACATGCCGCATGTGGACCTACATTATAAAAACCCCAATCTCAAATGAACATAAGCCCTGCAACTCTTGCCGTCCTTCCCTGAAACAGGGGTGACATTGGCAAAGTGAACCGTTTTTTACAGTATGGGTGGTCAGCCGCATACCAACCTATAATTCAAGGAATTGTGATATTAATACCTGTTTCTGGCCAGGCAGAATAGGTTGGTGAATTTCATTCCTCTTCACAAATTTATAAAAAAAAAAAAACGGGAAATTGAATGATATGGGGATGAACTTGTGTAATGAGGTAGGTAGGGTTGTGCCATGCCCAACACCGCCGGCGGCATATTTGCTCCCTGTAATTGTTGGGGGACTGTTTGCCGGCCCATCCCTACATCTCTGTTCGGCTCGGGGACAGGGATAATTCCCTTGCACTCTGTGCAAACAGGATAGCCCGATCCCCGAAGGATCAGAGCCGGTTGTTGCGGAGTAAATATATATATTTCATTTCACGGCCGGAAAATTGCAATGAATTTATTTTTTAATGATTTTAAATATTAAATTATACTTTTTTTTTTTAATAGATTTGTGGAAAGGAATGCAATCCACCAACCTATTCTGCCTGGCCAGTTGTCTTCATGCGAAAGCAGAAGCTTGTGTGCCTGCAACGGCATCTGTTGAACCAGGGTTGAAGTAATCGTCGCGAGATTCGAACCAACGTTATCCTATAATCTATAATCTAAGTTGCAAGGATATATTCATTCAAAGCTCTCAGATGTATGCCCACAAACAAACACGTGTAGTTCGCGCTTACAAATGCTGATTGTGTACTTACAAATAAAATCCAAACCTCAAATGAACTTATGTTCATGCCCTGCCCTGCAACTCTTGCCGACATTCCCTGAAACAGGGGTGACATTGGCAAAGTGAACCATTTTTTACAGTATGGGTGGTCAGCCTCATACCAACCTATAAGTCAAGTTAATCCGGTTCCAAATAACCCGACTTGACCCCGCGGCCCGATATCTTAATTATTATTATTGCGGTCCGTAGTCCAGTGGTAGCACTTCGGACTCGTAAATGGAAGGTTGTGGGTTCGAATCCCGGCGGAATCTATTTTGTCAGCCTCATACCAACCTGCAAGTCAAGGAATAATATTTTATATCAATGATTTTGCAAAAAAAAAATCTTAATAAAACTAAAATCGGATTTTGTCAACGTTTTGTCGAAGTTGTGCTTTTTTGCTTTAGAAGAAACACGTCTCTTTATGACTTTGGCGAAACGTCGGGTAACTCGTTCTTATCTATAGCACGGTTCGTGAAATCCTTATGTTACGCAACGCAACTAAGCTACACATATAGTGTAACTTCTTGCCGCGTTATCCCCGAAGGGGTCGCATGTGGCGAGTTGAACCTATTTATTTTTACAGGTAAGGAGGCTGGCCTCACACCAACTTCTTCAGTTGAAGTGCGGGTTTCCCAGCTCCCGAGAGGGCTGGTACGCATTTCTTGTGAAGGGTGAGTAAACCTTGCCGGTAGGTAATTTATTTTAGCGTGTGAAATAAACACCGAAACGGAAAATCATTTCCGACATCCCCAGTGGGATTCGAACCCGAGCTCACGGCATGGCATGCAAGCATTCTACCAACTGAGCTATCAACCGGCTTGAATATTAACTTGTAGGTACACATACAGCATCTGCAGCGCAAACTTACACGTGTCGTTTGTGGGCATGCATTTTTAATGTTAATATATCTTTGCAACTTAGATAATAGATTATAGACAACATGCATGTGATGTGAATCTTAAATGCTAATACATCTTTGCAACTTTGATTAAAGAGTTTATACTTAGTGCCTTATTCAAATCAACCATTCGAATGATTGAGATTAAATCAAAACGACTTAATTATGGAAAGGTTGATTTTGAAACGCAACAAATAAGGGGCTGCCAACAAGGAGATAAAGCCATTTTTAAATTGGTTTCGGTGTTAGTGCAAACCGACGCACGTGCCACGACGATTTAGAAATGGAACATCCTTACATTGGGGTGGTAATGCACTAAATTAGCCTTTGCCATCGTGAGAACAAGTGCTTTGTTTTTCGTATAAGAGTACACACATAAAAAAAAAACATTTTCCCATTTTTCAAAATGAGAAATTTAAATAATAAAAAATATATAACCACTTTGTTTTTATTACTGCGAGTATATTGTTTAGTTCCACGACCGGTTTTGCAAACAATCCGTTTGCATGCTAAGGTGGCTAAATAATTAGGTACTAAATGGTCCAGATACGGAATCAGAAATGATTTACCGTTTCGATGTTTATTTCAAACCCAAAATAAAATACCGTCAAGGTTTACACAGCAAAAAAAAAATGTAACTACATAAGCTACACCGGTCAGACCGCTCCGTAGTCTAGTCGTTAACACTTTGGACTCGTGATTGGAAAGTGGTGGGTTCGAATCCCGGCAGAGCACGAAAAAAAATCACATTTCAAATTTGCTTTGCGCTGGGCTTAAAAATGAATCTGCCAATACCAAAGACCGGTCAACATTGGTCCATCCAGCCTTACACCAACTGGGTCTTGCTTGAGAATAGGCGCTTTCTACAGCGACGACCAAGCTCGCAGAGGGCTCTTGAAAGGTGATTCACACAAAAACAGCGCTCACCAAATAGATAACGTGAAGCGGTCGCATGTGACGATTCGGGACCTATGTATTTTTATAGGTAAAGGGGCCGCAAAGAGTTACACTATATGTGTTGCTTAGTTGCGTCGCGTTCCCGGTCGGAGCTTGTCTTTGGTAACGAAACGACTCGGGTTTTTTTGTATGCTAGAAGTCAAAACAATAGGTAATTAAAGCGTGGCTTGCGGCTAGCATTTTTCGTGATTTAAACAATGGTTAAAAAATCCCCGCCAGTCCCAAGTGCATCTAAAAAATAGGGGGTAGGAATAATGAGGTAGGTAATGAAAACACATATGCACTGAGGTACAAAAACATATTTCCCCTATTTTGAATGCAAGACTCCCTATTTTTTATGTTTTTTTATTTATTACAAATGAATATGACTTATGGGTTGGTATGACGCTGACCACCCATACTGTAAAAAAATGGTTCACTTTGCCAATGTCACCCCTGTTTCAGGGAAGGTCGGCAAAAGTTGTGGGGCTTATGTTCATTTGAGGTTTGGATTTTATTTGTAAGTACGCATTCAGCATTTGTAAGCTCAAACTACACGTGATGGTTTGTGGGCGTACATCTGAGAGTTTTAAATGAATATATCCTTGCAACTTAGATTATAGATTATAGAATATACAAAAAAAACTTCACTTTTTTTTTTTTAAGAAATCCTGTGCGGGAGACTTCCTTGATTCTAGAGACTCTAGGAGTCTATGACACTTGTTGTAGTGTCGCAGATGTGTACGAGCTTGGTCGTCGCTGCAAAGTGCCAATAATCAAGCGAGACCCAGTTGCTGTAAGGCTGGATGGACCTTTGGTGACCGGTCATTGGTAAAGGTTTATGAATGTTTCAACCCAGCGAAGAGCAAATTTGAAAATATAAATGGTGTATGTTTTGTGCTCCGCCGGGATTCGAACCCACAACCTTTCCATTCAGAGTCCGCAGTGTTGCCACTGAGCTACGGACCGGTAAAACTTATGTCTTTGGTGAGTGTTATTTTTCTGTGAATCGCACCTCAAGAGCCCTCTGCAAGCTTGGTCTAAATAAAAAGCTCAAATTTTCAAGCAAGACCTAGTTGCTCTGAGTGAGAACTTACAACATATAAAGCCAAATCTCATTTGAAACATGAGCCCTGAAACTCTTGCCAGCCCTCCCTGAAACAAGGAAGGTGGCATTGGCAAGGTGAACCATTTTCTACAGTATGGGTGGTCAGCCTCATACCAACCTAAAGTGTAGGTCTCCTCCTACTACTCCTCTTATTAAATTTGAGCAACGCTGCTAAACTACACATATAGTGTAACATCTTACCGCAATTTCCCCGAAGGAGCCGCATGTGGCGAGTGAAAGCTATTCATTTTTACACCATTGGGCGCGGATGCTACTTGGATGGGTAACCGCTCAGGTACACCGCGTGTCGTTGGCATCTTGGACCGGTCAGTGGTCCAGTGGCAACACTTCAGACTCGTAAATGGAAGGTTGTGGATTCGGATCCCAGCGGAGCACAAAAATATACAATTTATATTTCCAAATATGCTCTTCGATGGGTTGAAAAAAAAATCACAAAGCCTTTACCAATGACCGGTCACCAAAGGTCCATCCAGCCTTACAGCAACTGGGTCTTGCTTGAGTATTGGCGCTTTGTAGCGACGACCAAGCTCGTACACCTCTGCGGCACTACAACAAGTGTCATAGACCCCTAGAGTCTCTAGAATCTAGGAAGTCTCCCGCCCAGGATTTCTTAAAAAAATTATATGGCGACCGGCCTTACGCCAACCACTTCAGTTGAAGTGGGGGTTCTTAGTTCCTCAGGGTGCTGGTACTCATTTCGTGTGAAGGCTGAGTAAGCCTTGCCGGTATTTTATTTTTTGTTTGAAATAACTACTTTGAAACGGGAAATCATTTCTGACACCCTCGGTGGGACTCAAACTAAATAAATGAAAATAAAGTATTTTCAAAATAAATCGACAAAGATTTGTGAACTGTAAAGCAAAAAAAAAAATGTTTGAGGGTGTTGCCCTTTGAGGAATTGTGATCTCCCGCTTGTGAAAATAAATTCCCCATAATCGGGGATTAGTGTCACAATAGTTTAGGGAAAAATTGGGATTATTTTGTAAGATTACAACACTCTATTCTACTATTTACCATTGTCGATAATATACCGAAGTTTTTTTTCATCTTTTTGAAATAAATATCCGCAGAATATTGCGGTTTCGTAGTTGTTATTTCTAATCTAATCTAAGTTGCAAAATATAAGTAACATTAAAGATTCACATTATATGCATTTTCACAAAGCAGACATGCCGCATGTAGTCCTACAATATAAAAACCCGAATCTCAAATGAACATACACCCTGCAACTCCTGCCGACCTTCCCTGAAACAGGGGTAACATTGGCAAAGTGAACCATTTTCTACAGCATGGGTGGTCAGCCGCATACCAAAATTTATTACGCAATAATCTATAATATTAGTTGCAAGGATACATTATATTTAAGATTCATATTACACGCATGCCCATAAGAAGACACGTATAATTTCGCGCTTACACACGCCGCATGTGGACCTACAACATAAAAACCCAATCTCAAATGAACATAAGTTCTGCAACTCTTGCCAACCTTCCCTGAAAAGGGGCTCTGCTCTCGTAAGGAGCAGAGCTCCGAAGAAGAAAAACACACATTTATCGTATATATTTATTTCAAACCCGAAATTAAAAGTACCGGTAAGGTTTACTCAGCCTTCACAAGAAATGAGTACCAGCCGTCTTTTGGGAGCTGGGAAATCTCCACTTCAACTGAAGTGGTTTGCGTAAGGCCGGCCTATTTACCTGAAAAAAAAAATAGGTTCCACTCGCCGGCGCCGCATGCAAAACCCTTTGGGGAGAAAGCGACAAGAAGTTATTACAAGAAGTGTCGGTGTTATGGCCGAGGGGGCCAAGTGGGCTGATCTTTCTAGCGTATTTGGATAGAATAACGTTGGTTCGATCCCTGCCTCGGTCATTTGATCATAGCTTTGACCCTGGTTAAACAGATGTTATTGGGTAATTATTAATTAAAATAATTCATTAAAATAAACGCAACGCAACGCAACTAACGCAACTAAGCTACATAAATAATGTAATTTCTGGCCGCGTTATCCCCGAAGGGTTTCGCATGTGGCAAGAGGAACCTATTTATTGTTACAGATAGGGGGCCGGTCTTACACCAACCACTTGAATTGAAGTGGGGGTTTCCCAGCTCCCGAGGGGGCTGGTATTTCTTAAGGCTTAGTAAACCATACCGGTATTCGATTTCGGCGTCTGAAATAAACACCGAAACGGGAAATCGTTTCTGACACCCTCATTGGGATTCGAACCCGAGCTCACGGCATGGAATGCAAGCACCCTTCCAACTGAGCTATCTACCGGACTTATGTAATAAAGAAAACAATAATGAATTTTTATTTGATGATATTAATACCTGTTCCTGGCAAGGCAGAATAGGTTGGTGAATTGCATTCCTCAAAAAAAAAAAAAAACATACAGAGCAGATGTCGGTAGATTTGCACAGCCCATTATTAAACGATTATTTGTATGAAGTAATGACGATGGCTGAGTGGTACGTAAGCGTCCCAACTGTAGGTTCCCGGTTCAAATACCACCGGAAGTGAGGGCTCAGCTTCGCGCAGTGCACAATGCGCCAGCGGGGGGGACTGAGTTCGATTCCCAATTATGATGTTGGTGTAAATTTTTATACCAAAAAAAAAAAAATGTTTGTATGGTTTGCAGTTTTAACTGTAGTTTTATACCCACAAATCTACATCTAAGTTGCAAATATATATAGACCATTTGAGATTCATATTAAATGCATTTTCACTAGAAGACACGTATAAGTTCACGCTAACACATGCCGCATGTGGACCTACAATATAAAAACTCAATTTCAAATGAACGTAAGCCTTGCAACTCTGGCCGACCTTCCCTGAAACAGGGGTGAAATTGGCAAAGTGAACCATTTTCTACAGGAGGGTTGTCCAGCCGCATACCAACCTATAAGTCAAGGAACATACACAACAAATTACATTTTTATTTTTTTATTTTTGTAATTTGTAATTTGTAATTTTGCAAATTACAAATTACAAGTTTTGATTTTATACATAGGAATAAGCAGCGGTAAAAATAATTCCTTCTCACATTATTATAGCAGATTTTATATGGGGGCAGAATCAATGGCCCTTTTTTTCATACCGGATATCAATTATTTAAAATATAGAGGTCAAATAAATATATTTATAGTGTCAAAGGGTGAGAAAACAAAAAGGGCAGTATGCGAATTTGTAAAGTGTAAAAAAATATAGAGGTTGAAAAGAATAAACGTTGAAGCTGTATGGAATCAATCATTTTTTTTTTTTTTTTTTAAGAAATCCTGTGCGGGAGACTCCCTAGATTCTAAAGACTCTAGGGGTCTATGACACTTGTTGTAGTGCCGCAGAGGTGTACGAGCTTGGTCGTCGCTACAAAGCGCCAATACTCAAGCAAGACCCAGTTGCTGTAAGGCTGGATGGACCTTTGGTGACCGGTCATTGGTAAAGGTTTATGAATTTTTCAACCCAGCGAAGAGCACATTCGAAATATAAATGGTATATTTTTGTGCTCCGCCGGGATCTGAATCCACAACTTTCCATTAACGAGTCCGAAGTGTTGCCACTACGGACTACGGACCGGTCCAAGATGCCAACGACACGCGGTGTACCTGAGCGGTTACCCATCCAAGCACTGACCACGCCCAATGTTGCTTAACTTCTTGTTGCTTTCAACATGGCTAACGTCTTTGACAAATGTTGAAAAATCATTGCAATTTACGATATTTTGTGGATGTGAGATAGATATGTCTGTGAAACAATAACCTTATTATAATCTAAGTTGGGAGGATGTATCGCCACTTTTAAGCTAAAACTGAATAAGTACTGATTCACTGATTTGAGAAATCGTGGATAAAACGTTCTATAGGGTGTAACTTCTCATAGTAAGTGAACTACTTATAAGGCAGTGCTCATAAGCAACTCCAAAACTATAAATTTTTCATATTTTTGTAGTGTTTTCTCTCGTAGAAAATGGGAAAAATGTGCATTTATCTGAGAAACCTATGTTAGCTTAATATATGTCACTTATTCAGTTATATTATCATTTTAGATTCATATTTGAATGCACCCTCTCAAGTATCCCATACGAGTTTGCGCTTACACATGCAGCATGTGGACCTACAATATAAAAAACCCAATCTCAAATGAACATAAGCCCAAATGTGTGCATACAGCATAAACGAAACCTCACATGAACAAAGACATTGCAACTCCTGCCCCCCCCCCCCCCACCCTAAAACCGTGGTGGCATTGGTAAAAGTGAACCGAGATTTAAAAGTGAACAGCATGGGCATCAGCCTCATATCAACCTATTAGTCAAGGTATCTCGTAATTTTGAACTTAGCTTCTTTCGAAATTTTACCTCTACAAGGTGGAGCCTATTTATTTGCACATTTATTGAGATTTGATCAAAAGACGACGCGTGCCCGACGGTGCCATATTTGTAAAGAATTTCTTTCAATAAAAGGCATGAACATAAAACCAGATTTCTTTTGTCGTTTGTACCTACATACCCAACAGAACAAAGCTCGGTACAACTTTGTGCCATACAAAATAATTATAGAGTGAACTGTAATCCGAACCTTTTAAAAGTCATTTGCGCTAAATCAGCTGTTCTTTTATTGCCACCCCTGCTTGAAGGAAAGGCGGTAAAAGTTGTAACTGCCAAATTTCGAAATGATTTTAGGCGTCGACCAAAGAATGTGATTAGATGGTGTGGATATGTAGAAAGAATGGATGATGAAAGACTTACAAAGTGTATATACAGAGGAAATGTGCAAGAGAAAAGAGGGAAGGGAAGATCGATTAAAGTATGGCTTGTTAAGATAGGTGATATTGTGAAAGAATGCGACATACAAAGCGAATGTAAAAGAAGGAAATGCATGAAAAGGGTGATGGATATGAGTAAATTGAAATAGGAATGCAAGGCTCTGGCCACCCTTAGCGGAATGGCGACAGAGTTACAGTTACAGCCGGCTTCAGACGCATGCTATTGTTCTTCGTATCTTGAAAGTTTTACATCGTTTTTTTTCTTTTGTGTTACGTTTCGTTATAAATCTGTGGGTAACTTCTCCTGCTGTTTGTAGGCAGAATCTAAAAAAGTGCAACCGAGCCGATTTTTTTGTGATAATGTGCAATTTTTAAATCCGAGGTTGTCATATATTTTCACAGATAAGAGAGCCAGTCCAACGTCGACTACCTTCTTCAGGGTTTCCCTGCTCCCAATGACATCTGTTGGCGCTTTGTAGCAACGACCACGCTCGTACACCTCTGAGGCACTACAGCAAGTGTCATGGACCCCCAGAGTCTCTAGAATTTAGGGAGTCTCCCTGACAGGATTTCTTGAAATATAAAAGGACATCTGTTGAACCAGAGTCATAGTTATTGTCGATATAGGACATTGCGCAGACGGGGTTCGAACTTGCGTTTGTTTCATTAACGCAATTTTAAATGCCGACGCGTTATCCATTCGACCATACTAGCGTACCTAATAGGATACCTACACTGGGGTGGAAGTCTCAACGATCTTACCATAGGTACCTATTTAAAGATAGAAAGAAAACGCAAACTATATAGTGCAACTTCTTGCCTGCGTTATCCCCGAAGGAGTCGCATGTGGCGATTCGGGACCTATTTATTTTAACGGGTAAGGGAGCCGGCCTCACACCAATCACTTTCAGTTGAAATGGGGGTTTCCCAGCTCCCGGGAGGGGTGGTTCTCATTTCTTGTGAAGGCTGAGTAAAACTTGAGATCGAACCCTTGCTCTCGGCATGAAATGCAAGCATTTTACCGATTGAGCTGTCGACCTGTTTACGGGCTTGGACGTCGTCGCTACAAAGCGCCAATTCTCAAGCAAGATGAGCCAGTTGCTGTAAGGCTGGATGGACCTTTGGTGACCGGTCATTGGTAAAGGTTTATGAATTTTTCAATCCAGCGAAGAACAAATTTGAAAATGTAAATGGTATATTTTTTGTGCTTCGCCGGGATTCGAACCCACAACCTTCCATTCAGAGTCCGAAGTGTTACCACTGAACTACGGACCGGTCTGAGATAGGATGGAATAAAACATGGTGGTTCATCAACAACTGATATTTTTATATGGAACAACAATCATCTGTCCACCCGCGCCATGTTTTATTAAGTTCTATCTTCAAATAGATGCGGTAAGATCTACCGACGGCCATCGAGACTTCCACCCCTGGTTTAGTCATTCTCAGATCTTTGCAACTTAGATTATAGATTATGGACATCTCTTTTAGCTCGTCACCCTTTCTAATTTGCAAAGTGGCGTATCTTAGTTGGAAATCTGATTTGAAACGTGCCATCCTATAGCAACTTCAGATATCAGATAAGCTATGGATGAAATCCGTTAACCAGTGCTTTCCATGGTAGAACGACGCGGTGACAAAAAGACACATGACATAACGACAGATGACAGAACGACACATGACAAAACATCACAAGACAAAACATCACATGACAAAGCATAACAAAACAAAATATATCAAGACAAAACATCACCGTAAACGGCGGCGTGACAAAAAAGTGAGACGATGATGATTGTAATGATGAGTTGATGATTTCTTTATAGCGCCGTTTCGTGATGTAGTCACTCCAAGGGCGCTTGTGCAAACGATGCCAGAAATTTGCTTGTCTTCAGTGCATTCCGGAACTTTCCATGGTCCTCTAGCTCATTAACATGATGTGGCAGGTGGTTCCAGGCCAGAGGGCCAGCAACTGTAAATGCACGCTCTCTAAATATTGTGTTAACTCTTCTTATAGGTTCTTCAATCCTTAATTTGGCTCCAGTCTCATGACATGAGAAACATGAGAAAATGTAACTCATGTGTATATTATATTATTTGGTAAAGCTTTAAAAAAATGATCGCCTTATTATCATTTTTAGATAAAAAAAAAACTTTCCTATGATGCACGTAAAAAGAGCAAATTTTCACCGCGTTATCCACAAAGCAGCCGCATATAGCGTGTGGAAACATAATAAATGTTTTTGTTGTTTCGTCATGTGATATTTTGTCCTTCTGTTGTTTTGTCATAATGAGGTTCACTTTGCCAGTGTCACCCCTGTTTCAGGGAGGGTCGGCAGGAGTTGTGGGGCTTATGTTCATTTGAGGTTTGAATTTTATTTGTAAGTACACAATCAGCATTTGTAAGCGCGAACTACACGTGTTTGTTTGTGGGCATACATCTGAGAGCTTTGAATGAATATATCCTTACAACTTAGATTATATATTATAGATAGATGTATTTTTTGTCATAGTGATGTTTGGTCATGCGATTTACTGTTATTGTGATGCTCTGTCATATGTTGTCCAACCATATGTAGTTCTGTCATGTGTCGTTTTGTCACTGTGCCGTTCTTACTTGTCACCGTTAGGACTATATGGGTATACATTTACCTTTCAAGCCAATGATACTTGTCTTGTCCGTTATCAAAGCGTGCTAGGGTATTGGAGTCGAGACAAAAAAGAGGATTTTTTTTTATGACGTAGGTACACCCTCCAGGTTACTATCTCTACCTATATCTACATAGGGGCTGTCCATATATTACGTCATTCGAATTAAGGGGGGGGGGGGAGTCTGGTCTGCGGATGATGGCAAATGATGTACGAGTACCAAAAGTGACGTCGTTCTTGTAAATACCAATTTCTACAGAATATACAAAATATTATGTAAGTATTATAACATTATTAATTATTAAGCTCATCCATTATTACAGCAAGAGGGGGAGGATGGGTCATTAGATCATGACTATAGGATGATTGTAGGGGGGGGTCGAAAATCGGCCAAAATCGATGACGTAATTTATGGACGGCCCCATATAATAAAAATCGCAAAGATATAGAAATGATTTCCTGTATCGGTGTTTATTTCAAATTCCAAAAGAAAATACCGGCAAGGTTTACTCAGCCTTCACAAAAAATGAGTACCAGGCTACCGAGGGGTCAGGAGCTGGGGAGCAACTGAAGCGGTGGGAGTTAGGCTGGTCCCCTTACCTGTAAACATAAATATGTTCCACTCGTCACGTACGAAACCCGTAGGGGATAAAGCGGCATGAAGTTACAATACATGTGTAGCTTAGTTTCGTAGTTGCGTTGCTGGTGTGAGACCAGCCCAGTTACCAGTGAAAATAAATAGTCCCAAATCACCACATGCAGCCCCTCCGGGGATAACGCGTGTCATAGGGTAATTTTCAATTAATAATTAATTATAAATTTGAAATAATGATTTTTTAATTGAAAATGTTAATACCTTTTTCTGGCCAGGCAAAATACGTTTGTGAATTGCATTCCTCTTCACAAATCTATTTTTTGTTTTCTTATGAGCTCTGTTTTTGTGCAAATCGCACTTATAGAGCTTTCTGCAAGCTTGGATATCGCACAGAAAGCGCCAAATCTGAAGCACGACACAATTGTTGTAAGCCAGAATGAACCTTTATGACCGGACTTTATATAAACAACAAAATTGTCGGTGTTGTGGCCGAGGGGGCTAAGTGAGCTGATCTTTCTAGCGTGTGTGGAATAGAAAACGTTGGTTCGATCCCCGCCTGGGTCATTTGAACATAACTTTGACCCTGGTTCAACATATGTTATTGTGTAATTATAATTCATTAAAAGTAAACAATGATGAATTATTAATTCATGATATTAATACCTGTTTCTGGCCAGGCAGAATAGGTTAGTGAATTGCATTCCTCTTCACAAATATATTTAAAATAAAATCAACATATCTTTTCGAATTTAATTTTAGGTATATATGCATGCAGCTTTTTAACACGTTCTGTGATACATTAGCCCATACGGAGGGTTCGCTCCTGGTCCGTGTCACACCATTTTAAAATCGCCACCCCCTCTGTATTTAATCCCTGCTTTAAGGGTGATTGACAAAGTGACGTTGGAACCTCTTTATTCCTACATGTATAATAGTATACATACATACATCAATAGAGAAGGCGAGAGGATGTTTGTGACATCTAATGGGTTGACGAGGCTGACCACCCGTGCTGTAAAAATCGGTTCACTTTTGCCAATGCCACCCCGGTTCAGGGAACGGCGGCAGGAGTTGTAAGGTTTATGTCCATGTGAGGTTTTCTTTATTTGTATGCCCACATGCAGAATGTGTAGGCGCGAACCTACATGTGCCTGTCTGTGGGCATGCATTTCATATGAGCCTTAAATGCTTACATATCCTTGCAGCTTAGATTATAGATTATAGATATAGAATGCGTCCTTAATAAGGGGGTAGGTAAGGGGACCGGTCTGTAGTCTAGTGGTTAAGGCTATGATCTCGTATTCTGAAGGCCGTAAGCTCGATTCCCGGCGGAGCATTTTTTTTTTTCAAATGTGCATGCTCTTCACTGGATTTAAAAATTCGTTTACCTTTAAAAAGCAGACATGTCACCAAAGGTTCATCCAGCCTTACAGAAAATGAGAAAATGAAAACTTAATAGTAATTAAAATGGCACAGTGACAAAAGACACATAACATAATGACATATGGCAGAACGACACATGACAGAACGACACATGACAGAACGATACATGAGAGAACGACACATGACAGAACGACATATGACAGAACGACACATGTCAGAACGACACATGACAGAACGGCACATGAGAAAACGACACATGAGAGAACGACATATGACAGAACGACACATGTCAGAACGACACATGACAGAACGACACATAAGAGAACGACATATGACAGAACGACACATGTCAGAACGACACATGACAGAATGACACATGACAGAACGACACATGACAGAACGACACATGACAGAACGACACATGACAGAACGACACATGACAGAACGACACACGACAAAACAACGTAGAAAATACATCATTATGACAATGTTTTTCATGGGCCGTTTATAGTAGGTATGTTCTGTTTTAGGCATGTGATGTTTTGTCATGTGATATACTGTCATTGTGATGTTCTTTCATGCGTCTTTCTGTCATGTGTCGTTCTGTCATATGTTGTTCTGCCATGTATCGTTACATCATGTGTCGTTTTGTCACTGTATCGTTCCAAAATGGAACCGTTTTTTTATCATTTTAAAGTCACATAATTATTATGCTAACGTCAGGAGCGTGCATCCCATACAAGCACATGCACCTGATAGGTAGGCAATGTATGAGAAAGAAAAAACGCATTGTAGCTTGATATTCATATTTAAAATTAAGATTTAGGACTGATTGTAGCCATTTTTATCACTTCAGTTTATGTACTTAGAGAAAATATTTATTCTGAAATGTATTTGCCAATAGGTAGATACCCAATGCACGCGCCTGGCTAACGTTGAAAATACCGAGCCCTAGTATATATATATTCCGACAGGGTAATTTCCTTTGCGAAAGCCTGAAAGAAAATGAGCTCCGGAAAATTGTGTGGGAAAAAGCGCATGCGTGAAGCAAGGCTTCTGATTGGCTGGAGAATTTTCCTAGTCCACCAATGGCAGAAGACCTGTCTGTTCCAACTCGATTTGAAATGAAATGGAACGCCCTCTTTTTGTACCTATCTGAGAATCAATAAGTATGAAGGAAAAATAATACAGGTAGAAAATATACTGTTAGTTTCAAATATACCTATGATACTTAGTATAAAGTTCTTTGACGTATAGGTTGGTATGAGGCTGATCACTCATACAGTTAAAAATGGTTAACTTTGCTATTGACACCTCTGTTTCAGGAAAGGTCGGCAAGAGTTGCAGTGCTTATGTTCATTTGAGATTGAGTTTTTATGTTGTAAATACACATGAATGCATGTTATATGAATCTTCTATGTGAGTCATAGATGTGAGTATATCTTTGCAACTTAGATTATTTTAGATTATAGATTCATATTGATTTATAAAATGTAACTTGTCGTGTATGTTCCTAGACTTATAGGTTGGTATGCGGCTGACCATCCATGCTGTAAAAATGGTTCACTTTGCCAATGTCACCCCTGTTTCAGGGCAGGACGGCAAGAGTTGCATGGTGTATGTCCATTTGAGATTTGGTTTTTATGTTGTGTCGTGTCTGGTTGTGGGAATGCATGTAATGTGAATCTCCAATGTTAATATATTTTTTCAACTTAGATTATTAAAGATTCATATTAAATGTATGTCACCTCCTCAATAACACGAAAATGCCAGGTATTTTAGTCATGCGTGCTTCCAGTAGCCACCTATGGCTTGGAAACAAAAGGGCTCACTCAGTATAACGCCAACAGACTGAGGACGTGCCAAAGAGCCATTGAAAGGAGGATGCTGGGAATCAGTCTCAGAGACAGGGTTCCAAACCAGGAGATTCGTAGACGCACTGGTGTCACTGATGTCATACATCGAGTGGCCTGCTTAAAGTGGCGCTGGGCTGGTCACGTCGCAAGGCAGGACCATGACAGGTGGCTGAAAAGGATCGTCCAGTGGCGGCCCAGGATGTCCAAGCGGGGAGCGAGGAGACCCCATCTGAGGTGGCTGGACGACATCGAGGGAACTGGAGGCAGAGGATGGCTGACTACAGTAGCGAATAGACAGAAATGAAGAGGATTGGAGGAGGCCTACGTCCAGGAGTGGACTGAGGAAGGCTGAGGAAGAAGAAGAGAAGAAGTATGCCTATAAGCAGACACTAGTGTATTGTAAAAGTTCGCGCTTACACATGCCGCATGTGTATTAGGTACAATATAAAAAATAAAATATCTCAAATGATCATACATACATATACCCTGCGACTCTGTATTCGGGGTAAACGCCCGATTAAAGTTGCACTATATATGCAGCTTATGTTTGTGCATGCGAGGCGAACAATATTTTAGGGCATAAAAGGTTTATTTCACAAAAAAAATAAACGTGAAAAGGAGCATCAAAGAAAATGTGTTTTGATGGAAACCAGTGAGACGTTCATAATACCATCATATAAATCCTATTATGGCTATTTCTATAATCCATAATCTAAGTTGCAAGGATACATTAACAATTGAAATTCATATTAAATGTATTCCCACAAACAGACACGCGTAAGTTCGCGCTTACACGTGCTGCAGGCGTACTCACAAATTGAATTCCGAACCTCAAAGTTACTTGACTTATATGTAGGTTGGTATGCGGCTGACCACCCATGCTGTAAAAAATGGTTCACTTTTCCAATGTCACCCCTGTTTCAGGGAAGGTCGGTAGGAGTTGCAGGGTGTATGTTCATTTGAGATTTGGGTTTTTTATATTGTAGGACTACATGTAAAATGTGAATCTCTAATGTTACTTATATTTTGCAACTTAGATTATATTAGGTTAGATTAGAAATGAACATAAACCCTGCATGTTTAGTCAACATTCCTTGAAACATGGGTGACATTGGCAGAGTGAAACATTTTTTACAGTATGGGGGGTCAGCTTCATACCAACCAGTGAATTAAAGAATGTCGGAAATCACCAATACTGACAATTGAAAAAAATAAAAATTAAATATCAATTGTGTTCCATGAGCAGAATTAAATTTTAATTATTATCAGAGGAGATTACTTGAATTTAATTTAATTAATGTTGTTGTTGCTGTGGACTAAAATATTTAAGATTAACTTTCGTCTCTGGTATAAAATAACGCTCCAAATCAAATTTGGTATAAACTTGGTACAAACTTGACTTATAGGTTGGTATGAGGCTGACCACCCATACTGTAAAAAATGATTCACTTTGACAATGTCACCCCTGTTTCAGGGAGGGTCGGCGAGAGTTGCAGGGCTTATGTTCATTTGAGATTGGGTTTTTTTTTTGTATTGTAGGTCCACATGCGGCATGTGTGAGCGCAAAATTATGCATATCTGCTTGTGGGAATGCATTTAATATGAATCTCAAATGATCCATATCTTTGCAACTTAGATTTAGATTTAGATTTAGATACAAAAAGTGATAATAAATGAAAAAAACTGTCTTCAGGAGAAAGAGAGCCGGTTGACAGCTCAGTTGGTAGAATGCTTGCGTTCCGTGTCAGAAGGCTATGGTTTCAAAACTGACTGCCAATTTCGTTTGTATTTCAAACCTAAAATCTAAACACGTTCAGAAGCTTCAGCCTTCTTAAAAAATGATAACCAGCCCCCTTTGGGAGTTGGAAAACCCCCAGCTCAATAGAAGTGGTTGGCGTAAGGCCGGCTCACTTACCTTGGGCAAGAGAATGTTATCATATCGGATCTGTGGTATTTATATGTAAAAAGAAGAAATCATATCGATACCTTGTAGGTAAAACTTAATAAGCATACTAAGCTAAAACATGGATTTCTCAGATAAATTCAGCTATTTTCCTATTTTTTACGAGGGAAAACACTATACAAGTGTGAAAATCCTGTAGTTTATAAGTTTTATCCCAGCACTTCCTCATAATTAGTTCAATTACTATGAAAAGTTACTCCCAATAATATGTCTTATCCACAATTTCTCAAATGAGTGATTCAGCACTTATTCAGCACATAACAAAGATTTGGTCATCTTAGAACTCAAACACAATCCTTTCACTCAGAAAACAGACGCTTTACCTATTATCCTATTTTTGACCTATTATCGACCGGATTATTTCAATTAAAAATTTGACATGGGACGCGATTCTTCGTGTCAGTCGATTTCGTCTGATGTAAAAAAAATATTAATTTATAAATTTTTATTTATTTATTTTCATAGATAAGAATGCACATTTTTAAAAATAAAAATACTGTATGGTTATAAGAAAGACAGCCACTTATCTTTGCAAATAATTGAGCTCGGAATCTTTTGTAAACAACATCGCTTCGATGATTTTGTCATAAACACTTTAAATTCATAATTCTTTATGAAATTTTATAATAAAAGATTGAATAACGTTTTTATAAGCATGCCCAAGCAATAGACACAGAAATAAAATTGATCATCTTCATAATATTAGTTTTTTTTTGTTTGAATTATGAAGGGAGATGCAATTCACAAACCTTTTTTCGTTTGTCTGGCCAGAAAGAGGTGTTGAATATTATCAATTAATATTTCACAATTTTATGTTTTAGTTAATTATCATTAATAATTATTACAGAATGAAAATAAACGGATTTTATTGACCGTGCAAAAGAGTAGAACGATTTTCCCTACGGTTCTTCGGAGTCATATCCGACGTCCTCAGGAGCGTGTCTCTTCTACAAAGAAAAATCACGAACATAATAATTATTAGTCCGGTCGATAGCTCAGTGTGTAGAGTGCTTGCATTCCATGCCGAGATCTCGGGTTCGAATCCCACCGAGGCGAGGGTGCCGTTTCAGTGTTTATTTCAAAACCTAAATAAAATACTGGCAAAGTTAAGCGTTCACAAGAAATGAGTACCAGACCCCTCAGGAGCTGGAAAACCCCCACTTTATCTGAAGCGGTTGGCGCAAGACCGGCTCCCTTACCTGTAAAAATATATGGGTCCACGCGCCACATGCGGGGATATCGTGGCAAGAAGTTACACTATATGAGTAGCTTAGTTGCGTTTGCTTTAACCAATCGTTTCCCCAGTTCTTGTTTATCGGATACGCCAATCTTGTCAAATATGACTTTTTCATGCAGTTGTCTTATGAATCAAATTCTACACAATCTGAGCTAAGAAAAACCGTAAAACTCGATAATGTGAGAGTTCTTTTTAATATTTTTAAAATAAATTTCTTGTTTTAATAAGACACATTGGTCCAGTACACATGCAAACATTGCTCATGTTAAATTTCCTCAATGGCGTATACGATAAACAAGAACTAAGGCAGCGCAATGACATAATGTTGAACATGTGTCAAAGTTTTCGTCTCCATCCGGTAGATTGAAAACGCCAACCACAAATTCCTTGTGATTAGCACAAAATATCAAGGAGCGCATCCCGATGCAGTTGCAGCGAGTCAGTAACTTCGGGTTTTTGCTGTTTTCTCTAGTGGACGAACTGGTAGACCTAGAATCACTGCTGGGTCGGGTCACGACCATCGAAAAGGCCTTCCGCCGCTAAAAAAATATAGCATTGCATGAGCGTTCTGCGATACGCTTCCCCGGATGGAAGTTTACAAACGGAACGGGTATGAGGATGGGTTTGCGCAACTATCTGAAATAATTTGGCAGACTGAAAAAAACTTTAAAAAGACTTGTATCTTTGAAATTACATAGGTATGAGGTTGACCACCCATCTGTAAATATGTGACACCCCTGTAAAAAAATATTATTTCTCGATTGTTATTAATTTTTTTTTTAAGAAATCCTGTGCGGGAGACTCCCTAGATTCTAGAGACTCTAGGGGTCTATGACACTTGTTGTAGTGCCGCAGAGGTGTACGAGCTTGGTCGTCGCTACAAAGCGCCAATACTCAAGCAAGACCCAGTTGCTGTAAGGCTGGATGGACCTTTGGTGACCGGTCATTGGTAAAGGTTTATGAATTTTTCAATCCAGCGAAGAGCAAATTTGAAAATATAAATGGTATATTTTTTGTGCTCCGCCGGGATTCGAACCCACAACCTTCCCATTCAGAGTCCGTAGTGTTGCCACTGAGCTACGGACCAGTCATTTTCAGATTATTATTGTATTGTAACACTTTATTCCCGTTGAGGTAGCATTGGCGTACGGAACCTATTTATGTTTACAAATATTTATAAAAAAAAATTCTCTTCGATAAACAACAAAAAAAAAACGAAAACAAAGGTGAACGTTAAAAATCGTTTTTTTAAAACAATGCGTTTAAATCGAGCCGGTCTCTATTCTCATCGCAAGGGTATGTTTACCCTTTTACATGCTGGATTTCAAGCTTTTGTAAAGGCGAAATAAGTGTATGGTGATTTTTGTTGTATGGAACTTGAAGCGAAGTCCTATTTAGCCCCAGCTTCCCCCAGAGGTTTATTTTAACCCTGTAATGAAAAGTTTTTTTTTTTTAAATAAAAAAATACGTTTAATTATTTTGATAAAAGAAAATAAAAGTTTGTTTAATTATTTTGTGCATAAGGAATTCTGGCAAATGTTGAAAACATATTTTAAAAATTTACCCATACAGGCTGATACCTTTCATTTCACACACAAAACACTACTAAGCTACGCATATATTGTTACTTCTTGCCGCGTTCTCCCTGAAAGAGTCGCATGTGGCGAGTGGAACGTATTTATTTTTACAGGTAAGGGGGGCGCCTTACGCCAAGCACTTCACTTGAAGTGGGGGTTTCCCAGCTCCCGGGGGACTGGTACTCATTTCTTGTGAAGGCTGAGTAACTCTTGCTGGTATTTTTCTTTTTGGGTTTGAAATAAACACCGAAACGGGAAATAATTTCTGACACCCTCCATGTGATTCGAACCCGAGCTCACGGCATGGAATACAAGCACTCTACCAAATGAGCTATCGACCGGACTCATGGATACGATTTCTCAAAAAAGTGAATCGGCATTTTTTTAGTTTTACCTTTAAGGTGGCGATGTCTTACTTACTTACTTACTTAGTCAGCCACTTCTTGTCCACTGCTGAACATCTTCTTCTTCTCCAGTTTCAATCCTAGGATTGGCTTGCAGCAATTTTTTTACTCTTCTTCTCCATTCTTCCCTGTCTTGTGCGGCTCTTTTTAGGTCTGCATATGATGAGCAGCGCACGTCCACCAACAGGTCCTCCAGGTAAGTGCTGGACAAAGGCCTCCCTTATATCTCTCCAGGCGTCTCTGTCCTAAGGCTCTCTGCATCCAGCCACCGATAAAGAATAAATATAATAAAATTTAATAAAAAATCTCTGTAGCAAATGGAGATGAGTTTACGTAAAAAAACAATATTTTTTGTGTTAAAAATAGAGCCGCACTTTGACGGGTTAAGGCGAACAATACTTTTGCCGGCGTTTTTACCTACTGTGAAAAAAGGGGAGAGCTGCCTCGATAGAGACATCCAATTAGTGAAAGTGCTCAAGAAAATATGTTACCGAAACATACCAGCGTACACAATACACATTACACATGCGGTATAGTGTGGGCTCTATGGTAGAACGACACAGTGACATAAGGGCACATAACGACACATGACAGAAAAAACACATGACAGAACGACACATGATATAACGACACATGATAGAAAAAACTCATGACAGAACATCACAATGACAATTCATCACATGACAAAATGACACATGATATAACGACACATGACAGAACATCACATGACAAAACGACACGTGACAGAGCAACACATGACAAAATGACACCTGATATACCAATGCATGATATAACGACACATGACAGAGCAACACATGACAACACAACACATGATATAACGACACATGACAGAACGACACATGACAGAGCAACACATGACACAACGACACATGATATACCGACACATGACAGAACCACCGGTCCGACCGGTCCGTAGTCCAGGTGGTAACACTTCGGACTCGTAACTGAAAGGTCGTGGGTTCGAATCCCGGCGGAGCACAAAAAATATACCATTTATATTTTCAAATTTGCTCTTCGCTGGGATGAAAAATTCATAAACCTTTACCAAAGACCGGTCATCAAAAAGGTCCATCCAGCCTTACAACAACTGGGTCTTGCTTGAGAATTGGCGCTTTCTACAGCAACGACCAAGCTCGCAGAGGGCTCTTGAGGTGTGATACACACAAAAACAGTGCTCACCAAATAAATCAGCTAATTTAATTTAATTTTTAACGGCACATGACAGAGCAACACAATATGACAATGTGTTGTTCATGTTCCGTTTATGGTATGTTCTGTTTACAAATGAGATGTTTTGTCATGCGATGTTCTGTTTGCGAATGAGATGTTTTGTCATGCGATGTTTTGTCCATGTGTTGTTTTGTCATAGTGATGTATTTTCTGTGTGTTTTTTTAAATCCTGTGCGGGAGACTCCCTAGATTTCAGATACTCTAGGGATCTAAGACACGTGTTTTAGTGCCGCAGAAGTGTTGTTTACGAGCTTGGTCGTCGCTATAAAGCGCCAATTCTCAAGCAAGACCCAGTTTCTGTAAGGATAGATGGTTTTTGGTTGGCTGGGTGTTGTTTTGTCGTAGTGATGTTGGGTCATTGTGATGTTCTGTCATGCGTTATTCTGCCATGTGTAGTTTTGTCACGTGCTGTTCTGTCGTGTTTTGTTCTGTCATGTGTCGTTATGTCATGTGTCGTTTTGTCATTGTGTCGTTTTAACCTGTCACCTACCGAAACATACCGGCTCATACATCATGCGGTATATTGTAGGCACTTACCAATACACATGCAATAGGGTAAAACTTCTAACTAACACTTACAAGCATGGTAAAAGTGTTTACCATTATATTGTCAACCATATTTATTTATAGTTTTTTTTTATTGTTGTACTAAAACAAATACTTCGGTTTGATTGTTGAATTTTAAAATTGAATATCGATACCTTAAAGGTAAAACTGAATAAGTGCTGATTCACTGATTTGAGAAATCGTGGATTTAAACTATTTATTGGGAGTAACTTCTCATAGTAAGTGGACTACTTATAAAGCAGTGGTCATGAAAAACTTCTAAACTACAGGATTTTCTCACTTTTGTAGTGTTTTCTCTCATTGAAAATAGAAAAAAGAAAGAAGAATAGAGAAAAGAGATATCTGAGAAACCCATGTTAGCTACATAATATGTCACTTATCGGTCGGTGTTATGGCCGAGGGGACCAAGTGGGCTGATCTTTCTAGCGTACTTAGAATAGAATAACGTTGGTTCGATCCCCGCTTGGGTCACTTGACCATAATGATTCATTGTAATAAACAGTAATGAATTATTAATTGCTGATATTAATATCATGTACATATTATTATTAATTGATTTAAAAAATGTAATTTGTCATGTTTGTTCCTTGACTTATAGGTTGGTATGCGGCTGACCACCCATACTGTATAAAATGGTTCACTTTGCCAATGTCATCCCTGTTTCAGGGAAGGACGGCAAGAGTTGCAGGGCTTATGTTCATTTGAGATTGGGTTTTTATAATGTAGGTCCACATGCGGCATGTGTTAGCGCGAAATTATACATGTCTGCTTGTGGGAATGCATTTAATATAAATCTTAAATGATAATTAATATCCTTGCAGCTTAGATTAGATTAGAATACCTGTTTCTGGCCAGGCAGAATAGGTTGGTTAATCGCATTCCTCTTCACAAATCTATTAAAAAAAAAAAAAAACAAATTTCTCCATTTTGAGTTTTTGCTATCTCGAGCGCTTTCGATGATATCTGTATCTTGTCATTATTCAAGGAATAACTAAAGTAAATCAACACGTTTTGAATTTTATTTTAATCAATTAAGTAAAATGTTTTTTTTTTGTTGTATTCAGGGTTTGATATTTTGTTAAGAGCTTATAAATACATTAATTTTAATATTTAAATCTAAAATTTGTTGAATAAATGTATATATACTAAAATACAATAAAACATCTTGTGATTAGTACTGTATTATTTTATTTTAAAATATGCAACATTTATGATAAAAAAATTAAACTATATTTCGTATTCAATACAATGAAAACCAGTCTACAAAATCGGGTTATTTTTTTTTGTATTTTACGATTTACGGGTTTTATTTAAAAAAAACTTCTGTTAATTTATTTCACACAATTAATTTTAAGATTTCGTTCACATTTGGTTCATTCACAGAGTTAACTTCACACCACAATCCATTGACTACTTATAAGCTCGACAGCTTTGATACAAAATTTATATGCACATTATAGAACATTTTATATAGCATGGCATAAGGATGGTTCTTGAAATATTGGAACTGGAACATGCGAGATTTGAAAAAAAAAAAAAAATTAGGCTGATTTATTTGGTGAGCGCTGTATTTGTGTGTATCACACCTCAAGAGCTCTCTGCGAGCTTGGTCGTCGCTGAAGAAAGCGCCAATTCTCAAGCAAGAACCAATTCTTGGAAGGCTGGATGGACCTTTTGATGACCGGTCTTTGGTAAAAGTTTATAAGTTTTTCAATCCGGCGAAGAGCAAATTTGAAAATATAAATGGTATATTTTTTGTGCTCCGCCGGGGTTCGAACCCACGACCTTCAAGTTACGAGTCTGAAGTGTTACCACCTGGACTACGGACCGGTCAGATTTGGCCAGAATATTCGAGCGAATAGGTACTCACACCATCGAAAAAATAAGTACAAATATAAGTTAAGGAACTTACACAATCAATTACATTTTTAGCTATCAACAAATAATCCATATAAATATCAAAACAAATACATCATAAAAAAATCTAATTTCAATTTAAAAATTTCAAAACCCTAGCCTTAGCCGCCAACATTACAAATCAACCGTCATTTTTTCTGTTCTTACATAGTACTTCTTCCATTTCATCCAGAGTCAGTCATTTATATTCTTCCTCATTCGAATATGAGGTAAAAAACCTTTCTCTATTTTTTTTTTCTAATATTTCTTCTATTGTTCTCAACGAGTCACCGTTGAAATGCAATTAAATATAATCTGTATGCACGTCGGCCCCAAGCGCTATTTTGACGTGCTCGCCGGGGATTACTGTCTGATGAATTCGCCGCGCAACCGCTGACGTCTGAATGAATGACTGACTGCGTAAAGATTTCAAATCATAATCTGTCAATCGTGGTGTAGTGCGTTTGACAAATACTCCCCACCCTCCCCCCCTAGTTCCACCACGCCTACGTCAAGTGATTCCCCCCCTACGCAAGGGATGACGAGTTTTTATTTATTTATTTTAGAGACACCTAACAGAACACTGGTAAGTACGACCGGTGCGTAGTCCAGGTGGTAACACTTCGGACTCGTAACTGGAAGGTTGTGGGTTCGAATCCCTGCGGAGCACAAAAAATATACCATTTATACCTTCAAATTTGCTCTTCGCTGGGTTGAAAAAATCATAAACCTTTACCAAAGACCGGTCATCAAAAGGTCCATCCAGCCTTACAACAACTGGGTCTTGCTTGAGAATTGGCGCTTTCTACAGCGACGAACAAGCTCGCAGAGGGGTCTTGAGGTGTGATACACACAAAAATAGCGCTCACCAAATAATCAGCCTAATTTTTTTTTTAAATTTTTTTTTACATAGCATATAATACAGAAACATAGTTTGAGAAATAAGTGACATTTAAAACATATTATGAGCAATATAAAAAAAAAAACGCAACTAAGCTACACATATAGTGTAACTTCTTACCGCGTTATCCCCGAAGGGGGTCGCATGTGGCGAGTTGAACCTATTTTTTTTTACAGGTAAGGGGGCCGGCCTTACGCTAACCACTTCAGTTGAAGTGGGGGCTACCCAGCTCCCGAGGGGGCTGGTACTCATTTCTTGTGAAGGCTGAGTAAACCTTTGAGATCGAACCCTTGCTAGCATTCTACCAATTGAGCTATCGACCTTGTTTACGAGCTTGATCGTCGTCGCTACAAAGAACCAATTCTCAAACAAGATCCAGTTGCTGTAAGGCTGGATCTGGATGGACCTTTGGTGACCGGTCATTGGTAAAGATTTATGAATTGTTCAACCCAGAGAAGAGCAAATTTGAAAATATAAATGGTACATATATGTTTTGTTCTCCACCGGGAATCGAACCTACAACCTTTCCATTCAGAGTCCGAAGTGTTACCACTGAACTGCGGACCGGTCATGTCGAGTTCCATGAATCAAAAGCTAATATCTGTAGAGTTTAATTTTAAGTTAAAATTATTGTTGTTTTTAAGCTGGTTCCATTTAATAAAAACTGAGGTTTATATTTGAATGATGATAATAAATCTTTATTCCAGCCTAGTCACGCGGATGGTGCAATACGTGACCAGCCATATTAAATTTCAAAGTTATTACAGAGGAAATACGGGAGAACAATATATATATAGTAGCATGCATATAAGAAAAATGAGTTAAAGAAAAGTCACTTTTTGCTTTTAATGGTATTCGTTTTAGTTTACACAATTTGCTTTAGAGCTACGTTTACACAGTATTTACATGAAATTTCGGTACTTATTTTATAGTAAGACTAAGGATCATTTATTTATTTTCGAATCATTGACAATTGGAACATGCGAGATTTTACTAGAGCATCAAACACTCGAACAATCTCGAATAATACAAACATAAAATACATTAATTGTGTTACTTGACTTATAGGTTGGTATGAGGCTGACCACCCATGCTGTAGAAAATGATTCACTTGGCCAATGTCACCCCTGTTCCAGGGAAGGTCAGCAAAGGGTTGCAGTTGTTCATTTGAGATTGTTTTTTTTAAGTTGTAAGTCCACACGTCTGCGTGTGTCAGAGCGAACTTATACGTGTCTGCTTGTGGGCATACATTTTATATGACTCGTGGATGTAATATATATTTGCAACTTAGATTAAAGATTTAACTGTCAATTTACGATATTTTTTCTTTCGATCACAAGCCCTGCTAGCATCACAATAGTAATAATAATAATAGTCTTACTTCTCCCCACTCACTCTACGGTACTCGTCAGTACAAACCTCAGACGATTCCTAACACAATGAGTGCGCCACCGTCAATATTTATTTGTTCATAATTGCTATGGGGTCCCACTGCACCGCGCTCTCCCCTCGCACGTCATCATTATTATTATGTTTACACATACAAAACATCTTATAACGTACTGAAAATAATACATGCGCTTCTTGTGAATTATTTAGTTTTTCCGTTTAATAGTAATAATAACAAAATTTTTAAAGCGCCTTTTATTGCAGTGTGTCACTGCAAAGGCGCTTGTCCTTATGATTGGACGAAGAGGTGAGTCTTGAGACTTCTTTTAAACAGTCTCTCCAAATCCAGTTCACTCAGTGAGGCGGGAATAGCATTCCAAGTCATTGGAGCAGCCGCCTTGAATGCCCTGTCTCCAAAAACAGTGCGGGGCCTTTTTGCAGGTATGTCCAGGCAGCTGTAAGCCTGGGCTTCGAAAGCCGAATGGATCAGAAATGACTTTGAACTTTTCCATCGGTAAAGACGAGATATAAGATCTACAGGCAGTATCTAAGATAATCATTTGAAAACAGGAAATATTAACTGTTTTATAATTGACAGGAAAATCCTCTTCTCTTGAAGTTGTATATATAAGGATGGATTAATAAGAACGCAAAACGCAACCAAGCTACACATAAAGCGCAACTTATCTGGCGAGTGGAGCCTATTTATTTTTAGAGGTAAGGGAGCGAGCCTCACGCCAACCACTTCTGTTGAAGTGGGGGTTTCCTGAGGGGGCTGGTACTCATTTCTTGTGAAGGCTGAGTAAACAATGCCAGTATTTTATTTTGGGGTTTGAAATAAATACCGAAACGGGAAATCATTTCTGACACCCTGCCTCGGTGGGATTCGAGCCCGACTTTTTGGCATGGATTGTAAACACTCTACCAACGGAGCTATCGACCGGACCTGAATTAGTTATTTTTTCGGTTGATAGCTGAATGGTAAGAACGTATGGTCAATATTTGGTATACCTCGGCTTCGAAATCTTATATTTTATGTTGCAAAAATATAGTAACATTTAAGATTCATATCATCAACCTAGAGAGTTGACCTCTTTTTTGGTTTCTACTTCTCCAGTTCCATATTCCCATCAAACAATGGTTGACGAACCCAATAGAATCAATGCTTTTATAACGAATCTAATAGTTTTTCTTGGTTTCATTCATTCCAGATGCAGCCCTTCCAGGCGGTGACTCCGAACCGTCAGGCCATAAAGGTGTCGGAGCTGAAGTTCTCCATCGCGAGGCTGATGGCCCCAGAGCCCAGCGCCTTCAGACAGTATGGTCTCTCAACTCCTGTCTCCGTACCGTCACCAACTCCTCCAGCTACCCAAGTCTTACCGCTGCCGAACCAGTCGCAGAGACACAAGACCTTCGCGTGCAAAGATTGTGGCAAAGTCTTCAACGCGCACTACAATCTGACAAGGCATATGCCAGTGCATACTGGAGCTAGACCATTTGTATGTAAGGTGGGTACAAGTTCACTTGATCTTCTACAGTCTATTCCAACTTCTTTCAATCTGGTTCTTTCCAAATCGTGTTCTATCCTGACAGCCCTTAGCTCTGAAGCACTATTCTGCTAGCTTCTTTACAACCTTGATGCTACGGGATAGCGATTCTTGTCCAAAAATAAGGTGTACTGTGATTTTTTTTTATCTATGGAGTTCTTTCGCAAGATCCGAATTGAATTGATATCCAAAGTGTATCGAATTCCGCAGAATAGCGCTACTAGTCTCTTATTTCTCTTTTGCCCTTTGAATAATTTCATGCGCCCATCAAATGGAATCTTTTTTAAATGTTCTAATTATCTGTAACGCATCCTACAACATCCCAAAATGACATATTTACTTATTTTAATTATTCTTGATTGATGATGGATGATTTCTTTCCTGTGGCACCATTCAATGGTCCAGGACTATCCTCAAGGGCGCCATGGCTTCTGGAAAAAAACAGTGTCGTCAGTCCCTTTCTGAAGGTGGTGGTAGGCTGATTCGCGCGAACACCAACGGGCGAATTGTTCCAGTCAAAGTCTTGGTTCATTTTTTCCCTAAAAGAAAGCTGCTCGACATATTTTTGAGTGTGGTTTAGTCTTTCAAAATGGTCTAAGAATGCATGATTTGACCATTTTCTCTTAATCAATTGCGTCATTCAAATGACTAATTGATTGAAATCTTTGTTTTTGCAGGTTTGTGGAAAAGGTTTCCGCCAAGCTTCCACGCTATGTCGTCACAAAATAATCCACACCGCAGAGAAGCCTCACAGATGCTCTGTGTGTGGGAAGGCTTTCAATCGCTCCTCCACGCTGAACACCCATGCCAGGATTCATGCTGGAGTCAAGCCATTTGTCTGCGAGCACTGCGGCAAGGGGTTTCACCAGAAGGGAAACTACAAGAATCACAAGTTGACGCACAGTGGAGAAAAGGCGTACAAATGCTCCGTATGCAGCAAAGCGTTCCATCAGGTGTGTAAACGATGTTCATTATTATCCATTTTATTTTTTGTTTTTTCTAGAACAAGGCTAATGAGTGAGCTATCCATGGGATTTGAATCAGCGACATTTTAGAAGAGTGTGTTCAGATTCTCACAGCCTTGAATTTTTTGGACCATTGGTCATGATATATTTTGATAATCATATCGAAATGATCACTTCTGAGTTCGGACTGAGCACATGGAATTAATTATTTAAAGTACTGTTAAAAAAGTGGTGTACCTCAAGGATCTAAACTTGGACAAGTTTCTTTCATAATATTATGTACGCTTGTTAATCTTACAATGCAGCAAAACCGGCAACCTAAAACTTTGTTCAAAGGTATTATGTGGCTGAAAAGATATATTTCCATCTGTTGACAATTTCTAATTGATTTCGATGATTTTTGTCAAATTCCAGATATACAACTTGACCTTCCACATGCACACCCACAACGACCGAAAACCCTTCACCTGTCACATCTGCGCCAAGGGTTTCTGCCGCAACTTTGACCTGAAGAAGCACACCAGGAAGCTGCACATAGGGGGTGGGGGGACCCTCCCGTCGGGGGGAAACCCATCCCCCTTCCTGCTGCTGCCACCTCTCCCCCCGGCACAACCCGCGCCAACGCCCGCAGCGATTTTCTTCTCCAAGATCTTGTGACCCGATGCGCCCTTGTACTTCAACTGATAATGAAGGACAAGGGGGTGGGAGAATGCAAAAGAGACCTTTAATCAATTGATTTGAAGTGCAAGACATAGTGAAAGGTTAGAATGGGTAAAATTCACGAGTTTGATGGCATGCCTTGATCCAGTGACTGTTCATTCATTATTTTGACCTCTGATTGAAGTCATTGATACACAGCAGCTGGATCTGTTTATATATGTATTTTCCATCTCCGTCAGAAATAAAGCGGAAAAAGTTGCATAAAATGTGGAAGATGTGTACATTGAGGTGAAATAAACACTCAATTTGTGAAAATAAAACTCTGTGCTGTATTGTATTGATGAAACTTTGAATTTTGGAATTTGAATTGAAATTTGGAATCTCATGCCGATTTTATGATTAAAAGTAAATAGATGCCGTATAAAAATTACTGTAGTACTCAAAAAACTCAATGTTTGTACCTACGTCTTTGACTTTTGAAAAAAAAAAGAATCTGTAAATAAAAAATGCTTAGAATTGAATTAAAAAATAAAATTATTATAGTTATTTAAAAATCTAACATTCGTACACCATCATATATTTATGTAGACTTTAGTAAAGAAAATATGGAGTGAATAATTTTACAGTGTGGGTATGGGTGAGATTTTTTTTTTGTAAAATTTGAAAAATTAAGAGGGAAGCCATTGTGTAAAAAAACATTCCCCATTTTTTCTATGTATATATAATATACCCACTAATTAGATATCTTAGAATAGTTGCACATACATTTATGCCTTAAGTTATTCTGTACTATTGTTTAATTAAAAAAGAATACATTCACAATCATGTACATTAAAAAATATTACAATAATCAAAATAGCAAAAAAAGCATCTTGTATTTTTTCAAACACTTTTTATGCAACACTGTAACTGTAACTCTGTCACCATTCCATTAGGGGTGGCCAGAGCTGCCTACATGTCTTCCTATCCTTACATACTTTTTTCAATTCATTCATTTCCATCATCTTTTTCATACATTTTCTTCTTTTACACTCACTTCGTACAACCCATTCTTTGACAATCCCCTCAATCTGATCACTCCATACTTTTCTCAGTCGCGCAACGCAACGCAACTACGCAACTAAGCTACACATATAGTGCAACTTCTTGCCGCGTTATCCCCGAAGGGGTCGCATGTGGCGAGTTGAACCTATTTATTTTTACAGGTAAGGGGGCCGGCCTTACGCCAACCACTTCAGTTGAAGTGGGGGTTTCCCAGCTCCCGAGGGAGCTGGTACTCATTTCTTGTGAAGGCTGAGTAAACCTTGCCGGTATTTGATTTTGACGTTTGAAATAAACACCGAAACGGGAAATCATTTCTGACACCCTCGGTGGGATTCGAACCCGAGCTCGCGGCATGGAATGCAAGCACTCTACCAACTGAGCTATCGACCGGTTGTGCATTACCTTTTTTTCCTTTCACACTTTTTCTGTAAGTATATATACCTTGTCAGTCTATCATCTATCATTGACATTGGCAAAGTGAACCATTTTCTATAGCATGGGTGGTCAGCCGCATACCAACATATATCTAAGTCAACATTGTGTTGAATTTAGACATTTTGATGTTAAACTCGTAACAATGTGAGCAGGTATCATTCATTTTTATCACAGCTGTCAAAATGCAGTGACATCCAGTTAAAAAAAGTTAAATACACCTAATTAACAGAAAAAAACGCAATTAAACATATCGCATGTGATATTGCAGCGAAACTAGAGGTCGTGAGTTCGAATCCGACATGCTTTCATCATTTCAATTATTTATTTTAAGCCCGACGAAGTGTGCTCAGGTTTAATCTTCTATAATCTAAGTTGCAAAGATACATTACATTTAGGATTCATATTAAATGTATTCCCACAAGCAGACGATGCCGCATGGAAGCTTACAGTGGAGCCGCTGAGAGAATGAATTTCTGACAGTTAAAAAAATATACAGAGTTTTATTTTCACAAATTGAGTATTTAATACCACCTCAAGTACTTTCGACTTATTCACGTCATTATCAAGAGGATACTCCTTGAGATACTTCAAGAGGATACTATCCTATAGGAAGTATACTATAGGAAGGTATCCTCTTGATAATGACGTGAATAAGTCGAAAGTACTTGAGGTGGTATTAAATACTCAATTTGTGAAAATAAAACTCTGTGTTTTTTTTTATAATTATTTATAAAAATGAATTTTCACTGTGTGAATACATAAACTTTAAAAAGTCTAAAAAAATATGTTGTTTTCTAATTTATTTGACTTTCCATTTGACCCAAAATTATAACAAATATTTCCATTTGACATGATGATTTTTTTTTAAAGATAATTATGCGTTAGAACGACATTTTTTATTCGGTTTAAAATTATTGTAAATTCTTCAAAGTTACATCGTTCAGTTAGGTTTAAGTTAGAATTACGGTCGTTTGACATTTTGACAATTATATGAATTTTTAAAACTGAACAAATTTCAAAACTTAATTTAAATCGGATATTAACGAACCGTTTAGAGAGAACTTACATCATTCTCGACGTTTCGTCAGCGACGTAGCCGACGTCTTCAGGAGAACATCCTCTCTACACGTACATCGTTCATATTATTACGACCTATCAGAAATTCATTCTCTTAGCGGCTCCACTGTAAGTATCCATAACTGATCCATTTTATTTGGAGCAATGATTCCTTGACCTATAGGTTGGTATTAAGTTGATCATCCATACTGTAAAAAATGGTTCTAATCTAATCTAAGTTGCAAAGATATGTTACATTGGGGATTCACATTATATGCTTTCTCACAAGCAGACACGTACAATTTCGCGCTTGCACATGCCGCATGTGAACCTACAATATAAAAACCCAATCTCAAAAGCTCTGCAACTTTTGCCGACCTTCCATTAAATAAGGGTGATATTGACAAAGTGAAAGGGGTTCCTTGACTTATAGGTTGGTATGCGGCTGACCACCCGTGCTTTAAAAATGGTTCACTTTTCCAATGTCACCTCTGTTTCAGGAAAGAACGGAAAGAGTTGCAGGGTGTATTTCCTTTTTATATTTGAGATTCGGGTTTTTGTGTTGTAGGTTCACATGCGACATGTGCAAGCGCGAACTTGTACGCGTCTGCTTGTGAGAATGCATATAATGTGAATCCCCAATGTAACATATCTTTGCAACTTAGATTAGATTAGAACCATTTTTTACAGCATGGATGGTCAACCTCATACCAACCTATAAGTCAAGGAATCTATCTATAATCTATAATCTAAGTTGCAAGGATATATTCATTCAAAGCTCTCAGATGTATGCCCACAAACAAACACGTGTAGTTCGCGCTTACAAATGCTGATTGTGTACTTACAAATAAAATCCAAACCTCAAATGAACATAAGCCCTGCAACTCTTGCTGACGTTCCCTGAAACAGGGGTGACATTGGCAAAGTGAACCATTTTTTACAGTATGGGTGGTCAGCCTCATACCAACCTATAAGTCAAGGAATACGAGTAATAAATAACATTTAAGTATAAGAAAACAACAAAACCTTAAAAATAAATCTATACAAAAAAAGTAAAAAATGTCTTATGCAAAAAATGTAGCAAGCCAATAAACCAACATTAAAAATCAGCATTGCAGATTAGCCGCCACTTCTTCCTGTCCTTGCATACTTCTTTCATTTCATCCAGAGTCATAACTTTTTTCATACAAGCTCTCCTTTTATTATGACTCTGGATATCCCATTCACTCGCTATTTCGAAAATTTGGTCCATCCACACCTTTCTCGAATCATTCTTTCAAATAAAAAATGGATCAGTTTTTTATCCGCCGCCATTTTTTATTACGTCCTATCTTCAAATTTAGATACAGTAAGATCTATCGACGGCCATCGAGACTTTCACCCCTGGACTACTATGCCAGTGATGGTGACTTTTTTTCTGTTAGGGATGAAAAAAATCTGGTCCATATTCATTACTTAACGCTTCCTATCTACATCGGGTTTAACCCCTTGAGCGCCGATGACAGAAACTGACAAATCAGCTGATTAACTATCTCTTTATCAACACGACAGCGGCAGTGTTTCATTCATCAAGATAACGGAGGTGAAAGGGTTCCAAAAACGTCCTCCCAGTGCTTGTTTGGCTTATTTATTTTTTAAATAGATTTTTGAAGAGGAATGCAATTCATCAACCTATTCTGCCTGGCCAGAAACAGGTATTAATGTCATCAATAATTAATAATTCAATATTTTTTCTTTTAATGAATTACTAATTAATAATTACCCAATTGGATCTGTTGAACCAGGGTCAAAGTTATGATCAAATGACACAGACGGGGATCGAACCAACGTTATTCTATTCTAAATACGCTAGAAAGATCAGCCCACTTGCCTCCCTCGGCCATAAAACCTTTAGTAGAAGCAATATAATATGAGTGTATTTTTGTTACACAGATTTAATAAAAATAATTAATAATAATTAATTAGATTTATATGCGCCTTTTTGTGATTTACATCACTACATCATTTTACGTTACTTTTTATTTTTATGGTTGTTTTTTAATCTTTGGTGTTGAAGGTTAAAACCATTTTTTGTGATTATTCTGTAAATCATTTAATTTTCAGTCATTCTCAATGTTTTCTTTAGATCATGAAAAAAAGGGTAGCTAGCCAGTGGCAAAGGGTGCCATACAACTCGATTCCCATCGGCTTCTCTTTTAAATGAAGCAACAAAGTAGTTAAAAAATATAGGCATAAAGTAAAAAAATACATTTAAAACCAAAGACGGTGTTTACACCTCTGCGGCACTACAACAAGTGTCATAGACCCCTAGAGTCTCTAGAATCTAGGGCTCCCGCACAGGATTTCTTAAAAAAAAAAAAAAAAACAATAAGTATTTTTTTCTCCATTGAAACCATGCAGTCTACTTTATTATCATTTTTGCCTCATTTTAAAAGGGAAACCGATGGGAATCGAGTTGTATGGCACCCTTCGCCACTGCGTAGCTACGTTTGGATGGCTTGACTCTGGCCAGTACTTATATGTACACGCCGTATTCTTCAGTTCTTCGGACACGTTGTCCGTGGCAATGAGGATAGCCTGGAACGACTGGTTGTGATCGGTGGCTTGGAGGGCAATAGAGGAAGAGGAAGATGCCCAAACAATGGATCGATCAAGTGAAGACAGCAGTAGGCACCTCGGTGGTTGGAGCGCTAGGGGCAGCGCTGTCAAGAGAAAACTGGAGAAGAGTGGTTGCTTCCATAACCCTCAGCAATGAGGAACAAGATTAAGAGAAGTAACAGAAGAAATAAATTGTACAGTGGACTGCACATGCCTTTATAGCACAAAATACGGCCATGTTTAGGTCATAGCCAATTTTCATAACAAAACATTTAGTTGTGTGTAAGTAATGAAGCTAATCTTTTTAAGCAATCGTCTTTTTGCAGTTTTATCATTAATCCCGTTTGTATCAAAACTAACACTTTGTTTGGTGGGTACCTATACTTTTCGTTGATATTTTGGATAGTTATGATTGATTATTATATGGGTACAACTTACTAGATTTTAAGACTCGTAGCCTAGTATTTTATATTAGGCGTTTTAGTACCAAGAATATTACAATTATTTTTGTATTAAAATTTGTCACTTTGTATGGTGACTACACCTTATAATATTTATTTGAAAAAAGTAATGATAAATGTATGTAGGTATATATAAGAGCTTTTCAATTGTAGAACATTATTTTTTAGTTAACCCGTTCTCTACCGGGAAAACTTAAAATATTGTTTTCTCTTGTATGGCAACCCCCAAAACAAAGAGTATTAAGAGGCAATGCTTATTGTTGTTATATAGCAATTGATTGAGCGAATTGTTATTTAGGTTTATTTATGGATATTAGACGTTTTGCTACCAAAAATATTACAATAATTTTTTGTATGAAAATTTGTCACTTTGTATGGTGGCTATACTTTATAATACTTTGTTGAAAAAAGTAATGATTCATATATTTAGGTATATTTAAAAGCTTTTCAATTGTAGAACCTTATTTTTTAGTTAACCCTTTCTCTGCCGAGAAATTTTAAATTATTTTTTTCTCTTGTATGGCAGCCCCCAAAACAAAGTAAATTATGAGGTAATGGTTATTGTTGTTACATAGCAAAATTATAATGACGATTATGCAGAAAAAATAAAGAAAATCGTAGGAGCCGTTTTTGAGAAAATCTCATTTGAAACTTTCAGCTGTTCGGAAGCCATCTTGAATTTTCTAAAATTTGAAAAATGTTTCACTATGAATTATAGTGATAAAAAAGTTTTTTCTGATAAAGTTAAGAAATATAAGAGTTTTTTGCGTTCTGATGGGTTTTTGTAGCCTTTTAATTTCAATTTTTGATATCATGTAAACGGCACTTTATGTTTTTATTTTCAAAATTTTTATTTAATTTTTATATAGAATTTTATGTTACGTATAAAATTGTAGAACATTATTTTTTTGTCAACGCTTTCACTTCTGAGAAAATCTCAATTGTTTATTTTTTTCATATCGCAACTCATAGACGCAGATTAGCAAAAATGTTGCGATACCTAAATTTGATAAGAATGTATCAAGCAACTACTTTACTGAAAATTTAAAAAAAATCGCTAGAGCCGTTTTTGAGAAAATCGCATTTGAAGTTTTCTCCTCTTTGGAAGCCATCTTGAATTCTCAAAATAGTGAAAAACAAATTATAGTGGAAAGAAGTTTATAAATTTTTCTTTCTTGTGAATTTAAAAAAAGTTTTACAAAATTGCGTTTTTATGGGTCTTTTTAATATTTTCGATGAAAATTTTGAGATCGTGTAAACGGTACTTTAAGTAAAAAAAGATTTAAAGTATTCTTTAAATTTTTGTAGAAATTAATATTGCGCGTAATATTGTACAACATTTTTTTTTTGTAAACCCAGCCATTTCCGAGATAATCACAATCGTTTTTTTCTCTCATATGGCCACCCATAGACGCAGGTTGTGCAAGATTGTTGCCATACCTAATTTTCTTAGAAAAAACTTAAGCAACGACCACACTGAAATTTTAAAGAAAATCGTTAGAGCCGTTTTTGAGAAAAGTGCAATTTTATGTTTTTTTTGTATGGCAGCCATCTTGAATTTTCAGGGTGGCGCCATGCCGGTCGGCTCATCAAAATCTGTGGTTGTCAATTCTCTAAATCCAAAAATTGGTGTCTCTGTGATCAGTAGTTTCGGCTGGGACATACACTCATACGGACGGACGGACAGGTTCGACAAATTAGGTTTTTTTGCATGTCCTGGTGCAGGACAACTCATTTCCGTTGAAACCTCGAATTTTTTTTTTCGGACGAATACAATACTTTATAACAGTCCTTCGGACTGCTATAAAGTAAAAACAAAAAGTTACCCATATTACTACTATCTTATATATTATGCAAAAATATTTTCTTTCCACGAATTGGAGGACCCCATTTTGAGAACATGTTTATTTGACCCCCTCTTTCCATAGTATTCTTAATACAATAACTTTTAATGCGTCTGACCCCAAATTATTTGGGTAGCATGCATCTTAAAGAAAAATATTATCGAAAACATTAACTTTTACACGTTTTTTTGCGGTAATTAAATGATAAAAAATTAATAATTAAATAAAAAATAAATAAATAAAAAACACGCACATGGCAACGTTAATCGGATAATAGAATTGTAACGCAACTACGCAACTAAGCTACACATATAGTGCAATTTTTTGCCGCGTTATCCTTGACTTATAGGTTGGTATGAGGCTGACCACCCATACTGTAAAAAATGGTTCACTTTACCAATGTCACCCCTGTTTCAGGGAAGGTCGGCAAGAGTTGCAGGGCTTATGTTCATTTGAGATTGGATTTTTATATTGTAGGTCCACATGCGGCATGTGTGAGCGCGAAATTATGCGTGTCTGCTTGTGGGAATGCATTTTATATGAACCTCAAATAATACATATCTTTGCAACTTAGATTTAGACTAGATTTATATCCCCAAGGGTTTCGCATTTGGCGCGTGAAGACTATTTATTTTTACAGGTAAGGGATTCGGCTCTACGCCAACAACTTCAATTGAAGTGGGGGTTTCCCAGCTTACGAGGGGGCTGGTACATTTACACAGGCTGAGTAAACTCGGTATTTTATTTTGGGCTTAAAATAAACACCGAAGCGGGAAATCATATTTGATACCTTCAGTGGGATTCGAACCCGAGCTCTCGGCATGGAATGCAATCACTCTACCAGCTGAGCCATCGACCGGACTTCTTACGAGCTTGGTCGTCACTATAAAGCGCCATTTCTCAAGCAAGACCCAATTGCTGTAAGGCTGGATGGACTTTTTGTGAACGGTCTTTGGTGAAAGACACGATGAAAGTAACTCTGGAGAGATGTTTGTGGGAACTGGAGCTTTCGGTCGTTTCGCCCATGTCTACGATGGGATTCTTCAGCATAGGCATGGGCGAAACGTCCGGAAGCTCCAGCTCCCACAGACCATTGGAAAACATCTCTCCAGCATCATCAGCCGGTCCTGTAAGCCTAAAACTCTTATCTAATCTAAATCTAAATCTAAGTTGCAAAGATAATATGTATTATTTGAGATTCATACCAAATGCATTCCCACAAGCAGACACGCATAATTTCGCGCTCACATGTGGGCCTACAATATAAAAAACCCAATCTCAAAAAAACATAAGCCCTGCAACTCTTGCCGACCTTCCCTGAAACAGGGGTGACATTGGCAAAGTGAACCATATTTTACAGTATGTGTGGTCAGCCTCATACCAACCTATAAGTCGCCCTTGGGGTGGCTAGTGCCACTAAACGGCGCTGTATACAAATTGTCCAATTATTTAATTAATTATACAATGGACTTTCACTGTGTAAACCACCAAACCCTGAAAAATGTTTATTATTATTATTAAGTCAAGGAATACAAGCAATTAATAACATTAATGATGAAAATAATCCATAACGAACGTAGTTTTTATCGCTCAATATTTTGGGGTCTTAACCCAAATACAATTGTGAGCAATGTTGAACAATTTTAGTGGCAAACGCATCCACTATCATCAGACCCGGATTTAGACTATTGGGGGCCCTGGTGCGGCGAACTGTCGAGGCCCCCCCCCCCCATCTATAATAATCTATAATCGTAGTTTCAAAGATATATTACATTTAAGATTAAATGCATTTCCATAAGCAGACCACAGCATCCCATACTCTAAAAAAATGGGTCACTTTGCCAATGTCACCCCTTTTTCAAGGAAGGTCGGCAAGAGTTGCAGGGCATATGTTCATTTGAGATTGGGTTTTTAAATTGTAGGTCCACATGCGGCATGCGTTAGCGCGAACTTATACATGTCTGCTTGTGGGAATGCTTTTAATACGAATCTTAAATGATATATATCTTTGCAGCTAAGATTTAGATTTAGATTTTTAGACATCTATAAGTTCGCACTTACGCATGTCGCATGTGGACCTACAATATAAAAACCCAAATTTCAAATGAACATAAGCACAGCAACTCTTGCCGACATTCCCTGAATCAAGAGTGACATTGTCTTCATACACATATTACGCCACAACACATTCTTCATCTCCACGCTGTCATCTGTTAATATTTTCTATTATCTTTGAAGTATGTTTTTTTCGATCAATGTTTACTTTCCTTCAATGTATTTCTTTCTATATGTCTGGTCACGTATTGCACCCTCCGCGTGACCGGGCTGGAAAAAAGCTTTTATTATTATTATTATTATTACCAACGTCGATACCATGTTGAAAGCACCGGTTCTCATCAGATCACCAAAGTTAAGCAACATTGGGTGCGGATGCTACTTGGATGGGTGGCTTGGATGCGCTTAGGTACACCGCGTGTCGTTGGCATTCTTGACCGGTCCGTAGTCCAATGGCAACACTTCAGACTCGTAAATGAAAAGTTGTGGATTCGCATCCCGAGCGGAGGACAAAAAAATACCATTTATATTTCCAAATATGCTCTTCGCTGGGTTGAAAAATTCATAAAACCTTTACCAAAGACCGGTCACTAAAGGTCCATCCAGCCTCACAGCAACTGGGTCTTGCTTGAGTATTGGCGCTTTGTAGCGACGACCAAGCTCGTGCACCTCTGCGGCACTGCAACAAGTGTATGACACTTGACACACTATGACACTTAGACCCTACGGTGCTATTCTTAGACATTTTAATCGTCGGTTGAGCCCACGCTTTGACAAACTAATGATGCATATTTTGTATGAATACCTGTAAATCCAAGATGGCCGCAAGTGAACAGCTGATTTGTTTTCATACAAACATTACAAAATTCGGTAGGTAAGAATGACATTGGTGATGAAAGGTTCATACCGGGCACCATTTGTTTGTCAAAGCGTGGGCTTAACTGACGACTAAAATGTCTAGTTAGAGTCTCTAGAATCTAGGGAGTCTCCCACACAGGATTTCTTTAAAAAAATATATCAGAATTACCGTGGTAATAAGACTCGATCGCTCCGCTCGAACCACCCTTGATCCGGGCCTGACTATCAACAAAGAAGCAAATTGTTATTGGCAGCAATAATTTCGCGATAGTGCTAATGCGATAGATAGCTTTTAGGAGATTTGTTTTCGGTATAAAAGCCCCGGCGGCACTTGCAGAAATCGTGAGTGTCCCTATTGTGGTAGTCGGTTATACATCAGCTGTCACGACAAGAGCATCCAAGATGGCCAAGTTCTTCACCCCGTTCTTCTTCTTCATCTTCTTCTTCGTCTTCTTCTTTGTCCAGGCTGGTGAGTTCGCACATCTTCAAACTAAATTCCAACTTGATACTTTCTCCAACTTTAACCTATTCCACAATATTCAAAAGATCAATCTTTCCTTGGTATGATGAAACTTGGTTTCACTTTTGCCAATGCCACCCGGTCCGTAGTCCAATGGTGACACTTCGGATTCGTAAATGGAAGGTTGTGGATTTGAATCCCGGCGGAGCACAAAAATATACCATATTTATATTTCCAAATGTGCTCTTCGCTGGGTTGAAAAATTCATAAACCTTTACCAAAGACCGGTCACTGAAAGGTCCATCCAACCTTACAACAAATGGATCTTGCTTGAATTGTCGCTTTCTACAGCGACGACCAAGCTCGTAGAGGGCTTTTGAGGTGTGATACACACAAAAACAGCTCTCACCAAATGAATCATCCTAATATTATTATTAATTATCAATCTTTCCTTGGTATGATGCTGCCCCTCATGCTGTAGAAATTTGGGTTCACTTTTGCCAATGCCACCCGATCCGTAGTTCAGTGGTAACACTTCGGACTGGTAAATGGAAGGTTGTAGGTTCGAATCCCGTTGGAGTACGAAAAATGTGCTATTTATATTTTCAAATATCCTAATCGTCGGGTTGAAAAATTCATAAACCTTACTTCAACCGGATCTTGCTTGAGACAACCAAGCTCGTCTTAAGTCCGGTCGATAGCTCATTTGGTAGAGTTTTTGCATTCAATGTCGGGAGCCAGGTTTCGAATCACACCGAGGGTGTCTGAAATGATTTACCGTTTCGGTGTTTATGTCAAAACCTCGAAATAAAATATTGGCAAGGAGTACTCATCCTTCACAAGAAATGAGTTGGAAGTACCAGCGAGGAGTCGAGAGCTCGTAAGCCCCCACTACAACTGAAGGGATTGGCGTAAGGTTTACCTTAACCTTACCTGTAAAAATAAATACTTTCCACTCGCCACATAGGAAACCTTTGGGGAATTGGTATGATGCTGACCCCCATGCTGTAAAAACATGGTTTCACTTTTGCCAATGTCACCCCGTTTCAGGGATAGGCGGCAGAAGAATATTTTTCGGATTCAGTTAACTCAAAGTGGAGAATTTTTATAAGTATTTGCAATCATATAGTTAACCAAAAAAATAAACTTGAAAATATTGGGAAGACAGCTCAGATATACCTATACAGTGGCCATTTTTACTAACTTACTTTCTTGGATCGATTTTTAAAACTGTTTTGTCTTTTTTTTCAGACATCTGCATCGAGCATCATGGTGAGTCATTTTTCTTTTTCTATCCATCTCCAGAGTCATAACCTTTTTCATAAAAGACTCTCCTTTTATTATAGCTCTGGATATTCCATTCATTCGTAATTTCGGAAATTTGGTCCATCCATACCTTTCTCGGTCTTCCTCTACCACGACATCCATCGAGTCTTGCAACATATACTTTCTTCGTCAGTCTTTCATCATTCATTCTCTCCATATGCCCAAACCATCTTAACAAACTTCTTTTAATCTTTACTTTCACACTTTCTCTTACACCACATTCTTTTCTTACAAAATCATTTCTCACCCTATCGCTCCGTTTTTCCCCATTTGCTTCCTTGACTTATACGTTGGTATGAAGCTGACCAACCATACTGTAAGACATGGTTTACTTCGGCAGTGTCACCCTGTTTTTAATATACTCCTTCAGTCGTCAATTTCGACTCGTTTTAATGAGTTTGACACTCCGAGTTAAAGGATGATATGCCAAAACATCGGAGTGCCTCATTGGTATACGAAATAGATCATGTCCTCGCCCTCAATTGTAATAGTTGGGTACCTAAACCCCTCCAACAGGGTGGGACTGTCTATTAAACCATTGATGACCTTATGAGAGAGCACTACGAGGGTCCCGAAGCGCCTAATTTCTAAGCTTCTGAATCCAGTGTCCCAAAGCAGCTCCTCATGGTGCATAAACTGAGGGTAGTTTCCCCTTAATTATCATGAGGAAGTACCTCAGAAACTTTTTCTGGAGCTGCTCTAACATATTGATGTACTTCCGCTGGTGAGGTGTCCATACCTCAACAGCGTAGCAACTTAGATTATAGATCCGAATGTATTTGTCTCTGAATGGATAAATGTCCGGTTAATAGATTGTAGAATATTTTGCGTTCCATGCCAGAGAGCTAAGGTTCGATTCCCACCAAAGGTGTCAGAAATGATGAATCGTTGTAATGTTTACTTCAATAAAAAATAGAATACCGACATGATTTATTCAGCCTTCAAAAAATAATAGAACAAGCCCTTTGGGGAGCTGGGAGAGCTTCACATCATGTGAAGTGGTTGGTGTTGGTCTCCAAAATTTACCGAATCTAAAGAAAATATTTGTCAGTTCTGATGGAGTGTTTTTGTTTGTCCAGATGTCTTCCCCATGTTCAGCGGAGTAGATGAGAGGGTCTACAGAGGACTTGACTTCTGGAATGTTGACTACAAGTACAAGGATCTCCTTGGCTACAACAAATTCCTGACCAAGGATAACCGTTTCGACTATGGAGTCGACAGGACCTTCCTTGGAGATAGGAAATTCCTTGGAGACAGGACTTTCCTTGGAGACAGGACTTTCCTCGGAGACAGGACTTTCCTCGGAGACAGGTCTTTCCTCGGAGACAGGACTTTCCTCGGAGACAGGACTTCCCTCGGAGACAGGACTTTCCTCGGAGACAGGACTTCCCTCGGAGACAGGACTTTCCTCGGAGACAGGACCTTCCTTGGAGACAGATTCAACACCAGAGACATCTATGGAGTGGACAAAGATCTCATCAACAGGAACATCTATGGCTACGATAACGTTAGGGATATCTACGGACTGAACAAGGATGTCGTTTACGGAGACAAGCTCAGGAGGAACTGGTATGGAGTTGACAACAAGGACATCTACGGCATGGACAAGGATCTCGTTTACGGAGACAGGTTCAATACTGTGCTCGGTCTGAGGAAGGACGTTGACTACAAGAATTTCCTCTTGAACAAGAACATTTACAACAAAGACATCAACATGGACAAGACCTGGTTCTATGGCAAGGGCATGAACAAGGACTTCATCTACGGAAACAAGATGAACTATGGAATCGATAATGTTGACAAAATGGGACTGTACGGCAGGAAATTCTTCGGCGACAGGATGGTGTACGACAATGAATTCATGAACGTTAACACTGGCAAGACCTTCCTGAAGGACAGGCTCTTCATGAACAAGCGCGCTTATGATTTCTCCAACGAGGCCGGAGACTTCGTCGTTACCGGAATGGATATGGGAGTCAAGAACCTCATCAAGGTTAGTACAATTATTTATTACGACTTTACCACAAATGTTGTAAGTCGGACATTTAAAAAAAATTGTATTAATTTGTTGCAGAGCGATATGGGCACCACCCTGAAGATGGACTTCTTCAAGCACAACTTCAACATTGTCAGAACCGTCGATGACTGCCAGTGCGTCTGCCCCATGACCATCCCTAAGGGAATCTTCAAGACCGGAGTCGTCACTGACTTCATCAAGAAGTAAGACTAATTTTCTACTTAATGACATGTCTTCAATGTGTGTGGTTTCATACTTGAATTTTCTAGTTGTCTATCTAAATTTGTACTTTAACATTACTTCGACTTTTGCAGGGACGTCCTCAACAAGCTGTGGAACAACAGGCGTATGCCCCAACTCAGCGTCCTTGGAAAGCGCATGAAGTTCGCTCTCCTCAACCTGATCAACAGCGATGTCACCATCTTCAACAAGCACGCCGCCCTTACCACTTTCTTCATCTCCAGCTTCCTGCCCCACATCAACCACATGAACAAGGATCTCGGCCGCTTCAACAAGGTTTGTAAATACGATTTCTTCATTCAATGAGAGCAGTTGCTTTGAAATACCCAATCGAAAAGTTTGTTTCCAATGATCTAATTGCTTTTTGCTTCTCAACAGGTCATTGATTACTCTCTAATGATGAAGATGAACCGCAGAGCCGACATTGATGTTGAGATTCTTGATGTCATGAGGGTCAATGTTCTGGATGCCGTCAAGCTCATCACCAGCACTGTTATGTACAACGGACGTTGCGGAGTCATTGTCCCCAAGCTGGTGAGATATTTACTGCCTTCAATTATCCCAAAAACTCTGAGCTAACTTCCAAAATTCTTCATCAATTTGTTCTCTTTATCCGATTTCGGCTTCAAAATTGTGTCTAGGTTTTTCCATTTTAGCTGTCTTTCCCTTCTGTTTCTTCAAACTATCTTGTTGGGATACCATTTTTTTTGCTTTGAATCATACGCAATTTCATTTGTGTACTCATTTTTGTGCATTCTATGTCTTCTGTAAGTAAACTATGCTTCTTTTTAGGACACCATTGTCACCTTCAACGGAGACGTCGACATGATCCACCAGAAGATGTGGGAGATCGAAGGAGATGTCCTCCCCGAGAACTACAAGCTCCTGGTCCGTGAACTCCTGAACTCTGCCTACTTCCCCGACAGGCTGATGGGAACCATCGCTACCATGGTTCTGTCTCCTGAAGTCCGCCTTTTCCTGAAGTCATTGGACAAGGTTGTCATCTACGAAGTGAGTACAATACTTTTATCCTGGAACGAATATTCTATTCACATTATATTAGTCTGATTTGTTTTACTTTTGTCACAAATCCAATCAGGCCGAGTGAACCAACTTATGCTTCTCCAAGACACTGCTTGAGTGGAAGTCTTGATGTCATCGGTAGATCTTACCGTATCTGTTTGAAGATTGTAGTCATCATTTTACTGTTTGATGGATCCTTGACTGATACGAGGCTGACCGCCCGTGCTGTACAAATCGGTTCACTTTTGCCAATGCCACCCCGGTTCAGGGAACGGCGGTAGGAGTTGCAAGGTTTATGTCCATGTGAGGCTTTCTTTATTTGTATGCACACATGCAGAATGTGTAGGCGCGAACCTACATGTGCCTGTCTGTAGGCATGCATTTCATATGAGCCTTAAATGTTAACATATCCTTGCAGCTTAGATTATAGATTATAGATGGCACAATGCAATGCAACTGATGATCCTGGAGATTTTTAGGACCTTTTTTTTGTGGCTGCGCAATTCGATGGCATTTCAACGGTGATTCTTCTTTCAGTTCCTGAACATGATCGGTACCGGCATCGTTCCCGAGTGCTGCTGCGACTGGAGGATGGACCGTCTCCACAAGCTGGTGGACATCACCAAGTTCCAGGTCACCCGCCGCGTGGACACCTTCGACACCGACAAGTTCCTCGCCATCAAGAACATCAACGTTTTCGACAAAGTCATCGTCTAAATGGTTACACCATTTGCACAAAACCACCATACCCTACCAATTGACCACAAACAACAAATGATTGTAATGAAGCGAGTAAAAATGTGAATCACTTAATTTGGGATTGGAATGAAAGGTAACGCAAAAAATGTGATCTTGTCTCTTGTCTCTTGGTCTTGGTCTCTTGATCTTGACCACTTTATTGTCTTTTGATCACTACATTGTCTCTTGATCACTACAAGGTCTCTTGATCACTAAATTGTCTTTTGATCACTCCATCTTGTCTCTTGATCACTACATCTTGTCTCTTGATCGCCACATATTCAGTGAAGATCATCCAAAGAGATGCAATTTGAAGACAAACTTGATTCACCACATTTGTCATAAGTGACACCTATTCTTCCCACAGTTTTATTGGTTTATTTGTTTGCTATGTGAATTTCGATCATTTGTTGGAATCGAATGAACAACGACTGCTACGGACCTTCATATGATATATTGTTATATTTTATTTATTTATATGTTTATATGTATTGTATCAATAAATTGAAAAAATAAATAACTTTCGTTATCCAAAAATATTTCACTAACTTGTTATTTCATTCACCCAAATGGTTACAAATATTATTCGTCCCAACTATTGACATGCTATTAAGCTCATTTCAATTCAACTTAATAACTCTATGGACCTAACTCTTGTGCTTATCTTCTTCTTCGTGTCAGCTTCACACCGTATTGGCCCAGTAACGAGCAATGTCTACAGCTCTTTGGTTTCCCGCAAAGAGATCATCCATGGAGCAGCTTGTCGGACAGGAGGGACAACACCGCAGGTGCTCCATTGTTTGCTGAGCTCCACACTCACATTGTGCTTATTACAACCGGTCTGTAGTCTAATGGTAACGCTTCGGACTCGTAAATGGAAGGTTGTGGGTTCGAATCTCTCCCTGGTGGAGCACAAAAAAATAAATTTACTCTTCGCTGGATTGAAAAATTCCTAGACCTTTACCAAAGACCGGTCACCAAAGGTCCATCCAGCCCTACAACAACTGGCTCTTTCTTGAGAATTGGTGCTTTTTGTTTAGTGACGATTAACCTCTTGAGGTGTGATTCACACAAAAACAGCATTCACTTAATAAATCATCATAATGTCATGAAGGACATTTCGGCATCTCTGGTTGGTCTTGGATTGTTATTTATTTTTACTGTTAATAAAACATTTGGTGCGCAGGTTAACTCGATTTATTTACTTAGATCAAGTTTTACAAAAGCGCGAGATAATGTTTCAGTTGGGAAGCAGTTGGGAAGAGAAGCAAAATACAGAAAACGTGACAAAACTTAAGAAGAAGGCTCAACACCACCAACAGAAGGATAAATAAAATTATAAATGAATTGACACTTTCTACCTATCAATAGAACCTGTCAGAATACCAAAAAAAATTAGAAAAATATACACAGATGTCAGTACCTCCCGTCAAATATTTGGAAATTATTATTGGTGAGGCACGTGCAAATAGTACCTTACTGAAAGGGGTATATTATGATGGAATCACTGCAAATGCGTCATTCCAAAAAAAAAAATGCTAAAAAAGATTATCTGAAAGGAGTATGGGATGGCTACAAGTGGACCATCCCAGGTGAATACATAAGAGAACTGAGGTGAGTTATTCGTTAATACGAAGCCATAACTCTTTGAAAGCCTGGTGAAACCAACGTCAATTGCTCCAAAAGGAAACAATAAAGCAGAAGGATCTCACTCACCGATATATGCTCCGCAGATGTGCTGAACCTCCTTGTGGTTCCTCACTAATGCTTGGCGAGGTCTGCTTCGAGATTTCTTCCTCTAGTTCCTCAAAAACTTCTTCCTTCACAGATCAATCACAGGTGGAGGAACAGTTCACAAATAGTTCACCAAACGAACTTGGATGAAGTATAAATACAAATATTAAGAAGGATTAAACAATATTCCTTCAAAGCAGTTGTTTTACGGATGAGGCAAAAACGGATTTTCTAATTTCGCCAAATTTTATATCTTCAGACCTGATTAAAGTTTGAGATTGCAGAAAAATGGTTAAAACTTTTTAAATTTTTTATCATAACGTTAAAATTAAAACAGCTCCACAATTTAAAAAAATAATGGCAGTTCTTCCTTCTCTAGTTTCAATCCTGGGATTGGCTTGCAGCAATTACTTCCAATCTTCTCCTCCATTCTTCCCTGTCTTGTGCGGCTCTTTAAAGTCTGCATATAATGAGCAGCGCACGTCCACCAACAGGTCCTCCAGGTACTCTTGGCGTGGGCGTCCCCTAGAGTTGGTCCCCTCGGTCATCCCCTCCATTATGGCATGCAAGAGACCTTCTTGTCGTATTACATGGCCGATCTATCTTGCACGCCTTTCGGACAAAGGTCCTGAGCAGATACCTTTCGGACAAAGTCCTGAGCAAATGCCTTCCTCCTTTGATTCTTTGGAGAACCTCCTCATTTGTAGTGTGGTCTCTCCAGGAAATTCCTAGTAGTCTTCTATATGACACCTCGAAAGCCTCTAGTCTTCGTTTATCCCTTTTGGATAGGCACCATGTCTCGCAGCCGAACATCAAGATACTCCGTACATAGGTTTTGATGAGGAGTTTTCTCAAGGCAGTTATTGGCATTTATATTAATGTGGTTTTACGTTGTTTTACGATTTTTTATGTCACAAGCGCCTAAAAAGTGACAAAAAAGGTCCAAATCTTACCGGTTACACCAAAACCATACTTCGAAAAGGCAGTTTTTTGCTTGGGCATAAACAACAACAAAAAATAATCGTAGAGTTATGGGAGTGAGCGTATTAGAAAGAGCATAAATTTTTAAGTAGGATAGCATTCATACCTCATTTTTGACCAAAATGCATTTCCTTTTAACCGTCGATATCGGTCTGTAAAACGGAGCGTGACAAAAAATGACGCTGCCATAGGTATCTGATATTCGAGAAGATACCGACTGGCTATCGTTTCTTTTTATACTATTTATTATAATTAAACAAATACACAGTTTTATTGTTACAAGGTGAGAAGGTAAGGATAGACAGGGCTAATAAATGGCTACAGCACAAAGGAGTTTAATGGTGTGCTACCATGGACAAAATACCTACCCACAATCCACTCAAACATAAAAATACAAATAAAAACTGAATAAATGTTGATTTACTGATTTGAGAAATCATGGATTAAACATTTTATTGTGTGTAACTTCTCATAGTACGTGAATTAATTATAAGAAAGTGCTCATAATAAACTTGTGTTTTTTCTCGTAGAAAATAGGAAAAAAGGTGCATTTATCTGAGAAACCCATGTTAGCTTCATATGTCTTTCATTCAGTTTTACCTGTTGCACCAACTTCTAGTCAATATTTGATAGACACATGAAATTTGCTTGATTCTGGTAAGGACCTCGGTTAAATATTTCTCGGAAGTGGGTCATAATATGATGGAATTTGAACAGGAAAGATAATGTACATCAGCTAGGAATGAATGGGTAAAAAAAGAATGTAATTTGAAAGAGGATGTGAAAGTTAAAGTACAAAAAAATGTGATGAGATGGTTTGGGCATGTGATGATAGACTGACAAAGTATGTATACAAAGAAAGTGTGAAAGGAAAAAGAGGGAAGGGGCGACCGAGAAAAGTATAGAGTGATCAGATTGAGGAGATTGTGAAAGAATGTGAGCGTAAAAGAAGAAAATGCATGAAAAAGGTGATGGATATAAAGGAATTGAAAGAGGTATGTCAGGATAGGAAAAAATGGAGGCAACTCTGCAGAGGCTCTGGCCACCCCTGGCGGAATGGCGACAGAGTTACAGTAACAGCTGGTTTACGTACATATGCAACCAAATGTTTCATTTGATGGGAGAAATCACACTTAATTTTGATTTTTGTCTGATTGGAGTTTGGTGCAACAGGCCAAATTATTGTTACTCATTTAATTAATCTCGTGGATCAAATTGAACTTTTTAAGACCTGAACGAGCCATCCCTTCGTTTTTTTTCTTCTCTTATCTCAAACATTTCTTACGTAACATGGAATGCTATTTTCGCAAGCATATCATATATAACTAAAGCGCGATCAAAGGAGAACAATATTGAAAAAGTGTCAAAAAATACGCATACAATGTATGCGAGGTCTTGACCCGAATATCAATGTAAGCAATATTGAACAAATTTTTGTGCGTAATGCATCTTTTATCGCACAAAACACTAATTTTTATTGTCATTTGTTGCAAACAAGATAGCTTTTAAGAGATTTATTTTCGGTATAAAAGCCCCGGCGGCACTTGCATAAATCGTGAGTGTCCCTTTTGTGGTAGTCGGTTATACATCAGCTGTCACGACAAGAGCATCCAAGATGGCCAAGTTCTTCACCCCGTTCTTCTTCCTCATCTTCTTCTTCGTCTTCTTCTTCGTCCAGGCTGGTGAGTTCGCACATCTTCAAACTAAATTCCAGCTCGATATTTTCTCCAACTTCAACGCATTTCACAATTCATCTTTGAGATGGGAGATTGATATTTCCTTGGTTAATACGTTGATTGAATTTGTTACATTTATTTTTTCATCTACTCCTCCTGTTTGTAGTCTTGTTAAAACCAAGTTAATTTCCATTATTTATAATACAAAATTGGTTCATCCCATTGAGTATTATTATTATAGAGGACCTTATTATAAGGAACTTATTATAATAATGTTGGACAAGCCTGGACTAGAATGTCTGAAATTGATGTATTCAATTTCTCCAATGATATTTTTATCATAAATATTTGAAGTTTAGCGGTACAGTTATCCCTATTTATATTTAATCATTTTGTCATCGGATTCTAGATCAAGCACATCTCCTGTTTTATAAATTTTGTGTTTTTATGTTCCCTGACAATTTTCTCATATATTTGTCTACTTCTTCTCTTTTCAGAAATCTGCATTGAAAATAATGGTGAGCTTACTTTCGTATCAATATTTTAAACTTTGAAGTGTCTACTCAAATTCAGTCTTCTTCGCAACAAAAAAAATATTTTTATGTGTTGTATTTTTTGTTTTTTTTAAGAAATCTTCCCCATCGTCAGTGAAGGAGACGGGAGGGTCTACAGAGGACTTGACTTCTGGAATGTTGACTACAAGTACAAGGATCTCCTTGGTTACAACAAATTCCTGACCAAGGATAACCGTTTCGACTATGGAGTCGACAGGACCTTCCTTGGAGATAGGAAATTCCTCGGGGATTGGACCTTCCTCGGAGACAAGCTAATGAACAAAGGCATGTATGGAATGGACAAAGACGTCATGTGGAGAAATATCCATGGTTATGATAACATCAGAGATATGTATGGTCTGAACAAGGATCTCGTTTACGGAGACAAGTTGAGGAGGAACTGGTATGGAGCTGACATCAAGGATATCTACGGCATGGATAAGGATCTCATGTATGGAGACAGGTTCAACACCATGAACGGTCTCAATAAGGACTTCGACTACAGGAATTTCCTCTGGAACAAGAACATTTACAACAAGGATATGACCATGGATAAGACTTGGCTCCATGGTAATGGCATGGACAAGACTTGGCTCTATGGTAAGGGCATGGACAAGACTTGGCTCTATGGTAAGGGCATGGACAAGAACTTCATGTACGGAAACAAAATGTGGAACTACGGAATGGACAACGTCGACAAGATGGGACTGTACGGCAGGAAATTCTTCGGGGACAGGATGATGTTCGACAATGACTTCATGAGGATGAACGTTGATACCGGCAAGACCTTCATGAAGGACGGGCTCTTCATGAACAAGCGCGCTTATGACTACACCAACGAAGTTGGAGACTTCATCGTCACTGGAATGGATATGGGAGTCAGGGATCTCATGAAGGTAATAAATTGTATTCATTTAAACCAAAAAAAAGTAAGGGAGGATAATGATTTTTAGCTTCCATGCTTACACTTGATTTTATTTTCTGCAGAAGGACATCGGTACTACCCTGAAGATGGACTTCTTCAAGCACAACTTCAACGTTATCAGAACTGTCGATGACTGCCAGTGCGTCTGCCCCATGACCATCCCCAAGGGAATCTTCAAGACCGGAGTCGTCACTGACTTCATCAAGAAGTAAGAAGTTTTTTCCAAACAATGATATGTCTTCAATGTGTGTGGTTTCATACTGGAATATCCTAGTTCTATTCTCTTCTCAATCTTGTTCCTCATTGCTAAGACTTGTGACCCGTGTGAAAGCAACCACTCTTCCCCAGTTTTTTTCTTGACTGCGCTGCTCGCAGCGCACCAACCACCAAACTGCCTGTTGCTATCTTCACTTGATCATTCCATCGTGTGGGGATATTCCTCTTCCTACCTTCTCCTCCAAGCCACCGATCTCAACCAGTCATTCCAGGCTATCCTCATTGCCACGGACCAGAGTCAAGCCAGAGTCCAAACGTAGGTCCCGACGAATGGACTCGTTGGTATATCTAGCCGTCTAAAAACTTCGGAGCATGCACTAGTTGTCTATCTGAATGCACACTTTAACATCGCCTTTACTTTTGCAGGGACGTCTTGAACAGGCTGTGGAATAACAGGCGTATGCCCCAGCTCAGCATCCTTGGAAAGAGCATGAAGTTCGCTCTCCTCAACCTGATCAACAGCGATGTCACCATCTTCAACAAGCACGCTACCCTTACCACTTTCTTCATCTCCAGCTTCCTGCCCCACATCAACCACATGAACAAGGATCTCGGCCGCTTCAACAAGGTTTGTACATACGATTTCTTCATTTAATAAGATCAGTGAGTCCAAATACCCAATCAAAAAGTTTGTTTCCAATGACCTGATTGCGTTTTGTCCATCAACAGCTCATCGATTACTCTCTGATGATGAAGATAAACCGCAGAACCGACATGGATATTGAGATGCTCGATGTTATGAAGGTCAATGTTCTGGATGCCGTCAAGCTTATCACCAGCACTGTCATGTACAACGGACGTTGCGGAGTCATCGTCCCCAAGCTGGTGAGATATTTACTGCCTTCATCATTACGAAAACTTTGATCAACTTCTGAGCTACTGCAATTTGTTCTCTGTATCCGATTTTTACTTCAAAACTGTGTTTTTCTTCAGGATTATTATTTTAGTTGTCGGTTTCTTCAAGCCATCTTTTTTGGGTACCATTGTACCATATTTTTGCTTTGAATCTTATGCAATTTCTTTTGGCAGTGATCGTTTTTTTTTTATTCATTCTCGTACATTATATGTAATAAAAATCTGAATAAAATTCTGTAAATAAAATCTGTCTTTATTTAGGACACCATTGCCACCTTCACCGGAGACGTTGACATGATCCACCAGAAGATGTGGGAAATCGAAGGAGATGTCCTCCCCGAGAACTACAAGCTCCTGGTCCGCGAACTCCTGAACTCTGCCTACTTCCCCGACAGGCTGATGGGAACCATCGCCACCATGGTTCTGTCTCCTGAAATGCGCCTTTTCCTGAAGAGATTCGATAGGGTTACCGTTTTCGAAGTGAGTACAGGATCCTATTATTTGGTTTATAAAACCTTTCTGTATTTAAACACTACACTTTTTACAAATGATTTGTATTTTAAAGTCCTGAAATTTTTTGATTCCATTGAACTAGGCCAAAACTAAAAATCTGAGAGCTCCTGTCTGAAAGTTGTGTGTATTTGAACAAATGTGTCAATCTTGTTTCAACAAGGGTCATAAATTGTTTGTTGAATTTTTTTGCAACGACAAATCCTCCAGTTTTTTGGTCACTTGGGAGATCTGCAATAGCTGAAAACATTGGTTTTCATAGAAGTTTATTCCTTGAATCGATTCTGTATATAAAATCATCATACATTATCTAAGATTCATAAGGAACCAATCTTAGAAGAATGATTCCCTGTTATGGAAATCGAAATCAGGAAAGTATATTTTCTTCTTTTGACCATAGTTGACATTCCTGGTTTGAATTTTTCTGGACTCTTTCAATTGATCATTTTTTTAAATACTATCTAATATTTTTACTATACTAATGATTATTGTATTCTTCAGATCCTCAACATGCTCGGAACTGGCATCGTCCCCGAATGTTGCTGTGACTGGAGAATGGACCGTCTCCACAAGCTGATGGACATCACCAAGATCCGCATGAACAGCCAAATGGACACTGACAAGTTCTTCTTCATGAAGAACATCGATGTTGTCCACAAAATTATCGCTTAAATCCACTTCACCACTTGAAAAAGACCCTATCTGATGACAACTCATGGATCAAACATAGAAAACGAACTGTTTTGATTAACCAAGTCAATATTGGAATCACCAAATTTGTGATTGGTATCACAGGAACAATACCAAATTCGCAATTAAGATGAGACTAATACTGCCAATTTGTTAGGTGGGATTACGTTGATGACATCAAATTGACCAAAATGGTATCGGCACAAATTTGGTTGTTTCTTGATCACTACATTGGTGCAACCTTTTGGATTTTGAATGACCTTCCAATCAAATCATCTCATTTGTGACTATGACACGTTGTTTTGTCCAAATCACATTTTTAATGATTTCATTGTGTTTGCTTTGTAAATTTGAATGATTCAGTTTGTATGTTTTGATTTGACGAACTATGCGTGACTTGTATTGACTTTAATATAAATTTTATTGTATTTATTTATTGTTTTAATGTATGTATATATTTTTAATAAAAATGAAGCATTAACTAATGTTAAAAAAAACATTAAAAAAAACTTTTTTTTTCACATTAACATTACAAGGAACCATGTACCTTCTTTTACAGATACTAGTTATATGACCGGTACTACCGGTCCGTAGTCCAAGTGGTAACACTTCGGACTCGCAACTGGAAGATTGTGGCTTCGAATCCAAAGCAAAAAAAATATACCATTTATATTTTCAAATTTGCTCTTCGCTGGGTTGAAAAATTCATAAACCTTTACCAAAGACCGGTCATCAAAAGGTCCATCCAGACTTACAACAACTGGGTCTTGCTTGAGAATTCGGCGAGAGAACGGCAGATTTTGGGAGAAATCACTCTAATATTAATTTTCTTATTAATTAATTTTTTGTAATATTTTCCGTAAACTTTACTTTTGTCAAGTTTTGCAACTCGTACTAAGGGTACTGGACATTTTCTTTTACCAATACAAAAAATTTAAAAGACGATTCACTTGTTCATTCCCCAGCTTTCGAAGTTGAATGTCTATGGTTCGAGTCTCAGTGAGAAGAAAAATCTTTTAGTACTTACTGACACAAAAATCGATAAAAACACATTCCAGAGAAAAAATGATAAAGATAAAAAAAAAAAACAATCAAAAAAGAAAACAGAAAACTTTTTTGGTATTTCGCCATGAAAAGAAACGGATGTATTGAAAGAAAGCAAGTGCGAAGTAGACAGATAAAAAAAATGACACGATAGACTATTGTTTGCGTGCGTACACACTTTGCAGAAAAGAAAAACGATGGAGCGACACAGAATTTCAACAGATTGGGTCAAAAAATTAATGAAAAAATCTATTCTCGTTCGTTTAAAAAATGCAGCCAGAGGTGCTATAAAAAATTACAACAATTTTCATTGGTTTCGAACTATTGACCTTTTAGGGAACAAATAAGTTATTATTTTAAGACACTTTTCACATTGGAGAATACATCTTGGTTGAAAAACCTTAGGGATTGATTGAATTCCACTTTTCAATAGGAACTTTTCAAAATGATCACCGATTCTTGGAGCATCTCCAAAAAAATGTTTCAAAGGTCGCTGTGATGGTCGAGGACTCGAATTTGCGTTATTGACACTAGCGACGGACGATTCGAACCCCGCCTACACCGTGTCCTATCGATAACTTCGACCCTGGTTCAACTGATGACATTGGGTCATCATTTATTAAAAATCCATTAAAAACATTAAATAATGAACTGTGTATTGATAATATTCATATCTATTTCTGGCCAGGCAAAATAGGTTGGTGAATTACATTCCTCTTTAAAAATCCATTTTAAAAAAAATGTCTTCTTCTTGTTGTTTTTGCATCAATTATCTGTCTAATCTAATCGAATCTAATCTAAGTTGCAAACATATGTTACATTGGAGATTCACATTACATGCATTCTCACAACCAGACACGTACAAGTTCGCGCTTGCACATGCCTCATGTGAACCTACAACATAAAAACCAAATCTCAAATGGACATACACCCTGCAACTCTTGCCGTCCTTTCCTGTGACAGGGGTGACATTGTCAAAGTGAACTATTTTTACAGCTTGGGTGGTCAGCCGCATACCAACCTATAAGTCAAGGAACATATACGAAAAAATATATTTTATACATCACTAAATAATAATATCTATGGACAACAAACAGAAAACAAATTCCAATTTAATAAACCCTAGCCGCCAACATTACAGATCAACCGCCATTTCTTTCTGCCCTTACATACTTCTTTCATTTCCTCCAGAGTCATAACCTTCTTCATACAGGCTCTTCTTTTATTATGATTCTGGATATTCCATTCATTCGCAATTTCGGATATTTGGTCCATCCGTACCTTTCTCGGTCTTCCTCTACCACGTTCTGTTGTCGAAATCAAAGGTTAATTTTAAAAAGGTTTGCTTTAAAATATCTCTCTGTTGTTAACGAGAAAAAAAAATATTGTCCACCTTGTTTAGGAGGGTTATCCATACAAAGGTCAGATGTCAGAAAGCCATTATCAATAAAAAAACTAAAAATATTTTCATCTCGTCAATTTATTTGACACTTAGTTAATTCATAATACATTTGATTACTTTTCTTGCTATTAAAATAACAATGACTGCAAATTTGATTAAATGTGAAAGAGGTAAAACGCTCTAAGTCCATTTTGGCCGGTCCGTAGTCCATTGGTAACATTTTGAACTCGTAAATGGAAGGTCTTGGGTTCGAACCCCGGCAGAGCGCAAAAAATACCGTCTATATTTTAAAATATGCTCTTCGCTGGGTTGAAAAATCCATAAACCTTTACCAAAGACCGGTCACCAAAGGTCCATCCAGCCTTACAGCAATTTGGTCTTGCACTTGGATTTGATGGTATGTAAAGCCATCAATGGCTTGGCTCCAAATTATCTGACTGACATGATTTCGCCTGCTAAAATGGGTGTAAAAACAATATTAATATTAGGATGATTTATTTGGTGAGCGCTGTTTTTGTGTGTATCACACCTCAAGAGCCCTCTGCGAGCTTGGTCGTCGCTGTAGAAAGCGCCAATTCTCAAGCAAGACCCAGTTGTTGAAAGGTTAGATGGATCTTTCAGTGACCGGTCTTTGGTAAAGGTTTATGAATTTTTTCAACCCAGCCAAGAGCACATTTGGAAATATAAATGTTTTTTTTTGTGCTCCGCCGGGATTCAAATCCACGATCTTCCATTTACGAGTCCGAAGTGTAGCCACTGGACTACGGACCGGTCCAAGAAATGCCAACAACACGCGCTGTACCTAAGCGGTCACCCATCCAGGTAGCATCGGTACCCAATGTTGCCTAACTTCGGTGATCTGATGAGAACCGGTGCTTTCAGCATGGTATCGTCGTTGACACGGTTGTTAAGGAGGCAGACATTCAGATCCGCAATATTCTCTTGTCCCATAATCCACGAGTACAAATCCTATAGGTGGGCTGATCCTGACTAGTGTTTCCTTGCTGAGGGATCTGGGGGTTGTTTTTGATCTAATCTAATCTAATCTAAGTTGCAAATGTGTGTTACATTAGAGATTCACATTATATGCATTTTCACAAGACACGTTCGCGCTTAAACATGCCGAATCTCAAATGAACATGCAACTCTTGCCGGCCTTCCCTGAAACAGAGGTGACATAAGCAAAGTGAACCATTTTCAACAGCATGGGTGGTCAGCCGCATACCAACCTATAAGGCAAGGAACAGATCCCGGACTGAATTTCTCAGACCATGTAACGCGGTTGACGATTGACTGCTATCGGCTTCTGGGTGCAAACAGTTTACGGAGCCTAGGGCGATGGCGGATGTCTTCAGCTGCGTCATACGGTCTTAAATAGAGTACGCTGTTGAGGTGTGGACACCTCACCAGCGGAAGTACATTAGTATGTACGAGCAGCTCTAGAAGAAGTTCCTGAAGTACCTCCTTATGAGGACGCTGGGAAACTACCCTCAGTTCTGAGGAGCTGCTTCGGGAAACTGACTTCAGGAGCTTAGAAACTGGGCGCCCTTATGGTTCTCTCTCATAAGGTCATCAACGGATAAATAGACAGTTCTGCCTTGTTGGAAGGATTCAGGTTGTACGTGCCCAATGACTATAATCGGCGGCGAGGTCATGATTGATTTCATGTACTGATGAGTTCCACTGACGTCTATATATATTCTATAATCTAAGTTGCAAGGATATATTCATTTAAAGCTCTCAGATGTATGCCCACAAACAAACACGTGTAGTTCGCGCTTACAAATGCTGAATGTGTACTTACAAATAACATCCAAACCTGAAATGAACATAAGCCCTACAACTTTTGCCGACCTTCCTTGACACAGGGGTGACATTGGCAAAGTGAACCATTTTTTACAGTATGGGTGGTCAGCCTCATACCTACCTACAAGTCAAGGAATACGAATAATAAATAACATTGAACTATAAAAAAGAACAAAACCTTAAAAAGAAATCTATACAAAAAAAGTCAATAATTTCCTAGACAAAAAATGTAGCAAATTAATAAAACAACATTACAAATCAACATTGCAGATTAGCCACCCTTTCTTTCTGTCTTTGCATACTTCTTTCATTTCATACATACGTCTTTGTGCAAAATCCTTTAACTCGGAGTGTTGAACTCATTAACGAATCAAAAATTGGCAAATTTCAATAAAATTTAGACACCTTTAAATCCATGGTGAAAGAGTTCCTCCCAGCTTGTTGATGGCTAAAAGGGTGCACTGAAAAAAATGACTTATTATTCATGTTTTGCAGCTGCTTTACAGACTACAATGCGGACCCTTTCATAATCCGCCAATAATCTGTATTTGTCTGTCCGGATTAGCAAAGCCTTCCTGTATTGAGTTGGTGATTTTGTGCCCTGAAACACCCAATTTTCATTGTTCATATGGTACAATACATTATTTTTTGTTTAGCCGAATTAAACGTTATCAAAGTGATAATTGTTTTAAATATGAAAAAAAACGAGCAATATTTTAGTTTCAATCTACTTAATTACGTAATTAATGATATTTTTCTCTCAAATAATTGAATCTTTATGGCTAATCAATGGCAGATAGCTGCAGTGTGATTAGGGTGTACAACTCTGGTATATAAGCTGGATGCAGAGCCTTGGAAGTCAGTATCTGGTGATCACTCATTGCAGTAACATCCAGCTCTCATCATGGCGAACTTCTTCAGCTTTTTCTTCTTTTTCTTCTTCGTCTCCTTCTACTTCGTCCAGGCCGGTGAGTTATACCAATCCTTATTCAAGCCACCTCTGCCTGACTGGATGACCTATCATCCATAAACTGCACCAAAGCGCTTTTTCCCTGAGATGAGGATGATACACTGACGAGTTTAAGCTTTCTTGATTGTGCATACCAGGAACTATGAACAGAGAATCTTTGCCGTGTTAGGATTCATCAAAAGACCTTCTCGAAGGACCATTAATTCATTTTCTTATTCTTTGTTTCAGAAATCTGCGTCGAACATGACGGTAAGACCAGGATACAAAAAGATGATTTTTACAATACTGCATACACTATTAATTTTATTTACAAAATTATTGGCTCTGCAATGCATGTTTTGAGCCTTGAAGCAATATAGCAATTCTTTGTCAATTGTCCAAGTTTACTGATTTGCCCCCGTTGTGTGTTGCAGTGGTCTACCCCATCGTAGACAGGCTTGTCGGAAGTGGCGTTCGGTACCACGACCGCACCCCATGGGGCAAGAACATTCTCCTCAGCAGGTTCGGCGTCCACAAACCCCTTGGCTACAACACCGACTACAGCAACAGGGACATCGGTCTGTACAAGAGCTGGTACCCCAGGAGTGTGCACAGCCACAACTACGACATCCCCCTCTATGGATCCGGCGTGTACAGGACTTCTCTGGGCAGGGGAATCGTTGATAATGAGCAAATCTACAACAGGGACCTGGTTCACCCAAGGAACTACCCACTCCACAACATCTATGACTATTCCAACGATGTTGGAGATTACGTCAAGACCGATATCGGTTTGGATATGGACATCAACGTTGTAGGAAAGGTACAAAAAACGATAGTTCACAATTTTTCATATTTCGTGTTGTCAATTGACGAAGCGATTTTTCTATTCACTTTAAGCTTTGTCAATGGAACTTTATTTAAGAGCTTAATAACATTGTGCCTACTGTTTTTGCAGGACAACATCGACAGGTCTTACAGGATCGACTTCTTCAAGGGCAACTATGGAGTCATCAAGAGCAGGTCTGAATGCGACTGCGTCTGCCCCAACACCATCCCCAGAGGAGACCTGACCAACGAACTCGTCTTTGACATAGTCCAGAAGTACGTTTCCAATACCCTTACTCTTTACTCAAACAATTTTAAGTTTGACTTCATGGAACGTATTGGAACTACAGTATATTTTAGTGGCTTTTATAACGATTGTTTCCATTGCAGGGATGTGATCAACAAGCTGTGGAACAACAGGCGCATGCCCCACCTCAGCATCCTCGGTAAGCGCATGAAGTATGCCATCCTGAACCTTGCCAACAGCGAGGTCGCCATCTACAAGAAGTTCTCCTTCATTTTCTCCAGTTTCTTCCTCGGCCAATACCAGAATGTTGATGTCAACTCCATCTGCCCCTTCATTAAGGTGAGTCATGGCCTTCCTCGATACATTATCTACGAAATTGAATAGGGTATTTATAACAACTGGTTCCATAAAAAATGAAATATTGCTAGCTCGAAGTCCTTTTGATGTAATGTTTATATTACAGTATACATGGATATTTTTCATTTTTGATCATCTCTGTCCTATACTAATGAGTCTGCCTTACATTGGGTAGAATTCTACTAACATTTAAGCCAATTTCAAGAAAAAGGTAAAGAAATAGTCCATGAAAAACATTTACAAATCCTTTTTTACGTGTGGAATGTTTGATTGATGTCACCAGTTTGATTCTTACCATTCTCTTTCTTCCAGATTGTCGACCTCTCCGTGATGTACTCCAGGACCCACGATGTCTCTCTCCTCAAGCAGCTAAACGAGCTCATCGCCTTGATCACCAAGGAAACCATTAAGGTCAACGCTCTCAGTGCCATTTACACCAGTGGATGCCATGCTGGAATCAACATTGAGGTACAAACTCTTCACAAAGTAATAATCATAATTGATAAGATGATTTGTTTGGTGAGCGCAATTTTCCTGTACACCTCAACAGCCCTCTGTGTGCTTGGTCGTCATTATAGAAAGCGCCAATTCTCAAGCAAGACTCAGTTGCTGTAAGGCTGGATGGAATTTTGGTGGCCGGTCTTTAGTAAAGGCATATGAATACATATTTCAACCAAGCGAAGAGCATATTTGAAATTATAAATAAGATATTTTTGTGCTCCGCCGGGATTTGAACCTACAATCTTCCATTTACGAGTCCATAGCGTTACCACTGTATAAATGATCTTTTCCAAATGAATTATGACAGTTGGAACAGTAAAAACAATGTTCTTATTTATTTAGCACCAGCAAGCGCATTTGATAAATATTACATGTGAACACAATCTTTCAGAGATTCGCGCTTCTTGAAGATCACGTCCAGTGCCTGGATGAGAGCCATGTCCTCAATCACGTTGTGGATCTGTGGGCCCGTGAAGGAAGTCTCCTGCCCGAGACCATCAGAAGCCTCGTCCATGACCTGTGGAGGTCTAGCTACTACCCCGACAGGCTGATGGCTGTCATCGCCACCATGATCCTGACCCCTGAAGTCAACACCTTCGTTGAAGACTGGAACATGTACCAATGGTTCGAGGTAAGAGATGCATCGAAAGATTTAATACTTTCGTGACGTCACGTTGCAAGACTTCTTTTTTTGAAAACATGAATACAACAGCATTAAATAGAATTTTGTACATACATATATAAGATATTTTTTACATTTCATGTCGCCCATTACTGTATTCTACAATTGTGTATTTCAACTTACAAATCATGCCAGGTAAATAAATAAAAAGTAAAGAAAAACAAAAAGAAGCAACACCCAAACCAAAAATAAAAAAGAGTAATAAAAACTTCAGGAATCCTAGTGCAATCACTTGACAAAATAGCTCTGAATAAGTTACTTACTAATCAGTTGTGAAAAGTAAGCCTCTTTGGACTAAACTATAGACCACAGTCAAGAACATGGTGTAGAATATTCAGTATCTCAAGCAAATATTTTGTGTCAATTTTGGTACAGTTCGTTCAGCATATTCTGCAAAGCTTTTGATTTCCAAAAAAATATTTATGAATTAAATAGTAATATTACCATTTTGGTCTGCCCCTCTCATCAATAGCAATTTGCCTGGGTGTATGAAAAAAAACAATGTACCAAAGAAGTCCATCCATCCAGACAAAGCTTTCGTTCTTTTTCCTTTCTTTATTCTTCTTTCCTTTTAGAGATCGAAGTGATGCTAGCTTTATTTTCAAGATTTGCTAGGTATACTGCTCTGGAACTCTGCTTTTGCAACTTCATTTATATTCTGATGAAATTCCTTGTTGTCTTCCAGAGCACCAACATGCTCGCCACCGAGATCGTCCCCGAATGCTGTTGCTCCTTCAGGGTGAACCGTCTCCACGAGATCCTGTCCATCGCCAAGCAGGAGATCATCCGCAACGTTGAGCGCGCCGAGCACTCCGGCATCAGGGAAATCTACTAAGCAACTGGCGATGGGGTGATCTTCGTGATCTGACTTGAATTTACGGCAATTCTATTATATTTATGAAATGAAATGTCTATGTATATATACTATGCAAAATAAAAGAAATATTTAATTAATTAAACATGTTTTATTCACTCGGTATAACATGTTTGTCTTCGTGATTCAAGAATTGATGCATTTGAAAGCAAATTATGTCTTCAAAGTTAGATGTTGACCATTGTCCATCACTATTCAACGGTAGCAGGACAGAATATCTCATGACAAAACATCACATGACACAACATCACATGACAAAACATTACAGGTAGTAAAGTAAACAGTACAGGAAAATAAAGTTACAGTTAGCACATGTTTTGTTATCCATTTTCGGTAAATTGTTTGAAAAAATTGTTTACGATAATTTTTGTACCACCATTTATTCGCAGTTAACCGATTTTCAGAATGGCTTTTTGCGAAAAAGATCCGTGATATCAAATATCACTGTTTTCTCAGACTTGTTTTGAATGGAATGGAATGGAATGTGGATCTCAAGTCGATGTAATTTACACGGACTACCCAAAGGCATTTTTGGCCGGGTTAACCATGCTATTCTACTTAAAAAAAAAAAAAAAAATCTGGGAGTACACGGGCTAGTCTTTTTAGATGATATTCTTCGTACCTCACCAAAAGGTCCCAGGCGGTTGTTGTTGGCAGCTCTAGGTGTATTTTTTATAAAATTCCCGCTGGAGTCCCTCAGGGCTTTCATCTTGGTCCGCTTCTATTAAATGCTTATATTTTTTAAATCGGTCGTTCATTCGTTGCTTTAAGAGTAATAAATGCTTACTTTACGCAGACGATATTTATTTATTTATAAATTCACGACACTTAGTGCCTTTTACAATACATACCTACTAAAAATAGGTTATAAATACCAGAGCAATTAAAAAGTATATAAAATAGTACATAAAAAAAATCAGTAAGATATCCAATTATCAAGACGGCATATTATTAAGGGATGATTTAGGCAAACTTACAGATTATTACGCTTCATCTTATTATATAACTATCAGCTTATTTGTGAGGATCTAGGCTCTGTGTCAGAGTTAAAAGACCTCGAATGTACAATGGACGTTAGCTTGCTCTTTGATGCACATATTTCTTTGGAAGCGGAGAGGTTTTATAAATTGTTAGGATGCACATTTAGATCGTGCCAGTCGTTTAAGACCTTAAATGCTATCAAAGTGCCTTATTTTTAATATGTGCGTAGTATTCTTCAATGTGCTTCCCCAATTTGGAACCCGATGTATAAGACTCACATACAGCGATTGGGGCACGTACAAAATAAATGTCCAAAGCATTTGAATTTCAGAGCTCACATGTCTTTCATCAACTATCATGAGGCTGCTCTCCATCATGGAATTATGCCTCTAGTGTCGCGAAAGGTCTTCTAGGGCATGCCTTTTCTATATCTCAATGAACTTTTCTTCGCAAGTAGGTACCCATAGATCCAAGTATGGGAAAAACTCTATTCTCAATAGGCTATTGCAAACCTACAACTCCAAATTGAACCATTCGGAAATATTTCTAAGTCGATGTTCTTGGATGGTACTATTGTCAGAGTAGTAAATATTCTTACATTATTATATTTTGTTTTATTATTTACTGCTTTTGAAACTTTTGCTCTTATTTATATTAACATTATTTATTTTCTTTCAAGTATTCATTTCGTTTATATAATTTGTTTTACCTATTGTACTTTTACTTGGATTTGTAACCTTTGACTGGTTCTGATTTTGTTAAATTGTTTTGTTGATATTAACTTTTTATTTACCATCTTTTTACTCAATTTTTTAATTTCATATTTTTTTTATTACTAATTTTTTAATTGAAAAACTAGAATTGGCCTTTGATTTTGTAAACTTACATGTTTCCTATGATAATGCGTACTGTTGTTTTTCGTATAATAATAAAGTCATGTGGCGTTTTGTCATGTATTGTTTTGTCTCTGTGCTGTTCTATCCTGCCACCACTGACAAGACTATTGTCCATTCGAAACAATCACCAATTTCATCCAATCATCATCTTAACACTTTTCTAAGTCATTCTAACATGATTGACCAATGATAGCACATGAGCTCGAGATATCTTCAGTCTTCAGTCAGCCTTCTTCTTTTGCTGCAACTTCAATCGAAGATCAGCGATCACTTGGATGCTGCGGATCGAAATAGGTACTTAGTGCTATTGTTGAACCATTGTCGCAGGTTTTTCAGCCACATTGTCTTTCGGCGTCTTCTCTGAGTTCTTCTCCCCTCAATCTTACTCTGTATGATCAGATGCAGAAGGTGGTATTTCTCATTTCTCAAAACGTAACCAAAGTAGGTACATAAGCTTTCTCCGCTTAATCGTTGAAAAAAGTTCCTTTGTAGTGTGCATGATACGTCGGAGGACTTCCTCATTGGTGACCCGATCACGTCAAGAGATCCGAAGTATTTTTCGGTATACACACATCTCGAACGCTTCAATACGTCTCTCCAGTGTCTGTGTGAGCATCCGTCCATCCCTCCATACCATTTAGAACAATTGGGAAGACCTAGCACCTCACCATGCGCTTATGGAGGTCAAGGAGTGATCTCACCTATTCTTGGTATGCTCTTCTTTAGATGGATATCCTTTTCTCAAGGTGCATCGACTTGTTCACATCAAAATGATGGCTGAAGATTCGTTTCCATTAAAAACAACACATTAATATTATATTTTGTATTGTTTGTGTATTAACACTGTGAAAATTCATTTTGTTTCAATTTATAATTTTTGGATGAAATTTTTCAAGCAAAACACTGTTTATTTTCACTATAGACTTTATTTAAAAGATTAAAATCTTTAAAACAAAATTACTAACGTTTTCGACCTAGAAGGTCATCATCTGATGATGACCTTCTAGGTCGAAAACGTTAGTAATTTTGTTTTAAAGATTTTAATCTTTTAAATAAAGTCTATAGTGAAAATAAACAGTGTTTTGCTTGAAAAATTTCATCCAAAAATTATAAATTGAAACATTAATATTATCATTGTTTTTTTTTATTATTTTCTATAAAACATCAATGATTCATTTCATTCATTTTATCATAGTGGTCGTATAATTGATCGAATAGTGTCACAAAGATGGCCCCTCATCGATTGCTTAGTAGATTTCCCTGATGCCGGAGTGCTCGACGCGCTCAACGTTGCGGATGATCTCCTGCTTGGCGATGGACAGGATCTCGTGGAGACGGTTCACCCTGAATGAGCAACAGCATTCGGGGACGATCTCGGTGGCGAGCATGTTGATGCTCTGGAAGACAACAAGGAATTTCATCAGAATATTAATGAAGTTGCAAAAGGGAGAGTTCTAGAGCAGTACACCTAGCAAATCTTTGAAATATAAAAAAAAACAGTTCAATCTTCGCTTCGATCGATGGACGAAAGCTTTGTCTGGATCATAGATTTTATTCTTTTATCTATAGTCTGGATGGATGAACTTCTTTGGTCACTTGTTTTTCTTATGGATCTTCTTCTTCTTCGTGTCAGCTTCACACCGTATTGGCCCAGTAACGAGCAATGTCTACAGCTCTTTGGTTTCCCGCAAAGAGATCATCCATTGAGCAGCTTGTCGGACAGGAGGGACAACACCGCAGGTGCTCCATTGTTTGCTGAGCTCCACACTCACATAGTGTAGAGTCTTCCCGTCCCAGAAATCCCCAGGTCAGCATGTTGGCCCGGGCTCTTCCAACCGGGCTCTTCTTATTGATAAGCCAGAAGCATTTCATGCAAGCATCTTCAAATGTCTGAATAAACATTGAACTGATTCGAACAAATGTAACACAGTCATCAAATGCAACTTCATTTTTGTTTGGAAATTCCTTCAACAACAATCAAAAGTTTTGCACAATATGCTGAACAAACTGCACCAAAATCGAAACAAAATACTTGCTTCAGATCCTGGATATTCTACTCCATGTTCTTGGCTGTGGTCCATAGTTTTATCCGTAGAGGCTTACGCTTTACAATTGATTTGTGTGTGACTTATTCAAGGCTATTTCGTCAAATGATTGCACTGGGATTTCTGAAGTTATTTTGTCGTATAAAATAAGACGTCATGAAAGTATGAAATCTGTTGATGCATCTCTTACCTCGACCCAAGGGTACATGTTCCAGTCTTCAACGAAGGTGTTGAGTTCAGGGGTCAGGACCATGGTGGCGATGACAGCCATCAGCCTGTCGGGGTAGTAGCTGGACTTCCACAGGTCATGGACGAGGTTCCTGACGGTCTCGGGCAGGAGGCTTCCTTCACGGGCCCACAGTTCCAAAACGTGAGGGAGGAGATGGCTCTCATCCAGGCACTGGACGTAGTCTTCAAGAAGCGCGAATCTCTGAAAGATTGTGTTCACATGTAATATTTATCAAATGCGCTTGCTGGTGCTAAATCAATAAGAACATTGTTTTTACTGTTCCACCTGTCATATTTCATTTGGAAAAGGTCATTTATACAGTAGTAACGCTTCGGACTCGTAAATGGAAGATTGTAGGTTCAAATCCCGGCGGAGCACAAAAATATCTCATTTATAATTTCAAATATGCTCTTCGCTTGGTTGAAATATTCATATGCCTTTACTAAAGACCGGCCACCAAAAGTCCATCTAGCATTAAAGCAACTGAGTCTTGCTTGAGAATATGCGCTTTCTATAATGACGCCCAAGCACACAAAAGGCTGTTGAGGTGTGATCCACAGGAAAACTGCGCTCACCAAACAAATCATCTTATCTATTATGATTATAACTTTGGTAAAGAGTTTGTACCTCAATGTTAATTCCAGCATGGCATCCACTGGTGTAAATGGCACTGAGAGCGTTGACCTTAATGGTTTCCTTGGTGATCAAGGCGATGAGCTCGTACAGCTGCTTAAGGAGAGAGACATCGTGGGTTCTGGAGTACATCACGGAGAGGTCGACAATCTGGACGAAAAGATATGGTTAGAATCAAACTGATGACATCAATCAAACATTCCACGTAAAAAAGGATTTGTAAATGTTTCTCATTGACTATTTCCTCAGCTTGTTCTTTAATATTGGTCAAATGTTAGTAGAATTCTACTCAATGTAACGCAGAGTCATTGGTATAGGACAGAGATGATCAAAAATGAAGAGTATCCATTTACAAGTATAAACATTACATCAAAAGGACTTGAAACTAGCAATATTTTATTCTTTAGAGAGCCAGTTGTTCGAAATACCCTATTCAATTTCGTAGATAATGTATCAAGGAAGGCCATGACTTACCTTGATGAAGGGGCAGATGGAGTTGACATCAACATTCTGGAATTGGCCGAGGTAGATACTGGAGAAGAGCAAGGAGAACTTCTTGTAGATGGCGACCTCGCTGTTGGCAAGGTTCAGGATGGCATACTTCATGCGCTTACCGAGGATGCTGAGGTGGGGCATGCGCCTGTTGTTCCACAGCTTGTTGATCACATCCCTGCAATGGAAACAATCGTTATTAAAGCCACTAAAATAAACTATAGTTCCGATACGTTCCATGAATTTAAACTTAAAATTGTTTGAGTAAAGAATAAGGGTGTTCGGTCGATAGCTCAGTTGGTAGAGTGCTTGCATTCCATGCCGTGAGCTCGGGTTTGAATCCCACCGAGGGTGTCGGAAATGATTACTCGTTTCGGTGTTTATTTCAAACCCCAAAATAAAATACCGGCAAGGTTTACTCAGCCTTCTCAATAAATGAGTACCAGATCTTTCGGGAGCTGGGAAACCCCCACTTCAACTGAAGGGGTTGGCGTAAGGCCGGCCCCCTTACCTGTAAAAATAAATAGGTTCAAATCGCCACATGCGACCCCTTCGGAAATAACCCGGCAAGAAGTTACACTATATGTGTAGCTTAGTTGCGGTTTTTTTTTGCGTTGCGTAGCGTGTTGGAAACCTACTTCTGGACTATGTCAAAGACGAGTTCGTTGGTCAGGTCTCCTCTAGGGATGGTGTTGGGGCAGACGCAGTCGCATTCAGACCTGCTCTTGATGACTCCATAGTTGCCCTTGAAGAAGTCGATCCTGTAAGACCTGTCGATGTTGTCCTGCAAAAACAGTAGGCACAATGTTATTAAGCTCTTAAATAAAGTTCCATTGACGAAGCTTAAAGTGAACAGAAAAATCGCTTCGTCAATTGACTACACGAAATATGACAAATTGTGAACTATTGTTTTTTGTACCTTTCCGACAACGTTGATGTCCATATCTAAACCCATATCGGTCTTGACGTAATCTCCGACATCGTTGGAATAGTCATAGACGTTGTGGAGTGGGTAGTTCCTTGGGTGAACCAGGTCCCTATTGTAGATTTGCTCATTATCAACGATTCCCCTGCCCAGAGAAGTCCTGTACACGCCGGATCCATAGATGGGGAGGTCGTAGTTGTGGCTGTGCACACTCCTGGGGTACCAGCTCTTGTACAGACCGATGTCCCTGTTGCTGTAGTCGGTGTTGTAGCCGAGGGGTTTGTGGACGCCGAACCTGCTGAGGAGAATGTTCTTGCCCCATGGGGTGCGGTCGTGGTAGCGAACGCCACTTCCGACAAGCCTGTCTACGATGGGGTAGACCGCTGCAACACACAAGGGGACAAATCAGGAAACCTGGACTTTTGGCAATGAATTGTTATTGCTTGAAAGCTCAAAGCCTGCATTTAAGAGTCAATAATTTTGTAAGTAAAATTCATAGTTTATGTTGTATTGTAAAAATCATCTTTTGGTATCCTGGGTCTTACCATCATGTTCGACGCAGATTTCTGAAACAAAGAATAAGAAAATGAATTAATGGTCCTTCGAGAAGGGCTTTTGATGAATGATAACATGGCAAAGATTTTCTGTTCTTAGTTCCTGGTATGCACAATCAAGAAAGCTTAAACTTGTCAGCGTATCATTTCCATCTCAGGGAAAGAGAGTTTTTGTGGAGTTTATGGATGATAGGTCATCCAGTCAGTTAAAGGTGAGTTAGATTAGGATTGGTTTAACTCACCGGCCTGGACGAAGTAGAAGGAGACGAAGAAGAAAAAGAAGAAGAAGCTGAAGAAGTTCGCCATGATGAGAGCTGGATGTTACTGCAATGAGTGATCACCAGATACTGACTTCCAGGGCTCTGTCTCCAGCTTATATACCAGAGTTGTGCACCCTAATCACACTGCAGCTATCTGCCATTGATTAGCCATAAAGGTATAATTGTTTGGGAGAAAAACATCGTTAATTAATTAGATATATTTAAATTCTTCATTATTTGAAGCTTAAAATTATTTATTGCATTGCTAAGTACTTATTATCTACGTTAAAATTCAATTAATTTTTAATTAATGAGCTGATTAAATATATTTGTATGTGAACAATGAAATACGTAAAAAGTAACAAAAAATGGTCTAGTACGACGGTACCATGTTGAAAGCACCGGTTCTCATCAGATCACCGAAGCTATGCAACGTTGGACGCGGATGCTACCTGGATGGTAACCACTCAGGTACACTGCGTGTTTTTGGCATTTCTTGAACCGGTCCGTAGTCCAGTGGCAACTCTTCGGACTCGTAAATGGAAGATTGTGGATTCGAATCCCGACAGAGCACAAAAATATATAATTTATATTTCCAAATGTGCTGTTCGCTGGGTTGAAAAAGTTCATAAACCTTAACCAAAGACCGGTCACTAAAAGGTCCATCCAACCTTACAACAACTGGGTCTTACTTGAGAATTGGCGCTATCAACAGCGACGACCAAGCACGCAGAGGGCTCTTGGGGTGTGATACACACAAAAAACAGCGCTCACCAAATAAATCATCCTAATATTGTTATTATTAGTAGGTACGTCCTAAGACACATTTTTGGATGATTTAGGACAAAATACTTCTGATTAATGACCCCAAAAAATAGTGGACGATAAAAGAGACAAATTTTCTACGGTAGTTTGATCGAGGAAAGAGACTCGTTGGTATAGTTGACGAGAAGGTGCTCCGCCGGGATTTGAACCCACAAACTTCCATTTACGAGTCAAAAAAGTAAACACTAGACTAGGAGGCAGCTCTGCAGAGGCTCTGGACACCCTTAGCGGAATGGCGACAGAGTTACTACGGACCGGTCAAGTGTAATATGCTCTTAATAATAATAATATTAGGATGATTTATTTGGTGAGCGCTGTTTTTGTGTGTATCACACCTCAAGAGCCCTCTGCGAGCTTGGTCGTCGCTGTAGAAAGCGCCAATTCTCAAGCAAGACCCAGTTGTAAGGTTGGATGGACCTCTCAGTGACCGGTCTTTGGTAAAGGTTTATGAAATTTTCAACCCAGCGAAGAAAACATTTGGAAATATAAATGGTATATTTTTGTGCTCCGCCGGGATTCGAATCCACAACCTTCCATTTACGAGTCCGAAGTGTTGCCACTGGACTACGGACCGGTCCAAGAAATGCCAACAACACGAGGTGTACCTGAGCGGTCACCCATCCAGGTAGCGTCCGCGCCCAATGTTGCTTAACTTCGGTGATCTGATGAGAACCGGTGCTTTCAACATGGTATCGTCGTTGACAAAATGTTATATCTAATCTAATCTAATCTAATCTAAGTCACAAAGGTATGTAGGTAACATTAAGGATTCACATTTTATGCATTTTCACAAGCAGACACGTATAAGTTCGCACTTAAACATGCTGCATGTGGACTAACAATAAAAAAACCCAAATCTCAAATTAACATACACACTTCAACTCTGGCCGACCTTCCCTGAAACAGGGGTGATATTGGCGAATTGAACCATTTTCCACAGCATGGGCAGTCAGCCGCATACCAACCTGCCCCTATTTTAATCCTGGGTACGCCCTTGAATGGATCCAGAACATGCAAAATATCCCTTGGAGATAGCTCAGTTGGTAGAGTGCTTGCAGTCCATGCCGAGAGATCAGGTGCTAATCCCATCGAGGGTGTCAGAAATGATTTTATCGCCCAAGTAACATTTTAGGTTGTAAAAAGGTTATAAAAAGGTTCTAGAACCTTTGTATGCGGGGAGTTTTTTAGTTCACAGCATAGACTCGTCCTGTCGATAGCTCAGTTGGTAGAGTGCTTGCATTTCATGCCAAAAGCTCGTGTTCGAATCCCACCACGGGACCATGGCCCATGGGTGCAAAAATGATTGCCCGTTTCGAGTTTAATTCAAGCACAAAATAAAATACGGGCACGGTTTACTGAGCCTTCACAAGAAATGAGTGCCAGCCTCCTCGGAAGATGGGAAACCCCACTGCAACTGAATGGTTGACGTGAGGCCAAATCGCACCATGCGACGCCTTCGGGAATAACGTAGATAAGAAGTTACACTGTGTGTGTGGCTTATTTGCGTAGTTACAAAGTAGACATCTTCCATAGTTAATTTACAAATATGTATTCCCGAATCGGGCGGTCAATTACTTAGTTGGTAGAGTGCTTGCATGAACCCCTATTGCAAGCGAAGCGGTTGGCGTAAGACCGCCCCCTTACTTGCAACAATAAATAGGTTCCACTCGCCACATGAACCTGGCAAAAAATTACACTATATGTGTAGAGAAGTCACCCTTTTTTTAAAGCTTCTACTTCTAAAACTAAAACTTCTTAATCGGCAGGATGATATCTTTGCAGAATTGATAGTGAATGAGTGATAAAAAAAATATTAACTAAATCAAAATCGAATAAACTAAATAATTTTATTTCAGCCCTTTTTTCCTGCAAATATTTATCTTGAAACGTGAGCACTGCCATCTATTACTGTAGCACTCAAACATTTTTTAATCTAGAAAATGTTTATAGTATTGAAATTAGTAAAAGCTTTGTACAGCTTTGAATAGATGTCGTTACTAAATAATTAAAAATTAAAAAATACAATTAATTATTAATTGTTTTATTTTTATTTCTTTTTGATTTTTTAATTGAGTTACACAATATGGGAAATTATTTCAGACTAAAATAGTGTTTTTTTTCTTGTTTAGAAAATTACACCCAGCCAATACTAAATCTAAATCTAAATCTAAGCTGCAAAGATATGCATCATTTGAGATTCATATTAAATGCATTCCCACAAGCAGACACGCATAATTTCGTGCTTACACATGCCGCATGTGGACCTTCAATATAAAAACCCAATCTCAAATGAACATAAGCCCTGCAACTCATGCCGACCTTCCCTGAAGCAGGGGTGACATTGGCAAAGTGAACCATTTTTTACAGTATGGGTGGTCAGCCGCATACCAGCCTATCAGTCAAGGAATATAATATATAATACAATATTTTTTTATGAGTTCGGAACATTGAAAAGGGCGCGAAAATAAACGTCGACATTCGGCCGGGATGCTAAGGAAGACGCAAACAAATGTATTGTTTTCGGTTGTTAAGGACTGCAGTTCCATAGAAGACTGACGCTTTTCTCGTCGAGAAAACGGCCCAAACACAAAAATGTTCATAAGAAACCTTTGCCCCAAGTATGAAGAATACTCCTCTCGATTGCGTAAATCAAAAACGAGGATGACAACTTAACTCACTCACTAGAAGTCTATACAATCTATAATCTAAGTTGCAAAGATATATTAACATTCAAAACTCATATCAAATGCATGTGTAAATTCGCGCTTACATATTCTGAATGTGCCTACTTACAAATTTAAACCATATCTACCTTAAATAAACATACACCCTGCAACTTTTGCCAACCTTCCCTGAAACAGGGATCAAATATGCTTTTCGCTGGCCCAGATAGCAGGTCAGTTTGCTGCAAGTTTGATTTGTACTTAAATTTATATTGTCATGTCAAATATGACAAAATAAGTTTGTTGCAATATTGCTGCAACGTTGTGCTCACAGCATTATATTTTTTCTTTATGTTTCCTGCCTGCATAGTGCATTTTAACCGCCATAACGTCTGTCAACTGTCAAGCCGGCTTGCGTTTCAACTCTGACAATTCTTCCCCTCGAAATCGTCAATTTTCAAGGTAATTATACATTAAATTGAAAAAAAATCATTTTTAGCGTGTTCCTTAGTTCATAAACTATTCAACAGTATATAATTTGTAGCAAGTTCTATGTTTTTTAGTACTTTTTTTTGTATACAAAATAACAATGGTTTGAACATACACAGGATTTTGAGATCATTTTTAACAGCCTTACTATTTTATTTTTTCAGATGTCTTACTCTATTCGAGAGATTAATATGTGTTTGAATGGAAATGCATCAGATGTAGAACTTGAAGATGAAGATGACGAAATTACAACCTGGTGGGAGCCAAGGATCGAAAACGGTGACCAGGAGATGGCTGCAGACGAGTTGAGCCAGATAATTGGGATGCCCATTGAAATAAACGTTAGTATTTTATTTTTTTATTTATCTATTAAAAAATCCTCATTTTATTCAAAATATATCTCAACAAATTAGCTATAAATCGGTACCTTTAAACTCGTATCTTTATAATTAATCACAGATTGTACTGCATTGACATTGACTGAAGTCCTCTAAAATAGGTTTTCTATGGTTCCAATTTCTATTTTATTTGTGGATGATATTATAAACGTAACTATTTATTTCTTTTCAGGCACCTAGTGATGTTGACCAGGAGGAAGAAGCAAATGCGGTGGAAGGTGATGGACAACATCAGGCCCATTCGTTGTGGACAGAAGTACGCTGGCGACACCGTGACTTGGATATCCCCGACACAACGTGTACTGCCAGTTTTTTACAATCCATTAAAATTTTAACGTCACTGGAATATTTTCAATTATTTGTAGATGACGCAATAATTGAAAATATGGTTCAGCAGCCCAATTTATATTCATCACAATCGGACGGCGGACAGTGAGAAGACCACGTTCAAGATGGCTGGATGGAGTGGTGGCGGATAGCCGTGCAGTGGGAATGTGGGACTGGAGGAGGAAGACGTTGGATAGACAGCGCTGGCAGCGGTTGCTGAGGGAGGTCGTGCCAGTGATGATGATGATGTGACTATTATAAAACTTTGTTACTACTATAAGCAAACTGTAAATGAAATAAAATAAAAATATTTCATCTTTTTATTCTAATTTTGTTTTTTTAAATATTATAATAATATCAAAAAATGTATATAATTTGCAGAAGCAAACATTTTGCAAGTTTGTCATGACAACCTTACGGGAACTTTGTTATGACAAAGTTTCTGCAAGCTTGTTGCTGGGAAACTAGAAAGTTTGATTAAAACTTGCCTCAAGTGTATATACTTGCCATGGTGAACTTGCAGCAAGCCTTCACTTTTGACACATCAAACTTGTTGCAAGTCAGATACAAGTTTAAAATGCTATCTGGGGGGTTGAAAAATTCATTTATCTTTACAAAAGGTCCATCCAAGTTTACAGCAACTGGGTCTTGCTTGAGAATAAGAATGAGACAACCGTTGCAATACCGTTGGCATGGTGATTTCATGGGTTTCTATGGTGATATGTACATAGATTGAAGACGGAGTAGAGACACGTTGCTTACATAGAAAATGACAAAAACATTTCATATTATGTCGTGAGCGAGACAGAACTATGGCATCAAAGACGGTGCATCACGATTGTAACTAAATCACATGTATATAGCCACTCCATTGAATAATTACTACCTTCATGCGTTATATTACCCTATATTTCATATTATCTACCTTGAGATAAATCTAGAACCAATAGAGTACATAGCGAGTAGGTATATATCCTAGATTTATATTAATATACAAACAAATACCCCAAGTATAAAATTCAACCCACAGCGTTGTACCAAAATTGTATGTGAAGTAAAACGCTCGCTAGAGGCGCTGCGCTACGTTTCATGCGTCTTGCGTGGATGAATGACTGCGCTGGACTTTGCCCGGCACGCGTACGAAAGGTGATCCCTCGTATGCGACGTAACCCAAACGTCTGGTCCGTCAGCTTCGTAGTGGTGGCGAGAAAACGAAGACTGACTATTCGAAATATTAAATGTATTCGAATTTTCTTCGAATTTCTTGACATACGAGTATAGAATGAAAAAAACGGATTTTACTGACCGTGCAAAAGAGAAGAACGATTTTCTCTACGTTTCATCGGAGTCATATCCGACGTCTTCAGGAGACGTGTGTCCTCTACAAAGAGGAACCACGAACATGATAATACAGTTCGTGGTTCCTCTTTGTAGAGGACACACGTCTCCTGAAGACGTCGGATATGACTCCGATGAAACGTAGAGAAAATCGTTCTTCTCTTTTGCACGGTCAGTAAAATCCGTTTTTTTTCATTCTTTAAAATGTCTAACGACCGTAATCATAATTTAAAATCTTTAATTACGAGTATAGGTTGGTATGAGGCTGAAAAACCAAACTGTAAATGATGGTTCACTTTGCCAATGTTTCAGGGAAGTTCGACTAAAGTTGCAGGGTATTTGCTTATTTGAGATTTGGTTTTTAGCATTTGACACTTTGTCAATGTCATCCCTGTTTCAGGGAAGGTCGGCAAGAGTTTCAGGGCTTATGTTCATTTGAGATTGGGTTTTTTTAAATTGTAGGTCCACATGCGCCACGTGTGAGCACGAAATTATGCGTGTCTGCTTGTGGGAATGCATTTAATATGAATTTCAAATGATACATATCTTTGCAACTTATATTTAGATTTAGATTTTAGTCAGCGCGAGCTTACGCGTGTCTGTTAGTGAGCATGCATTTAATATGAATTTTAAATATTAATATACGAGTATCTTTGCAACTTATCTTTACATTACAGACATATAGATGTATATGAAGCTGTATCACCTATACTGAAAAAAATTGTTCACTTTGACCAATGTCACCCCTGTTTCAGGGAAGGTCAGAGAGAGTTGTAGGTACGGCTGATTTTCACTTGAGATTGGGGTTTTTATATTGTTCTCGTAAATCCATAGTCCATGCAGCATGTGCAAGCGCGAACTGATAGGTGCCTGATTATGGGAATGCATGTAATATTAATCTTAAGTATATCTTTGCAACATAAATTAAAGATTCATTTGGTGAGCGCTGTTATCGTGTAAATCGCACCGTAGAAGCCCTCTGCGATTAGAGCGAGATCCAGTTGGTGTAAGGCTGGATGGATCTTTGGTAAAGGTAGATGAATTTGTCAGCCCAGTGACAAACACTTCTGTAAATTAAATTATATTTAAGTGTATTTTATTATTGAGTCAGGCAACCCGGTTGCTAGGGAAAAGGCATACAAATGTTTGGTTGCTTAGGACGGCAGCCCCATGCAAGACTGAGTTTGCACACCGAGAAAAAAGTTATAAAGTCAAAAATGTTCCAGCTTCATTTATGAATAATAAAATTTATGAAGTTTGTAAAAATGTCAATGATAAAAAACTTAATTCATTTGTAAAATACAAAATGATTCCTGAAACGTGAACAAGATGTAAAATAATTCTTGTTTAATTTTTTTTATAGTTAGTTAATTTTACGATTACATAATCGTGAATTCGAATTTCGAATATTCCATTTTTCGATATTCATTTCACGCCTACAGTCTAGTATCGACATCGCAGCACTCGGTGCTGTCAATTCAGCCAATAACATGAATAAATTGTCGAAAGTCGGCGCCGATTTCGAATTCACCGGCACGATTCGGGAACGTGCTGCGATCAGGGGCTTCCAAGCTCCAAAACACAATATTTAACAATTGAATAATAAAAATTGTGTCTAGAAAACTAATCAAAATTCAATACTTTTGAAATGCGAGCACATATATTTCAGAAAAATTCGAAATTTTAGGTGCCTACTTGCTCCCATGTAAAATCTAATCTAATCTAACCTAAGTTGCAAAGATATGTTACATTGGAGATTCACATTACATGAATTCTCACAACTAGACACATACAAGTTCGCGCTTGCACATGCCTCATGTGAACCTACAACATGTCAGGGTTATAGCCGCGGGGGCTAAGAGGGCTGATCTTTCTAGCGTGTTTCGAATGGAACAACGTTGGTTCGATCCCCGCTTGGGTCTTTTGACTTTAACTTTGACCCTGGTTCAACAGATGTTATTGGGTAATTATTATTTAATAATTCATTAATAATAAACAATAATAAATTATTAAATGATGATATTAATACCTGTTTCTGGCCAGGCAGAATACGTTGGTGAATTGCATTCCTCTTCACAAATCTATTTAAAAAAAAAAAAAAAACATAAAAACCAAATCTCAAATGGACATACACCCTGCAACTCTTGCCGTCCTTCCCTGAGACAGGGGTGACATTGGCAAAGTGAACCATTTTTACAGCATGGGTGGTCAGCAGCATACCAACCTATATAAATTCGAATTATTTTATTATTCGAATCATTTGACTATTCGAATATTACACAAATACACGCAAGTACGTGTTTTATGTACAAGGTGCAACCAAAAAATTTGAAAGTCATTCTGGAGTTAGCAAATTTCCAGTTTTGTAATTTTGTTTTGATTTGTATTTATTTTTTTGAAAATACTGTAGGCATTTTTTATACTGTCATATTGATATGTCAGCTTTAACTAGAAATTTCAATTGTTTTTAGTTTTTATTTTTTATTTTCAGTTAGTAGGTTACTAGAAATTCTAACAAATTCAGTCAATCTAACTTTTATAATTCCCTAAAAAACTTCCTAAGGATTCTTCTCCTATGGGCATGGAAATATTCTACCCAAGGATATCTCTAGATGCCCTACAATTTGAGTACAATAGAGTGTCGATTATCTGAACTAGTTTTTTTAGTGTACCAATCCACCAATTAAAACCTATTTTTATTATTAAAAAAATGAGTTCTATTTCATAAAAGCTGCGGTTTATTTATTTATACAATTACTTTTAATCATTTTCGGTTCAGAGTTAAATTTGCACATTAGTATGTTTTCTCCAACTACATGGAATTTCGGTCCTTAATTTATACATAAAATAAAGATCATTCTCGAAACATGGATAATCTCCTACCACCTTTGCTAGATTTTACCAGAACATTCGATTCAAAACTTAATAAACCTCAAACAAACACAAATTATATAAAAAATTACCTACCTAAGCGCCTTTTTATTTTTGTAGAGAGACTTACTAATACACTAACTCAAACAAAGCGCAACTACAAAACTATACAATATCTTGCATATTCTTAAAAATATTTTTTACACATGTGAACAGGTTACTTATTTCATAAAGACGTAATGACCGGTCCGTAGTTCAGTGGTAACACTTCGGACTCTGAATGGGAAGGTTGTGGGTTCGATTCCCGGCGGAACACAAAAAATATATCATTTATATTTTCAAATTTGCTCTTCGCTGGGTTGAAAAATTCATACAACCTTTACTAATGACCCGTCACCAAAGGTCCATCCAGCCTTACAGCAACTGGGTCTTGCTTGAGAATTGGCGCTTTGTAGCGACGACGATCAAGCTCGTAAAAAAGGTCGATAGCTCAATTGGGTAGAATGCTTGCATTCCATGCCGAGAGCAAGGGTTCGATCTCAAAGGTTTACTCAGCCTTCACAAGAAATGAGAACCAACCCCCCCGGGAGCTGGGAAACCCCCACTTCAACTGAAAGTGGTTGGTGTGAGGCCGGCCCCCTTACCTGTAAAAATAAATAGGTCCCGAAGCGCCACATGCGACCCCTTCGGGGATAACGCAGGCAAGAAATTACGCTATATGTGTAGCTTAGTTGCGTTTTGCGTTAACATCGCTATGTAGTGTGTTAGAGAGCCGCATAAGAATTAGCTGTTCGATTAATCGACATTCGGATAATCGACACTCTACTTTATTTAAAAATTGAAATTCATCATGCGTTGTTTACTATCAGTATTTTATTATTTGTTTTCATTTTTGTTAATCGTAATCGGTTAGGTAAACCTGTGCCGGTCTTTAAATTGCTGACGGCGGTAGAATGACAAAAATAACTGATGTCGGGTGAAATCTGAACTTTGGACTCTGATTTTATAAGGTAGGCTAATGAATTTGTAATACAATTTACAGAAATTCTGAGAAAAATATTCATTGGAATTGTAAATGGGCGTTTTGGAAGTCCAAAGGTTATTTTTTTTATATAATACACGCAAATTGATGTTATAGTTAGGTTTAATTGTTAGAATTACGGTCGTTTGACATTTTGACAATTATAATTTTTTTTTTTTTTTTAAACTGAACAATTTTCAAACTTAATTTAAATCGGATATTTAACGAACCGTTTGGAGAGAACTTACATCATTCTCTACGTTTCGTCAGCGACGTAGCCGACGTCTTCAGGATAGACTTGATGTTATGTTATATTTTATTACTCGTCTTTCCGATTTGTTTGTGATCCTTGACTAATAGGTTGGTATGAGGCTGACCACTCATACTGTAAAAACATTGATCACTTTTAACAACGCCAACCCTGTTTCAGGGAAAGTGCGGTAGAGCTACAATATGTTCATGTGAGAATTATAAAAGCATTAGAATATATGTACTACCTATTTACTTCGACAGGTAAATTTTCCAGCCTTGGTATTCCTTGACTTATAGGTTGGTATGAGGCTGACCGCCCATACTGTAAAAATTGGTTCACTTTGCCAAAGTCACCCCTGTTTCAGAGAAGGTTCCAAGAAAGAGTTGCAGGGCTTATGTTCATTTGAGATTTGGTTTTTATATCGTAGGTTCGCATGCGGCATGTGCAAGCGCGAGCTTACACGTGTCTGCTCGTGGGAATACATTTAATATGAATCTTAAATGTGATATATCTTTGCAACTTTGATTTTGGATTTTTTTTATATTTATTTGCCGGTCGATAGCTCAGTTGATAGAGTGCTTGCATTCCATGCCGTGGGCTCGGGTTCGAATCCCACCGAGGGTGTCAGAAATGATTTCCCATTTCGGTGTTTATTTCAAACCCCAAAATAAAATACCGGCAAGGTTTACTCAGCCTTCACAAGAAATTAATACCAGCTATCTCGGGAGCTGGGAAACCCCCACTTCAACTGAAGTGGTTGGCGTAAGGCCGGCCCCCTTACCTGTAAAAATAAATAGGTTCAACTCGCCACTTGCGATCCCTTCGGGGATAACGCGGCAAGAGGTTAGACTATATGTGTAGCTTAGTTGCGTTGCGTTTAGATAAACTCAACAAAACTTGCAACCTTATAAACCCTAAAATTGTCATTTTTAGTTTTAATTTATTTTTTATTTATGAAAATGTTTTCTTTCACTACCCCTGACGATCACGTAGTCTGGCCTGACCACTCTCGGTATAAATGCGCGGTGAAGGATGGTCCAAAAGTCAGATGTCGCCAACCCCCGGGCCGCGTGACAAGACGCCAATAAAAAATCGCGTCCGATCGGTAAAGCGATACGTGACAGTCGTCGGGTATCTGTGCAGATGTATTTTTTTATTTAATTTTTTTTAGTTAAATTTAGCAGTCGGTGCTATGGCCACGGCGGTCAAGACGCTTGTTCAGCTAGCGTGTTTGGTTCAGATAACGTTGGTTCGAGCCACGGCTGGCCCCTTTGACCATAACATTGACCCTGGTTCAGATGTCGTTGCATGCACACAAGCTTCTGCTTTCGCATGAAGACCTAAATAGGCCAGGCAAAATAGGTTGGTGAATTGCATTCCTCTTCACAAATTTATTAAAAAAAAAAAACAGTTTATTGTTGTACGAAATATTGTGACAAGGTGTGTGTTTTTTATGATACTCTTATTCTCTGTGAAGTGAAAAAAAGTGATCATCGAAAAAAAATTTTTTTTTTCAATAGGTACATGTGAATGTGATAAAAGACAGTTTTTTTTTGTTTAAAGAAGAATAAATAAAAACTGGATTTGTCAAGAGATCTACAATCTAAGTTGCAAAAATACATTGACATTTTTAAGGCCCATGTAAGTTTGCGCTTATATACACATGCTGCATGTGTACATATAAAATAAACCTAACCTAAAATGAGCATAAAATTTGCAAATCCCTGTGCGAGTTTGGTTGTCGCTACAAAGCGCGAATTCTCAAGCAAGACCTAAGTATAATAAGGCTGGATGAACCTTTGGTGACCGGTCTGTTTTTAAAGGTAAAGGATTTTTTAAACGAAGTGAAGATCATTTTTGAAAATACAAATATTTGTTTTGTGCTGCGCCCGGAATTGAACTCACGACCTGTGAAATACGAGTCCGTAGGCTTAACCACCAGACTACAGACCGGTCAAAGCCCTTTGTTGTATAGATTTATTTTAAAAACTCTTTCATTCTTGTTCATCCTTGGTCCCGCGTATCACCGCATAGCAAGGGTGTCTCTTGAGGACGTTGGTTAAGCACCAATGAAACATCGAGAGACATATATATATTTTACAAAACGGTTCGCTTAAAACCAGTTTTTTAATTAATGTAAATTAGCAAACCTTTTTAAAAAAAGTTAAATTCCGTATTCTAGTGGTAACGCTTCCGACTCGTAGATGGAAGGTTGTGAGTTCGAATCCAGGCTGAGCACAAAAAAATACCATTTATATATCCAAATATACTCTTCTCGCAAAGACTGGTCCCCAAAGGTCCATCCAGCCTTACAGCAACTGGATCTTGCTTGAGAAATGGCGCTTTTTATAGCAACGACCACGCTCGCAGAGGGCCCTTGAGGTGTGATACACAAAAACAGCGCTCGCCAAATAAATCATAATGCAACCACGCAACCAATAAAAATTATTATAATATTTAAAAATAAAATAAAGTTCCAGGACCTCTGGTTTATATTAACTGACTTAAAACTAATCATAGTGTGACGCAACCTTTTCATTTTAATACAAATTTTAATTATTACGTTTTTTTCTAACAAATTTGACTTTAATTAACGAAAAATTAATGATGGGATGATGAAAAGAGAACAAAAATTTATTTAGTAAAAAATCAACACGTTCCGTTGACCAATTAAAAATATAAATTGTCATATTTAATCTCGACATTTTATGAATCACTGAAAAATAATTGATTTAAAAATATATATTTAAATGCGTAGAATAAGTTTATTTAATCTAATCTAATCTAAGTTGCAAAGATATGTTACATTGGAGATTCACATTACATGCATTCTCACAACCAGACATGTACAAGTTCGCGCTTGCACATGCCTCATATGAGCCTACAAATGGACATACACCCTGCAACTCTTGCCGTCCTTCCCTGTAACAGGGATGACGTTGGCAAAGTGAACCATTTTTACAGCATGGGTGGTCAGCCGCATACCAGCCCATAAGTCAAGGAACGAAAATGAAAACTCGGATTCAAATCCCACGGAGGTGTCAGAAATGATTTCCTATTTCAGTGTTGATTTCAAGCTCAAAATAATATACCGGCAAGTTTTTTACTCAGCCTTCACAAGAAACGAGTACCAGCCTTTTCGGGAGCTGGAAACCCCCCCCCCCCTTCAACTGAAGTGGTTGGCTTAAGGCTTACTTACACTTATCTGTAAAATAAATAGGTTCTACCTTCTCGCCACATGCGAACCCTACGGACAGAAAGCAACAAGAAGTTACACGATATGTGTAGCTTGGAAGCAAAACAATAGTCTAAATAATAATCTATTATCTAAGTTGCAAATATGTACGACATTATGCATTCCCATAAGCGGACACGGAAAAGTTCGCACTTAAACATGCTGCATGTGGACTTACAACATAAAAACCCAATCGTAAATAAACATAGGCCCTACAACTCTTGCCGACCTTCCCTGAAACAGGGGGACATCGGCAAAGTGAACCATTTTTTTAACAGTATGAGTGTCACCAATGTCACCCCTGTTTCAGGGAAGGTCGGCAAGAGTTGCAGGGCTTATGTTCGTTTGAGATTGGGTTTTTTTATTGTAGGTCCGCATGCGGCATGTGTTGGCGCGAAATTATACATGTCTGCTTGTGGGAATGCGTTTAATTTGAATCTTAAATGATATATATCTTTGCAGCTTAGATTTAGATTTAAGATTTTAGGTGGTCAGCCTCATACCAACCTATAAGTCGAGGAACCAATATTAGAAACCAATAGGATCTTAATAAAAAAAGATCTAGAATAGATAGCTCTGGGTACAAAACTTAATTTTTTGACATGACATAGATAACCGATTTTTTTTTGTTTTGTAAAAATTATAAAAAATTGAAAAATCCGGGTATGAACAACATTCCACGAAAAAAAAACATAAGATAATTTTTTGTGATAAAAGAAATACTTCAGTACCGACTTCATAAGAGCTAATGTAATATAAACATTTGAGATTCGTAACTATAGCATGCCCACAATTCATATTGTACGTGTAATTTCGCGCTTACACATGCTGCATGTGTAAAAACTAAAAAAAAAAAACAAATCTCAAATTAACATAAATCTTGTTTATCTATTGATGTCCTTCCCTGAAAAAGGGGTAACATTGGAAAAGGTGATCCAATTTCACAATTCGGTTGGTCAGCCTCATACCAGCCTTATGAATTTTTCTGACACAGGGGTGACATTGGCAAAGTGAACCATTTTTTACAGTATGGGTGGTCAGCATCATACCAACCTATAAGTCTAGGAATAATAACTCAATTGTAAATAACACTAAAAATTAACTTCTTAAATGTAGAAGCCTTATCCGCCAGCATTTCAGAGCAACTGCCATTATTTTGGTCTTTGAATAGGTATTCAGTCCGGTCGATAGCTCAGTTGGTAGAGTGCTTGCATTCCGTGCCGTGAGCTAGGGTTCGACTCCCTCCGAGGGTGGCAGAAATTGATTACCGTTTCGGTGTTTATTTCAAAACCCAAAATAAAATACCGGCTAGGTTTACTTAAACCTTCATAAGAAATGAGTACCAGCCCCACGGGAACTGGGAAATCCCCAATTTTTTTTTTAGAAATCCTGTGCGGGAGACTCCCTAGATTCTAGAGACTCTAGGGGATTATGACACCTTGTTGTAGTGCCACATAGGTGTTTGGCGTAAGGCCGGTCCCCTTACCTGTAAATATATACAGGTTCCACTCGCCACATGCGAATCCCTTCGGGGATAACGCGGCAAGAAGTTACACCATCTAGCTTAGTTGCGTTACTCCTTTCATTTCATCCGCAGAGTCATAACCTATTTATACAAAACCTTATTTTATATTTTAAATGAGGATTTATTTACTTGGATAGAATAAACGATACAAGAAAGTCGTTCAACCACCGATAGGAGAGAAATAAGAAAAAAAACGAGCAAGGTCTCTAGTGTAATAAATTCATGAAGGAAGTACACAAAATGGCGTTTAATAATACAACACTTTTAATTAAATAATAATAATAATAATAATGTGGCGGTATAATTATTATTAATTAATTAAAATTATCTGTCGTTCATTCTCGCATGTGAAGTACTTCGTGGTATAACGGAGAAGTGCATTAGTATAGAAGTGACTATTCTTATTAAAACTATGTTCGCAGTGAACCGACACACAAAAAATACCCGGGAAATGTTGGTGACGTGACTTCTCCGGATAGCTAAATAAATAGCAAAACGTTAAACGACATTATGTTTTTGGTTTTGCTTGGCTTACCTATGTACAGGTTTATTAGGAATATTATTTCTGATGTAAAAATATAATATTATAAGATTGTAAATTGATCACGTGAAACACTGTGGTAAGCCATTCTTCTTCTTCTTCGTGTCAGCTTCACACCGTATTGGCCCAGTAACGAGCAATGTCTACAGCTCTTTGGTTTCCCGCAAAGAGATCATCCATGGAGCAGCTTGTCGGACAGGAGGTACAACACCGCAGGTGCTCCATAGTTTGCTGAGCTCCACACTCACATAGTGTAGAGTCCTCCCGTCCCAGAAATCCCCTGGTCAGCATGTTGGCCCGGGCTCTTCCAACATTGGTCATCAATCTGTTCATGGATCTACATACGGGCCACTCGAGGTTCTTTCCTGGAGGTAGGCTCTCTGAAGGCTGCACAAAGCTCTCCGGGCATTCCTCCTTCCACGTTTGTAATCTCTCCGCCACTGGATCCAAAGACAAGGGCTGCATGGAACTATAAAGCCATTATAAAGGTTTAAAAATAAAACTTGCCATTGACTTTATAAGTAAGCACCATCAGGGTCCGTTGCGCCTAGTTTCTAAGCTCCTGAAGCCAGTTTCCTGAAGCAGGTCCTCATGGTGCATGAACTGAGGGTAGTTTCCCTGCGTTCTCATGAGGAGGTACCTCAGGAACTTCTTCTGGAGCTGTTCTAACATATTAATGTACTTCCGCTGATGAGGTGTCCACACCTCAACAGCGTACTCTAATTTAGATCGAACGACGCAGCTGAAGACATCCGCCATCGCCCTGGGCTCTGTAAACTGTTTACAGAGTCTAATAACAAAACCCAGAAGCCGATAGCATTCGGTCGTCAATCGCGTCATATGGTCTGAAAAATTCAGTCCGGGATCAAAGACAACTCCCAGATCTCTAAATGAGGTCGCACGAGTCAGTATTTGCCCACCTATACTATACTCATGAAAAGTGGGATTATGAGATTTAGTGAAGGACATGATAACGCATTTCTTAAAATTTAAGAAGAGTTTGTTTTGCTCAGCCCAAACTGCTAATGCGTTCAAGTCCTCCTGTAATTGTTGTGTAGGTTCCTTGACTAATAGGTTGGTATGTGGCTGACTAGGTACCCATGCTGTAGAAAATGTTTCACTTTGCCAATGTCATCCCTGTTTCAGGGAAGGTCGGCAAGAGTTGCAGGTTGCATATACATTTGAGATTTGGGTTTTATGTTATAGGTTCACATGCGGCATGCACAAGCGCGAACTTGTACGCGTTTGCTTGTGAGAATGCATATAATGTGAATTCACAATGTTACAATTTGAATGGATTTAATTGCTTGTATTTCTTGACTGATAGGTTGGTATGAGATTGACCACCCATACTGTAAAAAAATGGTTCACTTTGCCAATGTCACCCCTGTTTCAGGGACGGTCGGCAAGAGTTGCAGGGCTTATGTTCATTTGAGGTTTGGTTTTTATTTGTAAGTAGGTACACATGCAGCATTTGTGAGTGCAAACTTACACGTGTCTGCTTATGAGAATTCATGTAATGTGAATACCCAATGTTACATAATATATTTGCAACTTAGACCAGATTAGATTCGATTAGATTCATATGAAATGCACTTTACTAGCATACCAACCTATGAGTCAAGGGATAAACAATGAATTAACATTATTTCTTGTGTTGTCGTATTCTTTCAATGTTTACTCAGCCTTGACAAAAAAAGTGGGAACCTGCTCTTTCGGGGAAAGGAAAAAATCGCAGTTCTCTGCAACTTGGATTGTAAGTAAAAAGAAGTGTTGTATGGCGTTGCAAAAATAAATTGTCCCACTCCACATTAATGTAAATAATCTATAATCTAAGTTGCAAGGATACATTCATTTAAAGCTCTCAGATGTATGCCCACAAACCAACATGTGTAGTTCGCGCTTACAAATGCTGAATGCGTACTTACAAATAAAATCCAAACCTCAAATGAACATAAGCCCCACAACTTTTGCCGACCTTCCCTGAAACTTCTTAATAAAATAATTCGGGTTTAATCTCGCATCCATTATGTCTTATATCTCACGTGTTTTAATGAGACATATTAAATTGTGGACATGCACACATTCGATATGAGAATTTGACCTTTGCACCCCTTCATATTATTAATGTAAGTTCCCAGTACAAATGTTTTTTTTTATAGAGATTGCATGATATTCAGAAAAATTCGATAGAGCAATAAAAAAACAGAGTCCTGTTTAAATTGTCTAATCTATAATATAAGTTGAAAAAATAAATTCTGATTTGAGATTTATATCTGGATGAAATGAAAGAAGTATGCAAGGACAGGAAGAAGTGGCGGCTAATCTGCAATGTTGATTTCTAATGTTGGTGTATTCATTTGCTACATTTTTTTTTTTTTTTTTTTTTGCATAGGAAATTTTTGACTTTTTTTGTATAGATTTCTTTGTAAGGTTTTGTTCTTTTTTATATTTAAATGCAATTTATTATTCATATTCCTTGACTTATAGGTTGGTATGAGGCTGACCACCCATACTGTAAAAAATGGTTCACTTTGCCAATGTCACCCCTGTTTCAGGGAAGGTCGGCAAAAGTTGTGGGGCTTATGTTCATTTGAGGTTTGGATTTTATTTGTAAGTACACATTCAGCATTTGTAAGCGCGAACTACACTTGTTGGTTTGTGGGCATACATCTGAGAGCTTTAAATGAATATATCCTTGCAACTTAGATTATAGATTATAGATATGCCTGCGAGCAGACACCACCAATGGGTGTAAGAAATAATTTTCTGTTTCGGTTTTTTTTTTTTTTAAACAGATTTGTGAAGAGGAATGCAATTCACCAACCTATTCTGCCTGGCCAGAAACAGGTATTAATATCATCAATTAATAGTTCATTGTTGTTTATTTGAATGAATTATTACTTAATAATTACCCAATACTCAATAACATCAGTTAAAAAACCAGAGTCAAAGTTATGGTCAAATGACCCAAGCGGGGATCGAACCAACGTTGTTCTATTCCAAACACGCTAGAAAGATCAGCCCACTTGGCCACCTCGCCCATAACACCGTGTTTTCTCAAACATAAAAAAGGTTTGGGCATATGGAGAGAATGAATGAGGAAAGACTGACGAAGAAAGTATATGTTGGTAGAATAGATGGATGTCGTGGTAGAGGAAGACCGAGAAAGGTATGGATGGACCAAATATCCGAAATTGCGAATGAATGGAATATCCAGAGTCATAATAAAAGAAGAGCTTGTATGAAGAAGGTTATGACTCTGGAGGAAATGAAAGAAGTATGCAAGGATAGAAAGAAATGGCGGTTGATCTGTGATGTTGGCGGCTAGGGTTTGTTAAAGTGAATTTGGTTTTATGATTTAGTTTTTTATGTCCATGTATATATTGTTATTTTTATTCTTTGATTTTAAAAAATGTAATTTGTCATGTATGTTCCTTGACTTATAGGTTGTTATGCGGCTGACCACCCATAATATAAAAATTGGTTCACTTTGCCAATGTCACCCCTGTTTCAGGGAAGGACGGCAAGAGTTGCAAGGCTTATGTTCATTTGAGATTGGGTTTTTATATTGTAGGTCCACATGCGGCATGTGTTAGCGCGAAATTATACATATCTGCTTGTGGGAATGCATTTAGTATAAATCTTAAATGATATATATCTTTGCAGCTTAGATTAGATTAGATTAGATAAAAATATACCGGCAAGGCTTAGGTACTAGACTTCATAATAAATGAGAACCAGGCCTTTTGAGAGCTGGGAAACCCTTAATTTGCGTGAAGCCCCCTGGCGTGTGAAAATAAATAGGTTCCACACTTTATATACAACACTTTCAGGGAACAGCACGGTTAGAATTATTTTTGCAAATTATTTGCGTTTTTTTTTTGCAAAGGTACATATTTTTTTGAAATATGGATATTTAAACAATCGGCCGGTCGAAAGCTCAGTTGGTAAAGAGCTTGTGTTCTATGCCGAGAGCTCGGGTTCGAATCTCACCGAGGCCGTCTGAAATGATTTTCCGTCATACTCAAAATAAAATACCGGCAAGCATTACTCAGCCTTCACAAGAAATAAGTATAAGCCCCCTCGGGAGCTGGGAAACCCCAAGTTCAACTGAGGTGTTTTGTGTAAGGCTTCCTTACCTGTTAAAATAAATACTTGCCACGTGCGGTAAAAATAAATACTTGGTTGCACTTCGGACTCGTAAATGTAAGGTTTTGGATTCGAATCCCGGCGGAGCACAAAAATATACCATTTATATTTCCAAATGTGCTCTTCGCTGGGTTTAAAAAATTCGTATACCTTTACCAAAGACCGGTCACTGAAAGGTCCATCCAACCATACAACAACTGGATTTTGCTTATGAATTGGCGCTTTCTACAGCGACGACCAAGCTCGCAGAGGGCTCTTGAGGTGTGATACACACAAACACAGCGCTCACCAAATAGACCATCCTAATATTATTATTATTATGCGAGCCCTTCGGGAAAACTCGACACGTAGTTACACTATATGTGTGGCTTAGTAGCGTTTAGTGACCTATTTACTTTATCAGGTAACGAGTATTGCCACACACCAAAAGCGTGGATATTTTTTCTTAGTTTTTTCCGGAATATTTCTTAGATTTTTACACATTTTAAAATAAATTAAAATGATAACCTCGTGACAAAAGCCTAATTAAAATAAATTGAGCATTTTTTTCCTTAAATTAATTTTAAATGGGACCTTTAGTCGTTGATGAAAAAATCACAAAACTTGTGATCACCAGTATCAATTATTGTAAATATAGTGTAGAAACAAAACCAGCTGTATGTGTAATCTGAATCTATCTTTTTATGAAAATTTTAATTATTTTTTCTTCCTATGGCTGTCTTTATTTTTTAATGTCAGATAGTTCCGTAGTCTAGTGGTAACGCTACGGACTCGTAAGTGGAAGGTCGTGGGTTCGAATCCCGGCGGAGCACAAAAAAACAGATGGCTTACGTCTGTTTTTTTTTCCATAGTAACAAACGTATTACGAAACGGAATAATGGGGAACAACGAAAAGATGAGACATAAGCTATTAAAGTCATACATCAAAAAGGGACAAAGACACGAACTTTGCCTGGAAACTGATTATAACAAGGTCTCGAAGCGTGCAGTGTGTACACTGGGGCGCACTCTTTTTTTAATAATAATAATAATTGGACAGTTTGTAAACAGCGCCATTTAGTGGCACTAGCCACCCCAAGGGCGCTTTTATGTGTTGAAGCTTCTGGTAAACAAATGTGTCTTAAGCAACTTCCTGAAACTGCCAACACTGGTCTCTGTTCTCAACTCCAGAGGTAGACTATTCCAGCAGGATGGACCAGCCGAACTAAAAGCCCTGTCTCCGAAACCGGTTCTGTTCCGTCGAAGAGGCAGTTGAAGCCTGTTTACGGCGTCACTCTGTGCAGAACGAAGAGTGCATCGTTTTCCACCTATCTGGTCGACTCTGCGCAACTCCTCTGAGGGCATTAAAAACAAAAACACATATTTTGTACTCAATCCTCTCTGGGACCCGCAGCCAATGAAGGCGCCGCAACAGAGGAGAGACATGGTCAGTTTTTCGTCCTCCTAAAAGTAATTTGGCTGCAGCATTAAAGACGGACTGCAGTCTAGACTGCTGAAACCTTGGAAGACCCCAGAACAGACCATTGCAATAATCCAGTCTCGACACAACAAAGGACGCAATGAGAATCTTAGCAGCTTCGGATGTCAAACAGTTTCTGACCCATCTCAACTGCCTCAGGTGAAAGAAACAGGAGCTCACAGTCGAGTTTTTTTTGCGCAAATCGGTCCAGATGCTTCATTTATTCATTCCGAAAACCACATTTTGTGTAAGCCTAAAACTCCTACTTTTAGTATTATCTTCCTTGACTAATAGGTTGGTATGAGGCTGACCCAAGATGTAAGATGTAACTCTGTCGCCATTCCGCTAGGGGTGGCCAGAGCCTCTGCAGAGTTGCCTCCATTTTTTCCTATCCTGACATACCTCTTTCAATCCCATCATGCTGTAAAAACTAGGTTCACTTTTGTCAATGCCACCTCGGTTTGATGCAAAGGCGACAGGAGTTGCAAAGTTTATCTTCATGTGAGGTTTGGATTATTTTGTTTGTACGTACACAAGCAGCATGTCGCTGCCTTAGTTCTTGTTTATCGTATACGCCATTGAGAAAATTTTACATGAGCAATGTTTGCATGTGTACTGGACCAATGTGTCTTATGAAAACAAGAAATTTATTTAAAAAATATTTAAAAGAACTCTCACATTATCGAGTTTTACGGTTTTTCTTAGCTCAGATTGTGTAGAATTTGATTCATAAGACAACTGCATGAAAAAGTCATATTTGACAAGATTGGCGTATACGGTAAACAAGAACTGGGGGAGCGATGTGTATGTGTAAGCGCGAACTATCATGAGCCTGCTTGTGGGCATGCATTAAATATAAGCACTGAATTCCAATACATATTTGCAACTTAGATTATAATATACAGGTACTGAGTTAGGAAAAAAACAACGAGAAAGCATGGCCAACGCTGAAGAAGCTCATTGCTTGCAGGCATGGGCGAAACGTCCGGAAGCTTAAACTCCGATAGACCTCGGTAACAGATCTCGGAAAAAGACCCTAGTCCTATTTAAAGCCAATATCAATCGCCATTTCCTTTCAGCGTCTCAAAACAAAGCCAACGCAACAACACAACGCAGCTAACAGCCCTGCTACAAAGGATCAGGACATCAACTGCCACATCACCAACACCTCTGCGGCACTACAACAAGTCTCATTGACCCTTGGAGTCTCCCGCACAGTATTCTTCAAAAAAAATACCGATAAACACTCCAATTTCAACCGTATTTCGTGCAAGCTTAAAGCTCCAATTATTTATAATTATTATATTGTTATGTAAATATTAAAAATAAGTATAGGTATTAGTTATAGCTATGTAATAGGAATCCTCATAAGTATGTGTAGGTAGGAATAATTGAATAAGGTACTCGAAGTGTCTAGAAATAGTGATTGCTACGTACCTACTTGAATCTTTCCTTAGTTCTGGAACTGTCTGGCGAATATAGTGTCTAGATAGTACTGTTGTGAAGGGTATATAAGACGCTATTTGCTTGCACTAGGAGTCAGTCATCTGTGAGCCTTCACCCATACAACGAACGAATTCGACCATTGAACTCAAACCAAGTGTAATGGAATAATCGAGACTGTCTTTGTTAAAATAAATTTAAAAAGTGTAAAATAAACAACTGTAAAAGAAGACCAGTGTTGTTAATTGAAAGACTTTCGAACCCCAAAAATCGTAACAATATTTCAAGATTGGACATGCCTGCTTTTCACAATTGCCTCGATATTCTCGCTTACACCAGTATAAATCAATGTCTAGTACAATGTTCATCTTTACACCCGGTCGGTTCACTCAGTTCAAATTCAAACACAGGCATGTGCGGGCACGACGAAACGCACGCAAAAAAATTAAATGGAAACAAACATAGTGCTGCACGGTTTCGGTTAGTGGTTGGCCCACCACAGTGTTGAAAACCTTGCGCGAAAAATGATTGAAAAGACTTGAAAAAAGCGCACAGCGATCCAGGTGGCGGATTCGACAAGTTTTAAAATAGAAAGTTGTCGCAGAAAAATAAATATTTAAATTATCGTCAACTTGTGAGATAAAATTGTATGTGACTTTAAATATAATATGTGTATATTTTTTTTGTAAATAATAACAGTACTACAGATAAATTATTTAATAATAAAAAAAGGCATGTGAAAAACATGATATTTGTTTTTAATTTTTGAATTTATTATATAACAAAATAAAAAGTATAACTATAGTATAATCTATAGTGATTGAGATGTGATATTTACTACAAAAAAATAAATCAATAAGACGTATATAAATACGAAAGAAAAGTAAAATAAATAGATAGTTAAATCAGAAAATATAATTTTTGGTAGAACTTTTTTTGTACCTGAATTGAGGCTTGCTTCAAAAAGTGGATAAAATAATTATGTGATAAGTTAAAAGTATAATCAGGAAATTAAAATCCAAGATTTAATTAAATTTGAGTCGAAGCAAAAAAAAATGCGAAAAATAATTAATTAAACAATTAGAGTGTGCTCGAAGGAGGCAAATGGAACGATATGGTGTCACGACCCCGTTGGAGTAACCAGAAAAATCAAAGGTCAAGTGATGATATTTCAAATGAAAACAATGAGTTCCACGGATGGAAAACGTGATCAGAAATAGTACGGAATAAAAGAAAAAATAATAAAGAAACAAAAACATTTGGGATACATGCGGTATTGAACGATATCAACAGAGATCTAGCAATATAATCAACGACTTAAATTTGACAACCAAAAACAAACTCTCATCAAATCAAAATTTGTTGTCCTCAAATGGCTTAGATCGTTCTTGAAAAAGGAAGACTGTTTTCAGTTTTTGGTTTTCTGCGTTGCATCGTCTTTTTCGGTTTTGCATTTGAGCCAATTTTGGATCAAATTTGTTGTGACAATAGTGAAATCGGCGAAAATGAAGCGCTGGGTTCTGGTTTTGTGGTGTTTTGTAGCTTTGGCGAGTGTTAAAGCCAGTGAAGCAAGGACTGCGGGTGTGTGGGAGAAGATTTTCAAATTTGGGAACAAGTTATCCAAGGAGTCTCTGGACTATGTGAGTGATGAAAGGTCTCTGAGGGCTTTGAGGGTCCAGTTTGTTCAGAACCAGATTTTGAGGAAGCTGAGATTGAAGGAGAGACCTCCGAAGCAGGCAAATCCAAGTCAGATTCCTCAGCCTATAGCAGCTGGAGCCATGATGCTCCAACCTGCGGCACCACCTAATGAGCCACACGATGACTTCTACGCCAAGACAGATCAAAAGATCATCTTCCCAGATGGTGAGTATTTTGCATCATCATCAAAATTGTACTGGTTTACCCATTTTAATCATCATTTTTACATCTCATAACCAGACAACTATTATGGCATCTGTTGCCACTTCATCCTTCAACAGGAGTAGTCTTTGAATTCTTTCAAGCTATCCCATATCCCACATTCTGTTTTGATTGACCTAGAAGTTAATTCTTGGGTGTCGTAGTCAGAAGCTAGGGTTTGATTCCTGGCAAGATTGATATTTAATTTTCAAGTATACTGGCAAGGTTGAAAATTTTATATTTTCCTCTACCAAAGATCATTCACTAAAGGTCCATCCAGCCTTACAGCAAATGTATCTTGTTTGAGAATTAGTACTTTCTAAATAGATGAACAAGAATGTAGTTCAAACAAAAACAGGGTTCATCAATTAAATAATCATTCAATTATTTTTGTTTTCCTATTCACAAACAAGCTCGATGTAAGACCCAAATGGCAAACATAAAAATAAGTTGTTTCTATATTCAGATAGGTTTTGAAGAAAGGCCTTTCGTTAGTTAAGGATTCGATCCTTCGATTGAGCTAACCACAAAGTGCGCAAACAATATACTGCGGGTTGTTTTAATGCCAAAGGCAAATAGATATTTGAAGATAATTGGAAGATTCCAACAAACCAAAAAGTCTAAAGGGTATGTCGTGGCCTTGAATATAGATAGAATTGTTACCTCCATGTTCGGGCCATTTATATGGACACCTGGCTGAAATTTTTAGCATAATCTTCTCGCTTTATCGTATCCTGTGCGAAAACCAGTAAGCACGCATAAGTACATGCTGATTCACTGATTTGAAAAATCGTGGATAAGACATTTTATTGGGTGTAACTTCCCATAGTAAGTGAACTAAATTGTTAGAAGTGCTCATGAAAAACTTCTAAACTACAGGATTTTCAAACTTACTTTTTTAGTTTTTTCTCTTGTAGAAAAAAGGAAAAAAATCTGAGAAACCCATGTTAGCTTTATATGCCACTTATTCAGCCTTGCCAGTATCTATATCCTCTATGAAAACCAGTTAGTAGATACATATTCACCATGAAAAATATCCACATGCCTTATCATTCCTCAGCCATTTCTGTCTTGCATTATTCCGTCATGTTTACTCACAGGTTTTTGAATTCCCTGGATTGAATGTTGACCCAACAAAACTGAGAAATCTTTTCTGACAAATCAACATTTTACCTTATTTTGAAGCACATCCTTTTCACTGGCATTTGATATAATTCTGCATTGTATTTCATATACATACTGTATTCTATTGCAGTGGTTCCCAAACTTTTAATTTCGCGTACCACTCACGAAATTATAAACCAGTGGCGTACCACTGAAGTGTAACGCAAAAAAAACGCAACTAAGCTACACACATAGTGTAACTTCTAGCCGCGTTATCCCCGAAAATCAAATGTTTCAACGATTATTTGGCTGTGATTTTTGATGTTATTGATTACATTTTCAATCACTGTAAGTTCATTTTCAGTTACAAAATTTTCGAAATTAGGAAAAGATGCCAGGTTCTCATTCGACACACTCCTTTTAATCATTTGAAATTTCTTGATAAATGCTTTTATTTTGTCATTTACTGAAAATCAATTTGTAGTTTTACCTTGCAAACTTAGATTTAAGTCGTTGATGCGATTAAAAATATCTGATAAGTAAACCAATGATATAATCCAGTGTTCGTCAGTCAGTCGATCGCGTAATTCAAAATCGGTCCCCATCAGGAATAGCTGTACCTCACAACGTAACTCGAATAATCTGCTCAGCATTTTTCCTCGCGAAAGCCATCTCACCTCTGTATGTAGCAGCAACTGAATATGTTCATTCCCCATTTCAGAACACAGTTCAGAAAATAAACGAGAGTTTAGAGCCCGAGATTTCATAAAATTTACCACCTTGATGGCGTCTTGGAGAACATGTTTAAATTGTTCAGGCATACCTACATTTTGTTGCAAGCGCTTGTCTGTGTATACTGCAATGCATAAAAGTGCAATTATTAGCAACAGATTTTACTTTTGTGGCTACACCTCCGAATCTTCCCGTCATAGCTCGAGCGCCATCAGAGCAGAAGCCAACACATTTCATCCAATCAAGTCCATTTTCGGCAAAGAATCCACTCAGTTTATTGAAAATTTCATCCGCAGTAGTTCGTGTTGATAACGCCTCACAGAATAAATAATCTTCCTTGAGTGCATTATTTTCATGTAGGTATATATACCGCACGTAAACCATAAGTTGAGCGTAGTTCGTTACATCTGTACTCTCATCGAGTTGTATCGAAAAGAAATCGCTATGTTTGACATGATTGATGATTTTATTTTTAACATCTGATGCCATACTTTTGATCTTTCGCTGCACGGTATTATTGGACAGTGATATCAGATCTAGCTTTTTAGCTGACGTTTCACCCAACACACAAGTAACCATGTCTTTCGCTGCGGGTAACAACAGCTCTTCGCCAATTGTGTGAGCTTTTCCGGACTTTATTTTGTATGTCCTATGACCATGGCTGCTTGCGTACCACCTCAAGAAGCGTCGCGTACCACTGGTGGTACGCGTACCATAGTTTGGGAACCTCTGTTCTATTGCATGTCAACATTAGATATAGACATCTGTTAATGAAGAGTAAAAACTTTTTAATAATACAATGGAAACATCTCACAGAATAAGGTTTGCGTCCCAGCTATAATAAAATGACAATAATTTCTGATTATCATCATCATTGAGTATAATATTGATGGATAGGAAACTAGCTATCGGCATTGATACATACTATGTGGTTCACCTGTCATCCACAGAGCTGTCAAACACCACAGAATAATTAATAACCATTTGAAATCCTATGTTTTCTTGCTTGCTGATACTCAATAATTGCACGTTCCGTTAAAAAATTCACAAATTTACCGGCCATAATAATAGTAATGGTAATAGACAAGATATTGCAGTTAAGTATGCCAACAATGCAGAAAAAACTTCTAGCAACTGTAGTAGAGACCGGTCCGTAGTCTAGTGGTTAACACTTCAGACTCGTGATTGAAAGGTAGTTGGTTTGAATCCCGAGGGAGTGCTTACCAAAAAAAATTACATTTTTTAAATTTTCTCTTCGCTTGGTTGAAAAATTTATCTGCCTTCACCAAAACCGTTCACCATATAGGTCTATCCAGCCTTACATTAACCAGGTCTTGCTTGAGAATTGATGCTTTGGGGCTGTCCATATATTACGTCATTCGCATTAAGGGGGGGGGGGGTGTCTGGTCTGCGGATGATGGCAAATGATGTACGAGTACCAAAAGTGACGTCGTTCTTGTAAATACCAATTTCTACAAAATATTCATAATATTGTGTAAGTAATTTAACATTATTAATTATTAAGCTCATCCATTATTACAGCAAGAAGGGGAGGGGGGGTCATTAGATAATGACTATAGGATGATTGTAGGGGGGGGGGGGGGGTCGAAAATCGGCCAAAATCGATGACGTAATTTATGGACGGCCCCTTTCTACAATGACGACCAAGCTTGCAAAGTGCTTGTGAAGTGTGATTCAAACAAAAACAGAGCTCACCTAATAAAATATCATATTAATATTATTATTACCTGCAAATAGAACATGGGCTAACCCGAGAAAAACTATATCAATTAACACCGACCATGAAAATGAAAGTTTAAAACTTTATTTAGTTATTATTACCTTTTGCCTTAACAAAGTTTCAAAACTTGGAGTATCAATATTATAGCTCCATGATCAGCATGATTAACCCGTGACTGGCAACCAGGTTCCCCTGGGGAACCAGAAGGGCTGCAGAAAACGCGCCTAGCTGGCACCTTTGCAGGTAGCGGGCTGATACCTTAGGTATGCCTCGCCAGTTGGCCATCTACTTGGCACGCGGAAGGGTGTCTTTATCGTAGTGAGTGCATTTGTGTTATGACGATTTAAACTTTTTTTGGTTCCTTTAGGGAACCACCTTGCCCTCAGGAAACTTTTTCTTGGAATTTTTTTTTTTTTTTTTTTACTTTATGTTTGTAGAAATGGCATCCAAACCTAAGTCAATGAAGTCCAGTGACCCTGGGTTTGCTGAGTGGGTCCAGAGTATAGCGAATGTATTTACAGAGTAATATACAGAGTAGAGCGAATGGACAATTTTTTTTTGCGCTACTGAACATATCCCTGGTGATCGCACAAGTCATCTTCCAGTCTTTCCCTGGAAATCCAGATCTCACGCGATTTGACTTCATCAAAAACCTTAGTCGCAGCCTTCTGGAACCTCACCTGAACAAGAGACTTCTAAACACTAAAATTCCGCGACAAATCCGTCAGACAATTTCGTGTATACTGGAGAAAGAAGTTCCAGCAGAACCGTCAACATTGACTTTGAAGAAACACACAAGGTGTGGGATATGTCCCCGAGGTTATAATAAGAAAACCTGGTCTACTTGCAGTGTGTGTAAGAAACCAATGTGCAATGAATGCCGAGCCAATGTCTGCATTGAGTGTGAAAAATGTACCTAGAGACCCCCTTGCAGGTTTTGTTGTGCAATGACCTTGAGTCAATGTTTTTTATGTTTTGTGAAGAGTCACATGTTAACTCATAGATTATGCAAAAAAAAGTAATTTTAATTCTTTAGAGCTACCACAAGTATTTCTTTTTACCAAAAGAGGCAGTTTTTGCCATATTCCACCTGTAGTTAGCATTTGTTTTTTTTTATACCTTTATTGACATTGTTTTGCTTAAATTTTAATATTGTTTATTCAATAAAGTCTATTTAACATACTCAAGTATTATTTATTTTAGAAGGTACCGAAATAGCTAAAGTAGGCACAAAACAAAAACGGTTCCCGAAAGGAACCACATTGCCAGTTACGTGACTAAAAAACCACCTTGCCAGTTACGGGTTAAGATGTTAATTCAGTACATTTGTTGGTGTTTGCAGAAGGTGAACTGATGGGTCTTTGCAGGGACAAGAGCTTACAGGAGTCAACGGTTTGTTTCACATTCAAGATGCCGAGAGACCTCCAACCACAAGATCTTAGCTCTACAGAACTGTGGATCTATAAAGTGAGTCTCCAATTCATATTCGTTCCATCTAGGGAATGCAATCTCGAGACGAGATCGCTAAGTCGAGATCTCGAGGGATCAGAAATTCAATCTCGGCAAGATATCGTCATTTTTGAGATTTCAAATGGTAACAAAATAATACAAATTTTCATCCAAGTAACCCATAAAAACACGTAATTTTAGCACACCATGACAGTAACTGCACAACTGAAACAATTGTTAACCAACAAGTGCCTGCACGCACTCGAATATCTTCCGCTCACTTAGTCTAGTCAAAACTACTTCACTTCACTTATTATTTTCTATCCCGCTCGAACAACGTCGTAAATACTCGGGAATAGTCGGGATAGTTTGCGTATGCGGTCCGTCTTTTCCTTTGTCAGTCAGCGAATCGCTCGCGCGCAGTGAGCACGTGTCATGCATCGCAGAACACTGCCGCTCAATCTCGTCAATCTCGGTCGAGATCTTGTCATTTTATGCTTCGAGATTGATCTCAAAAAATGAGGCGAGATCTCGAAATATCGGCGAATATAGCGAGATTGCATTCCCTAATTCCATCACACAAAATGAAAATCTTAATTCAGGTACATAAAACATTCAAATGCCTTTTCCACGTCAGTGTTCTACTTTTTTAAATCCACATATGTGACACTGCCATCTATGGATTTTTGTGAAAGCTTTATTTTTATAGAAAAAAATTATACTGCAATCCCTTTCACAATACTACAGAATGAGGTCTGCACGTCAATTGACATAGACAATATTGTGTAGTCACCCGGCCGGGTTGCTAGGGATAATCTTTAATCTATAATCTAAGTTGCAAAGACATATTAACATTTAAAGTTCACATTAAATGCATGCCCACAAACAAATCGGGTACATTCTCACTTACAAATCCTGCATGTGTACTTACAATTCAAAAACCAAACCTCAAATGAACATACCTAAGCCCAGCAACTTTTGCCGTCCGTCCCTGCAACAGGGGTGACATTTGCAAAAGTAAACAAAGATAGTCCGGTCGATAGCTCAGTTGGTAGAGTGCTCGCATTCTACCCCGTGAGCTCGGGTTCGAATCCCACCGAGGAGGGTGTCAGAAATGATTTCCTATTTCGGTGTTTATTTCAAACCCCATAATAAAAATACCGGCAAGGTTTACTCAGCCTTCACAAGAAATGAGTACCAGCCCCCTCGGGAGCTGGGAAACCCCCACTTCAATTGAAGTGGTTGGCGTAAGGCCGGCCCCCTTACCTGTAAAAATAAATAGGTTCAACTCGCCACATGCGACCCCTTCGGGGATAACGCGGCAAGAAGTTACACTATATGTGTAGCTTAGTTGCGTTTTTTTTTTAAACAATTTTTACAGCATGGGTGGTCAGCTTCATACCAATCTATAAGTCAAGGGATATCAAGTGAGGTACATAAAATCTTGAAAGGCATCTTCACGTCAATGATCTACTTTTATAAATTCATATATGTGACAATGCCATCTATTGGATTTTTGAGAAAGCTTTATTTAATGTTAAAAAAATTATACTGCTATCCCTTTCACAACGTTACAGAATGAGGTCTGCACGTCAATAGACGTGCACACAATATTGTGTCGTCACCCAGCCGTGTTGCTACGGAAATGGCATACAAATATTTGTTATTGGTTGCTAATGACGATAGTCCCATACAACACTGACGTTCTCTTGCTGAGAAAAGAGTTCCAAATTAAAAAATGATCTTATCAAACTATAATAACTATGGCATCTTCGAACACTGGCCAATCAGTGCATTGACGACCACAAAGACAGGGTTTCAATAAGCTGGCTCGAGTATGAACTAGAAGGTTCTTAACACGCATACACTTTGCTTGGTGGTGATGGGCTGGCTCCTGACTATCTGGTGGAACTCACGAGGAGAACCTGTTTAAATGAAAGGGGAGTTACTCTGAGGTCAGCTGGGTCATGTGCCAGTCTGTTGGAGCTGCCGAAAAGACAGTCATGCACAGTCTTCGGGAACCGCTCTTTCCGTGTTGCCGGGCCAGTGGCATGGAATGTTCTCTCAGAGAGGCTGAGAGTCCAGGAAGATGAGACAGCCTTCAGGAAGATGCTCAAAGCATTCTTATTTTCCCGCTAGAGCCCACATGTGCGTTTATAGTGATATAAATCACAAAAAAGCGCATATAAATCTAGTTTATTATTATTATTATTATACACTCATCACTATATATAATAATATTGTATTTTTATTTAACTTTCAGGAAGCAGATCCCTTGGATTCATACAAGCAGACTTTTGTGGTCTCGGAGGCAAGTCACTGGGACCAGAGCCATCTGTATGGCAAGACCAACCCTGTGGCCATACACGAAACAGAAGTCGAGGGTAAGGAAGACTTGCACTGTTTACTATTTGTCCCGTCAGTGCTTGATTGGCTTATCTACCACTCGGTTCAAAGCTGATCTTTAAATGAAATTGTCTTAAGAACCACATTCTACACAATTTGACCTAAGAAATAACATACAACCCAATAGTGTGAGATTTGTTCTTGGTATTATCAAAATTAATTTCTAGCATTCATAAAACATGTTGGTTTAGAACACATGCGAATATTGCTCATTTGAAATTAGCTATCAAGCTATCGCCCGAACATTAGGTGTAGTTTTACTAACCTCATTTGGTGTCTTGTGAAATTCCCATATGAAATTCTGATGAATTGCCTCCATTCCTTGGGTAGATTATCTTGAAAATCACATTATACATGTTGTTTACAACAAAAATACACAACAATAATAATTTTAGGTTTTTAAGCGGGTTCTATTTAATCAAAACTGTAGTTAATTTATTTTACACAATTTATTACCTACTCACTTTCAGTTCCGACAGAGTTTAGTTAATTGATGTATGCCTCTCCAGGCGATTCTGGCCCTAATTTATACAGATTATTAAGAACATTCTCGAAACATGATTAACTTTGACAACACATTTATTCAAATTTATTTTTTTAAAAAGTTAAGTATAGGTACAGTTTTAATTCACCTTTATATTTCAAATTTTATTTATTGCTCAAATATTTTCGTCTTAAAAGGCATCTTCAGGAGCAGTCTTCAAGCTTGCTTCTTGTTGAACTATCAAAAGTAACTTTTAACACAATATTGGCTCCAGTTCCGATTTTCACCACATTCAAAATGATCTGTGTAGGAATAAAAAACTGAATTTTTAAAACACAGGACCAATTGGCACTGATACACACAATCACAACATTTGGCACATTGTGACATTTGAAGTCACAGGCAGTAAGATGGGTAGATTCCAAATCTGTCATCTGTCCATATAGATGGCAGCGATAAAATTTACAGAAAACTGGGTAGATTTAAAATCTGTCAACTGTGAATAGATGGGCAGGTATTCAATTTGCAGTAAGATGGGTAGATTCCAAATCTGTCAACTGTCAATATAGATGGGTAGTCATCAAATTTGTAGAGAAATGGGTAGATTTCAAATCTGCCAACTGTGAATAGATGGGCAGGCTCAATTCAATTTGCAGCAAGTGGGTACATTTCAAATCTATCAATAAATAAACAGGTAGGTAGGTACCAGTGGCGAAGGGTGCCATACAAGCCGATTCCCATCGGCTTCCAGGGCTGTAGCTAGAGTCGAATTTGAGGTAGGGCAGCATTGGTTACAGGTAGGGCGGAAGTAAAAAAAATATCATAATATCTGCCCTCGAAGCACGGGCTCCTAAATCAATCACCATGTACATCACTGACCTCTAGGTCAGTGATGTACATGGTGATTTTTCGTTTTCCCACAAAATAATAAAGTAATGAGAATTTTGAAAAAAAAATCACGTAAGTACAAACTATTTGGTTAGCCAAAACCACTTATTTAATAAAAAAATATTTAAAAAACATATAAAATCTCCCCATTAACATAATAATAAAAATATTTAAAACAGCTGAATTTTACGATTCCCCATGTTATTAAAAATGCGAAGAACTTCGTTCAGATCAACTGATTTTGTTTTTTTTTTCAAAGGCTAGAAATACCATGCCAGCCATTCTCTCGTGACCCATTGACAGTCTTTGAGGACTATTGATTGCAGTTAAAGTTGAAAATTTCAACTTAAAGATTTCGTGTTACCAGTATATAAAAAAAAGTGTGACAGCTGGAGTTTACCCACATATGTATGTACTATGTAGGTAGGTACCTACTCTTTGAGTTTAGGTACCCATTTCTTTTCCTACTGCGTAAAGTTTGGTTAATTTCTACATTTTTTTTTATCTGAACCTATGAACAAACAATTTAATTATAATAATTTGTCTTAGTTTTTGGTATTTTTAAGGTAGGGCATTGTGATTTCAAGGTAGGGCATTGCCCCACAATGCCCCCCCCTAGCTACGGTCGTGTCGGCTTCCCGTTTAAAATGAGGCAAAAATGATAATAAAGTAGACTGCATGGTTTCAATGGGGAAAAAATATATATTGTTTCTTTGGTTTTAAATGTATTTTTTTACTTTGTGCCTATATTTTTTAACTAATTACTTTGTTACATCATTTTAAAAGGGAAGCCGATGGGAACCGGCTTGTATGGCACCCTTCGCGACTGGTGGGTACCTATCAAATTCGCAGTAAGATGGGTAGATTTAAAATAGAAATGGTAGTATTGTAGTACTGCAAACAAACTCTTCTTATGCCAAATAGAAATTGTGAAATCTAATTCGTCATCTGTCAAACTTTGTTTGGTTTTTTTTTAGTTTGACAGACGACACACGGTGTGAACAAAATCCAATGCTTGAAGTGTTTTTGATCTTTGGTTTGTACCATCATCATTGGCTCTACGACACATGTGGGGCTTGGTCTTCTCGAATAGTTGCCTCCACCTTTCCCTCTCCAATTGCTCAAGCTCAGAGCTGGCAAATGCCTTTGGATTGTACAATGAAGTAAATTTGTTGGCTTGTACTAGTGAACCTTTGAATTATTATGTATCGTTACCATTGCAACTTTTGCAGAAGGCTGGTTGAAGGTGGAAGTGGGTTGGCCCAGCGAGCACTGGCTGGAAGATGGTGAAGCATCTCTGATGGTGAGCTGCAGATCCTGCGGGGCGGCTCCTCCTACGCTGCCTGTGGCCTTGAGAGATGAGCACAGACCGTTCCTGGTCATCAATACAAGATACAATGCACGGGTAAGCTTATATTTCCCTTAATTCAACTTATCATGAAGGCAAACACATAATAAGGGTTGTAGAGGGGTTGGAACATTGGTCAGAAAGAAGGAGCTCTCTTGCCTTCAACGTCTTTCAGAATGCACTCGGAACTTAGCTGTGAGGGAGCTTTTTTGTGCTACCTAAGGGACTCCTGAAAACACTAATGTAAAACAGCTCATGGATTGGTTATTTATCGGTTCTATACAATGGCAGGTGATAGACAGAGCAAAAATACAAAATGGCATTAAAAAAGAAGTTTTTCTTCTATGCAAGGGTACTGACTATCTATAATTGGGAAGAGCACCTGAGTCCACGTGGTTGATGTCAAAGTTGATTAATAAAAATGTTACTACCGCGGTCACCAGATGTCAGCTTACAGTTCGGATCAGAATGAAAAAGACAAATTCATAAAGTTGGACTTGTCACTTAGTTTTGGCACTAACTACATACCTAATCAGTGAAATAACAACCTGAAATTTTGAAAGACATCTTGTCTATTGGTTTTATTTTTTGATTGTTTTCAAAAGTTCAATGCTTAAAGTCTTATTTTATAGCACGCAACATGTTTTGAGTTTTGGGTAAAAATGTTTTCTGTTTTGGCAAAGTTTACAGAATAATAATAATAGTATTAGGATGATTTATTTGCTGAGCGCTGTTTTTGTGTGAAACACACCTCAAGAACCCTCTACAAGTTTGGTCGTCGCTATAAAAAGCGCCAATTCTCGTGCAAGACCCAGTTGCTATAAGGCTGGATGGACCTTTGGTGATCGGCCCTTTGTAAAGTTATATAAATTCTTCTACCCAGCGAATTAGAGCATATTTGAAAAATAAAATATTTTTTCTTGCTCAGCCAGGATTCGAACCAATTACCTTTCAATCACGAGTCTGAAGTGTTAATCACTAGACTGCGGACGGTAAATAATAAACATCTCATAAAGCTCTTAAGATCTGTCTGATTTTATGATCAACGTATAGCATGTCGTCATAACCTTCATACATTATGTTATCTTGCAACTTTGTCCGGTTGATGTCCGATCGATAGCTCAGTTGGTAGAGTGCTTGCATCCCATGCCGTGAGCTCGGGTTCGAATCATGCCGAGGGTGTCAGAAATGATTTCCCGTTTCGGTGTTTATTTCAAACCCCAAAATAAAATACCAGCAAGGTTTAATCAGCCTTCACAAGATATGAGTACCAGCCCTCTCGGGAGCTGGGAAACCCCCACTTCAACTGAAGTGGTTGGCATAAGGCCGGCCCCCTTGCCAGTAAAAATTAATAGGCTCAACTTGCCACATGTGACCCCTTCGGGGATAACGCGGCAAGAAATTGCACTATATGTGTAGCTTAGTTGCATTTGCGTTTGCATCTCGCCATATACTTATTTCACTGGGAGCGACTACAGTGGCAAGAAGTAACACTAAATTCATTGTTAAGTAGCGTATCGTACATGTCTTTTTCCATTTTACAAACTGTTTGGTTTTGCAAATTTTCTCCCCTTCATTGTACCGTAGCTTTCACATGAGTACAAGAGTTTGTAGCAGACCTATTCCAAATTGAATAAGAGATTTAGGCTTACACGGCCGGCTGATGATGCTGGAGAGTTGCTTTCCAGGATCTGTTGCCGTGGTCTGTGGGAGCTGGAGCTTCCGTAGGTTTCGCCAATTTCTACGATGGGCTTCTCTCTCTCATCACAGTTCTCATCAAGTTCATCTTTATCATCATTCTTCACGCTGAAGAAGCCCATCGTAGAAATGGGCCAAGCGTCCGGAAGCTCCAGCTCCCACAGACCACGGCAACAGACCCCGGAAAACATCCCTCCAGTATCTCCCCTTTGTTGTACCATTGCTTTCACATACTCTTATGGCACCTTTTCCAATTTTGTCAACTGTTTTCATTGCAGAAACGTCGAATACGTCAGCTGGAGTGTGAGGAAGGTATGAAGACCTGCTGCAGAGAGAGACTGTACGTGTCGTTTGAGGAGCTGGGCTGGGATGACTGGGTGCTGCAGCCCAGGGGGTACGACGCCTACTTCTGCCACGGCTCCTGCAACTCCGTGGCCGATGTGACGCTCAGCGGCAGTCATCACAACTCTGTTATTAAGGTAACGAGACGGATCTTCAAAGAGTATTTTTAAATAAATTTGTGAATGGAATGCCAACACCAGCCTATTTTTAGAGAAACAGATATTATTAACATCAACCGCCTTTGCCAATGCCGCCCTGTGTCAGGGAAAGGTGGCAGGAGTTGCAAGGTTTATGTTCATGTGAGGTTTTGTTTATTTGTGTATGTATAAAATGTAACTTGTCATGCATGTTCCTTGACTTATAAGTTGGTATGCGGCTGACCACCCATGCTTTAAAAATGGTTCACTTTGCCAATGTCACCCCTGTCTCAGGGAAGGACGGCAAGAGTTGCAGGGTGTATGCCCATTTGAGATTTGGTTTTTATGTAGTAGGTTCACATGAGGCATGTGCAAGCGCGAACTTGTACGTGTCTGGTTGTGAGAATGCATGTAATGTGAATCTCCAATGTAACATATCTTTGCAACTTAGATTAGATTAAATTAGATTAGTGTGCACACATGCAGAATGTGTAGGCGCGAACCTACATGGGCCTGTCTGTGAGCATGCATTTAATATGAGCCTTAAATGTTAACAAATCTTTGCAAATAAGATTATAGATTATAAAATGGCATCACCAGCTTATTTTTGACTGAAGAGAAACAGATATTAACATAATCAATTGATAATTCAAATATTTTTTGTCTTATTAATAAATATTTACCCAACAACCTGTTTGTACCACCAGGTTAACACTTTGGACTCCTAATAGGAAGGTTGTGAGTTTGATTTTCGGAGGAGCAAACAAAACAAACAATTTTTATTATTTAACAGATGTCATTATCATGGATAATTGATTTATATGTGTCTGTTTGTGGAGATATATTGAATATAAATCTTAAATGTTCTTTTTTCTTAGTAACTTAGATCATAGAATAAGGCCCTTATATCTCAAAATGTTTTTTTCATATTGTTTCAGTCATTTTTCTGATTAAATAAAAACTTAATAGTAAAATAAAAGAGCTAGATTATTCATTAAGTAAATATCTTTTATAATCATTTTGTTCAACTCGCTCTTTGCTCTTTTCCAGAAACTGTTCCACCGCGGTCACCACACCTCCCGCCACTTTGAGATGAAGTCCTGCTGCACCCCCACCATGCTCTCTCCCCTCCAGCTCTTTTACATGGACACCAATCACACGGTCACGCAGAAGACCCTGCCAAACATGGTCGTAGAGTCCTGCGGGTGTATGTAACAAAGTGTTCAAAGCGCTCTTTTACGCTCTTACAGCGTTTATAATGCTCTTTTCATGTCAAGCGTTGAAACAATGTCTCTTATGAAGTTAAATAAGAGTATTTTGAATTTAACTTTCTCAAAAGAGTAAGATTCCGTTCAAGAATGAACGAGCGCTCTATTGCGCTATTACAGAGGCAAGAACATTCTGACTTTAGCGTTAAGAACGCTCTTAAAAAGTCACGAACATTTTTATAGGGTCGAGAAAGCTCTTACTATGTAAAGAACATTCTGACAGGATCAAGAATGCTTTGACAACATCAAAAATACTCTTACAATGTCAGCAACATTCTGACAGCCATAAAAAAACACTTACAGCGTTTAGAACACTCTTAGAGCGTCGAGAATGCTCTTATAAATGTCAGAAACTCTTGACTGTGTCAGAACACAGTCAAGAGTGTTTTTATAGTGTCAAGAACACTCTTATAGTGTTGAGAAGGCTCTAACGATATCAGGAATAATATGACAGAGTGAAGAACGCTCTTATAGCCTTAAAAATTATTTTATAGCATCGGGAACACTGACAGCTTTAAGAACAATCTTTTGACATCGTATCATCAAGCGCTCGTAGAACATCAAATGTCCTCACCATCATAAGGAAAGTCTTGAATTACGCTTCTCAAAGGAGCGTTACATTCTGCCAAATAATCAAATCTTATATAAGCTGTACACTAAGTATGCAAATGTAATTCAATGCTAGCATTTAAACTTGTTTTATATAGGTAAGATTATATTTATAAATTAGTGTAACAATAAATATAATGCAATCATCTCATTCTCATTATGTTATTGTTATTGTTATGATGTACTTACTTAAGAGAATAAGATTTTAAAATGATAAAAAGAGGAAGAAAAATATGTCTGAAAAATAAATGGCGGTTGAAATCAACCATTGTTTTAATTTTAAATAGAACGCTGAAGTGTTGATGTCCATATATATATTATTATTTATTGATTTAAAAAATGAAATTTGTCGTGTATGTTCCTTGACTTATAGGTTGGTATGCGGCTGACCACCCATGCTGTAAAAATGGTTCACTTTGCCAATGTCACCCCTGTCTCAGGGAAGGACGGCAAGAGTTGCAGGGTGTATGTCCATTTGAGATTTAGTTTTTATGTTGTAGGTTCACATGGGGCATGTGCAAGCGCGAACTTGTACGTGTCTGGTTTTGAGAATGCATGTAATGTGAATCTCCTATGTCATATATTTTTGCAACTTAGATTAGATTAGAAGTCCTAGTGACAGTGAAGATAGATTGAGGCTGCAAAAGACAGAGTCCTGGAGGATGATAGACTACAAAGTTCTGTATTTAAAAGTACACAAAACATTGTGCTGGGTACCGCATATTTTACAAGAAAATACCTCTTAACCTGAAACGCAGGGTCTTTGAGTCATGCGTGCTTCCAGTGTCCAGCTATGGCTTGGAACAAAAGGGCTCACTCAGTAAAGCGCCAACAGACTGAGGACGTGCCAAAGAGCCATTGAAAGGAGGATGCTGGGAATCAGCCTAAGAGACAAGGCTCCAAATTAGGAGATCTGTAGACGCACTGGTGTCACTGATGTCATACAGCCTGCTTAAAGTGGCGCTGGGCTGGTCACGTCGCAAGGCAAGACAATGACAGGTGGCCAAAAATAATTGTCCAGTGGCGGCCCAGGATGTCCAAGCGGGGAGTGAGGAGACCCCAACTGAGGTGGCTGGACGACATCAAGAGAACTGCAGGCAGAGGATGGCTGGACACAGCAGCCGATAGACAGGAATGGAGAGGATTGGAGGAGACCTACGTCCAGGAGTGGACTGAGAAAGGCTGAGGAAAAAGAAGGTGATGACCAGTGGACCATGGACTGAGGCTGCACAAGACAGAGACCTGTAGGATGGTGGTGAGAAAGCAAGGTGATAGTGACACTAAGAAAGTAAATGAGTGACAACATTACACATGACGTTGAAGTTCTAGGTGTCAGTGGACCATGAACTGAGGCTGCACAAGACTGAGAGTCCTGGAGAATGGTGGTGAGACTACAAGGTGATAGTGACACCAAGAAAGTTAATAAGTGACAACATTACACATGACGTTGAAGTTCTAGGTGTCAGTGGACCATGGACTGAGGCTGCACAAGACAGAGAGCCCTGGAAGATGTTGGTGAGACTACAAGGTGATATTGGAACCAACAAAATTTCCATATTACACTGAGTCTGCACACATTTCTGCTGAGAATGGGATCAAAGTTTTCCATAGGTACAATGCTGTCAATTATTTGTATCCTACAATTTGCACTGCCGACCTTCTATTGTGGAATTCTTTACCACTTGAGCTGACAGCTGTGGAGAGGGCAAATGTTTGAAGCCAATTTAAAAGTGTGTCTGTTCATGAGATGCTATGGCTCTTCAGTGCCCTTGTAGAAAATTCACAATGTAGCAGTTCAAAGATTATATTATTATTGCTTGATTTTCTGGTTCCGGGTTTTGACCGTGGTCCATGTCAAAACCCGGAACCAGAAAATCAAGCATCTAGATCCGGCCGTGAAAGCCTAAAAACATTTATATTATTATTAATATTAAGATACAACCGGTGACCGGTCCGTAGCTCAGTGGTAGCACTCCGGACTCTGAATGGGAAGGTTGTGCGTTCGAACCCCGGCGGAGCACGAAAAATATACCATTTATATTTCCAAATGTGCTCTTCGCTGGGTTGAAAAATTCATAAACCTTTACCAAAGACTGGTCACTGAAAGGTCCATCCAACCTTACAACAACTGGGTCTTGCTTGAAAATTGGCGCTTTCTACAGCGATGACCAAGTTCGCAGAGGGCTTTTGAGGTGTGATACACACAAAAACAGCGCTCACCAAACAAATCATCCTAATATTATTTTTATTATTTAAGTAATTATCGTTTTTATGTAGGTACTGCGTAGAAGATATACATATAAATTCGTAACAAGCATTTACATGTGATGAAAAAATTATCAATGTTTGTTCATGGCATTCAAATTAAAGAAAATTGTAATGAGGCGTACAAGATCACGGTGTAAGAAATAATGACCATTTTGATTAGTCGTCGATTATGCAAACACCATTCTCGCTCACTCCTTTATTTCAACAAACATGATAGCCTTTCAACATGATAACCCTAAAAATATGTGAAGTGCCACAAAAACAATGTGCACCCCAAATTCATTAATATTTTAAAGGTTAACACAAAAATGATTACTTTGTCAGAAGTATTTTTAGAGTTAATCAATAGTGTGACCATGCGTTGTTCAAAAATTTGAAAACATTGTCGCTAGTATGGGCAAGGGGATAAAGGTCGGCACTCGAATTCGCAATATTTCAATTGCAAGTTGGAGCACCATCTGTGTCGTGTCCTATCGACAATGACTTTGACCCTGGCTCAACAGATGTCATTGGGTAATTGTTAATTAATAATTCATTAAAATATTTATCCCTCAGCTGTAAGACGTAATTTATCTAATCTAATCTAATCTAAGTTGCAAAGCTACTTATATAACATTGGGTATTCATATTATATGCATTTTCACAGACAAGTATAAGTTTGGGCTTACACATGCCGGATATGAATCTACAACATAAAAACCCAAATCTCAAATGGACATACACCCTGCAGCTCTTGCCGTCCTTCCATGAAACAGGGGTGACATTGGCAAAGTGAACCATTTTCTACAGCATGGGTGGTCAGCCGCATACCAATCTATAAGTCAAGGAACAAACCGAGCATTCAAAATATAACTCGGTTGCGGGACGTCATCTATAGTAAATAAAACATGGATTCCCGATTAACAGGGTTTTTTTCTAGTTCACAGCACTGTGAGCCCATACAGTTGGCGGTAATGCTAACTACCTATATATTATTGTATCAAAGTTATGATGCTCTGTAGGTAACCTACATTAAATACTCTGGGATAGTTGAGTCACAATGAAGTCGAAACATTTTTGAATTTGGAACTTTTTCTCCGCGAGCAAACGTCAGTCTTGTAGGAGACTGGAGTCCAACCAGTGACATAACAAAATGTTTGTAGGCCTTTTCCCTAGCAACTTGGTGGGGTGATGACACTTTATTATTGTCTATGCCAATTCACGTGCAGACCTCATTGTCTCGTTTATTTCCCCTATGAATGCCATTCTGTTCATTTCATTAAATCGAGTCAATAGCTCAGTTGGTAAAAATATTGCATTCCAAGATAGAGGGCGCAGGTCATTGGCAAAAATATTGGCAAAGTACGCAGGCTTCACAATAAATGAAATCAGCCCGATTGGAAGCTAGGAAACCTCCATTTCAATCATAGTGGATGGCGCAAGGCCAGTGCCCTTGTCTGTGAAAATAAATAGGTTCCACACACTACACGCTACCTTTTAGGAACTGACACGATAAGAAGTTACACTATATGTGCAGCTTAGTTGCGTTGCATCATCTTGTTCCCCAAAGAGATAAGGACGCCCAGGAGTTTCCTGATTTTCCCGAGAGAGGAATGACAAAATACAAAATTTTCGCCATCTTAATATTGCACTGAAAAACTTTCAAAATGCAGGGATTGAAATAAAAAAACAAATAAACGGCTTTAGAATTTTGGTACACACCACGAACAATTGCATGACATATAACTATATAAGATATTTCGTAAAAAAACACAATTTCAACAAATGTTTGTAGTTTTATTTGACAGTTGACAGATAATCTTTTTCTTCTTCTTTGTGGCGGATTCCCGCATTCAGCAGGGGCGCCAGTGTCAAGTTGTTAACAGATAATTTCATTTTTTTTAAAATAGGGAAAATTTAAAAACATCAGATCAGTGCTGCCATTCTCTTTTACAACAAATCATAAATACCTACAATATTTAAAAATGCCGGTTTTTTATTTTTTTGCCACTAATTTCATACTTTTTGGATTTGTAAATGAGGCCGGAACATTATTGAGTTTGAAACTCGGTGAGCAAACATCAGTCTTGAATGATTATATAATTTAAAAAGGCGCAATTTCGTAAAGAAAATCGAATTTTCTAGAAAATTTTTTTTGATAGGGCCACGTATGGATCCCATTCCGCCTCCCACCAAAAGAAAAATTCTTAGCGTCCCGCAGGTATATAAATAGCCGACGTACCTAGAAAAATCAAACTGTGCGCGGCTTTCAACCGGTGAACATCATTCGAGTGATTTTGAAGACAGTATTAAATTCAGTGTGTGTTTTGTTTTGTGAAATTTTTTTGAAAATAATTTTTTAAATGTTTTTTTTTATTAATTTTTTGTTATAAGTGAAATTGATTTTAATAAAGAAAAATTAAAATATTAATCAAATAATTCTCGTAAATGGTGTAAAGTGTGCCTAATAAATTCGGTTTGTGTTTTCATATATTTTGGTGACATTATTTTGAAAATAATTTTGTAGATTTTTGTTTGTAAATTTGATGTGACAAATGAAAGTAATTTAAATAAAATGAAGTATTTTCCTTTTTTTTTCTTTCTTATAATAAATCAACAAGTGCTTTGTGTTTAAAAATAATTTAAATTTTTTGTTTCAATTAACATAAAGTGCAATAAAAAAACAAGTTGTTCTAAGTAATTAAACTTACTTTATTATTTTTTTCTACTTTAACAATTTTTTTGATCCGAGTGAGTGCTCGACAAGACGTGTGTTTATCGGAAAAGTGTCGTTTTTCTAATGAATGTAACAAATAAAGTATTGTGTCGTGGGAAAGCCAAGATCGGAGAAGCAGCCGGGAGCTTGAGCTGAACCATGTAATTTACTTTTAATTTTTCAACACCGCGTTAAATTAATTGTGTGTTCCGGGGGTGTGCTCCTCAAAGTGGTGAGTCCATTTTATTTTATTTTTGAAAAAAAAAGGAAGCATTGTTCTTTTAAGTCAAAATAATAAAATCATCAATTATTTTAACAAAAAATACATAATACTTAACTTGCAACAACACTGCTTGCTTTTTTACCTCTTTTTAAATTTGTTGTTATTGTGACTTGGTTTTTTTGATTCGTTTTATAAAGGACTTGAGTCGCTTTTGTGCAATTTTGTAAATCAAGGCCTTTGTAAAAGTGGAACAAATAGTAACTTTATTTCAATAAAAATCTAAACAATTTAGTACTTTATTAAGTATCTACAGTTTTTGTATTATCGTCTATTAGAAATTCACTTAATTTTGTATCATTACAAGATGACGATAAATGTTCCCTTTACCTACAGATGACAAGTTTCCCAAATGACTTTTAATATCAATACTTAACTAAAGTAAGAACTTAAATATGATAGTACTACAAAATGCTTCGCTTGCTTTTTATGAAACGTAATGGTCGCTTTGGTTTACTTTTACGTTTCATTTTTATCAAGTTACAGAGAAAGCACTTCTCATATTTATTTTCAAACTGGGAAATTGTCACAATATTGAAGAAGAAGTTCCTGTACTTAAAGTTTGGTATGAGGCTGACCGCCTATACTGTAAAAGATGGTTCACTTTGCCAATGCCACCCCTGTTTCAGGGACGGTCGGCAAAAGTTGCAGAGCTTATGTTCATTCGAGGCTTGGTTTTTTAATTGTGAGTACACATACAACATTTGTAAGTGCAAGCTTACACGTGTCTGTTTGTGGTCACGGATTTAATATGAATTTTAAATGTTTATATCTTTGCAACTTAAATTATAGATCAGGACTTTTGTCCTGACACTGGTCCGGTCAGTAGCTCAGTTGGTAAAGCGCTTGCATTCTATACCGAGAGCTCGGGGTCGAATCTCATTGAGGGTTACAGAAATGATTTCCGGCAAAATAAAATACCGACTAGATTTACTCAACCTTCACAAAAATGAGTACTAGCCCTCTTGGGAGCTGGAAAGTCTCTATTTCAACTGAAGTGATAGGTGTAAGCCCGGCCTTACCTGTAAAAATAAATAAGTTTACTCCCCACATGCGATCCCCTCGAGGAGAACGCGGCAAGATGTTACATTAAATGTGTAGCTTAGTTGTGTAGATGCTTTGCTTCTGTCTTTATGATTTTTCATTCATTTGAGGCAGCATCGGTTCAAATCCAATGTATTTTTATGGATATTCATTCACCCATGGGCGCAACTAGGAAGGGGCAAGAGGGGGAAGAGGCTAGATTTGATCCTAGGCACGCCCTTGTTTGACAGTCTCACCCTGTTAGAGAGTTTAAGCTCTTATGCGGGGAAGACATGCCTAAGGCACAACATGCCTTAACTCACAATATAAATCAATAACTCCATTGAAATAAATCTAATTCAAACAAGCTTAGAATCTTTTTAAGAGCCTCTGTAGAACTGCCTTCATTTCTTCCTATCCTTACATACCTCTTTGAATTCATTGATATCCATCCCTTTTTCATGCATTTTCTTCTTTTACACCCATTTTGTGTATCACATTCTTTCACAATCTCCTCAATCTGATCACTCCATACTTTTCTTGGTTGTCTCTTACCCATCTTTCCTTTCACATTTCTTTTGTATATATACTTTGTTACAGTCAATCATCATTAATTCTTTCCACATGCCCAAACCATCTCATCACATTCTATTGTACCTTAACTTTCACATCCTCTTTCAACTTACATTCATTAATTCCTAACTCTATCCTACAGATTTTTTTCTGTCATGCTTCTATGAGGTCTATGGTATGAGGCTGACCACCCATACTGTAAAAAATTGTTCAATTTGCCAATGTCATCCCTGTGTCTGGGAAGGTCGGCAAAAGTTGTAGGGTTCATTTATCATGTTCATGTAGGTTCATTTGAGGTTTGGATTTTTTTTGTAAGCACACATTCAGCATTGTAAGCGCGAACTACACGTGTTTGTTTGTGGGCATGCATTTGATATGAGCTTTAAATGATAATATATCTTTGCAACTTAGATTATAGATTATTATTCTCAAATGCTTCATTTCATGTTGATGATTAAATTTGCTATGCCATGAGAAAATATTTTTTTCAACGCTTGGTCACAGCGTTTGCGTCTCATTTCAGTATTTAAGTAGTGCGTCTAACCTGGCACAGACTTTAGTTTAACAGTACATCCGTACATTGCAAGTTCTTGAATTTCCCAAATTCAAGATGGCTCGACTCCCGTTCTTCTTTTTTGTTTTCTTCTTTGTGTTTTTCTTCTTCCAAAACGCATCTTCCGGTAAGTTCTTCTATGTATTTTTCTATCATTTCATCGATAGCTTCTTTATTTACAAGAAAGCTGCACTATATAGTGCAACTTCTTACCACATTACTTCCCAATGAGTCACATGAGCCAGATTGTCACTGGGATGGTCAAAAGGGATAGGGCGTTGGCGCTCGAACTTGCATTATTGACACTAACGCAGGTTCGAACCCCACTTGTGTCATGTCCTATCGACAATAACTTCGACCCTGGTTCAACAGATGTCATTGGGTAGTTATTAATTAATAATTCATTAAAATTATCAATTGATAATGGTAATGCCTTTTTCTGGCCTGGCAAAATAAGCTGGTGAATTGCATTTCTCTTCATAAATCTATTTTTTTTAATAAAAATGTGTAACACACTGATAAAAAGCTCCTGAGGTATCTCTTCATGAGGCTGTGTGGAAGTTATCCACAATTCATGCATCATGAGGAATCATCACTTCGGGAGACTGGCTTCAGAAGCCTGGAAACGAGGAGCAACTGGTCCCTTATGGTGGTCTTTCATAAGGTAATCAACGGCTTAATTGACAGTCCCACCCTATTGGAGAGCTACAGGTTGTACGTGCCTAAGGACTACACCCAAGGGTGTGGAGATGATTTATTTTATGTTTTTTTACTAATAGATCAGTATGAGACTGACCATCCATACAGTAAAAAAATAATTCACTTTTGCCAATGCCATCCCTGTTTCAGGGAAAGGCTAGTTTTCAGTACCGACATGTGTTTATTTGATTTATATCTAATTAGTATTTTATAGGTTGGTATGAGGCTGACCACCCATACTGTAAGCAATGGTTCACTTTGCCAATGTCACCCCTGTTTCAGGGAATGTCAGCAAGAGTTGCAGGGCTTATGTTCATTTGAGGTTTGGATTTTATTTGTAAGTCCACAATCAGCATTTGTAAGCGGGAACTACACGTGTTTGTTTGTGGGCATACATCTGAGAGCTTTGAATGAATATATCCTTGCAACTTAGATTATAGATAGTACTGGTCCGTAGTTCAGCGGTAACACTTCGGACTCTGAATGGAAGGTTGTGGGTTTGAATCCCGGCGGAGCACAAAAAATATACCATTTATATTTTCAAATTTGCTCTTCACTGAGTTGAAAAATTCATAAACCTTTACCAATGACCGGTCACCATAGGTCCACCTAGCCTTACAGCAACTGGGTCTTGCTTGAGAATTGGCGCTTTGTAGTGACGACGACCAAGCTCGTAAAAAGGTTGATAGCTCAATTGGTAGAATGCTTGCATTCCTTGCCGAGAGCAAGGGTTCGATCTCAAGGTTTACTCAGCCTTCACAAGAAATGAGAACCGGCCCCCCCGGGAGCTTCAACTGAAAGTGGTTGGTGAGAGGCCGGCCCCCTTACCCGTAAAAAAAACAGGTCCCGAATCGCCACATGCGACCCCCTCGGGGATAACGCAGACAAGAAGGTACACTATATGTGTAGCTTAGTTGCCTTTTTAATATATATTTCTTGTACACAATCTAATGTTCTATTTTTTTTTTCAGATGTCTGCTATGAAAACCAAAGTGAGTAAAAAAACATATTTTTAAATAACAATAATCTAAGTTGCAAAGGTATATCAACATTTTAAATACATATTAAATTCATGCCCATAAACAGATTGGGTGATGATGAAGATGATCCTGAGTCATCACAGTTCTCATCAAGATCATCTTCATCATCACACGCTGTAGAAGCCCATCGTAGAAATGGGCGAAACGTCCGGAAGCTCCAGCTCCCACAGACCACGGCAACAGATCCCGGAAAACGTCACTCCAGCATAATTGGGTCTTACTTGAAAAATTAGCAATGATCATGCTCGCACAGGGATCTTGAAATGTTCTTTGTGAATTAAAAAAAACCTTTGTTGTAAAACAGGGAAAAAATTGACATTAGGTATTTTTTTATATATTTTAAAATCCACCTAGCAACACATGTTTATTTGATAGATAGGTAGCTCTTATCCAATTTGGTTTTTATTGAAAAAAAAAAAAAGATAATGACTTTTTCTTTACATTGATTATGTGTACCTATTATGCATTAAAACATAAAAAAAAAACAAGATATCATTTGATATTCATTGGTACTTTGAAATAAAATATTAAGGTCATCTTAATAAAGAACTTAAAAGCAATACAATTCACCAACCTTTTTTGCCTGGCCAGGACTCTGGAGGAAATGAAAGAAGTATGTAAGGATAGAAAGAAATGGCGGTTGATCTGTAATGTTGGCGGCTAGGGTTTATTAAAGTGAAATTTGTTTTATGTTTTAGTTTTTTTTGATGTCCATGACCATGTTTATATTATATTATTGTTTATTAATTCTAAAAATGTAATTTGTGATGTTTGTTCCTTGACTTATAGGTTCGTATGCGGCTGACCACCCATACTGTAAAAAAAAATGGTTCACTTTGCCAATGTCACCCCTGTTTCAGGAAAGGACGGCAAGAGTTGCAGGGCTTATGCTCATTTGAGATTGGGTTTTTATATTGCAGGTCCACATGCGGCATGTGTTAGCGCAAAATTATACATGTCTGCTTGTGGGAATGCATTTAATATAAATCTTAAATGATATATATCTTTGCAGCTTAGATAAGATTAGATCAGGACAGATTTTTAACATTATCAATTAATAATTAATTTATAAATATTTTTAATGAATTACAAATTAATAATTAAGTACTTAATGACATCTGTTTAAGCAGTATCAAAGTTATTGTCAAAAGGAAACGGCGCAGTTAGGGTTCGAACTTGGGCTTGTTTCAATAACGCAAATTCAGGTGGCGACGTCTTATAATAATAATAATATTAGGATGATTTATTTGGTGAGCGCTGTTTTTGTGTGTATCACACCTCAAGAGACCTCTGCGAGCTTGGTCGTCGCTGTAGAAAGCGCCAATTCTCAAGCAAGACCCAGTTGTTGTAAGGTTGGATGGACCTTTCAGTGACCGGTCTTTGGTAAAGGTTTATGAATTTTTCAACTCAGCGAAGAGCACATTCGAAATATAAATGGTATATTTTGTGCTCCGCCGGGATCCGAATCCACAACCTTCCATTTACGAGCCCGAAATGTTGCCACAACGGACTACGGACCGGTCCAAGATGCCAACGACACGCGGTGTACCTGAGCGGTCACCCATCCAAGTACTGACCGCGCCCAATGTTGCTTAACTTCGGTGATCTATGGGAACCGGTGCTTTCAACATGGTAACGTCGTTGACTTATCCACTCGACCATACAATACTTTGTGCTCCTTGAATGATAGGTTGGTATGAGGCTGACCCCCCCTGCGGTAAAAATTGGTTCACTTTTGCCAATGCCACCCCGGTTTCATGGAAAAGCTGCAGGAGTTGCAAGGTCTATGTTCATGTGAGGTCTTTTATTATTTGTATGCACACATGCAGAATGTGTAGGCGCGAACACCTACATGTGCCAGTCTGTGGTCATGCATTTAATATGAGCCTTAAATGTTAACATATCTTTGCAGCTTATATTATAGATTATAATTTATAGACATAACTTGTAAATTAATTACACTTTTCGGATATTTGACTAACCATTGTATGAGAACTTTATGCTCAATGTTTATTTGGCTTTGTAAATTCGGACATATAGAGAGAATGAATGACAAAAGACTGCCAAAGAGAGTGTATGCCGCTTGACGTTTTTGTCATTGTTCCCCAATTTCACATCTCGAATGCCTAGTTTATCATCTAGTATCATCACAACTTTTATTTGGTATTTCTAGATATCTATCCATTGAAGAAGGAGCATTTGGACTTCACCCAAATCCCAGAAGATGTGATGACAAACTGGAAGGCCAAAAGCGACTTCTTCAGGAGCTACGGCCTTGGATTCAAGAAAGATGTCATCCCAGACTTTGTCATGGACAAGATAAATGCAGATTATGAAAACAAATACAACAGCAAAGTCATGGGGGGCTTGAATGTCATGGACAAGAAGCATCTGGATATCACTGAGATCCCAGATGATGTCATGACAGACATGAAGGCTAAGAAAGACTTCTTCAGAAACTATGGACTTGGATTCAAGAAGGATTTCATCCCAGAATTTGTGATGGACAAGATCAATACAGATTATGAAAACAAAAACAAATTCATGGTCGGATCTAACTTCATGAACAAAGACATGTACAATGACAAATTCATGAACAAAGATATGTATGATACCAAATTCATGAACAAGGATATGTATGATACCAAATTCATGAACAAGGATATGTATGATACCAAATTTATGAAAAAGGATATGTATGATAACAAATTCATGAACAGAGACATGTATGATACCAAATTTATGAACAAGGACATGTATGTCAACAAACTCATGAACAAGGATATGTATGATAACAAATTCATGAACATGTATGATACTAAATTCATGAACAAAGACATGTACAATACTAAATTCATGAACAAGGACATGTATGATAACAAATTCATGAACAAGGATATGTATGATAACAAATTCATGAACAGAGACATGTATGATACCAAATTCATGAACAAGGACATGTACGATAGTAAGTTCATGAACAAGGATATGTATGACAACAAATTCATGAACAGAGATATGTACAACACGAAATTCATGAACACGGATATGCATGACAATAAATTCATGAACAAGGATATGTACGACAACAAATTCATGAACAGAGATATGTATGATACCACAATAATGACAGGAAAAGACAGATTTTATCACAATATTATGAACAAAGACATGTATGATACTGACATGACTCATATGTATGGAAATAACATGATGAACAAAGATATGTACAACAACAGGGATATGTATGATACCAGATTCATGAATAAGGACATGTATGACAACAAATTCATGAACAAGGATATGTATGACAACAAATTCATGAACAAGGATATGTATGACAACAAATTCATGAACAGAGACATGTACAACACGAAATTCATGAACAAGGACATGTATGACAACAAATTCATGAACAAGGATATGTATGACAACAAATTCATGAACAGAGACATGTACAACACGAAATTCATGAACAAGGACATGTATGACAACAAATTCATGAACAAGGATATGTATGACAACAAATTCATGAACAGAGACATGTACAACACGAAATTCATGAACAAGGACATGTATGACAACAAATTCATGAACAGAGACATGTACAACACGAAATTCATGAACAAGGACATGTATGACAACAAATTCATGAACAAGGATATGTATGACAACAAATTCATGAATAAGGATGTGTTTGACAACACATTCATGAACAAGGATATGTATGACAACAAATTCATGAACAAGGATATGTATGCCAACAAATTCATGAACCAGGATATGTATGACAACAAATTCATGAACAGAGATATGTACGATACTAAATTCATGAACAAGAACATGTATGACAACAAATTCATGAACAAGAACATGTATGACAACAAATTCATGAACAAGGACATGTATGATACCACAATGATGGACAAAAATTTAATGTACAAGAATATCATGAACAAGAAAATGTTTGACTATGATACCACTCACAAGGACATGCATGACACCAACTTCATGAATACAAACATGTACAATACCATGACACCCATGCACAAAACCATGACACCCATGTATAACACCATGACACCAATGTACAATAACATGTACGACACCAACAGAAACATGATGACAGAAAACATGCACAATGTGTACGCCAACAACTTCATGGACAAGAACATGTACCAAAATGTTATGGACAAAAAAATGTTTGAAAACAACAGGAACATGATGCCCAAAAATATGGACACCACTATGGATAGAACCATGTACACCACCAAAATGATGAATCTGAACGAGTTTGACAACAAACGTGATATGGTCAATGGTCATGTTTTCGATGTGGACAAAGATATCCATTTCAGGCAGACAAGGAGCATCATGACAATGAACAAAAATGACAATACCAATTTGGATGTCCTCCCTAACACTGACATGGTAAGAAACCTTTTCTTAGTCTTGTCTTAAGAGGTATGACTGTCAAGATTCTGAATGGAAGAGACCGTTTTGATTGGACTATGAACGAGTGTGGTATAAATGAGAATGTGGGATATTGAAAACAACTCTTACATTATCGTGATTCATGTTTTTTGTTAATTTGTTTATGTGAAATGTGGTTCTTAAGATGATTTTGTTTAAAGGTCATCATTGACCCCTGCTTCAGGGAAGGTCGGCAAGAGTTGCAGGGCTTATGTTCATTTGAGATTGGGTTTTTTATATTCTAGGTCCACATGTGGCATGTGTAAGCGCGAAATTATGCATGTCTGCTTGTGGGAATGCATTTAATATGAATCTCAAATTTTACATATCTTTGCAGCTTAGATTTAGATTTAGATTGAATCAAAAAGTAGAAAAGCACTGGGGGGACGATTTGACACCCCTAGTGGAATGGTAACTAGATACATTTACAATTCCAGGGCTGGAAGTCCCATTACCATGGTAATTTTTACCTACCGAATATAGGTAATATTTGTATGAAGACCAATCAGCTGTTCACTTGCGGCCATCTTGGATTGACAGGTCTTCACACAAATATTACCGATATTCGGTAGGTAAGAATTACCGTGGCGATGAGACTTTCATCCCAGCTGTTGTTATACATTTGCAATGAACTATATCCATGAATTTATTTTTAGGACAACATGGATAAGACCTACAAAATGAACTACTTCAAGGATTTGGCCGTTGTGAAGACCAAGAGCACTTGCAGCTGTGTCTGCCCCTCCACGGTGCCTGAAAACGACATCACCGATACAGATCTCATGCAAGAACAAATCAAGTAAGGATACTTTCCACTTACTTCTTCAAACATCAAATTGGTATGACGTCTTCGCTACCATATCGACAGTTAAAAGAAATAGGGCAGAAGCGACGTTTTGATTGAAAAAGAGTTATGAATGCTATCTTGCTTAAATTTTTTATCATATTGTTAAAACAGATTTTGACGATATGATAAAAAATAAAAAAGTTATGCCATTTTTCTGCAATCTCAAAATTTAAACTGTTTTCCTGAACAATTAAGTTTTTGCCTCTTATGTCCTATATCCATTCAACCGTTGATATCAAATGCATGCCCACAAACAGACACGTGTAAGTTTACCTTAACTTACAAATTAAAACCAAAACTCAAATGAATATAAACCCTGCAACTCTGGCCGCCCTTTTCTGAAACAGGGGTGACATTGGCAGCATGAACCAATTTTTACAGCATGGGTGGTCAGCCGCATACCCACCTTAAGTCAAGGAACATACTTCATAAATTGATTTGAAAAAAAAAATGTTTTTCAGGAAAGTCATCACCAAGCTTTGGAGCAACAAGCGCATGACCAACCTGACTGTCCTCGGGAAGAGGCTGAGGAACATCATCCTGACCTTGGAGCACAGCGACGAGCAGATCCTGCAGAACCACGCCACGGCCATGTCCTTGTTCATCTTCAACTACCTGTCCCATGTGGACCTCAAGATGGACATGTGCTCTTATGCCATGGTAATCTATAATAATAATAATAATATTAGGATGATTTATTTGGTGAGCACTGTTTTGTGTGAATCACACATCAAGAGCAGTCTGCATACATGGTCGTTGCTTTAGAATGCGTTAATTCTTAAGCAAGATCCAGTTGTTGTAAGATTGGATGGACCTTTAGTGACCGGTCTTTGGTGAAGGTTTATGAATTTTCAACCCAGCAAAGAGCACATTTTGAAATATAAATGGTATATTTTTGTGCTCCACCAGGATCCGAATCCACAACCTTCCATTTACGAGTCCGAAGTGTTAACCACTAGACTCCGGACCGGTCAGATATATTAATAATAAGTGAAGGTGTAATGCGACTCTGACTCTGAACCGTATCTGAAATAAATTGTGTAAGAATAAATCACAGCATTTTTAAATAACAACAATTTAAAGCTAAATTATTTGTTGCTACGACCAAGCTCGTCTTACTCTGCAGCACTACAACTAGTGTCATAGACCACTAGAGTCTCTGAAATCTGGGGATTTTCCCGCAGAGGATTCCTTAAAAGAAGATAAAATATTTGTTTATAACTTGCGCAATGGGTGGGAAGTAATTAACATGAACTAATCCCATGTTTTTCAAGCACCCAGTGGGCTACTAATTCTATGAGTCTTCATTAATATGGAATATCATCTTCAGGTGGTGAATGCGTCCATCGTCTTTGAGAAGGACCACGATATGAAGAAGGTGATGCCAACCCTGGACATGTTTGTGAAGATCTTTTCTGATAACATGGATATCCTCAAGACCAACACCTTCCAGAACCTGGACTGCCTCAGCCAGGATATCAAACCCAAGGTGAGAGCCATTATTAAACTGCCGGTGACACGCATAGGCGTCAACTGTATTCATATAGCAAGAATATTCAGAAGCAAAGAACTGGTGAGCTGTTTTTTGTAATCTCCTAAAGCTATACAGGAAAAAATATAGACATGTATAGGTAGTATATTAAGGGTAACTAGGCATATATTCATCACCTAAAAGGTAAAACTGAATAAGTGCTCATACACTGATTTTAGAAATTGTGGATAAAACATTCTATTGTGTGTAAACTCATATAATTATAAAGAAGTGCTCATGACAAACGCTTAAACTACAGAGTTTTAACACTTTGGCTCCTGACTCCACTGATGGCTCAAATCAAACTTAAATGTGTTTTTTACCAGAACATAGAGTGTAACTTCTCATAGTAAGTGAACTAATTATAAAGAAGTGCTCATGAAAAACTTCTAAACTACAAGATTTTCACACATTTTAAGTGTTTTCTCTCGTAGAAAATAGGAAAACATGTGCATTTATCTGAGAAACCCATGTTAGCTTAATATATTATCACCTTATCAGTTTTACCTTTATGGTATCGATATAATAAAAATGCAATGGCTTGCATTGGTAACCGCATCAATTCAAAACAGTTGAAGCGAATTTTACTGTATTGATATGTTCATTTGAGGTTTGGATTTTAATTTGTGAGTACAAATACAGCATTTTTAATGCTAACTTACATGTGCCTGCTTGTAGGCATTACATTAAATATGAGCCTTAAATACATACTAAGGTACATATTTTTGCAACTTGAAAATTATAGATACTACTTATATACAAATAAGCAATCATTTGATGGTTATATTTTTCTTTTTCTTTTTCAGTTCATCAAGCACACTTGCATGGGAGACGGCTTGGTCTTCGACATGGAGGAATTCTTGGATCAGCACGAGGACGTCGTCCCTCTGGCCTTCAGGAGGATCCTGCTGGACCTTCACAGATCCACGGAGTATGTGGACAGGATGATGGCGGTTCTGAGCGCTTTCTGCATGACCCCACAATTCGTGGAGATCACCGACAACTGGAATAAGCACATGACTTACGAGGTACGCTGACGTGAAGTGATTGTTAAACAAGAAGATTCAGAATGCGTCAATTGGCAGTTTTTCTTAGAACTTAAATTTGCCTTAAACGAGCTCAAATTCGAATCCTGCTGTGTCCTACTATAATACTAAAATACTAATGATTTCTCGAACTGACCAAGCCGTAGTGTAGTGGTAATGCTTTGGACTCTTATGTGGAAGGTAAGGGGCTCCAATCCCGGCAGAGCACAAAAAAATATACAATTTATATTTTCAAAAATGCTCTTCGCTGGGTTGGGAAATTCATTGCCTTTACCAAAGACTGATCACAAAAGGTCCATCCAGCCCTTCAGCTACTGGTTCACGCTTAAAAATTGGCACTTTGTAGCGACAACTAAGCTAGTAAAAAGTCCGGTCGATATCTCAGTTGGTAGAAAGCTTGAATTCCATGAGGTGAACAAGGGTTCGATCCCCACCGAGGGTGTCAGAAATGATTTCCAGTTTTGGTGTTTATTTCAGACCTAAAATAAATACCGGCAAGGTTTACTCAGCCTTCACAACCAATGAGAACCAGACCCCTCAGGAGCTGGGAAACCTCCACTTTAGCTGAAGTGGTAGGCGTGAGACCGGCCGCCTTACCTGTAAGATTAAATAGGCTCCACTTGCCACATGCGAATCCCTTCGGAGAAAACGCGGCAAAAAGTTACACTATGAGTGTAGCATAGCGTAACGTAATGCCTGTATCTTGTGAATGAATCAATTCATTAGTTCAAGAAATAAGTAAGTCACTATGTAAATGTTACACGGGACGAAATCTTCCACGGGCAAAATGCTATTTATTTACGTCTATTTCTTCTATTTCCAGATGGTGTCCATGATGAATGTGAAGACCATGCCTTCTTGTTGTTGTGACATGATGGTCCATCGCTTTGATAAGCTGGTGACTCTGGTGCCCAAGGCCGTCAGCATGAAAATCACTGCCATCAAAGAAAAGATGTCTCTTTAAGTGTGCTACTCTAGACGTAACAGATAATATTAATTTTTCCATAAATGCTCAATAAAAAATACATAAAACTAATTGATTGAAATAATAAAAATGTGTGTTTTCCTTTACATGGTTTATGTGCAGTCAAGTGGGAAACAGAGTGGGTAAAACACAACATTTTTGTTGTTGTAAATTTGGATAAAATGGGTAAAATGCAACAAATTTGTTTGACAAAAAATGAAGTCATCTAAAATACCGCAAAAAATGTGAATGGAATCAATTTGGAATTGTGAATGGAAGCTTTATTTTTGTATATTATTCATTTAAATCATTTATAAACCAGCATGAAAGTAAAATCCACACATCTGAGATAGACAAACATGCAACATTTTCAAGAATATGCAGGGTCATTGAAAACTGGACCGGTCCGTAGTCCGTAGTGGCAACACTTCGGACTCGTAAATGGAAGGTTGTGGATTCGGATCCCGGCGGAGCACAAAAATATACCATTTATAGTTTGAATGTGCTCTTCGCTGGGTTGAAAAATTCATAAACCTTTACCAATGACCGGTCACCAAAGGTCTATCCAGCCTTACAGCAACTGGGTCTTGCTTGAGTATTGGCGATTTGTAGCGACGACCAAGCTCGTACACCTCTGCGGCACTACAACAAGTGTCATAGATCCCTAGAGACTTCAGAATCTAGGGAGTCTCCCGCACAGGATTTCTTAAAAAAAAAAAAAAACACCATCGCCCGCAGATCTGAGTGTCTGCCTCCTCACACCCATCACAACATGTCAGTCAGATAAGGTGCAGCCAAGCCATTGATGGCTTAATATACCATCAGACAAACACGGTAGACCACTCTCTCTGGGAAACAAAGGCAATGTAGTTTTTTTAACAGCGGATTGATGTGAGCGAATTTGGATATCCCGAATATGAGTCTTGCGGCCGAATTAAGCACTGACTGAAAGCGGTGATGAACAAATGATGATGAATCTATTATAGCAAGAAGTATCTAGATATATAAGGAGGAAACAATGTGCAAACAAAACAATGCCTAAGAATCAGATTCTGTAAACCCTAAGTAATTCTTGGAGACAGCAATCCTAGGATAAGAAGGAATTAACAGAAATCATCTGACACCAGATGGTTGCTAGTCCAGGCCATTGCAGACAACACCAAATAATTTGTCATTTTTTCATCGGCGCTATGAGCAACTGTGAAATTAAAACACCGCTGGTTTGATTCCCGTTCAGCCTCTTGATGATAACGTTGACCCTGGTTCAAAATTTTCCAATATTTGGGTATTTAAGTACCTATTAATAAGTAATTCTTTAAAAATGTACTATAATCTAAGTTGCAAAGATATATTAAATTTAAAATTTATATTGCACGCATTCCCATAAGCAGACACATATTGATTTTGATTGCGATTGATTAAGATTGCGCTTACACATGCCGCTTGTGAACTTACAATATAAAAACCCAATCTCACATGAACACAACCCTTGCCGACCTTCCCTGAAAGAGGCGTAATATTGGCAAAGTGAATCATTTTTACAGTACGGGTGGTCAGCCAATTTTATACCTGCTCTAGGGAAGGTCGGCACAAGTTACAGGATTTAAAATGTTCATTTGAGGTTTGGATTTTAATTTGTAAGTACACATGCAGCATTTCGCACGTTTAATAATAAAGAGCAATAACTCAAAAAACATGAATGTTGGGAAAACGCGTTTGAAGTTCAGACATCCAGTACAACTTGTATGGGATGAAAAAGGCGGCCGATGTTTTATCTCGGTCATATTCGTCCAAATTGAACGGCTGTTGCATTCTACGCATTCTTCTCGCATTGTTCTTGCGTTTTATTACAAAATCTCGATTTTCCCAATTTTCGAGTTATTTCTCTTTATTATTAAACGTGCGATTTGTAAACGCCAACTTACTCGTGTCTGTTTATGGGCATGTATTAATTATAAATTAAAATATGAATATATCTTTGCAGCTATAGATTATAGTGCTGGATCAGTACCCTGAGTACGAGTTGCAATACTTGAGTAAAGTAAAGTTTATGGAAAGTATTAAAGAGTGATTTTCCCCAAAATCTGCCGTTTTTGTTTCTTACACTTTATGGTCTTACAAAAGAGTTACAGTGATGAAGAAAATCAAGTTCAAACAAACAAAAATGGCAGATTTTGGGGAAAACCACTCTTTGATACTTTCCGTAAGCTTTTACTTAAGTTTTACAACTCGTAATCAGGGTAGGGTAGAGCGGGGCTAAAAGTTCCGCGGGTTAAAAGTTCCACTGGCTGTTTCTAGGAAATAAAAACCCGTAGGAAATCGGCTTCACCGACCGTAGATGCGGGAAAGGTGGAGGAGATGACCGACCAACGCATGTTACCGTCTGGCAGGCACAGAGCGAGCACGGATCATATGTTTGTTTTGACTCTTGTAAAGTATTTTCGTTTTTCGGCGAACGTTTCGGAGCAGTGAGCTGTATATTGGAGTTTCTTCGATAAAGTAAGTTTATTTGTATAGTGTCGTTAATGTTTTTTATAATGGAACTAGTGTTTTAAGTTAATATGCAGCAGTTTTTTGATAATTCTTCAGACGACATGAAATCTACAAATGGGGCAAAAAGTTCCATTTGATATGGGGTAAGAAGGTCCAGGAACTTTTAACCCCTCTGTTTATATTGCACACTTTTTACCTTAATATCAATATTTTAAGGTCTGTCTAATGTTTCCAGCATTATGCTCCAGCATTATTTTCTTTCAAAACGCCTCTGGTAGTTCTTACATATTTGTGTTTTTTTCAGAATACAAAACTATAAAAGAAAAACAGAAAGGGGTAAAACTTCCCTTGATGTTATGAAGCGAGCCGCAGAATTGGTGATGAAGGAAGGAAAACCTCTGCGGACTGTCGCTAGAGATTTGAGATATGTCGCATGTCTTTGAAAAGGTTTGTAAACCGGCTCAAGGAAGGCACTGAAGATCCCAGATTTGGATACACAACACCTCGAATTGTCCTTTCATCGCAGCAAGTAAAGTCGCTGGAGAAACCTCTTACAACTATTCTCAGGAAGTTGTATGGCCACTTCCAAAGGCAGGGCCGCGTAAGATGTCGGCTTATACAATAAAGCAAAGCAGGGCAGCCATATTAACAGATATTAAAAAAATGCTCTTGCCCTAGAGCAGTGTTTCCCACGGTGGGGCGTACGCCCCACCGGTGGGGCATCACGCCTCAGAGGTGGGGCATCACGCCTCAGAGGTGGGGCACGTCGAAAAATATCAAATATTCCATTTATAAATGTATAAAACGTATATGCAAATTCACGACTTAAATATACCTATCCGCAATTTCATTTTTGCATTCTGGCAATACTGTGCATACTGGCAATTTAAAAATCTCGAAGGCAACGCTACGGCTTAAAAACAAAGATGGCAACGCTGACTGTCAATACATCGTAGTTCGACTGTTATTTCAATTGAATAGACGTGTGACTGAGCTCTGTTTTCTATCGCAAAACACATACCCTGGACGTCTCTAGAGTAAATGTTATTGTTTTATATTTACGTAGTTATTATTGACCCTTAAAAATCAGCATTTTCTTATTATTTATCTCTTTTAGCCCATTACAAAATGAGTGATCAACCAAAATCAAAAATAAAAAAACGTCAGTACTCAGCGGAATTTTTAAAATTTGGATTCATACCTGCTGCACACGACGAATGCCTACCTTTTTGTCTTCTGTGTGAGAAATCCTTTACGAATGAAACTATGAAACGAGGCCGACTTGAAGCACATTTGAAGGCGAAACATCATGCATTTGTTAATTCAAATATAAATATTTTTCGAAATCTTAAGGAAAAATTTGAAAAACGACCAACATTAACAAATCTATTTTCTGCACAAACTGAAATAGTTGATCGTAGTCTTGAGGCTAGTTACCAAATTTCATTACTCATCGCTAAATGTGGAAAAAACCATACTATAGGAGAGGATCTAATCAAGCCATCAATATCAGCATTTCTTAAAACAGTTTTACAACAAGATGATAAACTCGTGAAGGCTATGCCACTAAGCAACACTACTGTTTGCAGAAGAATAGATCAATTGAGTGAAAACGTTGAAATACAACTTGTTGAAAAGCTGAAAACAAGAAAATTTTCACTACAAATAGATGAATCAACTTTGAGAGACAGTGAAGCCGTGTTGATAGCTTACGTAAGATATATTGATGAAGGAGAATTTGCTGAAGAAATGTTATTCTGCAAATTATTAGAAAGCACCACCACCTCCAAAGATATATTTAGTAAGCTAAAAGAATATTTAGATTCTAAAAATATACCAATGAAAAATATAATATCTTGTGCTGCAGATGGTGCCCCCAATATGATGGGCAAGAAAAATGGTTGCTTGAAATTAATGAAAGATGAGAATCCAGAAATGACTTTGGTCCATTGTGTCATTCACAGGGAGAACTTGGTGGCTAAACATATTTCACCTGTTCTAAATGAAGTACTATACTGTGTTATTAAGTGTATTAATACAATTAAAACGAATGCCAAATGTGAGCGTCTCTTTAAGTTATTTTGTAAAGAACAAAATGCGGACCACGTTAGGTTGTTACTTCACACTGAAGTAAGATGGCTTTCAAAAGGAAATTCCTTAAAAAGATTTATGGAATTATTTGATGTCCTTAGTGATTTTTTAAGCAACCGACCTGATATGAAGTTTTTGATGACAGTCGACGGTAAAGCATTTGTAAGCTATTTAACTGATATATTTGAAAAGTTAAATATTTTGAATAGCCAACTACAAGGATCTAATAAAACACTTATTGATGCAAAAGCAAAGATATTTGGATTCACTACTTTTATTGAATTATCTAAAACAAATATTTGTAACCACAATTTTGAAAAATTTTACTGGCTCCAAAAATGTGCAGTGACTGATAATGCTAAAACTGTTATTTTAGACCACCTGCAAACATTATTAAATGATTTTAAAGAAAGATTTGCTGATTTAAAAGAAATAAATTTTCCAGCTTGGTTGACACAACCATTGCTGATAGATATTTCAAAGGAACCACTGTATCAAGAAGAACTTTCAGAAATGCAAAATGATGATTCAATGACAAATTTATTTAATTTAAAAGGAATGATGTTATGGATGTGCGAAGAAACTAACACAAAGTATCCTAATATTACTTTACATGCCAGAAATTTATTATTACCCTTTCCATCATCTTATTTGGTGGAATGTGGTTTTAGCGCCATAAGCGATTTACTTAGTAAAAAAAGAAATCGAATGGATATAACTAACAGAGGGGACCTAAGACTGAAATTGACTAAATTAAATCCAGACATTAAATTTCTTTGCAGCAAGCATTAATTAAAAATTGAAGAATGGATTATGTGTCAAGATGTGAGTGTTTTTACATTACATTTTCAATTTGTTTTGTAATAATTTCAGTTTTGTTTTTTTGTTTTGTTTTATTTTGTTTCAAAAATTATATTATATTTGCAATATAACTATGAATTATAATTATAAATAAAGATGAATAAACATTATATATGTTATATTTAATTCATGTTTTAAAAATTAGCTGTTGTTTTATTTATGAAGAGTCCGGTGGGGCATATGACTTTTGAAAAGACTTCGGTGGGGCACGGCATTAGGACGGTTGGGAAACACTGCCCTAGAGCAAGCGACAAGAAAAAGGCCATACCCCGCTGCTAAGAAACTAGCTGCCAAGAAAATGCAGGAGACGAAAAAGATTCTGCAATTAGCTAGTAGCTCCTGCAGCTCAAAGGACGAGGAATGCTAAGTGTGCGCCCAATCCAGGAGCTGTCGTATACATATGCCGAAACTGCGACAGTGATGACGATTTTTTTTTTGTTTTTCATGTATTTTGTTTTTGTGTGTTGATATTTTTATTGTAATTTCTCATAATTGGTAATGTTTTAATAATTATTAATAAAAAATAAATAATATTAACCCCTTTTCTCTACTGACTAATCCCAAATGAAGCACTAAGTTGATTGGTACTTTTTACCCCATGCATGGAACTTTAAGCCCCGCATGCGGGGCTTAAAGTTCCATTTGTCTACTTCCAAAAAAATGTCTTTAATTTCTCAAACAAGTAAAATAATGTACAATTGTAAGGCCTGTGGTAAAGCCGAATAGATATACTTTCGGTAGATATTAGTTATTTTTTTATGGATGGAATACATGGCCCACAATTAGGGAATATGTCGAAAGTGGCACTATTAGCCCCGCTCTACCCTACAGAAGTAGCGGAAAATGTGAAAACTACAGGGGAAAAACAGGGAATGTCAGCAAAAATAAGAAAACAATCTATTAATGCTATCTAGTGGCATCTGTGTGTATCTAAAGCACTGCAAAATATGTAATGCAACAACAGTCGCTATCACAGTTTATGGCGGTATTTCCGGTTCTTTGTAACAGGCAATAACCATGAGAAATACAGACTTTCAAATTTATAATTTTGATTTACTCAAAAGTTCTCAACTGCCAATCCTTGTTCTTCTCCTGTAGTCTTCATGTGGGATGTATGTTAGCTTTGATACAATTATTATACAATCATTAATCAAATTATTCAAAACCAACATCAATCCCCACTTCCTTGCAGCGCCTCACGAAAGAAGCAACGACTCAAGCAACACCTCTGCGGCACACTTCCAGGTTGACATAGACCTCCAAGACTCTCAAGAATTGGGGAGTCTCCCGCACAGGATTCTTTAAAAAAAATCTGGGGTGGTTTGTCTGGCAATCCCATACATTTCGCGATCACATCCCGACCGAAACCAGAATGTGCGAAAAAGACTGTTATTCAAATGTGTTGTCAACCGTTGTTAATCCATAAACTTCTTATCTTAAGACATTTTTGGTCATGCTCATTTTTGTTTTTGCATTTTTAATGAGATTGACATTTGACATCAATTACTTTCATGTAAAATTTTACATTTGCAATCATCAAAAACAAATTGCTGTTTTCAGATTACCATAAAAGACATTGAAAACAAATGTGCTGTCAAATATGTGTTTAAACATAGATAAAAATGAAGTTGCATCACTTTTCTTTGGTTATATAATAATTTATTAAAGTTTAGGTACATTAGGGAGAAAAATTAAAAAACAACATTTGTTTTGACATGATACCTACGTAAAAAGACATCTTCAAAGGAAATATTTAGAGGGAGAAAACTAAGAGGTCCTTCAAAAACATTTTCAGAGACATTGGTATGATTTATATGTGGGTTTGAGGTTGACCACCCATACTAAAAAAAATAGTTCACTTAGCCAATATCCCCCCTGTTTCAGGGAAGGTCGGCAAGAGTTGCGGGGCTAATTTTAATTTGAGGTTGGGTTTTTATATTGTATGCAGCATGTGTAAGTGCCAATTTACTCGTGTCTACTTGTGAGCATGCCTGTACTATGAATCTTAAATGAAATATATCTTTACAACATAGATTATAGAGATTATTATAGAATCAAGATAATTCCAAAAAAACCAAACCCGAGTATACAAAGCGTACCAAAATATTCAACCATAGCGTAAATAGAAAAAAATGTAAGGAAAGAGCAATAGCGCATCTAGTGATTGTTATAGTTTTCCAACATTTTTTTTATTATGCAATGGGGAATATTGGGCAATACTTGGTTCGAGTCCTGGCTTACCTAAAAATGGCAAGCACCATCTATGAAGCATTATCAAAAGTAAACAATGAAATAAGTATTTTCATAATTTTTGGTGTAGGTAGAATGGAAAAAAAACTGTGAAGTGTCAAAAGAATTATATTTTATCATTGATTATTAAAAATAATGATATAATAGTAAAATTTTGTGGTAACAACAAAGTTTGTTATTAATATGTAACTAAGAGTGAAATTATCTTTTTATGAAATATGGTTCTAGCTGTCAAACATGAGTATTTTTTTCAATACAATTAAGATAATTTTTATTGAAGTATATATAAAGTGAACGCATGATTGTTTTCTGTTTTTACTTCCATCGTGTGAGTTGCTTGGAACGGCCACAATCATGGCCAAGTTTATGTTTGTCTTTTTGGTGTTTTTTTTCTTTCAATCCAGTCTTTCCGGTAAGAATAATTTATCTTTTGTTTATGTGTTTTTTCGGGTTAGACCATAGTCTATTTGCAGCTTTTTTATTTATCAATGTTTTGCTTACACCAGCAGAAAGCATTCTCAAGGCGAGTCATCTAAAAAATGTGATGGTACAGCAGTAATTTGTAAATAAAAAACAGTTCACTCTGCCAATGTCATCCCTGTTTCAGGGAAGGTCAGCAAGAGTTGCAGGGTTTATGTTCATTCGAGAATGGGTTTTTATATTGTAGGTCCACATGCGGCATGTGTGAGCGCGAAATTATGCGTGTCTGCTTGTGGGAATGCATTTAATATGAATCGCAAATAAAACATATCTTTGCAACTTAGATTTAGATTTAGATTAGACACCGACCATGAAAGTGAAAGTTTACAAGTTTATTTTATAATATCTTTTATTACCCGTATAATAACGTCTATATTTCTTTTAATCTAAGTTGTGGAGGTGCATTAGAATCTATTATATCTAAGTTGCAAAGATCTATAAATATCAAGGCCGGTCAGCAATCTAGTGGTAACGCTTCGGCCTCGTAAATGGAAGGTTGTGCGTTGAATCCCGGGGGAACACAAAAAATATACCATTTATATTTACAGATATGATCTTTGATGTTTGAGAAAATTGTTTACTTTTACCAAAGACAGGTCGACAAAGGTCCATCCAGCCTAACAGCAACTGGGTCTTGCTTGAAAACTAGCGCTTTGCAGCGACAACGAAGACGACGTAAAAAGTCCGGTCAATAGCTCAGTTGGTAGAATGCATGCATTTCAAATCTTACTCAGGCTTCACATGAAATGAGAAATAGCTCCGTCGGAAGGTGGGAAATTCCCACTTCAACTGAAGTTATCTGTAAAAATAAACATGTTCCACTTGCCACATGCGAAATCCTTCGGGGATAACGGGGCAAGAAGGTACACTATATGTGTAGCTTAGTTGCGTTTTTTTTTGGGATGGTTCAATCCTTTTGCATGTACAAAAACAAACTCATGCTCATTTCAAAGTCTTATGTGACGTCATATCTATCCCACTCGAATGTGTCAGAAAGACCCTCAACACTTGGACACTTAAACAAAGTTCAAATCGTCTGCGTGAAGATTCTCTTGCCACCTTTCCCTGCAATATGGGTGTTATGAAAGTCTTCATTTTTTACAGAATTGATGGTTAATCTCATCCCAATCTTTTCAGGTTTTAAAGACCAATATCAAATAATTATTTTAAAGGAATCATGTTCTCTATATTTTTAAATAACAACTAATATCTTTGCAAATTTGATAAGAATAAAAAAACTGGAGGAAAGAGGTCATCGGGTGACGACCTTTAATAGGTCAAAATATGCTTAAAATTAACAGATTAAAATGCAAAAAATACATCTTTTAAACTTGTTCCATAACATTAAAACCTTTTCTTTATTTAATGCTAATTTTTCTACGTTATTAGAAAAATTCCATTCTATAATGAGGTTGGAACATTTTTCGATTTGTAACTTTTTTCTCGGCGAGCAAACGTCCGTCTTATTTGGGATTGCCGTTCACAGCAACCAATGACAAAATGTTTGTATGCCCTTTCTCTAGCAACCCGGCCGGGTGACGACACAATATTGTGTATGTCAATTCACATGCAGACCTAATTTTCTTTTAACGCCACTCTTGTTCATTGAGAAAACTTTTTTTTTTTTTTTTAAATAGATTTGTGGAAAGGAATGCAATCCACCAACCTATTTTTCCTGGCCAGTTGTCTTCATGCGAAAGCAGAAGCTTGTGTGCATGCAACAGCATCTGTTGAACCAGGGTCGAAGTTATCGTCGCGGGATTCGAACCAGCGTTATCCGGTTCCAAATAACCTGTCTTGATCCCCGCGGCCATAACACCGACTTAATTTCATATTTATTAAAAACAAATAATGGGTTCCGTGAAATAGCTAATTCTTTTGGTGTTGCCCTAAGATGTCATCAATTTGGCACACAGGGTAGCTGGCTACCCATACTGTAAAAAATGGTTATCTTTGCCAATGTCACCCCTGTTTCAGAAAGGTAGGCAAGAGTTGCAGGGATTATGTCCATTTGAGATTGGGTTTTAATGTTGTAGGTCCACATATCCCACGCTTAATAATAAAGAGCAATAACTCAAAAAATAAGAATGTTGGGAAATCACGTTTGAAGTTCAGACAACCAGTACAACTTGCATGGGATGAAAAGGGCGACCGATGTTTTATCTCGGTCATATTCGTCCAAATTGAACGGCTGTCGCATTCTACCTATTCTTCTCGCATTGTTCTTGCGTTTTATTACAAAATCTCGATTTTCTCAATTTTTAAGTTACTTCTCTTTATTATTAAACGTGCGATATATATACTTATATATACAAGGATAATTTATTTATAAGGTACACATAATAAAAGAGCGCCATTTTTGTGTGTGTCACACCTCAAGGGCCCTCTCAAATCACGGATAAGATTTTTTGTAAAGATGCGTCTTTAGTGCTCCTTTAAAGACACCAACAGTTTCTGACACATGTAAATGCAAACTTATGTTGTAAGTGTATGTGCAGTATGTATCAGGTCAAACTTATACATGTTTGCTTATGGGAATGCGTGTAATATGAATCTTAAATGTAATATGTCTTTGCAGCTACGTAAGATTACAGGTCAATAGAATTTAAAAATATTAATATGTACATTTTTTATTTTTTCAGATATCTGCATTCACCAATACAGTAAGTTCTAGGAATTTTTGTTATTTTTTAAATAAAATCTTGTATTATTAATTATTATATGTTAGCTTTACTATCGTCGTTGGGATGGTCGAACGGATAAACTGTTGGCTCTCAAACTTGCATTATTGAAACAAACGCAAGTTCAAACCTGGCCTGTGCCATGTCATATCGACAATATTATCATATGTAATAAAAATGAATTGCCTCTAAATGTCTCGAAGTGTTTAGTAATGAATTTCTTCAGAATAAAAAATCCCATTATATATGACTATACACTTTTTTCAAACAGTCTTCGGGTGGTAACGGAGGTCACCGACTTGGGGGTTGTGTTTGACTGTGGATTATCTTTTAATGTACACATTGCTTGAATTTGTGCCAAGGCCATGAGAATGCTTGGTTTCATAAACCGCATCACCAAGGACTTTCAGGACACTGCCGCAATCAAAATTCTTTATACCACATTGGTTCGCAGTGTCTTGGAATATTGCTCGCCTGTTTGGTCCCCCCTCTACATGGTGCACGTAGACAATATAGAAAAGGTTCACTTAAAATTTTTGAAAATAGTTAATTTTAAACTCAATATTCCCCTGTCACACTTCGACCCGCTCTATTTAAATTCGATTCTATATCTAAACTTTTTGTCAGACAGACGTAAATTTATTGACTTAATCACCCTCTTCAAAATAAAACATGCTCTAATTGATTGTCCAGCACTACTTAGTGAGTTGAATTTTTTTACTCCACGTTCAGGGACTAGACAATTAGTTTCTTACCGCCCTGTATTTACTAGCACTAACGCACAAAGCAATAGTTGTATGCATCGTTTACAGCGTGTTGGTAATGAGTATGCCTCACTTGACTTGGTTCTGCATAATAATAATTATCATACCTATAACCGAGGTCTGAAAAAAATGTTTTTGGGACATCCATAATATATAATAAATTATATTGTTTTAGATTGTTATTATATGAACGATGTCTGCCTGGTGAATTTCTTTATTAGTGATATTTGAATGGTTTCTGAAGTTTTTATTTTTGATATGCTTTTGTTTTGCTTCTAACCTACTGTTTAGTGTTTATATATGGGTTTATTTTTTCTTTTCTTTTCTTTTATGTTTTACCGTAATGTTGTATACTTTTTATTCTTGTAATATATACCTATTGTTATTGTTGTTTTGTATAAACTCCCTTGATATGTAATTATTTCGTAAAAGGCTAAAGCCGTAAATAAATAAATAAATAAATAAATAAATAAATAAATAAATAAATAAATAAATAAATAAATAAATAAATAAATAAATAAATAAATAAAGAAATAAATAAATAAATAAATAAATAAATATCAATATTATCAACATTGTCATATAGACAACTAAAATGCCTAAGAATAGCACCTATTTTTTTTTTGTAGATGTATATCCCATGGACAAAGATGACGTCAAATTCATGACAGGCCTGGAAGTCCACGTGGACAATCATCTTCTGAAAAGTCACAATAAAAATGATGACCACACCTTGACCAAGGAAGAAGTGAAAGATAAAAAGGAGTTCTTCATCAAGCGTGGCCTGAGCTTCAAGAAGCCATTCATCCCGGCTCCCGTCATGGATCTCATCAACAAGAAGATTGAAGCCAAGCTGAGCAACCTGGATACAGTCAGCGATGATTATTCCATGTACAGTGATGAAGACATCACAAGGAATGATGTTGTCGGACATTTGAAGGTCACAGATTGGAAGCACAAGCCCAGGGTGAGTCCGCTACTAAGCTACACATACAGCAAAACCTCTTGCCGTGTTTTCTCCAAAGGGATCGCATGTGGCGAGTGGAACCTTTTTTGATTATTATTAAATATATATATTTTTTGCATAACAGGTTACCCTAGTTACAGTACACCCTCGCAGCTACCAACACGCTGGGAGGTATTCTATTGCTAGATTTTTAAATCTTTATAAATTACACTCAAAATTGTCTATAATAGACTTATTTAAGAGTTTCATACTCCAAGTCACAGGGTGTTACGCCACAACATCAGTACCTACATGAAATAAATCATGTCCTCGCCCTCAGATGTAGTCGTCAGGCACATACAACCTGTAGCCCTCCAACAGGGTGGGACTGTCAATTAAGCCGTTATTTATTTGTACAAGTAAGGGGGCCGGCCTTACGCCGAAGGTTGGGAGCTGGGAATCTGCCACTTCTGGAAAACCACGTGCTGTAAATGCTTTGATGTGTTTTGGTTGGTAAAATTGACAATTTGTAAAGAAAAACGGCATTATTTCAAAATAATATGGCATGTGTTGGAGAAAACCAGAAAACAAAGAATTTCACATAATTATTAAGTGCTCTGTGGTGTTTGACAGCTCTGTGGTTGACAAATCCGGTTGGCAGGTGAGCCATAGAGTATGTATCAATACCTAACATAAGCTAGTTTCTTCTGCACCAATAGGTATAATAACTTGATCCTTTGTCTTGTGCAGCTTCAGTCTATGGTCCACTGATACCTAAGATTTCAGCGCCATTTGTTCAATTCAAATAAAAAGAGCATGCGTTTTCTTTTTCAGAGTGATGTTGACATTTCCTATAGAAAGCATTTCTTCAGGGACAACTTTGACAAACTGAAAACCAAGATGACTTGTCCGTGCGTCTGCCCATCATACCTGCCCAAGGGAGACCTCATGGTGGAAAATGATTTCATCCAAACCCAGAAGTAAGTTAGAACCATCATTAGTATTTGTGTATTCATCATTTTTTTCTTCTGATGGCGCTACAGTTTTTTATTTGTGAGTTGGAGGGGATCCACGATAAGTCACCAAGTTTACCAGACGGGTCGGTAACTATCTGTTGGACTATTTTATTTCATACCTACCCTCCAGGCAAGCCTGGCGAGCATTCCCCTATCTGCCACCCTGGAGACGCGCTATCTACTGGTTACTGTGACAGTCATGAGTCATACATGCTTCCAGTGTCCACCTATGGCTTGGAAACAAAAGGCCTCACTCAGTATACCGCCCATAGACTGAGGACGTGCCAAAGGCCCATTGAAAGGAGGATGCTGGGAATCAGCCTCAGAGACAGGGTTCTAAACCAGGATATCCGTAGACACACTGGTGTCACTGATGTCATACAGCGAGTGTCCTGCTTATAATGGCACTGGTCAGGTCACGCCGCAAGACAGGACTGTGACAGGTGGCCAAAAAGGATTGTCCAGTGGCGGCCCAGAATGTCCAAGCCGGGAGTGGGGAGACCCCAAGTGAGGTGGCTGGACGGCATCAAGGCAACTGCAGGCAGAGGATGGCTGAACACAGCAGCCGATAGACAAACATGGAGAGGATTGCCAGAGGATCCTATGTCACTGAATGTTATTTTTTGTCCGTAGGAAGATGATGAAGAAGCTTTGGAAGTCCAAACAGCACATGCCACTGTCTGTCCTTGGAAGGCAGCTCAAGGACATGATCCTGCAGATGGCTGACAGTGACCTGCCCGTGTACAGGGACCACGCCTACGTCATGACCCTGTTCTTCCACAGCTACTTCCCCCACGCTGACCTTATGATGGACACTTGCAGCTTCACCAAGGTATGTTTATCTTTTCTTCTTATATACTTTCACATTACTATTAATTATCTATTTTAATTTCCAATTTTTCACCAATATGGCCCGTCTCTCGCAAAATGGTTTACTATTATATAGGAGGGACAGCATGCTTGATCCCTGTGACAGTTATAAAAATTGCACAAATATAACCTCACAATCTAAATCTAATCTAATCTAATCTAATCTAAGTTGCAAAGATATGTTACATTGGAGATTCACATTACATGCATTCTCACAACCAGACACGTACAAGTTCGCGCTTGCACATGCCTCATGCGAACCTACAACATAAAAACCAAATCTCAAATGGACATACACCCTGCAACTCTTGCCGTCCTTCCCTGAGACAGGGGTGACATTGGCAAAGTGAACCATTTTTACAGCATGGGTGGTCAGCCGCATACCAACCTATAAGTCAAGGAACACACACACACGACAAATTACATTTTATACATCACTAAATAATAATATCCAAATACAAAATATCCATTTACAAATAAAAAACAAATTCCAATTTAACAAACCCTAGCCGTCAACATTACCGCCATTTCTTTCTGTCCTTACATACTTCTTTCATTTCCTCCAGAGTCATAATTTTCTTCATACAGGCTCTTCTTTTATTATGACTCTGGATATTCCATTCATTCGCAATTTCGGATATTTGGTCCATCCATACCTTTCTCGGTCTTCCTCTACCACGACATCCATCTATTCTACCAACATATACTTTCTTCGTCAGTCTTTCCTCATTCATTCTCTCCATATGCCCAAACCATCTTAACAAACTTCTTTTAATCTTCACTTTCACACTTTCTCTTGCACCACATTCTTCTCTTACAAAATCATTCCTCACCCTGTCACTCCGTTTTTTCCCAATCATACTTCTTAGAAAGTCCATTTCGACAGTATGGACTTTACTAATTTCACTTTCATTCACCGTCCAGGCCTCGCTTCCATACATCAAGGTGGGTAAAAGTATGCCACTGCGTACCGCCAATCGAGCATTTTTAGATATGTTTTGATTTTTGGCGATACAAGCTGTGGCACCCAGTACACACCTGCCCTTCATTACTCTTCTTTCAAATTCACCGGTCATTCTTCCATCTTTTTCAAACTTACTTCCCAGGTATACAAACTCATTTACGACATCAACATTCATTCCATTAATTTTAAATTCATAATTCATACTTTCATCATCTCTTTCAAAAATCAAAAATCTAAATCTAAATCTAAGCTGCAAAGATATGTATCATTTGAGATTCATATTAAATGCATTCCCACAAGCAGACATGCATAATTTCGCGCTTACACATGCTGCATGTGGACCTACAATATAAAAACCCCAATCTCAAATGAACATAAGCCCTGCAACTCTTGCCGACCTTCCCTGAAGCAGGGGTGACATTGGCAAAGTGAACCATTTTTTACAGTATGGGTGGTCAGCCGCATACCAACCTATCAGTCAAGGAGTACAAGCAATTAATACAATCAAATATATAAAACAAATAAATTCTAAGCAATTAAACAGTAAAAAATTAAAAAACTACAACACATATTTTTTAAATTTAAAAGCCTCAGCTTTAACCGCCAGCATTACAGATCAACCGCCATTTCTTTCGATCCTTGCATACTTCTTTCATTTCATCCAGAGCCATAACCTTTTTCATACAAGCTCCCTTTTATTATGACTCTGGATATCCCATTCATTCGCTATTTCGAAAATTTGGTCCATCCATACCTTTCTCGGTCTTCCTCTTCCACAACATCCATCAATTCTCGCAGCATATACTTTCTTCGTCAGTCTTTCCTCATTCATTCTCTCCAAATGTCCAAACCATCTAAGCATACTTCTTTTAATCTTTACTTTCACCCTATCACTCCGTCTTTTCCCAATCATACTTCTTAAGTAATGATGCAACATTTTATTTATTATACTAAGATTTAAACAAACATTTATTGTAACCAATAATAAAGTACTTGGATGAAATAGTCACACTTTAACAATGAGGTTAAATAAATAAATACACTTTCTTACATACCTACTTAGCCAAAATATCAGAAGAGTGGTGGTCGGTCAAAACTAAATAATATTGTTTGGCATATGTACAACACTAGCGTTCATGGTTACTTTTACTAGAGAAATGGCCTGTAAGTTTGAATTTTTGACTCTTTCCTTTTTCTTCTTTTCACGCAATTTCTTCTTTTTTTGAGAATAAATACGGTTTAAAATATTATGGTTGTGTAGAGTATATTTCAAGGATTAAGGTAAAACCACCAGTAGATGACACCTTAAGGGTTTATTAGTATGTCTATAGACATAGTTTGTATTTGCGCAAATTATATTATATTCCTTGACTTATAGGTTGGTATGAGGCTGACCACCCATACTGTAAAAAATGGTTCACTTTGCCAATGTCACCCCTGTTTCAGGGAAGGTCGGCAAAAGTTGTGGGGCTTATGTTCATTTGAGGTTTGGATTTTATTTGTAAGTACACATTCAGCATTTGTAAGCGCGAACTACACTTGTTGGTTTGTGGGCATACATCTGAGAGCTTTAAATGAATATATCCTTGCAACTTAGATTATAGATTATATTATATATTACACTTTCAGAATATGACAAGAATTGTATAAATAAAACTGATGCGTATTTTTTATATATTTTTTAATAAAATGAAGGTAGTAACTTAGTAGTTGACACCTAGTAAAAACAAAAATATGTAGTAGTTGACACTTGTTATTTTCAGTAATTGACATAGTATGTTTAAATTATTATATATTATTATATATTATTATAATTTATATATAATTTATATATAATTTAATATTATAATTTCCTTTTGTCGGTGGCATCTACAAAACGAAAGAAAAATAATTCGATAGTTGACACCTAAATCTCTAATAGTTCCACCTCCTGTCAACTACTGAACAAAACGGTTTTAAATTATTTTAGAAGATATAATAGAGTAATTTAATGTATAAGCAGCAAGATGACACATAAATTATACGATATTAATAAATTTCATGAAAATCCATGAGTTGACAGCACATGTCAACTACTCAATCTTAAGTCGTTTTAAGAATCAGTAAATGACATGACCCCTTATTTATATATTTATTTATTGTTTGTCATGTTAAATGACATGCATTCACACTTCAGACTCTAATATAAAGGATACAATTAATATTTATTCATAATTATAAAAGATTACGTACCTTTCCAATATTAATCTTTCGGCTTGCTCTTAACAAATTGCACACGAAAATAACAATAAATATGGCGCGAAACAACCGGCTGTCATGGATCGAACGCTGTGACTAGCGATGACGTTAAGACGCCACGATAGTTTTTGTTGGTGCTGCTAGATGTCTATACTATTTCATAAACACAATGTCTATCTTTGGCTACTTGTTTTATTCTTGTTATTTTATTTTCTTTGTCAAAGTGTCAACTATTGATGCAGTGTCAATTACTGGTGGTTTTACCTTACAACCATATATTTTTTAAGTAGTAAAACTAAGAATTTCATTGATAATTTTCTAAAATAAAAATTTGTAAAGTATATTTTTCCAGTTGGTGGCTGGCTCTGTGATGTACAAGAAGACGCAGGATGTGAACTTGCTGGCTGAGGCGCTGCACGAGATGGCAGACACCCTGATGCAGAGTGTGCAGCTGGTTTCCCACACAGCTCTCTACAACTCCAAGTGTGACATCATCACCCTGACACGGGACATGGTAAACTGTCCCACCTCCATTGATGAACTATGGGCCTGTTGCACCAAACTCCAACTAGACAAAAATCAAAATTAAGTGTGATTTCTCCCATCAAATCAAAAATTTGGTTGCATGTATGTAAACCAGCTGACGTACATCATCTTTCCTGTTCAAATTCCATCATATTATTACCCAATTCCAAGAAATGTTTAACCGAGGTCCTTACCAGTCACCCCTGTTTCAGGGAAGGACGGTAAGAGTTGCAGGGTGTATGTCCATTTGAGATTTGGTTTTTAAGTTGTAGGTTCACATGCGGTATGTGCAAGCGCGAATTTGGATGTGTCTGCTTATGAGAATGCATATAATGTGAATCAAATGTTCAAAGCAGGAGGTGAATGTGTGATAGAATGGATGTATTGTTACGAACGTATGAGTTTGTGGGAACGTGAGCCTGAGCACCTAGCTTGCTGGTGTGTGTGTCTGACTCTAGTATAATCCATTATGGAAGTATCTACTATGTTCTCCAACATGCAAGAATCATATAAATACGAGGAAAGATTCTTTGGGAGAAGACAGAGTCGCTTTGACCATTGTAACGTGAAGACCTGTAAGCAGAGAGTGAAGAGTGGACAAGTATATGGTAAATGAATTTGTGAACAATAAATCTTGTAAAACCAAAGAACCCCAAGTAAGAGCATAACAGTATGAATTATGCAAGCTTTGTGTGAATGCTGGAGTAGTACGGATGGACTGGAGGAAGGCAGTCATTGTCCCCATGCGCTAAAAACGGCGCTGACCAAATAAATCATCCTAATATTATTATTATTATAAATGTTTTTAGGCTTTCACGGCCGGATCTAGATGCTTGATTTTTTGGTTCCGGGTTTTGACCGTGGTCCATGTTTTTTCTTGTCTTCTTCTTTTTTATTTTTTCTATTTATTCTTTCTTGAAGACTTTCTTGAAGACTTTCAGCTTACGTTTCGTCTCCTCTGTGGGCGACTTCTTCAGTAGCGAGCAGAACTCCGAAGAAGTCGCCCACAGAGGAGACGAAACGTAAGCTGAAAGTCTTCAAGAAAGTCTTCAAGAAAGAATAAATAGAAAAAAGAAAAAAGAAGAAGACAAGCAAAAACATGGACCACGGTCAAAACCCGGAACCAAAAAATCAAGCATTATTATTATTGTTTTGTTATATCAGTTTACACCAAAGACCTGCAGCGAGGAAAACATGATGCCGCAGCTGAAGTTCCTGGTGGACAAGATGTCCAGCAAGTTCCCCGTCCCCTACACCACGCTGCTGCTCACCATGCACAGGTCCTCCTACTACCCTGACCGGCTGATGGCTGCCACGGCCATCGCGGCACTCACTCCACAGCTCAAGGAGATGACCAGCCTCATCAACCCATACGTCTTCACGGAGGTAAGTTTTTAATCTACCTTTTGAAAATATAATATCTAATGATCCTTTTTTGAGGGAAGGTCAGCAAGAGTTGCAGGGCTTTTTTTTTAAGGAATCCTGTGCAGGAGGCTCCCCAATTCTTGAAAGTCTTGAGGGTCCATGTCACCCTGGAAGGGTACCGCAGAGTTGTTGCTTAAATTGTTGAAATTTTCATCTGATGCTTATGTTCATCTGATATACATTCTCACAAGCAAACACGTATAAGTTTTTCGCTTAAACATGCGGCATGTGGACTTATAATCCAAATCTCTAATGACCATCCACCCTGCAACTCTTGCGGGCCTTCCCTGAAACAGGGCTGACATTGGGAAAGTGAACCATTTTCTATAGCATCTGTGTTCAGCCGCATACCAACCTATAAGTCAAGGAACAATAATTCCAGTATAAAATACATTATGATATCAATCTTATGTCCAGCTCTGTTCACAAAGTAAACTTTCCTTGCAGCTGTTCAAGATGCAGGTGACCCACGAAGTCCCAGAGTGTTGTTGTGCCTTCACCAGGCATCGTCTCCAAGAACTGATGACCATCATGAACGGAGAAGTCAGAAGCAGTCTCCGAGTGACGGTGGGCAACCTCTACAAGCATTACTAAGTCAAACCACGGAAGGTTCCACTATTTATTCTAAGAATTTGGCAAAACAAAGTCGCTGGTACAATCGAACGGGATAAAGCGTCGACACTCGAATTTGCATTATTGAGACAATCGCAAGTTCAAACCTCGCCTGCGTCGTGTCCTATTGACAATAATTTTGACGCTGCTTCAACAGATGTCATTGGGTAATTTGGATTAATAATTCATTAAAATATTAAAATAATGAATTACTAATTGATAATGTAAATACCTGCTTCTGGCACAGACAAATAGATTGGTGAATTGCATTTCTCTTCACAAACCTATTTAAAAAAAAAACTATAGGTAAGGATTGTAAATATTGCTTATTGATAATAACTTTGATCCTGATTCAACAGATGTCATTGGGTACTTTTTAATTAATAATTCATTAAAATATAAAGATAATGAATTATTAATTGATAATGTGAATACATACCTGTTTCTGGCTCGGCAAAATAGATTGGTGAATTGCATTTCTGTTCACAAAATCTTCTTCTTCTTCTTCTTTTTCTTTGTGGCGGATTCCCGCATTCAACAGGGGCGCCAGTGTCAAGTTGTTGTTCACAAAATCAATGGGTGAGGATTGTAAATATTGGGAAAGATGTTTTTTTTCATAGATAGTGCAATTATTTTAAACTGAATGATGAAAGACAAATGCATTGTGAATCATTCTTTGTATATAATCCTTCTATTGTTGAACCCATATACCAATTAATTCTTGTTGCCTATGATTGTTTATAATGTTGACAAGTGTACCATAAAAAATAGAAATGCCTTTTTCTTCTCATAAACATCTGAATTAATTTACCTTTTTAATTATTTTGTTTTTTGAATAAAGTTTTTTTGAAATGGTATTTTATGATTTGTTTTAAATCTCTTAACTGTGTATCTTTTTCGCTTTTCTATTTCTCAGCTCTCTATTTGAGTCGTATAACTGCAAACACCGTCATCTCCAAATTTTATGATTTTTGAGGTAATTCTTGAGTTTGATTCTGCGCAGTGTAACAAATCATTTGCCGTGTGCAATGTGATGAACACCTCACTTAATCCTTCGTAATTTTAATTGAAAAAGTGTGATTTCGTGCAAACGCCGTCATCTCCAACTGGTTCCGAATTGCGTTCAAAACACAAGTTTATTTTTCTCAAAATCATCGGGTAAGGAGTCGACGGCGTTTGCATTTATACGACTCATTTCTTCTCACAGATGGAAAAAATTTCCTGTCTTCACAGCTGCATGTTCGACACAATTAAGAGTGATGCTTTTTTCGGCCTGAAAAGACTATTGTGTTCATAAAAGCTCCGCGTTCCACAAAACTTGAGATACATACTTCCCTCGTTTGGCCAGTTGCAGTGTACGGATGTGTAGCCTGGAGCCTGACTCAGAAACAAGAGAAATCACTCCAGGTTTTTGAGAACAAAATGAAGGTGGGCCGCACCAAGGGGGCCGCATTTTCGCCAAAAGGGTTGCATGTGGCAAGTGAAACCTATTTATTTTTACAGGTAAGGGGGCAGGCCTTACGCCAACCACCTCAGTTGAAGTGGGGGTTTCCCAGCTTCACAGGGGGCTCGTACTCATTTCCTGTGACGGCTGAGTAAACCTTGCCGGTATTTTATTTTGTGTTTGAAATAAACACCGAAACGGGAAATCATTTCTGACACCCTCGGTGGGATTCGAGTGCCAGCAATAGGCATGGAATGCAAGCACTCTACCAACTGAGCTATTGACCGTACTGTAACCTGTCTGAAATGGGGAAAATACATTGCCGGGTAAAAAATAAATAAACCATAGAGTATTTTTCGGAGCAAATATATTTTTATAATATATTTTAAGATTTACAATGAGTTGGACAATAGTGTAATAGTATTTTAAAAAATAAACTAAATAATAATATTAATAAATCTCTAACTACAATTATTTATATTGTATATATATAGACAAATCCACGTCAAATCTCAATCGTTATATAGCAAAAAGTAAACACTAGATCGTTAAATTATACGTAATTAAGATTACAGGTGAATAGTGAATAGTCCTAATTATACATGAGAAACAAATTGAAATAATAAAAAATGGCAGACATACATAAATACAAAACAATCATACTTTTTTTTTTTTATTACAAAAAAATTGTACCAAATATTTCCACATTTAAAACTGAAAAGCTGAAGTTGAAAAATTACTTAAAAAGAGAATTCAGATCAGATACAAGATCTACAATCGAATAAAACATAAATGAACGTAAATGGAGTCAATGAAAATTCCATAGACAATTTTTTTTAATGTCACAGAGCTAGGTTGCCACGGACCCGGCTGACTACTATTTTGTTATCAGTTGCTAAGGATCGAATCGGAGCTGCTTTGCTGCGAAATGGAACATCCCCTCTGAATCTGTCAATATTTCTTCCAACAGCAAAATTTTGAAAAAATAATATTTTGACGTCAAATCAATTTGACTTCAAAATGACAAAATTGTTCATTGTCCTTTTGATATTTGTTCATTTAAGTAAAAAAAAAAAAGAAAGTGATTTTCAAAATGAAATAATAGACATATCTATCTTTGAATTAGTCTCAATATTTAAGTAGCGCATCAAATTTAAAATGTCAAATTGATTCAATATGACGTGCGTCATTTACATTCGCTTTTTGTAAAGTAAGCGTAATTTTTAATACTGTAAAATTTACGCTTCCAACTAATGACGTCAAATGAATCAATTGAATATTTCAAAAGTTAATGCAAATATTATGGGTAGCGTTTATTTCAAAAAAATCTATTTTGACACTGTATTTTTTTTATTTTGTAAATTACATTTTCAAAATAAATTAATTCATCTTTTACGCTCCCCGCATGACGTATATTTTATATGATTAATATTAAGTTCACATGTTTTGTTCATAAGTATTATAATTTTGTTGCATTCTTACGTTTAAAGTTTTGTTTTTAAGTATTTCTCTAGACTTTTGCTTATCGTTAAAGTGTGGACGATACATAATTTTTTTTTTCAATTACTTTAGGCCAAATATATAATAATTAGTCAATATTCTTGTAGTATCATCTAGGTTTGTTTAATTTTTACAAAATATACATATTTACAGGAAATCAAATGTAAGGTATAGTGTAAGGAAATCGATATTTTCCTCGCACCGATGTAGAGAAGCAAAGAAAGTACAATTTTTTTTTTTACAAAAACTAAAACAAAACTTCTAATATGACCCTCATATATTATTAATAGAAAACCAAAGACAGCAATTTAGATTTTTTTGATTTGATAAATGTACAGGTAGAAATGATTCACAATTTTCCGTATTTTTATATATTTATCTAATTTATATAAAATACCTTAATTGCCGCCTTTGATTTTATACAATCCATGTATAATAATTAATAAGGAATTTAATGGCTTATTTAAAATGAAATGCTATATTTATTTTTATAAAGATTAAAAAAAAAATCTTCCTCTTAAAACATGAAATATTAAGAAAAAGGAAAATATTTTATTTAAAAAAAAAGGTGAATTCATTTTTTTTTAAATAATTTTGATTAAAAGATACATAGAGAGCATATTGCGAAATAGATCAGAGAGCGTCATTTATATATATAGTATCAAAAAAATATAAAAAATATTAAAAGCCTTTTTCCATGATAGAAATTAAAAACAATTTTATTTAAATTGGCACAAATAAAAAACTGAAATATCCTTCATTAAATTGCTTTTTTTTTCAATTTTCTTTTTAATAATCAGTCATTTAAAAAATTTACTTATTTTTGACACATAACGAGGTACTTTATTTCACAGGAAACAAAAAAAATGGAATGGACAGTTGGATGGATTTTTTGTATGAAGTATACATATTTGTTTTAATCAAATTTACTTTTTATTTTATATCTATAAATGTGAAAAAGGTGAATTATTATTTAAAGTCAATTTTAAATGGAAAACTGAATAAGTGCTGATTCACTGATTTGAGAAGTTGTCGATAAAACATTTTATAGGGTGTAACTTATAGCTTATAGCAGTCACTCTCGGTAAAAAAAGCCTCACACTGCGCTCGGCTGAAACTGGAGCCAAATCAAAGATTGAAGAACCGATAAGAAGAGTTAACACAATGTTTGGAGAGCGTGCATTTGCAGTTGCTGGTCCTCTGGCCCGGAACCACCTGCCACATCATGTGAGAGAGCTAGAGGACCATGGAAAGTTCCGGAATGCACTGAAGACAAGCAAATTTCTGGCATCACATGCACAAGCGCCCTTGGAGTAACTACATCACGAAACGGCGCTATAAAGAAATCATCAACTCATCATCATCATTGTGTAAATCGTGATGGAGAACCTGCGGCAATGATTCAACAAAAGCATGAAGTCCCTGTTTCGAGCCGCAGCACCACAGGTCAAAATAGCCATGATGATCGACGATCTTTGATAGAAGTTGCATCAAAAGAAGAAGAAGGGTGAATCTTCTTACCGCAAGTGAACTAAATTTGAAGTAGTGTTCATTAAGGGTATACGAGAGCTTAAGAAGGTTATTAATATCGGGACTAAAGAACCTCTTTAATTGTTTTATGAAACTAAAATCGTAATTTTACGTCAAATAACTTTGACTGATCATGGCCAGATGTCGTTGCTGAAGTATATAACTTAATGTTCTTACTCAAGCATTACGTTTCATAAAAAAATAATGTAAATTATCTTGACACTCTTAGCGAGCGTTTTAGTTTTTATAAACTTGTGTTTAAACGCTATTGTTGAGTATTTACGACCGCATGGCTCATTCCGTAAGTTATGCATCAAAAATTGCAAAAAGAAATGATTTGACACAAGTATTATTCTATGTTGAAATAATTAAACATTTTTTGGCATCTTGAATTCAAACGTTTGTTGTGAGCAGAGCATATCTTTTGTTATAACAAAGGCGTGCAAAAGTACTATTCCGTCTGTCTCACACTGTATATTATGAACGTGGGTATTTTTTTTTATAAATCGCACACCTAATAAAAAAAAGCAATAACTCAAATATTAAGAAGGTTGGGAAGTTGCGTTCGAAGTTTTGCATGTTTAATTTGTCGCACTAAAGCCCACATCAGCCATGACACAAGTTAATAGTTCTCTTTTCTTTTAAAATAAAACTTAAATAGCTGTAAGCTGTAAGCTGTAACTCTGTCGCCATTCCGCTAGGGGTGGCCAGAGCCTCTGCAGAGTTGCCTCCATTTTTTCCTATCCTGACATACCTCTTTCAATTCCTTCATATCCATCACCTTTTTCATGCATTTTCTTCTTTTACGCTCACTTTGTATATCCCATTCTTTCACAATCTCCACAATCTGATCACTCCATACTTTTCTCGGTCGTCTAATCTAATCTAATCTAAGCTGCAAAGATATATATCATTTAAGATTTATATTAAATGCATTCCCACAAGCAGATATGTATAATTTCGCGCTAACACATGCCGCATGTGGACCTACAATATAAAAACCCAATCTCAAATGAACATAAGCCTTGCAACTCTTGCCGTCCTTCCCTGAAACAGGGGTGACATTGGCAAAGTGAACCACAGGGGTGACATTGGCAAAGTGAACCAACAGGGGTGACATTGGCAAAGTGAACCATCCCCTTCCCTCTTTTTCCTTTCACACTTTCTTTGTAAACATACTTTGTCAGTCTATCATCATTCATTCTTTCCACATGCCCAAACCATCTCATCACATTCTTTTGTATAAATTGTAAAAAAATATCATTGGTATAAATTTGAATTATTTCTCTTTTATCCGTAAAATACAGAAAATTATGTCATAACATTATCCATTATTTTTTATTGCACTTTTTTTGAAAACATAATTGGAAACTGAAAAATAATATTTCACGTAAGTAATTATTTTAGTTAAGTGATGATAAAAACAGTGAAAAGTAAAACAAGGACTTGGCTTGGATACTATTTTATTCAAAATACACTTTCAGTCTTAAAGTTTGGGACATAAAGACAGAAACTAGTAAGGTAACAAAAAATATGAAAATAACATAGAAACTTCTAGCACAGGGGTGTCCAACTCAAAATCGTGGCAAGCCGGATTTAGCACTTTTGTAATCGTGGCGGGTTACAATTTTTTTGTTGTACTTTTGTCCATAATAATTCTGTTGACGGGGGAGGGGGGGGAGGGGAGGGTAGACACGCAATTTTAAAAGTTCATATTGTCCATAATAATTCTGTTGAATGGGGGGGGGGGGGGGTATGGGGGGTAGGCACGCAATTTCAATCTTCGCGCGCAATTCAAATCTTAATACTTATCAATATCAAATACAATAATTAAATAGTTCAAATTAAATGAGTCTTAATGAAGTAAGGACTCTTCAACTTACGTCTTGTATAATCTATCTATAATCTAAACTGCAAAGATATGTTATGGCTCATATGAAATGCATGCCTACAGACAGGCACATGTAGGTTCGCGCCTACACATTCTGCATGTGTGCATACAAATAAACAAAACCTCACATGAACATAAACCTTGCTACTCTGCCGCCGTTCCCTGAACCGGGGTGGCATTGGCAAAAGTGAACCGATTTTTACAGCACGGGTGGTCAGCCTCATACCAACCTACAAGTCAAGGAGGTCTTGCTTAGGCAATTTATAACAGTTGAGATCTGGAGCTTACAACAAAATCAACTTCAAAAACTTTAATCAAAAACTCCTACCTTCTTTTCGCATTTTTATTGCGTTCTTCACATTGGTTCTTCATCAAAATCTCAATTTTCCCAATTTTTGAGTTATGGCTCTTTATTGTAAAGCGTGCGTACATCTTGCGTGTGCCGAAAAAAACGAATCCCTTCTCCAAGTATAACTGTCAACGCTTTAACTATGCCGCGGCGCATACAAATAATGTATCAGGATGTAAAGCAGCACCTCCTACGAGCGTCTCTATTTCCATATATTATAATAAAACTCTGTGGTTGAGTATAAAACTTGTTTTTTTTACGTTCATTCTTCCTCACCGCAAAAATACGTACATGCCTCGAGTATAACATTGGACGTTTAAACTCAAACACGGAGAAAACAAAAAATAAAAAACGATTTTAAACAGCGCCGTGTGGCCGTCTTAATTTTGATGCATTTTTACAAAACGATAACTCCGAGTTACAACGTAAAAAAATATTTGCCTCGACGGAAATATGAACAACGAAAATGTCTCATAATTTTTGTCTCTCGGAAATATAATTGTTTGAATAGTTCAAAAAACCGACACAATGGCGCACTAGGGTGGATTGCGTTTAGTATGAAAATCATTCTCTTTCCATTATTAAATATAAATTGGAAGAGGAAAAATAAAATATGAATTACATTAAACACATAAAAAATATCACTTCAAATCCTAAAAAGAAAATATACCATTAAAATGCAATTTTAGCTACACGATCGTATGCAAAATTTGGGTACTTTTTAAATAATTATAAAAAACCAATGAAAAGTTTAAAAAAATAATGTTCATCTAGATAAAATAAAGCTAATCAAAATAAATGTTGTGAAATAAAAAAAAGTTAGGATTCATTCATAACAACAGTAGAAATCTCCATTTAAGGTATCTCCGTAAATAAATTTATTTTGAATTGGTATTTTATGGGAAAAAATACCTAATTTTATGTGTTAATTTAAACTGGAGAAAAAATACTACCTTACCATTCAAAATATGGGTTATTTCGGTCATCAAAGTTGGGCGCGCTGACCTCTCAATCACCCTTAAGGGCCGATCTTATAAACATCCGTTTGTTAAATGTCAAATCTAATAAACCGAAACTTGGTACAAATTTCGTTTTTCTGTATTATAACAATTCGTTCGTAAATTTTCGGTTTAATTTTACCGGCGGATCTAACCGAAAGCCGACCCCCGGTTTCCAGGTAGATACCGGTCGGTTTGTTAAGGTTCGAGGTTAGGTCAGTTGTCAAAGCATTATTTTTTTGCGGTGAGTTTTGCGTGTCATTAGACTTCTACGCTCTACCCTGTTGAAGATAATTTCTTCCGACAGTGATAGAGAATTCATTAAAATAGGGCTGTATCAGTCGTTTTTGTGTTTGTCATACGCAACTTTAGGTTATGTTTCTTCTCTGACAGCAAACGGATGACATATGTTCATGAGTGCACGCAAAAAATCATCAAAAATACGAGTGCATTATTGAGAACTAACGAACGGTTAAAAAAGCTTTATAGGACGACCATCGGTAAGATCAGTCCGTTAACGTCCTTTCGTTAGTAAAATGAGGATTTACTTACGGATATTTAGTCCAGCGTTTATAAGAATGGCCCTAAAAAGGTCTAAACTACGGGATTTTCACACTGTTTTAGTGTTTTCTCTCGTATAAAATAGGGAAAAGGTGCGTTCATCTGAGGAACCCACGTTAGCTTAATATGCCACTTATTCAGTTTTCCTTTAAAGTTATCGATATGCAGCATATGTAAGAGTTATCTTACACGTGCTTGCTTGTGTGAAAAGTGAACATTAAATTGTGATATATAGTTGCAACTTAGATTACGAATGGGTGCAGAATCTAGTTAATTTCATACACAAAAAAAAACATAATTCTTTTTCTATGACCTATTTAAGTTTTTGAATTTCAGTATGAATTTAAAAAAAATTACATTTATGAAAAAAAATGTCCTAACTATTGCTTGTAACATTTATAAGGGAATAGCATATTTCTTTCATTATTTTTCTATGTATTTTGTATACTTATAGGGAAAAAGATAATTTTAGTAAACAGATACCAACATTTTAGTATATATGTATTTTTTTAAATATTATTTTTATCATAAGAATATTATTGGTTATTGATTTTCCGAAAAATTCAGCATAGTAAAACCACTTTCCCATTTGTTATTTTTTTAATTGGTCCAGTGGTATACACAATTGATAGCATTTCTGGAGGTATACTGTTCAGGACTAACTCGGGCTACAAAATTGCATTTTTTTTATCGTTCCTTGACTTATAGGTTGGTATACAGCTGACCACCCATGCTGTAGAAAATGGTTCACTTTGCCAATGTCACCCCTGTTTTAGGGAAGGTCGGCAAGAGTTGCAGGGTGTACATTCATTTGAGATTGCATTTTTATGTTGTAGGTTCACATGCGGCATGCTTAAGCACGAACTTATATGTGTCTGCTTGTGGAAATGCTTTTAATAAAAATCTCAAATGTAATATATCTTTGTAACTTAGATTATAGATTATGCAATGTTTTATACTAGGGTCGCAGGACCGGTCAGAAAGGTTTGTACAGCCTTCCCGAAAATGCATTCATATAACCAACAAATAATTTGAAGTTTTTTAACATTGATTTGATTTTACTATGTTTAATTTTCCCAAATTTTTTAACCATAGCTGAGTTAATTTAATTTAATTTTATATTTCATTTATTACTTATTATAATTCTGTTTGAAATTTATGAAAAATATGGCAGAAACGCAAATTAATTCTTAGTTTTGTAGCTACAGGTCAACGAGGTCAGTACGTGAATTGGCATAGACAATATTGTGTCGTTCCTAGGCCGAGTTGCTAGGGAAAAGGCATGCAAATAGTTTGCTATTGGTTGCTGAGGACGGTCAACCAACAGTTTCAGCATTATTTAATTTTATTTTGTATTACTTTAACTTTTAAATCTATCTAGTTTTTTTACAATTTGTTAAAAGGGGAACATATTAATTTTGAGGTATACATGTATAATCAACAAAAAAAATTGAGGCAAAATTCAATCATAAATGCAAATGACTTCTAAAAGTTCCTTGACTAATAGGTTGGTATGAGGCTGACTCCCCATGCTGTCAAACATTGATTCACTTTTGCCAATGCCTCCCCGGTTTATAAAAACCCTCCTAAACAATTTTCAAACAGATTACTTGAGAGTATAAAAGTGAAATGAGCTAAGTGACAAAAAAAGGGATTGAAAAATATTATTTAAAAAATTTAACTGATTTTTTGTATGCATGTAAACCTCTAGACGTAATGGCAGAGAGTAGGTATATATTTTCCACATTTAATTTTTTTTTTTACCATATGATAGAGTGTGTCACATATAAAAAAGTAGGAATACCAATAGAGTCTTATAGAAACAAAACAGGCAATGTAGGGATTATTTTAACCTCCATTGATTCTATATGACTGAATTTTATTAGCGCTTTTTGATCTTAACAAAATAGCATTGAAGTCAAATAACTTCAAATACTAATTTTGCAGCACAAATTAGTTTTTTCCGACTTTTTGATTTTGTATACTAGATATATACATCAGTACATACAAAGATTTAATATTTTTCTTAAATATCAAAGGTACAGGCCATATTTTCCATAAATTGATAGGTACTTACATTTGAAAATATCAATTTCTACATAAGAAACATTTTTTCACATGAATCAGATTTTTTTTTTTCGTTCAAATACAAAATGTCATTTTAATGCCTTCAGGTATACAGTGTCAATAATGCTTTGAAAATTCTAATACAACAATTTTATTTTATTTACTTACAAATATGAATTTCAGTTCCTATTGCTTAAATTGTAAACGCATATAATATTCGGTTGCGTAACTTTAGAGAAAATTGAAGCGTTTACGCTTTATGGCAGCTATTTTGCGTTTACGATTCTGTGTATAAAAAAATTTACAGTCTACTTACAATATTATCAACATGTATTAATTTCATAATTTATTATTATTTTTAGTATTTACGCAGTAGAAATGTTTAATCGTAAACTAAATTTCAGAAATCTTAAAACGTCAAAAGTAAAATGTATTGCGTAAATTTTACGCATTTAAAATTTTTGAATGCGTAAACTTTGCGTAATTTTGTGCAACTTTGACGCTGTACATCGGTAGATTTGTGGAGTTTAGCGTAAAATATGAACTATTTTATTTAAAAGTATGCAACAGTGGTTAAAAATTTGGTGATTTTATAAGATTTTTCATATAAAAAACAGTGAGAGATCCTATGTATTATTTTATTTTACTGTAAGTATTTTTAAGCTTACATTAATATCGATTTACATTATAAATGACCAACTATGTGTAATAGAGTCTGCGCATTTAAAACGGTGGCAAAAAATTTGACGTAATTTGGCCGTATTGCTGGGCACCATTTTTTATTCACCATGGGTTCCTTGACCTATAGGTTGGGATGAGGCTGACCACCCATACTTTAAAAAATGGTTCACTTCGCCAACGTCACCCCTATTTCGGGGAAGGTCGGCATGAGTTGCAGGGTTAATGTTCATTTGAGATTCATATTTTTATACTGTAAGTCCACATGCATGTGTAAGCGCATACTTTTACGTGTCTGCTTATGGGAATGCATGTAATTTGAATCTTAAATATTATGTATCCTTGCAACTTAGATTATAGATGGGTGACAGCTTTTATTTCATCACATTTTAAAAGAAAAAAATAAATTAAAAGATTTAAAAAAAATGTCAATGTAAAAAAAAAATACAAAAATAAAAAAAGCGAGGAGGGGGGTCATAATATCACTTTCATAATAATTATACATTTTTTTTTAATTATCATAATTAAAGTATCTTAGCCTATTGCACAAAAAATGGTAGATTCAGTTTTATGTATGTTTATTTATTTTTTTAACTATGCAAAAAAAAAAAATTACAAGCTCTATCAATTCATTATTTAGGTATTTTATTTAAAAAAAAAAAAATGCAAGTTTGCAAATCACTGTTTGAATCAATTCAAGTCTGGGGACATCTGAATATTTTCACTTTCCCATACGGGAAATTCGTTTTTATTTTACGCTTACATTTCTAAATGAATTAATTTAAATATTTACGTACAAAAAGTAGCATAGTTTGGTAAAAAACAAAAAACAGTACCACTGGGATTTGTTACAAAAACATTAAGCCCGAGTTACGTCTGTACAAAGTACTGTTTTTGAGTTGATTTGACGCAAGCATTGCCAGTAAAACATGCAACGTAAAAAAACTAGCGTAAAAAATACTCAATCTTAAAAGAACATGTTCTTATAATGAGTATAGGAACTGAAAAGCATTTTTACCATTTTTTAATGGTAATTTTTTTTTTCTTACTGGCAATACAGCGTATTAAAATCATCTAGTACAAGTAATAAGCATAGAAATAATGTTTTAGTATAATAAAAGTATTTTACATTTTTTTTAACGTCCATTTCGTTTTGACACTCACTTAATTTTAACAATTTAAATATTTGACACTTTTTTTAATTTTTTAAAAATTTCTCAGATGAGAAGACCTTAGTGTATTTTATTATTTTAAGAATCAATCTCATACTGTAGCAACAATTGTGGAATTAAAATATTTTTAACTGTCCGCAAATATAAGGTACATTTTTAAAAATGTTACCTAGCGTAAAATTTAAATTATTTTTTAAGCGTCAAAAGACGCTGAATGTATTTCACCCGTAATTTGTAATCATTAAGTGATGCATGAAGACGATTCTATGTTTAAGGAAGAGATGTCTATGGTAGTCTTTACACTAGGTCTTCATCCGAGAAATCCGGCTCCAATCAGAAATCCAGTTCACCACCACTGGAGGAAGGCGAGGATCAGGTCTGCGAGTCTTCCAAGGGCCTAAACCTAACAAAACCGTCTTGGGCGACCAGCATGCTGTTTCCTCTCTCATCAACTTCGGCTACGTGTTCCGGGTTCAAGTACGAGCCTTGGGATTCCTGGCCGTAGCCCGGCCGGGTTATTTGTCCGACAATCGCCGACGTCATATTCCTGTCATTTGGGTTTTCAGAGAAACCATAAAGATCCGTGGATTTCGGACGATCCTGCGAGTTTTGGAACACGTGGTTATTTTTTCCACGCTTCTGAGATCCACTGGAATTGATCGCTGAAGTCGTGGGAGAGTTATTTCGTCCCCGCCTTTGTGAATCCCTTCCTGGTCCGGCTTGCATTGCGCTAGAAGGATCATAATAATTCCTCATCGGATTCAGCGTTTGGATCCCGGATGTGTGAAACGATCCGTTGTCGGAAGGATACCCGAATTCTCGTTCATTCACATGCGGATGATGGTAATGATGGACATTTGGATCGTACTCTATGGCGCCGAGCGTCATACAATTTTGCTGGTTCTTTTGCGCAGCCGACTGCTTGTTGCGGTGCTTTTTACGCGGGTTGCTCAAATTATGTCCGCTGTTATTCCGAGACGACAAGCGATCAAACGATAAGTGTTTGAAGTTTTGGGATCCGCGGCCAGAACCACTGTTATTCCCGTACGCACTATTTTTATGGTTTATATCTCTAACGAAGTCAGAATTGCTACCGTACTGGATAACGTTGTATTCGTGATCAATGATATCTCCGTTTCTATCGAGGTTTTGAATGGCAGGTTCACAATTTGAATAATGCTCATCCGAAGCAGATATATTGTCCATGTAGCCTTGCATGTTGCCGTTCATATTTCCCTGATGGTGTCCCTTCATCAAATGATTAGTCACGCCTTGACTTGATGTTGCGTTACTCGATTCAGTTGACGAGCTGTGCGCAGCATTAGCGATGGAGCTGTGACCGGAATAGTTTTCTGCGATTGAATTGCTATCGCAGTTTAATCCTAATGCATTGATCGGAAACCTCTGACCTTCCATACCTGACGAGCAACATTGATCGACAGGGCCTTGCAAATGAGGACCCAAGACACTCGCATCGTAAATGGGTTTGCCTGTCCTCAAGGTATAAGTGTGTAGGTTAGTATTGGTATTGCAAATTGCCGGGTAATCGGCTTCGAATTGTTCGTTGCTTGAGCTCGCCGTACAAGGGAATAACCCTAACCCAGATATCTTATGTCCATCGCTCTTCTCATGCTGTAGACTAGCTACGATTCCAACTTTCAGGCTTATAACCCAAGAGATCAGAGCTACGATGCTGACTTCAATCAGCCGCAGAGAAAACTGATAGCCCCATTGGAGCCAATTGAATTTAGTCATGTTGACTTGGATGTTGATGCCGAATATGCCGTACACTTGAAGAGCGGCCAAAAGGATGAAGAGCATGGCCGTAGCTAAATTGATGTGAATCGCTTGGTATAGATTCTGAAAGCCGTGGATGTAGGAATGTGATTTCTTTTGCAAGACCTTTTTCAATGTTTTGTAAACGTAAACGTACAGAAAACCTAGTGAGATGCACACTAGTACGTAAGTTATCTGGCACACTAAGCCCAAGTTACGCTTGTCGGAATCTGCCGTTTTATAGATTGAATTTGTGTTTTCAAACATGTGTAAGATGATGCAGAAAATGATGTGGAAGAGACCTCCGATTATAATAGTTCTCGGGCGGACAATCAGGGCATAGCAGCTGTTCTTGAAATTGATGCTGTTTATAAGCAGGAATAGAATGGACGCCGCGAATGCGATGCTCAAGAAAATCTCTGGAATGTGAAGCAGGATTTCACTTAAGAACATCGGTAAGGAATTAGTGATGTTGTACGGATCATAGCACATGTAGAAGATCCGCATGAGGCAAACCAACACCAATATCAAATGTAAACTAATGAAATAGTACTGGGTGAAGAGGTGCGTGAACTTGTTGTAGCAGATGATCTTAAAGATGGAATAGACGGCTAAGATTGTAAACATGGCTGTTGCCAAGTAGATATGAATGTTCCAAGCAATTGGCCACGTCATTTGGGGACCAGGTTGTCTGTGAAAGATAGGACTTCCGCTTTTAGCCGGTTTCGATTGGGCTTTGCCGTCGTTGTTTACGTTAGCTAAGTTATGAAACCTTTCTGTAGATAACTCGTAATCTTTCAATACGAACGTAGTCAAAGTTGCAGTGGCTTGGTCTGAATTGAGCTTTGCACCATTCTCGTTGGAATTTGGGTCGCCTTCTCCCGGATCTGAATTCTTATTTGTCGCAAATTGTAAATTCCTTCTCGTATTCGATTCTCCATTTGCTTCAATCAATAAAGGACGATCGAGGTTTCCCATATCCGGGTCCATCACCGGAAGAGCTGAACCTTCAGTCGACGAGTCTTTATCGGGACTTATCCGTTCGAATCCGGTACCTTTTCCGTTTGTTCTCGGGCCGGAGAGACCTGGAAGTGTTTGATTACGGGATACACCGTCAGATTTTGAGTTTGAATCTTGGTTTCCTGGTGGTTTGGCTGTGACGGTTCTCAAGAGCACTTCTGGGATGTCTTCCTTGCGTCCGTTGGAGCCCGACAGGATCCTGGAGATGGTGGGGATGTTGAGAGAGTTGGGGACAAAGTCGGTGAAGTTGGCTTGCTGCTCAGGAGTGTTGAGAGAGCCCTGCGAGCGCAGGTCATCGATGGCAAGACCTGTGGAATCCATGCTACCATCTCCATTCACCTGAAAGACACCAAATAATCATGTTAGTAAAAAAAAATGTTTTAACAGAAAATTATATTACAATCCACACTTGATTTTGGTTCATATAATTAAGATCGACCCATTGATTGATTGATGATGGATGATTTATTTCCTGTGGCGCCATTTGATGGTCGAGGACTATTTCAAAGGCAATTTGAAAACAGCAATGTCCTCAGTCCTTTTCTGAAGGTGGTGGTGGGTTGGTTCACTCGAACATTGACGGGCAACCAGTTCCAGGCAACTGGCCCGGCCACCATATATAAGATTGGGTAGTATTTAAGATAGGCCCATATTTTATAATTGGTCCATATTTAAGATTGGTCCGTATTAATTGTTTGTACCTTGTGACTGGGAGTGTTGAGGGCTTTCTTCTTCTGATGAGGATCCCCCGGGATGGGAGGAGACGGGACTTGTGGACTCGGAGGCTCCTGGAATCACAAAAGTAAGAAGTTCACATGGTGTTCAATAGTATCCTAAGTAGTTCACGTTTCAGACTTAATATTGGAAGACCCTGAACCCCCCGAGCAGCACAAAAATATATATCTTTGATTTTGGAGACTGCTCTGTAATGAAAAATTATCTGCTTCTATCAAAACAAGATACCGGACTCTAAAATGGAAGATTGTGGGTTCGAATTCCGGCATAGCACAAAAAATATGTCAAATATATTTTCAAATATTGTCTTCCCTGGGTTGAAAAATTCATATACCTTTAACAAAGGTCTATCCAGCCTTACAGCAACTGGATCTTCCTAGAGAATTGGCTCTTTCTATAGCGACGACCAAGCTCGCAGAGGGCTTTTGAGGTGTGATTCACACAAAAACAGCGCTAACCAAATAAATCATCTAATATTATTATTATTATTATCATTAATAAGCCTTCATGAGTTGGCTCCTAGAGGATTAATGAGATGTTTTTGTATGAAATATTTGGGCACGTTACCTGTCCAGCTCGTATGGGGATCCTTTCATGTCCTGGCACCAGCGACGGAGGAGGGATGGGTCTCCGGTTCAGGAAGTTTCCGCTTTCAGCATTTGTGCCTGAAAAGGTAACGTCCAGATTTTAAATAACCATTTTACTAATCATCATCAAATTCAATCATTCTTCAATCCTCATAAAAAAAAAATCATCGTACAAATTTCGGAGACCGCGCTTTCCATGTTGCGGGTCCGGTGGAGTGGAAGAGACTGCCACCCGGAGTGAAGAACTCCAAATCTGCGGGTGTGTTTCGTGGAGCACTCAAGACACACCTTTTTAGAAAGTCTTATCCATGATCGGAGAGGGCCTTTGAGGTTGTAATTTAAAATAAATTAGCCTGATATAATAATAATAATAATAATTTAAGGGCGGGTATTTTCAATGTTTAGCATAGCGACTTAAAACTGAATGAAAAGGACGCACTTATTTGAGTATGTGGGTAGTTTTTTTATCAGTTTAAAGTCACATATGCTTAAGTTCACCTCTGCGGCACTACAACAAGTGTCGTAGACCCATAGTCTCTGAAATTTAGAAATCTAGGGAGTCTCCCGCACAAGATTTCTTAAAAAACATGGTCACTAGCCATTTGGAAGACACACAAACTATGTTGTATAACCGTATGACGAGCTGTCTGCACACAGTTTGTCTGTGAGCACTTTATCATGGAATCCCATCGATATATAGAACTGGATGGGCTAAGAAATCAATCCTTTGAGACTTAGAAATACGCTACTCCACTCATCATACAAAAATTCAGATTCAGTCTACCGGTAACCTTCCAACTATCAGCAGGTGTGTTACCTAATTGGAAAAAAATCCATATAAATGCCAAACTGGGTATTTTCTAAACGTGCCAACAAAAGAGAGTTAAAGTGTTATAGAACATGGAATAATATTTCACTTTAATCACTATTCTATATAATTACGTTGATAAAATTTATTTTTCGTTTGTCGAAATATTTTGTTTGCAAAAGTGACAGCCATTTCTAGAACTAGTGATGTTCAAATATATAGGTAGGTAGTTGCTTCTTAAAGTTATGTAACTTCTATGCTCGCGGTAATAGATACTTGTGAAAATCATCCCCTACACAATGAGGTGGGAACATTTTTGAATTCGGAATTTATCAGATATTTTAATACTTTCAACAACACTAGTAACAAACACCGTTAACATAGTGATTTCATGGGTTTCCATGGTGATATGTACTGTATAGATTGAAGACGGCGTAGAGACACCTTGCTTACATAGAAAATAACAAAAGCATTCATGTGGAACCCTATACAGTAATAGATGAAAGATTCTGATGAAGAATAAAGGGTGGAAATGTGGTGGGTGTACCTCTGAGGGTTGGTTTGTCGGCGAAGGGGTTGAGGTACTCCGGGGGCAGAGGCGGCGTGAAGAAGGCCCTGGAGGGGGGTGCGTACGAGGGCGGAGCCCCGGCGTTGGACAGCAAGGCAGCTCCATGATGTGTCGGGGGTCTGGAAACAGAAGAAACAATGTCATCAATAATGGACGTCGAATTTGAATTTAGAACTTTTTTCTCGACCTCACTTGTATGTACAGTCCTTAGATTATAGAATAAATATTGAAGCCCTAGAAATTCAAAGCAATGTAGATAAAATTATTAATAATCGAATACTAGTAGTCCTTCTCCCCTACTAGCAGTACCTGCTCGAAAAATCCCACCCACTTTCTATTTTCTGTCTTGAATTTTGATCCTTTTGTTTTTACCTCAGTTAGTTGGACCGGTCCGTAGTCCAGTGGCAGCACTTCGGACTCGTAAATGGAAGGTTGTGGATTCGGATCCCGGCGGAGCACAAAAATATACCATTTATATTTCGAATGTGCTCTTTGCTGAGTGGAAAAATTCATAAACCTTTACCAAAGACCGGTCACTGAAAGGTCCATCCAACCTTAAAACAACTGGGTCTTGCTTGAGAATTGGCGCTTTCTACAGCGACGACCAAGCTCGCAGAGGGCTCTTGAGGTGTGATACACATAAAAACAGCGCTCACCAAATAAATCATCCTAATATTATTATTAGCCTCTGGAGATGGACGGTTAAAGTCCGATAGTGCTTAGGCAATTGAATTCAAAATGTGAAAATCTAAAATGTGAAATTGTATACAAAAAGTTTATTTTAATTAAATTAAAAATGAAGTCTCACTTCGTAAATGCATTAACCTTAGAAAATTTGAATTAATATTGTTCACAGATATTCCTTTGCAAAAGAATGTATCGATAATAATTTGCAGAGCCATCATTTGATAAGTTGGGAGTCCGCCATATTGAATACGCCCCTGCACTCTCTCGAGTGTAAAATATTTGCATACACTCCCCTAGATCACGTTAACTGGAAATGTATGAAATATACGGCGGCGTTCCTGGTGAGTGATTTAGTTTTCTTACATATTTCAGATTTTTGTATGGAGGCGAGTTTGCGCATACATTATAATCGGGGCAGGTCCGGATTACGACCACTGGGGGCCCTGGTGCGGGGAACCGTGTCCGGTCTTCTATACTGTAACTGTAACTGTAACTCTGTCGCCATCCCGCTAGGGGTGGCCAGAGCCTCTGCAGAGTTGCCTCCATTTTTTCCTATCCTGACATACCTCTTTCAATTCCTTCATATCCATCACCTTTTTCATGCATTTTCTTCTTTTACTCTCACTTTGTATATCCCATTCTTTCACAATCTCCTCAATCTGATCACTCCATACTTTTCTCGGTCGTCCCTTCCGTCTTTTTCCTTTCACACTTTCTTTGTATACATACTTTGTCAGTCTATCATCATTCATTCTTTCCACATAATAATAATAATCTAAGTTGCAAGGTTATATTAATTTAAAGCTCTCAGATGTATACAAACCAACACGTGTAGTTCGCGCTTACAAATGCTGAATGTGTACTTAGGTACAAATAGAATACAAACCTCAAATGAGCATAAGCCCTACAACTTTTGCAGACCTTCCCTGACACAGGGGTGACATTGGCAAAGTGAACCATTTTTTACAGTATGGGCGGTCAGCCTCATACCAACCTATAAGTCAAGGATTAACATCTTCAAATTTTTATACAAATATTACCGATACTCGGTAGGTAAGAATTATCGTGGTGATGAGACTTCCAGCCCTGGTTCGGTAGCACCGCAAGAACTATCCTAAATCCGGGCCTTTCTCTCGGGTACAGCATCCCAGGTAAGATACACATCTACCGGAGTCTGATTGCGATCCGGGAGAAGTTCTTGATATTCATGAAACGTCAGTTGCAACGACTTTGCATTTTTGCAATGCAATTGCAAATGCACGATAATCTACATAGATACGACGTGGCAGCGTCTAGCAAAGTCGGACATCCCTCAAAGCTGCAAATTTTTGTAGCAGAAAGAATGTTTAAAAAGTAGCATTCATCTTCTTCTTCTTCCTCAGCCTTTCTCAGTCCACTCCTGGACGTAAGCCTCCTCGAATCCTCTCCATGTATGTCTATCGGCTGCTGTGTTCAGCCATCCTCTGCCTGCAGTTCTCTTGATATATTGTATGTATATAGCATTCATCACTTATTTACAATCTATAATCCATGTTTCCATGACTCATAGATTGGTATGAGGCTGTCCGACCGTACTGCAAAAATTGGTTCACTTTGCAGATGTCACCATTGTTTCAGGGATCGTCGGCAATAGTTTGCACTCGAATTTGCGTTATTGAGACAATCACAAGATCGAACCCCGCCTGCGTCGTGTCCTTACAACAATAACTTTGACCCTAGTTCAACAGATCTAATCTAATCTAATCTAAGCTGCAAAGATATATATCATTTAAGATTTATACTAAATGCATTCCCACAAGCAGATATGTATAATTTCGCGCTAACACATGCCGCATGTGGACCTACAATATAAAAACCCAATCTCAAATGAACATAAGCCTTGCAACTCTTGCCGTCCTTCCCTGAAACAGGGGTGACATTGGCAAAGTGAACCAATTTTTATATTATGGGTGGTCAGCCGCATAACAACCTATAAGGCTATAAGTCAAGGAACATACATGACAAATTACATTTTTTTCAATCAAAGAATAAAAATACCAGATGACAGTGGGTAAATGAAAATTAATAACACATTTGAATAATGAATGATTACCTAATTGATAATGTTAATACCTCTTTCTAACCAGGCAAAATAGGTTAGAGGATTGCATTCCGCTTCACAAAAATATTTAAAAAATCCAATTTCATTTTTTTTCGCATCAATCATTCTTTTTCTATTCGGCCAGTTCAATCTGTATAAAAAACGCCTTCGTCCACAATGAAAAAGTTTAAAAAAATGTATAAAATACTTAACAGCACACCTAGAGAGTGAGATAGTTTTCATACATTTTTTTGTACTCTGTAAAACTTGGGGACTGGAACTTGCGCCATGTTTTTTACTTGGAGCAATGGTTAGAGGCAAGTTTTGGCGTTTGATGGATGCGCGGTACGTGGTTCGAATACCGGCGCTCGCAAAGCTGAAGTGTGATGCATTGGATAAAAGTTGAACCATTTGTGCATGCCAAAAAAGTGCACTTCCAACTTTTAGTCCTTTCTATCGAACATCACAGAATTTATGATCTGCATGCATTTAAAAAAAAAAAATTAGATTGATGTGAGGCTAGCCACCAATATTGTGAAACTTAGTTGAATTTGCCAATGTCACTCCTTTTGTTTCTATCGAACATCACAGAATTTATGATCTGCGTCCAATTAAAAAAAGAAAAAATCGGTTGATGTGAGGCTGGCCACCCATATTGTGATGTTGAATTTGTCATCCCTTTTCAGAGAAGGTTCCTTATTCCTTGACTTATAAGTTGGTGTGAGTCTGACCACCCATACTGTAAAAAATGTTTCATGCCAATGTCACCTCTGTTTCAGGAAAGGTCAGCTAAAGTTGCAGGGCTTATGTTAATTTGAGCTTTTGATTTTACTTTGTAAGTACACATGCAGTATTTGTAAGCGCGAACTTACACTTGTACGTTTGTGGGAATGCATTTTTATATGAATCTTAAATGTTAATATATCTTTGCAACTTAAATAAAAAAAATAAAAAAACCTTTTAGGTTTATATGAGGCTGACCACCCATATTGTAGAACATAGTTGAATTTGCTAATGTCGACCCTTTACAGAAAAGGTTCCTTGACTTATAGGTTGATATGAGGCTACAATATATGTGGTAAGCCTCATACCAACCAAGTCAAGGAACAGCGAAGAGTATTATTTGAAAAATGGTAATTTTGTTGGGCCCCGCCTGGAATTGAACACGCAACCTTAGCCCATAGCGTTAACCACTAGACTACGGACCGGTCATATGATTTTAAAATATTTTTTAGGCACGAAAACATTTTGTCTAAAGAGATGAAGAAACCGTGTCGACCTGTCAAATTAGCTACAGACCAACATGTGTAACTTAAGTTTTTATTTTATCTTGTAAAGTCAGTGATTCAAAACATTTGGCATGTGTTCCTTTTCAGCCTCTCTTTCAAAGATGGCGCTACAAGCCAAATCTAGCCTTGGTCACCTCTAGTAAATAGTAAATAGATTCAGCCATATATATTTTAAATAGATTTGTGAACAGTACCTAATGCAATTCACCAACCTATTTTGCTCGGTCAGAAATAAATATTAATATTAATATTATATTATATTTTTTCCTCTTTTGGAACCACTTTTATCGAAGATCGGTGATCATCATGGCTATTTATATTTTTTACAATTTAATATTGTATAATTTTTGCTACTTGAATTATAGGTTGATATGAGGCTGACCAACCACATTGTAAAAATTGGTTCACTTTTCCAATGTCAATCATATTTCAATGAGGGTCAGCAAGAGTTGCAGGGCTTATATTCACTCGAGTTTGGGTTTTTATGTTGTAAATCCACATGCGTTGGCGCGAATTTCAACGAACCTATCTACTTGTGGAAATGCATGTAATGTGAACCTTAAATATCAACATATCGATACCTTAAAGGTAAAACTGAATAAATGACCTATGAAACTAACATTGGTTTGTCAGGTAAATTCACATTTTTTTTCCTATTTTCTACGAGGGAAAACACTACAAATGGGGAAAAATCCTGTAGTTAAAAAGTTTGCCACGAGCATTTCCTTCCAATTAGATCACTTACTATGAGAAGTTACTCGCAATAAAAGGTTTAATCCACGATTTCTCAAATCCAGAATCTGCACTTCGGAGCACAAAAAGGTTGCCCATCACAGTTAATCCATTACACTCCAAATTTGGTTACAATTATTGTAATAAAGCGTTACTTTATAATGACTCCACACTATAGCATATAATGCAATTATTATTAGAAATTTATAAGGTCACAAAAGCGAAAGTATCAGATACTCGTACAGGTACGTGCATTAGCGACTTATGATACGCAACATCACTATTTTATTTCTTTACAAAGAGTAGTGATGTGACGGATATTCGTTTGGCCGGATAGGGGCTGTCCATATATTACGTCATTCGCATTAAGGGGGGGGAGTCTGGTCTGCGGATGATGGCAAATGATGTGCGAGTACCAAAAGTGATGTCGTTCTTGTAAATACCAATTTCTACAAAATATACGAAATATTATGTAAGTAATATAACATTATTAATTATTAAGCTCATCAATTATAAAACAGCAAGAGGGGGAGGGGGGTCATTAGATAATGACTATAGAATGATTGTAAGGGGGGGGAGGGGGTCCAAAAATTGGCCAAAATCGATGACGTAATTTATGGACGGCCCCATAGTGCATATCCGATCTGTAGTCTAGTGGATAGCGCTTCGGACTCGTAAATGGAAGGTCGTGGGTTTAAATCCCGGTGGAGCACAAAAAAAATCTCACTTATATATCGATACCTTAAAGGTAAAACTGAATAAATGGCATATTAAGCATCCATGAGTTTCTCAGTACATTTTGTCATAATTAAAAAAAATAAAACACAAAAAAACAACTAATGGGTCTTACAGCAACTAGGTCTTGTTTTCAGTATTGGCGTTTTCTATAGCGACGACCAAGCTCGCACAGGGCTCTTGAGGTGGGATTCACACAAAAACAGCGCTCACCAAAAAAATCATCCCAATATTATTAGTTTTATAGTCTAGTCTCTAATTTAATCTAATCTAAGTTGCAAAGATATGTAACATTGGGAATTAACATTATGCATTCTCACAAGCAAATACGTATAAGATTGCGCTTGTGCATACCGCATGTGAAGCTACAACATAAAAACCCAAATCTCAAACGATCATACACCCAAGCTTTGCCAACCTTCCCTGAAAGAGGGGTGACATTGGCAAAGTAAATCATTTTCTAAAGCATGGGTGGTCAGCCTTATACCAACCTATTAGTCTAATCTAATCTAATCTAAGCTGCAAGGATATATATCATTTAAGATTTATATTAAGTGCATTACCACAAGCAGACATGTATAATTTCGCGCTAACACATGCCGCATGTGGACCTACATTATAAGAACCCATCTCAAATGAACATAAGCCCTGCAAATCTTGCCGTCCTTCCCTGAGACAGGGGTGACATTGGCAAAGTGAACCATTTTTTCACAGTATGGGTGGTCAGCCGCATACCAACCTATAAGTCAAGGAACATTAGTCTAGGAAATTAATTGATAATGTAAATACCTGTGCCTGGCCAGTAAAATAAATTGGTGAATGGCATTCATATTCACGAATATAATATTGAAAAATAACCGGTTTTCCAGCCCATCTCTTAATCTCGCCACAAGATTAGATGAACACGAGTTTTGCAAGATCAAATTAACTCTATCTAATCGTGCATCAAAATATTATTTCTAACATGTTAAATAAAATATGTAGGTCTTGCGGGTAACGTCAAGGCCTTACGTTTTGATTAGTTCATGGTTCGATCCCTCGAATGTTCAGAAGCGCTACTCTGATAAATTCCTTACGATTTTAGTTTATTTATTTGCTTTTAGTTCCACATAATGAACCCTAGTGTACATACCCACACTTGCATCATAGTTCTTTTCAAAATCATCTTCATCATCATACTTCCCGCGGAAGAAGCCCACCGTAGAAATGGGCGACACGTCCGGAAGCTCCAGCTCCCACAGACCACGGCAACAGATCCCGGAAAACTTCACTCCAGCATCTAGCACTCTGGCATGAAACGCAAGCACTCTACTAACTGAGCCATCGACCAAACTATCATCCAGATATTGAAATATAAAAAAAACAACTAAGCTACACATGTAGTGTAACTTTTTGCCGCGTTATCCCCCAAAAGATTTCGCACTTGGCGAGTGGAACCTACTTGTATTTAATTTTACAGGTAAGGGGGTAATACTTCAGTTGAAGTCGGGGTCTCTTAGCTACCCAGGAGGCTGGTACTCATTTGTTTTGAAGACTCGGAACACCTTGCCGGTATTTTATTTTGGGTTTTTGAAATAAACACCAAAACGGGAAATCATCTCCGACACCCTCCGTGGGATGCGAGCCCGAGCTCTCGGCATGGAATGCAAGCACTCTACCAACTGAGCTATCGACCGGCTTGAAATATAATCTAGATATATTTTTTACGTGGGCGTATATCCAGTAATCTGTCCATATATACTTTGTAAAGAATCAAAGAAATATTTAATTCCCGTGTATTGTATGATGGATTTTTCGCCTTACAAAAGCTCCGCCCACTTAAAATGATTGTTCCCTATTTTGTATGGAAATATTTTGTATGGCATCTTCTAAATACAAGCCTTCTTACATTACGTCAGAAACATTAGTCCATACGTCTAACATTGTTTCTGTACTTACATATGAATTGAATATTAGACATCAAAAGGGAATTGTGGGCTGTACAAAAAAATTAAGTTCAAATGTGTTTTTACACATTACGTTGCCACTCCCACATCAACTGAAGTGGTTTGCGTAAAGCCGGTCCCCTTACCTGTAAAAATAAATAGGTTCCATTCTCCACATGAAACCCCTTCGGGAAATAAGCGGCACGGGATTACTCTATATGTGTAGCTTAGCCACGTTTAGTTACGTTCAATGGTTGAAAAGTTACAATTGCCATTGCACTGCCAATTAATGAGGGCCATTGTAACACGAGTGTTTGTTTCGCAGCCGAATTGTACAAAAGACAGCACGAGTGCTGCACTGGCTCATTACGTGCAGTGGAATACAATACTTTTCTACGAACATGAAATAAATCACAAAATAATGAATAATAGGCATTATACTGTTCCTTGACATTTAGCTTGGTATGGGGATGACCACCCATAATGTCAAAAAATGGTTCGCTTTGACAATGCCACCTCTGTTTCAGGGAAGGTCGGCAAGAGTTGAAGGGCTTATGTTCATTTGAGGTTTGGATTTCATTTGTATGTAGGGTCAATGTGGTAACAGTGGATCATGTGGGTACAGTGGATCAGGGCAGTTTCTTCCAGATGAGTAGTTATACAGGGCTATTGCTTACACCCTGGCATGGTGCTCATGTCTGAACATGTCTGGACTAATCAGAGTCCTACTTCAATGCAGTTTGGTTTTGCTGAGTAACAAAATGTGTTTCTGACAGTCAAAAGTAAAAAATTAAGCTTCGCTTTGTTGTCTTCTTATTTTTAAAGTACAGAAGTTCGGCTAGAAGTTATTTATTTATCCTCATTAACCATAATCCTACTTCCATTATAACATTACTTCATTACTTTGTTCAAAGTGAAATACATAAATTGCTGCCCCAAAAGAAATTTGTCAAAAGGGTACACAGTGGATCCACATCATAGGTTACATAGTGGATCATCTTACCTGTAAATCTAAATAGATTCCACTCGCCACATGAGACCCTTAGGGAAGAACGCAGAAAGAAGTTACACTATATGTGTAGCATAGTTGCGTTTACCTCGGAAACGCAGCAATGCCCGTCAATATTCTTGTTACTTCTTCAATGTGGTTTTTTCCTGGATTATCATCCACTTATTTTGTTCCGTTTGATTAAAATTGGTGTATAACAGAAAAAAATATTTCTGTCTTATACATATGTTTTTTTGAAATAGAAGTAATCTGGCTTTTTATTGTTTGATCCACTGTGTACACCATAGGGTACACAGTGGATCATTTTCCATTTTTCACTAAATGCAAAATATCTCTGTATTTATTGGATAAAAAAGATGGAGCTATTTGAACAAGTGGTAGGTACTTAATTTATCAACCGTTTGATAAAAGTTGTAAATTGATTGCATTTATACAACAATAATTCTGTGCATTTGAAAAAAAATGATCCACTGTTGCCACACTGACCCTACACATTCAGCATTTGTAAGCGCAAACTTACACATGTCTGCTTGTGAGAATGATAATAGAGGGCTCCTGAGGTGTGATACACACAATAGCAGCACTCACCAAATAAATCATCCTAATATAAATGCATTTAATGTGAATTCCAATGTTACATATTATTCCAACTTAGATTATAGATTATGGACCTTCAATGGTTGTATAGTGCTACTTTTAATTTATGCCACGACCAAGTAATGAGGGCCATTGTAACACGAGTGCTTGTTTCGCAGCCGAATTGCACAATAAAAAGCACGAATGCTACAATGGCTAATTACGTGCAGTGGCATACAATACTTCTTTTATGTTTTCTATTGTAGAAAATAGGTAAAAAAAAAAGTGCTTTTATCTGAGACACTTACGTTGGCTTAACATGTCACTTATTCAGATTCATCTTTAATGTATCGATAGGGTGTTATTCACACACAGCAAATCCATGCCTCAGCTTACGGATTAAGTGTGTTGAGGAAAACCCTGATAGTCCCATTGCAGAGACATGCACAGCAATTCAAACATTTAGTATATATTTGAATGTATTAATTGCTTGTATTCCTTGACTGATAGGTTGGTATGCGACTGACCACCCATACTGTAAAAAAATGGTTCACTTTGCCAATGTCACCCCTGCTTCAGGGAAGGTCGGCAAGAGTTGCAGGGCTTATGTTCATTTGAGATTGGGTTTTTTATATTGTAGGCCCACATGCGGCATGTGTAAGCGCGAAATTATGAATGTCTGCTTGTGGGAATGCATTTAATATGAATCTCAAATGATACATATCTTTGCAGCTTAGATTTAGATTTAGTAGGCAGCCAAATGGATCTTTAAGATGTCGATATGAAAGTAGTAACTGTCTGGCAGTAGTAGATTCTCACCTGGGCTTGTGGTAGGTGGGGTTACTGTTGGTCTTCAAGATGTCGGCGTTGGGCATGGAGGTGGGCAGCGCGTGGTCTCTCTCCAGTTCGGCCTCGTAGCCTTCTGGAGGCGGCGGGATGTATTTGGCGCCACCAGGCAGCGGGTCAACTGGAAAAGGAATAGAGAAAAGACAATCAGAACAATATTCAAATTTTTTGCACCTACTTACACTCGGCCACTTCCACTCAGCCACTTACACTCGGCCACTTCTACTCCCGCAAGTATGGGCGGAGTAAGTAAGGATTCGTTTCTTTGACTGCCGCAAAATACCGCCAAGACATGGGTGCTTACTACCGGTAGCGCGAATCACTGCCGCTAGTGGAAGTGTGCACGTTCACACGCATTCCTTGCTCACTTTCCTTTTTATTCACCTCGCGCTAGGAGCTGAATGTAGCAGGCATCTTCAGGAGACTAGCCAGCTGAGCAGTCAAGAAAGAATCCCCGATACAACATGGTAATATTGGTGACAGGATAGAACACATGACATAACAACACATGACAGTACATCACAGGAAAAAAAATCAACAACAAAAAAAACATACCTAAAACAGAACATATGTTGTTCTGTCATGTGTCGTTATAATATATCATAGTGGTGAGCGATGTTTTTGTGTGAATCACACCCAGTTGGATGGAACTTTAGTGACCGGTTTTTGATAAAGGTATATGAATTTTTCACCCAGCGTAGAGAAAATACGAATGGTATTTTTTGTGCTCCGTCGGGATTCGAGCCCACAGCCTTCCATTTCGAGCCAAAAGTGTTACCATTGAACTACGGACCGGTCATATGTGCAGTCAAGAAAGAACTCTTGTTATACCAAGATAACATTTCGACTGCTCCAAGGAAGAAGGAAGTAACTTCGAAATTTAGGTTTTTGACTTATTTCCATTTCTGAAGGTAACAAATCATTATCTTCATTCCAAGATGACAGCCGTGTCTCTATCTCTTTTAAATTCGTTAATAAATGAATGTAAAAAATAGTTTATTCATTGTACTCCATGGAATGTACCTCCAGGAAAGAACCTCGAGTGGCCCGTGTAGAAATCTATGAACAGATTAAGGACCAATTTTGGAAGAGCCCGGGCCAACATGTTGACCTGGGGATTTCTGGGACGGGAGGACTCTACACTATGTGAGTGTGGAGCTCAGCAAACTATGGAGCACCTGCGGTGTTGTCTCTCCTGTCCGACAAGCTGCTCCATGGATGATCTCTTTGCGGGAAACCAAAGAGCTGTAGACATTGCTCGTTACTGGGCCTGACACGAAGAAGAAGACTGCATGGAATAAATAACATTCAATTGGCTTTCATGCAAAAGTCTATTTTTTGACTTAGTGCTGTCTTCCTTGGAGCAGTCGATTTGGTCCAGCCCTGCATCTGTTACAATGGCAGCAGGGTCGTCCACAAGTCTGGACGATAGTTTTCTCAACACTTATTAAAAAATAATCACACAAGGGTTGGCGAAAGTTTGTGTGCCAGCCTGTGACGCCATACCGCGAAAATACACGAAATTTCTCTCCAAGTTAAAGGCGGCGGCAACCCTAAACTAATTTCATCCCACCAATACTTCCCGAAACTTCTATTTTTTGTACTTTTTTTTCATGTTTTTCTTCCATTTATCATCTCGTATTAACGATGTATTAAGAACGAGGGCGTTTTTTTTGGTCGGAAAAGTTGGAACCAAACGATAAGTATTGCCAGTAAAAAATATCGCCTAGATTCCCCACAATCGCAAAACCACGCACGGATAGGTCCATAGTCTAATGGTTAACGCTACGGACTCGTAATTTGAAGGTCGTGAGTTCACGAAGAGTGAACAAAAAAAACTAATATGCTTTTCCAGGAGTTGAACTATCCATTTGTTTATGTCTAAAATGTTATTTGTTGTATATATTCCTTGACTTGTAGGTTGGTATGCGGCTGACCACCCATGCTGTAGAAAATGGTTCACTTTGCCAATGACACTCCTGTTTCAGGGAAGGTCGGTAAGAGTTGCAGGGTGTATGTCCGTTTTGAGATTTGGTTTTTATATTGTGGGTTCACATGCGGCATGCGCAAGCGCGAACTTTTACGTGTCTGCTTGTGTGAATGCATGTAATGTGATTCCCCAATGTTACATATCTTTGCAACTTAGATTACATTAGAACAGCCGCTAAAGGGACGAAAAAATAAGACTAGGAAAACCAGGCCGGTTTTTGGATTTGAAATGAACACCAAAACAGGAATTAATTTTTGATACCGTTGGTGGGAATCGACCCCTAGCCCTCTGGTACAGAACGCAAGCATTCTACCATCCGAGCTGTTGACCGAATTAAGCCGAATACTTTCTGATTACGAGTTTCAAGCGTTGACCACAAGACTTCGATCGGTCAACCTTTGTGACTGATATCGAAAAAGGTATTTATGGTAGAACGTACCCATACTGTAAAAAATGGTTCACTTTGCTAATGTCACCCCTGTTCCAGGGAAGGTCGGTAAAATTTGCAAGGTTCATTTAAGGTTTGGATTTTAATCTCTAAGTTCACATTAAGCATTTGTAAGCGCAAAATTACACGTGGCTGTTTGTGGGCATACATTTAATATGAATTTTAAATTTTAATATGTCTTTGCAAATTAGGTAATAATCTTTAATCTAAGTTGCAAGGATATATATATTCATTAAAAGCTCTCAAATGCATGGCCACAAACAAACACGTGTAGTTCGCGCTTACAAATGCTGAATGTGTACTTACAAATAAAATCCAAACCTCAAATGAACATAAGCCCTACAACTTTTGCCGACCTTCCCTGACACAGGGGGGACATTGGCAAAGTTAATAGATTATTTAAAACAAAAGGTGTTCTTTTAATATCAATAGTCGGGGTTATAGCCGCGGGGGCCAAGAGGGCTGATCTTTCTAGCGTGTTTCGAATGGAACAACGTTGGTTCGATCCTCGCTTGGGTCACTTGACTTTAACTTTGACCCTGGTTCAACAGATGTTATTGGGTAATTTTTATTTGATAATCTATAATCTATAATCTAAGTTGCAAGGATATATTCATTTAAAGCTCTCAGATGTATGCCCACAAACCAACAAGTGTAGTTCGCGCTTACAAATGCTGAATGTGTACTTACAAATAAAATCCAAACCTCAAATGAACATAAGCTCCACAACTTTTGCCGACCTTCCCTGAAACAGGGGTGACATTGGCAAAGTGAACCATTTTTTACAGTATGGGTGGTCAGCCTCATACCAACCTATAAGTCAAGGAATATGATAATAAACAATAATGAATTATTAAATGATGATATTAAAACCTGTTTCTGGCCAGGCAGAATAGGTTGGTGAATTGCATTCCTCTTCACAAATCTATTAAAAAAAAAAAAAAAAATCAAACGCAAAGTTTCAATCACTCTAGACTATGACCGGCCAATAAATTTAAGATATTGGGTTAATTAAATTGACTGACAGACCCCTATTTGTGTCTGCCAATATGATTCAGGGTCCAACAATTATTTTAGTTCACAGAACCCAGAGTGTAAAACATTTTACCTAAACTACTCATGAACATGTTAATCGAAAATGTATGAAATATACGACGGCACTCCTAGTGAGTGATTGAGTTTTCATACATATTTTTTTCTATTTACGCGATCGAGGTGAGTTTGCGCATGCTTTGCACTCGGGGTACAGAACAATTAAACAGATAGGTTCGACGGTACACATGCTGATTGAGAGGAACGGATAGAGTAATTTACTTGGCTGTCATTTGTAAATGACAAGAATCTGATATAGGGCGAAGTGAGAGAGGCTTCAAGGGTTTTAATGCCCTGGACAAAAATATTGTCAACATTACAAGGCGGGTATTTCAGCGATATAAAAAAAACAATATAAAAAATAAGCGTGAAAATACTACACAGTGTTTTGATTTGAATCCTTCAATTAAATTAAAAAATCAAAAAAAAAATGTTCCTTGACTTATAGGTTGGTATGCGGCTGACCACCCATACTGTAAAAAAATGGTTCACTTTGCCAATGTCACCCCTGTTTCAGGGAAGGACGGCAAGAGTTGCAGGGCTTATGTTCATTTGAGATTGGGTTTTTATATTGCAGGTCCACATGCGGCATGTGTCAGCGCGAAATTATACATGTCTGCTTGTGGGAATGCATTTAATATAAATCTTAAATGATATATATATCTTTGCAGCTTAGATTAGATAAGATTAGATTAGAAATAAATCAAATAATATTGAATATGAATTTTCACAGTGTTAATACACAAACAATTCAAAATATAAAAAAAAAAAACGTATTTTAATCCCGAAGATTATTAGTTCTATTTGAAGATGTGGAAAGAACCAACAATAGTACAAATCTGTAATCTAGTCTAAGGTACCTACATATATGAAATGCGCTTCAGAAAAAATCAACCAAATATATATAAGGCCCAGGGCAAATTCCGTGAAACATTTCCCCCCTCGACGCGCCCTGAACAAAGGGGTAACGCCTGTTTTCCATCACGGCCATTGAAACATATAAATCGATCCCATTTTGGCGGGAATTCAATGCAAAATGTTCCCGCGCAAATTGAAAGCGCGTTATTTGAGAGAAATTAGCATTAATTAAACTTCAATATGTCATTAAAAATTAATTAAAAATGATTAAAAACAAGCCGGCGCTGATAATTCAAATTTAACAACAAAAAAACTGTGAATATTTTATTAATCAGGCTAATGAAGTGTGGCAAACAGTTTTAACGTGATTGAAAAAATATGTTTAATCATTTTTTGTATTGTTATGTACTTAAATAGGCAATGTAAATATTGAAATATGTATAAGTATTAGTTATAGGAATTCTTTATTGTATTGGTGGGTAGGATTGATAATTGTGTGTAAATAGAGTAGTCTCTAGGCTAAGTACTACGAGAAGCTTCGAGCAATTATGTATTCCGGAGTGTTCGACTCTCTTAGTACAAAAGGGTGCAAGTTGCTTGCACTAGTCAGTCATCTGCGAGCTCCAATACAATGAACAAATTCGACCAGTGAACTAAAACCAGTGTAATGAAATAAATAAGAGTGTCTTTGTAAAAATAAATATAAACGTATAAAATAAATGAGTAAAAAGAAGAGTAGAGTTTTATTTGAAAAGTATCCGAACCAAAAATCGTAACAGTATGTTCAATTGAATAATATTTTTTTACAATTATAATAACTTTTTAGTTAATTTTCTTACTCGAATATTAGACGAACCGTAAAAAGAGAACTTACATTATTCTCGACGTTTCGATAGCGACGTAGCTAAGGTCTTCCGAAGACACCGTCTCTGCAGAACGACTAAGGATAAACGTTAACTACGTCGCTAACGAAACGTCGAGAATAATGTAAGTTCTTCTACAACGGTTCGTCTAAAATTCGAGTAAAAATTTAAACTGTATAGTTATTTCTTATTGGTAATACAATTTTCATATGTTGTCTGCTACGCTATAATGGCGTCTGCTCTGATGAATTATCCTCACTTATACCCCCTCCTCTCGTCACAACAAGGGCAACTCGTAGAACGGCTCACATTCAACCATTTGCAGTCGATATCAAAACTATGAGAACTTGGTGTTTTCACGACTCATTCCTTTGCCAAACTGCCCGCTTATGGAATGAGTTACCGGTATCTGTGTTTCCATCCCCATTTAACCTTACACTTTTCAAATCCAATATCAATCGCCATTTCCTCTCAGTGTCTCAAAACACAACGTAACACAACACACACGACAGCACTGCGCAGCTAACGGCCCTGCAACCGGACACGGACAACTGCCACATCACCAACACCCCTGCGGCACTATAACAAGTGGCATAAACCCCTAGAGTCTCTTGAATCTAGGGAGTCTCCCGCACAGGCTTTCTAAAAAAAAAAAAGACTATTTATTTATAAATTGAATAGTAAGCAACAGAAAACGGTTCACTTTGCCCATGCCACCCCTGTTCCAGAGAAGGTCGGCAATAGTTGCAGGGTGTATGTTCATTTAAGATTAAAGTATTTATTTTGTAAGTCCACATGCGGAATGTTTAAGCGCGAACTCATACATGTCTGCTAGTGAAAATTCATATACTGTGAATCCCCAATGTTAAAAGGCAAAAACAGGACAGGGCCAGCTTCAGGAGGAAGCTGAAGACCTGTTTGAAAGGTCATACCCGGAATAAAGGGCCCTTGAGACTAAATTTTAGTGAAAACGGCGCTTTTAAAAAAAAAAAATCAACCAAAATATACATGTCTTTGCAACTTAGATTAGATTAGAAAAGCTTTGTCAAAAATAAATCCTTTTTCATCCGTTTTCCGTATGCAATGACCTACTACCCTCAATTTAAAACTGCTCTTTCCGAAAACGTCTACAGCGGTAGAGAAAACCGTGTCTATAGTGTTCGTGAATGCGAATTGTTTTTTTCCCGCTGAAATCTTGTGCTCGAGCGGCCGTGAAACGACTGTGAGGGAGATCGCAGGGAAAGGCGGCAAAAAGTACACACACCCCGCACTGGAACACAGCCTCATCCATCCCCTGGAGGACGTAAATAGTGGATGTGAAGACGCGCTGTATAGGCGCACACAATAAATAAGGAAGCAACTGTAGCGGGTGATGTACGAGAATCTCAGATGTGGTGGAACCGAATGTGAACGGTGTTTTTTTTTTTTTTTTTTAAATCCTGTGCGGGAGACTCCCTAGATTTCAGAGACTCTAGGGGTCTATGATAGTGTTGTAGTGCAGCAGACGTGTTTACGAGCTTGGTCGTCGCTACAAAGCCCCAATACTCAAGCAAGACTCAGTTGCTGTAAGAATGAATGGACCTTTGGTGACCGGTCTTTGTTAAAAAGGTTTTATGAATTTTTCAACCTAAAACGCAACTAAGCTACACACATCGTGTAACTTCTTGCCACGTTATCCCCGAAGGAGTCGCATGTGGCGAGTTGAACCTATTTATTTTTACAGGTAAGGGGGTCGGCCTTAAGCCAACCACTTCAGTTGAAGTGGGGGTTTCCCAGCTCCCGAGGGGACTGGTACTCATTTCTTGTGAAGGCTGAGTAAACCTTGCCGGTATTTTTATTATGGGGTTTGAAATAAACACCGAAATAGGAAATCATTTCTGACATCCTTCTCGGTGGGATTCGAACCCGAGCTCACGGGGTAGAATGCGAGCACTCTACCAACTGAGCTATCGACCGGATTACTCCACCTAGATTCGACTCAACGACCTTTCACTTACGAGTCCGAAGCGGTCACTTACCGAACCGAGAAAATAGAGCATCTCCAGCTCTGGGAGGTCCCTACCAATTCTTGCAGAGGTCCCAAAGAGAATTTAATTTAAAATCTTGGTCGGAATGCTGGAGAGACAAAAGAGGGAAAGACTCGCACACAAACACAGATAAAGGAATAGAGGCCCAGGGGTCTATAGCGCTGCACATAGTTTGTTTGGTTCCATTGTAGAACTACGCAGTGACAAAACGACACATGACATAACGAGACAGTGGCAGAACGACAGATGACAGAACAACACATGACAACACATCACAAGAAAGTACAAAGTCAACGACGATACCATGGTGAAAGCACCGGTTCTCATCAGATCACCGAAGTCAAGCAACATTGGGCGCGGATGCTACCTGGATGGGTGACCGCTAGGTACACCGCGTGTTGTTGGCATTTCTTGGACCGGTCCGTAGTCTAGTGGCTACAATTCGGACTCGTAATTGGAAGGTTGCGGATTCGAATCCCGGCGGAGCAAAAAAATATACCATTTATATTTCCAAATGTGCTCTTCACTGGGTTTAAAAAAATCATACACCTTTACCGGTCACTGAAAGGTCCATCCTACCTTACAACAACTGGGTCTTGCTTGAGAATTGGCGCTTTCTACAGCGACGACCAAGCTCGCAGAGGGCTCTTGAGGTGTGATACATACAAAAACAGCGCTCACCAAATAAATCATCCTAATATTATTATTTATTAATACATCACAATGACAAAACATCAAATACCTAAAAAAGAACATACCAAACACGGCACATGAAAACACATCACATGACAAAACAGAAAACACCATAAACATGAGAAAATAAAATAAAAACTCATGCATGTATTAATTGTTAAAGTTTATAAAAAAAATGAACGCCCCCTATTGTCATTATGATATAAAAAAAAAACTAACTAAGCTGCATACCGCGTTCTTCCCGAATAAGTCGCGTATGGCGTGTGGAAGCAAAATAAATGTTTGTTTTGTCATGTGATGTTTTGTCCTTGTGTTGATTCGTCATAGTGATGTATTTTCTGTGTCGCTTGGTCATAGTGAAGTTTTGTCATGTGACATACTCTCATTGTGATGTTCTGTCATTCTGTCTTTTTTTAATGGCATGTCATGTGATGTTATGTCATGTGTTGTTTTGCCATGTCTCATCCTGTCATGTCTCGTTTTGTCACTGCGCCGTTCTAACGACTGTCCCCTAGTGGTCAATAACACTGCAAATATAGTTCTACCATGTGCCGTTCCGTCATTTTTTAATGTCATGTCATGTCTCATCATGTCGCACGTTTAATAATAAAGAGCAATAACTCAAAAAACATGAATGTTGGGAAATCACGTTTAAAGTTCAGACAACCAGTACAACTTGTATGGGATGAAAAAGGCGGCCGATGTTTTATCTCAGTCATATTCGTCCAAATTGAACAGCTGTCGCATTCTACATATTCTTTTCGCATTGTTCTTGCGTTTTATTACAAAATCTCGATTTTCCCAATTTTCGAATATTACTCTTTATTATTAAACGTGCGATGTCATGTCTCGTTTTGTTACTGCGCCGTTCTATCGACTGTCACCTAGAGGTCTATAACACCGCAGATATCGTTCTGTCACGTGTCGTTACGTCATGCCTCGTTCTGTCACTGTGCCGCTCTAACTTGTCACCTAGACGTCTATAACACCGCAGATATCGTTATGTCATGCCTCGTTTTGTCACTGTGCCGCTCTACCGGCCAACTAGAGGTCTATAACACTGCAGATAGTTTGTTTACAGTGCGAGGGGGCATTGACTGGCGAAAAGGTCAAACAATTTTCACGCCTTTCAGCTGGAATGGACCCTGAAACCAGTCCCGGGGGTCTGAGGCATTCTTACACCCGAAAACTTTTTCAATTACTTACATCATTTTCGTTCGCGAGCAACTTTGATTTTTTAAAGATTATACTTACACGGAATAAGTTAAAAATACAACTAAAACTTTTTTCTTGAATTATAGGTTGGTACGAGGATGAACAATCTAATCTACTCTAATCTAAGCTGCAAAGATATTATGTATCATTTAAGATTTATATTAAATGCATTCCCACAAGCAGACATGCATAATTTCGCGCTAGCACATGCCGATAATGAATGATTTATTTGGCGAGCGCTATTTTTATGTGTATCACACCTCAAGATCCCTCTGCGAGCTTGGTCGTCGCTGTAGAAAGCGCCAATTCTCAAGCAAGGCCCAGTTGTTGTAAGGTTGGATGGAACCTTCAGGTACCGGTCTTTTGGAAAGGTTTATGATTTTTCTCAACCCAGCGAAGAGCTCATTTGAAAATAGAAATGGTATTTTTTGTGCTCCGCCGGGATTCGAATTTACAACCTTCCATTTACGAGTCCAAAGTGTTGCCACTGGACTACGGACCGGCCCAAGAAATGCCAACAACACGCGGTGTAGGTACCTAGCGGTCACCCATCCAAGTAGCATCAGCGCCTAATGTTGCTTAACTTCGGTGATCTGATGAGAACCGGTGCTTTCAACATGGTATCGTCGTTGACTAAACACCCGTATTAATAAAAAAAAAAACACTTTCGCCAATGTCATCCCTGTTGCAAGGCTTAACTAAAAGAGGGACAGTAATGACAAAAATCAGAAGTGTTTATAAATTATTTGTCTTATTTTTGTTTTTAAGCATTTTTTATTTGCATTCCTTGACTTTTAGGTTGGTATTACGTTGACCGCTCATACTGCAAAAAATGGTTCATTTTGCCAATGTCACCTCTGTTTAAGGGAATGCCTGCAAAAGTTACAGAATTTCTGCTCAAAGTATGGAGTGATCAGATTGAGGAGATTGTGAAAGAATGGGATATACGAAGTGAGCGTAAAAGAAGAAAATGCATGAGAAAGGTGATGGATGTGAATAAATTGAAAGAGGTATGTCAGAAAAGAAAAAAATGGAGGCAATTCTGCAGAGGCTGGAATGATCAGATTGAGGAGATTGTGACAGAATGGGATACACAAAGTGAGCGTAAAAGAAGAAAATGCATGAGAAAGGTGATGGATATGAATGAATTGAAAGAGGTATGTCAGAAAAGAAAAAAATGGAGGCAATTCTGCAGAGGCTGGAATGATCAGATTGAGGAGATTGTGACAGAATGGGATACACAAAGTGAGCGTAAAAGAAGAAAATGCATGAGAAAGGTGATGGATATGAATGAATTGAAAGAGGTATGTCAGAAAAGAAAAAAATGGAGGCAACTCTGCAGAGGCTGGAATGATCAGATTGAGGAGATTGTGACAGAATGGGATACACAAAGTGAGCGTAAAAGAAGAAAATGCATGAGAAAGGTGATGGATATGAATGAATTGAAAGAGGTATGTCAGAAAAGAAAAAAGTGGAGGCCAATCTGCAGAGGCTCTGGCCACCCCTAGCGGAATGGTGACAGAGTTACAGTTACCGGATGGATCAGATTATGGATGGTCACAATGGTCAGCCTCATACCGATCTATAAGTCAAGACATATCGCTCCCCCAGTTCTTGTTTATCGTATCCGCCAATCATGTCAAATATGACTTTTTCATGCAGTTGTCTTAAAAATCAAATTCTACACAATCTGAGCTAAGAAAAACCGTAAAACTTGATAATGTGAGAGTTCTTTTAAATATTTTTAAAATAAATTTCTTGTTTCCATAAGACACATTGGTCCAGTACACATGCAAACATTGCTCATGTAAAATTTTCTCAATGGCGTATACGATAAACAAGAACTAAGGCAGCGATATATTAATTAGGATAATATATTTTTTTTGTTACGTTAGCACGATCGCTCAGCGACACTTGAAGTTTACACTCTTGAATTTGACATGTTAACAGTGTCAAGTGATCACGGATATGACGTCACGTGACACCACCTAGGTATGGCGTAGTTTTACACTCGCGAGGGTGCTCCACCTGGAGAAAATGTAAATGTGAAAGAAGACACCGGCAAGGAAAGTCTGCAGGGGTTGTAGAGTGCGCGATGTGTGACTTGGCGATAAAAAAATTCATCTAATTTAAAATTAAAAAAAAATCTTTGAAAACTTCTGCTATTTCTTTATATCTTTGTAGACTTTTGGGAGTATGTATTCCTTAACTTATAGATTGATATGATGCTGACCACTCGTACTGCAGAAAAATGGTTCATTTTGCCAATGTCACCCCAGTTTCGGGGAAGGTCCTTAGCTTATAGGTTGGTATGAGGCTGACCACCCATACTGCCAAATATTTTGCACTTTGAGAATGTCTCCCCTCTTTCAGGGAAAGTCGTCAAAAGTTGCAGAATTTATGTTCATTTGTTGTTGGATTTTAATTTGTAAGTACACATGAAAGAACTTGCGAACTTGCACGCGTCTGTTTGTGGGCATGCATTTAATATGAATGACAAATGTTTATAATTTCTTAAGGCTGACCACCGATAATGTAAAAAAATGGTTCACTTTACCACTGTCACCCCTGTTTCAGAGAAGGTCGGCAAGAGTAGCAGGGCTTATGTTCATTTGAGATTTGGGTTTTTATATTGTAAGTCTATATGCGGCATGTTTAAACGCGAACTTTTACGTGTCTGCTTGTGAAAATGCATGTAATTTGAATCCCCCAATGTTACATATCTTTAGAACTTAGATTATATTAGATAAGATTAGTCACATCGCATTGAGTCAGATGGAGCATGAAGAGGAGACGGTTCTGGAGGGACCATGTAGATCGCATGAACGAAGGAAGGATAGCCTGAGTCGTGGCACAGGAGATACCAGACGGCCAGCGTCTACCACAGCTAAAAGTCTCTTCACCACGGTAATTGTCACCTACCGAATATCGGTAATATTTGTATGAAGACTAATCAGCTGTTTACTTGCGGCCATCTTGGATTGACAGGTCTTCATACAAATATTACCGATATTCGGTAGGTAAGGATTACCGTGGTGATGAGACTTCCAGCGCAGGTCACCCTCCCAAAAGATGGAAGAACAGCTGGTCTTCTGCATCACAGGAGGGAGTTCCACCAAAAACAGATCATATATACAAAGGAAGTGTGAAAGGAAAAAGAGGAAAGGGACGTCCGAGAAAAGTATGGAGTGATCGGATTGAGAAGATTGTAAAATAATGGGATATACAAAGTGAACGTAAAAGAAGAATATATAATCTATAATCTAAGTTGCAAGGATATATTCATTTAAAGTTCTCAAATGCATGCCCACAAACAAACACGTGTAGTTCGCGCTTACAAATGCTGAATGTGTACTTACAAGTAAAATCCAAACCTCAAATGAACATAAGCTCTACAACTTGCAGACCTTCCCTGACACAGGGATGACATTGGCAAAGTGAATCATTTCTTACAGTATGGGTGGTCAGCCTCATACCAACCTATAAGTCAAGAAAAATGCACGAAAAAGGTAATGCATATGTATGAATTCAAAGAGGTATGTCAGGATCGGAAGAAATGGAGGCAGTTTTGCAGAGGCTCTGGCCACCCCTAGCGCAATAGCGATAGAATTTCAGTTTACAGTATAGATCTATAAAAAAACGAAGAAGAAAAAGCAGAAGAAGAGGAGAATACATCGCATTTGCCTGCACATGGTCTGAGAAAAAAATTCGCCACATTTCGCTGTCCGAGCTCTAGCACAATCTCGGGAATTCCAATAAACCACATCTCATAGTCGGTGCGAGCAGGTCCTCCAGCTCTCTCCTCCCACGGTCCACTAATTAGGCCGTGTGGAGAGCGCTGATTACCATGAAGATGGAAGACTCGCCCTGGATGAGGCAGGCCACTCCAATAGTCGTGACGTTGCATTTCAGGTCGCAAAAAAACTGAAAATTCCCACAGATACTAACATTGCTATTCTTAGACATTTTAGTCGTCCGTTGAGCCCACGCTTTGACAAACTAATGTCAGTCTCATTACCCTCAGTCTTATTACCACGGTCATTTGCACTTACCGAGTTTTGGTAATAATAATATAATATTAGGATGATTTATTTGGTGAGCGCTGTTTTTGTGTGTATCACAACTTAAGAGCCCTCTACGAGGTTGGTCGCCGCTGTAGAAAACGCCAATTACCCAATTGTTGTAAGGTTGGATGAACCTTTTAGTGACCGGTCATTGGTAAAGGTTTATGAATTTTTCAACCCAACTAAGAGCACATTTTGAAATATAAATGGTATCTTTTTTGTGCTCCGTCGGGATTCGAATCCACAACCTTCCATTTACGAGTCTGAAGTGTAATATTTGTATGAAGACTAATCAGCTGTTACTTGCGGCCATCTTGGATTAACAGGACGAAGTAAGAACTAAACGATCATATTAATTTGATTGTTGTTGCTCGCGATCGATGATTGAAATTTAGAAGTTACGTACATAAGGTGTAAATATTATGGACTGCTGAAAACGCCGGGAATCTAGATATTACTTTCGACACTGCTAGAATTCGAACTCAAGCTTTCTGCTCAAAAATCGGACGCTCAACCAATCAATCTTACACGAAAATAATTAAAAAAACACACACCCATTGAAATCCACTGCCTACGTACATTTTGTACTAATAAATTGAATGGATACTCTACAGTCTACCGGGTCATAGATCAAAATAATTGTACATAAAATAGCCATTAGCCATGCACTTTCATAATGCCTATCAATTATGCTTTATGCGGGGAATGATTCCATAGCCGTTGCGTCATCGCGCCGCCCGCCCGTGCAGAATCATCAAAAAAAGAGAATGCATCTTGCGAGGCTGCATTTCTGCACACTTAGGCAATCGATGACTTCATACCAGTCATACATTCAATATTGTGATGATCTTACCGGGTTCAATTCAATAAAACTTCGATCAAATTTATTTTACACAATTTATGTAAAGATGTATGTAACGATAGGAAAAAATGGAGGCAGCTCTGCAGAGGCTCTGCCCCCCCCTAGCGGAATGGCGTCAGAGTTACTGTTACAGTTACAGTATTTGATTTTATGATGAAATGAAAGAAGTATGTTAGGACCGAAGAAAATGACGGCTGATCTGTAATGTAGGCGGCTAAGGCCAAGAATCAATTTTCATTTTTGGTAGGTTTTTTAGTATAACTGGATGTATTTAATTGCTTGTATTCCTTGGTATGAGGCTGACCACCCATCCTGTGAAAAATGGTTCACTTTGCACAATGTATCCCCTGTGTCAAGGAAGGTCGGCAAAAGTTGTAGGGCTTACCTTTGTTCAGTTGAGGTTTGGATTTTATTTGTAAGTACACATTCAGCATTTGTAAGCGCGAACAACACGTGTTTTTTTTTTTAAGAAATCCTGTGCGGGAGACTCCCTAGATTCTAGAGACTCTAGGGGTCTACGGCACTTGTTGTAGTGCCACAGAGGTGTACGAGCTTGGTCGTCGCTACAAAGCGCCAATACTCAAGCAAGACCAAGTTTCTGTAAGGCTGGATGGACTTACAGCAATGGATACGCATGCATTTAATATGCGCCATCAAGGTTAACATATCCTAGCAGCTTAGATTATAGATGGATTAGATGGATATAAGACAAACAAGCACCAAGGGGACGAGCTGTCTGAACGCCTAATTTGAAATTATCATGATGCGTCAGGGTCGAGGAAGGCCGAGGAAGGCAGCACTGCCTAAATCAGATTACTGCGAAAAACAATAACCCCGGCACTCCATCTCGCAGAGAAAACACACATCCCTACCCGATACAACGCTTCCCGCGGGAATCCCCTAAATCCCGCCTTGATTGATGGCTTCGTTTTTTTACGAAGGCTTACGGCAACTCGCGGAGACACCCGAAGCAATCCCCCTGGAGAGGTGCAGCACCGGGAGGAAACCGGGAACTTTTTAAGATGACTGAAAAAGATAATATTTAGGTGTGATTACACTTTGTACATAACTAGGGTCCGCATCGAGCAAGGTCGTTACAACTCCATTCTCCAAAGATAGAGATTAGGTGTGACTGTGGGGCGGAGAACCAGACTGTCCGGCACATAGTGGAGGAGTGCCTCATCAGAAGACACCCTCCTTGCCTGAAAGAGCTCCACGAAGCCACGCCAGGAGCAGTGAAGTGGATAGAGGGCTCGAATCTGCGCCTCTGACGCGTTCTAATGGCCAAGAAATTGGATGCGCTTGCCAGCCATACGAAAAGTAAAGTTCGTAGTACCTACTTGGTAAGAGTCTGATCATACTGTAAAAAATCCTTCACATTTGCTAAAGTAGCCTCTTTTTCAAGGAAAGGCAGCTTGAGTTGTAGCGTTTATACACCAAAAGAGCTATTTATCACCAAGTAATTGAGACGCTGAACCAAAATGAATCATTTTGAATAACAGTTAATTAAAATCAATCGCCCATCCCTACTCCCGATTGGTTCCGAGTTCCCCGATATGACCCGAGTGTTCCCGATGGGTTCCGAGCTGTCTAGATTTTTTTTTACAATTTTTAAGAAATCCTGCGCGGGAGACTCCCTAGATTCTAGAGTTCCGATTTATGATTACAAAAATCGCTACAAAGCGCCAATACTCAAGCAAGACCCAGTTGCTGTAAGGCTGGATGGAACTTTGGTGACCGGTCATTGGTAAAGGTTTATGAATTGGTTCCGATTTATGATTGATTCCGATCATCTCCGAATGTTTCCGGAGATCATTTTTTATTGACACCAACCGCATCATGTGTTGTAGCTTCTATAATCTATAATCTAAGTTGCAAGGATATATTCATTTAAAGCTCTCAGATGTAAGCCCACAAACCAACAAGTGTAGTTCGCGCTTACAAATGCTGAATGTGTACTTACAAATAAAATCCAAACCTCAAATGAACATAAGCCCCACAACTTTTGCCGACCTTCCCTGAAACAGGGGTAACATTGGCAAAGTGAACCATTTTTTACAGTATGGGTGGTCAGCCTCATACTAACCTATAAAACAATAAACAAATAAACTAATCTAAATTCTAATAAACAAATTTGTATTCAGCAACTTCCTGAAACTGCCAAAACTGGTCTATGTATTAAGGTCCAGTAGAATGGACCATCCGAACTACAAGCTATATTATTTGAAGTCCGATTAAGTGCTGTTAAGGTATTCAGCAGTAAACTGAAACAAAAAATGTCAGTTTCCCGATTTTAATTACATCCGTTGCGACATCCCTACACCCGAGCTCTGCCGATTCGTTCCGAGTACCTCCGGACGCTGTCGAACACCCCCGAACGAGTACAGGTGGTGAACTGTTAAGTGTTGTAGAGGTAATCCCCTGTAACTAAGTGGGTCCAGCTGACAGGGCGGAGGGGGAAGCTAAAATAAATGATTTCTGCGGATTAGCAGACACATGTTTTATGCACGGTACTCGGGATTATTTTTGCTTATTTTTTTAAAAGACCCTGAGCTATCCGAAGATATGTAAACAATAAAAAATAACAACGAAAATTTTGATTTTCTTTTTTAATCCTCTCATCAAAAATGCGAATTTGTATTCATGTTAAGGCCCGGTATTTTCAAAGTTAGCTAAGTGATTTTATACTGAATGAAAAGGACGCACTTATAACAGAGGTAATTTCACATGAGCAATGTTTGTATATGTACTGGACCAATGTGTCTTATGGGGTCTGGAAATTGATTTTGAAAATGTTGAAAACATCTCTCCCATTATTGTGTTTTATGTTTTTTTCTTAGCTCAGATTGTGTTGAATGTGATTCTTTGGACAAAATCATTGAAAGGTCATCTTTGAATCAAATGGTGGATAAGCCAAACAAGCACTGAGGGGCCGTTATGTAAATCGTGTGGGTAGTTTTTTTATCAGTTTAAATAATAATATTAGGATGATTTATTTGGTGAGCGCTGTTTTTGTGTGTATCACACCTCAAGAGCCCTCTGCGAGCTTGGTCGTCGCTGTAGAAAGCGCCAATTCTCAAGCAAGACCCAGTTGTTGTAAGGTTGGATGGACCTTTCAGTGACCGGTCTTTGGTAAAGGTTTTATGAATTTTTCAACTCAGCGAAGAGCACATTCGAAATATAAATGGTACATTTTTTGTGCTCCGCCGGGATCCGAATCCACAACCTTCCATTTACGAGTACGAAGTGTTGCCACTACGGACTACAGACCGGTCCAAGATGCCAACGACACGCGGTGTACCTGAGCGGTCACCCATCCAAGTACTGTCCGCGCCCAATGTTGCTTAACTTCGGTGATCTATGAAAACCGGTGCTTTCAACATGGCTAACGTCGTTGACACATGTGCGCTTTTATGCGCATGCGTGCTCGTGTATACATGTTTTATATATTGTTTGCTTTTTGTGCTCTGTCAGGTCTCTCACATAAATGCATCTATTTTCCTATTTTATACAAAAGAAAACACTAAAAAAGTGTGAAAGGTTTAAACACAAATCCCAAAAACAGTGAATCAGTACTTATTCAGTTTTACCATTAAGGTGGCGATATAAAACGTATGTGAACACAAATTTACACGTGTCTACCAGTAGGCTCCCCCAGTTCTTGTTTATCGTATACGCCAATCTTGTCAAACATGACTTTTTCATGCAGTTGTCTTATGAATCAAATTCTACACAATCTGAACTAAGAAAAACCGTAGAACTCGATAATGTGAGAGTTCTTTTAAATATTTTTTAAATAGATTTCTTGTTTTCATAAGACACATTGGTCCGGAACACACGCAAACATTGCTCATGTAAAATTTTCTCAATGGCGTATACGATAAACAAGCCTTAAATGCCAATATATCTTTACAATTATTAAGATTATAGATACAAGCTCAACTTTCCTAAAAACTTAACTATACATTTGGGCTCTTGAGGTGTGATACACACAAAAACAGCGCTCACCAAATAAATCGTCCTAATATTACCCATCAAAATTAACTACTGTTGAAACAATCGGTCCGAGTCACAGTTTAAAAGTCAGTAATCTCATGCAAACTAGACAGTAAGCAATTCATAATATGGGTGCATTCTCAAATGAGGTAGCCACTCTTACGTTCAAGCTCAACCTCAGCTTTTACCAAAAATTTAAAGAAACTGAAACACACAACGGAGGCACTGTTCTAGATTAGATACATTTCTGGTAAAAAGCAATTCATAATATGGGTGCATTGTCAAGTGGGGAAGCCACTCTTACGTTTAAGCTCAACCTTAGCGTTTACCACAAGTTTATAGAAACTAAAACACACAACGGAGGCGCTGTTCTAGATCCGATACATTTCTGGAGAAAGCTGTGGCCGAGTTGGGATGTGCTCGGGGTTAGTGAGCGACACGTGGAGTGGTCCTTGGTAATTGACGTAAATCCTCTCGGTCCATATGTGAGGTGGACCTACAGTGTAATATCTAGGTATAGTATGTGCTGGAACCTACATAAGTCAAGCAGTATGGGGTTACTATTATTTAAGTAGACCCTAATCAGACGAGGATAGCTGATAAGTTGGCTTTCCGAGTGTTAGTGTTAAGTCTATAATCTATAATAATTAATTGCAAAGATAAATATTGTACGTCCACTTTTCATAGTTTTGAGAAAACTCTACATGAAAGTTATGTACCTCTAATTGAAGAGTCTAATATGCATTTTTTAATTGATCATATCTCGGCTTGCATTGCGTGTGAAACAAACTATATTTTCAAAGATCAAAGACAATGACACGTTTTACAAAATGTGTATCATAACTAAATTTTATCAAGAAGTGGACTGTATATTTGTCCGGTTAACCATCGAATATTACATTTGTCAGAGGAAAGCGTGGAAGAGGAAGACCAAGGAAGGAATGGATAGACCAAAGGGGTGTGATTGCGAAAGAATTGAACCCGCAGAGTGAGAATAAGAGAAGAGTATGTATGAAAAAAGTGATGAATGTTGAAGAGATGAAAGAGGTATGGCAAGGACAGAAAAAAAGTGGAGACGCATCTGCGGAGGTACCGGCCACCCCTAGTGGAACGGTGGCAGGATACAGTAACAGTAATATTCACATTAAATGCATTCCCACGAACAGACACGTGTGATTTCGGGCTTACACATGCCGCATGTGGACTTACAATATAAAAACCAAATCTCAAATGAACATAAGCCCTGCAACTCTTGCCGATCTCATTTTTTTACAGTATGGGTGGTCAGCCTCATACCAACCTATAACTCAAGGTATATAAACAATTAATTACACTTAAGTATACAAAACAAACAATCACTAAACAATAAAATTAAAAACTACAAAACATCTATAAAAAATGAAAATTGTTAACTTTCAAGCCTTTGCCTTAAAACCGCCAACATTTCAGATTAAAATTAAAGATCAACACTTACAGATCAGCCGCCATAGTAATGAAGTGATCATGAAAATCTTCTTAACTATAGGATTTTCACACTTCTTTAGTGTTTTCTCTCGTAGAAAATATGGAAAAAAGCGCATTTATCTGAGAAACCCATGTTAGCTTAATATGTCACTAATTCAGTTTTAATTTTAAGGTATTTACATGTTTCACGAACGAGGTCCTTGACTTATAGGCTGGTATGCGGCTGATCACCCATACTGTAAAAAATGGTTCACTTTGCCAATGTCACCCCTGTTTCAGGGAAGGACGGCAAGAGTTGCAGGGCTTATGTTCATTTGACATTGGGTTCTTATAATTTAGGTCCACATGCGGTATGTGTGGGAATGCATTTAATATAAATCTTAAATGGTATATATCCTTGCAGCTTAGATTAGATTAGATGCAATTCTGAACTGTTGGATTGTGACACAAACCATAATAAAATATAGCGTTAGTTGAATCTTACTAAGTTCTCTACTTGCAAACTAAGCTAGACAAGTCGTCACACACTACTACCATCCGATGTCTTCCTGGTATATTTTATATCCTCCTTGCTGTAAGGTTCATCCCCCACGTCGGTTTTTCATGTCCTTGATCCTCGACTAAGGGTGCGGTCTCTGAGGGTATAAAACCACCGACTACCAACGACACAACGGACCGGGTTCCAAACAACGCTCTCTTCTTATTCAAACCAAAGGAAATCCCCACATAGGTGAAAATGTACGATGTACTCTTAATTATGTAGGTATGTAGGTATTTTATTGTAATGTTTTTGGGTTCGAAATAGACTCTAAATCAAAACATACTTGTCTTCTTTCTGAATATTTATTTTCACTGAATTTGTTCTACAATTTACATTTATTTTTAACACTTGGATTTATTTAATTACACTCGTTTTAGTTCACTGGTCGAATTTGTTTATTGTAAAGGTGGAGCTCTCAGATAAGACTGGTCAGTGCAAACAACTTGCACCCTTTTATACTGAGAGAGTAGAACACTCCGGAACACATAATTGCTCGAAGCTTCTCGAAGTACTTAGTCTAGAGACTTCTCTATTTACACACAATTATCAATCCTACCCACCAATACAATAAAGAATTCCTATAACTAATACTTATACCTATTTTAATATTTACATTGCCTATGTACATAACATTATAAAAAAGTTAGGATCTTAATTATTAGATTTGTCAAACTAAAAATCATCCTTAACTGTAATTCTGTCGCCATTCTGTTATGGGTGGCCAGAGATTCTTTACCTATCCTTGCGTGCCTCTTTCAATTCATTCATAGTTTTACGATAAACGGGTTCACTTTAATAAAAAATACGGTTAATTTATTTCACGCAATTTATTCTAAGATTCCGTTGACATTTAGCTCCCGCAGTTCTTGTTAGCTGTAAAGACCAATTCTGTCAAATATGACTTTTTAATGCAGTTGTCTTAAGAATCAAATTCTACACAATCTGAGCTAAGAAAAAACGTAAAACTTAATAATGTGAGAGTTGTTTTAAATATTTTTAAAATCAACTTCCTGTTTTCATAAGACACATTGGTCCAGTACACATGGAAACATTGCTTATGTAAAATTTGCTTAGTGGTCTATACGGCAAACAAGAACTAAAGCAGCGAAATGTCAAGACTTAGGATAAATTGCCTATAGCATCGACAAAAAATATAGGAGGTTCCGAATTTTTACTGATACATACATTTACCAAAAAAAACGATATTTTAATGTAAGTAATTCCTTTTGCTTTCAAACAAATCACAAAGTTTCAGCTTTCAAAGAAGAAGTTGCGAAGAAGAAAAACGTATAATTTTGGCGGAGCGGCGGCAAAAGTTTGTTTTCCGCGATACCGCATCGCGCGAATATGAAATAATGTACAAGTTGGGAGGCGGCGCTGTTATGTTACAAACACGCCGTGTATAAAACGGTAATATGGCGGAATATCCTTGACTTATAAGTTGGTATGCGGCTGACCCCCCATGCTGTAAAAATGGTTCACTTTGCCAATGTCACCCCTGTCTCAGGGAAGGACGGCAAGAGTTGCAGGGTGTATGTCCATTTGAGATTTGGTTTTTATGTTGTAGGTTCACATGAGGCATGTGCAAGCGCGAACTTGTACGTGTCTGGTTGTGAGAATGCATGTAATGTGATTCTCCAATGTAACATATCTTTGCAACTTAGATTAGATTAGATCTAAAAATCTAAGTCTAAATCTAAGCTGAAGATATGTATCACTTGAGATTCATATTGAATGCATTCCTAAAAGCAGGCACGCTTAATTTCGCGCTCATACATGCCGCATGTGGACCTACAGTATAAAAAACCCAATCTCAAATGAACATAAGCCCTGCAACTCTTGCCGACTTTCCCTGAAACAGGGAAATATCCCTGAAACCATGATGCAAAAAACATCACAGGGCGAAATATCACATCACAATACGCTGCATGACAACAATCCCATGACAAAACATCACATAACAAAGTATCATAGGAAAAAACATCAGATGGCAAACGTCGCATAACATAATATCACATGAAAAAATATCACATTGAAATTCATCACATGATAAAACATCACATAACAAAACATCACATGACAAAACATGACATAAAAAGGTATCACAGAACAATACATCACATTTTCTCGGTGTTGTGGCCGAGGGAGTCAAGTGGATAATCTTTCTAGCGAATTTGGAATAGAATAACGTTGGTTCGATCCCCGCCTGGGTCATTTGACAATAAATTTGATCCTGGTTCAACAGATGACATTGGGTAATTATTATTTAATTAGTTACTAAAACTCTGTTTTATTTTCACTCTTGATTATTTTTTTAATTTTTGGACACAAACGTTTTCGACTACACAGTAATCATCATCAGGTGATATGATCTATAACCTGATGATGATTACTGTGATCTGATCTATCACCTGATGATGATTACTGTGATATGATCTATCACCTGATGATGATTACTGTGATCTGATCTATCACCTGATGATGATTACTGTGATATGATCTATCACCTGATGATGATTACTGTGATCTGATCTATCACCTGATGATGATTACTGTGATATGATCTATCACCTGATGATGATTACTGTGATATGATCTATCACCTGATGATGATTACTGTGATCTGATCTATCACCTGATGATGATTACTGTGATATGATCTATCACCTGATGATGATTACTGTGATATGATCTATCACCTGATGATGATTACTGTGATATGATCTATCACCTGATGATGATTACTGTGATATGATCTATCACCTGATGATGATTACTGTGATATGATCTATCACCTGATGATGATTACTGTGATTTGATCTATCACCTGATGATGATTACTGTGATATGATCTATCACCTGATGATGATTACTGTGATATGATCTATTACCTGATGATGATAACTGTGATATGATCTATCACCTGATGATGATAACTGTGATATGATCTATCACCTGATGATGATTACTGTGTAGTCGAAAACGTTTGTATCCAAAAAATTTAAAAATGATAAAGAGTGAAAATAAAACAGAGTTTTAATAACTAAAGAAAAAACGAATTTTCACAGTGTTAATGCACCAACCATCCAAAATATTATTTAATTAAAATATACAATAATTAATTATTAATTGATGATATTATACATATTTCTGGCCAGGCAGAATAGGTTGGTGAATTGCACTCCTCTTCACAAATTAATCAAACAACAAAAAAAGTAAGTACATAGGTAAAACCCCTAAAAAATTGAATATTGCTTATTTTTGGGTAAATCATTTTTTTTTGATAACTTAAAATCCGCAGTGGCTTGAAAAATATTATTTACATCAAATAACCCGCGTTATTGCGCCAAGGTTGGCAATCCAGAGCACGTGGCAAATGTGAAACATATACTAGGAAGTATATTATGGGTATAGATGGAAGAGAAGTGAAAAATGTTGAATGGTAGAACAGCACAGTAACAAAACGATACGTGGCATAACAACACATGACACAACAACACATGACATTCTTCAACATTGACTTTCTTGAACCGGTCCGTAGTCCAGTGGCAACACTTCGGACTCGTAAATGGAAGATTGTGGATTAGAATCCCGGCAAAGCACAAAAAATATACCACTTATATTTCCAAATGTGCTCTTTGCTGGGTTGAAAAATTCATAAACCTTTACCAAAGACCGGTCACTGGAAGGTCCATCCAACCTTACATAAACAGGATCTTGCTTGAGAATTGGCGCTTTCTACAGCGACGACCAACCTCGCAGAGGGCTCTTGAGGTGTGATACACACAAAAACAGCGCTCACCAAATAAATCATCCTAATATTATTATTATTACGACAGTACGACACATGACAAAACATTACATGCCTAAAACAGAACATACCATAAACGGCACATGAAAAACATTCCTATGACAAACCATCACAATGACAAAACATCATAAAATGGTGGCATGTGATGCTTTTTCGTGTTCCGTTTATGGTATTTTGTTTTAGATATGTGATGTTTTGTCATGTGATATTTTGCCTTGTGATGTTTCATCTTAATCTAAATCTAAATTGCCAAGATATAGTACATCATTTGAGATTCATATTAAATGCATTCCCGCAAGCAGACACGTATAAGTTCGCGCTAACACATACCGCATGTGGAGCTACAAAATAAAAACCCAATCTCAAATGAACATAAGCCCCGCAACTCTTGCCGACCTTCCCTGAAACAGGGGTGACATTGGCAAAGTGAAACATCTTTCTATAATCTTTCTATAATCTAAATTAATGACATCCATCTTGAAAAAACAAACACTAAAACAACTAGAAAATTGAGTCTTAGCCTTAGCCAATATTTTATCATTGTGATATTTTGTCATGTGATTTACTGTCATTGTGATGTTCTGTCATGTGTCGTTAAGTCATGCGTCGTGTTGTCACTGTGTCGTTCTATCATGGAAACATCAGGAAGTATTTGGGTATAGATGGAAGGGAAGTGAAAAACGATTTATATGAAATATAACTTCCATGTGTTGATGGAGTCTCAGATTAGTATGGGAAACCAGGATGTGGGAAGGCAAGCACTTGATGGGCATGTGGAGGGTAACATAGGCGCAGCTTAGATTAAAGATTACTTTTCTTTCCAAAAAATACAAATTGATAATATTTTTTAGTGTTGATCTGTTAACACAGTGAAAGTCCATTTTTATAAATATTTAAAAATATAAATGCTCTGGAAGCGTTGGAAATCTACAAAAATAAAAATAAAGACTTAGTGAATGTGCAGATTCCCTATGTTTCATCAATATTGCAATAATTTGGTTTTTATTTGTTATTATTATTATTATTTTTATTTAACTAACATATTTTATTTTTATTGTATTAAAATTTTTAATTTCATTATACCTAACAATAATGCATTTTTGAATCTTACATTTGTGTTTAAAAAAAAATTTTGTCTATGAATTTTGCTTTTGTTTTGAAAAAAAATTGTTTTGAAAATTGTTTTGAAAATTATTTTATAAAAATATATTTGTAACCATTCTGCTCTTGAAGATGCCTCATTAGGCGAAAATATTCGAGCATAAACAAATAAAATAAAGTGAATTAAAACAATGTTTTACCATTTATATTTTTTAATATTTATACAAATTGATAAATCTTATGGTATTTAAAGTATTATTAAAAGAAGAGCCTGTGTGAAAAAGGTTATGATTCTGGAGGAAATGAAAGAAGTATGTAAAGACAGAAAGAAATGGCGGTTGATCTGTAATGTTGGCGGCTAGGGTTTGTTAAATTGTAATTTGTTTTCTGTTTAGTTTTTGATGATATGATTATTTCCTGATTTATAAAATGTAATTTGTGGTGTATGTTCCTTGACTTATAGGTTAGTATGCGGCTGACCACCCAATGCTGTAAAAATGGTTCACTTTGCCAATGTCACACTTGTTACAGGGAAGGACGGCAAGAGTTGCAAGGGTGTATGTCCATTTGAGATTTGGTTTTTATGTTGTAGGTTCACATGAGGCATGTGCAAGTGCGAACTTGTACGTGTCTGGTTGTGAGAATGCATGTAATGTGAATCTCCAATGTAACATATCTTTGCAACTTAGATTAGATTAGATTAGTATATATTTGAAGGATCCCTGCAACTTTTGCCGACATTACCTGAAACAGTGACATTGGCAAAGTGAATAAATTAATGGTGCAATGAAAAACAAATAATGGATACGTTTATGGTAAAATATATTTTAAACAACATTCCATAGGTTGTATTATGAACCTGCATACCTTAGCTTGAAATATATGGATAGCAACAAATTAACAGAGGAACCTGACAGCTGAGCTACCGCAAGACTACCGGGATCAAGCTCCAAGTGGGCCTTATTTATAGATAAAATACAAAACAAGTAAATCTGGGATTAGGCCATGTGCAACGGAAGGGGAGTTTTCATATTTGTTTTTGAAATTTTCCATTAAAATACTTATTTAGATCTTATCTTAACTAAGTTGCAAAGATATGTATCATTTGAGATTCATATTAAATGCATTCCCACAAGCAGACACGCATAATTTCGCGCTCACACATGCCGCATGTGGACCTACAATATAAAAACCCAATCTCAAATGAACATAAGCCCTGCAACTCTTGCCGTCCTTCCCTGAAATAGGGATGACATTGGCAAAGTGAACCATCTTTCTATAATCTATAATCTAAGCTGCAAAAATATGTTTACATTTAAGGCTCATATAAAATGCATGCCCACGGGCAGGCACATATATGTAGGTTCGCGCCAACACATTCTTCATGCGTGCATACAAATAAACAAAACCTCACATGAACATAAACTTTGCAACTCTTGCCGCTTTTCCCTCAAACCAGGGAGGCATTGGCAAAAGTGAACCGATTTTTACAGCACGGGGGGTCAGCCTCATACCAACCTATCAGTAATTAATATAAAACTGTTATTCACATAAACATTTGACCCATAGATGATCCTGGGATCATCGATTGCTTTGTAAGAAAAAAAATCACTTAAGGCGGCGGATGTGACGTGGCTTTGCTGTCTGTGAATAGCAGCGATCGAAGTTGAGTCAATTTTTTTTTCAGAATTTTTTAGTGAACAAATTGTGTTTTTTCGAAGGGGTGGCATTGACGTGCGGGACCTATTTATTTTCACAGGTAAGCGTTATGTCTTACGACAGTCACATTGTTGAAGTGAGGTACTTTTCCTCCGCTCCCAATTGAAATCATTTCATTTTCGGTGAAAGCAGAATAAACCTTGCCAAAAGTACGACTAACTTGAGTTAGAAAAATACAAAGAAATCAGGAATTTATGGGGATTCGAACACAAAATTTTCAGCCTGAAAATTGGACACTTTAGTCAAAAAAATATCAACCGGAATGACTAACATAAAAAAAAATTGACAATATTAAGCTAGCAAAAAATTCCCTTTTCATGCAAAATTAATAGGTATTATTTGAATTTGAATTTCCATAATAAAATTATAATTTAGGTTATGTACACGCCCCCCGTCACGATCATTATATTCCAAATTTAAATTCGAAATTCAAATATATTCTAGAACCGTTCAGAGGGGGATGGAGGGACGCCATTTTGAGAGAATACAAAATTCCTTCAGTACCAAATTATAATAATAATAATACAGAAATCTACACTGAAAGGGCTTTTAAAATAGTATTATTTTTTCTACTCTACCCAAATGATATTCTTAGTAAACCATTTTTTGTACACTGACAATCGTAAATTTTTCGCATACCTCTCTAGTAATTTTTATTATTATAATTCTACCGAGTTAAATTTAATAAAAAAATGCGCTTATTCATTTTTCACAATTTATTTTGAGAAACCATTCAAATTTGGTTCGCAGTTAAGATTCGTACCTACTGTCTTGCTCGCCAGCTCTGACACAAGTCTGAGCAATAGACGACTTTAGCCCTTTTTATAGTATGACATAGAGACGGTTCTCGAACTGGAACATTCGCGACTTCGCCAGAACACTCGAGCAAAGACTAGTACAATTATCCAAACATCTACATCAACAGACACACTCACATAAGAAACACACAATCACTACTTAATAATTTCTCATATAATGCTTTTTCCCACATAGAAAGTAACGTTTTTTGACTATAATAATAATAATCAAAGTTGCTAAGAAATATTAACATTTAAAGCTCATATCAAATGCATGCCCACAAACAAACACGTGTAGTTTGCGCTTACAAATGCTGAATGTGAACTTACAAATAAAATCTAAACCTCAGATGAACATAAACCCTAGAACTTTGGGCGACGTTCCCTGATATAGGGGTTACATTGGCAAAGTGAACCATTTTTTACAGTATGGGGGGTCAGCCTCATACCAACCTACAAGTCAATGAATACAAATAATAAATAACATCTAAGTTCTTCTTTGTAGAAGACACACGTCTCCTGAGGACGTCGGATATGACTCCGACGAAACGTAGAGAAAATCGTTCTTCTCTTTTGCACGGTCAGTAAAATCCGTTTTTTTCATTCTATAAAATGTCTAACGACCGTTATCATAATTTAAAATCTTTAACATTGAAGTACATACATAAAAACAAAAAGAGTAAAAATAAAAGGAATTATATTTTGTATTGTTTGTGTATTAACACTGTGAAAATTCATATTGTTTAATTTATAATTTGATGATGACCTACTAGGTCGAAAACGCTTGTAATTTGTTTTAAAGATTTTAATCTTTTTAAATAAATTTTATTGTGAAAATAAACAGTGTTTTGTTTGAATTCATTCAAAAAATTATAAATTAAATAAAAGGAATTGTTCGTATGACGAATTTTTCGCAAAGAAAATGTTCAAATCAAAAATGCAAATACAAGGGTGACGTGTGTGTAGCTACGTATAGACAGGGAAGGGTGGCCAATCAAAAATTTCAATTGGCTTCAGTATTCTTCGTGCTCATTCATTTCTAGGCATCCGGAATTGATGTCTTTTTTGTGGCCCCCCCCCTATAGCTGCAAGGGTTACCAGAATGCTACATTCTAATCTAATCTAAGTTGCAAAGATATGTTACATTGGAGATTCACATTATATGCATTCTCACAAGCAGACTCGTACAAGTTCGCGCTTGCAAATGCCGCTCGTGAACCTACAACATAAAAACCAAATCTAAAATGCACATACACCCTGCAACTCTTGCCGTCCTTACCTGAAACAGGGGTGATACTGGCAAAGTGCACCATTTGTACAGCATGGGTGGTCAGCCGCATGCCAACCTATAAATCAAGGAACATACACGACAAATTACATTTTTTTCAATCTAATCTAATCTAATCTAAGCTGCAAAGATATATATCATTTAAGATTTAAATTAAATGCATTCCCACAAGCAGATATGTATAATTTCGCGCTAACACATGCCGCATGTGGACCTACAATATAAAAACCCAATCTCAAATGAACATAAGCCTTGCAACTCTTGCCGTCCTTCCCTGAAACAGGGGTGACATTGGCAAAGTGAACCAATTTTTTATATTATGGGTGGTCAGCCGCATAACAACCTATAAGTCAAGGAACATACATGACAAATTACATTTTTAAACTATTTTTTAAATAGATCTGTGGAGAGAAATACAATTCACCAACATATTTTGCCTGGCCAGGTGTCTTCGTGCAAAAGCAGAAGCTTGTGTGCGTGCAATGGCATCTGTTGAACCAGGGTTGAAGTTATGGTCAAATGGTCGAAGACGCGATTCGAACCAGCGCGGCGTAATTCTGTTCCAAATACGCTAGTACAGAATAGCGTTTTGAACCCCTCGGCCATAACACCGACTCTACATCGATACTTAAAAGGTTAAACTGAATAAGTGATATGATGATGATGATGATGGATGATTTCTTTCCTGTGGCGCCATTTAATGGTCCAGGACCATCTCAAGGGCGCCATGGCTTCTGGAGAAAAGCAGTGTCTTCAGTTCCTTTCTGAAGGTGGTGGTAGGCTGGTTCGCGCGAACACCGATGGGCAAATTGTTCCAGGCAACCGCAAAGCTTCTGTCTGCAAAATTTGATGTGGAACGATATGTGAAGCTAACACGGGTATCTCAGATAAATGCCTTTACCTTTTTTCTATTTTCTACGAGAGAAACCACTACAGAAATGTGAAAATCCCCTATTTCGGAAGTTTTTTCCTTATAATTAGTTCACTTCCTATGAGAAGTTACATCCAATAAATGTTTTATCCACGATTTTCCAAATCAAGATCACTGCATAAATAAATGCAGGCGACCCTTTCGGGGGAAACGCGGCAAGAAGTTACACTGTTTGTGTAGCTTAGTAGCGTTAAATGTTACTTGCAGGAATTGACTAATTTAAGCTGACGATGAAATTGTGGCCCGAGAAGCACTGACATACCCGGGTAACTTTCTGTAAAATAGGCTACATCCTCAACGACACGAAAATGCCTGTTGACCTGAAACGCATGGTCTTTGAGTCATGCGTGCTTCCAGTATTCACCTATAACTTGGAAACAAAAGGGCTCACTCCGTATAGCGCCAACAGACTGAGGACGTGCCAAAGAGCATACTGGGAATCACCCTCAGAGACAGGGTTCCAAACCAGGAAATCCTTAGACGCAATGTCAACGACGATACCTTGTTGAAAGCACCGGTTCTCATCAGATCACCGAAGTAAAGCAACATTGGGCGCGGATGCTACCTGGATGGATGACCGCTCAGGTACACCGCGTGTTGTTGGCATTTCATCGACCGGTCCTTAGTTCAGTGGCAACACTTCGAACTCGTAAATGGAAGGTTGTGGATTCGAATCCCGGCGGAGCACAAAAATATACGATTTATATTTCCAAATGTGCTCTTCGCTGGGTTGAAAAATTCATACACCTTTACCAAAGACCGGTCACTGAAAGGTCCAATCAACCTTACAACAACTGGGTCTTGCTTGTTAATTGGCGCTTTCTACAGCGATGACCAAGCTCGCAGAGCAGGCTCTTGAGGTGTGATACACACAAAAACAGCGCTCACCAAATAAATCATCCTAATATTATTATTATTAATGTCATACAGCGAGTGGCCTGCTTCAGGTGGCGTCTTGCAGGTCACGTTGCAAGGTAGGACCATGACAGGTGACCGAAAGGGATCGTCCAGTGGCGACCCAGGATGTTCAAGTGAGAAGTGGGGAGACCCCAACTGAGGTGGCTGGACGACATCAAGGGAACTGCAGGCAGAGGATGGCTGAACACAGCAGCCGATGGACAGAAATGAAGAGGATTGGAGGAGGCCTACGTCCAGGAGTGGACTGAGAAAGACCGAGGAAGAAGAAGATAAGAAGGTATGAAATTTTACATGAAAATAATGCCAATTTTTCTTGGAGGCGTTCTCGTCACCCTGTTGACAAAATGTGCTGCGAAAAAATGGTTTAAAAATTCCAATTTTACTTGTGCATATATATATTTTATGTATGTACGCACAGGTCGCATGGGACCGCTAGGTATTTATAAGGGGGTGAGAGGGAGGGGGTTACGGATTTCGCATGCAAAATGGAAATATCATTCGGGAGAGGGGAGCTACAAGGCTCCATGGTAGAGCGACACAGCGACAAAACTACGCCATAGACATAACGACATAGGTATAACATAACGACACATGACAGAACGACACATGATAGAATGACACATGACATAACGCCAGACACATGACAGAACGACGCATGATAGAACGACGCATGACATAACGACACATGATAGAATGACACATGACATAACGCCAGACACATGATAGAACGATACATGACAGAATGACAGATGACAAAAGATACATCACAATGACAGTAAGTCACACGACAAAAGATCACAATGACAAAACATCACATGACAAGACATTACAATGACAGTAGGTGCATTGACAGTACGTCACATGACAAAAGATCACCATAACAAAACATCACAATGACAAAAATTCGTAAGACAAAGCATCACATGACAAAACATCACATACCATAAACGGCACATTACAAATACATCACATGGCAAAACATCAAAAAGCATAAAAAAAACAGAGAAACACAATAAACGGCATGACAAAAAAGTGTGATGTTTTTTCATATGCCGTTTATGGTATGTTCTATTTTAGGTATGTGATGTTTTTTCCCTATATTGTTTTGTTATAGTGATGTATTTTCTGTTTTTTTGTTAAAGTGATGTTTTGTCATGTGATGTACTGTCATTCTGATGTTCTGTCATGTGTCGTTGTGTCATGTGCTGTTCTGACATGTGTCGTTTTGTCACATGTCGTTCTGTCACGTTTTGTTCTGTCATGTGTCGTTATGTCATGTATCGTTTTGTCACTGTTCCATTCTATACTGTCACCAGGAAGCCCCCCACGTAGCTTTCACCGCAAAATGTACTATATTGCATTGATGGTGTGACGAAAAGTTGATTTGTGGTGAGCTAGAGAGTAACGCTAGGCCTGTTGCAGGGAAAGGCGCTAAGAGTTGCAGAGTGTATCTATGTTGCGTGCAAAATTTCAAAAATATATAACATTCAGTTAAAAAAAAACAACAAATCCTTGAAAAAATAAGTCGCCAACATTACAGATAAGCCGCTATTTCTTCCTGTCCTTACATACTTCATTCATTTCATCCCGAGTCATAACCTTTTTCAAACAAATAATAAATAAATATTTAAAATCAATGATTTACAAAAACAATACGTCTTTTATTTAAAATCAAATTATTTTTTATTAAACGTTGTTTTATTTTCACAATAATATTTTGAATCTCTTTCTGAATCTGAATTTAAAACAACGTTTAATAAAAAAAAAAATGATTTTAAATAAAATGAATTTTCACTGTGTGAATACACAAACCCTACAAAATCGTCTTTTATTTATTTATTAACACTTTCCGAAACGTGATGAAACGCTATTGTTTAATTCAAACAAATTCCGTGCAAAAAGCAAATTGTAATTAATAGAAATGTAAATATTAGGGTGGGTCGGGCGTCTGGGATGGCGGTCCGCGCTAATCTAATGAAAAATTGAAATGAAAAAGTGTATGGGTGTAATCTGTGCGCGCCCAAAGGTCGCTGCGTGACCAGCCTAACGGAGACAATGGTGCAGGGTTCTAAAGCGCGGGTGGGTGGGTACGATTATAAAAAAAAAAGATTGTTTTTATGTGCACGGCGAAGTTGGCTTACTTTATTCGCAAAGTTGCAAACTTATAGACACGGCACCGTGCAAATTGATGAGCCTAACCTAACCTAACCTAAATATGAATAAGTTTATGAGAAAAAGTAAAGCAACATGACCGGTCCGTAGCTCAGTGGTAACACTGCGGACTCTGAATGGGAAGGTCGTGGGTTCGAATCCCGGCGGAGCACAAAAAATATACCATTTATATTTTCAAATTTGCTCTTCGCTGGGTTGAAAAATTCATAAACCTTTACCAATGACCGGTCACCAAAGGTCCATCCAGCCTTACAACAACTGGGTCTTGCTTGAGAATTGGCGCTTTCTACGGCGACGACCAAGCTCGCAGAGGGCTCTCGAGGTGTGATACACACGAAAACAGCGCTCGTCAAATAAATCATTTATAATATTTTTTATAATTATTATATATGGCTCACTAAGTAGAATGCTCGAGGGCTTTGTTTAATCTTTGAAATGATTTTCCGTTTCAGTATGTATTCTCCTCATCATCATTGGCACGACAACCCGGGGTGGGTCTTGGCCTCCCTCAGCAACCGCTGCCAGCGCTGTCTAGCTATGCAACATTGGAGATTCACATTACATGCATTCTCACAAGCAGACACGTACAAATTCGCGCTTGCGCATGCCGCTGTGACCCTACATTATAAAAACCAAATCTCAAATGGGCATACACAATACAACTCTTTCCGACCTTCCCTGAAACAGGAGTGACATTGGCAAAGTGAACCATTTTCTACAGCATGGGTGGTCAGCCGCATACCAACATATAAGTCAAGGAATTGCGTATTTATTTTAGTGTTAAAAATTGGTTATTTTAATTTAGTGAAAATATTAAGACAAAATATAAACATGTTGGACAGACGTGCTTTAGAACACTGCGGGTTATATCCCATTTCTGCCGCCTCTGTATGACGCATACAAATTTGTCTGGCCTACCCTCGTCCACCTTACGCCAACTACAGCACACACCGTTCAAACTCAAATATTGCGTTCACCAAAAATATATGAATACTAAAACAGCGCTTGTAAGTTTCTATACATTATCCGTATAATTCTACGGTTGTGTTTTAACGTAGACGTTTACAGTAGGGATGTTATTATAGGTATGAAGTTTCGGATATGGATACGGATAATCTAAACTGCAAAGATATGTATGTTAACATTTAAGGCTCATATTAAATGCATGCCCACAGACAGGCACATGTAGGTTCGCGCCTACACATTCTGCATGCGTGCATATAAATAAACAAAACGATGTATGAAAAAAGGTTATGACTCTGGAGAAAATGAAAGAAGTGTCTAAGGACAGAAAGAAATGGCGGTTGATCTGTAATGTTGGCGGCTAGGGTTTATTAAAGTGAAATTAGTTTTATATTTTAGTTTTTGATGTCCATATATATTCTTATTTATTGATTTAAAAAATGAAATTTGTCGTGTATGTTCCTTGACTTATAGGTTGGTATGCGGCTGACAACCCATGCTGTAAAAATGGTTCACTTTGCCAATATCACCTCTGTTTCAGGGAAGGACGGCAAGCGTTGCAGGGTGTATGTCCATTTGAAATTTGGTTTTTATGTTGCAGGTTCACATGAGGCATGTGCAAGCGCGAACTTATACATGTCTGCTTGTGAATCTTAAATGATATATATCTTTGCAGCTTAAATTCAGATATATTTAGATAGTTTCGGATATAGAGTTAAAAAGGGAACAACATCCCTGGTTTACTGACGTGAAAGTATGGCCACAGACACGTGAGACCATGGCCTCACGTGAAACCATGGTCTTGCGCGGAGCATTAATATTCAAGGCATGATTTTGGCAAGGCAGATCGGGTGTTTGTAAATGCCACAACTGACTTTTGTTATTCTACATGTAAAAGTGACTCGGGATGACATTAAATACATAGTAAGGTTGCGTGATAGCACCTCCTGGCGACAGCTTGTAATAAGCAATAACCGTAAGCTTTGATCGTAATAGGATTATGTTGGAATAAATAGTTATTGATTAATTTGCATCAAAATGTAATAGGTTTTATCGGTGTATTTGAAATGATGAAAGAGAAAAACGTGAGGGGATAACGAAGAAAAGAGACCAAGAAGGCCAAATACTCTAACAACTTAGCGCCTGGACTACTGCAATGAAATCTATGCTGGTCAGCCGATGTCACAAACCAAACGACTCCAGGGTGTCTATTCCCATTTGACCCATAGACAATAATCTTCTAGAATTTACGAAAATATGTCAAAAAAGCCATAAACGGTATTCCACAAGGTCTCACCTCGATTCTTGTCATTAGAGAAGAATCATGAGCCATTTTGCCGGTGAGTTGCATCTCGAGCGCTCAAAATGTATGAAGATCTATGTTACGGAGGTTATGTTGTGAAGATTTTGAAAAGTATTTATTTTTTAAAAGGCGAAATGTTATTCCTCCGTAAAATAACATATAATATTAAGAAGTACTTCAGTATCATATTTTTAATTTAGAATTCGTGGTTTTAAGGTGAAAAACTTGGTCGATGAAAGCATTATAAGTATGTACTTTTATTGCAATTCCAATGCAACGTTATTTAACACGATAATATCAGAAAATTATAACATTGTCCAAAACACGTAAATAATAATATTATTTTAAATTCCCAGCTGACTTTTGCGAGAGCGAATAAAAATATATGATTTAGAGTGAGACAGCATGATCAAAAACAACGTTGCCAAGTCGTTTTAATAGAATCGTATTAGACAGAAACACTTGCATTGCAGAATACGAGGCGGCCATTTTTTGTGAATCTTGATTTCGGGGACTCGAGATTTTTGTGAGAATTGGGAATAGCTATCCAGTCCCTTGTTATGTTATTTTACTAAATAACATATAAAATAACATTATCGAGGTGTGCAGTACCTATGTGTAGTGGGCCGAACAGAGCCGAACGGTCACGGAAGCAGCCGGACTGCGCCGTGGGATCTGATCGGGCTATCGATTATCGCTCGGCAGTCCTGGGCCAGACGTCGTCGGCGACAAAGCACCAAGCACCCAAGCAACGGAGCTCCCTCCCCTTCTACTTGGAGCATCCGCCATCCAAGGCACTCGCCTTGTGGACCAGAGACGGGAGCCTAGGAGCGCCCACCCAGGGGCCCCAACGTGTGGAGGCGTTCGCCTCGTGAGCAGAGTGTTTTAGTGACAAGGTCGGGCCATTCCCTTATTTCCCCTTTTTTCCCCATCTTGTTAAAGTAAATAAACCCTTATTTGTTCAGGTTAAACTCATCTTTTAATTAAATATACTACCTTCCCAAAATACAAGTAACCAACGCAAAGAAAGAACCCCACGCCCTGAGAGTGATGCTGATGAGAGCTAGCCGGAAGTAAGTATCCTGAAGGTACATCTGAAGGTACCTTTCAATCTTAACATAACACCTTTCAAAATGCTGCAGCCAGGTTGATATACGGCGGCTCCAAGTACTGCCATATATGTAACTCCTCTGCTTGATAACTTGCACTGGCTTCGCATCTCGGAAAGAATAGACTACAAGCTTTGCTTGATTTGAGGATCCTCTTTTTCCTTTCTTGAGTAGAGTAACTTAAGTTGATTAACTTCAACGGAAAGGCCTTCCGCCGCCAAAAAAACATTGCAAGTGAAGTATCACCAAGTGAAGCGACTCCGCATGAGCTGTATGAACTTGGTGGGTGGAGGTGTGGGTAAAGTGATGCTCTTTAAGACTCTTCATGGGCTGGCTCCTGACTATCTGGTGGAACTCACGAGGAGAACTTGTTTAAATGAAAAGGGAGTTACTCTGAGGTCAGCTGGGTCATGTGCCAGTCTGTTGCAGCTGCCGAAAAGATAGTTATGCACAGTCTTCGGGAACCGCTCTTTCCGTGGCCCATAAAAAAAACAATCTAAAAGAAGCATGAGCTCTACCTACCGTGAAACAGGGGTGACATTGGCAAAATGAACCACTTTTTTACAGTAAGGACAGTCAGCCACATACCAACCTATAAGTTTAGAAACACAAACAATTAATTACATTCAACTCCTTCAACTCCGTCAGCGACGTAGCCGACGTCTTCAGGAAAACATCCTCGCCGTACAGAGAGGATGTTCTCCTGAAGACGTCGGCTACGTCGCTGACGAAACGTCGAGAATGATGTAAGTTCTCTCTAAACGTTTCGTTTAATATCCGATTTAAATTAAATTTTGAAGTTGTTCAGTTTTAAAAATTAATATAATTGTCAAAATGTCAAACGACCGTAATTCTAACTTAAACCTAACTATTACAAATATTTTCGTTGTTTATTTCCAGTTAACGCAATTGCTGAGTATTCAGGCAATACTTTTATACTTTGGGCCACAGTCCACACATCCAGATGTGACAAAACACAAAAAAGGAAACGCCAACATTTCTCATCCCAATTATGAGCTACGCGACATTTCTGTCCACCCCTTTAATATAAGTAACACAAGGGGAGGTTTGTCGATCCCTGGCACATAAATTCAGTCGATCCAAATTCAACAAATTCTCTGTATTTTTTAAAGGGATGAAAATGTTAGATTTTGTAGGGTTTGTGTATTCACTCTTGATAATGACCTGAGTATTGAAGGTCGAAAGTGCTTGAGGTAGAAAATATTATTGTGAAAATAAAACTACGTTTTAGAAAAAAATCATTTTATTTTGGATGAAAATGTATTTAAATACCTTTGATGGAACGCGGAAAAACATTTGGAAAATTTTATTATTATTTTTTTTAATCTACGATTTACATATCGCCGTTTCTTTACGATTTGGTTTAGTTTCTCGAGCGCTGTTTTTTTCTTTTAGTTTTTGAGAAAATATGAAAAAAAATAGTTTTCAAGAAGTCCAATAAATTAAGGAGTTTTCCTGTTCTCAATGAGACATGTTCTCAATTATGGTGAAGGCCAAGCATAACTGCGATCTGCCGACAGTGCTCTTACATCTGTCAGCACTCAATACAGAAAAAGATGTACAGTGTTCGGAGACCGCGCTTTCGCCGTTGCGGGACCGTCCACTTGGAACCAGCTGCCTCCTGAAGTGCGCTCCAAGGAAGGGATCGAGAGCTTCAAGAAGGGAATGAAGACCCATTTCTTCACCGCCGCGTCAAGCATGAAAGCGCCCTTGCAGTGACAGTAGTCACGAAACGGCGCTATAAAAATCATCATCATCATCATCAACTTGCCGGTATTTAAACACGCGAACGCAACTAAGCTACATATATATAGTGCAACTTCTTGCCTCATTATCCCAGAAGGAGTCGCATATGTGGCGAGTTGGACCTATTTATTTTTACAGGTAAGGGGGCCGGCCTTACGCCAACTCCTTCGGTTGAAGTGGGGGTTTCCCAGCTCCCGAGAGGGCTGTTACTCATTTCTTAATAAGTCTGAGTAAACCTTGCCGGTATTTTTTTTTAGGGTTTGAAATAAACACCGAAACGGGATATCATTTGTGACAACTTCGGAGGGATTCGAACCTGAGCTCACGGCATGGAATGCAAGCACTCTACCAACTGAGCCATCGACCGGACAACAACAAAACGGGAAAAAACAAAAAATCATTTTTTTGGAAACTTGGTAAGGATTGAACCATATTGTATCATTTGTCTTTAAAATTCGTAAACAAATATTACATTTTAAATCACTTAGAAAAAAAATTCAAAAGCACACTAGATTAGATTAGACTTCAAAATTGAAAAAGTAACTCAGACACGCAACCGTCTCTTTCTGTCTTCATAATTTACAATTGAATAGAATGAGAGGTATTGCCTGTCTCACCCTGGAGTCGAATCCTTCAGGGGGTTGGCTTCCGTTGCTACCCACTCGACAATCCCGAGGGGTATAAATACTAAACCATCACTCCGAGAGTATAAAACGTCACGTTAACTTCCTTCCATTGCGTAAATGTACAAATATATCCAAGTATACAACTGCACTCCTAGTGAGCGTTTAAGTCTCTAGATGTATTTTATGTTTACACGATTGAGGGGAGTTAACGCAGTACTTTATACTCGTGGTGTAGGACTGCTTATATCAAGCCACATGTCAACACAGGTGGCAGAATAGAACGGCACAGTGACAAAACGACACATGACACAACGACAAACGATATAACTTCTTGATGATGATAAGGATGTAGAATCCATCTTTCCGGGCTTATAGACCATGTTCAATAATTATTTTGTAGGCTGCTTTATTCTTTTTGGAAGGCTGCTACGTTTCGTCAGTAACATACGACTGACTTCTTCAGGGCTTGTACTTAGACTCATTATAACTCACTTATCAGACCGGTCTGTAGCACAGTGGAAACACTGCGGACTCTGAATGGGAAGATTGTGGGTTCGATTCCCAGCGGAGCACAAAAAATATACCATTTATATTTTCATATTTGCTCTTCGCCGGGTTGAAAAATTCATAATACCTTTACCAATGACCGGTCACCAAAGGTCCATCCAGCCTTACAGCAACTGGGTCTTGCTTGAGAATTGGCGCTTTGTAGCGACGACGATCAAGCTCGTAAAAAGGTCGTTAGCTCAATTGGTAGAATGCTTGCATTCCATACCGAGAGCAAGGGTTCGATCTCAAAGGTTTACTCAGCCTTCACAAGAAATGAGAACCATCCCCCCCGGGAGTTAGGAATCTTTTAACTGAAAGTGGTTGGTGTGAGGCCGGCCCCCTTACCTGTAAAAATAAATAGGTCCCGAAGCGCCACATGCGACCCCTTCGGGGATAACGTAGGCAAGAAGTTACACTATATGTGTAGCTTAGTTGCGTTTATCATCATCATCTGAAGCCGGCCATGAAAGCCTAAAAACACTTATGATATAACTTCTTAATTGGTGGAAAATGCACACTAACGGACCTGCTTCAAGGAAACGACAATGCACTGGCTACTGCTAGTGGTTCTGGACACGTAAATTAAGTAAGTATGACGGAACGACATATGAAAGAACAACTCGCTGCCTTAGTTCTTGTTTACCGTATACGCCATTGAGAATTTTTTACATGAGCAATGTTTGCATGTGTACTGGACCAATGTGTCTTATAAAAACAATAAATTTATTAAAAAAATATATTTAAAAGAACTCTCACATTATCGAGTTTTACGGTTTTTCTTAGCTCAGACTGTGTAAAATTTGATTCATAAGCAACTGCATGAAAAAGTCATATTTGACAAGATTGGCGTATACGGTAAACAAGAACTGGGGGAGCGGACTGGTGTTAGAACATCACAATGACAGTACATCACTTTAAAAAAACAACACAGAAAAAAAATAGCTCTGAGAAAACAGCAAAAAAAAACAAAACATCACATACGTTAAGCATAAACGGCTCATGAAAAACTATCATAAGAAAAAGTGTGATGTTTTTCAAAAAATGGGTATGTTCTGTTTTAGGCATGTGATGTTTTGTCTTATGATTTTTTGTCATTGTGATGTACTTTCCTGTGATATTTTGTCATATTGATTTTTGGTCAATGTGATGTTCTGTCATGTGTCGTTCTGTCATGTGTCGTTCTGTTACTGTTACGTTAAGTCATGTGTCGTTTTGTCACTGTGTCGCTCTACCATGGAACCGTCAACACGAGGGGAACCAAAGGAAGGGAGCGAAGCATTTTTTTTTATCGAATCTCAAGTGAGCTAGATTGGATTTTGAACAGATGAAAGTATAACTGTTTTTTATGGTTGAAGGAAGTCTAGAGTGACTGAAGTGGATCAAGACTTTTGGGCATCTTCTTGGCCTTCAATGGCACGAGGCCTAATTGGAGCCTTGGCCTATGAAAAAGGTTATGACTCTGGATGAAATGAAATAAGTATGAAAGGACAGAAAAAAAGAAGAGAAAGCTTAAGGGTAATGTACTACGGTAACGTTATGAAAAATTTTGGTGTTATGGCCGAGGAGGCCAAGTGGGCTGATCTTTCTAGCGTGTTTGGAATAGAACAACGTTGGTTCGATCCCTGCCTCGGTCATTTGACCATAACTTTTACCCTGGTTCAACAGATGTTATTGGGTAATTATAAATTAATAATTCATTAAAAATAACAAAAATGAATTATTAATTGATGATATTAATACCTGTTTCTGGCCAGGCACAATAGGTTGGTGAATTGCATTCCTCTTCACAAATCTTTTTTTTAAATTATGAATTCCGAAAATGTGTCTATGAAATTTGTTTGACATTGATTTTTATTGCAAGAGTTACTGCTCCTGATGATGCCTTTTAAGGCGAAAATATTCGAGCATAAAATTAAAAAAATAGTGAATTAGAACTGAACATATAAAATTAGAACCTGAGGATGGGATGTTCTGCTATCCCGAAACCGGTCATGTAATAAATAAAATAAAACTCACAGTGAACTGTAACAAGGACATTTAATTTTTAAATCTGTTAAAATGGACTTTCACAAAGAAACTGCCAAAAATCGAAATAATATAATTAGAACTGTGTTTTTTTTTAAATAAAATATACTTTCCTAAAGGAATCCCATCTTTCCCAGATTACTATTACTGAATGTTTTCATTTCTCAAATATCTTCCAGTCTCCCTCACTCCAACATTTTATTGTAATGAGCGCCGCATTCCTCTCTAGCATATTTTTTATCTCCCTATTTCCTGGCTGCATACCAACTCCTCATCCCACCACCATCCTGCCATACAAAGCCAACCATTCCTGTGTATATAATAATATTGTTGTGCTTTTAGGGTTCTAATGTTTTTAAAATTTAAAATATTGGTCTTTTTGATTAAAACTGCCGAAGATTTATTTTAAAGCAATTTATTTTATTCACAATTTATTTAAAAATTCCCATGTATGGTTCACTTTTGCTGACTTGGCCTGTAACGGCTACTAGTATTTGGAGACTGCCTCCCTTGCAGGCGATTTACGCGTTTTATAGCTATGGCAAGCAAACTTTCTAGACTTAATTTCGCCTGGAAACGTCTATGATATTCCAAAAGCTTCCAATAAAATTATTACTTATATAATATTTCCTTACTCTAGGTACTTAATAATAATTCATCCTACAGCTAGAATCTATATGCACCTACCCTATTTTTTTTGTTTATCCCTAAGTTCTATTTACATAACAATATGCTTATCTATGGATGATGCTGGGCTTGAAATGCGCTCCCTTAATATCTTATCTAATCTAAGTTGGAAAGATATGTAGCATTGGGGATTCACATTATATGTATTCTCACAAGCAGACATGTATAAGTTCGCGCTGGCACATTCCGCATGTGAACCTACAACATAAAACCCAAATCTCAAATGAGCATGCACCCGGCAACTCTTGCCGACCTTCCCTGAAACAGGGGTGACATTGGCAAGGTGAACCATTTTTTAAAGCATGGGTCAGCCGCATACCAACCTATAAGTCAAGAAACATACACGAAAAATTACATTTACAGCAAATGTCAGTCTTGTATAGGACTGCCGTGTTTAGCAACCGATAACAAAATATTTGTACGTCTTTCCTTAGCAACCCAGTCAGCATCAATTTTTGCTATCCCAATACACGCGCGGACCCCATCCAGATAATATTCTATTCTATTTGAAAATAAATAAATTATTTTGTTTTAAATTAAAAAAAAAAAAAAAAAAAATAGATTTGTGGAAAGGAATGCAATCCACCAACCTATTTTACCTGGCCAGTTGTCTTCACGCGAAAGCAGAAGCTTGTGGGCATGCAACGGCATCTGTTGAACCAGGGTCGAAGTTATCGTCGCGGGATTCGAACCAGCGTTATCCGGTTCCAAATAACCTGTCTTGATCCCCGCGGCTATAACACCGACTAAATAAAAATATATTATTTCAATACATAGTTTTATTTTCACAATAATTTTATCTGCCTCAAGTACTTTCGACCTTCAAGATTCAGGTCATTACTACGTTTGTCATAACTACGTCCAGAACTACGTTTTGGAAAAAAAAAAAAAATTTTTTAATTAAAATGAATTTTCACTGTGTGAATACACAAACCCTACAAATTTAATTTTTTTTTGTATTATTTTAAAGTTTGAAACATAAATAGCTTGATCATGGCGGTCCGTGACAATGGTTTTAGTTTATTTTCAGGTAGGAATGATACAAGACGTAATTAAATGCGCTGGATCCGAGACAGCATTGTTGGAGTCGCTAGTTAATGTTCTGGTAGAGTGCATTTCGCCTCCGCGGCCATCTCGTTACTTAGTTCCGCATCGGACTCAGTCACGGCCACCAGAACTAACTGCACGACAAATCAAAGGATTGTCTCAAGCCCTAAATTGCCGCCGATCTAGGGCTTAACAACAAGAGTGTCCGTAGACAGAATGTCCAACGAAACAATGCCCACGCGACAAAATGTCTACATTACTTGATTTTGAATGTTGGTAGAGTGCTTGCATGCTTCCATGCCGTGAGCTCGGGTTCGAATCCCACCGAGGGTGACAGAAATGATTTCCCGTTTCGGTGTTTCTTTCAAACCCCAATATAAAATACCGGCAAGGTTTACTCAGCCTTTACAAGAAATGAGCACCAGCCCTTTCGGGGGCTGGGATACCCCCACTTCGACTGCAGTGGTTGGTGAAAGGCCGCGACCTCCTTACCTGTAAAAATAAATAGGTTCAACTCGCCATTTGCAACCCCTTCGGGGATAGCATGGCAAGAAGTTGCACTATATGCGTAGCTTAGTTGCGTTGCCATGCGAATACATTTATTCGGTATCCAATTTTTGGCGTGTATATTTTGTCGTGACACATAATCTAAAATCTAAGTTGCAAAGACATATTACATTTCGGATTCATCTTAAATTCATTCCCATAAGCAGACACGTATAAGTTCGCGCTTACACATGCCGCAAGTGGACCTATAATATAAAAATCCAAACCTCAAATGCACATGAACCCTGCAACTCTTGCCGACCTTCCCTGAAACAGGCCGTGACATTGCCAAATGTCGGTGAAAATTGCAATTATGTCGGCGGAAATTTTGTCGCTGGATATTTCGTCGGGTGGCCATTATGTCAATGTACATTATGTCGGTGGAAATTATGTCACGCGGATATTTTGTCGGTTGGTCATTTTGTCTGGTGGACATTATGTCAGTGGAAATTCCGTCTTGCGTGAACAATTTATGATTGGACATTGTGTCGGTGGGCATTATGTCGGTGGGCATTCTGTCGATGGACATTTTGTCGCGACACGCCAATCTAGGGCGATGCAGGTGGGGGTGCGCCACATTTAAGCTGCGTCAACTCATCACAAAGGATTGTGTTGAGCTAGCCACTGATGGGCCTAAATAGCCTCCAATCTAGCCAGGATTACCTACCATTCGAATTAAGCCTATGGAACCTATAAATTTTCGCAGGTGAAGGAGCTGGCCTTTCTTGCCTGGCTGTAGTAAATATATATGGACGAATCAACAGCACCCTTAGTGAGCGAATTAGTTTACACACATTTTCTTCAATTTACATGATCGAGGGGAATTTTGCGATACTTTTCGAAAGAAAAAATAAGAAATACCTAAGTAAGAAGAAGGAAACTATGAACTACGGTCAAAGCTTAAAAGAACAATACCAAGGTAACTAAATCACTCAACACGAGTGGCGTTGTAAATTCCATACATTTTCAATTGAAGAAATCGAGGAGAGTTTGTACCTATAAATGATTAAGATTCGTGGTACATATCCTAAAATAAGCATCTACAATATGTAATCTAAATTGCAAATATATATCACATAAGATGTATATCAAATGCATTCCCATACGCAGACACGTGCTATACTCGTATGTGGACTTACAACATAAAAACCCAATCTCAAATGAACATAAGCTCTGCAAATCTTGCCTGAAACAGGGGTGCCATTGGCAAAGTGAACCATTTATTTACAGTAAAACTATAATCTCTTCTCTGAAACAGAGATGGCATTGAAAGGAACAAAAAACTTAATTTAAAAAAAAACTGGCACCATTCTTTTGATAGTAATACAAATATTGAATAACTTTTTCACTTTTTTTCACATTATCTCTTGTCCGCTTCTTCCCCGGACCGTGTCTTTCATTTTTCCATCACATTTCAACTTCCTTTCGTACACAGAGTTCCGGACGGCCGCACAGAAGACCGAAGTTGTCTTGGTGCGCGGACAAAGCAGATCGGATGTAAGATATTTTTTCACGGACTAACACAATCAGCGGTGACTAATAGGCCGTGAACGATAAACAATTTATGTGTCTGTATGAAAGGGTATAGAAGAATGCCTCAATATTCGAATCTACACGTTTAAAATTTCGTTCTTATACAAAAACAAGGCACCGGGACTTGAGATCAAACAGAATACAACAAAGATTATGATTGTAGATCGATCGATAAAGTTTGGCGATCATGGACATTCACTTCACCAGTAAGGCAATGGACTTACAACATAAAAAGCCAATCTCAAATGAACATAAGCCCTGCAAATCTTGCCTGAAACAGTGCTGACACAGCATATTTGATTACAAAAATATGAAGTATGTAAGGACAGAAAGAAATGGCGGTTGATCTGTAATGTCGGTGGCTCGGGCGAGGGTTTTTCAAATTCTAAATTAGAATTTTGTATTTTGTACTTGTTTTAATTATCAATAGATACATATTATTATTTGTTCATTTAAAAAATGTAATTTGTTGTGTATGTTCCTTGACTTATAAGTTGGTATGCGGCTGACCACCCATGCTGTAGAAAAGGGTTCACTTTGCCAATGTCACCCCTGTTTTCACGGAAGGTCGTCGGAGTTGCAGGGTGTATGTCCATGTGAGATTCGGGTTTTTATATTGTAGGACCACATGCGGCATGTTTTAGCGCGAACTTGTGCATGTCTGTTTGTGAAAGTGCATATAATGTGAATCTTTAATGTTACATATATTTTGCAAGTTAGATTAGATTAATTCTCACAAGCAGACACGTATAAGTTCGTGCTAACGCATGCCAGCATGTGGACCTACAATACAAAAACTTCTTTCAAATATAAAATGAATAATTTTACGACAGTGCAAATACATAAAATCCACGTTCAAAAGCATGTAAATAAAAAAAAATACACACAAAACATTTTTTACCGTTTTTTTTGCGGCGAACGTTTGAATGTTGGCAGATTTGCTCTGTCTGCAAACATTATGTGTAACTCACCTGCAACAAGAGAGAAGTATGCGAAATTAGCAAAAAATAAAATACATACAATTACGTTTCATGTAAAGTGTAATGAAAAAAAAAGTAGCAGAAAGTCGGCGAGATGAAAGGCGGATGTGCTGGAAATGAAAAGTTTTAAATAAAATAAAAATTAAATTGTTTGATGTGAAATTTTATCATTTCATGTAAAAAAAGATCCATAGAAAATTTGACATTAGAGAGTTTATCGTTAGCTGCAGTGCTTGTTTGACATATCTACCATTCGATTCAAAGATGACTTGTAAATTGTCGCTGGGATGGTCGAGGGGATAGGGAGTTAGCAATCGACTTTGCGTTACTGACACGAACGCCGGTTCGAACCCCGCCTTCTCCTATCGAAAAAAGCTTCGACCCTGGATCAATAGATGACATTGCATGCACACAAGCTTCTGCTTTCGCAAAAAGACAACTGGCCAGGAAAATAAGTCTGGTGTATTGCATTCCTCTTCACAAATATATTTAAAAAAAACCCTTGATTTTTCTTGCTTTTAAGAGCGCCCCAAAGACCAGTCAACACACACATGTAAAACGCAACTAAGCTACACATATAGTGTAACTTCTTGCCGCGTTATCCCCGAAGGGGTCGCATGTGGCGAGTTAAACCTATTTATTTTTACAGGTAAGGGGGCCGGCCTTACGCCAACCACTTCAGTTGAAGTGGAGGTTTCCCAGCTCCCGAGAGTGCTGGTACTCATTTCTTGTGAAGGCTGAGTAAACCTTGCCGGTATTTTATTTTAGGGTTTGAAATAAACACCGAAACGGGAAATAATTTCTGACACCCTCGGCGGGATTCGAACCCGAGCTCACGGCATGGAATGCAAGCACTCTACCAACTGAGCTGTCGACCGGGACCAACAAAGCGTTTGTAAAACAGTCTGGTATAGTCCATCGTGGCAGTGGAACAGCTGTCTAATGTAATCTAGAACGGAGATCGAATGGTCCGGAATATGCAAGAAATATCTCTTTTGTACCTATATAAAGGGACTGCAATGAGGCATCAGGAGAGCAGTCGCTTAAAGTAATTTGCCGTGAAAGACCAATAAGGAGTGATTGTCAATTGTTGTTAATTGTAGACAAAACCGTGTAAAATAAATAATTGCAGTATAATTAAAAGAGAGCCCAGTAAAAGCATACAACTTAAAAAAAAACACTTGATTTTTCTTGCTTTTAAGAGCGCCCCAAAGACCAGTCAGCACAAACACACACACGTAATACAAGGGAGAAATTAATCGGGGAGTGAAACGGAGAACCCTAAAAATAAAGAGAAAAAGGTTCGGGGGCGTCGGCCAAATATAAATTACAAGCGCTCCCACAGAACACACTTATTTTACTCTTTTTTTAACGCAGAGGGTGCGGCCAGGCCCGGACTAAGGGCGGTTCTAGTGATGTGACCGAATCAGGGCGCCCGCGCCTATGGGGCCCCCCAACACTTTATCCAACAAACATTTATCTATCTATCCATAATCTAAGCTGCAAAGATATTTTAAAATTTAAGGCTCATATTAAATGCATACCCACAGACAGTCACATGGAGGTTTGCGCCTACACATTCAGCATGTGGGCACACAAATTAACAAAACTTTACATCAACACAAACCTGGCCACTCCTGCCGCTTTTCCCTGAAACCAGGGTGGCATTGGCGAAATTGAACCATTTTTTTGGAGCACGAAGGATTAGCATCATACCGACCTAATTTTGATCGCTTTGACTAAAATGGCTACATTTTATGCATAGAATAAGATACCGTCAGTTGAGAAATAAACGTCTCTAACAGGGAAACTTTAGGGGCTCAAAATGACCTTCAAGGGACCCTTAGAGGGCTCTTGAGGTGTGATACACACAAAAACAGCGCTCACCAAATAAATCATCCTAATATTATTATTATTATTATTATTCAAGCAATGTCTCCAGTATCACTGTATGTTACACTTCTTACCTATTTAGTGCCTATTTCTATTGAACCATTCAATTAATACTGTTATGTAAATGACAAGTGCTATAAATGTTAGGTAGATAGGTAGGTGTAGTATAGCCGAGTATAGCCGTGTAGTATAGTTGGAATAATTATTATAGGTACCTAGGTAAAGATGTATTTAAATTATGTACTAGAAGTAACTAGAAATCATAATATTTTTCAGGGTTCGGTGGTTAACACAGTGAAAGTCCATTGTATATTAATTAAATAACACACAGTTTTAATTCACTTTTATTTTATTTAAATTATGTCTAACGTTTTCGCCTAAAAAGATTAAAGAATTTAAGATTAAAATTAAAGAGCATTCCAGAGCGTTCAGGGGTCTATCCGCGCACTCTGAGATGGCAGATCATTGCATTGGTGAAGGTCATACGTTTGACATTACTAGTGTAGAGATAATGCATTCGGAGTGTAGTGTGAGTAGACTTTTGGCATTGGAAGCATTGGAAATCCATAAACATAAGAATGCAAACTTGATAAATGTTCAGATTCCATATGTCTCTCCATTGTTACAGTAATAATTAACTTTAATATTTTTTTTTTTTAAATTTGACTCTTATTGTGCTTTTTATTTTTATTTTATATATGCATTAAACAATTTATAATATATATTTTTTTTTTTTTTTGCAATTTGGATTATACAATTTATAGGTTAATTTATACATCTGACAATTTTTATTTTGAATTTTATAATTGATTATACAATTTACAATTTTATTATGGACTTTACAATTTTAAATGACAACTATATTTGTGTTTTTTTATTTAATTTGACTGTAAATTTATACCTAACATCTTACAAATTTACTATACATTTTACAATTTTACTATACAGTTTACAATATTGGTTAAACATGTATATTTATTTTATTAATTTGACTTTAATTTATACCTAACATTTTACAATTTTATTATACAATTTACGATTTGGTTAAACATTTATATTTGTTTTTTTTTTTTTTTTTTTTGGATTTTACCTTTATACCTAAATATTATATTGTCTATTTAATGTTGAAAGGATAAGAAGAAGAAGAGAATTTTAATTTTTGATTGTCATTGTCCTGAGGATGCCTTTTTAGGCGAAAACGTTAGACATAATTTAAATAAAATAAAATTGAATTAAAACTTTGTGTTATTTAATTAATAGAAATCATAATCATTATGTAATCGAAGCTTTTGGAGCGTTCGAGAAGGTTCCAGCAAATTGATTTCCAACAACTACTGTCTATAGGAGTATATAAGGCGCAAGTCGCCTGCAGATGAGTCAGTCGATATCCGTTGCTCTGCTTTTCATCAAGAAAGAGATAGTAAGTTAAAACCAACTGCGAAGTAAATGTAAAGTGCTAAACCATAAATGTGAATTGTTAAAAATAAATTTAAATTGTTAAATAAATATCCATGAAAGAAGACCAGTTTTGTTAATCTATAGACTTTTGAACCCTAAAAAACACAACAAAACTTTCTTGAAGTGTGTGTTTCGAATTGTGAAAAAGGGAGGGGGAGGGGATGGGGGCCCCAACCTTTTATTCGCACCAGGGCCCACAGAGGGGTTAATCCAGACCTGGGTATGGTGCTTGTATGTGTACACAGTCATTACATTTTAGCATTGTTTTTTTTGGTTCGCCCCTTTGTTTGAGGTCGACGTATGAATATGTCTCAAGTTGGAATAAAACGGTTGTTGAATTTTGCATGCGGCGATTAACACGTGTAATTTTGACATTTTCGCTTGCATTTTTAACTGAATTTTCACACCAACTGGTCTCAGCTATGCGATAGTGTAATGTATGCAATCGCTCAGTTGGTAGAGTGCTTGCATTCAATGCCGAGAGCAAGGGTTCGATCCCCAACGAGGGTGTCAGAAATGATTTCCCTCTATTTCAAACCCAAAATAAATACCGGCACTTTAACTGAAAGTGGTTAATGTGAGGCCGGCCCCCTTACCCGTAAAAATTAATAGGTCCCGAATCGCCACATGTGACCCCTTCGGGGATAACACAGGCAAGAAGTTACACTATATGTGTAGCTTAGTTGCGTTTTTGTTTTTAGTAGGTCGGTAAGCTTGTTAGACGCACTGTATGTAGCAGTAGCCCACCGCTCCCTCCCGCCAAACATAATGCAATATTAAATTTGTATTGTTTTCATATTTCACACACCATTTATCACATTCCCCATTAGCGGATCAGCCCGCTAACAAACACAAAGCCCGGCGCTATGGTCTACCCAGCACTCTATTATACCGCCAACTTATAAACCTGAGCATGTATATAAAGATAATAATGCATGGATGATTTACTTGGTAAGCGCTGTTGTGTGAATCACACCTTAAGAGCCATCGGCGAGATTAGTCGTCGCTATGGAAAGCGCCAATTCTCTAGCAAGACCCAGTTGCTATAAGGCTGGATAGACCTTCGGTAAAGGTATTTTTTTAAGAAAACCTGTGCGGGAGACTCCCTAGATTCTAAAGACTCTAGAGGTCTATGACACTTGTTGTAGTGCCGCAGAGGTGTACGAGCTTGGTCGTCGCTACAAAGCGCCAATACTCAAGCAAGACCCAGTTGCTGTAAGGCTGGATGGACCTTTGGTGACCGGTCATTGGTAAAGGTTTATGAATTTTTCAATCCAGCGAAGAGCATATTTGAAAACAGAAATTGTAGATTTTTTGTGCTCCGCCAGGATTCGAATCCACAACCTTCCATTTACAAGTCTGAAGCATTAACACTAGACTACGGACCGGTGAAATGGCGAAGAAGCTGAAGAAGCCCATCGGAGACGTGAGGGAAACGTTTTGTAGCGCCAGCTCCCACAGACCACGGCAAAAGATCTCGGAAAGCAACTCTCCAGCATCATCAGCCGGTCGTTTGAGCCATATGCACGATTTCACCAACAAATCTTAAATTATAAGTGTCCCTTAGTAGATTTTAAATGGCAACTAGAGGACTTTTCAAAAACAAAAAATACTTGCATCATGATTTCACAACTCCACAAAGGGGACTTGAAATATGTTCATGTGATGTTTACTAAAGAAACATAACTACTCAAAATTAAAATTTACAAAGCGTCTCTTAAATTTGAAGATTGCTTGGTGAAATTGGGCACTAAACTCGTAATCATTCAATAGGGTAATTGCATTGGTGGGGAAAACGGTTTAAAATACTACGGTTGTGTAGAGTGCATTTCAAGGATCACAACGATATATTTTTTTAAGTAATAAAAATAAAAATATCATTGATAATTTTCAAAAATAAAATTCCGAGAATTTGAGTACCGCCAAAACGCAGCGCGGCCGACTAGCCACGCTGTGACGTCAAAATGACGTAGATGGATCCGACAGACTTAGACGGTACACTCCATAGATCCTTAGACGTCACATCCGCCTAAATAAATAAATGACCTGTTTTACCGGAAATCGAAAATGCGCGAATTTTATTAGAGCTATAATTTAAAAACATAAGACAGATTTTATTTTTTTAAAAACGCAGACGCATTTAAAAAATGTAGTTATCATTTTATGAAATAAATAAAAAATATGAAATTACCCATTGTGGTTTATTTTGCCACAATATTCAAAAGCCAACAAGTCCATTCGATCATTTGATTTACCTGAATTATAAAGTTACAGAAATAACTCTCTTTGTACAGTATATGTATTAATTTGTATGTATTCATACCCCAGGGACTTTTCCCTGAAAATACCAACAATTCTATACCGTGAAGAATCCTGAAAAATGCGATACGCGGGTTATTTGAATTTCAATGAATTGATTATATGATTTACTTGATTTTCTGAATAATTAATAATTAACTGAATTGTAACATCGAAACCCTAATTCTAAATAATCTATAATCTAAGTTGCAAAGAGATACATACACTTTTAAAATTCATATTAAATGCATGCCCACAAACAGGCATTTGTAAGTTCGCGCTTACAAATGCTACATGTGCAGTATTTACAAATTAAAATCCAAATCTCAAGTAAACATAAACCCTACAACTGCAAAGGGGTGACATTGGCCAAGTGAACCGTTATTACAGTATTTTTAAGCGAGAACTTACACGTGTCTGTTTGTGTGCATGCATTTAATATGAATTTTAAATGTTAACATATCCCTTGCATGCAACATAGATTATAGACTACATATAAGAATATTGTTAAAAATTAAGTACAATACCTTCCGATGATGATTCAGAAGCGTTAACCACTAGACTAAGGATCGGTCTACCTTACAACCATACTAAATGTCGAACCTATACGGCTTGGACCCTCGGACAGATTTATTACAGTTAGATATATGCTCCTGCCTTACTATCGTTTAAAGTTCATCACAACGTTTAAAAAAATAATGTATTAAAACTGAAAAAGCGCCTGCAGTGAGCGTTATAGTTTGGATATATTTTTTGTGGAACGCTACGCATGAGTTCCAACGCAGATTTGTAGTATTGTTGAACCCGATAACCATGATAAAACGACACAATGATAAAACGACACATGACAAAACGACACATGACAGAACGACACGTGAGTGAATATCACAATGACAGTTAATCATATGACAAAACATCACAGGAAAATACATCACAATTACAAAAACATCACATACCATAAACGGTACATGAAAAAAAATCACTGCTGGCTTTCTGCCGTATGTGATGTTTTATCATGTGATGTTCTGTCATGTGCCATTATGTCATGTGTCTTCATGCCATGTGCCATTTTTTCATCTGTCGTTCTGTAATATGTCATTATGTCACGTGTCGATTTGTCCTTGTGTCGCTATGTCATGTGTCGTTCTGCCATGTGTCGTTATGTCTTTGTGTCGTTATTGTTTTGTCTTGTGTCGTTATGACATGTGTCGTTATGTCTTGTGTCGTTATGTGATAATAATAATAATATTAGGATAATTTATTTGGTGAGCGCTGTTTTTGTGTGTATCACACCTCAAGAGCCCTCTGCGAGCTTGGTCGTCGCTGTAGAAAGCGCCAATTCTCAGGCAAGACCCAGTTGTTGTAAGGTTGGATGGACCTTTCAGTGACCGGTCTTTGGTAAACGTAAATGAATTTTTCAACTCAGCGAAGAGCACATTCCAAATATAAATGGTATATTTTTGTGCTCCGCCGGGATCCAAATCCACAACCTTCCATTTACGAGTCCAAAGTGAAAGAAGAACGAGTACTATCCGCGCCCAATGTTGCTTAATGTATGTAATGTACGCCCAATGTATGTGATGTTTCATCATGTGATGTTCTGTCATATGCCATTATGTCATGTTTCGTATGGCATGTGTCTTCATGCCATGTGTCGTTTTTTCATCTGTCGTTCTGTAATATGTCGTTATGTCACGTGTCGATTTGTCCTTGTGTCGATATGTCATTATCGTTGTCGTTATCGTTTTGTCTTGTGTCGATATGTGATTATGTATATCGTTATGTCATGTGTCGTTTTGTCACTGCGCCGTTCTAACCTGTCACCTTAGAACCCTTGTAAGGCTTTCATCTATCTAGTGCCACCCCTGAAGTCCTTACCATTGTCTCAAGCATCCCCTACCCCTTCACTTCATACCTGCCCCAGACTCCTACGCGGGAAATTGCTAGCTTACCGTTCAAAATCAGATATTACAGAAAAAAAAAGATTTTTTTCCATTTTTAGAATTTCCTTGACATACTCGTATAGCCACCTTAAAGGTAAGACTGAATAGGTGCTGATTCACTGATTTGAAAAATCGTGGATGAAATATTTTATTTGGATGTAACTTCTCATAGTAAGTGAACTAATAATAAGAAAATAATCATGGTAGACTTCTAAACTACTGAATTTTTACACTTTTGTAGTGTTTTTTCGTAGAAAATAGCAAAACAGGTACATTTATCTGAAAAAACTATGTAAGCTTAATTTGCAACTTATTCAGTTTTAGCTTAAAAGTATCATTAATTTCGTACATTAGAAGTCTTTCATGAGCACTTCCTTATAATAAGGGCACTTACTATGAGAAGTTATCTATAATCTAAGATGGAAGTATATATTCATTTAAAGCTCTCAAATGTATGCCCACAAACCAACACGTGTAGTTCGCGCTTACAAATGCTGAATGGGTACTTACAAATCAAATCCAAACCTCAAATGAACATAAGCCCTACAACTTTTGCCAACCTTCCCTGACACAGGGGTGACATTGGCAAAGTGAACCAATGTGAGAAGTTACACACAATAAAATGTTTTATCCACGATTTCTCAAATTAGTGAATCAGTCCTTATTCAGTTCTACCTCTAAGGTGGTGATATCTTCGGTTTTTAATATTATTTCAATTTAAATCCATTAAAAATTGTAAACAAAACTTTTTTGATTGAATCTTTATATTTATTATGAATCCAGATTTTTTTTCTATACTAAAAAGGGTTCACACACTTCTCTGTCTGACTTTAGGCATTTCCTCCCTCCACCTTCACCCTTTTCATAAAAGCCTACAGGACGTTTTGAGTGCAATATGAAATTGTATTACACTGAGGTGGGGCCTCCTTTTTGTTCCCAGACCGTCTGGAGTCTTTTTCACAAGGACCTCCACTCGACGTCTCCTTCAAGTCCTTTGATATCCCATTTTTGAATATTGGAGTCCGTTTCCTTTTCTAAAACATGAAAAATATTTTTTTTTATTCATATTTCATAATTCATCAAAAGGAAGATTCGAAGGTCTATTGGATATACATATACTATTGGTATGAAAAAGGTCTAGCAGGGTCTACCTACCTTTAAAATTGTATATTTATAGTCAAGTCGAAAGCTCAGTTGGTGGAGTGCTTACATTCAATGCCGAGAGCCCGGATTCGAATCCCACCGAGGGTGCAAGAAATGATTTCCCGTTTCGGGGTTTGTTTCAAACCCAAAATGAAAATAACGGCAAGGTTTACTAAGCCTTCACAATAAATGAAAACCAGCCTCCTCGAGAGCTGGGAAACCTCCGCATCAGCTGAAGTGGTTTGCGTAAGGTCAGCCCCCTTACCTGTAAAAATAAGAAGGTTCCACTCTCCACATTTTAGGTATGTGATGATATCATGTCATGTTTTGTCCGTGTGTTGTTATTTAGTCATAGTGATGTATTTTCTGTGTTGTTTTGTCATGTGATGTACTTTCATTGTAATGTTCTGTCATGTGTTGTTCTGTCATGTGTATTTCTGTCATTTGATCCCCTTCAGGGAAAACGCGGTAAACAGTTACACTATATGTGTAGCTTAGTAACATTAGTAGCCTTACAGACCGAACCCAAACCTAATATTGTTTTTCGGAAAGTTTCTTCACTACTGAGTGAACTATAAATGAGCATAACCTCTGCAATTCTTGCCGCTTTTCTCTGCAAAAGGGGGCAACATGATAAGAGAAAATAAATGTCTACATTTTATACATTAAACATGCATTCGTATGTTTAGGAAAACGGGGGAAGGAGCCATTAAACTTGTCCCACAGGGGATCAAACAAAAATAATTCAAAAAAGGGGTGGACGAAAGAATGCTATCAAGATTTTATGGCCGGACTGTATGTCAGATAAAACGCTAATTCCCTGTTGGGGGAGGACCCCTGTACCCTAAGTACAAAACAACGCAACTAAGCTATACGTATAGTGTAACTTCTTGCCACGTTATCCCCGAAGGGTTTTCGCATGCGGCGATATTTTCCCGTTTATTTCCACAATTTTTTCAAGTTTTGTTATTTTTTAGTTAACTATACACTGCAACTACTTCTTAAAATGCTCCAGTTTGAGTTGACTGAATCCGAAAAATACTCTTCTGCCGCCTATCCCTGAAAAGAGGTGGCATTGGCAAAAGTGAAACCATGTTTTAACAGTAAGCATCATACAAATCTATCTGTCAAGGAAAAAATAATCACATGTATCAAGGATTTGATAACGCTACGCAAACGCAACTAAGCTACACGTATAGTGTAACTTCTTGCCGCGTTATCTCTGAAGAGTTCCGCATGCGGCGAGTGAAAACTATTTATTTTTACAGGTAAGGGGGCCGGCCTTACGCCAACCACCGGCAAGTTCACTGAGCCTTCACAAGAAATGAGAACCACCCCAGCCCCCTGGGAGTTGGGAAACTCCCACTTCAACTGCAAGTGGTTGGTGTGAGGCCGGCTCCCTTATCCCTAAAAATAAATCGGTCCTGAATAACCGTATGCGACCCTTTCGGGGATAACGCAGGCAAGAAGTTAAACTACATGTGTAGATTAGTTGCGTTGCGATTGTATACACAACAGCACCCCTAGTGAGTGATTTTGTTTCATACTTTATTTTTCGATTAACGCGATAGAGGGGAATTCACGCAATATTTAGTACTTAGGGTAAAGGTCATGCAGTGGACACAGATAGCGGATAGGGTTGAAATTGCGATAGCAAATCTCAAGGGTTCAAATCCCACTATTTTTTAATTATTTTTTATCACGTGTCATAAATTTTAAAGGATGGTTGTTCCAGCTATAGTTAAAAATCTCCAATCAAAAAATTATAATTCTTTGGTATTATGAAATTTATGTTTCTTGACTTATAGGTTGGTATGCGGCTGACCACCCATGCTGTAAAAATGGTTCACTTTGCCAATGTCACCCCTGTTACAGGGAAGGACGGCAAGAGTTGCAGGGTGTATGTCCATTTGAGATTCGGTTTTCATGTTGTAGGTTCACATGAGGCATGTGCAAGCGCGAACTTGTACGTGTCTGGTTGTGAGAATGCATGTAATGTGAATCTCCAATGTGACATATCTTTGCAACTTAGATTAGATTAGTGGTGAAGCGCGATAGTTACGGCGTAGGTCTGGAATAAAACAGCGGCGGTTTGATCTCGAAGATAGCCTTGAATCTGAGTTTACAGATGTCATAATTATTCATTCTCAATTTATTACAATAAAATCGAAATTGATTCAAAATATCTGTTTCTATCCAAGACAAAAAAAAACCGTAATGTGTGAGTTTTTTCACAAATTTGTGAATTAAAAAAAAAATAGAAATGAAAGAATTAGAAAGTGAAAATAAATAAATAAACATTCGTGAACTGAATTTATTTCCCCTAAATCTAAATCTAAATCTAAGCTGCAAAGATATATATAATTTATGTTTCATATTAAACGCATTCCCAAAAGCAGACATGTACAATGCTAACACACGCCGCATGTGGACCTACAATATAAAAAAAACCCATCTCAAATAAACATAAGCCCTGCAACTGATTTATCAATAACAAAAATGAAATAAATAAACTTAAAATAAATGCACCGACTGAAAATTAAAATGTATTTTTGAACAGAATTTATTTTCAACCCTTAGTACGAGTTGCAAAACTTGAATAAAGTAAAGTTTACGGAAAATATTAAAGAGTGATTTCTCCCAAAATCTGCAGTTTTTGTTTGTTTGAACTTGATTTTCTTCTTCACTGTAACTCTTTTGCCAAGACCATAAAGTGTAAGAAACAAAAACGCCAGATTTTGGGAGAAATCACTCTTTAATGTTTTCCGTAAACTTTACTTTACTCAAGTTTTGCAACTCGTACTAAGGGTACAGAACACAAATTGATAAACTAAATTTATTTTCACAAATTTACTAAAAAAAAAGCTTCCAAGTTCATGGATTGGCCTTCACTGAAAAATGCGATGAGTCAGGGGTGGTGGCGGCAGCAGCGAGGTGCAGCGCCAGTCACTTGGCTTGCAGGACAGCCAGCCAGGGGTGGCCAACTGCGGGCTGTCGGTTATTAGTTGGGACAAGTTTTAATTGGTGGGTCGCACCCGGGTAAGGGTTAAACTCGCAAACGGCAGGGAAGCTCAATTCTTCATTTTGAAAATAAAAAAATAAAAATGATGTTCAAATCCATGGATATATTCTACTTCCTCCATGTTAAAATCTATGAGTGTAACCCGAAGCATCTATAATCTAAGTTGCAAGGATATACAATACAATTCTAAATTTATATAGCGCCTTTTCATGATTTTAAATCATTCCAAAGGCGCTTGTTCGAAAGAGACATTCAAATTTACTTTGACATTCTATATAATCTATAATCTAAGTTGCAAGGATATATTCATTCAAAGCTCTCAGATGTATGCCCACAAACAAACACGTGTAAGTTTGCGCTTAAAAATGCAGATTATGTACTTACATATGAAAATCCAAACCGCAAATGAACATAAACCCTACAACTTTCGCCGACCTTCCCTGAAACAGGGATGACATTGGCAAAAAGAAACATTTTCTACAGCATGGGTGGTCAGCCACATACGAACCCATAGCGCCAACTTATACGTGTCTGCTAATGGGAATGCATTTAATATGAAACCTCCATGTTACAGATCTTTGCAACATAGATAATAAATCATCTAAGTTGTAAATTCGTAAACAAAAAGCTTCATAAGAAAAACCATAATGAAATCAGGCCAACTTCACTCTATGAAAACTTCACCTAGATAACCATTGAGCAACTCTGTGTTCCCCGTCCAAGCCGGGACATTTCTAGTGTCGGCGTCAAGTTGCCCCTGCCGTCTCCGGCCTGCAGGATCGGTGTAACATAATCACACATAACTCGATAACGCCGCCAACTTGGCCTCACCATTTCTATTTGATCGCATTAACATAATTGGGAGCGTGGGGTTAGCTTGCGACGCGCCCACCACCACCCGGGTCTAATTCGTTCAAAGATTTGCATTAGGCCAGCTTTAATGTTCGGTGAATGGAACGGCGCAGTGACAAAACGATACATGGCATAACGAGATATGATAGAACGACACATAAGGAATAAAAAAATGACAGGACGACACAATTCTGCCCTGCTAATTGCAAACGCAGTACTTGCAAAATTAAAGTTTGGAGATAAACGAATTCTGCAGATCCTGTGTGTAAGCACAGCGTTTTTTCTTAAATAATCACATAGGTAGTTCTAATATGAACCAACATGGATTTTTTTTTTTTTATTTGTATTAAGCCCAGGAGATGTCATTTTTGCAAAAAAGTGAACATCTCAAAATGTCGATTACTGCGTTTGCAAGACAGAGCGACAAATCACAGAAAATACACCCCTATGACAAAACAACACAGAAAATTCATCACTATGACAAAACATCACAAAATGTGATAGGATTGAACGGCACAGTGACAAGACGACAGGTGACATAACGACACGCGACAGAACAACACATGACAGAACATCGCAATGATAGTATACCGAATGACATAAATTCACAGATTACAAAAAATCGCATACCTAAAACTATAAACGACATAACTTTGTGATGTTTTGCCAAAGTGATGTTTAGTCATGTGATGTTATTAATTGCTTGTATTCCTTACTATCCCTGAATACACTGAATAGGCTGAATACCCATACTGTGAAAAATAATATTCACTTTGCCAATGCCACCCCTGTTTCAGAGAAGGTCGGCAATAGTAACAGTGCTTATGTTCATTTGAGATTTGGGTTTTTACATCTTAGGTCCACATGTGGCATGTATAAGCGCAAACTTGTACATGTCTGCTTATGGGAATGCATTTAATACGAATGTTTAATGTAATATATCTTTGCATTTAGATTACAGATATAAGTACTCTCATTGTGAAGCTTTGTCATTGTGATGTACTGTCATATGTCGTTCTGTCATGTGTCGTTGTCACTGTGTCGTTTTGTCATGTGTTGTTCTGTCATGTGTCGTTTAGTCATGTGTCTTTTTGTCACTGTGTCGTTCTACCATGGAAACTTAATATTCATGTCAAAAGGACGTCCAAGAATAGGCTGATACCTACATAGTGAAAGTGTCACTCGGCATGAAACTGGATTATAAATTTTGATGCCAATTTGACATCAAGATGTCCAAGAACGAGTAACTGGTATTAGTGTTACTTTGTGATTTGAGTTAACTCTATTGTTAGGGTTACTTTAGTTTTGAATCTAATTTAGGTTTAGGGGCAGGTCTATATAATAAGGTCTGTTGGAAAACTGAATTATAATTTGAATACTAATTTGACATCAAGATATCTGAGAGTAAGTTAATATTAATTTTATGATTACTATTAATTTAATTTAGTTAAATTCTAATATGGTTTTAAGTTTTTTAAATTATTTCACATTCCTTATTTTTTGTGTTCCTTGACTATGATAATAATAATAATAATAATAAACACAGAATTTATATAGCGCCTTTTATGACAATGTGTCACTACAAAGGCGCTTGTCCATATGATTGGACGAAGAGGTGAGTCTTGAGACTTCTTTTAAATTGCGTCTCCAAATCCAGTTCCCTCAGTGTGTCAGGAAAAGCATTCCAGGTCATTGGAGCGGCTGCCTTGAATGCCCTGTCTCCAAAAACAGTGTGGGGTCTTCTTGCTGGGACTTCCAGGCAGCTGCTTCTTGATGCAGCTGACCTCAGTGTTTGTCCACGCAAGGTTAATGTATAATGTTACGAATGTATAAGTTTCAGTCTTTGCGTTTTGATTATGATTGTGTGTCTATGTGTGTGTTTACCTACTAGTATATCTAGAAGTATTTTATAATTTGTACTTTTGATACTCCTCGTCCTCGAAGCATCCACTCGAGAAGCGTCTCGTATAATCTGATACATGAGAGTCTAAGCTCTAGTCATCTATAAATACGGACTGTGGTGCTGTGAAGCGTTCAGTACCCACTAGTACCCGTGCAGTGAAACCACCAGTACAGAAGTTAAAGTGTGAATTATATGCGAGCAAATTGTAAAAAAATGTGTGAAATAAATTCAACTGAAATTTTATTGCAGTGAACCCAAAGTAAATCATAACAATAGCTTTGCAACTTAGATCACAATATGAACTAACCTTGACTTATAGGTTGGTATGAGGCTGAACACCCATGCTGTAGAAAATGGTTCACTTTGTTTCAGGGAAGATCGGCAAGAGTTGCAGGGTGTATGTTCATTAGAGACTTGTTTTGTTGTTGTTGTAGGTTCACATACGGCATGCGCAAACGCAAACTTATACGTATCTGCTTGTGAGGATGCATATTGTAATGTGAGCCTCCAATGTCACTTATTATTGCAACTCAGATTAGATTAGATTAGATTAGATAAGATAAGATTAGATTAGATTCACAAGGTCTGTCGGAAACTAAACCACAAGTTGAATCCCAATTTTAACATATCTTTGCAACTAAGATAATAGATTATTCGTGCTACTCATAAGAATGACGTATGGACTAGAAAATATTCATATCTTTACAACCTAGATTACAATATAAACTAGATGTCTTTGATGAGAATTCGTCTTTCATTATTTCTCCATCCGATATTATTCTTTAGACCACTTCACATTCTTCTTACAAAGTATGTATACTAAACTTTGTAAATACTATACTGAGTATAGTATAGAGCACATTCTGTATACCTCGCATACAACCGGTCTCTCACATGGACCATCACGATTATTGTTCCGAGATGGCTCCACGTTTAAACGCAACCAAAAAATGTATACGGAAACAAAACGCTCGCCAGATTCGCACTCTTAATTTCAATACATTTTCTTTTGTAAACGCTACGATTGATTTTAAAATTAATTTGTTATCCTCAGACAACAAAGCCATGGATCATCCGCAGCCTACAGGGGATTTTTCATATAAAAAAACGATGATGCGTAGATCAGCTATGGATTAAATGTTTTGTGAATAGCCTGGTTTGAGTACATGCAGAACTCAATTGTCTATAATTATCATTATGCTCTACACTCCAGTATTCAGTTTATTGACCGGTCTGAAGTCTAGTGGGTAATGCTTCAGACTCGTGATTAGAAGGTAGTGGGTTTGAATCACGGCGGGGTAGACAAAAAAATATTTTTTCGAATAAACATTTCGGTGGATTAAATAAATAATCAAAGACCAGTTACCAAAGGTCCATTCAGACTTACAGCAAGCAGGTCTTGCTTGAGAATTGACGCTTCGTACAGCGACGTTGCCGGGAAAAAATAAATTCGACACTCCGTTCTGACTCATAGACTCCGCACAAATTCCACAGACACTTTTACTGTTCTTTCATATACGGTGACAGGACATGACGCCAAATGACAGGAAATCACTATAACAAAACAACATAAGGACATAACATCTAATGACAAAAAATCACATACCTAAAACAGCACATATTATAAACGGCACATGAAAAATCATCACAAGACAAAATGTCACCTGTACTTTCCTGCGATGTTTTGTCACGTGATGTTCTGTCATGTGTCGTATTGTCAATGTGTCGATATATAAATGACATGGAATGCTATTCCCGCCTCACTGAGGGAACTGGATTTGGAGAGACTATTTAAAAGAAGTGCCAAGACTCACCTCTTCGTCCAATCATATGGCCAAGCGCCTTTGCAAAGACACACTGTCATAAAGGGAGCTGTATAAATATTGCATTAATAATGATAATTATGGAACCAAGGAAACTGCACGCAGAGGACAGCGTCGACAAAAAATCCTAATTTTAATTTTGTGCCGAGTCAATTCTGCTTTGAGAGAGCCTCATTAGAAGTGGATTTTCTTGCGGCAAGTTTATGGGAATTGAATCAAATGAATAAGAATTCGGCAGACCTCACGCAGGCCCGGGTGGGTCTCGGAGAAACAAAAATTCAAAATGAAAATAAACTTTTGAGAAAAAATAAAACCTCGGCCGTACTGAATCCAGAGAACAACTCTCCGGTGACCACAGATTGAGGGGCGTATAGCGAAAAGGGTGCGAGCTTGTAACACACTTGTGAACGATTTCCCCAACAACTAAATCTTCCACAGCAGTAGTATACATTAAATGGGTTGTTAATGTAATAAGTGATTCCAGTATCCAGCTTTGTCTAGGAAACAAAAGGACTCACCCAGTATAGGTCAAAAGACTGAGGACGTGCCAAAGAGCCATTGAAAGGAGGATGCTCGGAATCATTCTCAGGGACAGGGTTCCAAACCAGGAGATCCGTAGACGCACTGGTGTCACTGATGTCATACAGCGAGTGGCCTGCTTAAAGTGGCGCTGGGCTGGTTACGTCGCAAGGCAGAATCATGACAGGTGGCCGAAATGGATCATCCAGTGGCGACCCAGGGTGTCCAAGCGGGGAGTGGGGAGATCCCAACTGAGGTGGCTGGACGACATCAAGAGAACAGTAGGCAGAGGATGGCTGAACGCAGCAACCCATAGACAGAAATGGAGAGGATTGGAGAAGGCCTACGTCCAGGAGGGGACTGAGAATGACTGAGGAAGTATGGAAGGGTTGAAACCTAGATCAAAGTACTTTTCGTATATCAGACGAACCATTATGGGAGAACTTACATTATTCTTGACGTTTCTTTGGACAAAACATCAAATGACAAAAATCACATAAGTACCTAAAACAGCACATACCATAAACGGCACATGCAAAAACATCTAAGGCTCGGTATTTTGAAGTATCGTAAAGTTAACTAAAATGCAATTTTAGTTAAATCATCATAATATTTCACTCACCGAATTTCGGCAGTAAATATTTAGTAACTTTAACTTTCGATTTTCAAGATGGCGGCGCTTCACAGACAGCAGCTGTTCTTTTTTAATGTAAGGATACATCAAAATTGTAGCAAACTGAACATTTCTTGTCTCGTTTTCTAGCTTAATGAAGGTTGGGCATATGATTTTTATGAATAGTTGTTTATTTTAAAGCTTTTGAATGGCATTTTAATTATTTCCAAGATTTAGGGGCGTGGCTTCATACTTCGGCAATGCTCGGTTTTAGTTAACTCGAGATTGAGTATTTTGAATAAAAGTTCAAGTAGTAGTTAACTAAAATATTACTACAGTTCAATATACCGGGCCTAAGTAATCTAAAATCTAAATCTAAGCTGCACAGATATGTAGGTATCATTTGAGATTCATATACAGCAGACACAAATAATTTCGCGCTCACACTCCGTTGTGTTGTTATTCTGTTCATCCTCAATCGCCGTGCATAAAGGGTGCCTCCGGAAAACATTGGCTACTTTGCCAATGAAACACCGAGAATAATATAAGTTCTCCTATAACGAATTGTTCTAACAAAGGTTCATCTAGGAATATTATCAAAAATAAATCCCGTGTTAAAAATAATATGACAGAACAGCGTTCGGAACAAGATCGAGATGGGGAAAGAAATCCAAGACCGCAACACTATTATACCGTCTCCGGGGCATAAAAGGGCTCAGACGACATTCCACTCGCTCGCCATAACATCACCTGGGGCAATGGGCCATAAGGTCCACAATCGCGCGCGTCTCCGTCACCATTCTACCTTTCCACAACCATATTATTATTGAAGGTTCGTTCCTAATCAACTTTTATACTGATCATCCTTCTCTCTCCCCCCCATCGAACCAAAGATAAATGCATCTCGCTTGCACTCGAAGCTTTTAAATTTTTCTTCTTTATTTGACGGAAAAATACATACAGGGCGACGAGTAAAAAGTTAACTGAGTAAAAAAACGTCATCGAGTTACACAAATTTTGTATGAAAATGGGATAGCGCCGAATAACTTACGAAATAAAGTATGGACTACTCGATGACTTGCTAAGTAAGTAAAAAAATTACAAGGTACTGATACGGCACACTTTTTGTGTAGGCCCTGAATTTCGCCATCCGTCGAACTCCTTGACAAAACTTAACCCTACACGCTGATTGGCCGGCGTTCGGCAGGACACCGGCCGAGCCGAATTTACTGTAACAAAATTTATGTGTTTAGTTGTAATAAAAAGGGAATAATTTGTCACAAGGTTGTCGGCCTGTTGGCCCGAAGACCGATTCTGTCTGTAACAACTTGTACTGAAAAGAGAAAAATAAAAAGAAACGAAAGTAAAACATTCAACCAAGTCTTCCTTTTTTTGATTATTGAAGAGAGGGTATCAATTGACGCCGCGAACGTGGGGCCAAGTCACTTGGAAAGTGACAACCCAAGTACCGGAGGACTGACTTGTGGCGCCCAACAAAGAACCAGAAGCAAGACAATGAAGACTGCGCGGCCCTGTGATGACTTGATGGAGCAGGGAGCTTCAGTCAATGAATACAGGACGCCAGTGGCACGGCTCCCCATGCCATTTTCGGGGAAGCCGGAGGAAGACCCAGGGCTATTTTTGGAGTCAGCCCTGGCGTACTTCAAGGAGAACGCAACCCCAGAGAGCGAATGGGTGATGTGGGCAATGGATTGGCTGCAGGGGGAAGCGGCTGCCTGGATGGCGGAGCTCCCAGTGACAGACTGGCTGGAGGTTGAATGTGCCCTGGAGGGAAGATTCAACAGCAAGTCAAGGAGGGAGAGAGGCCACTTCCTGTACCTCTATGGACGGCAGGAGCTCAGGGAGGAGGCAATGGGATTCATCTTGAGGAAGAGAGCGCTGGCCAAGCGCTTCTGCAGCACGCACTCTGAGCAGGAGGTCATCCAGCACACCATGGACCTCCTGTTGCCGCAGTGCCAGGCGAGACTTCAGAGCGCCAGCGCCTCCTGGAGCAAGCTTCTCGCAGCTGCGGCAGGCTGTGAAAGCAGGGGCAGCAGCGATGACCACCATCCACTCGTCGGATCTCATCAGCAAGGAGGGCGATGGCCAGCCCAGGAACAGCAACAAGGGGATTGGCAGCCAGCAGCCTATCACCATCAGACCGAAAGGCAGTCACCAGGCCAGAAAAATCGTCCAATGGCATGGCAGCCACGGCCAGGTAGCGAGCAAGAGACCGCACGGTCATATTGGCACTGTTCAGGGCCACATCTCGACCGGTCTTGCCCCGACCGTGAGGGGAAGCCTTCGCAACCGGAATCAAGCCAGGATGAAGGTGAACCGGAGCATGCAAGTGTCAGCATGCTGAGGAACGCGGAAGTTCCTGAGGACACTCTGAGAGCAGTCGAGGAGTTTCAACGTGTGGAAGAGACACTGGCTCCAGAAGTTTCAGAATCCAGCCACGTCTGCCCTAGCCAGGATGAGAGGCCTGTACAGCCTGAGGCAGACGTGCTGCCAAGAGACATGGAAGATGACCCTTTGGAGAGAGAGCTGTACTTTCAACGCGAATCCCACCCGCAAGCGTGCGAAGTGGAAGACTCGACGTTTGACACGATCAAGAGGAACTTGAAACCAGTCAGCATGGAGGTGCAGAGTGGACGACAACTCGTGCTAGAGGATTCCGTCTCGAAGAGTAATCAGAGCCATGGGATGGCCAGGAAACAGCCACCCCGCACCAGCAGAGACGTGCACCCAAATCAGCTTAGGTTACCGCCCGACAAGCAGGAGGAGGATCCGATCGAACAGTACACGAGGCCGCCGGATACGACTCCTCGCCTTCAGCGCGCACCACCTCTCCACGAACATCGGAAGAGAAGGAAAAGGATGAAGGAACCGTGGCCAGGGGTGAAAATTCTGTGGCAAGGGTTGAGAGCGTAAGGAGGGTTAAGTTTTGTCAACAGAAGATGGTGGGAATTGATACGGCACACTTTTTGTGTAGGCCCTGAATTTCGCCATCCGTCGAACTCCTTGACAAAACTTAACCCTACACGCTGATTGGCCGGCGTTCGGCAGGACACCGGCCGAGCCGAATTTACTGTAACAAAATTTATGTGTTTAGTTGTAATAAAAAGGGAATAATTTGTCACAAGGTTGTCGGCCTGTTGGCCCGAAGACCGATTCTGTCTGTAACAACTTGTACTGAAAAGAGAAAAATAAAAAGAAACGAAAGTAAAACATTCAACCAAGTCTTCCTTTTTTTGATTATTGAAGAGAGGGTATCAGTACAAAACCGAGATTTACACTGGTAATTTACAAACTATTTTTGTGAAAGGAATTTGAGAGGAAATAGGAAGAACCAGAAAGGTAAAGCTTGAGTGATGTATTGCAAATGAATGCTAGTATATTATGCTAGAATCATGCTAGTAATACTATATTATGTAGGAGGATGTACAAAACATTAAGTTACTTGAATTCTGCTCGCATATATGGTAAAATGAAATATCTATCCAATCCTAGTTAGTCTACAAGGCTGAAAAAACCTGCAACTTCGGTTGAACCAAAGCACGATGTCCCTATTTCGAGCCGCAGCAGCCAAGGTCAAAATAGCCATGATTATTTCATTGACTTCTAGGTTGGTACGAGACTGACCAGCGATACTTTAAAAAATGGTCCACTTTGCCAATGTTTCAGGGAATGTCGGCAAAATTTGCAGGGTTCATGTTCGTCTGAGGTTTGGATTTTAATTTGTAAGAACATATCGCACGTTTAATCATAAAGAGAAATAACTCAAAAATTGGGAAAATCGAGATTTTGTAATAAAACACAAGAACAATGCGAGAAGAATAGGTAGAATGCGACAGCCGTTCAATTTGGACGAATATGACCGAGATACAACATCGGTCGCCTTTTTCATCCCATACAAGTTGTACTGGTTGTCTGAACTTCAAACGTGATTTCCCAACATTCTTATTTTTCGAGTTATCGCTCTTTATGATTAAGCGTGCGATATGCAGCATGTGTAAGCGCGAACGTACATATGCCTGCATCTGGGCATTCAATAAGTATGAGCCCTAAATGTCAGTTTAAATAATATTAATCAATTTAGATTATAGATAGATTAAGGAGCTAGAAGCATTGCCTAGAAAGCTATTTAAGCATAGTTTTTAAGAATTTTGCAAAAGTGGCATTTAAAACTCAAAACGTGGCATTTAAAACTCAAAATGTGGCATAAATTAAATAAGCAGTGTTCCTTGACTTATAGGTTGTTATGCGGCTGACCACCCATAATATAAAAAATTGGTTCACTTTGCCAATGTCACCCCTGTTTCAGGGAAGAACGGCAAGAGTTGCAAGGCTTATGTTCATTTGAGATTGGGTTTTTATATTGTAGGTCCACATGCGGCATGTGTTAGCGCGAAATTATACATATCTGCTTGTGGGAATGCATTTAATTTAAATCTTAAATGATATTTATCTTTGCAGCTTAGATTAGATTAGATTAGATTAGTACATATCAGAGAGGCAGTATGAAGTTTCGGCAAAGCTTTGCCATTGTCTAATGGTTGAAGAATACGTCTAACTACCTACGGAGTGCGGGCCCCCAAACAACAAAAAATATATATTTTCAATCGTATTGAATTACTCTTTGGGATTTCGTATGGAGGTTGAGAGTCTCAAAGAATGCCACAATAGGCCCCCCCCACTCATGTGCCGACGCTCGCAGCTCCTCAAAGTTGCAATATAAGATTTCTTACATTTGCTGGTATATAGAATAATATTGACATATCGCCACATAAAAGGTAAAACTGAATAAGTTCTGATTCGCCGATTTGAAAAATTGGGGATAAAACATTTTATTGTGTGTAACTTCTCACAGTAAGTGAACTAAGTGTAAGCAAGTGCTCATGACAAACTTCTATACTACAGGATTTTCACACTTTTGCAGTATTTTCTCTCGTAGAAAATAGGAAAAAATGTGCATTTATCTGAGATACTCATGCTAGCTTCGTAAGTCCTTTATTCAGTTTAACCTTTAAGGTATCGATATTAAAAATGGTTGGTAATAGGCTGACCACATATACTGAGAAAAATTGTTCACTTTGGAAATGTGACCCTTTGTCAGGGAAGATAGTCAAAAGTTGCCGGGTCTATGTTCTTGGCATTTCGCAACTTAACTAAGGTGAGAATGTAGCGAATCTTTTTAGTGATTCCATTTTCTGTTGTGGGTCCTTACATTTAGAAAAGAAAAACAACTTGTGGCCACACATGGCCGGATTTTTAGGGCAAAGGCTTACGAATACTTTGTTATTTGTTGCTTAACACTTTATTTACATAGAGCTGAGACTTTTCACGTCGGAAAAAATCAAATTTGGAGCATTCCTTTTTGGGACAGTGTGAGTCCATTATTACAACATATTATACAGTATCTTTAGTAGTTTTCAGAAATGATAAAAAATGAATTAGGCTGACCATCCATACGGTAAAAAAAATGGTTCACTTTGCCAATGTCACCTCTGTTTCAGGGAAGGTCGGCAAGAGTTGCTGGGCTTATGTTCATTTAAGATTGGGTTTTTATATTGTAGGTCCACATGCGGCATGTGTGAGCGCGAAATTATGCGTGTCTGCTTGTGGGGATGCATTTTATGAATCTCAAATGATACATATTTTTGCAACTTACATTTAGAATTGACTCGAAAATTGTGTCACGACGCGGCCGGGTTGCTATGAAAAAAGGCAGTGGCAAAACAGAAGTGGCGATTGCTAGCCGAGAAAAAAATATAACTAAAAAAAAGTATCATTTTTATTGTGACGAATCTTTGAGAATCACTCGTCCAACCCATACAAGTTTTCCTGCCGTGGTACGCACTCCTCATCCGCCATACGCCCGTCTCTTTCTCGCACACGCAATAAAACGCTACACGAACTATCTGCGTCCCTCTCGCGCGCATGCACGACATAAAGCTCCGAGCACACGATAAAGCTCCCATACAAAACTGGCTCGTAAAAAACATACAAATTACATGGTTTATTACGCTTGTGAACACACTTTTTAATTCCCATCCGACACCTAATGAGAGCAATAATAAATAACTGAATATAATGATTTGATATGAACAACGAAAATCATATACGTAAATTGAATTGAGCTTTGGTTGTATATTTGTGTACAGATCATTCTATGCCATAAAATATACGATAACTGCAGTAGACTTTGAATGTTTGGACAAAACAATAAATTGCCCGTTTTTTTGCATACGAGTAAATAGCTGCAGGAGCTATAATATAATAATCTATAATCTAAGTTGCAAGGATATATTCATTCAAAGCTCTCAGATGTATGCCCACAAACAAACACGTGTAGTTCGCGCTTACAAATACTGATTGTGTACTTACAAATAAAATCCAAACCTCAAATGAACATAAGCCCTGCAACTCTTGCCGACATTCCCTGAAACAGGGGTGACATTGGCAAAGTGAACCATTTTTTACAGTATGGGTGGTCAGCCTCATACCAACCTATAAGTCAAGGAATTACTGCTGCAGGAGCGAACGCTCTAAATCTAATCTAAATCCAAGTTGCAAACCTTTTTGTTTTTAACATCAGTTAGCCTCTGAAGATGGACGGATAAAGTCCGATATCGAAGTGAAAATAAAAAATGTTTCAAAAAAGTTTTTTTTAATTTAAATTAAAATAAATTTTCACTTTGTAAATGCACTACCTCTAGAAAATTTAGATATTATGTATCATTTGAGATTCATATTTAATGCATTATGCATTACATACTATATTAAAAGCATTATAAGGGATTATGCTCATTTGAGATTGGGTTTTATATTGTAAGTTCACCTGCGGCATGTTTAAGCGAGAACTTTTACGTGTCTGCTTGTGGGAATGCAATTAATATAAATCTTAATTGTAATATATCTTTGCAAATTAGAATAAACATCAAAACATTTCTGACATCCTCGGTGGGATTCGAACCCGAGTTCTCGGCATGGATCACTATTCACTGTACCACCTTAACTATCGACCGGACTTAAAAATAGCTAGGGAATAGTTAATTGAAAACAAGTCATAAATGTGGAGGGATCGATTATATATTATTGAATGTATATTGTGTTTGGTACAGCCCTAGGAAGCACTTACAGGTCACGAAACATCTTAACCCAGATAAATCTAATACAACAGTATCTACCGTGTATTAAAAGAAAGCAGGGCTGGCACAAATCTACGACTCCAATCTTATAAATAAACAAGTAGAATCTAATATATAAAATCAAGTATGTTTGTCCTGTATGGACTCCTAAACTACTGACAAGATTGCCATGAAACTTACATGAGTAATTCTTTAGATGCCAACTTAGTCTTCTGTATAGAAAAAAATGGAGCCATAAAGGAAAAGAGAGCAGAAATATGCTAAAGCTATTTTTAACTCATGATAGGTGAATTTTTAGACTAAAAGAAGTGTGCAAAAATACACCACAGTACTTACAGTTACAGTTCCATAATATTTTTCAACTGACATTTCTTGTTCTTCCCCTTGTCTAATCTAATCTAATCTAAGCTGCAAGGATATATATCATTTAAGATTTATATTAAATGCATTCCCACAAGCAGACATGTATAATTTCGCGCTAACACATGCCGCATGTGGACCTACATTATAAAAACCCATCTCAAATGAACATAAGCCCTGCAACTCATGCCGTTCTTCCCTGAGACAGGGGTGACTGGCAAAGTGAACCATTTTTACAGCATGGGTGGTCAGCCGTATACCAACCTATGACTCAAGGAACACACATGACAAATTAGGACATAGGCCTTAATAGGACATAGGCCTTATTTGGGTCACCCCCCTTACGTCACAATTTCTTTGACACCATTTTTTGTGACGACTCCACAAGTCGCATCTTTTGCGGGCTGCCAACCCTGCGAAGAGAAGACTTCAGTACGGCGCCTTTTTTTTCCATCGCCTAAGTCCCGCACCAATAAGGCTCTTTTATTGGTCGGCCCATTAAGCTCTCCACATAAAATCTATTCCCGAACAAAACAATATAGAGCAACACGCCCGAGAGCCAAGCGACTCTCGAGTTGTGTAGGGTGCTTTACGGGCCCCGGCCGATTGATTCTATCAACATAATCAGGTCGCAATTAGGAAATAAATAAAATTCGCCGTTTCGCATTTCTCGGAGACTGTTTGAGATTTCACTCGAACAACAATTTAATTCGTTAGGCCAATTAATTATTTTTTCGGTGCTGTGAAAGGTTCAAGGGTTTTCATTAACACAATCAGGGGTTGGAAAAATTGTTGGAATTTACATTGGTTTTGAAAATGTAGTAAATAAAACGTGAGGTGTAAAATTTCGCAAGGTAAAATAAAGGGTTTGTATGTAAACAAAGGCATATCTAGGTTTTTTTTTAAATAAGAAAAAAAATACGGATATCCAAGTACTATCCGCGACCAATGTTGCTTAACTTCGGTGATCGGACGAGAACCGGTGCTTTCAACATGGTATGGTCGTTGGCGTAGGAATTTAAATTGTCAGTTGTATAGAATCAAGGATGGCTGTAACTGTAACTGTAACTCTGTCGCCATTCCGCTAGGGGTGGCCAGAACCTCTGCAGAGTTGCCTCCATTTTTTCCTATCCTGACATACCTCTTTCAATTCCTTCTATCCATCACCTTTTTCATGCATTTTCTTCTTTTACGCTCACTTTGTATATCCCATTCTTTCACAATCTCCTCAATCTGATCACTCCATACTTTTCTCGGTCGTCCCTTCCCTCTTTTTCCTTTCACACTTTCTTTGTATACATACTTTGTCAGTCTATCATCTTTCATTCTTTCCACATGCCCAAACCATCTCATCACATTCTTTTGTACTTTAACTTTCACATCCTCTTTCAAATTACATTCTTTTTTTACCCATTCATTCCTAACTCTATCCCTCAAAGTTTTTCCTGTCATACTTCTCAAATGCTTCATTTCCACCGTACATACTTTACTCATTTCGCTATCATTCACTGTCCATGCTTCACTTCCATACATCAAAGTCGGTAACAATATGCCATGAATGGCAATATGCCAATATGGCAATAATATGACAATATGCCAATATGGCAATCTAGGAAATCGTCTTTATATCAGCCTCATATATTTATCTTAGCCGATCCGTAGTCCAGTGGTAACACTACGGACTCTGAATGGAAAGTTGTGGGTTCGAATCCTGGCGGAGCACCAAAAATATACCATTTATACTTTCAAATTTGCTCTTTAATGGGTTTACAAAATTCATAAACTTTTACCAATGACCGGTCACCAAAGGTCCATCCAGCCTTACAGCAAGTGGGTCTTGCTTGAGAATTGGCGCTTTGTAGCGACGACGATCAAGCTCGTAAAAAAGGTCGATAGCTCAATTGGTAGAATGCTTGCATTCCATGCCGAGAGCAAGGGTTCAATCTCAAGGTTTATTCAGCCTTCACAAGAAATAAGAACCAGCCCCCCGGGAACTGGGAAACCCCCACTTCAACTGAATGTGGTTGTGTGAGGCTAGCCCCTTGCCCGTAAAAATAAATGGTTCCCGAATCGCCACATGCAAGCCCTTCGGGGATAACGCAGGCAAGAAGTTATACTATATGTGTAGCTTAGTTGTGTTTTAAAAAAAAAAAAAGTTATTCCTAGAATAACAAATTGAAGCACGGGTTACAGAAACGTGGTAATAAAAAAAAACAAATTTAAATAAAACCGACTGAATATACATTATTAAAATCCGTCCTTCCGACAGGGGAAAAAAATGTTGAAAAAAAATGTGAAAACACACACAAAAAAGCATGAGAAATGGGTTGAAATCACAAGGGCGTGTAAATCCGCAGTGACGTCACTAGGCCTAGAGGTTGGGGGGGAAAGAAGGGGGGGAGGATAAGAAGAAAAAGAAGACGAAGCGAAGACGCTGGCTTATCCCGAAGTGATGGGATGAAGGAGTGATAATGCAGAGCAAAGAAGAGGAAACGAAAGGGGTTGAGACACCCCTTCATCTCGGAAAAAAATCTGCATTTATTCTTTGAATTTTCTGAACATACATATTTTACTTGCACTTAACTTCAACTGGCTTTTCCAATAGATGGAATATTGATTTGTTTTTTTTTTTATAAAATTATTCTTTTACACATGCAGCATGTGTAAGCGCGAATTTCAAAATTGCCGCTAACTGGACATTCTTTGTGTCGGTTTCCAGCTAAGTGAAGGTAAGGCATTTGATTTTTATGACCAGTTGTTTGTTTAAAAGCTTTTTAAAGGCATTGTTATCATTTTTTAGATTTTGGGGCGGGGCTTGTCTCTTCGGGAATTCTCGGTTTTAGTTCATTCGAACTAGAGTATTATGAATTATAATAATTTTCAACTAAAATAGACTTGAAAATACCGCGCCTTATACGAGTAGTTTCGTATTGGTAACAATTGAATAACTTAGCCACAGTCACCGGCTTCAGGGAAATTGGACTTTCCTTGAAACAGGGGTAACCTTGGCCAAGTGAACCATTTTTTAACAGTACAGGTTTTCAGCCTCATACAAACCCATAACGCAATTAAGCTACACATATAGTGTAACTTCTTGCCTGCGTTATCCCCGAAGGGGTCGCATGTGGCGCTTCGGGACCTATTTATTTTTACAGGTAAGGGGGCCGGCCTCACACTAACCACTTCAGTTGAAGTGGGGGTTTTCCAGCTCCCGGGGGGGGCTGGTTCTTATTTCTTGTGAAGACTGAGTAAACCTTTGAGATCGAACCCTTGCTCTCGGCATGGAATGCAAGCATTCTACCAATTGAGCTATCGACCTTTTTACGAGCTTGATCGTCGTCGCTACAAAGCGCCAATTCTCAAGCAAGACCCAGTTGTAAGGTTGGATGGACCTTTCAGTGACCGGTCTTTGGTAAAGATTTATGAATTTTTCAACTCAGCGAAGAGCACATTCGAAATATAAATGGTATATTTTTTGTGCTCCGCCGGGAATCGAACCCACAATCTTCCCATTCAGAGTCCGCAGTGTTACCACTGAGCTACAGACCGGTCCATGAGTTAAGTAATAACAAAAATTTGATATTTAATATTGGACCCACTGTATCGGTGGCTGAAATCAAATTATGGGAAGGTGGGCAATAGGACGACCCGAAAAATGGCGCGAAAATATGAAATTTGCGGGAAAACGGGGCAGAGGAAGGATTGGGATGGTAACGCAATCAGCTCCTGACACATTTCTTCATGATTTACGGTCTAGTAATGCGATTCGTTTAGGAGAAAAAATGTGGCAAAAGTTGCAAGTTGGATTCTTTGTTGAATAGAACTACTGATATAGAGAATTATCTGGTTTAACTATGAGCAGTGGCGGCCCTTCATTGGGGGTTGATGGGGATGTTCCCTATGAATAAAGTTGAACTATTTTTGTATTGCAAACACGCGCTGGGCTTAGATTTATTTATGTAACAACTCGTTGATATGTACCTATTACCTGGTATGTAATAGGGTGATCATCAAACTATACTTCAAGGTCATCCCCTCTTCCAGTACCATTTTAGTAAGAGCCGCTACTGACTATGAGTAAAGACAATTGCGTTCAAGCATTTAGTCGCAAACGCAACTACGCTACACATACAGTGTTACTTCTAGCCTGCGTTATCTCTGAAGGAGTCGTATGTAGCTAGTGGAAACTATTTATTTCTACAGAAACGTTGGCCGGCCTTACTCAGTTGAAGTGGGGGTTATCTATCTTCCGAGAGAGCTGATACTCATCTCCTGTGAAGACTGTGTAAACCTTGCCGGTATTTTATTTTGGGTTTGAAATACACACCGCAACGAGAGGTTGACACCCTCGGTGGGATTCGAAACCGAGTTCTCGGCGTGGGATGCAAGAACTCTACCGACTGAGCTATCGACCGGACTATTGTTTATCTTCTTTCATCAGTGCTCTTCGCTATATTGATAAAAAATATATTCTAATTTTATCTAAGTTGCAAAGATATGTAACATTGGGAATTCATATTATATGTAATCTAAAAAAGCAGACACGTATAAGTTCGCGCTTGCACATGCCACATTTAAACCTACAACATCAAAACCCAAATCTCCAATGAACATACACCTAGACGGATGGTCACCAAAGGTCTTTTTAGCCATACAGCACCTTAGGGGCTGTCCATATATTACGTCATTCGTATTATGGGGGGGGGAGTCTGGTCTGCGGATGATGGCCAATGATGTACGAGTACCAAAAGTGACGTCGTTCTTGTAAATACCAATTTCTACAAAATATACAAAATATTATGTAAGTAATATAACATTATTAATTATTAAGCTCATCCATTATTACAGCAAGAGGGGAGGGGGGGTCATTAGATAATGACTATAGGATGATTGTAAAGGGGGGGGGGGGACGGTTTATGGACGGCCCCTTAGTTCATCATGAGAGTTGGTGCTTTATATAGCAAAAAACTAGCTCTTGAGGTGTGATTCACAAAAAACTTTCTTCTGCTACCTTGTTTCTGTTACTTACCATAATCTGACACAAGTCTGACACGAAAAAATCCAGAAAAAAATGATAAAATAAAATATATAAAAGGAGCAGGGTGAATCCCAAATAAAATTACATTATATCGCATAAGATAAAAATCAGCTCGCGGCGTCTTTTGGGACAGTGGACAAGGGAGGCCTTCCAAGGCAAAGATCACCCCAACCCCTTTCTCCAGGTTCGGTTTCCATCCAGGGGTAATATTGTGCGGCGATTTGGATTCCCGGCACGCGCGCCAAAGGTTTGCGAGGGCTCACTGTAAAGGGTAGGTTTGCGGAGAGCGATTGTAGAAGCAGTGATGGTGAACACATTATGAATAATGGCAGTGATTTCAAAAAAATTACAGTGATATTCACAAAAATTGTGATGCGTAGCTGATCTATAGATTATCGATTTTGTTGTGTGGAAAATTCATTGTGGGCTGCGGATGAGCCGTGGCTTTGCTGTTTGAGAATAACACCGTGACACGTTAAGTTTTCACTATATTTGTATTTTATCTATAGCATTAATAACATTTCAAATTCATATTGAATGCATGCCCATAAGCGGACACGTGGAGGTAGGTTAACGCTTGCATACTTGTGTATTTAGAAAATTAAAACGCAAATTTCAATTGAACATACACCCGCAACTCTTACCATCCTTTCTTGAAGCAAGGGTGACATTGGCAAAACGAACCAGCTTTCAGTGTGTGTGGTTAGCCTTATACCAACTTAATAGTCGACAAACGATGTGAATATCTAACCTTAAAGATATAACAAAATAAGTGACATATTAAGCTAACATGGGTTTCTCAGATTTATGCACTTTTTCTCCTATTTTCTACGAGAGAAAACACTAAAAAGTGTTAAAATCCTGTAGCTTAGAAGTTCTTCATGAGAGCTTCCTTATAATTAGTTCACTTTCTAAAAATAAGTTACTTCCAATAAAATGTTTAATGCACGATTAATCAAATCAATTAATCAGCACTTATTCAGTTGTACCTTTAAGGTGTCGATATTCACTTCGTTCTTTGATTTATAAGTTGGTATGAGGCTAAGCAAAAATAATAATAAGAACAAGAATAATAAAAGCAAAAATAATACAATCAAATAATATTGACCTGAAACTGAGACTACTCCCCATCAAAACCTATGTATGGAGTATCTTGATGTACGGCTGCGAGACATGGTGCCTATCCAAAAGTGATAAACGGAGACTAGAAGCTTTCGAGATGTGGTCATATAGAAGACTACTAGGAATTTCCTGGAGAGACCACACTACAAATGAGAAGGTTCTCCAAATAATCGAAAGAGGAAGGCATCTGCTCAGGACCTTGTCCGAAAGGCGAGCAAGATGGATCGGCCATGTAATACGACAAGGAGGTCTCTTGCATGCCATAATGGAGGGGATAACCGAGGGGACCAACTCTAGGGGACGCCCACGCCAAGAGTACCTGGAGGACCTGTTGGTGGACGTGCGCTGCTCATCATATGCAGACCTAAAAAGAGCCGCACAAGACAGGGAAGAATGGAGAAGAAGAGTAAAAGACTTAGTCAACGACGTTACCATGTTGAAAGCCCCGGTTCCCATAGATCGCCGAAGTTAAGCAACATTGGGCGTGGACAGTACTTCGATGGGTAACCGCTCAGGTACACCGCGTGTCGTTGGCATCTTGGACCGGTCCGTAGTCCGTAGTGGCAACACTTCGGACTCGTAAATGGAAGGTTGTGGATTCGGATCCCGGCGGAGCACAAAAATATACCATTTATATTTCGAATGTGCTCTTCGCTGAGTTGAAAAATTCATAAACCTTTACCAAAGACCGGTCACTGAAAGGTCCATCCAACCTTACCACAACTGGGTCTTGCTTGAGAATTGGTGCTTTCTACAGCGACGACCAAGCTCGCAGAGGGCTCTTGAGGTGTGATACACACAAAAACAGCGCTCACCAAATAAATCATCCTAATATTATTATTTATTATAATCCTAGGATTGAAAATGGAGAAGAAGACAAGGCTAACTACACGCACTGTGAAAACTTGTTCATTTTGCCGATGTCATCAAGTCAACATGTTTAGGTACATATCGAATATTCGATGGCAAGGGAAGTTGCAGAAAATGTAAAAAAAAGTTCATACTGGTAGCAATAAAAACTAAAAGAGAAAAACGATCTCTTTTAAAAATCACTAAATTACAAAATAATGAACTACTAGAATCGTTTTCAAATTGAAAAAGCTTTTTTTAATGTACGCCCGTTGTTTTTTCAACATATTAAACGCTCCATATATCTCTCGTCGCCCAGAACAAGGAGTAGGCCCGGATTAAGGGCGGTACGAGAGGTGCGACCGAACCAGGGCCCCCCTGCGTCATAGGGGCCCCCCTAGACGTTTAAGAAAAAAATATACTTCTACTTACGTTTACAGGACAAAAGACTATCCTGGCGACTTTTATGCAGTTGTATCCACTCTAATCTAATCTTAGTTGCAAAGATGTGTAACATTAGGGATTTGTATTATATGCAGTCTCACAAGCAGACACGTATACGTTGGAGTTTGCACATGTCGCATGTGAAGTCAATCTCAAATGAATATACACCCTGCAACTTTTGCCGTCCTTCCCTGAAACAGAGGTGACAAAGGTGACAGAGGTTGGCAAAGTGAACCATTTTCTACAGAATAGGTGGTGATGGGCAATACGTTGGTCCGAATCAAGTCTTGCCCATTTGACCAAAACTTCGACACTGGTTCAAAAGATCCCATTGCATACACACAAGCTTCTGCTTTCGTATGAAGACAACTTGCCAGGCGAAATTGTTTGATAAATTGCATTCCTCTTCACAAATCTATTAAAAGAACATGTATTTTTGTGATGGAAGGGTTATTGGGGTCGGGAGGCCCCTCTATGGTACTCCGCACCAGGGCCCCCGGTGGTCTTACTCCTGGCATGGCAAGGAGAGAATAAACAAACTCTGGAGATGAGCTGGCGTAAGGCAATAGACGATGCGATGGGTAGAAAGCATTTCAAAATAATTACCGCAGACGGATGTATGGGCGCAGAGTTTTTAGTGCGGCTGTAAAAATGTTAACAGCTGCTCGGACAGGGCAATCAGTCGTCGGGGGGAAAATTTTATGTGTTCAAGACTGAAAAAAAAACACGGAAAATTAAAATGAATTGCTTTCGTTATTTTTTGAAAAATAAAAATGCAGTGTTAAATGAATGTTTTTAGACGTGGATAGTTTATTTCCATTTAAATAGTAAAAGTTTGTTTTTAAATACGCATTGTAATTGTTGATATTTATAATTTAAAGTTTCGCTACTCACTTAGTTGGTCTTCCCCTTCCACGCTTTCCTCTGACATTTCCTCTGTACACTTTCTTCGTTAGTCGTTCATCATCCATTCTTACAAGTTGTCCAAACCGTCTCATCGTGCTTTTTTGTACTTTCATTGTCATATTCTGTTTTATGCCACACTCGTTCATCAACCAATCATTACGGTAGTTATTGATTGATAATTCATTAAAAACATTAAACATATATTTTTTAATTGACAACGTAAATACCTGTTTATGGCCAGGCAAAACAGGTAAGTGAAATGCATTGCTTTTCACAAATCTTAAAAAACAATGTCACTTTGATATATTATGAAAGAATGTACTCATAACTGTCTCGGTCAATTTAGTAATAATTTAAGGATTATCGTAAAAGATTACTGAGATCAATGTTAAAGAACTTTCCATATTTAAATATGATGCCATACGGCCGGGTTGCTAGGGAAAAGACTAACTTTAATTTATTGGTTCCTATTGCTTATAGCTACGCAAAAAAAAACAAAAAAAAACGCAACTAAGCTACACATATAGTGTAACTTTTTGCCGCGTTATCCCCGAAGGGGTCGCATGTGGCGAGTTGAACCTATTTATTTTACATTTATATACAATCTATAATTTTAGCTGCAAAGAGAAATCAATATTAAATCTTCACAAATCTGTTTTAAACAATTGTGATTGTGGATTAATGATAGGAGAGAGCAAAGTGAGTGTTCTACTGTATGCGGATGATGCTGTTCTTGTATCGGACTCAGCAGTAGAATTGCAAACGATGCTCTCTAGATTGAACGAAGCTCTGCTAGGTAATTATTTGAAATTGAATGCAAGTAAGACGAAAGTTTTGATTTTTGAAAGAAATGAAGAAAATACGAACTACGAATTTAGAATAAACGGAATGAATGTTGATGTGGTAAATGAGTTTGTATACTTGGGAAGTAAGTTTGAGAAAGATGGAAGAATGACAGGTGAACTTGAAAGAAGAGTAATGAAGGGCAGGTGTGTACTGGGTGCCACAGCTTGTATCGCCAAAAATCAAAATATTTCTAAAAATGCTCGATTGGCGGTACGCAGTGGCATACTTTTACCCACCTTGATGTATGGAAGCGAGGCCTGGACGGTGAATGAAAGTGAAATTAGTAAAGTCCATACTGTTGAAATGGACTTTCTAAGAAGTATGATTGGGAAAAAACGGAGTGACAGGGTGAGGAATGATTTTGTAAGAAAAGAATGTGGTGCAAAAGAAAGTGTGAAAGTGAAGATTAAAAGAAGTTTGTTAAGATGGTTTGGGCATATGGAGAGAATGAATGAGGAAAGACTGACGAAGAAAGTATATGTTGGTAGAATAGATGGATGTCGTGGTAGAGGAAGACCGAGAAAGGTATGGATGGACCAAATATCCGAAATTGCGAATGAATGGAATATCCAGAGTCATAATAAAAGAAGAGCTTGTATGAAGAAGGTTATGACTCTGGAGGAAATGAAAGAAGTATGCAAGGATAGAAAGAAATGGCGGTTGATCTGTGATGTTGGCGGCTAGGGTTTGTTAAAGTGAATTTGGTTTTATGATTTAGTTTTTTATGTCCATGTATATATTGTTATTTTTATTCTTTGATTTTAAAAAATGTAATTTGTCATGTATGTTCCTTGACTTATAGGTTGTTATGCGGCTGACCACCCATAATATAAAAATTGGTTCACTTTGCCAATGTCACCCCTGTTTCAGGGAAGGACGGCAAGAGTTGCAAGGCTTATGTTCATTTGAGATTGGGTTTTTATATTGTAGGTCCACATGCGGCATGTGTTAGCGCGAAATTATACATATCTGCTTGTGGGAATGCATTTAGTATAAATCTTAAATGATATATATCTTGCAGCTTAGATTAGATTAGATTAGATTAGATTAGACAAAAAAACAAAAACACCAGCTAGGGTTGGCCTTCACTCGGCAGCCGCAGGTTTAGGGATGTAGCATTTATTTGGAGGTGACCCGGCAGGTGTGGCCCGGCACCTCCCAAACACCAACAATCCCCGGTAATGACGTCATGTGCTTTTATAGCGGGATCCGTCCCTATCCTGCGACGCTCTTTCTTCGCGAACAAGGGTTTAAAGAACGCCACACACCCCGGCAGATCTGTGAGGCTTTTTATTTATTTTATTTCTCACATAAAAATACATGAAAAATGTTAACATTATATAAAACTTGAGAGTGTAAATGCAACGCAACTAAGCAACACACACAGTGTAACTTTTTGCCTGCGTTATCCCTTAAGTGGTCGCATGTGGCGATTCGGGACCTATTTATTTTAACAGGTAAGGGTGCCGGCCTCACACCAACCACTTCATTTGAAGTGGGGGTTTCCCAGCTCCCGAGGGAGCTGTTTCTCATTTTTTGTAAAGGCTAAATAAACCTTGCCGGTATTTGGGTTTGAAATAAACACCAAAACGGGAAATCATTTCTGACACCCTCGGTGGGATTGCACCCTTAATCTAAATCTAAGTTGCAAAGATATGTATCGTTTGAGATTCATATCAAATGCATTACCACAAGCAGACACGCATAATTTCGCGCTCACAGATGCCGCATGTGGACCTACAATATAAAAAACCCAATCTCAAATGAACATAAGCCCTGCAACTCTTGCCGACCTTCCCTGAAACCTGAAACAGGAATGACATTGGCAAAGTGAACTATTTTTTACGGTATGGGTGGTCAGCCTCATACTAACCTATAAGTTAAGGAAACTCACTGCCCTTTTACCATTTGCCTATTTTTTTACAATATAGGTTGTCAGCCTCATACCAGCCTCATATGATGTAAAAATATCATTTTCTAAAAGTCCCACTTTTCTTGACATAGTCCCAAGTACCATAGAGCTGTATCAAAAATGTATGGAAATTTAAACGGTCACTAGAGGCGCTGTCTTAGTTTCCATGTAATATTTGATAAACGCTATGGTTTAGTTTAGATGTAGACTCTAATACTTGGGATAACACATCGCTTTGTAAGTAGTTTAGGTACAAAACGCTTTTCCAACTTTTATCATAAAGTATTTCATTTTAAAACTGAAATTCAAGTTTTGTTCTGCACCATTGACCCAGTTTTATACTTTTGTTTCTTTGGTAGAAACCAAAAAGATATTACACTATTTTAAAATTGTTCTGAAAAAAAACCGTATTCAAAAGACGGGAGTCTAATCTAATCTTAGTTGCAAAGATATGTAACATTAGGGATTCACATTATATACATTCTCACAAGCAGAAGTTCACGCTTACAAATGCTGAATGTGTACTAACAAAAAACAATCCAAACTGCAAATGAACATAAGCCCTGCAGCTTTTGCCGACCTTTCCTGAAACAGGGGTGACATTGGCAAAGTGAAACATTTTCTACAGCATGTGTGGAGCCGCATACCAACTTGTCAAGGAAAGTTGATAAAATTGTCAGTTCACCTTCACGCTGAAGAAGCCCATCGTAGAAATGGAGGAAACGTCCAGAAACTCCAGCTACCACAGACCACCGGAAGTAGCTCTCCAGCATATTATACTTTTCTTTAATTTATACTGTGAGGCCCGGTATTTTCAACGTTAGTATAGCGACTTTATACTAAGTGAAAAGAACGCATTTATGTTTATCGTATCGTAATTCCTTGACTGATAGGTTGGTATGCGGCTGACCACCCATACTGTAAAAAATGGTTCACATTGCCAATGTCACCCCTGCTTCAGGGAAAGTCGGCAAGAGTTGCAGGGCTTATGTTCATTTGAGATTGGGTTTTTATATTGTAGGTCCACATGCGGCATGTGTAAGCGCGAAATTATGCATGTCTGCTTGTGGGAATACATTTAATATGAATCTCAAATGATACATATCTTTGCAGCTTAGATTTAGATTTAGATTTAGTATGGGTAGTTTTTTTTATCATTATCAAGTCACATATGCTTACGTTGAAAACACCTGGCCTAAGTAGGTATATAAAGAAAATCAGTAAATCCAGAGTAAGGTATATTTACAATTTGTACGTAATTTTCTTCTAATAATTTCTTTATCGTGAACACGTTTGAGTGATTGATCGGTTTTCATACAGTAATGCTAAAGCCCTTTTCACGATAATCTCTATCAGGGTTATTCACAACACACTTGATCCATAGATCATCGTTTTTTTTTGTACGGGAAAATTCACGTCAGGTAGCAGTTGAGCCGAGGCTATGCGGTGTGTGAATAACACCGTTCACAACTAAAATAATAACAATATTAGGATGATTTATTTGGTGAGCGCTGTTTTTGTGTGTATCACACCTCAAGAGCCCTCTGCGAGCTTGGTCGTCGCTGTAGAAAGCGCCAATTCTCAAGCACGACCCAGTTGCTGTAAGGCTGGATGGACCTTTAGTGGCCGGTCTTTGATAAAGGTTTTATAAATTTTTTCAACCAAGCGAAGAGCATATTTGGAAAAATAAATGGTATTTTTTTGTGCTCCGCCGGGATTCTAGCCCACAACCTTCCATTCAGAGTCCGAAGTGTTACCACTGAACCACGGACCGGTCAGGACAGGATTACTGATAATCCGCTGCGGATGCAGCTTGGCAAATTATGCACAAAATCGCTCAGTCCTTTTTTGTATCTGATGCAGGGGCGTGCATCACACGAGGGCAATGCGCACCACAGCTATTCATACTATGTATTGTATATTGTTGGTCAGCGCGATGGATGGGCGCGTAAGGGACCGCGCGGCAGGGGTTCGAATCCCTGGGCATGTCGGCCGTACGGACAGATGGAGGTCCAGGCATTGAAAAACGACCGACTAGGAACCAAAAAAAATATACAGTAAAAATACACATGTAAGCTGGGGAGATGTTCAATAGGATGCCTTAAGGATTTCGAGTAAAAAGTACTCCAATCAAAGTTGCAAGTCAGGCAGACATTTTGGAAATGTCACTAACGACTCTAAATCTATATCTAAGTTGCAAAGATATGTCTCATTTGAGATTCATATTAAATGCATTTCCACAAGCAGACACGCATAATTTCGCACTCACACATGCCGCATGTGGGCCTACAATATAAAAAAACCCCAATCTCAAATGAACATAAGCCCTGCAACTCTTGCCGACCTTCCCTGAAACAGGGGTGACATTGGCAAAGTTAACCATTTATTTAAAAAATTAAGGTATTCATTAACGCAACAAAGTTACACATATCGTGTAACTTTTTACCGCGTTATCCCCGAAGGGTTTCGCATGAGGCGAGTGGAACATATTTATTTTTACAGGTAAGGTGGCCGTCCCTACGCCAACCACTTCAGTTGAAGTGGGGGTTTCCCTGCTCGCGAGAGGGCTAGTATTCATTTCTTGTGAATGCTGAGTAAACTTAGCGGGTATTTTATTTTGGCTTTTGAAATAAACACCGAAACTGGAAATAATTTCTGACACCCTCGATGGGATTTTTTTTATCTATTATTTATTTATTATTATCGAAGTTATATCTATTGAAACAAACAGTGCACAAGATAAAATAAAGTAAAGTGTAACAATATTTTCTGTTATTTTTTTGTCTCACTTTTTTTAGTACCGGTTAAGGTTCACTCCGTCTTCCCAGCTTGGCGGCTCCACCGCTCGCGCGGCCCGGCATTCATTTGCGGGCCAAAGATTCATCATTGTCTGCTTTTGTGTACGTACTATGTAACTAGGTACCATTTCATATTATATAACGTACCCAATGCTACAGATACACAGAGATGCTGAGGCGGAGTCCATACGGTAGGTATATATAATATATACTAGAGGTACGGAGGATAGTGATTGCAAACCTGAATCAAATTTCGTCAACGACGTTAGCCATATTGAAAGCACCGGTTCCCATAGATCACCGAAGTTAAGCAACATTGGGCGTGGTCAGTGCTTGGATGGGTAACCGCTCAGGTACACCGCGTGTCGTTGGCATCTTGGACCGGTCCGTAGTTCGTAGTGGCATCACTTCGGACTCGTAAATGGAAGGTTGTGGATTCGGATCCCGGCGGAGCACAAAAATATACCATTTATATTTCGAATGTGCTCTTCGCTGGGTTGAAAACTTTATAAACCTTTACCAATGACCGGTCACCAAAGGTCCATCCAGCCTTACAGCAACTGGGTCTTGCTTGAGTATTGGCGCTTTGTAGCGACGACCAAGCTCGTACACCTCTGCGGCACTACAACAAGTGTCATAGACCCCTAGAGTCTTTAGAATCTAGGGAGTCTCCCGCACAGGATTTCTTAAAAAAAAAAAAAAAAATGGTTTCCGTTCTGGCAAATGAGGTATTGAATGCATAGAGCAAAAGTAAACGCAAAAAAAGTTGCAAACCTGTATTGTAATGCAGAAGCACGATTTCTCAAATCAGTGAATCAGCACTTAGAGTTGCAGGGCTTATGTTCATTTGAGATTGGGTTTTTATATTGTGGGTCCACATGCGGCATGTGCGAGCGCGAAATTATGCGTGTCTGCTTGTGGGAATTCATTTAATTTGAGCCTCAAATGATACACATCTTTGCAGCTTAGATTTAGCACTTATTCATTTTACTTTTAAGGTGGCGATTTATGTATTCACATATCATAAGGAAAAAGCGACAAAAGCTAAATTGTTCAGGAGAGCAGTTTAAAGTTTGAGGTTGCAGAAAAATGACATAATTTTTTTATCATATCGTTAAAATCATAACAGCTCTAAAATTAAAAAAAATAAAGACATTTATTGGCATTCCTATTAATGTGGTTTAACGATGTTTTACGATTTTTTTAATGTCACAAGCGCCTTTAGGACAAAAAAGGCCAAAACCTTGTCGGTTACACTAAAACCATACATCGAAAACGCAGTTGTTTGTTTGGACATAAACAACACAAAAAATCATCGTAGAGCTATGGGAGTTGGCGCATTAGAAAGAGCAGAAAATTTCAAGTAGGATAGCATTCCGAACTCATTTTTGACCATAAAGTCGCTTATAATAATACTAGTACAATCTTTATTCCAGCCCTGTCACGCGGAGGGCGCAATACGTGACTGGTCATATAAAAAAGAAATACATTGATAGAACAATACAGGAAAAATAGAAACAGAGAAAGATAATATAAACAGAGAAGAAAATTACATTGAAAGAAGATAAACATTGATCGAAAGATATATATACTGTTATGTAAATATAAATATTGAAATAAGTATGGGTAGTTATAGTTATAAGAATCCTCATAAGTATTGGTGGGTAGGATCGATAATTATGAATAAGTGTAGAATTCTCTAGGCTAAGTAGGTATTTGTTATAATTATAGGAATTCTGTCTTGCATTGTGTGGGTAGGAATCATAGAAAAAAATACGTGCAGCATCGAGAAATAATAATTACTATGTCTTTCTGGAATTGTCTAGCAACTATAGGATCTAGACTATACTGCTTTAGAGAGTATAAAAGGGTGCAATTGGCCTGCAGGGCCAGCAGTATCATACGAGACTTACAAACACATAGACCTAACTTGAGCAGTGAACAGAAACCCAGTGGAATAGTCGAGAAACCTTTGTAAAAATAAATTTTGTAAAAGTGTAAAATAAATAACTGTATAAGAAGACCTGTGTATTTTAATTTGAAAGACTTTTGAACCCAATTTCGTAACAATACGAAAGATTATACTGCCTTTTAACCGTCGATATGTATTTTTTTAAATGTTCCGCTTCGCTGCGCGTTCTAATACATACTTTAAGTACAGCACTTTACTAATGGCCGTAATGCCGAGGTGGGACATCACAAAACCGACACAGGGTTCTGTTCTGGGACCGATACCTCAACTATCTATACGAATAGATAATACTTGTTCTAACTCAGACGAAGCGTTGGACCAAAACCATTTACTAACTTTAAAGACTGTCGGTACACAGCGATGTTGAGGTTTGGACTCCTTGCCAGCGGAACTAGATAGATATTGTTACGAATGTATGAGTTGATGTCTGTGCATGTTTACCTATGAATGTGTGTGCTTCAGAAGCCCGGAAACGAGGCGCAACGGTTCCCTTATGGTGCAATTCAAAAATGCAACTAAGCTACACGTTTATTATCTCGACGTGTGATTCACACAAAAACAGCGCTCACCAAATAAATCATCCTAACATTATTACTATTAATATTATTTATTTTAAATTACAAATGATAAGAGAGCGACGTTTTTGGTGTGTGTCAAATCTCAAGGGCCAAGGGAAGGTGGCCAGCCTTAAGGCAACCACTTCACTTGAAGTGGGTGTTTTCGAAATCTCGAAGGAGCTGGTACTCATTTCTTGTGAAAGCTGAGTAAGCCTTGCCTGTATTTTATTTTGGGTTTCGAAACAAACACCGAAACGGGAAAACATTTCTGACACCCTCCGTAGAATTCGAACCCGAGCTCTCGGCATGGAAAAATGCAAGCACTCTACCAACTGAGCTATCGACCGGACTTGGTGCTCTTTCATATGGTCATCAACGACTCAATTGACAGTCCCACCTTGACAAACCCTCACTAGGGTTGCCCTTTTAAAAGAAGGCAAAAATGATAATAAAGTAGACTGCATGGTTTCAATGGGGAAAAAATACTTATTGTTTCTTTGGTTTTAAATGTATTTTTTTACTTTGTGCCTAATTTTTTTTAACTACTTTGTAGCCTCATTTTAAAAGGGAAGCCGATGGGAATCGAGTTGTATGGCACCCTTCGCCACTGCTAGAAACACAGTTTTAGTTTACAATATATTTTTTAGTACAAACGCAGTTCTATACTTGGGGTACATAAGGAATCTGCGAGGGGACAGGAGTTGCCAAATGCAGGGTGGGGGATGAGGGGACAGACCCCCAAACTGTCCCCTAATACTGCAGGGGAGTGACGTAATGAATTGTTTCACTTAGCACAGGATGGAGAGATCACAACATGTTTATGGGTTATACCTTGGAACGCTTAGGAGGGAAAAATCTAGAAAAAAATAGTTGCTACAACTATTCCATTATGCAAACATGTGGTTTAGATTTTTTATGGATTTTGTCCGGTCGATAGTCCACTTGGTAGAATGCTTGCGTTCCATGTCAGAGAGATCAAGGGTGTCAGAAATAACCGAAATCCTAGGTACAAAAGAATGTGATGAGATGGTTTGGGCATGTGGAAAGAATGAATGATGATAGACTGACAAAGTATGTATACAAAGAAAGTGTGAAAGGAAAAAGAGGGAAGGGACGACCGAGAAAAGTATGGAGTGATCAGATTGAGGAGATTGTGAAAGAATGGGATATACAAAGTGAGCGTAAAAGAAGAAAATGCATGAAAAAGGTGATGGATATGAATGAATTGCAAGAGGTATGTAAGGATAGGAAAAAATGGAGGCAGCTCTGCAGAGGCTCTGGCCACCCCTAGCGGAATGGCGACAGAGTTACTAGCGAGTGACAACCGAGGGTGTCAGAAATGATATACCGTGTCGGTGTTTATTTGAGCCCTAAATAAAATAACGGCAAGTTTACTCAGCCTTTACAAGAAATGAGTACCAGCCCCCTTATGAGCTGCGTACACCCCACTTCAACTGAAATGGTTAGCGATTAGGCCGGCTGTAAAAATAAATACGTTCTTCTCGCCACATGCGATTCCTTCAGAGAGAAGTTACACTGTATGTGTAGGTTAGTCACGCTGGCAGGGTTCACTCAGAGTAAAAACGAAATGAGAACCTGCCCCTTAGGGAGCAGGGCCCTCACTGCTGTCAACAAGGTCATAGTGCCCAAAAGAGCGAACACATCAAATTTTGCAGACAGGAGCTTTGCGGTGGCCGGGCCGGTTGCCTGGAACAATTTACCCGTCGGTGTTCGCACGAACCAGCCTACCACCACCTTCAGAAAGGGATTGAAGACTCTGCTTTTCTCCAGAAGCCATGGCGCCCTTGAGATGGTCCTGGACCATTAAATGGCGCCACAGGAAAAAAATCATCCATCATCATCATCATCAGAGAAAATCCCATTTTAAATGGAGTGGGTGTGGCGGTATGACAAGAATCACTCACCTATTTGAATAGCCTTGATCCAAATTGACAACCAAAGAGACTCACCTGAAACAAAGAAATTAAATTGATTAGTACAATAATTAAGAATATAGATATAAGGTCTTTACAAAAATGCATCCCTCAAAAGCAATATTCGTCAATAGAGTTACGAAACTCATATGAGATGAGAAAAGTGCATCATGCTTCCAGCCAGTTACCTCCAGAGAGCGAACGCGAAGAACGCCGCGCAGCTTTGATCACCTGCCTTGAGAATGCTTTCTGTTCGTGAAGGCGAATGATTATTTCTTTCTCTCACTCTGCATGTTCCAGGCATGCGCACACTTGATCAAAACATTCATTTCTCGGTCTTCCCCCTCCACGCTAAATTTTGGAATCACAGCTATCGTCACGCTGGGAGAAACTCTATTGCAAGATTTAAAAATCTTAACAAATTAAACTTACAAATGTCACTGTGTCCGAAAAGGCAGTGCTGTGGATTCATCAGAAGCGCTATTCTGCTAAATTCCTAGGACCAGTCGATAGCTCAGTTGGTAGAGTGCTTGCATTCCATGCCGTGAGCTCGGGTTCGAATCCCACCGAGGGTGTCAGAAATGATTTCCCGTTTCGGTGTTTATTCCAAACCCCAAAATAAAACACCGACAAGGTTTACTCTGCCTTCACAAAAAATGAGTACCAGCCCTCTCGGGAGCTGGGAAACCCCCACTTCAACTGAAGTGGTTGGTGTAAGGCCAGCCCCCTTACCTGTAAAAACACTTATGTTCAACTCGCCACATTGGACCCCTTCGAGGATAACGCGGTAAGAAGTTACCTACACTATATGTGTAGCTTAGTTGCGTTGCGTTCCTTACACTTAAGATATCAATCCAAGTCGGAGCTTGCTAGCACTTGCAAAATAACTTCATGGATTAAAACAATCACACCGTATTTATGGACACGAAACGCTATTTCGTCGCCAAGCAATTTAACAGAATAGCGCTTCAGGATCATTTTCCCATGAGCCCTTTTTTCTAGATCATTTTGAAGCTTTCTGGGTCCGACTTCTGCCCCATGTGTGACCATTGTAAAATAAAATACAGGCCCTGTGAGAGTCCGATCCCTGTAGGGGGTAAATCTAGTTACAAGTTGCAGGGTTCGAGCTTTGACAGTCTCTAATCACTCAGTGGAGGAGCCATGAGTGATGGCAGCCAACCACTTACAACAGGAAGGGCAGACAATATTACAAACCAACAGCCGACTCAATACATCAATGTACGAGTACCTACTGGAAGCATGTTTCTAGTTTTGCTTTGTTTGTATTGTTTTATTTAATTCAATTAAGATTAATATACGTAAAACATTGACCGGTCCGTAGCTCAGTGGTAACACTGCGGACTCTGAATGGGAAGGTTGTGGGTTCGAATCCCGGCGGAGCACAAAAAATATACCATTTATATTTTCAAATTTGCTCTTAGCTGGGTTGAAAAATTCATAAACCTTTACTATTGACCGGTCACCAAAGGTCCATCCAACCTTACAGCAACTACGTCTTGCTTGAGTATTGGCGATTTGTAGCGACGACCGAGCTCGTACACCTCTGCGGCACTACAACCAGTGTCATAGACCCCTAGAGTCTCTAGAATCTAGGGAGTCTAGCGCACAGGATTTCTTAAAAAAAAATTATATGAAGGATTCATCTATCTATATTCTACAGGGACGAGAATCCGATAAACGCACAAGTGGGACACAAGACCAAGAAGCAAGCAGAGCTCTGAAGAAGATACACACAGTGGTAACGAAACGCAAGCAAGAAGAAGGAAACTATCGACGACGGTCAAAGCCCAGAATAGCAATACCAAACATCTGAATCTGGCCGTGAATGACTCAAAACATACATCATGTTATTTCATCTTTTGCACTCCGCCGTGATTCGAAAGCAAGGTCTTCCGAAGTTGTGGTAATCGGAAGGTTGTAGGTTCGATTCCAACGGAGCACAAAAAAAATATATTTAATACCAAATAATAAATTTAAGATTCATGTTAAATGCAATCCCCTAAGCAGACATGTATAACTTCGCCCTTACACATGCCGCATGTGGAGTTACAACATAAAAAACCCAAACTCAAATAAACATTTAAGCACTGCAACTCTTGCCAACCTTCCCTGAAACAGACGTGACATTGCCAAAGTGAACCATTTTTTACAGTATGGATCGTCAGCCCTACTTCAACTAAGAGTGGTTGGTGTGAGGCCGGCCCCCTTACCTGTAAAAATAAATAGGTCCCGAAGCGCCGCATGCGACCCCTTCGGGGATAACGCAGGCAAGAAGTTACACTACATGTGTAGCTTAGTTGCGTTTGCGATCTTCAGCCTCAGTTAGTCTGTGTAAAACTTAAAGCATCAAAAGAAGAAGAAAAAGTAGCATTAAAAAAAGTGCACGATACGACAGTCGCTCGTAACACACGAGTTAATATAGGTACATCTGTGGTATCAGAGTCAATCTGGCGGCGTAGCGCTGGTTCGGCCCACTGCCCAAACGCTTTTTACAGTTAGCCACTCCGAGAGAGTGGCCGCAACAAAGAAGCGAACCCACCTACCCATCCAAAGGTCACGAGTTCGATTCCGGTACCTCAAAAAAACACGTTTACAACTGAACCAAAGCATATAAAAAAATGTAAAGAAAATGAAACAGCGCCTTTAGTGAACGTTTAAGTTTCTATACGTTTTTTAGTTGTTGGTAAAATTCAAGTATTTTTTTTATACTTGACACGGTACGATAAGCTGAATAATATCGTGAAATGAAATTATTGTATCAAAAAAAATTATGGGAGTTGAAAATTGACGGTTTAATCTGTAAAAATTCGTGATGGAAGTTTTTATTTCTTGTTTTATGAAATTATCTGTGTTATGTTAGGAAGGGATCTTAAAATATCTATATTATAATCAAAGTTGCATATTAAAGGTATTGTTTTGTAAAGAGTACTTAGGTATCTAAATCTAAATCTAAGCTGCAAGGATAAGTATCATTTGAGATTCATATTAAATGCATTCCCACAAGCAGACACGCATAATTTCGCGCTCACACATGCCGCATGTGGACCTACAATATAAAAACCCAATTCTCAAATGGACATAAGCCCTGCAACTCTTGCCCACCTTCCCTGAAACAGGGGTGACATTGGCAAAGTGAACCATTTTTTACAGTATGGGTGGTCAGCCTCATATCAACCTATAACTTATAAGTCAAGGTATAAACAAAATAAATAGGGGAGGTGCATATAAATTCTATCTGTAGGATGAATTATTTACCTAGAGTAAGGAAATATTCTATAAATAATAATTGTACTGGAAGCTTTTGGAATATCCTAGACGTTTCGAGACGAAATTTAGCCTAGAAAGTTTGATATTGTAATAGCCATAAAAGGCGTGAATCGCATGCAAGTAAGTCAGACCCTCCAAGTGTAAGTAGCCGTTACAGGCCAAGTACACATTCCATTTTTCGAAGAAAACGCGGCAATAAGTTACACAATACATGTAGCTAAGTAGTTTTTACCCTTTTATAAAAACGCTTGTACACTTACGTAACAGTTTTTTCATTGTGAAAGAAAAAATAATAAAATCTAAAATCTAAGTTGCAAAGATATCATACAATTTAAAATTCATATAACTGCATGCGTACAAACAGACACGTGTAAATTCGCGCTTACAAATGCTGCGTGTGTACTTACAAAATAAAATCATAGCCTTAAATGACCATAAAAATGAACATTGAAACATGGGTGACATTGGCAAAGTGAACCATTTTTAACAGTATGACCGGTCAGCGTCATATCAACCTATAAGTCAAGGAATAATATGCATAAGTAAAAAAGTTTTCACACCACTGCTGAAATACAACAAAAAAAAAATTTCCACATTTTTTCCGTCGATAATATCGCGGTACACAATAACAGTTTTTATTTGGGAAATTTCCAATTCCACAGACGGAAAAAAAACCGGCCGGAAAACATACATTATATACAACATTATGTCTTCTCATGGACTTGGGAATGTATATACTTGTACAAAAAAAATCTATGTAGTATACATAAGTGGAAATTTCCACAAATGATATTATTGTATCAATTCACAACAGAAATCTTACATGTTCTGTGATACGAAAAAAACATATATATTTTCAAGTGAACCCATACTATGTGAAACCAATTTCTATGTAGATATTCATTTTTTCCACTTCAATATTTCGTTTCCTAGAAGTCTATAGAAGGGTCAGAAAATTTCAAAGAAAAAAAATGTAAGCTTTATTTACTGCGAGTCTGACCAACCATAATATTGAAATTTGTTAGCTTTTACCAATGCCGCCCATGTTTGCCACCCAGGGAAGGGTTGAAAAAGTAACAGAGTATAATGAAGTTTTTTTTTTTTTTCTTATATCTCTAATCTATGTTGAAAAGATGTACCGGCGTTTGAGATTTATATTTAATGCAGACTCATATGAAGACACGCGCAAGTCCGCGCTTACACATGCTGCATGTGTACTTGTAAAATAAAAACCCAAATAAATAAACATAAACATTTCAACTCTCGCCGACATTTCCCGAAACGGGGTGACATAAGCAAAAAAACTGCATTTGAATTTAGGAATAACCTGGTGGAAAATTCGATTTCAACAGCATTTGAAAGCTGTTAACTTACACGTGTATGTGGGCATGCATGTAATATGAATTTTTAATGTTAACCTATCTTTGCAACTTATCTAATCTAATCTAAGCTGCAAAGATATATATCATTTAAGATTTATATTAAATGCATTCCCACAAGCAGACATGTATAATTTCGCGCTAACACATGCCGCATGTGGACCTACAATATAAAAACCCAATCTCAAATGAACATAAGCTCTGCAACTCTTGCCGTCCTTCTCTGAAACAGGGGTGACATTGGCAAAGTGAACCATTTTTTACAGTATGGGTGGTCAGCCGCATACCAACCTATAAGTCAAGGAACAAAGATCACAAATTACATTTTTTAAATAATTTTAAACTTAGATTATAATAAAAGCACGATCAAACTGTTCAATCTTTTTCTTTTTATTGTTAAAATTTCTAAAAAAAACAACTTATGATGTCAAAACATGTTAAATTTCAAAACACCCAAAACAAATAAATAACCGAGGAGTTGGCATTATAAAACAACAACAAAACAGATTCGCTGATTTGAATACATTTTAGGAAAAGTCCCACAGCATGCAATAATCATAAAATAAACACAGAATATACATGTGTAGGAACATAATATATTATTAAAAACATAAATAACTTTCACTAATGCGCGGCTAGTATGTATTTTTTTTATGATTTATGGCATGTGAGAGTATGCCAAAAGATGTGTAATGCAATAAGTCATCATTCCGAAATAAATTATTGTTTTTTTTTATATTTATGGACTTGCCTTGTTTTGATCGCCATCTGCAAAAACATGCTACTATTCAGATAATATACTATAATTCAGTAATAACCCTCGCAGTCCTGGCTTAATTCTTACAATTAGAATTGTGCATAATATTATGTAAGTACTACAAAAACTTTTTTTTCAAGGAATCTTTCCTTGACTGATAGGTTGGTATGCGGCTGACCACCCATACTGTAAAAATGTCAATGTCACCCCTGCTTCAAGGAAGGTCGGCAAGAGTTGCAGGGCTTACGTTCATTTGAGATATTGTAGGTCTACATGCGGCATGTTTAAGCGCGAAATTATGCATGTCTGCTTGTAGGAATGCATTTAATATGAATCTCAAATGATACATATCTTTGCAGCTTAGATTTAGATTTAGATTTTAGAATCTGAAAAATTTATATGAAAAATTCCATCCTGCTGCCTTCCCAAAAGAGCTATGTTACACCCCTGTTTTTTAATAATAATAATATTAGGATGATTTATTTGGTGAGCGCTGTTTTTTTGTGTATTACACTTCAAGAGCCCTCTGCGAGCTTGGTCGTCGCTGTAGAAAGCGCCAACTCTCAAGCAAGACCCAGTTGTTGTAAGGTTGGATGGACCTTCCAGTGACCGGTCTTAGGTAAAGGTTGTATGAATTTTTCAACCCAGCGAAGAGCACATTTGAAAATATAAATGGTATATTTTTTTGTGCTCCGCCGGGATTCGAACCCACAACCTTCCCATTCAGAGTCCGCAGTGTTACCACTGAGCTACGGACCGGTCATAAGCCCTGCAACTCTTTCCGACCTTCCCTGAAACAACAGTGACATTGGCAAAGTGAAGAAATGAAAAATTAAGCTAGCATGGATTTCTCAGATAAATGCATCTTTTTCCCTATTTTATACGAGAGAAAACACTACAAAAGTGTAAAAATCTTGTGGTTTAGAAGTTTATCATGAGTATTGACTTATAATTAGTTCACTTACTATGAGAAGTTTAGAATCAAAATGATTTATCCACGATTTCTCAAATCAGTGAATCAGCACTTTTCAGTTATACCTTTCAAATAGCGATACGTTAGAAATATAGTTACAATATAATCTTGTATGGAATCACTATCAACAAATCATGTGAACATTTATTAAATAACATATCATTTCAACTTTCTATGAGACCGATACCGCACAAGAGAACGCCTGTGTGTTACACAACCATTAGACATAATCATAAGATGATGTTTCCCACCCGTGTATGATGTCTCTTGCGTAATATAACTTTGCATCTATTCGTAATATGATAGAGATATCTTGAAGGTAACTGTAACTCTGTCGCCATTCCGCTAGAGGTAGCCAGAGCCTCTGCAGATTTGCTTGGATTTTTCCCATCCTAGCATACCTACATCGTTAAATTCATTCATATCCATCACATTCTTTTGTATCATTACTTTTACATCCTCTTTCAACATTTATTTGCCTTTCATCCATTGCTTGACTTAAAGGTTGGCATGAGACTGACCACCCATAGGTACTGTAAAAAATAGTTCACTTTGCCAATGTCTCCCGTATGTCAGGGAAGGTCGGCAAAAGTTGTAGTGCTTATGTTCATTTAAGGTTTGGATTTTATTTGTAAGTACCTACACATTCAGCATTTGTAAGCGCGAACTACACGTGTTTGTTTGTGGGCATACATCTGAGAGCTTTAAATGAATATATCCTTGCAACTTAGATTATAGATAGCGAACAACTTACATTTTGAACATTGAAATTAAATTTTGTTTCTAAAAAGGGTTAGGAGTTGACAAAGTAACCCTAAAGTAACTGATAAAACGCACTAGCGTTATTAAACAAAGACCAGATGACCGCATAGATTGCAGCTGGTTTTGGTTGTACAGTCCGGTGACGGGTTAAAACGGCACCGTGACAGAACGACACGTGACAGAACGACGCATGACAGAACGACACAATCCAGAACTGCGCACAACAGAACGACACATGACAGAACGATACATGACAGAGCTACGCATGAGAGAACGACACATGACAGAACGACACATGACAGAACTACACATAAGAGAACAACACATGACATAACATCACAATGACAGTACATCACTTTGACAAAACAACACGGACAAATACATCACTATGACAGGACAAAATATCACATACCATAAACGGCACATAAAAAACACATGACAACACATAAAAACTTCACAAAAAAACACAAATATTTCTTGCGGGATAGCGCGGTGAGAAGTTTCTCTTTGTTTGCAGCTTAGTTTTTATTTATTTTGCTAATCATGATAATCGGGAGTTATTTTATTAAAAATACTTAACCAAACAATATATGCATCAGTTCCATTTCTCATGGTTCACATGCCTCACTTTTTTGCCATGCCGTTTATGGTGTTTTCTGTTTTGTGATGTTTTACCATGTGAAGTTCTATCACTTGATGAACTGTTACCATGTGATGTTCTGTCATGTGTCGTTTTGCCACCGTGCCGTTCTAACATGGGAAACGTACAGTCCTGGTGGAGGGAAAAGGGCGAATGCTAATATAGCGGGCTGGAAAGAAGCGGCAAATTGTTATCAGATGTGTGGTGACGTCACGGATGACAGGGATAGCGTTGCCATGGCGACGGCCTAGTTATAATCACGACCAGACAATGGGGAGTAGATCTCTAGGGGATAATATAGCAAGTACGAAATTTACACACCAAACAACCAATCACGGCGAAGCTATTTTTGCATTAATTATTTGATTGATTACTGAAGTATTTCTGAGAGTTTAAAGACGAACGGTCAGTTTTATAAAATTCCAGTCAAATGGAGCTGTAAGGCAAGATGTATCCAAACGAAACGATGTTATTCACACACAGAAAGTCTATGGCTCAACCGCTATATAAAGTGAATTTTTCATACAAAAGAAAACGATGATCCACGGATTAGGTGTGCATTCATTGCATTGTGAGTAACACTGAAAGAGTTTAAAATGAAGACTTATCTTGAAGCATTTTTGTATACTCGATATAATTTACAATCTAATTCGGAAAGATATATAACAACATTTTAGATTCAATATGAAATACATGCTCACAAACAGACATGAGTAAGTACGGGCATTCTGCATGCGTACTTTAATCTAAATCTACATCCAAGTTGCAAAGATATGCATCATTTGAGATTCATATTAAATGCATTCCCACAAGCAGACACGCATAATTTCGCGCTCACACATGCCGCATGTGAACCTACAACATAAAAACCCAATCTCAAATGAACATAAGCCCTGCAACTCTTGCCGACCTTCTCTGAAACACGGGTGACATTGGCAAAGTGAACCATTTTTTACAGTATGGGTGGTCAGCCTCATACCAACCTATAAGTCAAGGAATTACTTACAAGGATAATAAATAGTAGATCGAGATGTCAGTCGGTGAATAGCTCTCGCACTGGTAACATGTACCCGATGTAGTAGCACACACCCGAATACAAAAACTGTTGTACGGCGAAATTAAACCAAAAAAAAAAACAAAAACGGCGCTCTTTAATTATGCTAATCTAATCTAATCTTATTACTCCTCATCAATGAGATTACTTCTCATCAAAACCTATGTATGGAGTATCTTGATGTACGGCTGCGAGACATGGTGCCTATCCAAAAGAGATAAACGGAGACTAGAGGCTTTCGGGATGTGGTCATATAGAATACTACTAGGAATTTCCTGGAGAGACCACACTACAAATGAGGAGGTTCTCTAAAGAATCGAACTTGTCCGAAAAGTGTGCAAGATGGATCGGCCATGTAATACGACAAGAAGGTCTCTTGCATGCCATAATGGAGGGGATAACCGAGGGGACCAACTCTAGGGGACGCCCACGCCAAGAGTACCTGGAGGACCTGTTGGTGGACGTGCGCTGCTCATCATATGCAGACCTAAAAAGAGCCGCACAAGACAGGGAAGAATGGAGGAGAAGAGTGAAAGAAATTGCTGCAAGCCAATCCCAGGATTGAAACAAGAAAAGAATCCAAACTTAAATTAATTATGCGTGTCTTTCAAATGAGTTTATCCTTGTATGTATATACATCAGCTATGGATCTAATGTTCTGCGAATAGAACTGCTAGTTGCCAACTCTCATACGCGCTAACGTGACACAATAACAGCGCGTTAATTTGTTAGAGTTAAGCGGCGCCGACTCAGGTGAGCGGGGATTAACATTAAACGCGCGTTAACCCAACAATGTCGGGGATTTCAAAGTTTCTTACACTTCCCACTAATATACTAAGTCGTTGGTATTCGCACTGAGAGCTTGTACAACATCTCATACATAGGTATATGTTAAACTTAAAGTAGATTTAATGTATGTAAACCAGTGCTTCCAACACCAGGGAGCGATTTGGGCTCTAAAGGGGGCGATTGGGTAGCCATAGGGGACATCTTGCCATCTTCTTGTATCAAACTCCTAGGAGTTCACCAAGACAGTTGGCTAACTATAAAACTCAAATAAATAAGACCTCTTCTGAAGGTGATGGTGGCCTGGTCAGAGCGAAGGTCGACAGGCAGCTTGTTCCAGGCAACTGGCCCAGCTACCCCAAAGCTCCGTTCCGCAAAATTAGAGGTATTTGCTCTTATGGGTTCTTTGATCCTGTTGACAGCAGTAGAGGCAGAGCGCAGTGGTCGCCTTGTAGCGACGTCAGCAGGACATAGTTCAGCGAGACATGGGAGTGGCATACCCTTTAAGCCTTAAGGACTTGTGGAACTCAACTCAGTTCCACAAGGACCCATTTACTGCCTCAGATGATGATCATGATGGATGATTTCTTTCCTGTGGCGCCATTTAATGGTCCAGGACCATCTCAAGGGTTATCTCAGGTGAAAGAAACAGGAGCTTACAGCCGAGCTCATGTGATCACTCATGGAGAGAGTGTTGTCGAGATCATTTTTGCATTCGCCAAGTTGTTCATGTCTCACTCGCTAATTATGTTTGTTAGGCATCTACGGTACATCGGCTAATACACAAGTGTCTGTCACACTGTCGGCGGGACGTTCCGGTCAATTATCACACTGCAAATTAACGGCAAAACTCATTAATACATTCACCACGTCTATTGTATGAAAAAGGACGCAAACCAACTACTGCAGGTGACAGACTGGAAAGTACATAGCAGCGGCAGACAGGAGGAGTTGGAAGCGAAGGCTGATGGAGGCCAAGGGGAGATATGAGCTGTAGGAACATCGAAGAAGAAGAAGACAGTACATTCGAGATGGATGGGGTGAGGAAGGATGCAAACCAACTACTGCAGGTGACAGTAGAAAGTACATAGCAGCGGTAGACAGGAGGAGTTGGAAGCGAAGGCTGATGGAAACCTAATCTAATATAATCTAAGCTGCAAAGATTTATGTCATTTAAGATTTATATTAAATGCATTCCCACAAGCAGACATGTATAATTTCGCGCTTACACACCACCGATCACAGGGTCTCTGATATTCAATCTGGCTTTATGCCAGGACGAGGTTGTGTGGACCAAATCTTTACTCTCAGACAGATTGTTGAAAAACATCTGGCTGTGGGGAGGGTGGTCTACGCAGCATTCGTAGATCTTGAGAGGGCCTTTGACTCGGTGGACAGATGTATGCTGTGGAATGTTCTCAGGAAGTACGGTGTGAATGATAATCTTCTGAATGTGATACGTGCCATCTATGAAAATAGTTCGGCATGTGTAAGAGTGGATGGGAGATATAGTGACTGGTTTGATGTATATAAGGGAGTGAGGCAAGGCTGCGTGATGAGTCCATGGTTGTTTAATATAATCATGGACAGTTGCATAAAAGAAGCTGGAATATCAGAGAGCGGAGTGAAAGTGGGTGAAACAAGAGTTGGAGTACTTCTTTATGCTGATGATGCTATAGTTTTAGCTGACTCGGCGGAGGAACTCCAAACGATGTTAACCAAACTAAATGATGCATTTTGTAAGAATAGCTTGAAAGTAAATGCGAATAAGACAAAAGTATTAGTTTTTGACAGGAATGAAGTATGTGAGGAACTTACAATTAATTTGAATGGAATAAAAGTTGAAGTAGTGAATGAGTTTGACTATTTAGGAAGTAAGTTTGAGGCGAATGGTAAGATGACGAAAGAATTAGAGAAGCGTGCCAGCAAAGGAAGATGCGTGATAGGAGCGTTTGGTAGAATAGCGAAGAATAAAAGGATACCAAAGAAAATGAAAATGGCGGTACACAATTGTATTTTGTTGCCGACCCTGATGTATGGAAGCGAGTCATGGACGTTGAATGAAAGAGAAGTAAATAAGGTATGCACCGTAGAAATGGCCCATCTGAGAAGTATGACAGGAAAAACACTGAAAGATAGAGTGAGAAACGAATGGGTTCTAAATGAATGCGGAGTAAAAGAAAGCGTGAAAGTGAAAGTTCAAAGAAGTGTGATGCGATGGTTTGGACATATTGAAAGGATGAATGAAGACCGACTGACAAAAAGAGTGTATAAAGGGAATGTAACAGGTAAGCGTGGAAGGGGAAGACCTAGGAAACAATGGATTGATCAGATAAATGAGATTGCGAATGAATGGAATCTACAGAGTGGAAACAAGAGAAGAGCATGCATGAAAAGAGTGATGAAATTAGATGAGATGAAAGAAGTATGCAAGGACAGAGTCAAGTGGAGGCACTTGTGTGGAGGTACTGGCCACCCCTAGAGGAAAGGCGGCAGGATACAAGACAAGACAAGACACATGCCGCATGTGGACCTACAATATAAAAACCCAATCTCAAATGAACATAAGCCTTGCAACTCTTGCCGTCCTTCCCTGAAACAGGGGTGACATTGGCAAAGTGAACCAATTTTTATATTATGGGTGGTCAGCCGCATAACAACCTAAAACCAAGGGGAGATATGAGCTGTGGGGCCATCGAAGAATAAAATTCATGGTCCGGTCGATAGCTCAGTTGGTAGAGAGATTGCATTCCATGCCGAAAGTTTGGGGTAGAATCCCACCAGAGAATGTCAGAAATGATTACCAGTTCCGGTGTTTATTTTAAACCCAAAATAAATTACAGGCAAGGTTTACTCAGCCTTCACAAGAAATACCAGCCCCCTCGGGAGCTGGGAGACCCTCACTTCAACTGAATTGGCGGGCGTAAGGCCGGCCCACTTAGTTCCACTCGCCACATACGACTCCTTCGAGGACAACGCATGAAAGAAGTTAGACTATACGTATAGCCTAGTAAAGCAAAAACTTGGTTCACTCTTGCCAATGCCACCACGGTTTCAGGACAAGGCGGCGGGAGTTGCAAAGTTTATGTTGATGTGAAAATTGCCGTAGATTGCTGATGTCGGACCAACTTTAAAACAGGGATCAAGGATTGTAGAAGATTATAGTAAGATTATATGTGTGAGGGAAAAGAGGGCAAGCAGAAGTGAGGTGTGACGCGTGTGGAAGTTGAGGGATGACTATTGGTGTGGTGGTGATGCGAGTGATGGATGGGCGGGAGCAGCAGCCTGAGGAGGAGGCGGCCCAGCTGATCGATGGACAACTTATTGTGGTGGGAAACCAGGAGTAATGCTTAGCGAAGCGCGAACACACCAGTGGAGAGACAACTTTTACAGGTTACCTACACACCTAAATATGAACAAATCTAATGCAAGTATCCCTTGCCTTATAGGTTGGTATAAAGCTGACCAATCATGCTGTAAAATTTTTTCACTTTGCTAACAATGTCACCCCTGTTGCAGGGAAGGACGACAAAAGTTGCTGGGCTTATGTTCATTTGAGGATAGGTTTGTGATGCAAGTATGCCTTGACTTATAGGTTGGTATAAAGCTGACCAATCATGCTGTAAAAATGTTTCACTTTGCTAACAATCTCACCCCTGTTGCAGGGAAGGACGGAAAAATTTGCTGGGCTTATGTTCATTTGAGGATAGATTTTTGAATTGTAAGTATACATGAAGCATTTGTAGGCGAGAACTTCTTGCCGTGTTATGCCCGAAGGCGTCACATGTGGCGAGTGGAACCTATATATTTTTACAGGTAAGGGGGGCGGCCTTAAGCTAATCACTTCAGTTGAAGTGGGGGTTTCCCAGCTCCCGAGGGGGCTGGTATCATTTCTTGTGAAGGCTGAAAGTAAACCATGCCGAAAAAATATTTTGGTTTTGGAACACCGCAACGGGAAGTCATTTCTAGACACCCTCGGTGCGATTCAAGTACTCTACCAACTGAACTTTCGACCAGATCGATGCACATAAAAAATAATAACGAATCCCATTTCAATCTTGGACCGGTCCGTAGTCCGTAGTGGCAACACTTCGGACTCGTAAATGGAAGGTTGTGGATTCGGATCCCGGCGGAGCACAAAAATATACCATTTATATTTCGAATGTGCTCTCCGCTGGGTTGAAAAATTCATACACCTTTACCAATGACCGGTCACCAAAGGTCCATCCAGCCTTACAGCAACTGGGTCTTGCTTGAGTATTGGCACTTTGTAGCGACGACCAAGCTCGTTCACCTCTGCGGCACTACAACAAGTGTCATAGACCCCTAGAGTCTTTAGAATCTAGGGAGTCTCCCGCACAGGATTTCTTAAAAAAAAAAAAAAAAACATCGATGACAAAAATCCCTTGAACTATTCTAACAATCTTGTTTCCAACTGTAAAGGTGACAAACGAAAGCATATCACAGAAAATGCCACAAAAGTAACCATTATCCGGTGAATCAGATATCTGTCCTTTATGTTAAACCGGGAAATGTTATCCTTCGCTGTCGGCAGGCCGTGTGTGGCTGGTGAAAGATAACGCAGAAAAATGCCGAGGAAAGAAAGGAGGAGAAAGAAGGAGAAGGGAGAGAAAGGTCGCGACGTTATTGATATGAACTATTAGCGGTAAACCGAGGAGCCGGACACAGGACCGCGCCGACGCGACGTCTAACAGAGGCGTAGAGATGATGCGAGATGGTAGACTATTCGAAATTGCGTGAATTCGAATTCAATGTGATGTATTTTGCATTGGTTGGATTAAGGAAAGGAGGAGATGAGAGAAACTAACTGTGGTGTAAGACGATTCGAAATCATGTGAAAGATAACGTAGAAAAATGCCGAGGAAAGGATGGAGGAGAAGGAGGAGAAGAGAGAGAAAGGTCGCGACGTTATTGATATTAACTATTAGCGGTAAACCGAGGAGCCGGACATAGGACGGCGCCCGACGTCAAACAGTGACGTAGAGATGCCAGATGCGGGACTATTCGAAATCAAGTGAATTCGAATTCAATTTGATGTATTTCGCATTGATTGAGTTAAAGAAGTAGAAGAGAAGGTTTTAAGATGAGAGAAACTAACTGAGATGTAATAAGATTCGAATAGAAGATGAAATGAATTTGGCATTGGTTGGGTAAAAGAAGGATAAGATGAGAGAAACTTACTGAGATGTAAGATGATTCGAATAGAAGATGAAATGAATAGAGAATATGAGAGAGACTTACTGAAACCTAAGATGATTCGAATAGAAGATGAAATGAATATGATGAATTTGGTATTGGTTGGGTAAAAGAAGGAGAAGATGAGAGAGACTTTCTGAGGTGTAAGTTGATTTGAAATCATATGAATTCAAATAGAATATGAAAATAATGTGACGAATTTCGTATTGATTGGATTAAGGTATTTTGTATAAGTGAAGAGGAGAAGATGAGAGAAACTAATTGAGGTGTAAGGTGATTCGAAATCATATGAACTCGAATGGAAGGTGTGAGGAAATTCGCATTGTTGGATAAAGGTATTTTGTCCTAGTTCTGAAAATAGCGAGATAAAGAAGAGAGAAAGTAAGGAAGCATAAGATGATTTGAAATTTTGTGAATTCGAATAGAAAATGTAATTACTGTGATGAAATTCGCATTGGCTGGATAAAGGTGAATGAGGTGAAATAAGCGAAATAAAGATAAAAAAGTAACCACTGAGGTGTAAGGTAATTCGAAATCATGTAAATTCGAATGGACAATGACTCTGAAATTCAAATGATGAATTATTCACTCATATGGTTTAGTTGGTAGAACATTTGCGTTGAATACCAGAGGTCTAGGGATCGATCACCATCAAGGATTTCAGAAATTGTTTATTTCAAACCCAAAATTAAACTACATCACATAACGAAAGCTCTTTTAATTTTAATTCTGTCGGCTGTGTTCTGGCGGCTATTCCAATAACGCGAGGAAAGAGGACGGGTGCATTGAATGATAACAATTGCAAGAAGCATTCACAATACGTTTATTGTTTGCGTGCGTACACAGGGTGTTGAAACAAAGAACAATGGACCGAAATAGACTCTCAACAGCGCGGGTGGAGATGTCTATGCAAAGCTAAAGTAACATAGTTGTAATTGATAAATATTCAAAGTATCAGACACAATAACATAATTCGAAATTATTTCACTGAAATCGTACTTATTCGAATTCGCAGGTATCAAATATCTAGGCGTCCGCACATCCCTACTCCGCCATACAACGTTACGCTAACATTTTTACAAAACCCTACGAGGTAGGGGTGTGAAAAGTTTTCGAGATTAATGCCGTCAGCGGGCGGACCGGAGAGATGGAATATTTTATAAGAGACGACGAAGAATGGCGGGAAAACAAAATAACAGTGGCAGCTCTCACCAAACACACACACACATACACACACACACACACACACGTTACCGCCTCACAGGTGAAAAGTAAATTATCATTTTTTACAGCTAAAAGAAAAAGGGAAAAGCATGAGGAGATGAAATCATATTTTGATGTTTCAAGACTCATAGGTTGGTATGAGGCTGACCTATGATGAATTCTTACGGTATTCTGACTGACTTATGATGAATTCCTTGACTTATACATTGGTATGAGGCTGACTACGCAGCTTAGCTACACATTTAGTGTAACTTCTTGCCGCGTTATCCCCGAAGGTGTCGCATGTGGCAAGTTGAACCTATTTATTTTTACAGGTTAGGGGGCTGGCCTTACGCCAACCACTTCAGTTGAAGTGGGGGTTTCCCAGCTCCCGAGGGGGCTGGTACTCATTTCTTGTGAGGGCTGAGTAAACCTTGCCGGTAATTTTTGGGGTTTGAAATAAACACCGAAACGGGAAATCATTTCTGACACCCTCGGTGGGATTCGAACCCGAGCTCACGGCATGGAATGCAAGCACTCTACCAACTGAGCTATCGACCGTATACCAATACTGTAAAGATATTTCACGTTGCCAATGTCAACATTTTTTTTTTAATGTTCCGATAGGTACTTAACTGAACAAAATATAGTTCTGTAATTAAAAAGAAAAAAAAAATCCAAAATATAGCACACACGAAAAAGAAGCTACAAACTTGAAAAAAACGTGTTTTTTTTAAATATTTTTTGTGGTGGCAATTCTTAAATTATACATTATGTTAAAACTTTATAATTAAGATTAAAAAAAAATTAACATGCTCCATTTTTTTCATAACTGTAACTTATTTGCTAAGACCATAAAGTGTAAGAAACAAAAACGGCAGATTTAGGGTTTAAAAGAGCCTTTAACAAACTATTGTTGCAGAGGAAGCAGGCGGAATGTGCGGGGGGAGTTCCTTATCAGGAATTATAATATAATATAATAATATAATATTAGGATGATTTATTTGGTGAGCGCTGTTTTTGTGTGTATCACACCTCAAGAGCCCTCTGCGAGCTTGGTCGTCGCTTTAAAAAGCGCCAATTCTCAAGAAAAACCCAGTTGTTGTAAGGTTGGATGGACCTTTCAGTGACCGGTTTTTGGTAAAGGTTTATGAATTTTTAAACTCAGCGAAGAGCACATTCGAAATATAAATGGTATATTTTTTGTGCTCCGCCGGGATCCGAATCCACAATCTTCCATTTACGAGTCCAAAGTGTTACCACTGGACTACAGACCGGTCCAAGATGCCAACGACACGCGGTGTACCTGAGCGGTAACTCATCCAAGTACTATCCGCGCCCAATGTTGCTTAACTTCGGTGATCTATGGGAACCGGTGCTTCGTTCCGTCGTTGACAAAATATATATCTTGGATGATGGATTTAGTTTTCTCAATCGGGTAACCTTCTGAAAAAATTACCCTTCTTCAATGGTAGGTATATCACACTCTTTCACCATTTCACCAATCCGATCAAGCCATACTTTCGTCCAGTCCATTTAAAGAATCCTAATATGATATGTGATCCTAATATAGCTATGAGAACAGTACCTCTAGTAGAAAGCCATTCCTAAACTCCCTTCGATAGCGTATTCGGAAAAATGAATGAAAACATAATAACTCGCTAGGTGTGCTGCTGTATATTCCGTACAGTTTTCTGTTTACGACAAAAAAGAAGCGGTTCAAACGTTCGAATAGAACGCAAACGCAACAAAGCTTCACATATTGTGTAACATCTTGCCTGCGTCATCACTGAAGGTGTCGCATGTGGCGATTCAAGACCTATTTACTTCTACGGGTAAGGAAGCCGGCCACACAACAACCACTTCAGTTGAGTGAACCTAGTCAGTACTTATTTTGGGTTTGAAATAAACACCGAAACGGGAAATCATTTCTGACACCCTCGGCATGGAATGCAAGCATTCTGCCAACTGAATCATCAACCGGACTTTTTACGAGCTTGGTCGTCGCTACAAAGCGCCAATTCTCAAACAAGAACCAGTTGCTGTAAGGCTGGATGGACTTTTGGTGACCGTTCTTTGGTGTTTTCGAACGAGCGCAGAGCATATTTGAAAACAGAAACGGTATATTTCTTGTGCTCCGTCGGGATTCGCACCTATGCAACTAAAAAAACGCAACTTAGTTACACATATAGTGTAAATCCTTACCTGCGTTATCCCCGAAGGGGTCGCATGTGGCGATTCGGGACCTACTTATTTTTACGGGTAAGGGGGCCGGCCTCACACCAACAACCACTTTCAGTTGAAGTGGGGGTTTCCCAGCTCCCGGGGGGGGGGGGGGGGGGGGGTTCTCATTTATTGTGAAGGCTGAGTAAGGCTTGTCGGTATTTATTTTGGATTTGAAATAAACACCGATACGGAAAATTATTTCTGACACCCTCGGCATGGAATGCAAACATTCTGCCAAATGAGCTAGCAACTGGACTTTTTACATCTTGTCGCTACAAAGCGTCAATTCTCAAGCGAGATCCAATTGCTGTAAGGCTGTACTGCCTTTTGATAAAGGTACCTGAGATTTTGAAACCAGGCCTATTTAAAAATATAAAGGTGAATTTTTTTTGTGTTCTGCCGGGATTCGAACCCACAACCTTGCCTATTTACTAGTCCGAAGCGTTACCACTATACTACGGAACGGTACTGCCCCAAATAAACGAGAATCGGGTGCGCTACCCCATCTTCCGTACAGCTTTCTGTGTACCCGATAGAGGGCAATTTACGAAATGTTTTAGTAAAAAAGAAAAACAAAGCGGTTCACACGTTCGAACACGAGAAATGCCCCAAATAAACGAGAAGCTACTTCTATCCCGGCTTCACGGGTACCAGGAGCAAGTGATTGTAAATTCTGCTCCTCTTATCTGCTTGTTCGCCGGCTGAAGAGAAATGGGCCTCTTGTTCGGTGTACGAACGTACGTAGGTCGGGGGTGGATTTGTAGGTGCGAAGCGTCCACTTGTCGAGTACAGGGGAATACTAGGAGGTTTGGGCAATGTGTTTGTTCATTCTATCTAAAAGGTGATTTAAAACCTTTTTACGGTTGCACTTTGTAAGGTTGGTGTGAGGCTGACCACCCATACTGTAAAAAATGGTTCACTTTGCAAACGTCACCCCTGTGTCGGGGAAGGTCAGCAAAATTGTAGGGTTTATGTTCATTTGAGGTTTGGATTTTATTTCTAGGTACACATGTTCAGTATTTGTAAGCGCGAACAACACGTGTTTGTTTACGGGCATGCATTTGATGAGCTTATCTTTGCAACATAGATTACACATATGATAGTACACCGCAACTAAGCTACACATATCGTACAACTACTTGCCGCGCTATTTTTATGTTATCGTTCATATTATATGGCTAAACAGCCAGCTAACGTGGATTTTCCAATAAAAAAACGATGATACATAGATCAGCTATTAATAAAATGTTTTGTGAATAACCCTTCGCCAACGACCGGTCACCAAAGGTCCATCCAGCCTTACAGCAACTGGGTGTTGTTTGAGTAATGGCGATTTGTAGCGACGACCAAGCTCGTAAAATGTCCGGTCGATAGCTCAGTTGGTAGAATACTTGCATTCTATATTGAGAGCAAGGGTTCGATCCCCACCGAGGGTGTCCGAAATGATTTCCCGTTTCGGTGTTTATTTCAAATCCAAAAAAAAAATACTGCCAAGGTTCACTCAGCCACACAAGAAATGAGTGCCAGCCTCCTCGGGACATGGGAAACCCTCACACTCACATCAACTGAAGTGTATCTGTAAAAATAAATAGGTCTAGAATCTCCATATGCATCCCCTTCGGGGATAACGCAGGCAAGAAGTTACACTACAAGTGTAGCTTGGCTGCGTTTTTTTTAGTGTATGAAATCCAAGTAAGAAATGCCAAAAACATACAGTCCCATTGTTCATTTATTTCAAAAGCTTGGATTTGATTAACATGTTTAATTTAAGCTATTAATCTATAATCTAAGTTGCAAGTATATATTAATTTAAAGCTCTCAGATGCATGCCCACAAACAAACACGTGTAGTTCGCGCTTACAAATGCTGAATGTGTACCTACTTACAAATAAAATCCAAACCTCGCCCTACAAACGTAAGCCCTACAACTTTTGCCGACCTTCCCTGACACAGGGGTGACATTGGCAAAGTGAACCATTTCTTACAGCATGGTTGGTCAGCCTCATACCAACCTATACCTATGTCAAGGAATGAGCTAATCTAATCTTATCTAAGTTGCAAAATATAAGTAACATTAGAGATTCACATAATATGCATTTCCACAAAAACAGACATGATTTAGTTCGCGCTTAAATATTCCGCATGAAGTCCTACAATATAACAACCCGAATCTCAAATGAACATGCAACTCCTGCCGACCTTCCCTGAAACAGGGGTGAAAGATGGGTTGGCAAAGTGAACCATTTTCTACAGCATGGGTGGTCAGCCGCATACCAACCTATAAGTCAAGGAACATACACAACAAATTACATTTTTAAACAGCTACTTTCAAAATTTCCCGTACATTTTCCCAGCTGTATTGTGTACTATCAATACACGATTATTAATATATCGCCCGATTTAGAATCTCTTGTTTCTCCGCCTTTGAAGCTGAGCTCACACAATAGTACAGAGAGTCCATTCAAGGAGAAAGGTTCACAACAACCCAATAGCTAAGGTGGGGCTTTTGTTTAAAAGGTCGTATCTATATAGAATATACGACATGTACCAAGCACTCCTTCCGATACAAGCTTAACATTTGTTTCCTAAAATGCCTACACATATCACAAAATATTGCCGCAGATTTGGGTTCCATTTTAAATTTGAAAAAAAAAAGACATATCGATACGTTTTAGATTAAAACTGAATAAGTACCTACCAGTGGCGAAAGGTGCCATACAACTCGATTGCCATCGGTTTCCCTTTTAAAATGAGGCAAAAATGGAGTAGACTGCATGGTTTCAATGGGGGAAAAATACGTATTGTTTCTTTGGTTTTAAATGTATTTTTTTACTTTGTGCCTATATTTTTTAACTACTTTGTTGCCTCATTTTAAAAAGGGAAGCCGAAGGGAATCGAGTTGTATGGCACTCTTCGCCATTGACGTACCTACATACGCGTTTACCCCTATTTTCAACGTGAAAAAACAACAATAGAGTTTGAAAATCCTGTAGTTTAGAAGTTTTTCATAAGCTATAATCTAAGTTGCAAAGATATGTTACCATTTAAGCTCCACAACGAATTCCTACGAATCCTTACGAATTCTGCATGCGTACCTACCTACCGCAAATTAAAATCCAAATCTAAAATGAACATAAACCCTGCAAAATTTGCCGACCATCACCGAAACAGGGGTGAGCTTTGCCAAGTGAACCAATTTTTACATCATAGCTGGTCAGCCTCGTCGTCTACACCTTTAAAACAAGGAATTATTAAATTGTGATTAATTGAATAATTTTTCAAGCGTATATACTGTGAACATAACTCAGTCACCATTACGCTAGGGGTTTCCAGAGCCTCTGCAGATTTGCGTCATTTTTTTTCTATCCTAGCAAACCTCTTTCAATTCATTCACATCACATTTTTTTATATCACTCATCCTTTATTATATTGCCCTTCGTCGTCGTCTTTCGTCGTCGAGTTTCGATTTTCAAAACCAATGCCATCACAGCAGATGAAACACATTCATGACCTATGGAAAATTAATTTTTGTATATATATTTTTTTTTTTTTTTTTTTTTAAATAATTTATTCAACAAAACAGGAAAATACATTAAAATATATAAAACAATAATAAAAATATATACAATTGATGTTGTACCTTCCCAATTACAATGTTGACATTAAATATAAGTATTAAAAATAAAAATAATATAAAAAAGAATATAAATATAAATACTAATGACAGTAAGATATTTTTTCATACAATGTTGACATTAAATATAAGTATTAAAATAAAAAAAAAAGAATACAAATATAAATACTAATGATAGTAAGATATTTTTCCTCTTTTTTTTTCAAACACAAAATATAAAATATAAAAACCTATTAAAATAATCATGATAACCGTAATGACACCAAACAATAAGAGATAAAAACAGAATTACATATATCAAATCAGCCTTACATTCACTTGAACATGCCAATATTTTTAATTATAATTTTAATTTTAATTTTTCCCACTCACTAATACCTACACACTGAAATTCTAGTCAAAATTCAATTATATTTCATGAACACGTTTCTATTATTATTACAATTACAATTATTATTATTATTATTTTACATCATTAATCAAGAATTAAGGGCAAAGTATGGCCGTCGTTAACTTTTTCAAAGTATTGTGCTACAAAATATATATGCTGCAATGCCGCGAGCTTACGCGTGTGTGTTTACAAATGTATGAAAATTTTTAGCTAAAAATCTGTTTGTTCATACTGAAAATGTATGGAACAATATTGACATCTAGCGGCAAAACGTGAAAGTTTTTTTTACATTTTCTTTTATTTCATGCAAACTAAAAAAAAAAAAAAAGCCAAATAAAAATGGATTTCAATCTGTAATCTAAGTTGCAAAGATATATAACATTTGAGATTCATATTACATGCATTCTTACAAGCAGACATGTATAAGTTCTAATCTAATCTAATCTAAGCTGCAAAGATATATAACATTTGAGATTCATATTACATGCATTCTTACAAGCAGACATGTATAAGTTCTAATCTAATCTAATCTAAGCTGCAAAGATATATAACATTTAAGATTTATATTAAATGCATTCCCACAAGCAGATATGTATAAGTTCCCGCTTACATATGCTGCATGTGTACTTACAACATAACAGCCCATTCCAAATGAACATAAGCCCTGCAACTCTTGCCAACCTTCCCTGAAACAAAGGTGAATTTGCAAAGTAAACCATTTTTTAAAGTATGGGTGGTCAGCCTCATACCAACCTATAAGTCAAGAAAATTATTTTGTGTATTTCTTAACATAATCTAAGTTGCAAAGATACATACCATTAAAGATTCATATTAAATGCATTCCCACAAGCAGACAGGTATAAGTTCGCGCTTACAAATGCCCCATGTGGATTTACAAAATAAAAAACTAATCTCAAATGAACATACGCCCTGCAACTCTTACCGACTTTTCCTCAAACCGAGATAAAATTTTCATGGTAAACCATTCTTACAGTATGGGTGGTCAGCCACATACTAACCTATAAGTCAAGGAAATTATTTTGTTAAGTTCTATAATCTAAGTTGCAAAGATACATAGCATTTGAGATTCATATTAAATGCATTCCCACAAGCAGACAGGTATAAGTTCGCGCTTACAAATGCCCCATGTGGACTTACAAAATAAAAAACTAATCTCAAATGAACATAAGCCCTGCAACTCTTGCCGACTTTTCCTCAAACAGAGATAAAATTTGCATTGTGAACCATTGCTTACAGTATGGGTGGTCAGCCACATACTAACCTTTTAGTCAAGGAAATTATTTTGTTTAGTTCTATAATCTAAGTTGCAAAGATACAAACCATTTGAGATTCATATTAAATGCATTCCCATAAGCAGACAGGTATAAGTTCGCGCTTACAAATGCCCCATGTGGATTTACAAAATAAAAAACTAATCTCAAATGAACATAAGCCCTGCAACTCTTACCGACTTTTCCTCAAACCGAGATAAAATTTTCATGGAAAATCATTCTTACAGTATGGGTGGTCAGCCACATACTAACCTATAAGTCAAGGAAATTATTTTGTTAAGTTCTATAATCTAAGTTGCAAAGATACATACCATTTGAGATTCATATTAAATGCATTCCCACAAGCAGACAGGTATAAGTTCGCGCTTACAAATGCCCCATGTGGACTTACAAAATAAAAAACTAATCTCAAATGAACATAAGCCCTGCAACTCTTGCCGACTTTTCCTCAAACAGAGATAAAATTTGCATTGTGAACCATTGCTTACAGTATGGGTGGTCAGCCACATACTAACCTTTTAGTCAAGGAAATTATTTTGTTTAGTTCTATAATCTAAGTTGCAAAGATACAAACCATTTGAGATTCATATTAAATGCATTCCCACAATCAGACAGTTATAAGTTCGCGCTTACAAATGCCCCATGTGGATGTACAAAATAAAAAACTAATCTCAAATGAACATAAGCCCTGCAACTCTTACCGACTTTTCCTCAAACCGAGATAAAATTTTCATGGTAAACCATTCTTACAGTATGGGTGGTCAGCCACATACTAACCTATAAGTCAAGGAAATTATTTTGTTAAGTTGTATATTCTAAGTTGCAAAGATACATACCAATCGAGATTCATATTAAATGCATTCCCACAAGCAGACATTTATAAGTTCGCGCTTACACATAATGCATGTTGACTTACAACATAAAAACCCAATCTCAAATTAATATAAGCCCGGCAACTCTTGCCAATCTTCCCTGAAACACAGCTGAAATCTGCAAAGTGAACCATTTTTTAAACTATGGGTGGTCGATTTTCTTTTACAAAGGATGCATGTTTTTATTTTACATATTTTCCGAATTTTAACGCGAGGAAACTATGCGCAATATACACATTCACCAAATGTTAAGGGGTTGGGCTGCGTAGCAGCCAGGGGCAACGCCCCTAGTTGTATTATAATGAAAATACAGTGCCTACCCGAAAAAATAATATAACAGTAATAAGGTTTTTTGAAGATAGTCTTGAATATCCTTTTTTTCGTCCAGATAAAAAATTATATTAGTTTGTTAGGATCTATCCATGAATGTTATATTGTTAGCACCGAAATTAATCAATGAAATAAATAAGAACCCAGTGGGATAGGGTTGTGTAAGGCGTGACGTATTGGATTCGAGTTGTCCCGGTTTTTCGATCGCTCGCTCTGATCCGGCGCTCGTCTCCCATAGGGATGTCCCGCGCCGGAATGTTTTATAGCCGGGCTGGCGTGTCCCAATACTGTATGTGTCGAAATTGATGGGACAAGAGAATGCAATTGTGAGCAAATGTGTGAATACCGGCTTACCATCTTAAAAACCGGTATTCGACCATTTCCGGTCGATAGATCAGATGCTAGAGTGCTTGCATTTCATGTCGAGAGACGCGGCCAGAAGATACACTGCATGTGTAGCTTTAGTAGGAGCGGAGCGTGTCATTGCAGCTCAAACCCCTATGCTATAAAATCTAAAATTAAAGAAGCAAAGAATTGTTTCATTTCAAATTCATAATGAATGCATGCCCACAAACAGACACGTGTAAAGTTCACGCTTACAAATGCTGAATCTGTATTTAAAAATTAAAAAACAAACCTCAAATGCATATTAACCCTGCAACTTTTGCCGACCCTCTCTGAAATAGGAGTGACATTGGCAAAGTGAATATTTTTTTACAGCATGGGTGGAGAGCCTCATACCAACCTTTAAGTCAAGGAATTGATTCACTGATTTGAGAAAACATTTTATTGGCTGTAATTTCTCATAGTAAGTGAACTAATCAAAAGGACGCGCTCATGCAAAAGCCTTACACTATAGCCTATAGGATTTCCACACTGTTGTAGTGTTTTCACTAATATAAAATAGGGGAAAAAGTGTCGGTGTTATGGCCGAGGGGATCAAGTCGGGTTATTTGGAACCGGATAACGTTGGTTCGAATCCCGCTACGATAACTTCGACCCTGGTTCAACAGATGCCGTTGCATGCACACAAGCTTCTGCTTTCGCATGAAGACAACTGGCCAGGCAAAATAGGTAGGTGGATTGCATTCCTTTCCACAAATCTATTTAAAAAAAAAGTGTGTTTATTTGAGAATAGCTATAAAGTTAGCTTACTATGTTACTTATTCAGTTTTATCTTTAATGAAAGATATCATTAATGAAATCCGGTATCCCGGTATAACAAGCAACGATCCAACAACCCTGAAATGTTCCACAAAGCCATGTGTACTCAGTGGGTAGAGGTAAGAGGGTGGCGAGCGGAAGGCGCGGGGCCCAAATCCTTTCTAGAAAGCACTCCCGGATATAAAGCGAAGGTAATAAAGAGACTCACATTAGGTGGATCCGCGCACAGTTGGAGGAATCGATGCGATGGCTTACATACAAAAAATAACAAGATCTATCTCGTGTCACTCTAAGCGGGATCTCAGGTGGCTAGGCTGGATAGTGATTACTGTATGTAATTACGAAAATGGTTTAAGAAATGATCCTCCTGAACATTTGTTAGACTTTAAAGAAATAAAATTAACCAAGAATACAACGCAACGCAACTAAGCTACACAGATAGTGTAACTTCTTGCCTGCGTTATCCCCGAAGGGGTCGCATGTGGCGCTTCGGGACCTATTTATTTTTACAGGTAAGGGGGCCGGCCTCACACCAACCACTTTCAGTTGAAGTGGGGGTTTCCCAGCTCCCGGGGGGGCTGGTTCTCATTTCTTGTGAAGGCTGAGTAAACCTTTGAGATCGAACCCTTGCTCTCGGCATGGATTGCAAGCATTCTACCAATTGAGCTATCGACCGTTTTACGAGCTTGATCGTCGTCGCTACAAAGCGCCAATTCTCAAGCAAGACCCAGTTGCTGTAAGGCTGGATGGACCTTTGGTGACCGGTCATTGGTAAAGGTTTTATGAATTTTTCAACCCGGCGAAGAGCAAATTCGAAAATATAAATGGTATATTTTTTGTGCTCCGCCAGGAATCGAACCCCACAACCTTCCCATTCAGAGTCCGCAGTGTTACCACTGAGCTACGGACCGGTCTACAACGGCTACAACGCGGTATCCGAAATCGAGACGTCCTTGTTTTTTTTTGTAGAGAGGAATTTTTCAACCACATTATCACTAACACTATATTATGAGGCTAAAATAATCGAATCTAATGTACCTAAGTTGCAAAGATATGTTAAAATTTAAGATTTATATTAAATGCTTTATTATACCGGTCCGTAGCTCAGTGGTAACACTGCGGACTTTGAATGAGAAGGTTGTGGGTTCGAATCCCGGCGGAGCACAACAAATATACCATTTTTATTTTCAAATTTGCTCTTCGCTGGGTTGAAAAATTCATAAAACCTTTACCAATGACCGGTCGCCAAAGGTCCATCCAGCCTTACAGCAACTGGGTCTTGCGCGTATTGGCGCTTTGTAGCGACGACCAAGCTCGTACACCTCTGCGGCACTACAAGTGTCATAGACCCCTAGAGTCTCTAAAATCTAGGGAGTCTCCCGCACAGGATTTCTTAAAAAAAAAAAATTAGGGGAGAAGAACTCAGGGACGCCGAAGGACATCGTGGCTGAAACACCTACGATGATGTTTCAGCAAAAGCACCAAGTCCCTGAATAGAGCCGCAGCATCCAAGCCGATCTTCGATAGAAGTGGCAACAAAAGAAGAATAAAAAAAGAGCAGGTTAACACAAGATTACTGAATTATACAAATGTAAGAAAGAACGATTTGCAAGATTTCTTACAAAAATATTCCTAAATAAACACAGATATTTTTGTAGTCAATTTTTTTTTCAGGAGGGTGGAAGAAAAAAAGCAAGACGTAGCGACTGTGGTTCCATGTTAGAACCACACAGTGACATAACGACACAGTGACATAACAACACACGACAGAACAACACATGACAGAACATCACAATGACAGCACACCACATGACAAAACATACCCTGACAAAATATCACCGAAAAGTACATCACAATAACAATAAATTACAAGTATCATCAGCTGACAAAACCGAACACAATATCATAAGCGGTACATGAAAAAACATTTTCAAAGTGGTGTATTTTCTGTGTTGTTCTATCATTTGTCGTTTTTTCGAGTGTCGTTCTGTCATGAGTTATTTTTTGTGTGTCCTTCTAACATGTGTCGTTCTAACATGTAAAGTTTTGTCATGTGTCATTCTGTCATGTGTCCTAATACTATTTGTCATTCTGTCATGTGTCGTTCTAACCTGTATCGTTTTGTCATGTGTCATTCTGTCATGTGTTGTTCTATCATGTGTCGTTTTGTCATCAGTTATTTTTTCGTGTGTCGTTCTAATATGTGTCCTAATACCATTTGTAATTCTGTCATGTGTCGTTCTAACATGTGTCGTTTTATCATGTGTCGTTCAGTCATGTGTCGTTTTGATATGTGTTGTAATGTCATGCATTGCTCTGTTATGTGTCGTTTTACCACTGTGCCGTTCTAACCTGTCCCCAGCGACTGTTAAGGAGAAAACGAACTTCCGATTTCTCTTCCCTTCCTTGTGATTTACCTAGGGCGGATGCTGGTTAAAAATTAAATAATAATAACGCAGAAGCGTTTGAGGGGGATTATCGCATTATATATTTATTTTAAACCGGGGAAAAGAACGCCGTATTAAAATGCATTAATTTTTTTATCATTTGTAAAAAAAATACAAGGCAATATTTTACTTTTACAAGGGTGTGGTGTATAATTTATAATCTGAGTAGAAAACAGCACTGCCAAAAACGGCACATGAAAAAAACATTGTCATAGTGGTGTATTTTCTGTGTTGTTCTATCATTCGTCGTTTCTTCGTGTGTCGTTCTGTCATGAGTTATTTTTTCGTGTGTCGTTCTAATATGTGTCCTAATATCATTTTTCGTTCTGTCATGTGTCGTTTTGTCATGTGTCATTCTGTCATGTGTTGTTCTGTCATATGTTGTTCTATCATGTGTCGTTCTGTCATGAGCTCATGTCAAAATGCATTAATTTTTTTATCAATAGCAAATGGAATAAATGGAATAAATGGTGAAATGTTGAAAGCAGGAGGTGAATGCGTGATAGATTGGATGTACGAATTATGTAAGCTTTGTGTGAATGCAGGAGTAGTACCGATGGATTGGAGGAAGGCAGTCATTGTTCCCATTTACAAAGGTAAAGGGGACAAAAAAGACTGTCAGAACTTCAGACCAATCAGTCTACTCAGTATACCAGGAAAAGTCTTCTGTAAGGTGATTATAAAAAATGTGATTCTGACTACTAGTGAAAGGATTTCCGATATACAGTCCGGCTTTATGGCCGGTAGAGGCTGTGTTGATCAGATTTTTACTCTACGACAACTTGTTGAAAAACAATTGTCGGTGAGGCGGAAGCTGTTCACGGCCTTTGTAGATCTGGAAAAGGCTTTTGACTCAGTAGACAGAGGTATGTTATGGGATGTTTTGAAAGCATACGGAGTGAATGGGGCTCTCCTAGGTGCGGTGCATGCAAACTATGAAAATAGTACAGCATGTGTTCGTATTGATGATGAGTATAGTGAATGGTTTGAAGTTTTTAAGGGTGTAAGGCAAGGATGTGTGATGAGCCCATGGCTATTTAACATAGTCATGGACAAGTGTGTTCGAGATGCTAGACTTGATGATTGTGGATTAATGATAGGAGAGAGCAAAGTGAGTGTTCTACTGTATGCGGATGATGCTGTTCTTGTATCGGACTCAGCAGTAGAATTGCAAACGATGCTCTCTAGATTGAACGAAGCTCTGCTAGGTAATTATTTGAAATTGAATGCAAGACGAAAGTTTTGATTTTTGAAAGAAATGAAGAAAATACGAACTACGAATTTAGAATAAACGGAATGAATGTTGATGTGGTAAATGAGTTTGTATACTTGGGAAGTAAGTTTGAGAAAGATGGAAGAATGACAGGTGAACTTGAAAGAAGAGTAATGAAGGGCAGGTGTGTACTGGGTGCCACAGCTTGTATCGCCAAAAATCAAAACATTTCTAAAAATGCTCGATTGGCGGTACGCAGTGGCATACTTTTACCCACCTTGATGTATGGAAGCGAGGCCTGGACGGTGAATGAAAGTGAAATTAGTAAAGTCCATACTGTTGAAATGGACTTTCTAAGAAGTATGATTGGGAAAAAACGGAGTGATAGGGTGAGGAATGATTTTGTAAGAAAAGAATGTGGTGCAAAAGAAAGTGTGAAAGTGAAGATTAAAAGAAGTTTGTTAAGATGGTTTGGGCATATGGAGAGAATGAATGAGGAAAGACTGACGAAGAAAGTATATGTTGGTAGAATAGATGGATGTCGTGGTAGAGGAAGACCGAGAAAGGTATGGATGGACCAAATATCCGAAATTGCGAATGAATGGAATATCCAGAGTCATAATAAAAGAAGAGCTTGTATGAAGAAGGTTATGACTCTGGAGGAAATGAAAGAAGTATGCAAGGATAGAAAGAAATGGCGGTTGATCTGTGATGTTGGCGGCTAGGGTTTGTTAAAGTGAATTTGGTTTTATGATTTAGTTTTTTATGTCCATGTATATATTGTTATTTTTATTCTTTGATTTTAAAAAATGTATTTTGTCATGTATGTTCCTTGACTTATAGGTTGTTATGCGGCTGACCACCCATAATATAAAAATTGGTTCACTTTGCCAATGTCACCCCTGTTTCAGGGAAGGACGGCAAGAGTTGCAAGGCTTATGTTCATTTGAGATTGGGTTTTTATATTGTAGGTCCACATGCGGCATGTGTTAGCGCGAAATTATACATATCTGCTTGTGGGAATGCATTTAGTATAAATCTTAAATGATATATATCTTTGCAGCTTAGATTAGATTAGATTAGAAAAAAAATACAATTTTTTGTTGCTGTACAAAAGTGTAGTCTATAATCTGTAATCTAAGCTGGATCCCTTGACTTATAGGTTAGTATGAGGCTGACCACCCATGCTTTAAAAAAAAAATGAGGTGTGATTTACACAAAAATAGCGCTCACCAAATAAATCATCCTTATTTGAAATAAATCATTATGATGACCTGAGTATTGAAGGTCGAAAGTGCTCGAGATATAAAATATTATTGTGAAAATTAAACTACGTTTAAGAAAAAAATAATTTTATTTCAAATAAAATGAATTTTCACTGTGTGAATACACAAACCCTACAAAATCTAAATCATCCTTATAATACTATCACACCTCAAGAGCCCTCTACGAGCATGGTCACCGCTATAAAAATCTTCCATTCTCAAGAAAGACCCAGTTGCTGTAAGGCTAAATGAACCTTTGGTGACCGGTCTTTGGTAAAGGCTGATTAATTTTTCAACCCAGCGAAAAGCAAATTTGAAAATATAAATGGAACATTTTTTGTGCTCCAAAAGGGATTTGAACCCACAACCTTCCATTAACGAGTCCGTAGCGGTACCTACTAGACTACGGACCGGTCAAAACGTTCATCTCAATTTCATCACTTTTTATCTCATCCACAATCTATCCAAGCTCTCTATAAATCTATCTGATCTTCTAGCTTCTTCCTGGAGCATCCCCTCGGGAGATGCATCTGAAACGTTGATTTAATAACCAGCCTCACCCCTGCCCGCCCTCGGAGCCAGTCAGTGCGATGGAGTGGATGATTGTGGAATACCTGGAGGTCAGTGGGTGGAAAATTCAAAATACCTTACGTGGAAATTTCTCCTGCAGAGGAGGTGAACGATTTGCTGGATAATCTAAGAACGGGATTTGATGGATAATTTTGGTTCGCGTGAGGTTTGCTTCACTCATGTGTGGATTTTCGTATCTACTACAATTACAAAATGGCGGTTGATTTGCAACAATGGTGGTTAGGGCATTAATTTCAAGTTTAATATTAAATTAAATTTTATTTTAAATTGGAGTTCTCGAAGGTGTTTTTTAAAGTATTTTTTGTAAATCAGTTATAATTTTTTGTGCTCCTTGACTGATAGGTTGGTATGAGGCTGACCCCCCGTGCTGTAAAAATCGGTTCACTTTTGCCAATTCCACCTCGGTTTCAGGGAAAAGTGGCAGGAGTTGCAAGGTTCATGTGAGGTTTTGTTTATTTGTAAGCACGCATGCAGAATGTGTAGGCGCGAACCTACATGTGCCTGTATGTAGGCATGCATTTAATATGAGCCTTAAATGTTTAACATATCTATGCAGCTTTTTAATTATAGATTATAGATAGATTGAACATTTTTTTCACTGTTGTTCAGAGACATTTTTATCAATTGATATAAAATGCAAGTCGCAAAGATATGTTTAAAGTTTATAACAGTATACAAAAGTGTGGTCTATATATATATATAATCTATAATGTGTTGATATAATATAATCTAAAATCTACAAATGGTGCATGTGTGCTTACAAATTAAAATCCAAGCCTCAAATGAACATAAACCCTGCAAACTTTTGCCGACCTTCCCTGAAACTAAGTATCAAAATATTCAATTTTAAATGAAGCATACAGTTTGTTTCTTTAAGTCGCTTAAAAAAGTTTTACGTGTTACATAAACCGGTTTAAAATACTGCATTACGTCCATTCGCTTTATATTTTATTATTGATTTTTCTTTTCACTGTTTACTGTCTTCACATATATCTTGTTTTTTTTTTTTTGTTTTTTTCCTATATTTCTGCATATATTTTCATATATTTCTGCATTATTTTTGTATTTTTCTATGTACTTTTTATATTGATGTATTATTTTTTTTATGGCTGGTCATGTATTGCACCCTCCCCATGACTAAGCTGGAATAAACACTTATTATTATTTTACTGAGTTGCATTATGTATATTTCCAAAAAGACAAAAAATACCACGCACGGTAAATTACAGTTTCAATCAAAATAGCTTCTTACTTTTGTTGAAAATATCACGGTAAGGAGTACACAAAATTCACTTTATTTAGCTTAAAATTTAGCCTTTAATTTTTATGTCAACTTCATGTGGGAAGGGTGGATCATACTACGAGTACTTCACGTTTAGAGGGTAGGTGAACCCCTAAGGAGGTCAAAGACCGCAGCGATCTGAATTTCCGTCAAAAAAATGAAAAATATTTCAAGCAAGGGGAAAATCCTCCCTTAAAGATACCTTTGGGTATAAAGATGTACAGTACCCGGCCATGTTGTTAGACGCAACGGTCTTTTTTTTGAAAATTATATTAAGTAAAAAAAACATTAATTTAGATGGATCTATGCTCATATTTATTAAACAATCACTACTGGGAAAAGAAACGCAAATTAGCTTCCAATACAGGGCAACTTCTTGTCGCATGAAAGTGGCATGTAAGACCTATTCATTTTCAGTAGGACTAACGCCTCATTTCACTATAAGTGGGGTTTTCCAGCTCCAGAGGGGTGGTTCTTGTCTGCTTCTTGATGAGTGAACGTTTCAAGTACTTTTGTAATCATTCATTTAAATTGCTAAGATATATTTATGTTCAAAATTCATATTTAATCCACGCCCGCAGAGGGCTCTTGAGGTGAGATTCACATAAAAGCAGCGCTCACCAAATAAATCGTTCAAATATTATTATTATTATTATTACATTTAAATTTCACATGCATTCCCACAAGCAGACACGTCTAAGTTCGCGCTTACACAATACACATGCCGCATGTGTAATTACAAATAATAAAACCACTCAACAAAAACTTTGCAACTCTTGCCAACCTTCCCTCAAACAGTGGTGACATTGGAAAAGTGAATATTTTTTTACAGCATGGGCTGTCAACCTCACACTCACCTATAAGTTAAAGGATACAAATAACAATAATCATTTCAGTATTAAGTCGCTGGGACGGTCGACGGTATAAGGGGTTGAAATTCGGATTTGGCACACGCCGGTTCGAGCCCGGCCTTGTCCAATCGACAATTGCTTCGACCCTGGTTCAACAGATGCCACTGCATACACACAAGCTTCTACTTTCGGATAAAGACAACTGATCAGGGATGGAAGTCTCATCAGCACGGTCATATCGGTAATATTTGTATGAACACCTGTCAATCCAAGATGGCCGCAAGTGAACAGCTGATTAGTCTTTATACAATTATTACCGATATTCAGTAGGTACGAATTACTGAGGTGATGAGACTTCCAGCCCAGGCAAAATAGGTTGCAGAATTGCATTTTTCTTCACAAATTTATTTGAAAAAAAAATCTCTGCCGTGCCTCGAATGACATGACCTGTGACGTTGGGTATCAAGTATTAGCGAGTATAAATATCAGATATAAAGTGTATTCCCGGTATATTAGGTGAGTGTACCGGCGTAATGATGTTATTGACAGCGCGGCCCGGGATTAACCGGCTTCCGAACCGGTGAACTGAAAAATCATTTTCATATCGGCACAGCCCTAATGCCAGATTAATCATGCTTCTTATACCGGAGTACCTCCACCCCTAGTCAAAAACATTATCTCGACAGCGTGAGTTAAATATATATGAAATATTCGACGGCACTCCTAGAGAGTGATTTGGTTTTCATGCATTTTTTAGATTTACTCTATCCCTTGACTAATAGGTTGGTGTGGAGCTGACCACCCATGCTGTAAAAAATGTTGTTCTTTGCCAATCTCCCCACTGTTTCAGAGAAGGTCGGCAAAATTAAAGGGTTCATGTTCATTTGAGGTTTGGATTTCCATTTGTAAGTACACATGCAGCATTTGTAAGAACGAACTTACGCGTGTCTGTTTGTGGGCATGGATTTAATATTATGAATTTTACATGTTAGTTTATCTTTGCAACTTAGATACGCAACGCAAACGCAAAATGCAACTAAGTTACACATATAGTGTAACTTCTTGCCGCGTTATCCCTGAAGGGGTCGCATGTGGCGAGTTGAACCTATTTATTTTTACAGGTAAGGGGGGCGGGGCGGCCTTACGCCAACCACTTCAGTTGAAGTGTAGGTTTCCCAGCTCTCAAGTGGGCTGGTACTCATTTCTTGTGAAGGTTTACTCAGCCTTCACAAGAAATGTAAAAGAGTAAACCTTGCCGGTATTTCATTTTGGGGTTTGAAATAAACACCGAAACGAGAAATCATTTCTGACACCCTCGGTGGGATTCGAACCCGAGCCCACGGCATGGAATGCAAGCTCTCTACCAACTGAGCTATCGACCGGACATGAATATAATGCATAACGTTGGTTATCACTTTTTCGCGAGAGCAAATATTTGCAATAGATATTTCCGACACGTCTGCCTGCGATACACACCAAGTTATAAGCCCGCCATTTCAGCGGGCAAACACGCCAACTTTATAATCTAAGTTGCGAGAGTTTGTGTGTTTTTTTATTTTTTATTATTACACTTTGTAGTTGTTTGCGTCGTCTGTCTCGCTCTCGCATCCCTCTGGGGAGCAGTAGAGAGAGAGGGACAGCGCCATAATGTTGTTTGGATCAAAAAAAAAAAAAAACTAACACAAGATATATATTTCACAAGTTGAAGTGCGGAGGGTGTTGAAGAGGAATGTACTAACTCGCAATTCGGCAAGTACAATAATATTTAAGAAAGTTGAAGCAAGATTGATGTGAAAATATGATTATTATAGTTGATCTGTAATGTTGGCTGTAATTTTCACTTTTGTAAAAGCATGGGGGTCAGCCTCATACCAGCCTATTAGTCATGGAACAATGTGTACTTACAAAATGAACCCAACCTGCTATGAACATAAACCTTGCAAGTTCTGCCGCCTTTCTCGGAAACCTCGCGCTTTTGGCAAAAATATACAATTTTTTTACAGCATTGGTTGTTAGCTTCATAGCAATCTTTTGTGGGCAAGAAGAAAGGCGGAAATGCGCAGAAAAAGAGGCGCAGTGTTTGGAGACCGCGCTTTCGCCGTTGCGGGACCGTCCACTTGGAACCAGCTGCCTCCTGAAGTGCGCGCCAAGGAAGGAATCGAGAGCTTCAAGAAGGGAATGAAGACCCATTTCTTCACCGCCGCTTCAAGCCTAAAAGCGCCCTTGCAGTGACAGTAGTTACGAAACGGCGCTCTACAAATCATCATCATCATCATCATTGGAGGCTAGGGTTTATTAAAGTGAAATTTGTTTTATGTTTTAGTTTTTGATGTCCATATGTATTTTTATTTATTGATTTTAAAAAATGTAATTTGTCGTGTATGTTCCTTGACTTATAGGTTGGTATGCGGCTGACCACCCATGCTGTAAAAATGGTTCACTTTGCCAATGTCACCCCTGTTTCAGGGAATGTCGACAAGAGTTGCAGGGCTTACGTTCATTTGAGGTTTGGATTTTATTTGTAAGTGCACAATCAGCATTTGTAAGCGCGAACTACACGTATTGGTTTATGGGCATACATCTGAGAGCTTTAAATGAATATATCCTTGCAACTTAGATTTTATATATATATATTACTATTATAGATTATTATAGTCTAATCTAATCTAATCTAAGCTGCAAGGATATATACCATTTAAGATTTACATCAAATGCATTCCCACAAGCAGACATATATAATTTCGCGCTAACACATGCCGCATGTGGACCTACATTATAAGAACGTCTCCATCTCAAATGAACATAAGCCCTGCAACTCTTGCCGTCCTTCCCTGAGAAAGGGGTGACATTGGCAAAGTGAACCATTTTTTCACAGTATGGGTGGTCAGCCGCATACCAACCTATAAGTCAAGGAACTGTGACGATGATAAAAGGAAAAAATTAATTTACTTGAGGGAACCGTATTTTTCAAGTGCTTAAAATGTCATTAAGATCGTTCCACTCGATGAGCGTCATCTCTTCACCCTTTCAATGCAGAAAAACAAACTCCTAATCCGGCGTCTCGCTCTCTTTGTATAGAGAAAGAGCAGGACAACGCTATGGATACGTTGTTGGAGAGAAAACAGGCAAACAATTGCGTTTGAATTAAGAAAAATAGGTTTGTATGGAAAATAGGTTATCGGGGAAATAGGATGCACGAAAAACTGGGTTACAGATATTGTGTTGACATAACAAGATTATGCAAAAATGGAAGTGCAACGCAACGCAAAAACGCTACTAAGATACACATATAGTGTAGCTTCTTGCCGCGTTATCCCCGAAGGGGTCGCATGTGGCGAGTTGAACCTATTTATTTTTACAGGTAAGGGGGCCGGCCTTACGCCAACCACTTCAGTTGAAGTGGAGGTTTCCCAGCTCCCGAGAGTGCTGGTACTCATTTCTTGTGAAGGCTGAGTAAACCTTGCCGGTATTTCATTTTGGGGTTTGAAATAAACACCGAAACGGGAAATCATTTCTGACACCCTCGGTGGGATTCGAACCCGAGCTTTCGGCATGGAATGCAAGCACTCTACCACCTGAGCTATCGAAGTGCTCAAAAATAAAAACAAAAATGCATTTTCATACATAATAATTCCTTGAGTGAAGTGAATTCTTGACTTATAAGTGATTTCTTAACTTTTAGGTTGTTATGAGGCTGACCACTCAGATTGTACAAATATGGTTCACTTTTCCAATGTAACGTTTGAGAGAAGGTCGGCTAGACCATAATAAAGAGCCTCAAATGTCAAGTTGCAAACTTACATTGGAAGTGGAGTGGAACAGACTGCCACCCGGAGTGAAGAACTCCAAATCTGTGGATGTATTTCGCGGAGCACTCAAGGCACACCTTTTTAGAAAGTCTTATCCGTGATCGGAGAGGGCCCTTGAGGTGTGACACACACAAAAACGGCGCTCTCTTATCATTTGTAATTTAAAATAAATTAGCCTGATATTATTATTATTATTATTATAACATGTAATAGCTTCCTATGAATGAGGAGTGAAGAGATGATGAAAAAACTGTAAGATTTTGAAGTTAAAATATCATGTATTTTGAATTGTTTGTGTATTAACAGTGTGAAAATTCATATTCAATAATATTTAATTTAATTAATTGAAAGATTCAAATAAAAACACTGTTTTGTATTTTCACGATTATAATAATTTATTATTTAATTTTACAAACGTTTTCGATAATATATCATTGTCAGGTATACAAAAAATTTAAATCCAAAGTCATTGGTACCATAGAGTTTTACAATCCAAATGTGGTCATTCAATAAAATAAAATAAAATACCTAATAAAATCATAGTACATTATATAAGTATTCAATTAAATTAATAAAATTAAAAAAAAAAACTCTATGGTACCAATGACTTTTGATTTAATTTTTTTGTATACCTGACGATGATATATTATCGAAAACGTTTGTAAAATTAAATAATAAATTATTATAATCGTGAAAATACAAAATAGTGTTTTGATTTGAATCTTTCAATTAAATAAATAAAATATTAATAATATTATGTTTCAGAGAAAATCATTTCACACATGAAAGATTCAAATTTAGTATAAACACGTATTATTCTTACTTTGATTGCGGATGTACTGAAGATCAATTCCCCAAATAGTGAAAATCGTTGAAAACTCACCTACAACAAAGAAAAACATCTTATAAGTATATATTCAAAGAAAGTAGCACTTTTTTTAATAGAAAATACGTTAAAAATATTATAATAATAATTAATAGAGCACACAGATAATAAATAATTATAAATGTCCGGTCGATAGCTCAGTTGGTAGAGTGATTGCATTCCATAACGTGAGCTCGGGTTCAAATCCCAACGAGGGTGTCAGAAATGATTTCCCGTTTCGGTGTTTATTTCAAACCCCGAAATAAAATACCGGCAAGGTTTACTCAGCTTTCACAAGAAATGAGTACCAGCCCTCTCGGGAGCTGGGAAACCCCCACTTCAAATGAAGTGGTTGGCGTAAGGCAGGCCGGCCCCCTTACCTCTAAAAATAAAAAGGTTCAACTCGCCACATGCGACCCCTTCGAGGATAACGCGGCAAGAAGTTACACTATATGTGTAGCTTAGTTGCGTTGCGTACATGGTAAAAAACTGACCACCAATATGTACAAAAAATGGTTCAATTTTTTTTTAAGGAATCCTGTGTAGGAGGCTCCACAATTCTTAAAAGGCTTGAGGGTATATGTCACCCTGGAAGAGTTCCGCAAGGATGTTGCTTGAAAGGTTGTGTGTCACTCCTGTTTCAGGGAAGGTCGGCAAGAGTTCCAGGGCTTATGTTCATTTGAGTTTTGATTTATGAATTTGCCAGCGACCATACCATGTTGTAAGCACCGGTTCTCTTCCAATCACTGAAGTTAAGCAACATTGGGCGCGGATAGTATTTGGATGGGTGACCGCTTGGGAGCACCGCGTGTCGTTGGCATTTCTTGGACCGGACCGTATACCAGTGACAACACTTCTGACTTGTAAATGGAAGGTTGTGGATTTGAATCCCGGCGGAGCATAAAAAATTTACCAATTATAAAAATATGCTCTTCGCTGGGTGAAACAATTCATAAAAAACCTTTACCAGACCGGTCACTAAAAAGGTCCATCCAGCCTTACAGCAACTAGATCTTGTTGAGTATTGGCGCTTTGTAGCGACGACCAAGCTCGTTAACACCTCTGCGGCACTACAACGAGTGTCATATACCCCTAGAGTCTCCGAATTCTAGGAAGTCTCCCACACAGGCTTCCTTATAAAAAATTGTTTCCAAAATCATTAAAAAATTCTACTGTTGAGTTTATACGAATTATTATATGCGAAGAGAGCTGTTTACTTTCCGGAACGACTTATCCAAGCGTTAAATATACTCGTATATGCCGGGTCGATAGGCAAGCTAAGATAATATGAAATTAAAAGGAGACTGTACCGTGAAGTAAATCTGTTAATTCTAAAACATGTCAAACACATGGTAGTAGTAGCTTATTAAAGAAAACAGGGGATTAGAAAGACCGATGAAAGAACGGCTTGATCAGGTGAGATTGCAAAAGAATAGGAGAAAGGATGTGAGAAGGGAGCAGTGAGTGAGTGAATGAATAAAAGTGAACGAATGTTAAAAGACTAGCGAGTTGAAGGGAATCGAAAAGTAGTGCTGCAAAAGGTTTTTAACTCAGTAGACAGAGGTATATTGTGGGATGTTTTGAAAGCACATTATAACGAAATTCGAATCATATCTTATCATATCAATAATATATAATCTAAGTTGCAAAGATAATGCATGCCCAGAATCAGGCGTCTGGAAGTTCGCGCTTACACATGCTGCATGTTAATATACAAAATAAAACAAACGTCACATGAACATAAACTTTAGACTTTTCCTGAACCCGGGGTGGCATTGGTAAAAGTGAACCAAGTTTTTACAGCATGGGGTCAACTTCATGTACAAACTTATTAGTAGATTGGCAGTAAATTTTGGAGTTGGGGTATTTCGTAGACACAAAACGGTCACAGTATTTCACACATAAACATATTTCCACGTGATGCTCTGTACGCATTACAATTTAATTAAATCATAATTGTATGAAATTATTCACAATTGAAGTAATTTAATTATTTTAGTCTGAAACGTGTTAATTAAATCAGAGTAGGTTGGCAACCGAATATACATGCGTGGAATGTTACCTTCTTATCTAATCTAAGTTGCAAAGATATGTAACATTATGGATTCACATAATATGCATTCTCACAAGCAGACACGTAGGTACACGTTCGCGCTTACACATGCCGAATGTGAACCAAGAACATAAAAACCGAAATTTCAAATGAACATACACCCTGCAACTCTTGCTGACCTTCTCTGAAACAAGAGTGACATTGATGCTGGAGTGATGTTTTCCAAGATCTGTTGCCGTGGTCTGTGAGAGCTGGAGCTTCTCATCAAGATCATCATCATCATCATACTTCACGATGAAGAAGCCCATTGTAGAAATGGGCGAAACGTCCGGAAGCTCCAGCTCCCACAGACCACGGCAACAGATCCCGGAAAACATCACTCACTCCAGCATCATCAGCCGGCCGTGTAAGCCTAAAACTCTTATTCAAGAGTGACATTGGCAAAGTGAACCATTTTTTACAGCATGGGTGGTCAGCCGCATACTTACCTACAAGTCACCTTCCCACAGTTAAATGTGGTCTTGCAACGCAACGCTGTGTTCAGGTAAATCACACCATAAGGACCGATATATTTAAGTATAGTACCAAAACTTGTTTTCGATTATGGCGAGTATATTAAGTTCCAAGAACGGTTTCGTAAACAATCCGTTTGCATCCTCAGGTGGCTAAATAATTACTGTAACTATTTAGCCACCAGATGATGCAAACGGATTGTTTACGATACCGGTCTTGGAACTTAATATACTCGCCGTAATCAAAAACCAAGTTGTTTTATTTTTTATATTTTAGTAAAGTTAACTATAATAATAATCTATAATCTAAGTTGCAAGGATATATTCATTTAAAGCTCTCATATGTATGCCCACAAACCAACAAGTGTAGTTCGCGCTTGCAAATGCTGAATGTGTGCTTACAAATAAAATCCAAACCTCAAATGAACATAAGCCCCACAACTTTTGCCGACCTTCCCTGAAACAGGGGTGACATTGGCAAAGTGAACCATTTTTTACAGTATGGGTGGTCAGCCTCATACCAACCTATAAGTCAAGGAATCCAACCTATAAGTCAACTCAAATGAAATTTAAGCAAATTTTCATCATATTTTTCTCACCAAATTTCCCCAGTAACTATTAATTTAGTAAACCTAAGATTTTCAAGATGGCGTCGTCTTCACTGACAGCAGCTGTTTTTTCTTATATGTTAAAATACCTACACCAAAATTGCTGTAAAAGAAACATTTTTGTTTCATTTTCCAGCTGATTTTTTTATTTTTACGACCAGTTTTTTAGAGCTTTTGAATGGCATTGTAATAAATTCTAAGATTTTGAGTCGGGGCTTATCACTTCGGAACTTTTAAGTTTTAGCTATCTCAAACTGTAATATAATTTGATTAATAGTTAACTAAAATATATAACTGCACTTAAAAATATGCTATGACCCATAGACAAAATCTACCTAACAATTCGCTCAAAAAGAACTTCTACTCTATTTAAAAAAAAAACGTGAAAATCCATTCAGAATTTACAAAGAAAATATTAAACACTTTTATTATAAAAGCTTGGAGCAGTTTTTTTTTTTTGAAAAGGCGAAAATATGACAAATGACGTTTTTTCACAAATAGTTTCTTCAGCCGACCGGAGTGTAGAAAGTTCAACAAAGGAGCTTTTGATAAAAAATAACACAATGCTCGCGTTCCAGCATATTTTTTAACAAAGTTCCACTCAGTCAATACACCAACCTACCTTTTTGTTTACGAAGTTCATTTTGTGTAAATAAAGGAGCCCGCTTCGCTGTAACTGTAACTGTAACTCTGTCGCCATTCCGCTAGGGGTGGCCAGAGCCTCTGCAGAGTTGCCTCCATTTTTTCCTATCCTTACATACCTCTTTCAATTCATTCATATCCATCAACTTTTTCATGCATTTTCTTCTTTTACGCTTACTTTGTATATCCCATTCTTTCACAATCTCCTCAATCTGATCACTCCATACTTTTCTCGGTCGTCCCTTCCCTCTTTTTCCTTTCACACTTTCTTTGTATACATACTTTGTCAGTCTATCATCGCTCATTCTTTCCACATGCCCAAACCATCTCATCACATTCTTTTGTACCGCGATGACACAATTGTAAGTGGCAAAAAATTTAAAGGTCTTTTTTTTTTTTCAAGGAATCCTGTGCGGGAGACTCCCAAGATTTTTTTTCTTTAAAATAAATTTGTGAAGAGCACCGAGTCCGGTCGATAGCTCAGTGAATAGAGTGCTTGCATTCCATGCCGTGAGCTCGGGTTCGAATCCCATGATTTCCCGTTTCGGTGTTTATTTCAAACCCCAAAAAATACCGACAAGGTTTACTCAGCCTTCACAAGAAATGAGTACCAGCCCCCTCGGGAGCTGGGAAGCCCACACTTCAACTGAAGTGGTTGGCGTAAGGCCGGCCCCCTTACCTGTAAAAATAAATAGGTTCAACTCGCCACATGCGACCCCTTCGGGGATAAAGCGGCAAGAAGTTACGCTATATGTGTAGCCTAGTCGCGTTTTTTTAAGTTGCGTTTTTACCGATACTGTAAAAAATGGTTCACTTTGCCAATGTCACCCCTGTTTCAGGGAAGGACGGCAAGAGTTGCAGGGCTTATGTTCATTTGAGATTGAGTTTTTATATTGTAGGTCCACATGCGGCATGTGTTAGCGCGAAATATGCATGTCTGCTTGTGGGAATGCATTTAATATAAATCTTAAATGATATATATATTTGCAGCTTAGATTAGATTAGTGTCATTCTAAATCTAAATCTAAGTTGCAAAGATAAATATCATTTGAGATTCATATTAAATGCATTCCCCCAACCTACAATTTAAAAAACCCAACCTCAAATGAACATAAGCCCTGCAACTCTTGCCGAACTTCCCTGAAACAGGGGTGACATTGGCAAAGTGAACCATTTTTTACAGTATGGGTGGCCAGCCTCATACCAACCAATAAGTCAAGGAATATCATTAATTAATCTTAATTAGTTTTTTTCTAAATCTATACAAAAAAAAAAAAAACATGTCTTCCTACAAAACTCCTTTCATCTCCGATTTTTAATACAATCAACCCGATTTTTTTTGTCTCGCAAATGAATTAAGTAAAAAAAAAAACGATCCTTTCTTAGATAACTGAGAGGACATCGGGGGGTGGGTGGGGACAGGTTCGTCTGTGAAAAATGTGAAATGTCATCGGAAAATGAGTTTTTATATCGCTTTCCCGTAATAGAGAATATGGAAGCGTGACTCGAGATAAAAATTCCAAAAGAATCGAGTGCCATTTTTTTTTCTGTGTAATACTTTTTTTTTTATTGAAAATTATAATAAATCAGTTTAGTGGATGTTCTTGTAGAAGGAAAAAGGATATTAATCTTGAAGCGTTCATTAAAAAATATTTAAGTTTTTCAATATAATAACAAAAATATTACTTCTAAAGACTTTTTTTTTACACATGTTTTTCGTTTTAAGGACCGAGAAGGCTTATATAACTCGTGTAATAGTAGAACGTCGGAAGAATCTAAAATCTAAGTTGCAAAGATATATTAACATTTAAAGCTCATATCAAATGCATGCCCACAAACAAACAACGTGTAGTTTGCGTTTACAAATGCTGAATGCGTACTTACAAATAAAACCCAAAACTCAAATGAACATAGACTTCACAGACTTAGAACATAGACTTCACAGACTTTATTATTTACTCACACAGGCAAACACAGCACACAATTGCACATTCGTAGCAATATCAATCAAGTAGCCATAAAAAAAACATTTTAAAATACGTTAAACTCTTCGGAGGCCCCTTTGTAAGTAAACTAGATCGTTTACGATCAGCCCGAATCATCACATTTGACAGCCTGATCAGCTGTTCACGCAGGGTCATATTAAATCGCTTTCTATCAACCTATTCGATCGGTAAATATATCAAGACAGCTGGGGCAATAGAGAACGATTCATGGTAATTCTCTTCTCTTTTTGACTATTTTTCATATCGAAAACTGTATTTGAACTAAAAATAGGTTAACCTATTCACAGAACGATGCGTTTATGGGATAGAAAGAGCGCATTACATTCTTCACGGTATAATTTTACAAAGAGGGGACATTAGGGGGAACCTGTACGAAAACAACTTCATATATTTGAGCGTCACAAAGGCCAAGCTAGAACTGGTGGAAACGCAGTTGCATAATATAAACTATATAGAGGAGAAGCGAAGACGAGGAAAACTAGTCGAGGATGTGATAGTCAAACTCTTATACAACGGACTGTGGATGTAACGAACTAAAGAGCAAAGTGAAGATTATCAATTGTTTTGATAAAAACTGGTGGAAACGCAGTTGCATAATATAAACTATATAGAGGAGAAGCGAGGACGAGGAGAACTAGTCGAGGATGTGATAGTCAAACTCTTATACAACGGACTGTGGATGAAACGAACTAATGAGGAACATGGAAAAGATTTTAAATCTAATATAATCTAAGTCGCAAAGATTTGTAACATTGGTGAATATGCATTCTAAGAAGCAGACACGTATAAGTTCGCGCTTGTATATGTCGCATGTGAACCTACAACATCAACGTCAACGACGTTACCAGGTTGAAAGCACCGGTTCCCATAGATCACCGAAGTTAAGCAACATTGGGCGCGGATAGTACTTGGATGGGTAACCGCTCAGGTACACCGCGTGTCGTTGGCATCTTGGACCGGTCCGTAGTCCGTAGTGGCAACACTTCGGACTCGTAAATGGAAGGTTGTGGATTCGGATCCCGGCGGATCACAAAAATATACCATTTATATTTCGAATGTGCTCTTCGCTGAGTTGAAAAATTCATAAACCTTTACCAAAGACCGGTCACTGAAAGGTCCATCCAACCTTACAACAACTGGGTCTTGCTTGAGAATTGGCGCTTTCTACAGCGACGACCAAGCTCGCAGAGGGCTCTTGAGGTGTGATACACACAAAAACAGCGCTCACCAAATAAATCATCCTAATATTTTTATTATTATTAACATAAAAACCCAAATCTCAAAAGAACAAATACCCTGCAACTCTTTCCGACTTTCCCTGAAGCACAGGTGACATTTGCAAGGTGAAACATTTTAACAGCATGTTTGTTCATCATTTTGATAAAAACTGGTTAAAAGGAACTGGTAGAGTTGCAGTTGTCTTTATATAGATACGGTAAGAGCTATCGAAGTTCGTCGAGACTTCCACCCCTGGTGTCTAAGCTAATCCATGCTTACCAACTTCTATGTTGTACAATTTTTAAAGTCTGACTCAAAAAATTATTCTTGAACAAATGTTCGTTGTATAAGGAAGCGTAGCTTAGAAGTAAGTAAAGAAGAGACGTTCTTATATAATCTATAATAATCTATAATCTAAGTTGCAAGGATATATTCATTCAAAGCTCTCAGATGTATGCCCACAAACAAACACGTGTAGTTCGCGCTTACAAATGCTGATTGTGTACTTACAAATAAAATCCAAACCTCAAATGAACATAAGCCCTGCAACTCTTGCCGACATTCCCTGAAACAGGGGTGATATTGGCAAAGTGAATAATCTCTGGAATCTAAGCTCATCCTTGCTTACTCATTTCTAGTTGTGCAATTTTTAAAGTCTGACTCAAACATTTATTCTTGAACGAATGTTCGTTGTGTAAGGAAGTAAAGCTTAGAAGTAAGTTAAGAAGAGACGCTCTTATAATCTCTGGTATCTAAGATCATCTTTGTTTACTCATTTCTAGTAGTGCAATTTTTAAAGTCTGACATAAAAATCATTTCTTCTTGAACGAATGTTCGTTGTGTAAGAAAGCATAGCTTAGAAGTAAGTAAAGGAGAGATGGTCTTAAACTCTCCCTGGTATCTAAGCTCATCCTTGCTTACTGACTCCTATGTTGTGCAATTTTTAAAGTCTGACTCAAACATTCATTCTTGAACAAATGTTCGTTGTATAAGGAATCATAGCTTAGCAGTAAGTAAAGGAGATATGCTCTTATACTCATCATTGCTTACTGACTTCTGTGTTGTGAAATTTTTAAAGTCTGACTCAAACATTTATTCTTGAACAAATGTTCGTTGTGTAAGGAAGCATAGCTGAGAAGTAAGTAAAGGAGAGGACTGGAGTATAACGCGGTACGATGCTAATACTGTCTCTGGCCAGCTATAAAACTTACCTAGCTACACGGCGGGCACGACCGTGGACCGGAATTGCCGTAAAGTTTGCGCTCAAAGACGCTGAAAAGCGCCCGGATAACCTATTTCTGTCCCGGGACGGAGAAAAAAATTGCGTCGCTATCGACCACAGTCTCCCCCGGTGAAGGAAAAATTCCATCTTCTATCCAACATTGCTTGCAAAAAAAAAAGTAATAATAATAATAAATAACTAATAAGAATCGTATTATACAAAAAATGTAATGGAGTGGAGGTGTCGGTACTCGAAATTGCGTTATTGAAACAACCCGCAAGATCGAACCCCGCCTGCGTTGTGTCCTATCGATAGTAATTTTGACCTTGGTTCAAAATATTATGTCATTGGGTAATTGATGATAATTATAAATTGAAATTCAAAATATTTAACAATGAATTGTGACACTGATATTACAAGAGTCACTGCTCCTGAGGATGTCTTTTTGAGGCGAAAATATTCGAGCCAAAAAATAAAAATAGAATTGTTGGTGAATTAAAACCGTTATTTTTACAAATAAATACAAAGGACTTTCACTGTGGAAACCACCAAACCCTAACATAATATATAATGAATCATTGTTAATTGATTTCTGTCCAGACAAAACAGGTTGGTGAATTGCATTTCTCTTCACAACTCTATTTTAAAAAATGATAGAAGCTATGATCTAACTTTAATTTAAGTCGCAAAGATGTATGAGCCGTTATAAAATATGCTATATATGTAACTATGAACTATACTACCTGTACCATGACGTCGGATGTGGACCGTCACTTATAAATATATATATTTTGTATTGTTTGTGTATTAACACTGTGAAAATTCATAATGTTTAGTTTACAATTTTTTTGAAGGAATTCAAAGAAAACACTGTTTATTTTCACTCAAATATATTTAAAAAGATTAAAATCTTTTTAAATATATTTGAGTGAAAATAAACAGTGTTTTCTTTGAATTCCTTCAAAAAAATTGTAAACTAAACTTATAAATATAATAATCTAAGTTGCAAGAATGTATTAACATTTAAAGCTCATATCAAATGCATGCCCACAAACAAACACGTGTAGTTCGCGCTTACAAATGCTGTCCCCTTTTGTAATGCGATGAAAACCAGCCAGATACAAAATAAAAGTACAGCCAAAGATATTTTATTACAAGTTTATACATACTATATGCGAAAAGACTTTTTCCCCGACCTAATTTTATGCTAAACAGAAGAGATTTTAGAGCACTTAAAAGAAAACTCTCCCCTTGGCAATATTGTGACATCCAGATAGTACTGGGATCATTGTCAACTGTAAACGGATGACGGCATTACTGGCAGATAACCCATTCACGTCCAAGGGGAGAAAAACTATACAAAAAAAAAAAACAAAACACACAGAGTATGAGCGTTTCATCTGAAAATGTAAGAAAATTTATACGCACACTAGAGGCGCTGCTTATGGTTATTTATAATTTTTGGTAGACGCTTTAGTTGAGTTTGAAATGGATGTTACAGGGGTAACGCAATCATGTCCCACCCATGGAGGATCGTAAAAAACTCCAGGGACAACTTTGTACGTACGTGACATGACACCTTACACGCACAGCAGGTCCCGAAATTCGTCATGAAACTGAAAAATGATCAAGTCTTATAATTCTAAATCTTCGCCATACATGGTGAAAAACGAAATGTCTTCGCTAAAATGAGTAATGTGCTGTTGTGCCGAGATTTAAACTTTAAACTGTGGAAGTGCTTGGTAAGGTGCTATGTCTTCCCAAATCCCGACCGGTCCGTAGCTCAGTGGTAACACTTCGGACTCGTAAATGGAAAGTTGTGGATTCGAATCCCGGCGGAGCACAAAAAAATATACCAATTATATTTCCAAATGTGCTCTTCGCTGGGTTGAAAAATTCATAAACCTTTACCAAAGACTGGTCACTGAAAGGTCCATCCAACCTTACAGCACCTGGGTCTTGTTTGAGTAGTGGCGCTTTGTAGCGTCGACCAAGCTCGTATACCTCTGCGGCACTACAACAAGTGTAAAGATGGCCGCAAGTGAACAGCTGATTAGTTTTCATACAAATATAACCAAAATTCGGTAGGTAAGAATGACCGTGGTGGTGAGACTTTCAGGCCAGGCATCATTAGTTTTGACAATTTTATTAATTTTTAAAACTGAACAATTTTAAAACTTAATTTAAATCGGATATTGAACGAACCGTTAAGAGAGAACTTACATCATTCTCGACGTTTCGTCAGCGACGTAGCCGACGTCTTCAGGAGAACATCCTCTCTGTACGGCGACTGAGGATGAACTCTCATTAGTTTGTCAATGCGTGGGCTCAACCGACGACTAAAATGTCTAAGAATAGCCCCGTAAGAGGTTAATTAATCTCTGGAAGTTGGTGTTGAGGATGTAATTAGCGGGGATTGTGATGATATCCCTGATGTGGATTTGCTGAAGGCTGCAGCCAGCTGTGCCAGCCCCAGAACTGGAACTGGAGGAGATCCACGGCCAGAATTAGTAGACTTTTACAAGCACCTTTGAATTTCTAGAAAAACAATACATTCACACCATCATACTGATAAATTTGGCCGCTTTGTCCTGCGCACAGAGTAGAACGTAAATCAAATCAACGAATACCGGAGCACCAGCGTACATTATGATATTCCTAGCTACACGCTTGTACGTGCGTATTTTATTATGAGTTTTTTGTTCCTTCTGTTTCACACAGTGAGCCGACTTTTATATCCGCAGTTTTTTGTGACTCTTTTACTCGCGTCAGGTCCACGCGCGTCCCATAATAACCCTAATTTCCCCTATAAAATAATTTTAATCTTTCGCTACTCCTTCGTGTCGGCAGGACTATAAAAGCTGTTCATATTAATGTGGAATTGGCACAGACGACATGTAAAAAAAATGTAACATCACGCGGCCAGGATGCTAGTGAGAAAACTGATATAATTTTTGTTTGCGATCCTTACAGGTATGAGGCTGACCACGCATGCTGTAAACTTGGTACACTTTTGCCAATGACACCCCGGATTCAGGGAAAGGCGGCAGTTCATGTTCATGTGAGGTTTGGTTTATTCTGTAAGTACTAATCTAATCTAATCTAAGCTGCAAAGATATATATCATTTAAGATTTATATTAAATGCATTCCCACAAGCAGATATGTATAATTTCGCGCTAACACATGCCGCATGTGGACCTACAATATAAAAACCCAATCTCAAATGAACATAAGCCTTGCAACTCTTGCCGTCCTTCCCTGAAACAGGGGTGACATTGGCAAAGTGAACCAATTTTTTTATAGTATGGGTGGTCAGCCGCATAACAACCTATAAGTCAAGGAACATACATGACAAATTACATAAGTACACATTCTTTATTTGGGCATGCATTTAATATGATTCTTAAATGCCAATATATATCTTTGCAACTTGGATTATAGATCTTTTTACTTTACCTGCGCTAACGCTACTAAGCAGCACATATAGTGTGACTTCTTGCCGCGTTTTTCCCGCAGGGGTTGCATTTGGTGAGTGTAATCCATTTATTTTTACAGGTAAAGGGGCCGACATTACACCAACCACTTCACTTGAAGTGGGGGTTTACCAGCTTCCGAGGGCACTGGTTCTCATTCCTTGTGAAGGCTGAGTAAGCCTTGCCGGTATTTATTTTAGGTTTGAAATAAACACCGAAACGGGAAATCATTTCTGACACCCTCGGTTAGATTTTTTTCAATTAAAAACGCAAAATAACACATATTCTTCCTGGCAATTATTTGCCTCGACAGAATCCACACACCTACCTATCAACTAGCCTAACTATCGTCATGTATTTCAGTTCCATTGTAGAACGACAAAGTGACAAAACGACGCATGACATAACGACACATGACAGAACGACACACGAGAGAACGACACATGGCAGAACATCACTTTGACAAAACATCACTACAAGAAAATATCACAGAAAAGTACATAACAAAACGAAACCGTTTCATGTGCCGTTTATGGTATGTTCTATTTTATGTTTGTTCTGTTTTATGTATGTGATGTTTTATGTATGTGATATTTTATGTATGTGATGTTTTCAGTTTTGTCATCCGATATTTTGTTATAGTGATGTATTTTCTCTGTTGTTTTGTCATCTAATCTAATCTAAGTTGCAAAGATATGTAACATCAGGGATTCACATTACATGCATTCTCACAAGCAGACACATACAAGTTCGCGCTTGCACATACCGCATGTGAACCTACAACATAAAAATCAAATCTCAAATGGACATACGCCCTGCAACTCCTGCCGACCTTCCCTGAAACAGAGGTGACATTGGAAAAGTGAACCATTTTCTACAGCATGGTTGGTCAGCCGCATACCAACCTATAAGTAGGGACTGGAAAATTTCGCGATCGCGATAAAACGAATTTATTCGCGAATTTTGATGTTTTTACGCGAATAACGCGAAATTTGAGGTTTTACGCAAATATCGCGAATTTTCGTACTTTTGGTAGAAATTGTGCGAAAAAGTTGTTATGTGTCGCTTCTGCAACGCAACTATTTTGTGGGAAAGAAAAGATTTCTTGTGAAAACCCTTTGCAAGGTGCAAAGCACAAAAAAAATGGTCGGTGTTATAGCCGAGGGGGCCAAGTGGGGCCAAGTGGGCTGATCTTTCAACGTTGAAACACGCTAGAACGCTAGACGCGAGGTTCGATCCCCGCCTGGGTCATTTGACCATAAATTTGACCCTGGTTCAACAAATGTAATTGGGTAATTATAAATTAATAATTAATTAAAATGAACAATACTCGTAATGATTTTTTCATTAATGATATTAATACCTGTTTCTGGCCAGGCAGAGTAGGTTGGTGAATTGCATTCCTATTAACAAATCTATTTTATTAAAAAAATAAATGATAAGCAGAACTGTCCTGGACATCCAAACAGACTTGAATCGTGACATCAATGAAATAGGAAATACATCAAGGAGTGAAGCTGCTGCTGGATTAGATTAAGAGCACAACTTGAGGCTTTCATAAAAGCCAACATCCCTCGAAAAAATTAGATACCCCTCATCTAGAGAGACTAAATGTAATATTTTAAAAGGATATTGCAGGGTATTCGGAGTGTCATTCAAATATTAATACTTTTTTCAATCAATGGTTTTTTGTAAGTTGTAACTCGTATTGATTCAGATGTTGTTTATTTATTGTTTTTGAAGGTACATATTTTTGTTTATATAATAAATTGTAAATATTAGTAAAATCTATAGTTTTGAAATTACATAAACCTTTATTTCGATCAAATCAACCCTAAAAATTACATCGAATCTCCCCGTTTATCATAAAAAATAACGCGAATTTCCCTGTTTTTGATCAAAAATAACGCGAATTTCCCGAAAAAATAACGCGAATTTCGCAAAAAATAACACCACTTTTTTCCAGTCCCTACCTATAAGTCAAGGAACAGTACCCGTAGTACGAGTTTTTTCACAATACCTACTCGAAGTATTGAGTCTAGTAGTGTTTTGTCAGTGTGATTCCTTGACTTATAGGTTGGTATGAGGCTGACCACCCATACTGTAAAAAATGGTTCACTTTGCCAATGTCACCCCTGTTTCAGGGAATGTCGGCAAGAGTTGCAGGGCTTATGTTCATTTGAGTTTGGATTTTATTAGTAAGTACTTGTCTTGTCTTGTCTTGTATCCTGCCGCCTTTCCTCTAGGGGTGGCCAGTACCTCCACACAAGTGCCTCCACTTGACTCTGTCCTTGCATACTTCTTTCATCTCATCTAATTTCATCACTCTTTTCATGCATGCTCTTCTCTTGTTTCCACTCTGTAGATTCCATTCATTCGCAATCTCATTTATCTGATCAATCCATTGTTTCCTAGGTCTTCCCCTTCCACGCTTACCTGTTACATTCCCTTTATACACTCCTAAGTACACAATCAGCATTTGTAAGCGCGAACTACGCGTGTTTGTTTGTGCGCATACATCTGAGAGCTTTGAATGAATATATCCTTGCAACTTAGATTATAGATTATGGATAGATGTACTGTCATTGTGATGGCCTCTCATGTGTTGTTCTGTCATGTGTCGTTATGTCATGTGTTGTTCTGTCATGTGTCGTTATGTCATGTAACTTTTTGTCACTGTGCCATTCAATCCTATCACCCTGTATTCCAGTTAAAATTGATCGGACTCGAACAGCAAAGGGTCAATTGGAGCTACAGCTTTGTGTCCCTTTGGAGGCCGCCTGGCTATTTGTGTGATTACCCTATCGCAGAGGTCAAAGGGACCCGTGATTCGATTGTGATTGCTGAATGGGACCAGGGACCTCGTCGGGATTCACCACCTCGTGATTTGAGGTCCAAGTATAAAGCATCCAGTCGAAACTAGACCAAAAAATGTATTGTAACGCAACTAGGCATCTAAGCTACACATATATTATAGCCTATATCTTCTTCTTCTGTTTCAATCCTGGGATTGGTTTGCAGCAACATCTTGTACTCTTGTTCTCCATTCCTCCCTGTCTTGTGCGGCTCTTTTTAGCTCTGCATATGTTGAGCAGCGCACGTCCACCAGCAGGTCCTTCAGGTACTCTTGGCGTGGGCGTCCCCTAGAGTTGGTTCCCTCGGTCATCCCCTCCATTATGGCATGCAAGAGACCTTCTTGTCGCATTACATGGCCGATCCATCTTGCACGCCTTTCGGACAAAGTCCTGAGCAGATGCCTTCCTCCTTGGATTATTTGGAGAACCTTCTCATTTGTAGTGTGGTCTCTCCAGGAAATTCCTATTAGTATTCTATATGACCACATCCCGAAAGCCTCTAGTCTCCGTTTATCTCTTTTGGATAGGCACCATGTCTCGCAGCCGTACATCAAGATACTCCATACATATGTTTTGATGAGGAGTAGTCTCAGTTTCAGGTCTATGTTGTTTCTAATCTAATCTAATCTAATCTAATCTAAGTTGCAAGGATATGTTACATTGGAGATTCACATTACATGCATTCTCACAACCAGACACGTACAAGTTCGCGCTTGCACATGCCTCATGTGAACCTACAACATAAAAACCAAATCTCAAATGGACATACACCCTGCAACTCTTGCCGTCCTTCCCTGAGACAAGGGTGACATTGACAAAGTGAACCATTTTTACAGCATGGGTGGTCAGCCGCATACCAACCTATAAGTCAAGGAACACACACACACGACAAATTACATTTTATACATAACTAAATTTGATTCTATTATTTTTGCTTTTTTATTAAATGCAAGTCTAGCCTGGTGTATACGGCTGTCGATGTCGCTCTTTGACGCCTTTGAGCCTATATAAGTTGTAGTAATTATTATATGTACCTAGGAAAGAGACATCAACTACCTACTGGAAGCTTTAGGTTCTGGAAGGTTCCAGCTAAATTGGCTTCTAGCAACTACTGTCTTTAGGAGTATAAAGGGCTGCAAGCGGCTCACAAGAATCAGTCTATATACATCGCTCAGCTTTTAAACAAGAAAGACATTTTAAGTGAAGACCAACTGTGAAGTAAATGTAAAGTGCTAAACCATAAATGTGAATTAATAAAAATAAATTGTTAAATAAATCTAAGTGTAAAATAAATATCCATGAAAGAAGACTAGTTTTTTTTTAATTTACAGACTTTTTTGAACCCTAAAAACACACCAATACTATTATTATTACTAAATACTTCTTAGTTAACCTGCGCTTTTCTCAAAGTACGATTATTAACAACCATTTGCAAATGTCACCCCAATGATAATAAGGTTAATAATGTTATATATCTTACATAATATTATGCATATTTTGTAGAAATTGGTATTTACAAGAACGACGTCACCTGTGGTACTCGTTCATCATTTGCCATCATCTGCAGAACAGACTCCCCCCCCCCCTTAATGCGAATGACGTAATATATAGACAGCCCCTAAGCTCAAAACTATGCTTATGGAGATGCATGTACCATGAATCTTAAATATAAGATGTCTTTGCAACTTAGATTATAGATTTGCTATTCGTACGACACCTTTTAGTTTCCTTGCACTTGAGGTAAACGCTACACCAGAGTTAGAACGGAAGTTTGTAGGCTCAACAGGTTCTGTTCAAAGATTCGCTACCTAGAAATGAAGGTCTGTGAATAATTTGATAGAGGTGTTTATAAGAGGTCTAAGTCGATCATTGATGTTTTCTTAGGATACCAAAGTAGGTTAGGCAGTTTGTATGATTCACCTTCAAAGGAAAATGTAAGAAAGTTATAGTTCCTTGACTTATAGGTTGGTATGAGCCTGACCACCCATGCTGTAAAAATGGTTCACTTTGACAATGTTACCCTTGTCTCAGGGAAGGACGGCAAGAGTTGCAGGGTGTTATGTTCATTGGAGATTTGGTTTTTATGTTGTAGGTTCACATGAGGCATGTGCAAGCGCGAACTTGTACTTGTATGGTTGTGAGAATGCATGTAATGTGAATCTCCAATGTAACATATCTTTGCAATTTAGATTAGATTAGATTAGATTAGATTATGGTGCTCACAATGCTGAAAACGACGATTCTCATGATATCGACGTAGAAGATTATGTATATATTTTAGGATATTCCAAATAGGTTACACAATTTCTTTTAATATTTCTTCAAAAGGATGTACATATAGAAAACGTAAGACATTTATCGACGATTTCATTAGTAAGATTCTACAAATAGCGGATAAAAACGACGATGGTGGAGTCACTGATGTTATACATACAGCAAGTGGTCTACCGTAAGTGGTGCTGGGCAGGTCATGTCGCAAGGCAGGACCATGACAGGTGTCCGAAACGGATCGTCCAGCGGCGGCCCAGGATGCCCAAGTGTGAGACAGAGTCGGGGAGACCCCAACTGAGGTGGCTGGACAACATCAAGGGAACTGAAGGCAGAGGATGGCTGAACACAGCAGCCGGCATGGCATGTTTTAGCATGCTTTGAATCATGCACGATTTTTTTCACAAGACGTCAATAACAGTGGATTTAATCGACGATAACGATGATTGTTATGACAACATCAACGCAACTAAGCTACACATATAATGCAACTTCATGATACGATGATCATAATAATGATTATAATTAGAATCGCAAACTTCACGTGTTTGCAGTTAGACACCTTCAATTATCCACACGTCTTAAAGTTGCGAGCTCGCACAAGTGGGGCTGAATAGTTGATGACGGGAAAGGCGGAGGCAAAAGTCACTCGCGGGGGACTATTGGCACAACGCTTCAAAGGCTAAACTACCCTCGCCTACATGTGTGACGCATAGGTATCTACCTCAGTGCTGCCAAATATTGTCCATGTCCAGCTATATATTCAATTTATTTTTCTTGTTATAGATCTAGGATCTGTTTATTGTGGAACTGCCGCCTGTGATGCAGAAGTTGGCGGCTAGGGTTTGTTAAATTGTAATTTGTTTTCTGTTAAGTTTTTAAGATATTATTATTTACTGATTTATAAAATGTAGTTTGTCGTGTGTGTTCCTTGACTTATAGGTTGGTATGCGGCTGACCACCCATGCTGTAAAAATGGTTCACTTTGCCAATGTCACCCCTGTAACAGGGAAGGACGGCAAGAGTTGCAGGCTGTATGCCCATTTGAGATTCGGTTTTTATGTTGTAGGTTCACATGAGGCATGTGCAAGCGCGAACTTGTACATGTCTGGTTGTGAGAATGCACGTCATGTGAATCTCCAATGTAACATATCTTTGCAACTTAGATTAGATTAGATTTAGTTAAAAAATAAGTAAAATTCGAAAAATATGTACAGTACGATGCAAAAAGCTTTGGAGCCTGTAAAATACATGCATACATATGCAGGTATACACATATATATACATGGGGAGAAAAGATTCATCTCGGGTCGTGAGGACCTTCGCATAATAGACTACGTCTAAATATAAATTGTTAAACTTAGTCGCTGAAAGGTCGATTGAATTTTTATTTTAATGTTCTTCATGAAGGTTTTCATACAGATTACTTCTATAAATAAATAAATCTGGCATTGAATATTCATCAGGCATATTTTCTTTCAGAATATGTTTTTAGTTTTTTTAACAATTTTTTTTCCATTGTATTAAATATGAGCCTTAATTAATGTCAATATACATATCGATACGTCAGAGGTAAAACTGAATAAGTGACAGAGTAAGCTAACATGGGTTTTACAGATTTTTTCCTATTGTTTATGAGAGAAAACACTCCTAAAGTGTCAAAATCCTATAGTCCTATATTAAGAAGTCTTTCATGATCGCTTTCTTTTTATAAGTTCACTTACTTTAAGAAGTTACACCTAATAAAATGTTCTGATCTCTCCAATCAGTGAATTAGTGAAGGTTTTTCCTTCCAAGTGGCGATATATTTACCAGTCCGTAGTCTATTGGTTAACACTTCGGACTCATCAGTGGAAGGTAGTGGGTTCGAATCACAGCGGAGCACGAAAAAAGATTTTATTTTCCAAATTCGCTTTTTGCTACGTCGAAAAATTAATCTGCCTTTAACAAAGACCGGTCACTATTGATCCCTCCAGCATTACACCAACTGTGTCTCGCTTGAGAATAGGCGTTTTCAACAGCGACGACCAAGCTCGCAGAGGGCTCTTGGGGTGTCCATAATCTATAATCTAAGTTGCAAGGATCTATTCATTTAAAGCTCTCAAATGCATGCCCACAAGCAAAAACGTGTAGTTCGCGCTTACAAATGCTGAATGTGTACTTATAAATAAAATCCAAACCTCAAATGAACATAAGCCCTACAACTTTTGCCGACCTTCCCTGACACAGGGGTGACATTGGCAAAGTGAATCATTTTTTACAGTATGGCTGGTCAGCCTCATACCAACCTATTAAGTCAAGGAATACAAATAATGTGGGATTCACACAAAAACAGCGCTCACCAAAATCACCCTAATATTTCTTAGATTACAGATTATAGATGAAACGCTTATATTGTATAGAAAAAAGTAATTTTATTTTCTTAGCTTGCATTAGACCTATGAATTTTTCAGTGTCCCTGTCCATACATTTTCAGGTGTCTAACAATCCATTCAAATAAAACGAGTTTCCGTATGTGTTGTAGGCATTCCAGTGAAGGACACTACACACGACTTCACCTTACATACACGTAGGCATTATAAGTCAGGAAAGGTGGGGCAGAATCTGCACTTACAAGGCTCTAAAATATCTTAACAAAAACTGTAAAAAAAATAGGCTGAAAAAGACAGAAAAATACTCCCATAGGCATAAGAGGAAATCACCATGAAACCGGGTAATACTTAGGGGAAACGAAGAGGTATCATATTTTTGATTCCGGTTTCCCTAAATCTACCATAAAATGCTTGATTTTTTGGTTCCGGGTTTTGACCGTGGTCCATACTTTTGCTTTTTTTCTTCATATGGACCAATATGAACCACGGTCAAAACCTGGAACCAAAGAGTCAAGCATCTGAATCCGGCCGTGAAAGCCTACAAACATCTACCGTAAAGTTTTCTGTCAATTCACGTGCAAACGTTTATAATGCAAGTTGCAAAGGTGAACATTTAAGATTAAATTTTATTGATTGTAGAGGCATTAACTTTGTAATCGTTCATCTTAACAGATAAAAAAAAACAAAACTTTTTTTTCGATTACTATGAGTATTTAATTTAATTTAATACCACAACAGGTTTCGCAAACATCCGTTCGCATCATCAGGTGGAAACCATCGGAACCAGCGTACTTGTGAGTCAATTTTTGCTATACCATGTGCTGAAAGTTTCGTCTCGGCCCTGATACTCTCGCCCTTTGGGAATCTGCAAATTGTGTGATTGAGCCCCCTAAGGAGAAAACGAAATACAGTCCATTATATCCGCATTCGCCTAATCACCATCCTTTCCGGAAATCAAGGCAAATGCAGTTCTTGAACAATGAAGTCTTTGATCTTTAATATAAGTTGCAAAGAAATATTGAGATTTAACCTCACACTAAAGTGCATGCCCACAAGCATGCACATGTAAGTTCGCGCTTACAGATGCTGCATGTGTGTGAGTAAATTTAAACATCCCGAATACGAGTGTTAAGTTTTATAGAGCCTTGTAGCTGCAGGGTGGTTTTCGGCTGTACAAACACCTTTATATTACATAGCGAGCAATAAAGCTAGCATCGGCTCTTCACTCCACTACGCCTAGTATAAAACGTTTATCATCATCTCCCCTCGATCGCGTAAATCTAAAATATATAACAACAACTAAATCACACACTAGAAGATATACGCAAGTTGAAAGAGGGTGTGAAAGTGAAGGTGCGAAAGAATGTGATGAGATGGTTTGGACGTGTAGAAAGAATGGATGATGAAAGACTCACAATGTGTGTATACAGAGGAAATAATGATAATAAAATCCTTTATTTCCATACAAATTTACAGTTGCAAAACCAATACATTTGACGGACAAAATACATCCATGATATACACATAATAAACAACATTACACATAAGACACGGATGTACACAGTTAACTACATATACCTAGAGATGACACCTCTAGATAAACGGAAAATGACTTAAAAATTTCATGGAAGATATCTATTGATATTCCATTCAACATCCTCATTGCACAGTGGATTCCATCATGCAGCATCACATTTGTTTTGGTAGATGGGAGGTAAAAGAGAGGATGGCAGCGCACTCGGGAGTAGTGGTTGGAAATGTGAAAGGGGAGACCTAGAAAAGTATGGCTGGATCAGATTTGTGAAATTGTGAAAGAATGGAAAACACAAAGTGAATGTAAATGAAGGAAATGTATGAAAAAGGTAATGGATATTGCTACAAATGTATAGGTTCTTGCCTGCGATTTTTTGTAATTGTGTGCCTAGGCGTGTTTACTTGTTGTATATGTGTGTGTGGAGACGTGAGTGTTTGACACTTTTTGAACTGTAGGTAGGTACTTCTGGAACTCTCTGGAAATATCCATTCTAGAGGCGTCTCGTCAATTCAGGAACACGCGAGAATATGCTTTGGTCACATAGAAATAGGCTGCAGTTCTGTGAAGCATTGAGTGATCGATTAACACTCAAGTATCCAATGGAAACCAACGAAAGTACTTATATTCATCTATAATCTAGGCTGCAAAGATATGTTAACATTTAAGGCGCATATTAAATGCATGCCCACAGACAGGCACATGTAGGTTCGCGCCTACACATTCTGCAAGTGTGATGAAGGAAATTGGAATGAGGATGCCCACCTTTGTGCTGAAGGGGAGAGAATATTTGATGACTCCTAAACGCCTAGCAGCATGTAGGTACCTCCAAAGCGCCAGCCCCATCGAGCCCCTGTTGAGTCCGTGCCGCTTGCATAATTTAACGTGTTTTATTACGACTTACTGCCGGGTCGACACATATGGAGCGCGCGATTTTATGTGACGTAAAAATCCTTCATGAATTTCCCGTTTGGCATTATCGTAAAAAATGTGGAAAAGGTGAGAGGGGTGTGAGTGAAGAAACAATTGAAACGGAAAAAATGGATTTCGAATCTATATAAGTTGCAAAGATATATTAAAGTTTTAGATTCATATTCAACCACAGCCTACAATCAGACATGGTCAGGTCCGCGCTTACAGATGCAACTCTTGCTGCCTTACCCTGAAACAGGGATGATCCTGGTAAAGTGGGCCTGTTTTTATAGTTTGGATGGTCAGCCTAATAGCAACCTCTAACTCAAGGTACAAAACCAAACAATACATTGTAACTGTAACTCTGTCGCCATTCCGCTAGGGGTGGCCAGAGCCTCTGCAGAGTTGCCTCCATTTTTTCCTATCCTTACATACCTCTTTCAATTCATTCATATCCATCACCTTTTTCCATTAACATTCATTAACATTAAAAAATCCATATTAAATGGCCCACAAGCAGGCACGTACAAGTTCGCGATTACAAATGCTGCATGTGTACCTACGAATCAAAATCCAAACCACAAATGAACATACGCTCAACTCTTGCCTGAAACATTCTGAAAGAAATCGTAACTCTTGAAAACTCTTGCCGACTTTCCCTGAAATAGGGTTGGCATTAACAAAATGAACCATTTCTTACAGTATGGGTGGTTAGCCTTACACCTACCTATCTATAAGTCAAAGAATACAAATTACAAATTCGTCAACGACGTTAGCCATGTTGAAAGCACCGGTTCCCATAGATCACCGAAGTTAAGCAACATTGGGCGTGGTCAGTGCTTGGATGGGTAACCGCTCAGGTACACCGCGTGTCGTTGGCATCTTGGACCTGTCCGTAGTCCGTAGTGGCAACACTTCGGACTCGTAAATGGAAGGTTGTGGATTTGGATCCCAGGGGAGCACAAAAATATACCATTTATATTTCGAATGTGCTCTTCGCTGGGTTGAGAAATTTATAAACCTTTACCAATGACCGGTCACCAAAGGTCCATCCAGCCTTACATCAACTGGGTCTTGCTTGAGTATTGGCGCTTTGTAGCGACGACCAAGCTCGTACACCTCTGCGGCACTACAAGTGTCATAGACCCCTAGAGTCTTTAGAATCTAGGGAGTCTCCCGTACAGGATTTCTTAAAAAAAAAAAAAAATTCAAGTACCCGGGCGCGTGCATAGCGTAGAGGGAAATACATTTCCTAATAAATATTTTGCCCATTTTCTTGAAAATAACACATTTAATATTAATTTACTTGCTAACAATAACTCAAATTGAACCAATTTTTTAAATTTTAAATCTGAACATCAAGGTTAAATGCACACTTTTTCAAAATTTGCCTATATGTGCCTGTATGGAATGCACGCCCCTGCCGGAAGTACCAATATAAAAACAACAGAACCTTAAAAAGAAATCAATTTACGAAAAAGTCGGTAGGTTACTTAAAATAAAAAAAAAATGAAAGAATAAGCCGCCAACATTACAGATCAACTCACATTAAAAATTAATAATTGCTTACATGTTTGTGTTTTGAATCACATAACAAAAGATTTAACAAATGTACACATTTAAGTACAATTTAAATTGGATTAAATTTACTTTCCAGATTACGTTTTAAACGTAAAACATTAGTACAGATTAATCTCATCCTAGACTTGGAAACTTTCTTATTGTGAAGCAGGAGAACACCCCAAGTACAAATTTTACATCTCAACTCAATCGTAGCGTTTACTGAAAATGTATGGTAATGAAAACAGCAAGTGTACTGAGAGTTTTAGTTTCCATGTATTTTTGGTGAAACTTAATGAATGTGAAGTTGCCTGAGAGAGTGATACGGCGTGCCACCCACAAATCGAGAGAACTCCGACGAAACAGTCTTTGTTGGGCTGTTGTTTCAAGTTGCGCCCTTAATAATATAAATACTGCTACCTTATTGCATTTATTACCTAGGATGGAAGGGGTGAAACTGAGCGCACTGGAATTAGAAGAAGCTGTGAATTGGGATTTCGCAACGTTGCTTAAATGAAATCTGGGCTGCATCCTCAACTACAAGAAAATGCCTGTTAACCAGAAACGCAAGGCCCTTGAGTCATGCATGCTTCCAGTATCCAGTTATGGCTTGGAAATAAAAGGGCTCACTCAGTACAGCGCCAACAGACTGAGGACGAGCCATTGAAAGGAGGATGCTGGGAATCAATCTCAGAGACAGGGTTCTAAACCAGGAGATCCGTAGACGCACTGGTGTCACTGATGTCATACAGCGAGTGACCTGCTTAAAGTGGCGCTGGACTGGTCACTTCGCAAGGCAAGAAAGACCTTGACAGGTGGCCGAAAAGGATCATCCAGTGGCGACTCAGGATGTCGTTTACGAAATATACGGTTCTCCGTCTTGCACGACCTTTCCTTGACTTATAGGTTGGTATGAAGCTGACCTCCCATGCTGTAAAAATAATACTCTGCCAATGCCACTCCTGCTTCAGGAAAGGTCGGCAAAAGTTGCAGGGTCTATGGTTTATGTACATACGTACCATTTGTAAGTGCGAATTTAACGAACCGTCTATTTGTGGGCATGCGTTTTATATGAAATACAAACGTTAATATCGATAACTGAATAAGTGACATATTATGCTAACATGGGATTATCAGATAAATGCACATATTTCCTATTTTCTACGAGAGAAAACAGTAAAAGAGTGTGGTAATCCTGTAGCTTACTAGTTTTTCATGAGCGCTTCCTTACAATTAATTCACTAACTATGAGAATTTAATCGGCCTACTAGCACAACACAACTTGAGTGGAACATCATGGCTTGTTAACTGCATGCGGCTATGGCCAGACTGGGCGTGGAGGGTGGACCATGAGGTGGCCTAGGTGGTTTATGAGAGGTATGGCTTGTGGGAGGGGAGGGCGGCTCTGGAGACAACTTTCCACACAGATTTTAAACCGGCAATTAACCAAGGAAACTTTCCCGCGCTCTGTTGGGAGGTAGACGAGGAGTATGGGATACGATATCGGGGACGATATTGGATGAATCGGCCATTGCAATTTTAAACTTTAACTCTCATATATAAATTATAGATACAACACAAATAAATAAATAAAAATAAATAATAATGTACCTACAGAAAAGATGGAGTGAACTGACAATCCAAAAATATTCATCCTTTTGTAGTCGGTATTAAAAGTAGAAGAACGAATCATTGCCGTTGCCAGATTGCCTTCTTATGTTTTGCAAATGTAGTGCATTAAGTATTCGCCTGAAGGATTACGGGAGCCGAAGGATTCAGGCCACAATCGAGTTCTCCCGAAGCTCCCCAGCAACACTACTTTTGTCAACGACGATACCATGTTGAAAGCACCGGTTTTCATCAGATCACCGAAGAAGCATCATTGGGCGCGGATGCTACCTGGATGGGTGACCGCTCAGGTACACCGCATGTTGTAGGCATTTCTTGGACCGGTCCGTAGCTGCACTTCGGACTCGTAAATGGAATGTTGTGGATTCGAATCCCAGCGGAGCACAAAAATATACCATTTATATTTCCAAATGTGCTCTTCGCTGAGTCGGAAAAATTCATAAACCTTTACCAAAGACCGGTCACTGAAAGTTTCATCCAACCTTAAAACAACTGGGTCTTGCTTGAGAATTGGCGCTTTCTACAGCGACAACCAAGCTCGCAGAGGGCTCTTGAAGTGTGATACACACAAAAACAGCGCTCACCAAATAAATCATCCTGATATTATTATTTTTATTATTACGCAGCTAACAGCCCTGTTAACAAGGATCAAAACATTTACCGCACATAGACCTCCTCCAGATTCTCTGAAATCTGGAGAGTCTCCCGCACATGTTTCCATAAAAGACACAAAAAATTTCTCGAAACATTCTTTAGTTCTCTTGTAAGTATGTGATACAAAAAAAATTCCAAAGAAAAACGATTTCTTTCAGAATGTTTTAGGGAAAGACGGCAGCCGGCAAAGCTACAGAGTTTCTGTTATTTATTTATTTATTTACTCATGCAGAGTATGCAAGAGCGAATATACCTGCACCTCTCTGGTTGTAGGCATGTATTTCATATAAATTTTTAATGACAACATAATATCTTCGATTATAAATTACAGAAAATCTCGTATTCCCAAGATGAAAATCACAATTTTCTTTAAGACTGTCACTGCGAAAATCTTGCACTAAATAAAGAAAAACTAAATAAGATGGCGAATAAAGCAAAGAAGATGGTTTACCAGAAAGCGAGAATAGAAAAAGAAATCAGAAATAGCTTAAATGAAGCACTTGGCGAGGCTTTCTCGGGATGCGCGGAAGTATGGGAATAAAACATTTGTTATTTTCCTCGCATCCTTTGCCAGCGTCTTTCCTATAACATCACCATTTATAATTTACAACATTTCCTCATGTGCACGATACAGAGTAACACACATGCGTGTCATTTGTGCATGGAAATCTCGGCATTATCATACTCGTTATCAGACCGTCGATAGGCCTTACCGTATCTATTTCAAGATAGAGCGAAATAAAACATGGCGGCGCATCAACAGTTGATCCATTTTACATGAAAAAACTATCAGCTGTTCAGGCACCGCCATGTTTTATTTTATCTTATCTTATATTGTTCCTTGACTTATAGGTTGGTATGCGGCTGACCACTGTAAAAATGGTTCACTTTGCCAATGTCACCCCTGTCTCAGGGAAGGACGGCAAGAGTTGCAAATAAAAAAAAAATAGGTTGGTGGATTGCATTCCTTTCCACAAATCTATTTAAAAAAAAAAAAAAAACTTCTCATACTGTAACTGTAACTCTGTCGCCATTCCGCTAGGGGTGGCCATAGCCTCTGCAGAGTTGCCTCCATTTTTTTATAATCCTGACATACCTCTTTCAATTCCTTCATATCCATCACCTTTTTCATGCATTTTCTTCTTTTACGCTCACTTTGTATATCCCATTCTTTCACAATCTCCTCAATCTGATCACTCCATACTTTTCTCGGTCGTCCCTTCCCTCTATTTCCTTTCACACTTTCTTTGTATACATACTTTGTCAGTCTATCATCATTCATTCTTTCCACATGCCCAAACCATCTCATCACATTATTTTGTACTTTTCATAGTAAGTGTAAACTAATTATAAGGCACTGCTGATGATAAACTTCTAAACTAAAGGATTTTCACACTTCTTTAGTCTTTTTTCTCGTAGAAAATAGGAAAAAAAGTGCATTTATCTGAAAACCCGAGGTAGTTTTATACGTCACTTGTTCATATTTACCTTTAAGGTATTGAAATGACTACAGTTTGAAAGTTTGCACATTTTTGATACACCAATTTCACACACGCAGAAATGCCACGCATGCGTGTCTGTTTACGGCCGGCCCGACAACAGCGCCTACATAATTTATCTGCATAATGAAATCACCACTGTGTTGTATTAGTATGAGTATTGCCCGCCACGAAAAATACCAACTCCTCTCCCCCGTCTGGAGAGAAAGGGAGACGGGAGAAGGCTACGGCAACACTAAATCTGCCCTCTCCCTTTTCCTCCAGCGTCTGCAAACATCCCTGGCTAACAGGGTTGACGAAAACTATACTAGACTTCTTCTAATCGAGGGATTCGAACTCGATCTGTGGGGCAAACTCTATAAGGGATCAGGATAGAAACCATCACATCCTTTACGGCATACCTTTGCGGCACTACAACAAGTGTTATATATCTCTAGAGTGTCTGAAATCTAGGGAGTCTCCTGCACAGGATTTCATAAAAAAAATATTAATCCTTGCAGCCAAAACAATTAGGCCCGGTATTTTCAGGTTTAGCAAAGTAAACTGAATTCCAATTTCAATAATTAATCATGTAAAAAAAAATGATAAAGTTTTTCGTCACGAGTTGATTTATTCCCTCGAGCGCTTTCAGTGTCATCACAACAAACTTTCTTTTTATATTTATTTGTTTTTCATTATTAATAATTATTTAAAAAAACTTTACATTTAAAATTGCAATAATATTAAGCCCACCGAATTTCGACAGTAAGTATTTAGTTTGATAACTAACGATTTTCAAGATGGCGTCACCTTCACTGACTACATCTGTTTTTTTTATAAGGTTACATAAAAATTGGGTAAAAAAAAAATCATTTTGTGTCGTTTTCCAGCTTAAATGAAGTTTTGTCGATAAGTATACAAAAATTGTACAAAATTCAATTGACCAAACCCATCCTATAATCTATAATCTAAAATCTAAGTTGCAAGGATATATTCATTTAAAGCTCTCAGATGTATGCCCACAAACAAACACGTGTAGTTCGCGCTTACAAATGCTGATTGTGTACTTACAAATAAAATCCAAACTCAAATGAACATAAGCCCTGCAACTCCTGCCGACATTCCCTGAAACAGGGGTGACATTGGCAAAGTGAACCATTTTTTACAGTATGGGTGGTCAGCCTCATACCAACCTATAAGTCAAGGAATAATCAAATCCGATATTCAATAAAATACTTGAGAAATACAACTTCTGTCTTCTTTTTCAAAACGGAGTCGCTATTTTTTTTTTGTTTAGTTCTCAACTCACAGCCCTGCTTCTTTCGTTCCCTCTGGCAAAGACTTTTACGTTATTTATGGCAAAAAATAATTACGCTTTCGGGAGAGCCCCGGTCTTACTTACTTACTTACAGTTAGTTAGCGGCTACTTGCCCGGCTTACTTGCCCGGAAACTTGTCTAGTGTAAATGGTCCACTAACTCCTAATGTGACGTCTATAGGAGGTATTTAACGTTGACAATTTACTTCTGAGTGGCAATTTATTAAGCTCCTTTTACAGGGAGCTTTTTGCAACGCTCGAATTAAGAGTTATTTTCGAAATTAAAAATATGCCACTTATTTATTGTTTCCAATAAATATTCTTCGGTAATGAAACGGTTAAAAGATGAATATTTGGAATAGTATATTAACTTTCTAAATATAAATCTAAGCTGTAAAGTTATACATCATTCAAGATTCATACCAAACGCATTCCTACAAGCAGACATGTATAAGTTCGCGCTAACACATGCCGCATCTGGACCTACAATTTAAGAACCATTCATTTGAAGTTTGGATTTTATTTGTAAGTACACATTCAGCATTTGTAAGCGCGAACTACACGTGTTGGTTTGTGGGCATACATCTGAGAGCTTTAAAGGAATATATCCTTGCAACTTAGATTATAGATTATTATCCTAGATTTACGAAAGCTGCCCATGTCAGTATCGGTGAGAAATCGAAAGTCAAATTTAATAGACATCTGTGAATGAGTCAGCGTTACTTACGGGGCTATTCTTAGAAATTTTAGTCGTCGGTTGAGCCCACGCTTTGACAAACTAATGATGCATTTGCATGAAGACCTGTCAATCCAAGATGGCCGCAAGTGAACAGCTGATTTGTTTTCATAAAAATATTACAAAAGTCGGAAGGTAAGAATGACCGTGCGGGTGAAACTTCCAGCGCATACACCATTAGTTTGTCAAAGCGTGGGCTCAACGGACGACTAAAATGTCTAAGAATAGCCCCGATATATGTGTATACGAAAAAGTAGTCCAGTCGATCGATACATTCAAATCCAATGTTTTCGATTATCTTTCGCAGCAAAGTTAACCGAGCACTTTCGGAATGTATTTATTTTGCGGGAAAACTTTTTTGAAAAATTCAGCTGTTTTTTTTTAAATATTCCACCGAGTCATTGGCCACTTTGAACCGTGTGAAAGTTTCAGATACTTGGCCATAAATCCCGCGTAACCACTTTGGGGGCCAAAAAGTTGGCCCGTCACTGCGCCGGGGCGCTTAAAAAGCCGAGAAAAACGAGGACATCTCATTATGCCGAGTGTTAAACTTTTCACATAGTGTTTTACCTCTACTGCAGATCCTACAACAGCGAGCTGGTTAAAGTACCTACACGAGATGATATTTTTACTACTTTAAAAGAAGTTGTTTTTCTTTCTTATCTTTATAAAATATATTCTAGTAAAACTAGTTTTGTAATTTTTTTATTTTTTTTGGCATCCCACCCTGAAGGATGTTACAGCCGTAGATTCATATTTTAGTTGCAAGAAGGTTTAAAAATTAATTTTAGAGGTGTCGATATGCAAATCTATATCCAGCGTGCCTGTGCTGCGCACGAATACAGCATTCTAGTATGAGTCCAGTTTCGTCAGCATATGTGATCCTTTCCTGTTTTGAATGTCATTTCTGATTCCATGTTAATTGATAATAATGGTTCACATTGGCAAATCGCACGTTTAATAATAAAGAGCAATAACTCAAAAAACATAAATGTTGGGAAATCACGTTTGAAGTTCAGACAACCAGTACAACTTGTATGGGATGAAAAAGGCGACCGATGTTTTATCGCGGTCATATTTTATTCTTTGATTTAAAAAAAATGTAATTTGTCATGTATGTTCCTTGACTTATAGGTTGTTATGCGGCTGACCACCCATAATATAAAAATTGGTTCACTTTGCCAATGTCACCCCTGTTTCAGGGAAGGACGGCAAGAGTTGCAAGGCTTATGTTCATTTGAGATTGGGTTTTTATATTGTAGGTCCACATGCGGCATGTGTTAGCGCGAAATTATACATATCTGCTTGTGGGAATGCATTTAGTATAAATCTTAAATGATATATATCTTTGCAGCTTAGATTAGATTAGATTAGATATTCGTCCAGATTGAACGGCTGTCGCATTCTACCTATTCTTCTCGCATTGTTCTTGCGTTTTATTACAAAATCTCGATTTTCCCAATTTTCGAGTTATTTCTCTTTATTATTAAACGTGCGAAATGACACCCCTTTACTAGGAAATAGCGGCAAGAGCTTAAAGTTAAAATCGTGTGACGTTTGGAATATAATTTTTTGAAATCGTAGGTATACTGCACATGTAAGAGCGAAACATGAAGTATTTAAATAATTTAAACATATTTTTTCAACTTATATCATTATGAAGTAACTTAAATTGAAAGCGTTAAAATTAGGAGTAGCCACCTAATATCTTCCACCTAAAACCTTTTCCTTAAGTAATTTTGTTTTTTTTTTTTTTTCAAAATGGCGTCTTGCCGCATTCATATGTATTCGGCCGTCCCCGTCTCCCAGTTATTCGCTTACCCGCTAGTTTTGTAAGAACTACATAATGTGTACTCCTACTTGGGCAGAGCGTATGTACTGGCGTAACTCTGCAAGCAATGAATGGATGTTTTTGTTGAAGTTTGTGTCGTTTTCTAGAAAGCTTGAATGTTAGCAAGACTCCACACCATCCCTCATTATTGTAATTTAATTTAATTGTATGAAAGGGAAAATACTAAAGTCCATACAGTAGAAATGGACTATCTAAGAAGTATGATTGAGAAGAAACGAAGTGACAGGGTGACATAATAAAAGGAGGGCTTGTATGAGAAAGGTTATGACTCTGGATGAAATGAAAGAAGTATGCAAGGACAGGAAGAAGTGGCGGCTAATCTGCAATGCTGATTTGTAATGTTGGTTTATTAATTTGTTACATTTTTTGTATAGGAAATTATTGACTTTTTGTATCGATTTCTTTTTAAGGTTTTGTTATTTTTTATACTTAAATGTTATTTAATATTTGTATTCCTTGACTTGAGGCTGACCACCCATACTGTAAAAATTGTTCACTTTGCCAATGTCACCCCTGCTTCAGGGAAGGTCGGCAAAAGTTGTAGGGCTTATGTTCATTTGAGGTTTGGATTTTATTTGTAAGTACACATTTAGCATTTGTAAGCGCGAACTACATGTGTTTGTTTTTGGGCATACATTTGAGAGCTTCAAATGAATATATCCTTGGAACTTAGATTATAGATTATTATTATAGTAAAATCGTGCATCTTGAATCTAAGCCTATGGATTTACAGTATAAAATCTAACAATGCTATTTACAAAACAATTGATCAATAGCTGATACACAGATCATCATTTTTGTACGGAAAAGTCATTGTACGCTGTGGATGAGCCATGGCTATGCTGTTTGAGAATAACACCGTAGCTATTTAACTTGAAGGGCCATACATAACATAAAAAAGGCGTTTAAATTATAATCTTGTTTTTTTATCAAAAAATTGTTGCGAAAATTGACAAGTAAATTTTTTTAAAAGATTTCAATCGTATTATTGCCTTAACTGAACAAAAATCCATCATCCATCCTAGAGGCGTCTCGAACAGGCGAGAATAGGTCTTAGTCACATGTAAATATAGGCTGCGGAACTGTGGAGCTTCGGTAATCCATTAACGTCCAAGCCGTTACTGTCACTGTTACTGTATCATGCCGCCGTTCCACTAGGGGTGGCCGGTACCTCCGCAGATGCGTCTCCACTTTTTCTGTCCTTGCATACCTCTTTTATCTTTTCAACATTCTTCATACATACTCTTCTCTTATTCTCACTCTGCAGGTTCCATTCTTTCCATTCATCCGTGAAACCGACAATACAGAAGTGACAGAGAGAACCGTATTATGTAATCAACTTGTTAAAAAATAAGTACTGGGAATAAAATTTAACTGCAATTTTATTAAAAGTGAACCCGAGATAATACTTATGGATCATATATGGAGAATGATGCGATACTGCATCTAAGGCAGTCTAGTTTCTTTCTGTATGACTATCTGGGGGGTTGGTTAGGGGGGTTGGGGGGGAGGCAGTGGAGGAATGTTGTGTGTTGTTGCAGAACTTAATTACGAGCCTGGAGGGGAAGGGAGCGCAGCGGGGGGAGACGAGGAGAGGGGGTGCTTTTTACATCCCCACTATGAAGTGATATTATTATTAAATACAAATTATATAAATTATAGAAAGATGGAAGAATGACCGGTGAATTTGAAAGAAGAATAATGAAAGGCAGGTGCGTACTGGGTGCTACCGCTAGCATCGCCAGGAACCAGAATCTCTCAAAAAATGTTAATTGGCAGTGCACGGTGGTATACTAGTGCCAACCTTGATGTATGGAAGTGAAGCCTGGACGGTGAGTGAAAGGGAAATTAGTAAAGTCCATACAGTAGAAATGGACTATCTAAGAAGTATGATTGGGAAAAAACGAAGTGACAGAGTGAGGAATGATTTTGTAAGAGAAGAATGTGGTGTAAGGGAAAGTGTGAAAGTAAAGATTAAAAGAAGTATACTAGATGGTTTGGACATTTGGAGAGAATGAATGAGGAAAGAATGACGAAGAAAGTATATGTTGCAAGAATTGATGGATGTCGTGGAAGAGGAAGACCGAGAAAGGTATGGATGGACCAAATTTTCGAAATAGCGAGTGAATGGGATATCCAGAGTCATAATAAAAGGAGAGCTTGTATGAAAAAAGTTATGACTCTGGATGAAATGAAAGAAGTATGCAAGGACAGGAAGAAGTGGCGGCTAATCTGCAATGCTGATTTTTAATGTTGGTTTATTGGCTTGCTACATTTTTTGCATAAGACATTTTTTACTTTTTTTGTAAAGATTTATTTTTAAGGTTTTGTTGTTTTCTTATACTTAAATGTTATTTATTACTCGTATTCCTTGACTTATAGGTTGGTATGAGGCTGACCACCCATACTGTAAAAAATGGTTCACTTTGCCAATGTCACCCCTGTTTCAGGGAATGTCGGCAAGAGTTGCAGGGCTTATGTTCATTTGAGGTTTGGATTTTATTTGTAAGTACACAATCAGCATTTGTAAGCGCGAACTACACGTGTTTGTTTGTGGGCATACATCTGAGAGCTTTGAATGAATATATCCTTGCAACTTAGATTATAGATTATATTATAGATTAAACCACATCGCAAAACATTTCAAGCCCGAAATCAAAATACCGGCAAGGTTTACTCAGCCTTCGCAAGAAATGAGAAGCAGCCCCTTGGGGAGATGGCAATGCCCCCTCATCAAGTGAAATGGTTGGCGAAAGTACATAGCTCCATTTATCTATGAAAATAAATACATTTATCTCAGCATATGCGTTACCTTTGTGGACAATACGGTAAGAACTTGCACTATGCAACGCAACACACACCACAGCACTGCGCAGCTAACGGCCCTGCAACATGATCAGGATATCACCTGCCATATCACCAACACCTTTGCGGCACTACAACACCTCTAATCTAATCTAAGTTGCAAAGATATGTTACATTGGAGAATCAAATTACATGCATTCCTACAACCAGACACGTACAAGTTCGCGCTTGCACATGCCTCATGTGAACCTTCAACATAAAAACCAAATCTCAAATGGACATACACCCTGCAACTCTTGCCGTCCTTCCCTGTAACAGGGGTGACATTAGCAAAAAGAATCATTTTCTACAGCATGGGTCAGCCGCATATCAACCTACAAGTCAAGGAACATACACAACAAATTAGCCGCCAACATTACAGATCAACCGCCATTTCCTTAAAAAATAAATTAACACATAAACGACCGTAAAAAACAATGACACATTAAAATACAAGGAAAACGATTAACTTACAAAACAAAAATGATTAAAAATGCCTCACCTTTGAATCACGACAACTCAATTTCCGGTCAAAATTAGACACAAAAGAACCAAGACAATTTCAATGTAATGCAATAATAAACCTTACCATAACAGTGACTAAGGTCTATAATTGTATTGTTTCGAAATTTTATTTGAATCTTTTGTGCAAATTATAGTTATTTTTGTAGCTGATTTGTAGGGGACATACCTGCGAACAAAAGAAAAAATAATTATTAGTAATTTAAAAATAATACAATAGATGAAATTGTTGATGCATAAATGCAATGACGCAACGCAACTAAGCTACACATATAGTATAACTTCTAGCCGCGTTATCCCCGAAGAATTTTAATGTGGCGAGTGCGATCTTTTTTACAGGTAAGGAGGCCGGCCGCCTACACTTCAGTCAGTTGCAGTGGGGATTTCCCAAGTCCCGAAGAAGCTGGTACTGATTTGCCGGTATTTTATTTAGAATTTGAAATAAACACCTGACAGGTCCGTAGTCCAGTGGTAAAACTTCGGACTCGTAAATGGATGGTTGTCGGTTTGAATCCCGGCGGAGCACAAAAAATATACCATTTATATTTTAGAATTTGCTCTTCGCTGGGTTGAAAAATTCATACACCTTTACCAAATACCGATCATCAAAAGGTCCATCCAGCCTTACAGCAACTGGGTCTTGCTTGAGAGCGACAGCGACGACCAAGCTCGCAGAAGGCTCTTGAGGTGTGATGCACACAAAAACAGCGCTCACCAAATAAATTATCCTATTTTTTTTTTTAAGGGGGCCGACCAAATGCCTACCACTTCAGACAGTTGAAGTGGGGGTTTCCCAACTCCCGAAAAAGCTGGTACTGATTAGCCGATATTCTATTTTGGATTTGAAATAAATACCGAAACGGTAAATCATCTCTGACACCCTCGGTAGTAGTTTGAACCCGAGCTCTCGGCATGGAATGCAAGCACTCTCCCAGCTGAGCTATCGGACGAACCGGGATTGCTATGGAAAAGGAAAAACCAATATTTTGCTCTTTTTAACTACTAACAAAAATGAGGTGTCAAAAAAAGTATTGTTTAAAAAGTATGAAAAAAATTGTTGCAAAAAAAAAAACAAAACGGTTACAACAACAAAAATGTTGCAACGCAAATAAATAAATTTATATGAAAAAAATAGCATTCTCACAGAAAATATAGAACGATTGTAAACGGTTAGACATTGAAAGGTAAATTTATTTTTATTGTGTCTTTAATTGGTAAATCTAGCGGTTTTCTCTCAACTGACCCAAGTACATAATTTCTCATAGTACAAATTAAAAGGCGTCCATAGCAAATGAATATGACATTTGGGACACCAAAGAATGTGACAAAATCATCACATAAAAGATCGAAATGCCTTGGAAACATCAAACAAAATTGAACCTTATAATGACATTTCATAAGTTTGCTATTCGTTTATATATGAAGTGACTTTGGTTCCTTTTAGCAAAATTAATAAAATGAATGACAAAATCAATGCATAAAGGAGCTAAATGAATTTTGTACTTCAAACAAAATTAAACCTTATGATCCAAATGAATACGGTTCACATTCTATTAACCCTCCAAAAGACTTTGGTTCTATTGTGAAAAATTAATAAAGATGTGACAAAATCTTTGCGTCAAAGAACCAAATGAATTTAAAGCATCAAACAAATTGAGATCTTATGATTGCAATGCATAAGGTTCATATTCCATCAGTTTTAGAAGTAATTTTAGTTCTATTGTGCAAATTAATAAAAAAAAATGACAAGATTATTGGATGAAAGAACCAAATGAATCCGAAACATCAAAGTAAATTCAACCCTATGATAACGATGAGTAAGGTTCATACTCCCATCATATTTGAAGAGGTCTTGGTTCTATTGTACAAAATCAATGTAAATGTGACACAATCATTGCGTGAAAGAACCAAATGAATTTGAAGCATCAAACAAATTTAGGTCTTATAATAACACTGCATAAAGCTCATATTACATCAATTTTTAAATATATTTTGGTTCTTTTGAACGGAATTAATAAAATCGCCTCGTGTCATCATCAATCATTAGGAGTTATAAAGTTAAATTGGCTAGTGGAGCGGCGAGTCATATGGGAGAGTGGATGTGATTATTGACTGTCAAGTCCAGGCCATGAGATAGTTGGAGCTTATATAGTAGAGATAGTTACCCATAATAATATTAATATGAAATCACGAGCGAAAAGCTGGTGAAATTGCAAAGTTAGCGTGGGGTTAACCCATCATATCAGTAAAAGAGTTTTGAATTATTATACTACTACGTGTATGTGTGTCTAGATGTAAGTATTTGAAGGTTGTGCCTACTCGTATTTGCTCGAAGCTTCTGTTCGACAAAATTTCGGTATGGTCTGGTATATGCTAGAATAAGCTTTAGTCACCAATAAATACGAATTGTAGTGCTTTGCAGGGGATGAGTCCGGTTATAGTTCATTAAGTAGAGTGTTTGCATTCCATGCCATGAGCTAGGGTTCTAATCCCAGCGAGAGTGTCAGAAATGATTCCCCGTTTCGGGTTTATTTCAAACCCAAAATAAAATACTGGATAGGTTTACTCAGTCCTCAAAAGAAATGAGTACCAGCCCGCATGAGGTCACCCCTTTTACCTGCCAACATAAATAGGTACCACTCGCCACGTGCGAAACCCTTCGGAGATAACGAGGCAAGAAGTTACAATGTACGTGTGGCTTAGTTGCGTTGCGTAAATGGTCAGCCTCACACCGACCTGTTAATTACTAAATACACCAATTGCGGAATTTACAAATCAAAACAAAAAAATATAACAGTTTACAAATTGGTGTATTATTTCCCATATTCCCATTCCGGAATTCCAGTTTCGGGATATTTCCAATTAACGTTTAATTAATCCCTGCACACAAAAAAAACGTAAACGTTGGACACGGCCGATAGATGAGGACAAACTCCCCTCCCCCCGTTCTATCCGATCTCCCCCAAACTTTCGGAAAGGCTGTTAAAATTGAATGGCATAAACCCTTTGGCTGTTTAACGCGCCTCGGGCTATTAATTTTTTAGTTGCGCTATGCGGGACCTAATTAGTTTTTGTACCATCCCCCCCACCAAGTTTCCTTTCTCCCCCCAATTACGTTTGGAGGTGGGGGCAGATCTGGATCAAGACCACTGGGGGCCCTGGTGCGGGGAAAGTCAGGGAGGCCCCAAAGACCCCCCCGCACCAACTGAGATATATTTTTTTACGAACTTATGAGACCGGTTGCGTGGTTTGCTTATGTGTATGTGTTCGCCAGTAGTATAGTTGAATGTGAGTTTGAATGTGTGCATGTGCCCAGGCACGTAGTTGTTGGTATGCGTAACTAGAATAATATGGAACAATACAGAAGTGTGTGGTTCAATATAGAAGGGTCAGGAATATGCGAGAGGCGTCCGTTTACAGTTGACGCTATATATTTGGACCGCAATTGTGTGAGAGACAAGAGTAAAATAAAAACATTGAGCTGTGAAGTCGATAAGCAAGAGCTAGAAATCAGTACATTGTAAACCGACATTGCGTAAAATAGATCTTGAAAAATAAATTGTACAATTATTAAAAATATATTCTAGATTAATTAAAAGAACCCAACTAAAATCATAACAATATAGTGATTGCCAACCGAAACGACTGATTACTGGCGGTTTTTTTTAATTTATTTTTGGGAAACATTTTCGGGGGGTCTATGACGGTTGTTGAAATCTTCGAATTGTATTTTTTGTAAAAAAACATGTTGAAATATTTTTCTTTCCGACTTTATACAAGTCTTCGGCCTTGGAGGCCCCTATACATTTGGTACCCTAAGGAAATTGTAAAATATACATCTTTTTCATCTTCATACAAACATGGCCCCGCAGGCCCTTATAGATTTGGACCTCTAGAAAATGTAAAGTACATATCTTTTTAAACTAATTTCTAAATAGTCTTTTGGGGGCCCCTTGGTCGTGAATGCCTTAAGAACCTGGGCCGCGAACAAATTTGTGTCGAATAATTCTTAGAATTGTATTTTTCGAAAAAGTCTCAGAAGAAAGTTTCAAAAAGAGAAGAGCATGCATGAAAAGAGTGATGAAATTAGATGAGATGAAAGAAGTATGCAAGGACAGAGTCAAGTGGAGGCACTTGTGTGGAGGTACTGGCCACCCCTAGAGGAAAGGCGGCAGGATACAAGACAAGACAAGACAAGTCTCGGGGGCCCTTAGGATGCGGGGGCCCTGGTTCGTTCGCATCGCTTGAAACGCCCTTAATCCGGGCCTGGTTGGTCGGAGGATAGAGGAAACGAAGGAAATTAAGCAATATTGGGATTTTAGTACTCATTTTATGGACGCAGTTTGGGTTTTGGTGAAATTTCGAGGTGAATCGAGCACTTATTAATTACTTTATAGATCGCATCTTTAGGGTAGCTAGAGTACAATTAAGTAATGCTATATCAAATCATCTGAGAGCAGTTGATAGTGGAAATGTAGCTAATAGAGATTATTTTTTATTCAGGAAAAATTATAAACAGGTAATATTAACAATAATATTAGGCTGATTTATTTGGTGAGCGCTGTTTTTGTGTGAATCACACATCAAGAGCCCTCTTCTATTCTTCCAGGAAAAAAGGTAAGTCCTAGCTTACAGATGCTGCATGTGTACCTATTTACAGTTCAAAAACTAAACCTCGAATCAACAAGCCCAGCTACTTTTGTCGACCTTCCCTGTAATGGAAGTAAAATTGGCAAAGTGAACCATTTTTTTTACCGCATGGGAAGTCAGCCTCATACCAACCTATAAGTCAAGGGATTCTCAATTTGTAAAGATGTATCTATAAAAATTATGCCTTTTCAGAAAAGTTATGTCGGAAGATAATCTGTCGAAAATAACAAAACGATAAGAGTGAAATGAATAAAGATTTTCGTTTACAAAACCTTTTTTGCCCAGAGTGCCCTTTTTCGGGACCTCCGCGCAGTAAAAAGCAGGGGTCCGCCTAATTCGAGAATCGATCTAACAAAACTTTGTGACCCGTGTAACCTAAACTAAAAGTAAACCAAAAAAAAATCCACAGAGGTCCATCCAGAGTGTGTCCCCGAAATGATGACCGACACAAATTTAAACGTACCTCGGCTATCCATCAATTACGTACGGCGGATGGAGGAAAAGATAGAAGACAGAAAAATAGATAAAAGAAAGAAATGCTCAAGGTATTTCAAAAGAAAACATAAAAAAATAAAACTATATTGACGATAGAATACTTGGTTAACTGTAGCTGTATCCGACGCATATTCCGCTAGGGTTGACCACTATTTCCGTAGATGCGTTTCCATTTTGGGAATATGGAAAGAATGATTGATGACAGACTTAAACAAAGTATATATAAAGAGAAAGTGTAAAAGGAAAAAGAGGTAAGGGACGACGGAGTAAAGTATGGAATCATTAGATTGAGGAGATTTTAAAAGAATGGGATATACGTATACAAAATGGGCGTAAAAGAAGAAAATGCATGAAAAAATGTGATGTATATGAATGAATTGAAAGAGGTATGTAAGGATAGGAAGAAATGAAGGCAGCTCTGCAGAGGCTCTGAGCACCCCTAGCGGAATGGCGACAGAGCTACAGTTACTAATCTTAAATCTTATCTATGTTGCAAAGATATGTAACATTGGAGATTCACTTTACATGCATTCTCACAAGCGGGCACGTACAAGTTCACGCTTGCACATGCCGCATGTGAACCTACAACATAAAAAAAACAAATCCTAAATGAACATACACCCTGCAACTCCTGCCGACCTTCCCGGAAACAGGCGTGACATTGGCAAAGTGAACCATTTTCTTAAGCATGGGTGGTCAGTCGCATACTAACCTATAAGTCAAGGAACATACACAACAAATTACATTTATGGAAAAATAAGTTTTCTATAAATTTTCAAAAAAATTCAAAAGCTTCAGTACCTACCGTACTGTACTACTACGGATCATTTACTCCCCCCCTCCCTGCCCTTATTCTATTACACGGGCAGGGGTACACAAACAGGGTCCGCGAGCCGCGCGTGTAATCCCCCGACGGTCACCCCGAGTGATTGGAAAACTATGAAGTTTAATTATCCCTGATCTGACCCGAGTATGTCCCATATACAGCCCCTCCACACCACCACCGTAGTGCTTGTTTGTCTTATGCCCATCTATAAACTAAAATATAAGTTCTAATCTAAGTTGCAAAGATATGTTACATTGGAGTTTCACATTACATGCATTCTCACAACCAGACACGTACAAGTTCGCGCTTGCACATGCCTCAAATGAACATACACCCTGCAACTCTTGCCGTCCTTCCCTGAAACAGGGGTGACATTGGCAAAGTGAACCATTTTTTACAGAATGGGTGGTCAGCCGCATCTAAACTGAAAAGATATGTTAACATATAAGGCTCATATTAAGTACATACCCACAGACAGGTACATGCAGGTTCGCGCCTACATACTCTGCATGTGTGCATGCAAATAAAAAAAAAACTCACATTTTAACATAAACCTTGCAACTCCTGCCGCCTATCCCTGAAACAGGGGGGGCATTGACAAACGTGAACAAATTTGAACAGCAATACAAATGATTTACAAAAAATAACTTTAGGAAGCAACTTAGAAATCAAATTTAAAATTAGAACAAAAAAATTAACTTAAAATTAAATGTCCTAGCCGCCAACATTGCAAATCAACCGCCATTTCTTTCGATCCTTCCACACTTTCTTCAATTTATTCAGAGTCATAATCTTTTTCATGCACTCTCTCCTTTCGTTATGGCTCTAAATATCCAATGGAGGTAATTTCACGTAAGCAATGTTTGTATTTGTACTGGACCAATGTGTCTTATGAAAACTGGAAATTGATTATTAAAAATATTTAAAACAACTCTCACATAACTGTGTTTTACGATTCTTTCTTAGCTCAGATTGTATAGAATGTGATTCTTGACACAATTTCATCGAAAGGTTATATTTGAATCAAATGGCAGATGAGCCAAACGAGCACTGAGGCGGCGATACATCGAGCTTACGCCGCAGTAAACCAAGTATAAGCACACAACGTTTAATACTCAAAACCAGAGTTTACCGAAAATGTGTGGGAACTAAAATTGCGCCTCTATCGGCTTACTCTCTTACCGTTTTTGGTAGGTACGACACTGTCATTGGGTTTCAGCGTATGGTTTTATACTCAAATACAGGGTGAATCAAGTTATTCAAACATATTTTTTGAACTAAAAATAACAATACATGTTTTCTTCGGTACAGCTTGGCACGGTTCTCGGATTTTAACATTAGGAGATGTCATCATTTTTAAGCGGTACGTAGCCTACAGAATTTTCACACTTTTGTAGTGTTTTCTGTTGTAGAAAATAAAGAAAAAAGTGCATTTATCTGAGAAACCCATGTTAGTTTAATGATAAATCTATTACTTATTCAGTTTTACCCTTAAGGCGAAACTGAATATGGTCGGCAAGAGTTTCAAGACTTGTGTTCATTTCAATTTAGTTTTTATTTTGCATCAACACATGCAGCACGCGTAAGCACGAACACACTTCTGTCTGCTTGGGAGCATGCATTAATCATGAAACTCAAATGTTAATAAATATTTGCGACTAAGATTATAGAATGTAGGAGAGAGATAACAACTTTTCAAATTGTTTTGGTGAAACATTGTGGAATTCCATTTTAAATATTTGATTCAAAAATTTACCTAAATAATTTTTATTTAAGTACCTATTCTAAAAATTATTTAGGTAAATTTTTTAATCAAATATAGAGAAATAACCCCAGTATCAGATAAGGTCGGCAAGAGTTGCATGGCTTTAGTTCATTTCAGATTGTGGTTTTGTTTTTCGTGTACATCTGAAACACGTGTAAGCACGACAACACACGTGCCTGCTCGGGGGTATGCATTGATCATGAAACTTAAACGTTAACAAACCTTTGCGACTAAGACAATAGATTGTAAAAAAAAATCACCTCTGTCGAGAAAACTCAAGTTTGAAGTTTCCTTTTGAAAATATGGTCATTCTCGTTGGCACACCCTGTCAATTATTACGAGTATTTAACGCGACAATGTATCACGCGACATAATCTCCCCGTACAAGCACACATGCTCCGCATTACATAGACGGATGGCCCGCGAACGCTTTTCAATTTTCCGTGTGGCCTGCTTCACTTACGACCGGATCGGCGCCGGGTTGCTAAATAATAATTATTGTCACGAAAGCAATATTATGGGGTACATAAAGTTCCGCCAACCCATGCCGCAGAATATTGGTTCACTCTTACCAGCACCACCCCTGTTTCGGGGAGAGGCGGCTAAAGTTACTTTTCAATATCTAGAGGGCCTATTTCCAGAAAAAGTTTAAACAGATAAATATGAAGCTTTTTTAAACAAAGGCGGCAATCTGGGATTTTTTTGGGACATAAATGTAATCCGGTCGATAGCCCAGTTGCCCAGAGCTCGGGTTCAAATGCGGTGTCAGAAATGATTTCCCGTTGCGGTGTTTATTTCAAACCCAAAATTTAAATTCCAGAATGATTAAATAAGCCTTAACAAGAAATGAGAACCACCCCCCTCGGGAACTACGAAACCTCAGCTTTAACTGAAGCGGTTGGCGCGAGGACGGCCCCGTTACCCGTAAAATTAAATAGGTCCCGAATCGCCACAAGTTAATTTAAAAAAATGTTTTCCAGCAATGAACATTTATACTTATGACTTAAAAGTTGGTATGAGGCTGACCACCTATGCTGTAGAAAATGGTTCACTTTGCCAATGTCACCCCTGTTTCAGGGAAGGTCGGTAAGAGTTGCAGGGTGTATGTTAATTTGAGATTTGTGTTTTTATGTTGTGGGTTCACATTCGCAATGCGCAAGCGAACTTATACGTGTCTGTCTGTGAAAATGCGTATATATAATGTGAATCTTTAATATAACATATATTTGCAACTTAGATTAGATAAGATAAGTCAGCGATATCCTCCAGAACTTCTTCTTCTTTTCAATTTTCTTTGATATTACCTCGCCGACGCGACGCTAAAGTAGAGAAGTTAGCTTTATATTTGTCTCCGTATAACTCACCCGGGCAGGTTAACCCAGCCATTACAAAATCATCCTATGGGACTCGTACAACAAGCCAACAGTCGCATTAAACTACTAAACTACCCGCGTACAGTTCCGCCAACGACACTTAACAAGTCTCGTCGAATCTAATGGCATGTGAGTTGCGAAGATATTGTCGCGATTTGTTTGGGTTCAATTTAATTCGCCCCGTAACCATATACTCATTATTTTTTTTAATATTAAAAAATTAAAGGTTACAAAGTGAATGGTTTGGTCAATAAATCTTCAATTAAATTTATTTTGCACAATTTATAAAATAATTTGCTCACATTTTATATATTTGTACTTCTCGCTTATTAGCTAGGGTGAAGGGTACCGTTCGGGGACTCATCCCCTCCAAAGTACTACGATCCGTATTTATAGATGACTAAAGCTTATTCTAGCATTTATCAGACCATACCAGAATTGTGTCGAACAGAAGACATAAAAAATCCACCCATAAGTTATCGTGTACATATTTATCAATGAACATTTTAAATATAATATTTCGTTGCTGGTATGGTCAAGGGTCAAGGGAATTGGCGTTATTGAGATAATCGCAAGTTTGAACCTCACCTGCATCGCGTCCTATCGACAATAACTTTGCCCCAGGACGACAGATGGCAATGGGTAATTATAGATTAAACATTCTTTAAAATATTTATAAAAAATAAAAATTGCTAATGTAAATACTTGATTTTGACTAGGGAAAATAGATACGTAAATTGCATTTCTCTTCACAAACCTACTTTTTTTGGAAATTTTTAAAAACTAAATGTAAATTTCGTCGGCAGGACTACACCGCGCTGCAAACGAAAATTAAGTTTTAAAACTCGAGTCGTATATTTTCTTCAGCTAGGGGGCGGGAGGTACGAGGAGAGGGGGGGATGAAAGCAGAGAGGACACAGGGGGGGGGAGTGTGCTATTCGAAAATTGGATTAGACCGCGTCCCCTGCAAGTTGCTCGCGGTGCCAACGGTTGTCCACCACTGCCCCAACTAGTTATTGCATTGAGTAATAACAAAGAGGATCAGAAACTAACTTACTGCAATGTGGTATGAGGCTGACCCCCCATACCATCTCTTCTGTAAAAAATGGTTCACTTTGCCAATGACACCCCTGTTTCAGGGAAGGACGGCAAGAGTTGCAGGGCTTATGTTCATTTGAGATTGGGTTTTTATAATGTAGGTCCACATGCGATGTGTTAGCTCGAAATTATACATGTCTGCTACATATCTTTGCAGCTTAGATTAGATTAGATATTTGCCTATACCCTAATGCACGCGCCTGCTATAGACCACATTTGACCCAGTCTTGTCAAACGTTGCATACGAATTTTACGTGTCAAAATGTTTTCTTTCTTTTTCCATTTTCCCAGTGTTCGACACCCAATTAAAACACATGTCATACTGCCTTAGAATAATTCCTTTTTCCTTTAAAATTCGTCAATTTTATCGATCACGAGATTTATAAGTGCTGCCATGAGGTTTTATGTTCAGACTGGTTATGGCAGCCATTAGGTATATTCGCAGTGCTGCCAATTTTATAAGAACATTTCTACATTCGCCCGTGTTTTTTGTACACATGGAAATACAACTGTGAAGTCGTTTTTTGTGTGTATCACACCTCAAGAGCACTCTGCGAGCTTGATTGTCGCTGTAGAAAGCGCCAATTCTCAAGCAATACCTAGTTGCTGTTGGGCTGGATCGACCTTTAGTGGCCGGTCTTTGGTAAAGGTATATGAATTTTCTATCCAGCGAAGAGCATTTTTGAAAATATTAATGTCATTTTTTTGTGTTCCGCCGGGATTCTAACCCACAACCTTCCATTTACGAGTCAAAAGTGTTGACCACTAGACTACGGACCGGTAATAAAGTTGATATAGTCGGTATAGTAGCGAATAACTAATCTAATCTAAGTTGCAAAGATATGTTACATTGGAGATTCACATTACATGCATTCCCACAACCAGACATGTACAAGTTCGCGCTTGTACATGCCTCATGTGAGCCTACAACGTAAAAACCAAATCTCAAATGGACATACACCCTACAACTCTTGCCGTCCTTTCATGACACAGGGGTGATATTGGCAAAGTGAACCATGGGAGGCATGGGAGGTCAGCCGCATACCAACCTATAAGTCAAGGATCCGCCGTTCCGTGTTCCGCCGGGATTCGAACCCACAACCTTCCATTTACGAGTCATAAGTGTTAACCACTAGACTACGGACCGGTAATAAAGTTGATATATAGTTGGTATAGTTGCGGATAACAAAAAAAAAAAACAGTAGAATAAAACACTGTTTTTATTCAAATTTCAAATTTCTTACAGAAAAAGCGTTTTGTTTGCCAAGTTCGGTCAGATCGGCGCCCACAAAGAGAGCGAAGGAACAAAAGTTTGTTGAAATATATACCCGAGAGAAGTATAGAGAGTAAGTAAGTATGTACCTACCATGGCAGTGTGCAGTAATTAAGATTTTTTCTATCGGTTTTTGATAAGGCCCGACCCATTTCACAAAACTTCGCTGTTCGGTTGCAATTAAAAAGTTGCGCGAAAAAAAAAAACTTTTCCCAAAGTTCAAACCCAAATAGCGGCAATGCTTTTAATGATAAATTTCTACCTTTCAGATAATATAATTGCCAGAAAGTGGGTTTATGAGATTTTATAAAAAAAATATTCAAGATAATCTAGATTGGATATTTTTTTATTAATTTATTACAATTTTTTTATTAATGTTACATTAAATAAAGTCAGTCCGATAGCGCTTAGGTAACGCAACGCAACTAAGCTACACATATAGTGTAACTTCTTGCCTGCGTTTCCCCGAAGGGGTCGCATGTGGCGCTTCGGACCTGTTTATTTTTACAGGTTAGGGGGCCGGCCTCACACCAAACACTTTCAGTTGAAGTGGGGGTTTCCCAGCTCCCGAGGGGGGCCTGGTTCTCATTTCTTGTGAAGGCTGAGTAAACCTTTGAGATCGAACCTTGCTCTCGGCATGGAATGCAAGCATTCTACCAATTGATCTATCGACCTTTTTACGAGCTTGATCGTCGTCGCTACAAAGCGCCAATTCTCAACCAATTCTTGAGCTTTGCGGTGGCCGGGCCGGTTGCCTGGTACAATTTGCCCATGGGTGTTCGCGCGCACCAGCCTACCACCACCTTCAGAAAGGAATTGAAGACACTAATTTTCTCCAGAAGCCATGGCGCCCTTGAGATGGTCCTGGACCATCCCTACTGTGAGGGTTTTTCCTCTGTCCTGCTGATTGACACAATTAATAATGTAACAGCCACTTTAATATGTTTACTTTTATTCCTTTCACAATGTATACACAATAAACCACAGCACAATAATATTAATTATTCTTAATTACACATGCTTGTGGCTCTCACGCCAGGCAAGCTTCTTCCCTCTTTCTGCATTCTTTTGTTTTCCCTTTTCCATTCAAATTTAAATACAATGTTCCATTCTACCAAACAAACAAACTCATCTCGTTACACTACTGTAAATTAAAAAAATGTGAAAATAAAACTATGTTTTAAAAAAGTTTTTTTTTATTAAAATTAAAATTAATTTTCACTCTGTGAATGCACTAACTTTAGAAAATTTAAATGTTACATTAATTTTATTTTTAAATAGAATTAGGGAGAGCAATGCAATTCACCAACCTATTTTGCCTTGCTAGTTATCTTCATACGAAAGCAGAAGCTTGTGCGCATGCAATGATATCTGTTGAACCAGAGTCGAAGTTATTGTCGATAGGACAAGACCGGGCTCGAACCGGCGTTTGCCAAATCCAAGTGTCAACGCCTTACCCCCTCGGCCATTCCAGCGAAGACTTTATGTAAGAATGCTTTTTTCTTCTCATCCATCACCTGTTTCATACAGTTTGACTTATAGGTTGGTATGAGGCTGACCACCCATACTGTAAAAAATGGTTCAGTTTGCCAAGGGGCTGTCCATATATTACGTCATTCGCATTAAGGGGGGGGGGGGGGAGTCTGGTCTGCGGATGATGGCAAATGATGTACGAGTACCAAAAGTGACGTCGTTCTTGTAAATACCAATTTCTACAAAATATTATGTAAGTAATATAACATTATTAATTATTAAGCTCATCCATTATTACAGCAAGAGGGGGGGGGGGTCATTAGATAATGACTATAGAATGATTGTAAGGGGGGGGGGGGGTCGAAAATCGGTCAAAATCGATGACGTAATTTATGGATGGCCCCCAATGTCACCCCTGTGTCAGGGAAGGTCGGCAAGAGTTGCAGGGCTTATGTTCATTTGAGGTTTGGATTTTATTTGTAAGTACACATTCAGCATTTGTGAGCGCGAACTACACGTGTCTGTTTGTGGGCATGCATTTGAGAACTTTAAATGAATATATCCTTGCAACTTAGATTATAGATATCCAACTTAATCGCTCATTAGCTGACGCAACAGACTTGGCATGTAATCTAACCTAACCGCGAGGTAGCTTCTTGGAGTGAAATGAACGTTAATGGATGTTTTGTCTGAGCCCGTGCGTCCCGCTGCTCTCTGCTCTCTCTACATTTCGCATTGCAAAATGTGAGCGGCGAATAAATCAACCGCCACCAAGTATTGCACGTACTAGCCTATGACGTAACCCACAGACATTCTGCTGGGACTTTTACTAAATCCATTACATGTGAGTAAGGCATTTAGATTATTTCGATACGCCTCGAGCGCCGGAACGCGGATCCGCGCTCATAGTACTATACGCGATTTTTTTCATTTTTCTTTAGTTTTTACACAGCAATAAGATCGAAAATCGCACGAAGTACTGCTATTGGGTAGAACCATCCACCAATAAAGTCAAAGCATTCATTTTTGTTTGTAGGTATTTCTATATCTATAATCTATAATCTAAGCTGCAAGGATATGTAAGCATTTAAGGCTCATATGAAATGCATGCCTACAGACAGGCACATGTAGGTTCGCGCCTACACATTCTGCATGTATGCATACAAATAAAGAAAACCTCACATGGACATAAACCTTGCAACTCCTGCCGCCGTTCCCTGAACCGGGGTGGCATTGGCAAAAGTGAACCGATTTTTACAGCACGGGTGGTCAGCCTCGTACCAACCTATTTAAAATATAATATTTAAGTTGACCTTGAAAGCGGACTCATGAAAAAGCCGAATTCCACAATTTGTTGACATAAGAACACTACACACCAAAAAAAAATCTTTGTGTAAATAAAAAGGGTCATTAACTTTCTATTTTTTGCGATGTACCGGGATTTCGTGCCTACACATACTAATGAGGTATATCTATTTTTAGAATCTCGATCTTTTTTCCGTAATCTAAATTTTGATGGAGTATAATAATTATTTCACAAAAGTTTTTTTTTTTTGGTAGGCACTAAAAAAACTTTATTTCCTTGTTTTTTGATATAAAAAAAAACCCACAGGAGATTTGTTTTGTATCTTTGGAGATATTTAATATAAAACACCACGAGTTGGGTGTCTGAATTAGGCAGAAAATCGCTGGCGCTCCAGGCGTTAAGAGCTCGTTCCCACTTGTCGGGTGTCGGATCCGTATATTCATCGGAGGTTCCAGTGGCAGAACATTTCGGACAAAATCGGTTTCCGACAAGTGTGAATAGCTCCATACATAATGTTCTGCCACTGGAACCTCCGATTAATATACGGATCCGACACCCGACAAGTGGGAACGGGCTCTAAAGGTAGAACTCAATTAGTGACGTAAGAGTATAAAGCTATCATGGGTTTCTAAGACAATGCACCTCTTTTCCTATATCCTACGTGAGAAAACACAGAAAAGTGTGGATAGAAGCAGAGATTTTGTAGGATTATTTTATTCGACTATGGATGACAAGAAAGAAGTAAATATCCTGTCTTGTTAGCATTTCTTGGACCGGTCCATAGTCCAGTGGCAACACTTCGGACTCGTGAATGGAAGGTTGTCGATTCAAATCCCGGCGGAGCACAACAAATATACCATTTATATTTCCAAATGTGCTCCTCGCTGGGTTGAAAAATTCATAAACCTTTACCAAAGACCGGTCACTGAAAGGTCCATCCAGCCTTACAGCAACTGGGTCTTGCTTGAGAATTGGCGCTTTCTGCAGCAACGACCAAGCTCGCAGAGGGCTCTTGAGGTGTGATACACACAATAACAGCGCTCACCAAATAAATCATCCTAATATTATTATTACTATTTAATCCATGGATTATTCCTTGACTTATAGTTTGGTATGAGGCTGACTGCACATACTGTAAAAAATAATTCACATTGCAAATTTCACCCATGTTTCAGGGAAAGTCCGCAAGAGGTGGAGTTGGGATTATGTTCATTTGAAATTAAGTTTTTATGTTGTGAGTCCACATGCGGCATGTGAACTAAATATGAACATATTAAGCTCACATGCGTTCTTAAGTCGGTGCTATGGCCACGGCGGTCAAGACGCTTGTTCAGCTAGCGCATTTGGTTCAGATAACGTTGGTTCGAGCCACGGCTGGCACCTTTGACCATAACATTGCCCCTGGTTCAGATGTCGTTGCATGCACACAAGCTTCTGCTTTCGCATGAAGACAACTCGCTCCCCCAGTTCTTGTTTACCGTATACGCCAATCTTGTCAAATACGACTTTTTCATGCAGTTGTCTTATGAATCAAATTCGACACAATCTGAGCTAAGAAAAACCGTAAAACTCGATAATGTGAGAGTTCTTTTAAATATTTTTTAAATAAATTTCTTGTTTTTATTAGACACATTGGTCCAGTACACATGCAAACATTGTTCGTGTAAAATTTTCTCAATGGCGTATACGGTAAACAAGAACTATGGCAGCGAACTGGCCAGGCAAAATAGGTTGGTGAATTGCTTTCCTCTTCACAAATTTATGTTAAAAAAAAAATGACAATATGTCTTAGGAACTTCGAGTATAGATTATAGATTTTAACGGTAATGACAGATGTATGTTTGCAGTATGGCGGATTTCAGAAAAATGGGTGAAATGCCTACAAAAAAAAACATGTTGCAAAATTTGACATGTACATGACATGTTCCGGACATTTTGCGCTGGTGCAAACGATGCCAGAAATTTGGCCTTCAGTGCATTCCGGAACTTTCCATGGTCCTCTAGCTTTCTCACATAATGTGGCAGCCCAAGTAACCACTTTAGCCGTCCTAGGTTGTGAAAATTGCCTTCCCTGAAACAGGGGTGACATTGGCAAAGTGAACAATTTTCTACAGCGTGGGTAATCAGCCGCATACCAACCTATAAGCCAAGGAACATACACAACAAATTACATTTTAGAAATAAACAAATAATGATAATTCACTTTGCCAATGTCACCCCTGTCTCAGGGAAGGACGGCAAGAGTTGCAGGGTGTATGTCCATTTGAGATTTGGTTTTTATGTTGTAGGTTCACATGAGGCATGTGCAAGCGCGAACTTGTACGTGTCGGGTTGTGAGAATGCATGTAATGTAAATCTCCAATGTAACATATCTTTGCAACTTAGATTAGATTAGATTAGATTAGAAACAATATTTTCAATTTCTGAAAATAAAACTCGGTGTTTTTTTTTACATTTTTATATTTTCTAAATAAAAAAAAGTTGCGAAATGAACGACACACAGAATGGCTAAACCATGTTTAGCATAATTCGTATTGGCTGCATGGTAATAAACAGCAAATTACATCAGTAGTCAGAAGGCAAAAGGTGCCATCTGCTAAATACTAAATTTTACAGTAGAGCCATTTAAAGTTTTCATTAACAGGCTACTTCAAAACCGTGCAACTTAAGCAGATAAACTTATTATATGTTTTAGACCTACACAATATGAATCATTCTGTTTGTGAACTTTTTCTTGAAGCTATCTCTAAAATTATTTATTTATTTTCAAAGTGCAGATGACCCCTTATGGCGTCTTACAAGATATGGATTTCTTGTGATGGCACCCATTTCCACAACAATACTCACACTTTTCCACGAGACAGAGGGGCTTGGAAGCTTATTATTCAGGAGGCCCAAACTCTTTAAAAGTTGTATGACCGACAGAAGTAGTTTAAAAAAAACAGTAGCTTGTTATAATAGTTTTATTAATATTTAAAAATCAATCTTCAGATTCAGAACTACTTAGCAAATCAGGGTGAACATTTGGCAATCTTGGGGAATATAATATGTTTTTATAAAAGTCATGACATTCATTAGGTAAAAGTGGTAATAAACTAATTAAATCTGTATATTTCTTATCATTAATCAATAATTGCTTATCAAATTATCATACTTCTTACTTAATTCTACTGGTAATAAATAATTTGATTTTTTTTTGCGAATGACGTCAAGTTCTTGGAATATTGGTTCTTTTATAGTCGGTGACAATTTTAGTGTGTTTGAACCTTTTTCAGCTACGATTACTCTGGTTTGAGCCCAATGTACATTTTCTCCATTTGTCAACTTTGTTCTTCTAACGTAATGGGAATTCAAATTTTTGTAGAGTTTTTTAAATGAATAAAATGACTGGAATGTCATCTCAATGACACTCATTTTTTTCCCTTTTTTAGCAGGAACTATTCTTACTAAATTATACCAATCCCGTGGGATAAAAATATTCATATCTTTGGGTTTTGCCCTTTTAATGCGAGCATAATCAGAATCACACTCCATCCTCGTGTGTCCCGGCTCTAAAAATTTATGCTGAATGGAAATCAAATTTGTTTTTCTTTTTAATGCTTCTAAATACATCACTGGCAAAGTAAAATTGTGGTTTTGGCCAGGGCAATTGTCGGAATACAGAATTAAATTTTGACAAGCCTCAGGAAGATTGTCAATTTCATTAAAAATTATAGTAGCGACTTCATCAGAGCCACGTTCAGCATCCAACTCTGACCACATGTAACAGGTAACTTCGTTGGAGTAACATTCTACAAATTTTGAGGTGACTCGAAAGGTGTATTTGTTTGAATCATTTCCATCATCTCTGCATTTACGTGTGGTTCCATATCTTCTTCCATATCAGGACAACTGGATGTGGCTGATGTTGATGTGTTAGATGGAACATATTCTGATACATCAGAGTCATCTCGTCCTTCAGTAAAGATGTCTGTAACAAATATATTAAGATACATTAAAATTGTGTAGGTACTTATTGTTTCATACAAGTAATACCTATAAGTATAAATTAAAAGTAATAAACCAACACTCCACGCATATAACTGATAAATTTATACATGTATGAATAAAAATAAAAGTGTGGTTAGCAAAAATAATAATAAAATTCTAAGTAAGTAAATGGATCTTACCAGTATTACCAATCAATGAGTCATTTTCCTTATTGCAGTTATTTGCTCTTTGCTTATTTACTTGTGAACTGGCAGAAACTAAAATAGAACGTACAAAATTATTAGGTTCTTCATAAGAAATTTAATAATTATTTAATTAATATAAATTGCTTTATGAAATCAACTAGAACATACCTTCATTATTCCCTGGAATCAAAGAACTGTCTTCATTGGACTGTTGCTTCTGCATCTTAGATGAAAAGCAGGAATCATCAGCTACATTTTCTCTTTCTTCTGTTATTCCTAATAAATAGAAAGTAATATTGTAATGTAGGCAATATTTTTTACATGGATATTAGCTCCTATTAAGATCAGTAAGAAATATTTAACATGCAACGTGCAGTAGGTAAATATTTGATGTAGGTTAGTTTGTACAGAGAGTAGAATTAACATTCAACAGCTGTACTTGGCATCTCGTATTATTGTTTATATAAATCACCACATCTCAATTCAATTATTCATAATGATTTAATCCACACAGTGATGTATAAAAACAATTTACAAACCTTCATAATTAACAGGAACAGCTTCAAGAATTTTACTCGATTTGTGTACATCACTTTTTAATGATTGTCACCATTGTAAACGTTTATTCATTGTTGTTAAAGATAATGCAATATTCAATACAACTTTTTAAAGCCTAAACACTCAATGTTACTTAAATTTTAAAGCTTTAAAAGACACGAAACCAACAATAATAACACAACTGTCAACAAACCGCGCGAAGTGCGTGGACCGATGTGATATTAGCTGCAAGTGAGCATTTTGGTCTGCAAATAACGACCATTATTAATGTATACGTAAGAGCCATTTTACCGTATCACAGTATGCTTACAATTTACTCATTGCGGGCAACTGTATTTTTTGATTATCTGGTAAGACGGCAAAAGGGGACATCTGTCAAATGGCACCACCACAACAATAGAAAAGTTTGATTTTTAAAAGTGGCAACTGCAAATGACCCCTTTTGGCAAAGTGAATTTTTATGAAATTCAGATGACTCTTTCTGTATTTTTTTTTCTATTAAGATTAGAGATCTGCCCTTTTGCCAGCTTGTAAATATTACAATTTTAAGCAACTTTTAGAACAAAATGTAAAATTGAAAAAATATGCAGATGGCACCTTTTGCCTTCTGACTACTGACATAATTCCTGGTGAATTAATGTAATGTACTGATAGATTTATATCACTCAGAGAATAGCTAGGCGAGCAATTTATACTGAGAAATGGGAATGTAGAAGGTATGGAGAAATGAGATGCCATCTATCTATAATCTATAATCTATAATCTATAATCTAAGTTGCAAAGATATATTCATTTAAAGCTCTCAGATGTATGCCCACAAACCAACAAGTGTAGTTCGCGCTTACAAATGCTGAATGTGTACTTACAAATAAAATCCAAACCTCAAATGAACATAAGCCCCACAACTTTTGCCGACCTTCCCTGAAACAGGGGTGACATTGGCAAAGTGAACCATTTTTTACAGTATGGGTGGTCAGCCTCATACCAACCTATAAGTCAAGGAATATGAATAATACATTACATTTAAATATAAAAAACGAACAAAACCTTACAAAGAAATCTATACAAAAAAAGTCAAAAATTTCCTATGCAAAAAATGTAGCAAATGAATACACCAACATTAGAAATCAACATTGCAGATTAGCCGCCACTTCTTCCTGTCCTTGCATACTTCTTTCATTTCATCCAGAGTCATAACCTTTTTCATACAAGTCCTCCTTTTATTATGACTCTGGATATCCCATTCATTCGCTATTTCAGAGATTTGATCCTTCCATACTTTTCTCGGTCTTCCTCTACCACGACATCCATCTATTCTAGCAACATATTCTAGCTTTCCATAAACTAAGTTGCAAAGATATATTATAAATAATTATAAAACAAACAGAGTTTTATTTTCACAAATTGAGTATTTATTTCCCTCAAACTCTGTGTTTTTTATAATTTTTTATAATTATTTATAAAAATGAATTTTCACTGTGTGAATACACAAACTTTAAAAAGTCTAAAGATATATTACATTAAGCATTCTAATTAAATGCATTCCCATAAGAAGACACGTATAAGTTCTCACAAAAAACCCAATCTTAAACGAGCATAAGCCCTGCAACTCTTGCCGACGGGTTGCAAGTTGCAACAAACAAGTTGCAAAGATGTATTACATTTAAGATTCCCATAAGCCGACACGCGTAAGTTCGCGCTTGCACATGCCAGATGTGGACTTACAGCATAAAAACCCAATTTCAAATGAACATAAGCTCTGCAACACTTGCCGACCTTCTCTGCAACATTGGCAAAGTGAACCATTTTTGCATATTTTTTTATTACTAATTTTTTAAACTGAAAAACTTAAAATGGCCTTATATTTTTTTTACTGACAGTCTTTATATGTAATTAATATGTGCTGTTGTTTTTCGTAAATTAAAACAAAAATCATTTCTCTAAGGATGCTCCTTGACTTATAAGTTGGTATGCGGCTGACCACCCATACTGTAAAAATGGTTCACTTTGCCAATGTAACCCCTGTTCCAGGGATAGTCGGCAAGAGTCGCAGGGCTTTTGTTCATTTGAAATTGGGTTTTTATATTGTAGGTCCACATGCGGCATGTATGAGCGCGAAACTATGCGTGTCTGCTTGTAAGAATGCATTAAATATGAATCTCAAATGATACAATCTCTGCAACTTAGATTTAGATGCCCAGTTGTTGGTTTTCAGCTATTCAATGGCATTTTCATCACTTCCAAGATTTTTTGGGGTGGGGCTTGTCACTTCGGGAATTTTCGATTTCAGTTAACTTGAACTGGAGTTTATTGCATTATTCCTAGTTAAAGTAATTGTCAACTAAACTTGCAAGTAGGTACCTAACCTTTGTGTGTGTGTCTCTGAATACAATGAATGGCTCTGTATGTTGATTGTTATTGATTACCTGTAATTAAATCAGTAAATTAATTATAATATCAAGTTGATGTTGTGCTTGGGTAATGGATACGCGCAGAATCTGTACCAGGATAACAATCACTAATATCTGTATTACGCCTTACGATTCATTAATTTCACGTGGCAAACTTGATTGAGTAATAAATTATATCAAAATTATAGATAGAAATGATTTTCGGATGTGCGAAAGTGTGTGAGAGAAATCGCTCCCCCAGTTCTTGTTTATCGTATACGCCAATCTTGTCAAATATGACTTTTTCATGCAGTTGTCTTAAGAATCAAATTCTACACAATTCTGAGCTAAGAAAAACCGTAAAACTCGATAATGTGAGAGTTCTTTTAAACATTTTTTAAATAAATTTCTTGTTTTCATAAGACACATTGGTCCAGTACACATGCAAACATTGCTCATGTAAAATTTTCTCAATGGCGTATACGATAAACAAGAACTAAGGCAGTAAAATGGCGCATTATTTGCAATGTTGGCGGCTAGGGCATTTAATTTTCATTTAGATTTTTTAATTCAGTTTTATTTCTCACTTTTAAAATTGTTTGTGTTTCTTGGCTAAAAGGATGGTTAAAGATTTTAAATTATGATTACGGTCGTTAGACATTTAAAAAAATAATAAAACGGATATTACTGACCGTGCAAAAGAGAAGAACGATTTTCTCTACGTTTCGTCGGAGTCATATCCTTGAACTGAACATATCAACGAACTGAACCACGAACTATGGTTCCTCCTTATAGAGTACACACGTCTCCTGAAGACGTCGGATATGACTCCGACGAAACGAAGAGAAAATCGTTATTCTCCCACGAACTGAACCACGAACTATGGTTCCTTCTTATAGAGGACACACGTCTCCTGAAGACGTCGGATATGACTCAGACGAAACGTAGAGAAAATCGTTCTTCTCTTTTGCACGGTCAGTAAAATCCGTTTTCTTCATTCTTTATAATAGGATGGTTCGAGTACCACGCGGAACCCACATGCTGTAGCAACTCAGTTCACTTTTGACAATTCCACCCCCGTTGCAGGGAAAGGCGGTATGAGTTGAAACGTTAATGTTCATGCGAGATTTGGATTATATAGTTTGTACACATGCAGCATGTCGAGCCGCGAACTAACAGTTGTCTGCTGGTGGGCGTCTATTAAATATTGCCATCATGTAAAACTGAAAAAGTGATAATTCTTGGATTTGAGAAATCGTGAATAAAACATTGTTTAGGGTGAATTTCTTATAGTAAAAGAACTAATTATAAGAAAGTACCAACGAAAACGTTGTAAGCTACAGAATTTTCCCACTTCTTTAGTGTCTCCTATTGTAGAAAATGATAATAAAAATATGCATTTATTCTAAAACTCCATGCTAGCTTAATACGCCATTTATTAAGTTTAACTTTAAGGCATCAATATAAACCTTAAATGTCAATATAGCTTTGCAACTTAGATTACAGATAGACCATTAGATAGACGGAAGAACATAGCTTAATAAAGACAAGGTCCTCTAGAACGAATATTTTCTAGATAACAAAGCTTATGGTGTGGGTTCTAAAGGCGCACCTTTTCACAACAAAACAAAATAGAAAGGAAGACAAAAGCAAAAAGGAGAAAAAGACGAATGATATCGTAACAATAAGGTAGAGCAGAGGTGCTCAAACGGTTGATCGCGATCAACTTGTCAATCTCGAATGCTTTTTGAGACGATCTCGAGAAAAAAAATCAAAAATACAACTATTCACAGATTTTGATTTAGTAGGTACTTGGGTCACTAAAACAAATTGAAATGAATAAACTTCTAAAATTTATTTGACCCACAATTAGGCCAGAAAAACACTCCCACCACATCTTATTATATCGTAATAACCCCTTGCTAGCGGTGACCTACACGTACCTTGACTAAAAACATGCAAATTGAGTGGAAAACTAATATCTTCATTGGCTGGACATAAAGGAGAGGGTGGAGTACAAGATCTGCTTAACTGTATTAAAGTCTTCGCAGAACATTGCGACACTGTATGTCTCAGAGCTATGCGTGGGGGACACAGTATGGGATAGGCGGGGGGGGAGATCTGCATGCAGCACTGCTGTAAATAGGCTCAGGGTTAGCAACACGGTTAATTGTTTGGATCGTGCCTTTTGCATTGCCGCCCATCTGCCGTGGAATGCCTTACCACACGAGATGAGAGTTGTGGAGAGTGCAAATGTTTTTTTTGAATCACGATTAAAGACATGTATGTTCAGAAAGGGCTCTGGTTGTTGTAGTGCCGCAGAGGTGTACGAGCTTGGTCGTCGCAACAAAGCGCCAATTTTAAAGCAAGACCCAGTTGCTGTAAGGCTGGACGGACCTTTGGTGACCGGTCATCGGTAAAGGTTTTATGAATTTTTCAACCCAGCGAAGAGCAAATTTGAAAATATACATAAATGGTATATTTTTTGTGCTCCGCCGGGAATCGAACCCACAACCTTCCCATTCAGAGGCCGAAGTGTTACCACTGAACTACGGACCAGTCAGTTTATGGCACAGGGCTTATGCTTATTTAAGATAAGTTTTTTAAATTGTAATTCCACATGCGGAATGTTTAAGCGCGGACTTGCGCGTGTCTGCTTGTGGGCATACAGTTTTGAACGTTAATATATCGCTGCCTTAGTTCTTGTTTATCGTAAACGCCATTGAGAAAATTTTACATGAGCAATGTTTGCATGTGTACTGGACCAATGTGTCTTATGAAAACAAGAAATTTATTTTAAAAATATTTAAAAGAACTCTCACATTATCGAGTTTTACGGGTTTTCTTAGCTCAGATTGTGTAGAATTTGATTCATAAGACAACTGCATGAAAAAGTCATATTTGACAAAATTGGCGTATACGATCAACAAGAAATAGGGGAGCGATATCTTTGCAACTTAATAATAATAATAATATTAGGATGATTTATTTGGTGAGCGCTGTTTTTGTGTGTATCACACCTCAAGAGCCCTCTGCGAGCTTGGTCGTCGCTGTAGAAAGCGCCAATTCTCAAGCAAGACCCAGTTGTTGTAAGGTTGGATGGACCTTTCAGTGACCGGTCTTTGGTAAAGGTTTTATGAATTTTTCAACTCAGCGAAGAGCACATTCGAAATATAAATGGTACCTACATTTTTGTGCTCCGCCGGGATCCGAATCCACAACCTTCCATTTACGAGTCCGAAGTGTTGCCACTACGGACCGGTCCAAGATGCCAACGACACGCGGTGTACCTGAGCGGTAACCTATCCAAGTACTGTCCGCGCCCAATGTTGCTTAACTTCGGTGATCTATGGGAACCGGTGCTTTCAACATGGTAACGCCGTTGACGATAAGGTTTTTAAATTGTAAGTTCACATGCGGAATGTTTAAGCGCGGACTTGTGCGTGTCTGCTTGTGGGCATACAGTTTTGAACGTTAATATATCTTTGCAACTTAGATCATCATCATCAAAAAGCACTCGCGATGGACCGTTTGAGCACCCCTGCTGCGGAGCATATGACTGTATGTAGATGTGAGAGCGAGGCGGGTACACACGGGCCGGGTAGAGCGCATGCCTTGTACACACGGCAGATAAGTATCGGGCCGCGATAATTTATGGCCATGTTTCGCAAGTTGGTATTTTGTAACGGTACAATCATTATTGTTCTCATATAAAACAACAGGTCGGGCGTTATTAGAACATTGTGTGTATATGTGTGTGTGTAATGGCAGGGTTACCAAAGAATTCAAACTAACGATTCTATTCTAACTATTCCTTGACTTATAGTGAGACTGACCACCCATACTATCAAAAAAAATGTTTACTTTGCCAATGTCACCCCTGTGTCAGGGAAGGTCGGCCAAAGTTGTAGGTCTTATGTTCATTTGAGGTTTGGATTTGCAGCATGTGTAAACGCGAACTGCCCGTGTTTGTTTGTGGGCATGAAATTGAGAACTTTAAATGAATATATCCTTGCAACTTAGATAATAGACTCTATGAAATGAAAGTATAATCATAATTAAAGGATGATTTATTTGGTGAGCGCTTTTTTTGCGGGTATCCCACCTCAAGAGTCATCTGCGCGCTTGGTCGTTGCTGTGAAAAGCGCCAATTCTCAAGCAAGACCCAGTTGCTGTAAGGCTGGATGGACCTTTAGTGATCGGTCTTTGGTAAAGGTATATGTAATGTTGGCGGCTAGGGTTTTTTAAATTAGAATTTTTTTCTATTTTAGTTTCTGATGTCTTTGATATTATTATTTATTGATCTTCAACATGTAATTTGTTGTGTATATTCCTTGCCTCATAGGTTGGTATGCGGCTGAACCGTTTTCTACAGCATACCCATCACTGCCAATGCCACCTCTGTTTCAGGGTAGGTCGGAGTCGCATAGGCAAGAGTTGCAAGGTATATGTACATTTCAGATTGTATTTTTATGTTATAAGTCCACATGCGGCATGTTTAAGCGCGGACTTATACATGTCTGCTTTTAAAAAATGCATATAATATGAATACTCAATGTAACATATCTCTGCAACTTAGATTAGATTAGACTTCGCCATCAAGTTATGATGCTTTCATAGGATTTCTGAATGAAAAACTTGATTCTGTGCAAAGAAGAGCAGTGAAACTTATCGATGACCCTAATCTTGCAGGTATGTAATATACTGTATACATATCTATTGAGTAATGTTTTGTCTATCTGAGGAATTAAGGTTACCCCGTGGTATATGAACGCATTCAAATTCATTTTCATTTCGTTGTTATTTTTGCCCACTCGAAAACAAATCTTAATCCTGGAGATTCATTTCAGAATAATTAGACTGTTACTGTAATTGTATCCTGCCGCTGTTCCACTAGGGATGGCCGGTATCTCCGCAGATGGGTCTCCACTTCTTACTGCCCTTCAACATTTATTCACAAATATTTTTTCTTCCTAAATGTCGAAAAAACTGAGATCAAAGAGCTCCTATTTATAGAGTGTGCAGTGACTTTTAAATATATTTGAATGAATAAGAATTATTTTAAAAAGTGAAGTACCTACTCCTTTAGATGTGACTTAATAAAAAAATATATAAAATGTCTTTTCCATCCAGTTTATCCTGATTGGGTTTTTTTTTCTTTCTTCTGACTTTTTTTTTCCTTCCTTTTCTCTTAATTAACTTTTATACATTCTTATTCTGTTCTTTTTTTTCTCTTTTCTTCTTTCTTCTTGTTATTTCTGTTTCTGTTATTAATTTAATTTATTTTTGACTTAATCTATTTTATTTTTTTTAATTTTTGTCAGCTTCTTTAAATTTTTAACATACTTGCGGGATTTTATTTTTGGACTAAGGCACTTTACAGTATACGCATCCATTTCTCTTGTTTTTATAATTGTGTCTGTATCTTTTTTTTCTTTTCGCCTCAATAAAATAAAATCAAAATAAAACAATCATCACATTCTTCATACATACTCTTTTCTTATCCTCACTCTGCAGGTTTCAATCAATAAAAAGGTACACAAATTTTACTTGAGGTTGCATGTGGTATGGGTATGAATCATTATTACTTAGTGATAAAACACGTGAATGTTCAAATATTTTTTTCCTTGAAAAATCGAAAAAAAACATCAGTCAAAGAAAATTATGAATAAAAGCCCGAAAAAAAAGTTTAAAGGAAAATGTACAAAAAAAAAAACTCCAAAAATAAACTTCCGAGTATACAACAAATTAAAAATCCAGGATTAGTTTTCTGAGTAGGCGTTTTAAAGGAGAAAAAAAATGATTTTTTTTTTTGGGGGGCTAATCGTAAGCCGGATAAAGAGAAAAACAGAGGATGAAACTAATTGTCAAAAATTAAGAATTAAAAACAAGAAAAAAATATACGGGGAAGCAAAGACGGCGACAATTAAAAAGCGTCGACTCGGCAAAAGTATTACAGTTTTTAGGTACCTCAGTATAAGCAGCTTTGTGCGATATAGATTTTTATTCGTGATCCACAACACGTAAATAAAGACGTTTCTATTATTTAATGGTTTGTGGATTGATATTGAGAAGGCTCATAGTAAATTCATAAAAAAAAATCTTCACGAGTTGATTTATTTCATTAAAAGCGTTTTCGATGTCATGACGTCATTATAAAGAGGACCTCTTGATCTCTTTTTCCACTTGATAATGATGTGATAACATCGAAACCGCTCGAGGAAATAAATCAACTCGCGAAGAAAAACTCTGTGTTCTGTAAAAGATAGAACGAGGTCCAATATTCACATTTAAGTCCCATATTTAATGCATGCCCTCAAGCAGGCACACATAGCTTACATTTACACATGCTGCATGTGTACACACAAAATAAACCAAACATCACATGAACGTAAGCTTTGCAACTCCTGCCGACTTTTCCTGAACCCGAGTGGCATTGGCAAAAGTAAACCAAGATTTACAGAATGTGCAGCCTCATACCAACCAATCAGTCAATAAACTAGAATATTATTGTTCTTTTTATTATACCGTAAAATAAGAAAACTGTAAAAAATGGTTCACTTTGCCACGGTCGGCAAGAGTTGCAGAGCTTATGTTCATTTGAGAATGGAGTTTTATGCTGTAAGTCCAAATGCGGCATTTGTAAACGGGAACTTATACGTGTCTACATGTGTAAATCTATTTTATATGAATCTATAAGATGTAATATATCTTTGCAACCTAGATTATAGACATATATTATTTAATCATCGAGTTATTCGTACATCAAATCATTCGTATATTGGAGTTGTAACATTGCAAAGGTTTTATTTAAAATCCAATTTGCTTAAAGCAAGAGAAGAAAGATGAAAAATTGAAAACGATAAACGTAAAAAAAAATAAAGAGAAAAAAATATCCGTGTCCGGAATAGAGCGTCAAGATTTCCGGATTTTTATCTTTTTTTTTTTGGGTGAAAAAAAATAGCGTTACATAAAGATCATTACGGTTCTTTATTTTTAAGGCACGATTCCATCAGAGGAAATTTATCAAGAAACATATCGCTATGATTTATTTCGAGTTCACTTTTAAAATTAATTCAGTTGATTTTTTTTTTTTTTTTACAAATGGTTCACTCTTTAACTTCCGTATTGGCGGCTTCACGGCTCGGGCGTTAATGGGTCACTGATGGCTTCACAGCACTGCCATCCGTAGTTATAGATCACTTAGTCTTAGTGTCGCATGTTCCAGACTAATCGAGAATGATCTCGGGCAGATATCTCGAGTAAACACGAGTAGATACATAAAATTATTTCTAGACACACACATACAAGTAAGCAAACAAACACATAGACACACACTCATATATACACATAGACATGAACCTTTATATTCGTAACTTATAGGATGGAATTTTACATAAATCATTGATGTAATTTATCTTAGCAACTTAGATTATAGATAGATCATAGTTCCCTTAGAGTGCTCCTCATCAAGACCTATGTATATCTTGATGTACGACTGTGAGACATGGTGCCTATCCAAAAGAGATAAATGGAGACTAGAGGCTTTCGAGATGTGGTCATATAGAAGATGTGGTCATATTTTTTCTGGAGAGACCACACTACAAATGAAAAGGTTCTCAAAAGAATCAAAGGAGGACGGCACTGCTCAAGACCTTGTCCGAAAGGCAAGCAAAGATGGATCGGCCATGTATGCCATAATGGAGGAGATGACTGAGGGGACCAACTCTAGGTGAAGCCCACGTGAAGAATACCTGGAGAACCTACTGGTGGACGAGCGCTGCTCATCATATGCAGACCTTAAAAGAGCCGCCAAAGACAGGAAAGAATGAAAGAAATTGCTGCAAGCCAATCCCAGGATTGAAACTAGAGAAGAAGAATACAATAATGCATCACAGAAGCTATGGGGCTGTTCATATATTACGTCATTCGCACTAAGGGGGGGGGGGGGGGGGGTCTGGTCTGCGGATGATGGCAAATGATGTACGAGTACCAAAAGTGACGTCGTTCTTGTAAATACCAATTGCTACAAAATATACAAAATATTATGTAAGTAATATAACGTTATTAATTATAAAGCTCATCCATTATTACAGCAAGAGGGGGAGGGGGGGTCATTAGATAATGACTATAGGATGATTGTAAGGGGGGGGGGGGGGGTCGAAAATCGGCCAAAATCGATGACGTAATTTATGGACGGCCCCTATGTGCGTTGCCTCGACTTGCCTCGGGTGGAGCCTCGCACCCAGGCACGGGCTTGTTGCTGGGTGGAGACCATTAAACGTTTAATGTGGCCTTTAATTGCGCGAGTGAAAAATAAATACTAGCACTGCCTACATTATCCGGCGGGACTCGTAAAATAAAGCGATAATTACGAGGAGAAATGATTTACGGCCGCTTTTTATTTGCTTTGTACTTGGATGTGCATTATACGTGTTACATTCTACTTGTACAGTGTGTACATGCTTGAAAAGGACAACAAAAAAATAACTACAGGAATGAGTGACCGACTTACATATCGAAACTGAATAAGTGACATCGCACGCTTAATAATAAAGAGCATTAACTAGTCCGGTCAATAGCTCAGGTGGTAGAGTGCTTGCATTCCATGCCGAAAGCTCGGGTTCGAATCCCACCGAGGGTGTCAGAAATGATTTCCCGTTTCGGTGTTTATTTCAAACCCCAAAATAAAATACCGGCAAGGTTTACTCAGCCTTCACAAGAAATGAGTACCAGCACTCTCGGGAGCTGGGAAACCTCCACTTCAACTGAAGTGGTTGGCGTAAGGCCGGCCCCCTTACCTGTACAAATAAATAGGTTCAACTCGCCACATGCGACCCCTTCGGGGATAACGCGGCAAGAAGTTACACTATTAGTGTAGCTTAGTTGCGTTATCAACTCAAAAAATAAGAATATTGGGAAATCACGTTTGAAGTTCAGACAACCAGTACAACTTGTATGGGATGAAAAAGGCGGCCGATGCTTTATCTCGGTCATATTCGTCCAAATTGAACGGCTGTCGCATTCTACCTATTCTTCTCGCATTGTTATTGCGTTTTATTACAAAATCTCGATTTCTCCAATTTTTTAGTTATTGTTCTTTATTATTAAGCGTGCGACATGTTGAGCGAACTTGGGTTTGTCAGACAAATGCAATTTTTTTTCTATTTTCTACGAATAAAAAAAACTGAAAAAGTGTGATAATCTTTAAGTTTAGAAGTTTTTCATGAGAATTGCCTTATAATTAGTCCACTTATTTTGAGAATTTACTCCCAATAAAATGCTTTATCCACGAATTCTCAAATCAGTGTTTACCTTATCAGTTTTGATGATGATGATTATGAGTTGATGCAGTCACTCCAAAGACGCTTGTGCAAATGATGCCAGAAATTTGCTTGTCTTTAGTGCATTCTGGAACTTTCCATGGTCCTCTAGCTCTCTCACATGATGTGGCAGGTGGTTCCAGGCCAGAGGACCAGCAACTGCAAATGCACACTCTCCAAACTGCGGAGACTCCATAGATTTCAGACACTCTAGGGTTCTATGACACTTATTGTAGTGCCGCAGAGGTGTTTACGAGCTTGGTCGTCGCTACAAAGCGCCAATACTCAAGCAAGACCCAGTTGCTGTAAGCCTGGATGGACCTGTTAGTGACCGGTCTTTGGTAAAGGTTTATGAATTTTTCAACGCAGCGAAGACATTTATGTAAATAGTATATTTTTGTGCTCCGCCGGATTCGAACCCACAACCTTCCATTTACGAGTCAGAATGTGTTGACCACTAAACTATGGACCGGTCAAAATGGGTATCTTGTAGATTCGGACCCTTCATATTCATTGAATTAAATGTATTACCAGATATATTACAATGCCTACAAAGCCGCGCCCTTATTCAGAGGGGGAAACACAAACTTCCATCATCAGAGTTGTATTAATTGTCACATCAGGTATTAAGCTTTAGCGTCGGATTACGTCTGCTAATGTCCGCCATTTATTTTTGGAGGGAATAAGTCAAAAGACTGCTGGAACTGTGCTCAATCAAACAGACCTGATAAACGTATGCACGAGAAGAACTCAGAGAGTTAGGTATAAAATTTCACGAATTTTCCGTACATGGGTATTTCCTTTATTAGTCTAATCTCTAATCTAATCTAAGCTGCAAAGATATATATCATTTAAGATTTAAATTAAATGCATTCCCACAAGCAGATATGTATAATTTCGCGCTAACACATGCCGCATGTGGACCTACAATATAAAAACCCAAATCTCAAATGAACATAAGCCTTGCAACTCTTGCCGTCCTTCCCTGAAACAGGGGTGACATTGGCAAAGTGAACCAATTTTTTATATTATGGGTGGTCAGCCGCATAACAACCTATAAGTCAAGGAACATACATGACAAATTACATTTTTTAAATCAATAAATAACAATATATACATCCATGTATATATTGTTGACATAAAAAAAACTAAATCATAAAACCAATTTCACTTTAACAAACCCTAGCCGCCAACATCACAGATCAACCGCCATTTCTTTCTATCCTTGCATACTTCTTTCATTTCCTCCAGAGTCATTACCTTCTTCATACAAGCTCTTCTTTTATTATGACTCTGGATATTCCATTCATTCGCAATTTCGGATATTTGGTCCATCCATACCTTTCTCGGTCTTCCTCTACCACGACATCCATCTATTCTACCAACATATACTTTCTTCGTCAGTCTTTCCTCATTCATTCTCTCCATATGCCCAAACCATCTTAACAAACTTCTTTTAATCTTCACTTTCACACTTTCTTTTGCACCACATTCTTTTCTTTTCTTTTCTAAAATCATTCCTCACCCTGTCACTCCGTTTTTTCCCAATCATACTTCTTAGAAAGTCCATTTCAACAGTATGGACTTTACTAATTTCACTTTCATTCACCGTCCAGGCCTCGCTTCCATACATCAAGGTGGGTAAAAGTATGCCACTGCGTACCGCCGTAATTAGGATTTTGTGAAAATAATAATAATACACTCGTCTATAGCACCTTTTTTGGACCGCAATCACCTAAAAGGCGCTTGGAGCGACCTTACAAACAGGTACGTACAGCGGTTTCTTTCTTATAAACTCTTCTTCTGTCACTTC